>OU795042.1:34286436-35686532 GCA_917208275.1 Patella pellucida
CATTGGCTATCTTTATCTTTCTTAACAAACATAGTGGATTAATAGAAATATTAACCTTTTCTCACACACTGCGATTTTCCATTTGGTGTATCATTTAATAACTAGTCATGGCATACCACAGCTAATTGTGCTGAAGCGTATTAAAGACAATATTGGATGTGAAGAGATTACAGAGCTAAATTGATTAAACTTTTCTAAGATATCAGCTTCCTGTACACATCAGAGCTTATGCAGGTCAAGTTACCAAATTCCTTTAACTTGTGGTATTATTAATTGTAGTAATCAAAGTCATTGATATTGTGACACTCTTGAGTCCGGACGACCAAATCGTCTGGGTCAAGTTAGGACTGGACTTTGTGTTATTAAATAAGACTTTAAACTCTTTTCTCTTCTCTGAAGATATCTTTATATGTTACAATACTATATATTTTACAACATCAAGACAACTATGTCTCTTTAGGTATTTAAACTTTAACCACGATTTAAACCTATTATGTCCACCCTGGCTATTTCGCCCAACCGTCTCTCGCGAAAAAAGGCAGTCTAATTTATATAAAAAGGTGAGAGGTATCAACTATCAGGGCGGATCCTTGACCATATTTGGCATTAGAGCACGCTGTTACGTCAAACCTAATTTTATGGAATCAGGCTAATTTGTACTGTACCAACGGTGCGGCGACCTCTGACCTGATGTCTGATCATTAAGGTAATAGGATATCATTTATAACTAACAATGACACAACAATCCCTCTTCCAGAAACAGCTGGTAGCAGGAACCATGAGCCTTGTCTAAGAAAGATGAAGGAATCCTGCAAGCGTAGCCTGCATAGTATCACAATATTATCTTCACGAAAAAAGCATTTTTATAATGAAATTTATTTTCATGTTTCAGACTTATTGAAAAGTGTTGATGAAATTGGTAAAGTGGGCACAAACCATTTTAACACAGTAAATAAGATGTCTGAACTAGAAAATGTTGATTCTAATCATCCTGTATATGGTTTAAAAAGAGATTTAATACGACTGATTGCCAATATGGTCAATAAACATAAAGACAACCAAGATAAGGTATTTTACTTGAGCAATGAATTATCATAGACATAAAGATTATAAATGGTGTAAAGGTAATCTGATAGATATAAAACGTCCTCTTTTATTTTGAGCACAAAAACAGATAATAAAAAAAAAGTGTAATTTTTTTGTAAACGGGAAATAACTACAGTTTACAAGATCAGAGTTACCTCCCTTGAACTCCATTTTTTTTCTATTTTTATCAGAGTTGGTCTATTTGATCATTCTCCACGCAAGTCTCGCTAAAGACAACTATGTTTGGGAGATGGCTTTATGATAAGGCCAACTTCAAGTTTAGTCAAAGGTCACAGGATGTAAACAGGGCTAGCAACTTTGACGAAAATAGACCCAGCCTCTGCTAATATTTTTATTTCAAACTTTTTTTGTCTCTGTCATCCAGCAGATCATCACTGTATATGTTGCCTCTAATAGTCAGCTACAATTTATGTGTTGATTTACAGAATTATTGTTGATTTACAGAATTATTGTTGTTTACAGTTGATTTATACAGAATTATTGTTAATATGTTGAAGTTGAAAATAATTATGCCTACTATAATATACTTATGTTTTAATGTAGGTTCGTGAAGTAGAAGGTATCCAACTCCTTCTCAATCAGACCAATATTGATGGCAAGAATCCATGTATCCTTTAGTTAAATTGAAAATCCACAAAATATCCTCAAACATATAACATGATGGCATTTTACTCACAGATCTAATATATAAAGCTCAAAGATCTTGCACTCTTTGAACATATTAGACCATTACTTCCTGGATTATACAAAAGTCTTGTCTTTAGTTTATACAATTTTTATCCAATTTTTAAAAACTCTTTATATATCACCATTAAACTATAATGATGGTTGAGAATTTTTTAAAAATTTGACCCAAAACTGCTCGATAAAATGACCGTTTCCTGTACACAAATAGTCTAAATAGGTCACAAATTTTATCTGATTTAGATGAAACTTAAAATATGTTCTCTGTCAATTTCTTGCAAAATGTGAGAAAACTTGTTTCCAACCACACATGGAAAATGATGTAGGTATTATTTTTCAAAAAAAGGCAGATAGTTTGTATCTCTTCAAAGTTAAAGACACCTTCAAACGTTGAGTTCTTGGTGCGCAGTGCATGGAACTGTGGGTATCCCACTAGAAACATCAATGCTGATTGGTTAATCAAATGTCTGATGTCATAGGGTCAAAAGCTGCTTGTATGACCCCTAACACGCCCCCCACTACAACAGGTCAGATCTTCATGTAGTGAAAGGCAACAAAAGTAAAAACCAAAACGAAATACAAATCTATATTTTAATCAGATTGCTTGATTGAGGAAAGGACCATTTTCAGATTGTATTTGTCAGGTATTATTCAGGGAATCCAATATTTTTCTAGTAAGATTGGGCATCTCAACTTTCCATTTATACTAAATTTGCCATAAATTTGTTGGAAATAACTACCCTATTATTACTTTCCTGGATATGCGTCTTTTAGTCAGACAGTTGCATTGGACATGAATAATGTTCTCTAAGAGCCATTCACACAAAATTTTCCAGATCTTTTAAATTTATAAAATAGATTGTTGAAGAGGAAGAAGATGTTAATTTAAAAAAAAAAAAAATTGAAAATGGATTCTTCAAGTTATTCCTTAATTGTAACATAGATATAACTCAATGGGTAGTTTTAGCTATACATAATCTATGTGAGGGTAATGAACTAAATAAAGCTACTATTTCTGGTCTACAGTTACAAGGTGTGGTAAATAATACACCAGTATTAAATGAATTAGGAATTGAAACCAGGATGGAAGGTGATAGAGTGGTAATAAAAAAGTCCAGATATGATGGAGCAAGCTAATTTAATTTTTTTAATTAAAATTAATTAATGTACTTACATTGATTATTTAACACTAATTAAGGAAACAAAATCAAATAACAATAGTAGATAATCCCCAGGTTTGGATTTAATCAGATTAAAATGAGGCCCATCAATAGACTTCGGCAAAGATATCACGATGTTAAACGTTGACAAATTTTGAATATGTAAATATACTTTAAACTATATTTTAAAAAGTGGGATAATGCTTATAATTGTCATATCCTTTTGATAAAATGTCTTGCTAATCAAATTATATAAAATATGTCAAAAATTGACTGGTTTGAAATGTAACATTATTTAACAAAGCATATAGTTTGTTAGACATCTAATTGTATATGCAAGTATGTGTAACCTTGAATTTAAAGCTGTGATAATTGTTATGTATTATTTTTTTTAAGATAATAAAAATTCGGTGCATCGGTAAATGCCTCGCATAATTTAGTTGAATTCCAGTGCATTAAAACGCATTAAAGGGAGATAACTTGTCATGGGCTCGGTGCTCTGATTTCTTATAGAGACGGCAAAAAAAGATTATATTATTTCCAAAAATGAATAGCTTTATCTATATAGAATAGAATAAATAAGCGAGGATTTGGCACAGTTCGCCTGCGAGAAAATTGAAAAAAATGAAAGTCATCGGTTCAATCAGTTAATTTAAATGCATCATGGGGTTGCAGAACCTGGATTTGTGGGACTTTTCATTACGGAGGGCTGTTCATGTCAGTTGAGGTCCGGTTTATTCTATAGCGACAGCTATCAATCAGCTTCTGACAGATGTAAAACATGGATTTATTATAATTATCGTCAACTATAACGACGTATACTACGGACATCAAACAAAAATAAGACGCAACAGAATTTGGAAAATTCAGGAAGTTAACATGAAAAACAATAGAATAAAACGTTTTGTAGCTCTTTCAAGGAACCTTTAATTACTCGTACAAACTGTTGATTACTAGAATCGGCAATGTCACTGGTGCTTCTTTGTATTCCATGGACCCATCTCTGGATTTCACAGTTTAGTTTCTTCTTGTCAGTGTTGCAAGACAAGGGGTATGGATAAGAAAAACCAACGTCAAGATAACAGGAATAATTAAGTAAAAGAATCCTTTAATGGGAAATACAGAAATACCGCTTAAAGATACCCCACCCCACCCCCACCCACAGTACAGATTATTATAGTTGGTGTAAAAGTGTAGGACGTTAAACCCAATTCTATATCTTGCTAAGCAGAAGACCGCGGAATGCTGAAATTATACGACCATTTAACATTGCGCAGTTTTCAAACAGCAGAGTCTAGAGCTTGACGTACACAAAACATGTCACATATAATCTATATAGGTAAATTAACAATTACTAGCTATTATTTATTCTCTAGTAAAATTACTAGCCCCAAGACTATAGACTGGAGATTTATAAGCAGACTAAATTATCTCATAATGTCAGTAAATTATAGAGTAGATCTCTGCCACAATACGGTCACCTAAGATCATATGGTTATATATGATGACTGTCGCTTGAGCGACATATTTATATAGGCAAGACTAATTTGTAAATTGTTGCCTTCAAGCAACGTGTACCTTGCAAATAAAAAGAGCACCCCTCGGTGGTAATAGATAGCCCATACACCCGATTACGTCCTCCACGCCCACTTTTCGCTTAACCACTGATTCGGTATGCGTGAGTCATAGACGAAAGGTTCTCACGCGACGTCATCTCAAAAATCGAAGTCCTTTATTTCCTTCTTTTGTTCATTGGTATTATATACCTATCATATTTATACACATATAGGATAACTATTTATGGTTCTTATTGACTTGTATATAAAGGAAAGAAAAGCCGTGACCCGACTGTCTGAGCCGGAAATAATGTGGATTAGGCTCGACATGGAACTTACCTGACAAACGCTAGAAGTTATCATAAAGTTAGTTGGACTAGCATTTCATAAGCACAATCAAATGGAATACCGTTAACATCTTGTAACATTTGACTTTGGTTATTCTGAAACCATTACCATAATGTCACTTTGTTGTGGCACAGGTCAACGCCTGTACTCAACACCAAAACTGTTTTTGAATCATGGAATGTAAATGAAATAGGGTTTAAAGTCTTGCTAACACAGTACTTCGATCAGTTTCAGTCAAACTTACGGTAATCTTTATATCTATGGTAACAAGTGACATGTGCGAAGGATAATTTCTCCCTGTCAGCGGTGCTTCCGCATACTTCCAATAATTATTTTAAGTCCACGTCAATATGTGCAATGGTGGAAAAGACACCATCCGAACAACTAAGCCCACTTTAATGGTCAGACACACGGGTGACACCCGACACGTGAGAACATAATTTGAAAATCCTGAAGTTTCTTCATATCCAGCAGCCAGATTCAAACTCATTCTAGTCTAGAGAACATTGTCCTGCCTCTCGACTACCACAGTCCCAGCGTTTAAATGGTACATTAGAGTATTTTTTGCCATATGTAGCTGCAATCTCTGTATTGGTATACCAGTGAATTATAAAGAAATTACGGGAATTGTTAATGATTCTGATTATTAGTTTAACGGTACAACACGACGTTGGCAGAAAGATGGTTAGTGTAGCGTTCAGTGTAAAAACCAGAAGGGATAAAGGAAACGAAATCGTAATAAAGAGAACGGGGTTCTTGGATTGAATTAGTCTAATAAAATGAAATTAAATTGGGTTTATATTTGAATAATGTACATCGACTCAAAAATCACAATGGTTCAGACAAATAAAAACCCTTCACAATAAATAAAATAAATTCAGAAGCTAACTGGAAAGAACCCGTTCGAAAATCGTTTCTTGTGCATATTTTATTAATGGAGCGAACGTTATTTTAAATGTTGATTGACCATATGAAATGAAATGGAATGGGGTTTAACGTTCTACTGTTCTGATTGACGATAACTGCCTTGTAAATCTCTATGGTTGCTTCAGCCGAGAATTAATCCATAATAAACACTTAACAATAAATAAAATGTACAAAACAAATGCGTAAACTAACAAGAAAGAACACCATCGAAATACATTTTTCGGGGAAAATCTTATTGGCCACGCGAAACTTTATCGTAGTTTTAGCTTCCTGGAGGCGTTATACATTTTTGTAAACACTTGTATTGCTTTTATGTGGGTTAGGATATTGCGATCATAAATAGACAATAAAAACAAGACATATTGTATCTGATTGTACACATTTTATTTATATATTCCCAAAAAACTATAAAAGTAATATGGTAAAAAAAGTGGCCCTAACGTTTTTGCTTGAATTTTATAAATACGTAATTAAATAATATTTGTTTTGATGTTGTATAACTTTGTAAAGCTTTGTGTGTTTTATAACCCGACCTCCATGTAACTTAAAATATGTTTAAGGGCGTAAAACCACAGGGATATCTTTACCCATGATTCGATTGACATTAAAATTTTGGTGGCGTTTCACGTCAAGCCATCTGGTACACTAACATTAAACTAACCCAACACCAAGAATAGTATGCCCATTTCTCCTAAACTTCTTTCTTTAATGTCACTTCTTTGATACAATGTTAAATAATTGTAATGCTCCTATGTTCAATTTGGATAGAACACGGAAACATCTAAATTTGGCTAGAATCTTCCGTCCAGATCAATCTATCATTGGTCTATTACGGTAGATGAGTTGCCCCCTAGAAAAGCTTACACATTGGATTTAAATTTTGACTTTAAAATTAAAATGAATATGATATCATAATTTGGTTGATCAAACGTTAGAATGCCTTCATCTAATGTTTTAAATGCAAAATTTCATTTTCTTGACGTTGGATTGGAGGATTAATTGATAAGTAATCACTGGAAATACAAAAGTAAAACAAACATTTGTTAGCTATGTAAGGGTTATAATGGGAGAATTCGTAACAAACGGAAGTGAAGGGTGTCTTGATCACGCAACTTTTTTGGGCAGGTGTGGTGGTGAGGTAAACTAAAATGATACCCACCATTTTGCTACCTCACTGGGTGACACAGGTGCACCGCGAAGGGAAATTGTAATAGATTATGGCGATTTGGCCGATGTTTTACAGACAGGAACACAGACACAGTTACGTCAGGAAGGTCATAGTTACACATTATTTTATAGGCTAAAACATAATTGTATCATCTGGCTGGATAAGTATGCTTACTATTGCAGTTTTTATTAAGTTTTTTTTTTACCAAACGTTAAACATGTCCAATATAAAGTGGGCGAGAGTAGATAGACATATCACCTCCTCAACATTAACGTATGTAGATTTTCCGAGGTTCTCGGACGAAGTTCGAAAATATTCCGATACCGTTCAGCACCTATTTGCTATTTATTATGACACCACATCTTTATATCCACCAAAGTATTGCCAATGATAAGACACGTTTCAGCTACACAAAACATCGCCGATAAAAACATACTTCATAAAAACTGCTACGAGTAACTGACATAACTAGCGTGGAAATGTATATAGCCATACATATACATAAAAGTACTGAAATCTTATTGTCATGATTTCAGAGCCATTAACCCACTGGACATACAAGTATCGAATGAATGGCTTACATATCAATAACATGGACATTCCACAACATGCATGCTGGACTAGACTGAAATTACTGGATATTATGTAACGTAACGTTTGCGCTGTGCACAGATTATTTAGGATAGATACAATTGGCGGAATTATGTAGTTTTCGAAATGAATACACGTAATGAATGTTTATAATATAAAAGACAATATGACGACGAATAATTTAAAAAGTTGTAACTTTGACAAACAATGGTGTTGTCTTTCCCTTTGTAGAATATCAAATCATTTGCACCCCATACCATGGACAATCCTGCAGAACGTTTGGTTCGCCCTCCAACGGAATGCAGCGGAAATAACCGAACACCCTCAGCAGTAGAGTATTCAGTGTGGTTGTGTAAATTCGCTATGTATATTAAAGACACCCGAGCAAAAGAAATTGAATTTTGTGCCTTTTTTCTAAGTTAGCCTGTTGATCCACCTTTTGTAACATCTATATTGACGACTTCGTTTGATCTTCTACAATTTACTTTAAGTACAGGTGAGAGAGAATGTCGGCAACTAGTTGGCTTATTGTCAATTATGGCGGGTTAGAAACGCCACGAGGGAGAAAATCTTTTGAAGATTGAAGTGTGTAGTTGTTTATTCAAGCGACGGATCTAGCTTTCTTTTAAAGTGTGTGTCAGAATATATTTAAAGCCTTCGGTGTCTATCGTTGCAGTAATTAAGTTTTTAGACAAGACGCTCGCGTATTATAGTGAAACCCACGTTTTAGGGATTACAGGCACAATGGAGGTAGATGCCTTCATGTACATTATCACTTGATTAAGTCTAGTAGACAGACGAGGAGAGAAATAAACAGGTAACTTTTGCCTATTGACAACACAGGTACTATAAAGTATACAAGTTTGTATAGCCTATCATGCAACCTTGTGGTGTGCGGGGCTTGGGACAGACGATACAACAAATAAGCTCAGCCTGCTTCTGAAAAATGGCATGTACTAGAAAACCAGTGCTTCAAACGAGAGGAAAGTTCTCCTGAAATAAAATCTTTGGGCGGTCTCCAAAGGCTCACCATAACCTATCCATTAACTCTCCCCATTCCCTACTAAAAACTAACCAGATGTACTGCTTCGGTTGCATGCTTCCTCAACAAGTCTGTCATCTCTCATCTGCAATTTTTCGAAACTCTGTCATGTAGCACTAGCAAAGCTGCGGGGTAATGAAAGATCACAGAAAATACGTAGATCTTCTAGTACTCTCATTGAAAATAGCGGGACAGCAAAAGCTCACCAACAGGTTAAATTGAACATTTCTAGGAGATAAATTTACTGCCTTTATCTATTTTAATGTAATATTTATAACTACTGTACAATTTAGATGTTGTAAACTTTATATTTTTGACATCTTCTGGTCGAGGCAGTGGTAGTAGTTGTATCATGTGGATAAATGTCGATCTCAGCAACTCTTCTAGGACAGTTAACATATTTCAATTTTTTCGCCTGATCGTTTTAAGTTCTGCATAAAAAGATGGTTCTTCTAGTAGGGGTAGTGACACCAGAAAATAACAGTAGCATGTGTTTTAATGACTGCTTCCACACTAATGATTTATCATTACCCTTCTTGATAATTTTCTTCCAAAGGCTCAACGTCATCAGTAGGAAGTAGGGGAGACACGCCCCGTTCAGATGAACGATCCCGTGATACGATTCTGATCACTTTTATTTAAATTTTAGTTAGTTCTTTTACAATATTCCAGCTGTTGATTTGTGTACGGAAATAACATTTAAGGTACCAATGGATTTTAATTTTCTTCAAGTGTTACAAACAGTAGCGGATTATCATTGAGGCTGATGAGGCTGCAGCCTCAGGCCCAAAGATTTTGTAAATATTTTTTTTAGACTTGTCTGATACGATTAAAAAAGCATAGACAATGAATGTTAGGGGATGGAGTTTAGGCCCACCAGGAGTCAACATAGGCCCTGAGCCGAAATTAATAAGGCCGACGCCATGTTAAATAGGCCCTCCAGCAACCTGCCGCCTCAGGCCTTGGTGGAGCCTAATCCGCCACTGGTTACAAAGCTTCAACAACGCACATTGCAACTCCGCCGTGTGCAAATTTTCAACTTTGTTCCGTAAGTTTTCGATTTAGTAGCGGTGTACACAAATCACCATGTTCGAAGAAGTATATAATCATAAAAAAAAATCCCGTAAAGGAAATAAAATGGAGTATCGAAGACGACCACACGGAGATGGAATTGATAAAAAGAAAAGACAACTAAAAAGTAAAGGCTTCATAAGGATTGAGGTGATCTTGTGAATCAAGCAAGAGCTCTGCTATAAGTAGAATGGTTGGTTGAATGAACAATTTGGCGTTTGCAATGAACAATTTGCCGTTTGCAATGAGCAAAATAGTACCAGTATTGAATGCATTAAACTTTTCAACAAAGGATGAAAGTGCAAGTCTTAGAATTTGTTCACAAAATGAATCCGCTCATTTTGATACTAGAAGATTTTTTTCATATTAAGTCTTACGTTATGAATTGGACTTTTCACCATTCTTAAAATACCATTGTAGAGGAACTCATTCATTACATTGAAAAAGACTTAATTACTGAATGCTAGCCCAACCTCTATCTAACACCCGCATAATCTCTTTGTGATGAAAATAGAATGTGGGTCTTACTGCTTGTCACAATGTTCAAACCCAAATATGTCTTTGATCTAACATATACATTTTTAGAAAGGCGCGAAGGGTAGTTTTGGGTGCAATGGGATAAAACATGAATTGTAAATGAAAACTAGGATCAATTTCGGAATTTTTAAGGCTACCTTGTTTTGTGGCACACATAAAGGTAACGGCCTAGGAAACTGGTGGGGTAGACTTAGTCAAAGTGACATTTTGTTCACAGAACAGTTCGTCAATTAAAACAAAAATATTACAATTTCTTTTAAGCTCAGAAGGTATACTGGTTTTTTAAGGGTAGAACTCAGTCTAAATCAGGCGGATGCGATAAATGATTCGTTTGGTTACACAGTACTAGTAGTAACTGTTTTGCGATGTGGTCGTAGTCGTGCTTGAACAAAAGGCATGACATTAAAATTGTAACAGCACAGGCTTGTTGTTAAAAATAAGGATGTTAAAATACAAAGTAAATAATGACAAGAAAAGTAAGTTAAGAACGAACAAAATAAAACGTAATGAAGTAAGAATTCAAACCATTTTTGTGCAACCGGTTTCACACCTACTACACGATATAAAGGTAAATATTTTTACAGCTAACATCATGGTTTATTGTATTATTACTCAGTTTTGTAAGGAAAGAAAGGAATAACGAATAATATTAGTTGAATCTAATTAACAAACAAGTAGAAAAACCCTTATGAGACTTTCGTGTTATTTTAACGAGGGAAATTAAGTGACACATTCTTGGCATGTTTAGAAAATAAAATGAATTTGTTCAGTGAATTCACGTTTTGAATAAACCTTTTGTTCGGATGTTTTCGAAAGTTTTCCAATTAAATGTGTAGATTTTAATATCCTATGTGGGGACAATGGTCAAACTTATTGTAAAGCCTGTTCAATATATCTTATCCTTGCATATGAAAATAAACATTGGACTGTAGGTTGAATGTATAAATCTGTTGAGGTAAACGCCACCTCTTCCTACGTTTCTTGTGTACACCTTCTGTATCAACGAAAAAATATTATTCAAGTTAATTTTAATTTAATCAACATTAGTATTTTATTTAAATTCAAAACAATAAATTGAACGATTTTCTCGCAAAAGGTATATTCGCGAAGGAACCAAAAGCGCCCGAGAAATATTAAATTTAATGAAGGTGTGCATCGAGGATCTATATTCAAACTTTTACTTTTGTCTTTCTGTATAAATAAATTGGTAATATTTAGTAATCGTATGTAATACTGTTAAAATTACTTCCAATTAAGTAAATATAATAGGCACAAATATATATTATTGTATACCAATAAACGTTTTTTACAGCGAAATTATTTAAAGCCCCAATACCACTCTTGTTGTAACTGAATAATATGTTCCAATCTTTATTCTGGTCAACAAATTGTACTAATGTACAGTATTTCAATTAAAAAATGATACAAATTTCATCTTAACACATCTAATTTTAAAAATTGGAAAAATTCAACTACATGCCGTAACATGGTTTGAAAAGCCTTACGTAAGCACTTTCAAATGCAACTTGGATTTAAACATATTTTCGAACCCTCTGGACAAGTAAGATAGGTTGTAATGGATAATTTACACAACAGGTAGGACATTTAAACATCTTGTGGTTAGAATAAGGCTATTTTTTTTCTGGACCTGTCAAGCCAGCAAGAGTGTTATTGTCCCTTTAAATTATTGAAAAGATAAAAATATAGATATTAAGTAATACACATGATATGAAACTTAGAACATTACCACAATCTCTAACGTTAATAATATGTTGGAATTATCCCCAAATACAGTTATTTATGTGCTCTGCCATGACAAATAAAATTTGACAGATCTTTATTTTTCTACCAGTGATAAACTAGGATTCCATCGGATTACTTCTTGTCTCTGCCTCGCCCATTACCAACCATTTTAAAATGAAGAGTAAATATTGAGTGTGTTTAACATTGAATGGACAGTGGTCATGATACGAAACACTAACAGTATACGAACAAAGAAGTACAGGTCGGAGAAAGTTCTAAATACCAATTTTAATTGATAGTCTATTGTTCCTAATTCTTGTTGGCCTTCTGTGAGAGGATCAATGCTAAAATTGGCTTCTTGATAAACAGTCTTTCATTGTCCTATTGTTTTCTTCTTGCTGCTGGACAACTTGGCAGACGTCGTTTCGTTGGTTTTAGGCAAACTTTCGCCCTGAAAAATTTCTTAAAAAGAGTCAGAAAAAATAGACTAAATAAGGTGGAAGTCACGCGCGAGAGTTTAATCAGAGATTCTCGCAGCTCTTCAGGATTAGAGCGAGGATTGTTATGTGGTTGTTTGGCCAGTTACTGACAGTAAGGCTGGTATGCATGACAAGTTGGCACACTATATGCTAATATTCACCAGCTACTTACAGAAAACATTCACCAATGTACATAACACTAATGTACCGTTAAACACGCCATGTTGAAACAATTAATTCGCAAGATCAGGAATGGTTTCACCACGGTAATTTTGTTTGAATTAGTTGACATCTGATGGGGATGTATTGCACATTTTGCGGGTAATTTGTCGGAGTTGATATTTGTATTTTCTTATGCAAGTTTGGAATGACTGATACTGAAATCATCTTAAAATGCGTCCAAACTAATCGCTTGGAGGACGAGCTCATTCACTTTAAGTCATTGTACAGTCTTTTTTTACATGATGGTCAAGTAGATAACAACCCACCCGAAAAGTTGAACCGCTACACGGTGTCTCTGTAAGTGTTGATTACTGAGGAGGAGGTCCCGGGTTCAATCCAGGTGACGGCCTTGAAGGTTCCTCGGCTAGTTTGCAACTTTTGTCAGTGGTGCAGGGCGGAGGGCGTGCAAGGAAAGGCGTCTTGTCAATTGAATGAAACGAAAACTCAAATCCCGTATATACGATTGAAGGCCATTCAACCACAAAATTAGCTACGTCGGATTCAGAGAAGTTACGAAGTTCACAGGAATCAAGGAGTTAACTACAACGCAAACAATTGGAAAACTTACAACTTTTGGGAATTGCTATTCAATACAACAATCATTGCCCTATTCCGTCAGAAACTATATACACAAACAAATCAACCTAATGTTGACTGTCGACAACCTTGGTATTTTTACTAAAAATAATATTTGCTTCAAAATACCATATCGTTTAAGAAAATACTGTTTTTCAATTGATCAAACCCACATACATTTCAGTTAGGCCAATATTTATTCATACACACAGTGAAGTCCATACGAGATATCCATTTCATCGGTTGAAGTGAAATTTTGTCTAAATGAATAATGAAAAAAAGAAGAATAACATTATTGAACAATGTAAGGAGGGGGTGATAAGGACTTTTGATTTTTTTTCACATTGAATCAGTCCACTCAATTTTCCAAAATAAAATAGACATAACAGACGCGTCAAATTATACTCGTATTTATGATTCTCAGTTTACGTGCCTTCGTGTAGAATATTATTTTCACATTTGTAAGGTCGCAGGTGAGGGTGGTATGCTTGAATTAACTCCCTTTTCATAGTTCTTTTGTGTCAGTAAATTTAGTTGTCCTCATTAGCTATTTTGAAATAGACCGACTCAGGCAAGTGTTAACGCGACGTATTTGATATCACGCTATTTGATATTGTATAGAAACACACAGATCGCCAATAATGTCTTCTTTAAAACAAGTATGTGATGTAATTCGCGACTATTTCTAGGATATATCACAACTAGCTTGGCTGTTTGTAGACAATCCCCCGTAGTTTGCGTTACCTTCATGGTTTTCATATCGCAAATGTCCCGAAGGGACTGTTTTAACAAGCTACAATTAACTCGCGTCAGAAACTCTAAAATGTTTCGCTGGAGCGTAAGAAAAACAACATGTCATCTGTTTATAATGTAGAGACACGGTGATGGTGGTCTCTTATTGGGGTCGTATAAAACAGACACCACGGATAGAAATCATAGTAAGCCCCTGAGCAACAGCTAAAAGTGATATTGTACAGACATTAAGTATAGAGATCACCAGCGGAAATCCACTATAACGTTAACAGTGTATGTATTGATCTGAACAATATGGACGTTCCTTTATAAAATACTGTAAAATTAAAGGCAATGGATGATTAAATCGGGTGGGATGATCTCTTAGTGAAGAACAACATGACAATCAATGTAGGTTGATTTGAAGAATAATAGGAGATGCTGGATGGATGATCCAATTATTGCTGCATGCTTTTCTACTCATGCTAAATTGTGGGTTATGCAGGTAAACCCACTCTTTGGTGACGATTTGACAGATTGAGTGATTTTGGGAAGAAAAACTACCAGATGCATATTGGTTATCTTTTGGTGATAAATAAAGATGTAGGTTTTGTGATCTAGGTTCGGTTCTTTTTTTGCTGCAGAATTGAAATGAGTGTACTTTTGATGCGGAATAGCGAGAAGATGCATTTTGGGTGATCTTCTAGTGAAGGATAACATCAAAAAAGCAGGTTTGGTGTGGAATACCAGCAAGTTGAATGTCTGGTGATCTTTTGGTGTGGAATACCAGCAAGTTGAATGTTTGGTGATCGTTTGGTGTGGAATACCAGCAAGTTGAATGTCTGGTGATCTTTTGGTGTGGAATACCAGCAAGTTGAATGTTTGGTGATCGTTTGGTGTGGAGTACCAGCAAGTTGAATGTTGTACAGTGCCGGTTGTGTAGTCGTTTGGTGGAGAATAATAGAAAGAGACACATTGGATAAGCTTTTGCAACAAATGAAAAATAATATCGAGAGAAGAGGAGGGATAGTATATAGATATATGAACTGGAATAAGATACGGGTTGTGTGACCTTTTGGCGCATAATAAGTAGTAGGCTGGTCATTTGTAGAAGAATGCAGAAGAGTACGAGATGAAGATGCAAGTGGTAGATCCATTAAGATAAAAGATCCTAATAGTGAAACAATAGTCTCATCAGATTAAAGGACAATATATACTATTACAAAAAAGTAGGGGATATTTGATTTTGGAGGCATAAGACTAAAATATGCAAATGACTACGAAAAAAGTCACTATAGAACCTAGCAGAAGAAACATTTCCAGTTACACGTGACGCCCAAACGCACCAATAGCTACCGCATGGAATGCAGGTGATGCTTGGGATCATCATGGGGGTCCAACCCAAGATTTGCACGACTCTGACTTTGAATGTTACAGTCATTGTGGCATTGAATTCCAGGGTGGAAACACCAGTTTAATTGTTTTAGTAACCAGAAAACAAATTTTGATATGCGTCGGCTTGCCGAAAATGAAAGGTTACGTGCCCTTGGCATGCTACAGATCGGCACAACACAGGCGGTTGTGGCGCGGACGATGAATGTTTCCCAGTCTGTCATAAGCAGGCTATGGTCCACATACCGTGATACACAATCTGTACAGGACAGACCACGCTCAGGTCAACCAAGGGCGACATCTAAAGCCCAGGATCGATTTATCCGTACCTTGGCCTTGAGAAATCGTGTCATCACAGCAAATCAGATCAGCGCTCGTCTTCAAACAGACACTGGTGTGAGAGTGAGTGACCAGACGATTCGGAATCGACTGCATAGGGGTCACCTTCGCGCCCGACGTCCTCGCGTGATCTCTTGTTTGAGAGATCATCACATTCAGGCACGACGTCGTTGGTGTAGGGATCGTCAACACTGGGATAATCGACGCCGGAGCATTGTGATGCTTTCAGATGAGTCAAGGTTCACTGTTTTAATTTTTTGGACAGACGTAGGAGGGTGTGGCGTCGTCGAAACGAGGGCTTCCAAGACGTCAACGTCATCAGACATGATCGATCTGGGGGTGGTTCTGTTATGGTGTGGGGAGACATCACTGTTGCTGGAAGAACGACTTTATATGTTGTTGCAGGGCGTGTTACAGGCCAGTACTTCCGGGACAACATCTTGGCCGTCCATGTTGTGCCGTTCGCACGACGTCATGGCCGCTGTTTCATCTTCAAGGATGACAACGCAAGATGTCACAGGGCCAGGATCGTTACAGGTTACCTCCAACAACAGAACATCGCCACATTACCTTGGCCAGCACTGAGTCCTGAACTCTTCCCCATCGAGCATGTCTGGGACATGCTTGGACAGAGGTTACGTCGACGTCAACAACGTCCTGTCAATGTCCAAGAACTTACTGCTGTGTTGCAACAGGAATGGGACAATCTGGACCAAAATGACCTTAGACGTCTCATTAGGAGTGTGCCACGTAGGATCAATGCTTGTTTGGCAAAAAAAGGAGGATTTACCCGTTACTGACTTTGTTGTGATGCTGTGTAACTTTGTTGTTTGACCCCGGGTATCCTTTTACCCTTATAATGGTCAGTCTGTGCCTTACTTAGTCTAACGATCATTTGGAATAAATCGATGAATGTGTACTTCATTTCATTTTGTCATTTGTTTCTTCGTCAGTTTCATAAGGTGACTTTAATAACACTTAAAAATCAAATATCCCCTACTTTTTTTTTAATAGTATATTTTAGTGAACGAGTTCCTTTAAGCACACAACCGTTTTCAGACGCACGTTAGTTCATCACTGTCCGCCATTAAATGATAAATTTCGACAATTACTCAATACTAATGTTTTTTGGAAGAATAAATAGAATGCATGAATTAAACATAAGTAAAAATAAATAACCCCACACCTATATATGCAAATGCTTTTGCTATTGAATCACGATAACCGTTCTTTTGTGTTTCCTAATTTCAATGCAAACACCAAATATGTGACCGTGTCCTGCAACATGTTATGGCGAAGAATGTTTCATTTTAGCACGAATTAGGGCGTTGCATGCATTCAGCAAAGCAGCTCCTCATCTTTGGAGGCAATTTGACGTGAGCTGGAGAAAAAAATGAAGAAATTAGTCTATTTGGAATTTCACGGGTATTTGTAAGTGCTCGGAGATCTTGACTCGGCGAACTTTTCCCCTCACCTGTTCACTCCTTTTTAATCCTTACTAGTTTTTTAAACCGTCGCCCTGCTTACACGGTTCGTTTCATTGAGTTAAAGGTTATGGAGTAGATATACAAATCTATTTAGAGAAACTTTCTTTTTCTCACGTTCAAGCATTCAGTCATTCATACAACCTCAGGAAATCATTGACTTTATAATAGGTTGCATTGTCACTGTCTCTTTTGCAATGTCTATTTTCTGTCTTGTCCGCAGGTTTATCTTGTAGATTTTTTGTTTTGCGTGTAGTGCAGTCCTCCTGCATTTACTTTTAAGGCATTTATTTATTTTTTTACAAAAATTAACGTAATTGCTTCTTAACATTTTGATTTTATTTGAAGTTTTAACTATTTTTGTTTATTAATTCATGCAAAATGACATTCTTTATAATGAGTCTTTGTACTGAATATGTTCTATATCAGCTGAGTAATTGCAAAGCAAGTTATGATATAATCCGAAATAATATGAGAAAATAACAATTTTAAACTTTTAAATGCCTATAACCAATACTGTCAAATGTACATATACACAAAGAGAAACAAACTAACCGCATATTTAAGTCCTAGACTATCTTAATATACTTAGGGATTAAGACAACAATCTTAATTACATAAAAAGGTAAACTTAATTTCAAAGCGATAGCAGGAAGTTAAGCTTCTGGAAAATTAGACGGTGATTAATATATTTATAGATGACATTTTCCGATTAATATTTATATTACATGTTTTCAGTATAATCAAATGAAGGAAACGCACGATTCAAGTAAACAGAAATGGCCATTCAACATGTCGGTTCAAGTCAAATTATGCTAATTTCTAGTTTACCAAATGTCGTGCCATCCGGATCGAGGCCATTTTGAAATCGTGAGGAATCAAGTCACAAGTATGCTTAAGCCGACTTTTTTGCCATTTTCAATAATTTCCCATAAATTTCGTTTCGTTTTCAATTGATAATTCTATTTATGGTGCCTCCTTGTTGTTAATCCGAATGATATAATTAACTACCATGTTGTTATCAATAATAAACCGGGTCCTAGTTCAAATAATGGCTTCAGTATCCCGTGTTTGGCTTACATGACCAGTCAATGAATTAACCAAGAACAGAATATTATTTTTATCATCAAGTATAATTAAGTTATGCTTAATTGAGTAGTTAAGACCGATATTATCTAGAAAAAAATATACACGTACTAGCATCTAGCCTACAGTGTGGTTTGGTTGTTCAATATAAAATTCGTTTGGCTGATGGTGTCTTAAATCTTTTAATCCACAATGTTTTGAGAAAAATGTGAAACTAGGCTACAGTCGGTGTGGTTGGATTTTCAACCGTTTCTTGTCTTCCCGGAAATACACATTGGCCAAAATACGATAGTGCTTAATTAACTTTTATCCACAAAGATTGTGATAACAAAAACATAAAACAAATGGTATCTATTAAATTTTATTTATTTTTTAAAATTTAATCGCCCATTAAATCGACCCACATTTACTCTTCTATAATGTCTTTAAAGTTGATATGTTTCTGTAGTGAAGTGCCGCAAGGTTTCCATCACTAAGTGATTAAGAAGCGCATGCTGTTAGTCGTATCACAAAATTACATTAGTTGTGGATCGGAAAATGCGAAAAATTAATATTATGAGCTATTACAATTAATTCAATTTTCTACTTCACATACATGTATATAGCTTGCGTTCGGTGTTGCCTGTAAGCATTAGCACTACCAGATCTCTTGAATACGTCCAGTTAAACAAAACAAATATCTCCATGACAACACACAATATCCATTCGAAACCATAGTAACCGTTTCTATGGTAAAATATGACATTCACCATTATGAAGTTCAAGGTCTATTCTAGAAAGACCTTAAAAATATAGTTTATGTTGATATGTTCATTAAATGTATCTACAGCGTTCCTCTCTATTAGACATAAAATAACTTTAAATAAATAATCATATTGCATACGGTTTATAATAATATTTAACATCATGAATCACGTGCCGCTATTTACATATTGATTTTAAATACACAGACTAAACATAAGGGGACATAACTCAATTCTACATTCTCAGATATTCACAGAATCTATTATTCGGGTAATCATTTACACGTATACTCTTCTGTCCGTTCACTACATTTATTACAGTTTACATAGCAACACCAATGAAATTTACAGTTGCATTGCCACGTACGTGTGAATTGATGTGTATTATAGCCCCTCCCACAACACATTAAGTCACATCCATCCGTGTCTCTTGTTGTCCGATTACATTTTCTACCCACTGTACCAAGCGATCCAGTTTTAGGATCAAAGTCACAATAATTTGGAGATTTATCCAAAAACACAAGATGGCTACGCCTCGGTTTCCGGTGACGTCTTTTAGCACGGTCCAACATTAATGATACAGCCGTTCGTGCACGGCGTCCTAAATACGGCACCACTATTTTTGATCTTTTGTACCTAAGTTTTAAAGAGTCTCCGATTTCTCTAAAAGGGGGTAATGTTGTCCAACACGTTTTCATTGTGCAAGAGCCGGAAACACCATGACACTTGCAGTCTGTTCCCATATTATCTTTGACGGCCTGAAAAGAAAAAAAAGAAGAAAAACTAAGATAATCTCTGAACACTAATAACTATCTACAGACTGTATATTTATCAAAGGGTATTTTGCTATCATTTAAATAGTTATATAATTAAAAACTTAGTCAAACTCAACGGGAAGTAGGGGTGTGGGATAAATGAGTTTTTTTAAATCCTTATTTTAAACTCCTTTACGAATCATAGATTTAAAGAAAAAGAGCTGTCCAATCATCGCTTGCATTTGTCCACTTTTACTTATCGATGTTTGTGCGGTCTGTTCATCGTCTGATATTGAATACAGATAATGGGAATAATTGGCGGGAATTATGTTTACGACACTATCATGTTATAATACATAAAACATAAACTACATTTTGTTGATGTAAATATACGAATCAAAGATCAAAGAAAACTGTTTTATGAAGATGATGATGATGATATATTTTTAACTGTTGATTTTATCACTGGGTATTTATAGTCTAAACGAGGTTTTAGGGTTACTTTGGTGAAGTTTTTGTTGAATCGGATATATCAGGGATGGTCTTTTTTCTGTAGGGTCATAAGTACAAAATGCGCCACCAAAATCAAGAACCTTGCACAACGTTTTATTTGAATGTAGAGTAAAAAGGTTGATTTGGAGTGATCTGACACATAAAT
Organism: Patella pellucida; assembly: GCA_917208275.1. Classification (NCBI taxonomy): domain Eukaryota; kingdom Metazoa; phylum Mollusca; class Gastropoda; family Patellidae; genus Patella; species Patella pellucida. Next base: position 34,306,837 of record OU795042.1, read on the forward strand.
GAATTTTCATATGACAAAATATAAAGTGGTATCAGGTGTTCAATAAAAAGTGTCTTTCCGGTATACATTATTCGATACAGAACTCACTTGAACTAAGAAAACACAACAAGTAAAAACAAAAATATGCAAATAACTAAGAAAACCTTCTGGTTCTAAAGTAGGCCTAAATGAAATAAAAATCTGTGCTGGTAGGTGTTGATCTCAGTGCGACTTATTGGGCGGGAAGAAAGCAGTTATCCAAAAATAGTCCCCAGGCAACACATTTTACAAGACTGAATTATAGACGATCAATATTAAATCAGTGATATATACTTATATAATAGAGTGACAACTGAATTGTTAAAATCCACCCCAGCAGAATGCTTTATAAAAACGGCAAAAAGAAAACTAAAGCATATTGGTTAACCTATTCTGGAATAAAACCAAATAGATACCTTTACATCATACGGTTCACTCTTTTGCATAAAAAACCTACCCAATGTAGACACCGGAAAGAGGTTTGGCGGAGATAAGTCACTGATTATGAAGATCAAGCAACTAAAGGGGAAGGTTAATTATAGAAGAAATGCGGGCCATTAGCACATTTGTGTTTTGGTGTGGCGGATGAATGAAAAATGAAAATAAAAGGACTTCGTATCGAACAGACGATAACATGTCTGATAAATAAGACTAGCAGTAATTTTCTCACGATCTGAATAAAATAATTGGCAAATTAAATGTTTTGTTGATTATCCTTGTTACTGGTACAAACTGGCACATCTCTTAAAAAATACAATATATTCATATTATTGTGTTCTAATATGGCGGACGAGATTTCCCTCGAAATACATGTAACCCGTTTAAAAATAGTTCGTGAATCAAAACTGATTTAAATAGCAAGTTACTTTATTATGTTCTATGTTAAACATCTCTGAATTATAGATAATTGTATACTGTCGAGACAGAATAAAGATTTGAAGGGACCAACACCTGTACTGTGCTATAGAACTGTGCCTCACAAATCACCGACAAGAACCGACTAAGGCCTTCTTGTGGCAACATCGTGCAAAGTATTGAAAAAAGTGACTGACAAAGAAAGATATGTTACAGATGTGCATATTCTACACATCGTATCCAAAATTTAATTGTCGGTCACTTTTTGGACATTATTGACCAAAATCCACCTTTGTCGGTCGTCTGTGAGTATCTGGACAGCTATAAATGCATGGGTATCTTGAAAATATAAAAATATAATTCCCCCCCCCCACCCCCGGTAGAATCAGCTATGGACGTTTGGATGGTTCTTGTAACATCTTGTATATAGAAAACAGTCCAATAAAAAAAAAGTTAATTTGTGATAATCTATCATAAAAGTATGCCACTGAATTCAACTATTGGGAAGACTGGCTATAGTGGATGAAAATCAATTTTTTTAGACTCTTTTGGAAAGCGAAAAATCCTGGTCCGTATCGCATACGACAGAACGTATCGAGCAGCTTTCACACGGAAAAGGTCTGTGTAATATCGTTTTCTTTTTACTATTTTTTGTCATAGCGTTTTTATGCATCTATGTGTATCCTAGAACACGAAGGTGTATATTTGATGTGATTTTAACCATGATAAAGACTGGAATTTATACATTTTCCTACCTATCTGCATGCTGGTTGATCTACGTACTAAATTTAGGGAGGGGGACCTTGCAAATCTGTGGTTAAATGTGGTTAAATGATTTCATTTTATTTCAGTAATTCGCTTGCGCGTAGGGGTCTTTAGCAGTTGGGGCGGAGGACCCGGGGAAAACTCGCAGAGTTGGACAAGTGACCCTGCAGAATTTTAACCACGCCAGTTGACTTAATGACAGACCTAATGATATAACGCACACGCGCTAACCATTCGGAAAATCTGTAAATGATATGATTGATTGTATGGTAAAGAGATATAAACTTTCTGAAATGATACATTTAGTGACACCAAAATTTGCTGCCGAGTCGAAGTCAAAGAATTTGAATAAGATTCGACATTAAATTATTTTCAATAGCCCTGCGACTGTCAAGCTACTTTAATACCTCCATAAATTTTATTGGCTAGTACTGATGGTGATTTTGGTAGATAACTGGCATCATTCTGCAATAGAACCGAGCCCGGCTCACCTACTCATACGTAAGCGGCGCGAAAATCTGCCGAAACTCTTAACACTTCATTCATTGACGCAATGGGAATAATTCCGCTTGCCAAAGGTCTCTAATGTTAAATATATGTATTAGGATTTTTTTATTACACAGTGGCTATTGTTACGACGATTCGTAAAAACAATCCTCAGGCTATTGTTACGACGATGCTTTCAGAGACCCCCACATCGTCTAGGGTTGGGTTAGGGTTAGGTATAGATCGAGAGTTCCGTGTGTACAAATTTACATTACCACTTGCTTCCCATCTCTTCATTGCTGCCTTCAGTTCTGAAAACGTTGAAAATACTGCTCCTTTTTTCAAAGCTGGCGTTATGGGGATTTGCAGCCATTCGTTCTAAACTTTGCCGATGGAGGGCTCTGAAAGCATCGTCGTAACAATAGCCCTAGGACTATTCTTACGACTCGTCGTAACAATAGCCACTCAGAAATATTGTACTAGTGGGCTTGAAACTCCATCTCTCGTGTGTATAAATTGCACTGCGAGGTTAATGTAAGGTTCCCAATGTTGTGCCATGCGTTGTGATGGGGTCGTCCCTATTGAGTCTACGATCTGCTCCCTGCAGATACGTTTGGATACGATTCGATACGGTCAACACGATAGCTACGACTGACCTCAATATATGACAAGACCTGATAGGATCACCCGATTACTCCAAGAATCGTGACAGTGGAAATCTAACATTATAATGCTTACTTCTGAACATCTTACTTATACAAGTGAATATATTTGCCACATAAGTCATCTACACTATATAGAATGTGGTTAGTAGATGACAGAGTCATTCTGTATGTTATAAGTTGGAGTCGTTGCCTAGCTAGCTGTAAAATATACCACTTTTGAAGGTAACTACGTCATAGATGTGGGTCCGACCAATGACGAGCCTACCTTGTAGGGGGCCTGAAGCTTGAACTGTTATAGGGACCCTTCGCAATAAGAAGTATTTGAAGTCATTAAAACCCTATATTCGCCAACTTCAATAATAATACGTCCTGATTCTACATGGGATACTTTCAAGACAGCAAGGAATTGAACAGTAACTATTCCCCAATAAACTTCCCTATTCTAAGCAGTAAGGTTAGACCACAACAGTAGACCTGGGCATAGTGAACTAAAGTCGCTTCTTGGGGCCCCTCCAGTATTACTATTAGGGACTCCGAAGATTATGCTTCATTAGATTCATCCACACAGGGGTCTAGCGGGGATTCATGATCTACCCCCACCCTTGTATAAAACCACCACACCATTTTTGCAATCATCTATTCTGTATATCTCATAGGAACACGCAACTGTAATAACACGCCTTTCTTTCGTCCCAGTTTATTTGACCGATATATGGAAATCAGACCCTATTCTTGTGTGTTTTACGATACTGATGATAATACATGCACAACTGTCTGATTGAAAAACTGTGTATACGTATATATGCCTATAATTGGACGGGTGTTTCACAGTTTGAATATGATACCATCTGAACAAACGATGAGTGTGGCGTGTACTCCTTAAACCTACTATTCTGTATAGGCGATATGTTTGGACGTTTTGTATATATTATACATATATTATAATCATATCACCCCCCTCCGTTTTAGTTGACATATAGACTTGATTATATTACAAAGACATTATAACGAGCCATCGCTATATGTATGGATATGTACAAACCAGACATGTGTGAAATGTGACAAGCGAGACTACCCATTTGACGAATTCTGCACTTGAATCATTTTTCAACTATTTTTTTCTCGATATTGATTCTTTTTGTTTAAAAAATACAACATATTATAAGAACAATATATACAGGACACAAGCAAATATAGACCTTTACACTATACACATTTAGAATAGTCAGATGAAAAAGCACATTGTCTCAAAGATTTTTAAGTCAGTTCTAACGTGCAGATTATTTTAATTGGTAGGCTTTTTTTTTTAAAACAATATAAAAAAAGAAGAAAAGCCTACTGGGTAGGCTTTAGATCATAAGGGCTGCCATTAATCCCGCAATTGTTTGTATGTGACAAGCAGTAGGGCCCTCTGGTTTCTTCCCACTACTAAAGATTTCTACGCGCGAGCGAATTATTGAAATTATATTGAACCATATGATAGTCCAGAAATATCCTAGTTTTGTCGAGTTCACTTTAAACCCCATCTCTCTCTCACCCCCTCTCTCCCTCCCTTTCTCATTCAAATATCGATTTCCAGGGTTAAACCTCCCTGCGTTTTGACGGTGTTTTCTGAACCCTGAGAAAACACTAAACATCCTACAAACGTCGGACTGAGTGCACTAGGATGAACAATGCTTTTGCCTTTGATTGAAATATTGTCCCCCGAGTGTTTAACTTTATGCTAGAGCTCTGTGCTCAGCTTTCAAAATAAACTGAATCGGTGAGTAACTCTTATCAAACGACTTTATTCTCCGTAGAGATTAGTGATTATTTCGATTAATTTAACACATGCAGCCTCGATTAACAAATCATAGTTTTGTGGGTTTTTTTCTAAACAAAAAATATATTAAAACGACTGGATAAAACTGACCAACTTGTAGTACCGTGGACAGATACGTAGAATATGAAATTAAAACGAGTCTTAAAAATAGTACCCAGGCTATTGTTACGACGATGCTTTCTAAGCCCTCCATCGGCGAAGTTAAAGACTGAATAGTCGTAAAAATAGTCCCAACCCTAACCATAACCCTTCTCTTCTCTTAATTGCTGCATTCAGTTCGGAAAACGTTGAAAATACTGCTCCTTTTTCAAAGCTGGTTTTGGAAGCCATTTTGGAATTCGTTCTAAACTTTGCTCAGAATCGCCGTAACAATAGCCACTCTGATTAAAAAAAACCAAACAGACCGTATATTATAAAAGTGTACTTTTATAATTGTTATTTGTGAGCGTCGGTGGTCCAATGGGTAATAGACTGGCTCATTTGTTTAGGAAATCATTTAAATTCTGGATATTATGATGTGTAGAATTAAGAATATGCATACCAAAATGATATCTATCCTTTTCAGTCTATTTTCTGACACTCTTGTCGCTGATTCGTATTTTGAGACCAACCCCTGCATGGCCACTGCTACTTGACGAACATCTTCAATAGAAGGCTTGATCTCACTTTAACTGCTAAAATGTCTACCTGTGATAATCGAGTTCCAAAGTTCAAGGTTCGTCCAATGTCAATGTTTCCTTGGAGGACGCTATGTCCTAATCTTTGATTGGATGCTACTGTTGACGTGTCTGCAGATAACGTAGCTATGTGTTCGGGAATTGTGAAGTAAACCAGCAACGGCCAGATGTTGTAAAACTCGCAGTCGTTGTTTCCTCCAGGAACATGCTTGCCGTGCAAATAACCATTTGTACTGAAAGCGGTTTTACGCGCGGAAATTTGCAGAGGAAACGGGCCCATTGACGATTTGATCATGTATGTCTACTGACCTTACACTCTGACTGGCTTATGAAACTCGTGCACGAAAACGGCGGCCTTTTATAGAGCGTTTCGTGAAATGATCAGATGTATATTTCAAAGAAGTATAATAAATGTTTATGGTTACTATGACGTTGGTTAAAAGATAAGACATATATATTTCATAGAAGTGTATAATTATTGTTACTTATATAGATTGATAAAATTACCGTTATAATTGCTTAAACTTTTTTGAGGAAAATATCTGATATGCGTCTCCATATCTATGTAATGCATAGTTGTTATGGCGCGTGGATAAATGATCAGATATACATCTCTATCTATTTCCTAGAAGTATAAAATTGCTGTAACGTTTGGCGAAATGATGGGGAGGTCTAAAGGCCGTAGTACAGTATATTTATAAAGAGGATGATCAGAGATTTCCTCATCTCTTTATAGTTGTTACATGCTAGCACATTTAGTAATTACTCCATTTCTTTTCTTAAAGCCACGTGCAAACACCGAGTGGATCTCGTACACTATTCCGCAGGCTTAATATCAAATACATCCGATTTTAATATTCTGTTCTGTAGCCCTTTCATCCTTTCTCTTCCCGACATTCACAGTGATCGCACTTTGTTGCGTAATCTAAACATTCCGAAACGAAATGAGATTTTACTTGATCTCAACAAGCATGTAATATTAATCAGCCGTTATTGTAGTTTACATTCTCCCTGCGTTCTCTCTGGTTTCGCTGACTAATCCGTTAGATTCACAAGCTGCATTTTTTGTTGTTGCTCTCTACAGAAAAAAGTCTCTTTTGATTTAATCCATCTTAACCCAGTCCTCGGGTTCACAAACAGAATTTTAAATAGTGGACCCTCCTCGTTTATTTTCTCAACAACCCAATAATCAAATGCCAACAGTCACTCAGTGCGTTTTGGTTATTTGCAAATTTGTACTTCAAATTTATTATGGCAAGTCATATTCTACATTATATACTTGGAAATTGGCACAGATCAAGAAGAAGCGTATAACTGTTTTATAATTTTAAAAAATCAACGGAATGCGCAGGTTACCTTTAGGAAGTTTTCGCATATAAACCATTGTTCAGTGCATAATTATTTTTAAAAAAAGCTATTTGAAATTGTCAATCATTAGTTACTAGTCCGGTGGCTGAAGTGGGGGAATCGCCACCCGAGCTGTGAATTTATGAGACCACCTGATCACCACTCAGATTCGGAATCTACACAAAAAACTGGTCTAGAAAAACAAGGTTTTATAAAATCACAGCTCGGGTGGCGATTCCCCCCTTCAGCCGCCGGACTATTACTGAACGTTGCTTATTTTGTTTTCTAATTTCGAAGGCCCCCTTTTCATTTATTGCTGTTTATTATTAATATTAATCTGAAACATAAAAGGGAGATTTTAATTTAGATTGTGGGCGAAGCCGAGTATTTTAATCACAAGGAAGCAATGGGACAGCCATACTATTATTGGAATTTGGAAAATCATATTTAGTTGTGTCATATTGAACAGGGTGGCCTTTCTACACGGGGGTATTTTATTTCTAATGACAATAATAGAAACGGGTGTAGTCGAAACTTTTAAAAATCGAATGAAATTAAGTTGAAATTTTAATTTATTTAAAAGCATTTTAAAAAAGAGCCCGCCAAAATAAGAACATACGGAGGTATATTTTTACACTAGGCGGCTTTAACAATAATTTAAAAAAGAAATTGTGGTTAATATAACGTGAACATTTTTGTTTTATCAAAAGCTAAAAATATGGTTTTGAAATCCATTTTGTATTCTTCTGTTCCATAACACGTATAAACATGAGAACTTCACACAGGTTAAATGCTATACACGATATTAATTCTGTAGTTTATATAATGTACAAATATCCATCGACATATACCCGGGAGGTAATTTTTATAAATAATCTTTCATTCTTGGCGACGATAAATAATCTTTCACTTAGCGCAAAGATAACCGTTAAATTGCAATATTCTGCAGGACGACCGCACTATATAATATAATCTTTCAGTTACCGCGGCAATAACCCTTAGATATGCAATATAATAAATAATCTTTCATTAAGCGCGACGATAACAATTATACATACACTATTCTACAGGATACCGCAATATAATAATAATAATTATTATCTTTCAGTTACCGCGACAATAACCGTTAGATAGCAATAATCTATCCGATGGCTACAATATAATAAATAATCGCTCATTTACCGCGGCAATGTGATGAATAATCTTTCATTTATCGCCGGGATAACTATTGAATCGACAATTATTTATAATGAACACTCTTTCATTTATCTCGGTGGTAACTATTGCATCGACAATATAATGAATATTCTGTCATTTATCGCGGTGATAACTATTATATCGGCAATATAATGAATACCCTTTCATTTATCGCGGTGATAACTATAATATCGGCAATATATAATGAATACCCTTTGATTTATCGCGGTGATAACTATAATATCGGCGATATAATGAATACCCTTTCATTTATCGCGGTGATAACTATAATATCGGCAATATATAATGAATACCCTTTCATTTATCGGGGTGATAACTATAATATCGGCAATATAATGAATACCCTTTCATTTATCGCGGTGATAAATATTTTGATCGGCAATATAATGAATAATATTTCATTTATCGCGATGATAATGTATCCGATGTCGACATTATCAGAAATCATTTTTCAAATAGCGCTGCAATGATCTTTCTATGCGCCGTTCTATTCGACGACGGTACTCTTTCATTTAAACTGGGGCGGTTTCAGTTGAAATTAACGAATCAATATTGATGGTAGTGGTGGTATACGAGGTATTGTCTATAACATCACAAAAAAATAAATTCCTTAAGCTTAACAAATCGTATGTAAAAACATAAATTTCCCAGATATACATTTTAAAATACATAAATGCTAGAACACTTTCTGCCAAATGCCAGTATAAAATGAATTCAAATGACATTTATTTATAAACTAATGTTGACTATTTCGCACAACTTAATCAAGCAATGGGCATGCGCATTTAACAAAACATTTCTTTTTTACTGAACTTGCAAACCGATGGTGTCATTTTAAATATGAATTTATTATATTTTTGTCAAGCCGCATAGAAAATCTCATGACTACCTTGAATAAACAAGATGTAAAAATGTGGAGATGTGACACTATTTACAAAGCTCAATTCGCAGAAATAATACCACCATATTAATCACGATAAATTCCATACATTTATTATAAGAGAGGTTTAAAGATGAACCTAATTTTCTCTAAGGTCTTGTTTTCAAACTTTCTGAAAGTGGGTGGTAACCACGAAATTCTATCGTCAAAACACTCTTTTAAATACCTCAAATACGACATTATTCTCCACAGAAACCCAGTCCAGGAGATAACCTGGACACACGAGAATAAATAAACGATACCTGACTCCTCTATCATCCAGCCTATTGTTCAATCTTTTGTTGTCGCGTATTTTCTTTTTCCGCAAAAATTCGATGGGGTCAATCTATGTTTTCACGAGGTCGCATAGGTCAAGCTATTTATCTATGAATGGCACGTTTCGCTTAAATTGGTGAAAATATAAATGTTTAAGTGTAGACTTGAAGAACCCAACTAGATAAACGTTCCGAGTATTTATTTCAAAGCCAATTGAATGACATATTACACAATTTACTCGTGTATATTACTCACATATCGTGTTCAATTATTGAAGTCGCACTGTTAGTTTTGTGATTCTGCCGCATTATTTATTTTCTGAATTGAAGAATGACATCAATATCCCTCCAAATGAGTCCAATAGTATTTTTCAGTTATTCAGTGGTTTTCGCCAATGCCAACACCGAATTGAACCGGAAGTCTGGGTTCAAAGAGAAACCAGATGGTGTTAAACCGTAATCTCGAAAACTGACCAAATTCTATCCCAAAAATTAGACATACATGTACATGTATTTATAAAAGTGAAATGTATTATTATACACGTGTAAGTGTCATTATAGAGAAAACATGTTGAACTAGAAGGCATTATATATAAATATATTCCTTGATATTGAAAACGATAAAAGATGACATGCAGACACAGTCTGTAATGTGCTTTGTTGTTAAATCAATCACACAAAGTCTGAAACAATGGTTAATTTTCATATGTAGCCCGAGTGGAGAACAGCTGCTCGCGTCACACTCTCGTATATTAATAGCATGGAATTTTACTTCTTTTTGTCCAATTCTTAACAGTTTCCGTAGGCTACCCCACAATTGGTTGACCCCCCTCCCTCTTTACTTCGTTGACATAAAATGGTATTTCCTTGCGTGCGTAACTAGTTCGTTTTCATCGTTGAAAAGGTGTTTTGAGTTTGGTGGAGGTAATATACCAGTCTATATGGTGTGTTCTAGAAAGATTCCATCATAGCACATATAATAACACAAATTACATGGTTAATAATCATTATTTGAATTTAAACGGACAAAACATGTGTTGTATCATCCATGAACTTTAATTATTAAAAATGCCCATTATTTTTTTTTAAAAAAAGACATTGATGGCATCACCATACAAAACAAACCATTTATATGTACATTACTTTTATTTCATATAAAAATTCAGATTATAAAATCGTTCAACTTAAACGGAAAGCAAGAAACTTTATATCGACTTTTAAACAGCCAGTTAGCCATATTGAAGAGTGTTTTAGCAAGTATTTAGATCTTTGAAAGGCAGTGAATTGAAGAAGAGAAAGTTTTAAAGATATATTTAATAAGTTCTCAGACGCTTCGCTCCACAATAAGAGAAAAGTTAGTCTGGCTTCAACAGACCGTGACAACAAGCAACGTGTAAAAAAAAATACTACTTTATTTTTATTTTTTCAATTCATATGAAAACCCTTTTAAGTTTATAGGGGTATATCGAGTACGTATTAAACCTCATTAAGTGTATTCCCGATAGTTCAGATTTTTGCACGATTTGGTATACGAAATCCCAATAACTCTTTATGGTATATTTGAGATATTGTAAATTTAAAGAAAAAAACCTAGGAATATTAAAGGTATATTATTTCAAAAGGGCAAAAATCGAGTCCAAAATCTGTTTAATGCTTTATTTTGTTGAATACTGGAAATGATTGTTTTGTCAATGTTTTGTTCATCTGAAAATTCTATATACATTCGGTTTCTGAAATCCGTTTAGCTTATACTCTATAGAACACCTGATACCACTTCTCATGTAAACTGCTATGTTTTTGTTGTATCTTCGTATCATCAATTCACAGGGTTCATTTTTATTTATAGAATTATAGATATATTAAGGTCCACTTAAATAATAACGTATTTCAATATGGCTGCGAACGTTACCTTGTCATGTTAAAAGTTAATAACACAAAATATGACAGATTTAATTAACCTTAAACAATACATATCTATACAAGTAATATCACTATACCTATATTCTTACAGACGTCTGTGATGTCATGTCAGCCATTTTGATTGACAGTTCATGTCATGTATAACTAACCCTTTATATGATTTTATTCCCTCCAGACTAGGATCAATATCTAAAGGATATAACGGTAAGTGAGACATCACGAAGTATTTTAACCTTTCAGATTCAACACTATCGTTTATAATTATCAACTAATTACGAAAAGACACTTCAATTTTTACATTTTAGATACGGACATTGGTTCAAATATCGATATAAAAATGATATTGGGGAAAAGGATTAGCACCCACGTATACTGAAACCGTTAGAAAGATAGACAAAAAAAATTAAAAAAAACAAGTACGAACAATCCAAACCATTAGACAAAATTCGAAGTCCTAAAAAAACGGTATAGGCAAAATAGTGTATTCATGCAAAATAGTGGACTGTTCACCTTGTACAAAATACACGACCAACAGTGGTAACAGGTGTCCGGAAGAGTAAGCTTACCCTGCCTGGCGCGCCACTCCCGCCATATAGCTGCATCTAATCTATTAGGTGAAATCTCGGTAAAATAGCGTGACTGGCCAATGAACTATCGGTATGCCATTCCACACTTTCTAGCATGTTTTTGTAATATTTTCCTATATTTTAACTGAATTTGAAAGATTTTCCAAATAACACGTACAGACCTGACAAAGAGCCCACGACAACCCACAACAACCCACTTATGTTACGCAATTGTCTATCTGTCGACATTACTAATTCTCGCCAGTGTAATATTGTGATAAGCTTAATAAACAGAGAATAAAGACCTTCCCGATGAGAATTAGCAATCATTTATCCAAACAAATATTTCCACAATTAAAACCACCCACATGGACGTCTGTCATAATATAGTCAAATGGAGTGGTTTCGACAAGGAGTAGGGTTGCCTTTCTAACCTAGCTGGTTATCTCCGGGTCCACCGGTTACCCCCCCCCCTCTCCTTCCCCCACACATGTATCAATTAAGAAAAACGTATTTGAATTATCTATCATAGTAATACTAAATATGGCTATATGCACAAATCGAATATATACATTTGATCTGACAGATGATAAATCATATATTTAAAAAAATAACATCGGAAATAGAAACCAAATATAGAAAACTTCCCAATCAATAATATCTAGTTAACATGACAATAGATTGAAAATCCTAATTCACATACCCTTCCGAGATCTATCACTAGTATAGATTTGATTGATTGATTTGATTGATGGGAGATATTGATAAAACAACAGGGGTCACATGTATTATAGCCCCGGGTCTAAAAAAAACATTGTGTCACTACTAAGTCGAATATAGATCTAAACTAAAATATATACAAAATATGTCTAAAATGTCAAATGGCTATTTATCATTAGGGCTATAACAGATATAGTCATTTACTACTCTAATGTATCACCATTTAAACCGTCATCAATCAATAATCTGTGAGCTTTTACTCTGTCTTAACTTGACTGAGGGGTAGTTTAATAATAGTTGGGAGTGGTGTACAAACGGCAGGGATGCACACATTTTCAAGAACACAAGAGGTCATTATTTTCAGTCACAATGTTCAGTTCAGATATATCACTTGCAGTTGGAAGTACGTTGTACTCGGATAGGCATTTCAGATTTAGCCCATTGTATTCTCTTCCAGTGAAGTATTTCTATATTGTTCGTTCTGTCCGCATTTACTATACAGGTTTCCTTCATAGTTTTATATGTCTGGAAATGAATTAGAATAGGCTTTAACAACCAACTGTCTGCTACGACTCTTGTAGTTATGGGAATCACGATTGTTAAATGAATATCACTCTCTCACTAATCAGTTTCTCTGATGTTTCAGCATGGTTTCCACTTGATAGATGGACAGGAAGAAAGGTCAAGCTAGGAAAAGTGTCTAGTCATCCGGATGGTATGAAAAATTGGATCTCCGTGTACCCATTGTCGAGCACATAAAAGAAACCAAGACAGCCCGAACCTTTGAGAGCCCGTGCAACATTTTCACCATTGGGCACTGCATTTCTTCATGACTCGGATGGTACAGAAAAGACCATAAGAAGACGTAAAACCGAGTTTCATTTCATTCCCGTTTCTTATAGTTATCTACTATTATTTTTTACTGTGAGAGGTGCATACAGGTAACAGGTGAACAAGAGTTATGGGAATCTGTTACTTTTGACGGACTCATTAATAATTTTTCAATTCACTTCGTGAGTTTCGTATCGTGATATTATTTAAATTTTAGCCCGAAGGCATACACTTACTCAATATATTTTCTATATTTAACTAATAAAGTTTGATTCAAAAAATAAATACACCATACCGTGGGAAATAATGTAATGACATACCAAATTACATTTAATAAAACTCCTGTATTTTTAAGGCTGGGGGACAGTTTGTGCTGAGACGAAGGGCCTGCAAGGACAGCGTCTAGTCGTTTGTTGAAAACCGGTGTACGCATAGGGGTGCACGTAAAAGAATCACTTCCAACAGGAATTAAAAATAAGAGTAGACCGTATCGCCGCTGTCCGGAAAAAGTTCACGAAAATGAAATTAAAAGAAATGTTACTACTGGGCTATGAGGAAATTTTGCTCTGACATCGGCGCCATGACCTACTCTTATATCGAATTCATACTTGGATTACATGAATTAATGTTGATAAATAGGCATTTTTTTATTTGTATTTGAAGCTAACAAAGATAAAGATGTCAGTGAACAACACGATTAAATAAAACACATACTATATTAGATGTCATTTTATTAAATGGTAAAGGTTATAAGTTCTAGGTCAAACGAAACGTTAAATCTATAAGTGAATTGATTAATGGAAATATCAATTTAATTATTGGTTACATCAAAACCACCAACTTAAGCCCCTTTGTTTGGGTTCACATAGAGTAGAATGAAAACAAAAGTTATTTGACAATATTGAAAGTTATACACATAATTTACATGAAACTCTTACACTGATATCCAAATTATTGCCAAGATTACATAACTGCAAAAGTAGGATATGCGCAATTGGCCATTTCTCGGCAACGTCTTCAATTAGAAACTGATTTTGACACTATTATATTATTATTTATCATTTCAAATCATTTGTTATCTCCTGAAAATGTACGTTTACTCTACAATCTACGCTTTTAAATATTAGATGCCAATTTTATTCATAAACTTGTTTGGTCTCAGTATCGTTTCCATTACAGGAAAAGGTAGTGTGACTCCAGCACAATGTTGTGTGACTTCTATAGAACTTCTCATTGATGCTGCACAACCATGTATCAAACAAATTAGTTTACACGGCATCTTGAGCTGAATTCAACAAAAGTGTTTTGTTTTCTGTGTTTGAATACACGATTGTATCGATCCGATAAGTTCAAATTCAGCTGTCAGACAACATCATTGGTAGATGACCTGTGTATAATTCGTTGACATTATCGAATTGTGGGATTACACAGCACGCATAGGGTATACGTCATAAAACATGCTATTAAGGTTTGTAACTATCATGGCACATGAGAGCGACAGTTTATTGAAGTGAACTTTTTACTTGTTAAGGTAAGACCTGGCCGCATAAATTCTAGTAACTTATAGGCTAGGTGATACAGGTAAAGAATGCCGATCTAATTTGTGAAGTCAACGGAAAAACATTACCAAAGGCAACCAACCCGCAAGTCAATAACACATACTTAAATTATCTACCTTTGAAGTTCTCTACTATCAAAAGATAAAGAAAATACAGACTTTAAGTGAATTAACACATCAATGGGAATAAGATATTTAAATAAAATATAGCAGACCACCAGAAAGGATAAATATGAGATCCACCCAATTTGTCTAGGAATAAAGTTTTGGCAGTTTTATACTAAATTTAAGAAAGTGTTTTGCACCCACCTGTGATATTTGCGATTTTTATCTTACGTGGATTTTTAAATCTAAAGCAATCTTGGTATTTATTTTCTCACATTAACACGATTTCATTGATATCGCCTTAATAGAAAAACACGACTACTATCCCACATTTTGAGCCATTCTAATTAAGATTTGACTTTAATTCTAATTAATTAGAAAATACAGGTTATTAAATTTGAAAAAAATAGTATATTAATGCAAAGGTTAATGTTAAAGGTACAGAGGATTGATGTTCTGAGAAACAAAAACATGATTCAACGAAATCAACAGAAAACATGATGCCATAAAATCAACAGAAAAAAACCGACGCCACGAAATCATCAGAAAAAAAAACATGATGCCATGAAATCATCAGAAAAAAACATGATGCCATGAAATCATCCGAAAAAACATGATGCCATGAAATCATCAGAAAAAAACATGATGCCATGAAATCAGCAGAAAAAAAACACGATGCCATAAAATCAGTAGAAAACAAGATGCCATGAAATCAGCAGAACGTAACGGGAACT
Organism: Patella pellucida; assembly: GCA_917208275.1. Taxonomy (NCBI): domain Eukaryota; kingdom Metazoa; phylum Mollusca; class Gastropoda; family Patellidae; genus Patella; species Patella pellucida. Next base: position 34,322,318 of record OU795042.1, read on the forward strand.
TTAGAATATTAGAAAGTCACAACTTCAGTTAAGATTGGTCAATTTTAGTAATGTTTGCATTGTAATAAGAATTTTGGTAAGACTACTTGTTGTGCAATGTGCATTAACTTTCCTATTTTTGGAATAATTTTCAAAGATATGACAGGCCCTTTAAATCTTTGATTATAAAATCGTAATTGGATTAGCGATTTTTAGAAAAAAATAGTCTGACAATTACTTGCTTTCGTGGGTTAAAATTGGAACAATTCTTGTAGTGTAAATATTGCAGGTAAATGATAACCTTGATGATGTCGTGTGAGATACCTTTAACTAAAGCTATGACGAATATGATATTTGCAGTTGACACTTTATCGAGACAAATCTATTTTGGAAAGAACATTGATAGATTTTAGTTTGATTATAAAATGGCAATTATAATGTCGAACGGTAGATCCCAGGTATTTTGGAAAATAGAAACAGTGTATATAACAAAATGTTTCTGTAAGGTATCAAAAAGATACACTGATTATTTAGACGCTTGGGGGCCAAGCTCTCATTTGGAAATCCTTCGTGAGAATAGTTTCGATTAAAAACAATGTTTTGAATTTCCAGCCCATAATATTACAATCTGTAACGAAATCCAATCGCCAAGATTAAGTACAGTGATATTTCAATTAAATAAATAGATAAGAAAAGATATTAGTACCTTTCTGCCGGCTCTGTTATTATGTAAATTCATCAGTGATCTGGCATTTTCTGCTATTTCTCTTGCATCCATGAATTTTCGGGCTAAACGTAATCCATATTTAATGTCCGCACTACAACCGCCCCACTTCCAGCCCTGTGGGGCTAATTTCCCATCCCCCTTATCTCTATCACAACCACAATTTGGTAAACTGCCTAATCCACATGACTGGGTTATAGCATAACTTACACCTGCCGACGTAATGGCGTATATAAAAGCAGCTTCTTTCGTTCCTGAAAAACAAATAAAATGGCGATAAATTTTTTATAGTAGCACCAATATAAATAATTCCGGGTTCAACAAAACTAACGGAATACAAGAAATTCGTGTTTTCACGACTCACTCAGAGGTAATTTTATTAGTTATGAGTTCAATTTAGTTAAAGTTCCTAAACTATAGGTATTAATTGTATTATCTGTAATATTGGATATGATTTACCACTTGACTGTCATTAAACAAATACCACAGAACATACTCCTTAAATGATAAATAATGATTTCGGTATATTTGTTATAGGGTGTTCTAGTGAAAGCAAGCTTAGAGTGATTATGCCGTCGATTGATATGTGTAATCATCCCACCGATAGAAGCGCAGTAGATCAAATCGAACACCGAAACTACATTCAGTGTCTGATTCTAGAAAATAATTTTAACAGTCATAAATTCGGGATTAGTTTTCTTTTTTAGAATTGAGTTTAGCAATCTTTCTACTTAATAGGAGGGAGTTTTTCTTTTCCATTTTGTATTTTTAAAAAAAAAATATTTGAAAACAAGTGTGAACTTTTTTTGTTAATTTAATTGCAGATACGCGTACAACAATTCTGTGAATTAAACCCTTGAAAAATGTCTGTGTATTGTTTTATAAAATGTAGCTAAATTTAATACAACTACGCAAACTGCACATTGACACGCAAACATCCGTCACATATTTTAAAATGGCAGAAGTACAACACCCTTTGAAAGAAATAATCGATAGGGGGACATCGATCAAAATTTAATGTAGCTCAGTCTCTAATCCAATATCATCCAAAGTCTTACACGTTGAAAACACGAAATATTTGTCAATTCAAATCAACATTGATGTTCTTATCTTACCGGGAAAAGGTAGGCTTCTGATTGATCATATATTTAAGACAAAATATCGCGGACCCTAGGTGCGGACACCAGGAGCAAATGCCTCTCTCAATAAATCTGTCGCCATATAAAATACAAAATTGCCACTCAGATATCACCCCAATGTCAGAAAAACGTGTTTCCTGCATCGTTATTTTTATTTCTGAGGGAGGACCCCAGACAAGGGTGCCGCCCCCATAGGCGAAGGGCATCTCCTATCACCTTTTTCTAGGTCGGCGCCTGACCCACCACATGACATTAAAGGGTTCGTTTTGGTCGCCCTTATTCACATTTGACAGGACCTTGTTGGTCTTTGGGGGCGTCGCCGATAAATGACTTGATTAGAGATTCTCGTTCTGCCGAAATTGACACACGAGAGCGACGTTATTTGCAGCTCCAAGTGGGTGGAAAATTTTCATAATTTTCGGGGGGAAGGGGCTTCCAGACCCCCACCCCACCCCACGTACATACACGCACCGCTCCACACTCAGGAACTCGGGCATTATTTTGGCGTCCCCAACACTCTGCTGCACCCCCACTTTTACAATCCTACATACGGCCCTGTCCCAGACCCCCTTTGGCGCTCGCGGTCGGTGATCATGGGCCCCCGACATGTTTCAGGCCACCATGGTTAATCCGGCGTTGACTTTACCATTGGCACACGAATCGTGTACCGTGGTGCGTTTCAGCATCATCTGTAACAAGTGGCAAGAAATAACGAGGCTAGACAGATTCAACAACTCATGACTTATCTGGAGAGCATGCGCAATAGACTGGAATAACCAGACACTTGAAATTTCTATTCGGTTGAGGCTCATGCCGTATTTCGCTGGATATAACTGATTTGAAATTAGGAGTCAAAATGGAAACAATTGAACGTAAATCAGTTCATATACAATCAGATTACATTATTATATGCGTTGCAACCCATTTGGGCCAATTTGTACATCCCAAATATTGGCGATTTAGAACCTTTAACTGAATGTAATTTATGTGTATAACATGGGAAATAAAGGGTTATATTTTCGGTTTTCAAGACCTTGTATTGTTCATGTCTATGGAAAGTGAGTGTGTAAACCATTGTCTCAGCCATATTTAGTGACGCTGTTGTACACGCGACAAAACATAGTTTCCTTTCTGGAACAATAGACAACACTTTTTATTTTGTAGTACATTCACATCATGATTAAGACCCACATTTTGTAAACCCCCTTCTTCCATATTTGAAAATAAAAATTACAATAGTTGAGGAGCTAAATCACTAAACATTTGGTACATAGAAATATACAAAAGTGGGTCGCAACGCATATAATACTGTAATATGAATGTATATAAACTGATTTACTTTCAATGGTTTTAGTTTTTACACCTATTTCAAATCAGTTATGTTCGACGAAATAAGCCATGTTGTCTCAATCTAGTGCCCATTTTTAGTGTCTGGTTATTCCACTCTACATGTGCCGTCTGGTTTGGTGTAATGTGTCTAGTCTCGTTCTTCGAGTCTTTTATCACAACTGGGGCTGAAGCGCTTTATGGTACAAGTTTCTAGTACCAATGTTAAAAAAATTATTTTATCTTAAATATCGGATATCAGAAGCTCATCTTTTCCCGGTAAGTTTACATCATCAATGTTGATTTAAATTGACAAATAATTCTTGTTTTCGATGTTGACGATAGTCCTTTAACCCAAATACCACATGTTCATCGTGGTGATTTCGCCGAAACTTCGCATGGCTGATAGACAATACATGCATGATGGTTTTTTTCATTTTGGGTACACTAAAGAAGCGCATAAGGTAGACTATGCCTACTCGACCCTTAGAACACCCAATACCAGTATCACGCTTTTAAAAACAATCTGGGACAGTAACATAGCTTACTTCTTTATTATGGAATGTCTTACGGCAATAAAAAACGACATACATACAACAAAATAACAAACGAGAATGTCTAAAAACACATCCATTGCATTGTTACAACCCCTATATCATTCTTGTATGACATACACAAGGGTGAAAGGCCAATGTTATTAGTGTACGTTTATAATAAGGGTCACTGACTGGCTTATTAGGGGGATTATGGGGTTGGCAGGGGATTAACACGTTGTTAAAAAGAGAAATGAGTCGGGAGACAAGCACATCGACATAAAAACGTACATAGACTTCTATATACATATATCAGTAATGGTTGCAAGATTACTGTCAAAAAGCGTATCTTTGACGATATGAATCCAGTAGTCTTTTAAACATGCAAGTAAAACTGATGTTATCCTTGTAACAATGTTGACGAGCATGATGGCAGGCTTGTGGTTGTATTTGAAAGATCACTTTGAAGGAGAGTGTAAGGTCTGGTATCTCTAACAATATGAATTTGTGGCAAATGGGATTCTACCCCACCATAGTAATCTAATAAAATAAGGTATAACCCCAGTAATGTTATGATGGCGATGATGATAAAGTTTTTGATCATTTATAGTTGTTTATCAGTTACCCAACAATGATCCACCCACCCATCCAACATTCAATATTAGAATATATTTCAGAAATACATCGCCTTATGGATAAATCCGAAATAAGGACGACTTTTGTATTTGATTCCAAAGTGGATTTGAGAAATTGATGTCCAATTTTGTGACAATAAATCATTTTTATGTTATTCACCCAGTGACAGACCTAGAGACATCCCCCCCCCCATCACCGGTAAGTAACATTATATAAAAGTCATTTATTAACCTGTATATGTGAGACATGTATATTTGAGGGGTTTCTTTGCTAGGGTAATGTTATAAGTGAAATTGAATGTTATATCCTATATCCGCCACTGCACCTACCATAACAGTTTAAAAGTATTGACAGCTATTGGTATGTTCAACTAGAGGATGTGAGGTGAGGTCGTTTTGCTGTAGAGTATTAAGATATGCTATTCACCTTAAAAGAAGGTGAGGATAGGTGATACTGTTCTGTTAGTTTTAAAACACAATGGGATTAGAATAATAACAATAGGTCGTCTACTCACAGCTGCATAAACTATATTGAGACGCAGTAAACAATACACATTAAAGACATGAACGTATGTATAGATGCTTTAAATGTAGTACAAATAAACTTTCTTATTCAGAATTAATATTGGCGAAGGGTCAAAACTTCACATGTTTTGGAATAACAGAGAAATGTGCTTAAAATTCCTAGTATATTTTACACATTGTTCATGAATGAGGTTGTAGTTGTGTACTGTATTACTGGTAATGCCTCGTATGACTGAATGAATGGATAGTTTTCAACATCTTGACTTAGGTCATTTTGTTGCGGACAAGGTAATATCCGTGTGATAAATGTGACGAGCCATGTTTTTACTGGTTGGGACGCCTTGACACTAGTGCTCTCAGATGAGTTAAGGAAGGGCAGTTTTATTTATTTTCAAAGTTCACGTTTTGACGTGTTCCTCTGAGAAACGATGTCTAGTATTTATACAAGTTCGCCGACGTCAGCAACGTCTGAAAGAGTACGTCGGACATTGACGTTAAATCTTTGGGAAAAATCATTAGTATTTTTTAAAAAACACAAAGGTTCGATACAACTAAATATCAATTTGATATCATAATGTATATATGAATAATATTACACATGTTTGTAAATATTGTTATCTACACAACTAGACAATTCTGAGAGTTTCGGAATATTGGTATTTGGAGATGTAAATTAAGGCTAATACGAAGCACAGGGGAAGTTTCATAGAACAATACAAACTTACCTCCAAGCGACTCGTAACCGAACATCGAGTCGTTTGAATCAAGTGTTGAACAATTCCACCGCATTAATCTAAACTGGTACTGACATTCCGTGAGACCTAATTTTGCACCTTCCCCTATAGAAACGATGGCATCAGGTCTGCTCCTACAGATGGCTCTCTGTTTTGGTGCCATACCGGGTATTTTGTTGCAGATGATATTGGCTCCAAGAGCCACCACTGATGAAAGGGCCCTACAAATAGAAAAAAACCCAGATTTTTAAATACATTATAATATACCACCTTTTAAAAATACAAAAGTTATGTTTTTCGAGGCTTCGGCATTCTCTTAATACCATTTCTTATTAATGTTGGAAGTTCATATGACAATCATTTTATTTTCGTTGGATAATGTTCTGAACGGAATTTCTGTTTTAAATTATTAAAAAGAAACACCAGTTTATTTTCGGAATCATTGGATGCATTTCAAATGATTAGTTGGGGTTTTAACATGCCATAAACTCGCCATTAATAATTGTGTAATAGACAAAGCCTGTAATGTGTTTAACTTTGAAGGCAGAAAGAACATGTAGACACATCCATCCCGAATCAGCATTCGAGACTATGGACCTCAATGTTTATGTAGAAAAAATAACTAAATGACCCTGTAAAGTAGTCGTATCATTTTTTCTTCCTGAACAATTTTCCTGGACATGATTTTCACATGTTTTGTAAATGTCAGCTCTTGCTCAGTGGGCGCATGCCTTGTTATACTCTCTCTCACCTTTATTACAAACAATAACGGGTACAAATGACCTGGAAATCGACTAGAATTTGAATCAACATTATAATATGAGGCATTTCTTGTATACCCTTTGGTCTTACAAATGCCCACAATGATTTTCATTGACATGGTACTTAACTTCACTTGTGAGCTTTAATTATAGAATGGGGATCAGGCAAAAATACTAAGTGGTCATTACAACATTTCCTTCACACACACCCGAACGACATTATATCCGTATTGAAATAATTTCTTAGAGGAGGAAATAAAGATAATCACCCAGGGTTAAATCCCGTGCACGACACTCGCCATTGCTGGACGCTATCAGAACCAATTATTTAGGCATGCGTGACAAAAGTGGAAATCTACTGGATTCAGTGTATCTCAGAACCAAACACCATCAGCAGAATCAACAGCCAAATTAATTAGATAAGATCATTTCCAGTTGACCAAGTTCTAGTAATCATCATGAACCGAACATATTTTCATGTCAACACTACAAGATATTCTTTTTGTGTGTGTGTTACCTAGCAACAACCGCTCACTATTTTTCAGTGTATTATTGGCATATAAAGGAGATGTTGGACTGGCGAGTATTGTCTAAGATATCACCCACAGTGGAAGTGGACGTAAAATCTCAGAAACGAACGAACGATTGATATTTTAGCTTGCGCTGATTTGTCAAACAAACAGATAAAGCGACTGATGTACAATTGCAGAGCTATTGTCGACCGAATATCAAAGTTGATATTTGGCAATTTCTCGCTTGCGACAATGGTCATATAGCTGATGACGTTGCAAAGTGACTTACACGGGCAATTTTATCTGGCAATACGAAGGCAATTAAAATCGTTAACAAATTGCCCAAAGAAATCACCCGTGTGTGCTAGGCTTTAGGGAGATATGAGACCTGACATTGCTTCAGACAAGCCTTGATAGTCAACACGCCAGTAACATATGACCAGCGAAATAGAAAACAAAATAACACGAATTAGAGAAAATGAATTCATGAATTTGGTTAGATCAAGTTACCTGATTATATGGGGGAACATATTGAAAGTTAAGAAAATAAGGTTTGGTGGTTGGCTGTTCATTAAACTGGTCGAATTTGATCTGCTTTTAATGAAGTCTACGTTGATTAAAGCCCGGATCAAGTTTACCTTGTGCAGGTGCCTCCATCACTATTGATTGACAGTTATAGCTTTCTAATGGTCTTTATCACTGTCAATTTCACTATCAATCTCCACACAAACTGTCATGTTTCAAATAATCGTCCTATATATGATATACTAATTATATTGATATGCTAGACATGTTTACCATAACAACAATATAATATATACACATACATTTTGATTTCAATAACAATATCAGACATCTATTTCTACAAGGACATGCTGGGTTAGTTGAAAGTAGCCTAATTTAGGAACACCTTTAACGTCAGTTGTCCCAGATATTGGATAAATATCAACACTATAATTTAAGAGGTTTTTGATATGATAAGCTTACATCTCTGACTCTGAGCTTAACAATACATGTTATTCCTTAAAAAAAAGTAATCATGTATTTGATTTAATTTATCTTTTTTTCTTTTACATAACAAAATGTATTATTTATGCAATGTTTATAATAATCTCTTGGGTAGAAGTAATAACGCTGACTAAATAATGAATTGTTGTTATAGTTTTTCTGTATATATTGATCTTATAATTTTTGTTTTACTGTATTATAAGCTTGATAACGTTGAGAGAATACTCTTCGAAACGTCGCCTAAATAAATTAAGTAGCTGTTATTCCATAAGTATGTGTTTTTGTGTATTAAATAATAATACTTGATTTATTTCATTTAAATTACAATTAATAAAAAGTTGTTATTAAGTGCATGCTGTAATAGATTATTCTTCGACCAATCTGATTAAAACACAGATCCTATTTCGTTTCGTTTTTATAGTTCAAAATTTCGTTTTACTTGTCTTTACTACACTAGCATCTGGAAGAGTTATTATTACCTGCGTTCTGAATGAAGTGAGGAATAAGCCAATGAAACGGTCTGTTACGGCGAATTTTTGGCGTTTGGTGCACGCTGTAGTGTAGGCTATCGAAAGTATAAAAAAAAAAGAAACGAAATATAGATCTGTATTTTAATCAGATCGTTCCTCGACCATTTGAGTACATTTAAGCACTCTTTTAATCTACGAAATCTTCAACTTGGGTAACTGGCAACAATGTGTTTCTAATACTTTGGATCGGAATTTCGTGACTGTTTATTACATTTGAAGATAAAGCGAGTACTAGCGCATTTAATGTTATGGGTTTGTTTTGACATCTTCTAGTGGGCATTAATCTAATTTTCTATTAAATAGTCTTGATTTCTGCAATCCAAGTTTAAACTACATCGACTTCATGAGGAACTTCATCTACGGGAATTAATATTAATAAAATATGGCTAAATAAAACATGTCACTGGCCTATCAATGATCTAATTAGATAAAAGTCTAACATTGAGACATTGTTTCGGATTTCATATCCAAATCCAGAATTTGCACTCTTGGTTCCCAGGACTTGTGTTATGTAGGTATACCCGTACTCAAATCTAGTAGTATCTCCCAAACCGAGGTCTAGGGTCACATAAATCTCATATAATTCATACTGTAACTTATCTTTCCCAGCTATACTATGCAATCAATAAATACAATTTTTATTCAAAGAGAGGAAAACATAAAGTAGTTTGGAATAGGTCATATTAAAAGATATACGTCTGGATATTGGTGTCTATATTTATTGTCAAGATGATAAAGTAACCACCAACTGAGCACCGCTGTTTTTCGACCCAATATCTGGTTTTTATTTACGTATTTCAATATTAATATTGGTATTTGGCCACGGTGTGAATATTTTATCGTTGTGCATTGTAAAGTAACTAGGTATTCAGGTGGTCTTTAACACTCAAAAAGCTTGTGAATGCATGAACTTGTCTTTACCTATATTAATGACAACTGGATGGGGTGAGATTATTGTAAATTGAAAGAAAACATGATTTTATTTTCCTTACTCCTATTGAAATATATCGGTGGACTGAATGTCTATAACTCATTTAAAACAAGCTTCGTCGTAGCAAATTACCATGAGAGACAATCCAACATTTCTCACCACTTTTCTCATTTAACGATAAGTAGTTGTACACAAGACTGCATATGCCTATACTTTTTAGACACGTTCTCAATCTTATAGCTAACACATCAGTTTGTGTTACAACTTCGTGTGGAAATTCTTTATCTACTTATGTGTTATTGATACACATTATGGAATGTTGCATTCTGTAGTCCACAGGGAATGAAAGATATTTGTTAAAATTAATATCCAAAGAGAAAGGCACTGTAACGTTCTAGAGACGAAAACAAGAATTTGACTTGATAGAGGGGTTCAATTACGTTAATACATGTCTACAGGCACATTTATCATTATTGAGCCTAAATTTATCGTATAACTGTACTTCTTATAAATATTTGCAACATAAAACATGCTCTAGCATAGTGGTATCATGTACATAAACCAAGCAAATAACCCACTTTGTCACCCTTTATGTCTGTAAAAAAAACGCAGATCTTCATCAGAAATATGAGAATTAGACACTGAGAATGTTATATTATACGTTTTATTACCTCTCGCTTGACAGACACCCAATTAAAACTATTGACTTGCATAGTAAGCAATGACTTGAATATCAGTCACATATTTAAAATATAACTTTTATGTATTGTCGGATAACATCCCTCCAATTTGCTAACATTTTTATTCAGATGGGAGATTATATTTGTCAATTTAACTTGACATGTTTATGTTGAAAAATGTCGATATCATCTTTTAAGATGGACCCGATAATGTCTTAAGAGATATCAGACAAGTCTAGGGACATACTATACTTTATGGATGGTCGTATAATGAAGACTCAATTTGATTCCATATAATAAGAGTAAATCCATCTGCAGATATTCTAAATTTGATTTCATATTAAAAAAAAAAAAAATCAATCTACCCAATACATACAGATTTGAAATTAATTTCATCACGATCCTTTCTAGATTGCTAAGTTCGCTTAGTTGAACATGTACACGACCTGTTAATATTAACTGCGATTTATTTAGGGAAGTGATATAGTAAACTATCTATTAAAAACAACATTTCCGTCCTCTTTTCTGTAGAATAATCGATCAACAGTATTTTGGTTATTTGGGTATATACAAAGTTGATTACAACTTTCTGTCATGGCCAACTCGCTTGCTGTTGTTGGATAATATTACAAATTTTTCCATAGGGTTTTTACTGTTATTTCAAATTAATAACAATTATAGCGATTCCATGAGCAGTGATAATGGTGAATCGTGACGTTCTTGGACCAAACTTCGCCTCCGTCACAATATTCATTGCAGATAATGATGAAGGTGATATTTTAAACTCTACAAAATACATAAATACTCTACCATATGAAGCATATTCCAATAAATTCCGTGTACTTCATATTCCATGAAACTTTTACCATATTAACATAATTACATCAGATTACCCGTCACTCCTCTTATTACAAATCAATGTCTTGTATGCAACCCATATGATCGATATTCTTACTTACAATGCATAACATTCTCTCAAATTAATCCATTATAATGTCTTAAAATATATTTGCCAAGGAAATGTGTTTTTTACAAGCCTGGGGGTTTGATATTTTTTGAGAAATATCTATATCTTTAAATCTGCATGCAGCTATAATTTGCTACAGAATGAACAAATATGAGGAATTGCCGCAGTTTATCATTTGGTCACATAAAACTATATATTATTACAATTACGTGTAGATTCATTACTCCAGTTAAAAAAAATATAAATGATTGAAAGATATTTGAACGTTTCTTAAAAAAAACATGTTAAATACGCATAAATATATTCAAAATTTATGAGCACCATTACATTATGGAAGACAAATCGGTTCTCAATGTAAAGCTGTGCTCTTATTCTTCCTCTATTAGTGTTTAACGTCTGCTTTAACTGATGGTGATATCGCAGACAATTTGTCTTATTTTATTATGTTTGGAGTCTTTCCTGTGGGAGGAAACCGGAGTACCTGGAATAAACGAGCTTGAGAAGGCGCTCCTATCTCTAGTCTAAGTCACATACGTCAACAACAGGAATCGAAACTATGAGTACCACGACCGTAAGCCAGAGGTGACAGACTAGCCGGGGTTAGAAGCGCGACACGCTAGACCACTAGGCCATCCCAAAGTTGTTCTTAGTTAAGCATGACTGTGAAATCGTAAACTAAAATCACACTCGTGGCAACACAATAGTTCTCATTATTTAGTTTACGTACTAAGTTGTCTCTATTCTAAATATACTCTAAGTACATGTCTAATATTGACTCTAATTATTTCAATCCGGATATTTCTCAAAAAAAGAGAAAATAAAAGTAAGTGATGGCATTAGCTTATTTGTCTTATATTATGGTCTTTATGGAATCCTAGTATTATGTTCCTGTTGAATTATGTTCGTATTCTACTATGTTCCTTACATGTATGTATACTGTTGTTCTTGTATTAAGCCAACCTTAAATAGAATATCCCCAACTAGTCGATCTGGGTGATTATTAACGGGCGAAACACCGGGACTAACAATAAAGATCTGAGTTTCCTTCCATATACCCGGAGAATAAGTAGTCTACATAATTTGCTAAATGTCATTTACACAAATATATTTTTTTAAAAAAAAACATAATGTATTTCATTTTTCTCAGAACAACGACATCTCTATATTTTCCTAAACAAGCGTTCAGCTCATTACATAGAGCCCTATTATATAATTCTAGTCGTATAGCTTCTCATTTGCTAACAAGTTGTAACGGTAGGGAGCGGAGTCGTCAACAGGGAGACACCAGATTGCATTACCCCATTAATACCTTAATTGATAGTTTTAATATTTGTAAAGGAGTATTTAGTTCTTGGCAATTTTACTAAATTGTTATTTAAGGAAACTTGGTTCAACGCGATGTGTATTAGAAGGAAACACTGACACTGATGGCAATACGAGAGATGAGTAACCGATCATATTTAACCAACATTTTCAAATCTTTGTACCACAAACAGATAAATTAGGTAAGTGCAAACAAAATGTGCTAGATCGTGTTGAAGTGTATTTGATGATGTAATGAAATGTATCTTTAAAATTTAGACATCACGAAAGTTTCTGGCATATATATTAACCATATTTAAGGTGATTTTAAAAAACAAATCGGAAAACAAATCTTGAATCTTAAACGAGCTTTGACGAAATGAGTAAATTATATGTTGGTTAAAACTTAAGGATTCAAAAAACGGCTATAAACTTGATTAATTCTCTTTTGAAAAAGATAAAAAAAAATATAGAATATATATAATTAAATGAATTCAACAATAATGAAAGAGATGAATTTTTAGTGTAGATAATAGCACCTTATGTAAATTCTTGATTTTCTCTGAGATATTCCGTGATTAACAAGAAATGGCACTGGGTTATGTTCGCTCTCTGTAACTAATGGTTGTGATAATGCTAGTTTAATTTAGATCATAATGTTTTGTAATAAACCGAACTTACAAATACTACTAAGTACTGAGAATTTAATACCAGGCGTATAAAAGAAGCTCTGAAAGATAATTTGATTTTCATGTCGATAGCATCATCGACCAGACATCAAAATAGCCGTAACATTGCATGACAACTGCAAGGCGGAATCACTGTGCTCGACACGAAATGTTGGAAAAGTATCACATCGCCATACAAACCCTCCAGTCTGTTTTTCTAAAAATCAAATCTATAGTTTTCTCACTGAAAGCAATATAACCGTTGTTGCAACATCATATAAAATTGAATGAATCGCGTCATTTTCACAACTTTCTTTCATAGTTTCTTTATTGTTCCTCACATGTTGTAAGATATATATTTCCATCCAGTCTTTTCAACCAAAACTCGTACACGTTTTGAAAGACAGTGGATCGTCTGACCGAGTACATTTATTGCAATGTTTTTGCTTTTTAAATATATCATTAAGTCACATCGAAAGTTTGAGAGCTTATTAAGTTAGCAGTTCACAGAAAAGTATGCTTACTAATTCAGACATTAATGCTTATTAACCCGCGACTATTTTGACATTGGAAGGAAATGAAATACATAGAACCGGAAATCAAAGTCTCGAACTGTCTTGGTCAATAATTACTGTAAATTATGTGCGATAAAATTTTAAAGTATAATAAATATTAGGTATGTGGACTTCTCAAACGAGAAAACAATGATATTTTCCAAAAACACGAAGTATGATGAAAAAACATTTAGAGGTGTATTAGCACGAGAAGAACGTATAATATGGGGAACTGTAAAATGCGGTGTTGATACATACTGAGCAGAATTTAACCATTTTTGGACTGATATCCCCCAAATCCTCGAATGACGTCCGGTACCCGAATTCAAAAAGTATTCCCAGACTTAAGTTAAGAATTGACTCAACTTTCAATCACTGTTTATGTGAATATTCTTTGATCTCGAAACACGAATGTATTTGATACATTAAATCAACAGCAGTTTTATAAACGGCTATAATTTCTTTTAAAAAAGGCGAACAATTATGAGTAAATCACTGGAGGTATAATTCCTTGACGCAACTGAGAAATGGTAATCGTATAATTCTATTCTGGAGGGGTGGGTGTGAAACGACGGTGGCGTTTCAATGAACCTTATATATTGGATTTTGGATATTAAGGTTTCCAGTGTGTACCCCCCCCAATCGAATTTTATCAGATATAACCAATGGTCGAACACTATAATACTGTGATATAATAATAAGGGTTATATTTTTCAGATAGCCGGGAAATAAGATCGTGTATCGCGGTGATTTGGTACTGAACAAATAATAGAAATTTACAAATGCTTGAAAAAGATTAATCTAAAAATATCATTATTAGCTTAACCCTCTTAAAATATCGAATTTCACCTGCATTATTTATGATGTACAAGACAGACTAAAAAAATACGCACACACACGCTGTATTTTACACACACATTTAATTTAATTACAGGTTCAAATGTTACGTAAGTTTTTTTACAGTTAGATTTTAAAGAAATATATTTATATACAGCAGTCGAATAAAAATAACGTCCGATGTAAAACATTCTCGACACACACTGAATATTAATACACCTTTTAAATCTTTTTTGAGTGATCATCCATTTTCAGAAATTTCATAAATAACTCTTTAAATTAAAAATAAAATTATAAGGCAAATTAAAAAACTTTATATGAAAACCAACCCCCCTCTTTAAGGTATCAGTTACATTTAGCCATCATTATGGCAATAATATTGGTATATGTATTGTTATATTATTATTATAATTTCCACAAAGAATTTCTTTGATGATATCATAAAAAAATGACAGAGTCACAATAAATACGGTCAAATAGTATCAAATGTTTGTAAAGCCCCCATAACCCACTCGGCATGTAATCATTTTATGAGGTATTATTAAAAACCATATACCCTTAAAATATCCCACAGAAATTTACATACGTTTACATACATCCTTATTAGGTATAACCGTGTAAAACGAATTTGTTGTGTAATATTTAATATGAAATTTATAAATATTATGTGTGTCACTTATACAGATAATTGATGTAGACTCTTGAACGTAGAAATGCCAATTTGCACTAAATATCATCCATTTTGGATATAGTATACATGTATCATAAATGGCCGATCTATCAAAGATGCTATTAATGCAGTCGGGATGTGACTGCTCGGTGATTAGCTATCTTCCGGTATGGGCTAATTGGTAAAAACTCTAGTAGTTCGAGACTAATGAGATTTTAATTATAAAGGTGAAATACATGCTTATAGTGAAAAGTGTGAACGAATGAATTCTAAAGACTATTTGAAAGTTTATACTTACAGAAAATTACCGTACACACAATAAGATAAATAGATTACTCCAATAAAAAACTTGGTGTGACGGCTAACCCCCATTCTTATAAGGCATGTTCACGTGCTAATCCTAGGAGGAAGGGGACACCGATCAACATCGGGGGGATACAAAGCACCACTTTCATACGTTTTGTTTCAGCTAAATCCAGTTGTAGCACAATTAGCTATATCTTTAGATCTAAAGATGAGAAACTTTCACAACGTATATGACATGTTGAATATCGATACGACAGTCTTAGCTTCTACCACAATACGTTATTATCTCATTGGCCGAGTCAGATCATCATCGACATAATCACTCCCATCTTTCAATAAAACGCCAGCTAATTGGTCAATATTGTTTTCATCTCGTCGCTTAACCACACCCCTATCTTCTGTCAAATTAATTCAGGTATGTCTTTCTTTTCACACACTAGAATATCATTGTTTGTCTGTGCGAGTCGGTGTTTTATGTCATCTATACTGATTTGGTTAGTAGTTTGACAATGATTCTCGCACTTCTGAATTCGATCGTCTCTGGGCACCACCAGGGGCAAAATCGCCGTCTGTCATTCAGATTGCCCCCGTTCATATTTTAAACGATATCGATTGTGGCTTACGCAGACGACAAATTATTTCTGACTTTTCACTGTAATTGATGCGCGTGACGAATTGCGCGATAATGTATTCTATGTCTGGCTTTTCGAAAGTAAACAAAATGGTTTAAGGCGATATTGAACACGATATAGGCCTAGCATGATCCAGAATAACATATAGGCTACTTTATGTGAATGGTCAAAATCAGTAAGATATTTAATTACCCAAACGAGAGAGACCCGTAACACATACCCGTAACACATGATTAAATGGTGTGCCTAGTTTAATAACGCCGACCGAAACGCGTTTGAAAAACTGCTTGGTAAACGAATAAGACGTTTGGAATCATTTAAGACCGGGCGAATGGAGGCAGATATGCCTAAACCTTTAGATATTCTTCACCCGTCCAGACATTTTTTCCCGAATATACACAGAGATAGAACAAAATGTCGATAAATGAAATGTTTTCTTACTATAACCACTAAATCAACAATATGTATTGGGGCTAGACCCCGTTTTTACCAAATTTTGAATCGATAATTTGCTTGCCACCCCCTCTCTTACATGCCTTTCTCCAACCTCATCATAATAAACACGATATAGAACACACTTTGGAAACTGGGAATGTGATTTATCACTGGATGATGTAATAAAAAGAAATTGGTGTAGGCATCACCCCCTTGTACCCCCGTGTAACAAAATACCAACTGATGGGTTTACTCCAAGCTTTGTGACCGAAGTTGAGACAGAAAAAAAAACACGGACAAGTTTTTTCGTAAAACATATTATTTTTATATTTCAAGGTTAACTTTTATTATCTCTATTTTTTTAAAAAGTGATTCTACCAAAATTAACCACGTCTCATTAATGAAAAAGATTAAAACTGAAGCCTTTGGGTATGGAAGTTACTAATATCGACAGCATCGATCAAACGCGTCTTCAGGCCAACACGTATATTTTTCTTTTTTTGTTATCAGGGCAACAGCAAAAACAATTAACTTAAAAAACATTTATCACTTTAAGCAGTCATTAATCATTATTAATTCTGAAAATATTAATTATACTTTGTCATTCTTTAATTTGACTAGTCTACGTTTGCAATTAGAAATTAATTTTCTAGAGTAAAATAGTCTGGTTAAAATGCATAAATCAGGGATAAACATAATTCAATGCATTTTAACCAGACTATAATCGCCTGATCATGTGAATCTTAATATCTATATTTAAGAATGCCTAACTCATTGGCCTTTAAAGACTTATTATAAGCATATTATGCATATATTATAGTAAGTTGTATTGTAGATTACGTGTGGGCTATAGCCAAGGTGTAGAGCGAACCCGAATTTGTAATTTATATTTTCTTTTATTATAAAAAAAATGACCATTAAAGAGACATTTTGTACGATAAGATAAAGAGCTGACAGATGTCGATATGAGTTCAAAAGTAGGAAATGAAAAGGGAATGTGTCAATTACTTCACCCTAAGCCGAGTTATCGTCGTTAGATGAATAGTGTAGTCTTGATTGTCAAGATTAAATAAGTAGTCTCGATTATCCAGTTTTAAATTAAATCATTATATGACCAAGCCGTTCTAATTTACTTACAATCGGAGCCACCCGATGTCATCGAGAGTTGATTATGATCTTGCCATGTTAATTAATGTCTAATTAATAATTCATATAACATTTACGGCCTATAAATAAAGATCTTACATAATGCCTGTTACATTATTCATATGAGGGGGAGGGGGCGAATGGTTAGCACGTGCGCGCTGTATCATAAAACCTGTCATTGAGTCAACTGACATGTTTTCTAACCACCGCTTGCACGTGACAAGGAAGTAGGGTCGCCCGTCCAACCTCGTGGGTTTTCTTCGGGTCCCCCGGTTTCCTCCCACTGCTAAAGACCCCTACGCGCAAGCGTATTATTGAAATAAAATTAAACCATATGTATGTGTCGAGTGGATGTTGAATCCCATGTCTCCCCCCTCTCTCTCTCTCATTTGTTTTGAGTGAAGACGTTTCATGTTTGTAATAGACAAAGTTATCAGTATTTTTTTAAAACTTTCAGGTAACACTGGATTGATGTTGAAGAGTTAGCACCTGGTCTGTTTATAAGAGTTTTGTAATTTATAAATCTACTACTAATTGCTATAATACGATAGTACCCCGTATCTGTATAGCTCAAAGGGTAATACAGGAAACTATACAAAAACAGAGACATAATAAACCACACAGGAACACCGAAGAGTTCGATACTGATTCTCCAATAAGAAATAAAATTGTCGCGGGAAAAACCCTGATGTTGATAGGCTATATTATCTCCTTAAAGTTACATTATTATGAGCTGACCATTCTTGCTATAATAGCTCTAAAACAGATAATGTTAAATGAAAATGTTAAAATTTCATTCAAATTACTTCATTCTGAGCCAAGTTATCACTTTTTGTAGTTTCGACAAGATGTTTGCATTGTGGTAACCAGGACACTGGTATATTCGAGACTTAGCCTCGTTTCCAATTTTTCAATTAAAATTTTAAATGGCGAAGCGTTCTAATCTAGTTAAATCCGACTCCATTGTTTTGTTAATAGATGCCTAATTCATAGTTTATATTACATTTCAGGCTAAAGAAAGACATGCCATAGGCAGATTTAGTTCTTGCATAATGCATGTTTAATATGAGCTTTAAAGTGACCAACTTTCTCAAACAAATTATAGTCCAATTTATCAATAGATTGTCGTTACCATCTATGATGTCTATCACCGTGAAACTTGTCTAACAGTGATATATGTATTAAAGGTGGATCATCAGTTTATTAATATGTTATCATTATCAGGGGCAATAAATCGCGTAAATATTATATAATAGATTGGTGATTTATGTTCAATCATCCTAGTCACACTTCATACTTCATTAAACACGAATAACTCACATTTAAAACTATAAAGATGTCACGTTGTTTACAGGTCACTTGTGTCACGTGGTCTACAGACCACCAAGATTCTGTGAACATTAAATACACACCTTGGGTCTGGGTATTGAAATAATTATGATAGAAGTCTTTTCATAGAGGATTAACCCAAAACGGAAAGTCTCACAATTTTCCACAGTTGAAACTTTTTTTTAAAAATCAGATGATTTTAAAGATATATTTCTCTGACATCGAGATCCTAAATATGAATTCACCCATTATAAATTATTTAAACAAGAAAAAATAGATTTGTTGACAAAACATGAGATGTTTCATGGTAAGCATGGTTTATAATCTACATTTTTAATAAAAGTTTTTTTCTATAATACGTTGGACGAAGAAGCGTAAGCGCTGACTGAATCTTGTGTTATCTTGGAGTCTATATCAAACTTTATCCGGTCGTTACAAATATAAATTTGTACACAGTCGTTAGAGATTTAAAATATTACTCTGACTTTAGAAATATAAAACGTTACCTGAACTATACAAAAAATAAAACTTTGACGGATCGTTAGAAATATAAAATTTATCTGTTCGTTAGAAAAATCAAACTTTCAAATAGATAAATCGACCTAATTACATGCAATATCAGCCTGATTAAACTACAGAAGTTATTAGTTTTCTGTTTCTCTTACTTTGCAAGTCTTCTCGGTTCGCAAAAGTAGGATGTTAAACTCCATTTCATATCTCTCTTTTCGTCTATTTTTTTGTATATATGTATTCTGTCACATAACTTCTTCTAACACCAATCTAAAATTATTTAGTCATTTAAAATAAGTACAGAATCACTTTAAAAATGGACAACTTTCCACCATACTGAGGTGATAATTTGTGGCAATAAATATCTAACGACACACATTTATTACATGTATATATAGTAACAGCCCTGAACATTAAACATAAATTATAACAAATGTTCTGTTATTTTAGAATTAAAAATATGAACAGGAGTCTGGCGATTTTCTCTATTTCTCTTTAGATATGTTTAAAATCGTAACTTAATACCGATAAGTGCTATATATTGGGCGGTTTCAACAATTCAAAATCGAAATTCAAAATTATCGAAAAATTAGCATTCCTTTATCTATTATCCATACATGACATCATATCTCTTTAAAATTGAGCTTAAATATTCTGTTGGGTAAAAATCTTATATTTATAACTCAGATATTAATTCTTTAAATTATTTATTTTAGATAAAATTTTATTTTATTCGTCTAAAGATCACACCTCGATGGATCTTCTCTGTCTCTGATCATAAAATATAGAAAGCCAACCTATGGACGAGCGCGACTACATCCTGTCGAACGGCTGTCGGAAAAGATCAAAGTGACATTTTTATGATATTGGGACTAGAAAATTATTAATATAGCGACAAAACTTGTCGATTTTTGGTAATAAAAAGCTACATTGAGAGAAGCAGTCAATAAAAAGCAATAGACTT
Organism: Patella pellucida; assembly: GCA_917208275.1. Classification (NCBI taxonomy): domain Eukaryota; kingdom Metazoa; phylum Mollusca; class Gastropoda; family Patellidae; genus Patella; species Patella pellucida. The sequence continues at coordinate 34,342,655 of OU795042.1, forward strand.
GCCTTTTACTCCGAGTACTGCACTTACTTAAAAACATAAAGGCTACACAAAACCCAAATAAACAAGATAGCTATTGATTTGGGGGCATTGATAATATTAAATAGGAAACCAGCCCTACCACGTATAGTTTTCAACACACAGTGTTGCTTGTTTGAAGTCTTCAAACGATCAACTCGACACACAAACACCATCAACAATTAAGTGACTACGGTTTATTTTAGACGTCGATTTCCAGTAATACATCTAGCTTTTATATAGCGGGTCAGCTCAATAACGTATCAAGCTTTAAATTAGATAATAAAAGGCTTACAACATAGTTCATTTCTATGGGCTATACCTTTATTCACTTTCTTTCATGTTTCTCTGATCAAGAGAGGGCAAAGAGAAGGAAACCACCCACCTCACAGCGTTTCATACTTTTTTCTAAAGTGGAAATACCAGAAAAAAAACTTAATGAGTGGTATGCGTGTATTCTTAAAGTATAAATCAATTTTTCTGCACCGACTGGGCCAATGAAGACGATCTACCAGATAGATGCCTTATGTGTTAATGGGAGACACATAGTGAACGATGAGATGTACTGTGTATTCCCCTGTCAACACTGTAAGGTGGATGGAACTAACTCTAGTGAAGAAGCAGAATTTTCTGAAATGAAATATCAGATCACCCCAATTCAGGAATCAATGAGGTTAAAGGTGAATTGCTCTATTTTTTGGAACTTAGAAATAGACGAAAATGGTTCTTAAAGTACATATTAAAGGAGCTAAATTGCCAATATTTTCGACCTAGAAATTGTGACAAATGGTTGGCAACGCATAAAATATTGTAATATGAATGTGTATGAACTGATTTACTTTCAATCGTTTCTGTTTTTACAGTAATTTCTAATCAGTTATGTTCGGCGAAATACGCAAAGAGTCTCAGTCGATTGACAATCTCTAGAGTCTGGTTATACCAATCTACATCGATAGTATTTATTGCGCATGCTCCCCAGAAAAGAATATGACGTCACCGCTTGATATGACTTCGGGAATATCTCTAGCACCGTTCTTCGAGTCCCTTATTACAAATGACACTGAAACGCATTATAGCAAACGATTCGTTTACCAATTGTAAAATGTATTTTTTGTCTTAAATATTGGATATCAAAAGTCCATCCTTTCCAGGTAAGTTCACAACATCAATGTTGATTTAAATTGGCAAACAATTCGTGTTTTCAATGTCAAAGCTACTTTAATATTATATGAATGTATGTAAAGTGATTTATATTCAGTTTTTACGGCAGTCGCGTGACTCGAGTACTAATTAAAAATGGTAATTGTGTTTTACTTATTGGATCTTAGAATCCCGTATTTTCACAGCAAGATAACAACATCAATATTGATTTAATTTGACCAATATTCAAATGCATTTGAGAAACTTAAGATGTGAATACTGGCAGGGGATCGGGCTTTAGTTTTATTCTAGAGATGTAACATTACTGGACATTACAATATTAAAACAAAAATGTATATTGGAAACAACCACTGAGTTTATTTCACACTACGTTACTTGGAACGACAAGACGAACTTGTTGAAACGTAGTGTGAAATCAAATCAGTGGTTGTTTCCAATATAAATTTATGTTTTAATAATTCAAATATCAACAATTTCTAATAAGAGGTTATGGAAAAATAGTCTTTTTCCTTCGGTCTTATGGTGTCTGTTATACAATATAAAAATTTGATTGTCTGATGGCTCAATATTCAAATTTAGAACCCATACATTTATTTTTAGTGTTGTAGTACAGCGTAACGTTATTCATAAGTTACGTATCAGTATTTGAATGGCAAAAAAAACCAATAAAAATAATTATACTGGTTCGCGCTCATTAACTATTGGTGACTAATATGTAATACATAAAAGGTTGTGAGTCAAATGTCTTTCAACGTCCTTCCAACAGAGAATGAGATTGGGTTTAACGTCCACTCAACATAACTAGGTCATTTCAGGACTAGTCCTACCAACAAATCTAAACCATTTCGGAGAGAGAGGGAGAAATGGGGTTTCAAGCTCACTTGTCACAAACTAGGGGGGGGGGCGGAGGTCCCCGATAAAAACCTCAAAGTAGGGCAAGCGATCATACTCCTTGTCACGTACAAGCGGAAAATCGAAACCATGCAACATGACTCAATGAAACATTCTGTGACTCCCACGCTACTTTCAGGAATCGTTAGTGGGAGTGACACTTAACCCCAGATGCACATTTGAATTGCTTTCAGCATAAAATGTGCGTAAATACAACTTAAAATTCAGAACACCCCCATCGTAAATCACGATGATATCTTCCTTTATACGTAAGGTTTATTCAATTTACTAATTTAGACAAAACACAAAAAAAACTTACCATGATATAACAGATAATTCATAACGTAAAATTAACAAATCCATAATTAATAATAACAATAACATAATGAAAAGAACATAATGAAAACACTTCGAAAGAAAACAACAACATTAGAGACTAATAATAAGAGCGATTCCAATCTGGCTGCGGATACAAGAAGTTTTATACTGCTTAAAACCTACCATGCATGAAAACCATTAATTCTTATAGCTGCCTTGTTGCCAATATTTGGATTAAATACAGCCCTCTATAAAACTTAGTTTGTTTTTTCTACCGATATAAAAGCGAGTCTGCTAATAAAAGATTCTTTAGATGTTGTACAACAAACTTTTATTACAATTACATGATTGCAAATACACGTCTAATGGTCTTAAAATATAAGATTATTCCCCTTGCATTCATACGAATTTCATTATACTTGCAGTAAAAGGGCACACGTGGACTCTTAAAAGTTCATTAAGTAAACTAAAGAGAAGTTCAAGAGACACGAAACAGCTTGTCAGAGGAAAACATTGAAATCGAAAATACCGGAAGTCAATAAGATTTTATTGAAAGACATCTTCTAGCTCTGTTTAAAATATAAATAGATTTGATTTTTCATGAGTTTTCACACATGAAGAGCTCTGGGGAAGAACGAACCAAGTCACAGTTGTGTCTTTTCTCATAAAACGCGAAATAGACTTTTGGACGAGAATTTTTTACCGCGAACAGAACAATGAATAGATTTACACGAGCCATATTTACCAGTACAACTAACTTCTACTTTTCAGGCAAATTAAAGGTAAATAAAAGGTACGATGGGCTTGTAATTTACCGGGAGGCCATTTCAGAAAGGCCTTGGTTCGATGTTACTTGATCGTTCCACATAAAGCTTAGATCGTTCTTCGAATGGACTTAACCGGGATTCAAATAGTAGGCAGTAAAGATAAACCCACGGTCCACGACCTCCATATGATTGCTAGCTTTCTTTCCAAATTTGAATCATGTTTGGAATCAGGGACAGTAACTAGGATAGTCTTCCCAGGGCCGGAATAACCATAGGCACCATGGGGCACAGGCCCCAGGGCCCCCACAAAAAATATCAGTTGCGTCAAGCCACCTCCTCTAGAAATGCCATCATTTCAAAGCACTCGCATAGATTGGTCCACTGAAATAACGCCAGAATGCGCTAATTTTGTGGCAGAATTTTATTATTTTTTTATTTTTTGGGGGGGGGGGGTACTTCTAAATGGCTCCACACAAGTGCCTGAAATGCCAGGAAATCATGTTTTCGGCCTCCAATTACTGAAAATTTCCAGAAAAATAAGGCGCCTTTCGATTATAAAATAATACAATTGATTATGATCACACGGTGATGCTCCTAAGGCACTGATGAGTCGGTCGGTTTTAATGGCGCCTACACCTGATCCAAACTTTCTTACATCTCTTATGTGGAGGCTATCAGGCACCACCACATGCGCGGACCCAAGGTGCGGACACCAGGAGCAAATGCCTCTCCCTAAAAAATCTGCCGCCATATAAAATACAAAATTGCCACTCAGATATCACCCCAATGGCAGAAAAAGGTGTTCCTGCATTGTTATTTTTCAAAAATTTCTGAGGGACGACCCCAGACAGTGGTGCCGCTCCCATAGGCCAAGGGCCTCTCCTATCACCCTTTTCTGGGTCGGCGCATGACCCACCACATGACCTTAAGGGTTTCGTTTTGGTCACCCTTATTCACATTTGACAGGACCTTGTTGGGCTTTGGGAGCGCCGCCACCAAATGACATGATTAGAGATTCTCGTTCTGGTCGCCCTACCCACGTGGTCTTATGGTGTTTCGGACTAATTCTAGTTTAGAGAATAAGGATTTTCTCATTTTGGTGTGCTTAACATCAAAATGAGAAATAGCGCTGTCGAACTTGACACACGGGATCGACGTTGATTGCAGCTTCGAGTGGGTGCAAAACGCGTTTTCCAGACCTCCACCTCACCCCACGTACACACACGCACCGCTCCACACTCAGTAACTCGGTCATTATATTGGCGCCCCCAACACTCTGCTGCACCCCCACTTTTACAATCTTACATACGGCCCTGCCCCATACCCCCCCCCCCCCTTTGTGGGGCTTCGCGCCTTCTGCGCTCGCGGTCGGTGTTCAGGGCCCCAACCATGGTTAATCCGGCGTTGAGTCTTCCAATAACCACCTGTATTACGAAGTAAAAGGCCATTATAACACTCGCTAGTTAGATAACATTTAGTTAAATACCACTCAACAGCTGGACGACAAGATATTGAAATATTGAAAGAAGAAAAATACAACTGTTCAAATGTTTGCTAAAGGTAATGTATGACTTCATACCAATGGCGCACTTCCAATGCGTAGTGTGATAGACGTCCGATACTGTACGGAAATAACAGCCTCTTGGCATTCGGGTTAGATGACTAAACGTCATGACCAACAGGAAGTAGAGAAAGGACTTTTGTTATGAAGTCACTTTGGTAGTTGCTTACCAAAACCTGATTCGCCGCCAAGCAAAGAAAGGAGTTCTGTTATAACTTATACGTTTTTATTTACACAAATATAGTTAGCTTCGTGGGGACTAATCATCTACTGTTGAAGTCTATATAGAAACAAGAGGGATGTTTTAAGTTGTATTAAGGGATTATGGAGATAGTAACTGTCTATTGGTATGATTAATGAAACATTCAGTCTCCATCAACACTGATAGGGACGCGATTTTAGGTTATCGCCATTGTCTAGAAAAAAAACCCTCAGAGACCATTGGTAGGATCACAATCTTACCTGATGATTCTGAAGTAACAACGTGGATGTTAAATTGTTTTATTTTAGAAGTTATCAGAACTTCTTCTATCCCGTAATCCAGTTGTAAAATATTAGCTACGAGTCTACTGCAGTCGTGACTCGTTACGGATGTCAACATCGCTTGGAAATAACAAAATGTTCTTCTCGGTTTTAACCATCGCGGTCCCTGATTCCCATCCGATGTAAAGACGAACCAGATCTGATTTTTTAAAAGTTAGAGGACAACACTTATTCTGCATGACAATTCAGTGGTCATTACGAATGCGGTGGTTGAGGCACAGTTGCCTTTGCGTAAACTATGGCAGAAACTAACCCAACATCCACATGACATACAAATTAATACAAACCATGAAAGCTTCTTATTTTCATATAGCTTTGTCTCGTCGCATTTGCTTTCTTAAAAAAACAATTTTTCAGAATAAAAAATAAAAATAAACAAAGGTGCAATTCATAGCTATGAGTAAGCTACTGCACATTCGATTTAGTGTCAGCAAGGATTCAAATTTCAAATAAAATATAATTATTAGCAATGCATTCATTATATCTATCAAATTACCAAGAAACCAAAATATTTGACATTATTGGGCGAATCTTGTATATGGCAAGTCAAGTTCGTTCTTTCGGGGACCATACACAGTAAACATGGCGAATTGATATTCGAGAAGAATTTGATGGAAGAAAAGAAAACAAGCTACTTGGTATTGATAATAAAAGAGAGAGTAAAGTCGTTGTTGTGAAGTACAAAGTCGGTTTAGGATTTCTTCTTGTCGACTCGTTGAATATATTATAAGGTTTATGTGGGCTGTTCGCTCGTATTATCTGTCAAGCGGTTTGCACCCTCGGTATTTAATACCATTGCAACGCTGGCGGCCACATCTAATTGGCATGTAATTAATTCGATTTTATTTGATTCTGGTTTCCAATGTGACAGTCTTCTTATCAATGTTCCAAGATCAGAGAACATTAGCATCGTAACACAATTTTGATTTGTTAAATATTGTAAAAACTAAAACACATTTGGGTTTGTGTTATATTCTTAATTCTGATATGCAGACTTTAAGAAAAGACGCAAATGTTAACGGCCTCTTAGACTAAACAAATTATAGAAAATCTAAAACCAATACCGCATTTAATGTAATAATCGAACAGGCGACATTTGATATGGCAGATTCTAACCAACATTGGTCAACTGCAAGTCATCGGCATTAAAACAACTGAAAAGGCCGGTGAGATCGCAAGTCCCTTTCAGGTCGAGAGGTTAGGTGGGTAGCACTAATGATAGACTTAACTGGTTTCCAATGTGACAGTCTTCTTATCCATGTTCCAAGATCAGAGAACATTAGCATCGTAACACAATTTTGATTTGTTAAATATTGTAAAATCTAAAACACATTTGGGTTTGTGTTATATTCTTAATCCTGCTATGCAGACTTTAAGAAAAGACGCAAATGTTAACGGCCTCTCAGACTAAACAAATTATAGAAAATCTAAAACCAATACCGCATTTAATGTAATAATCGAACAGGCGACATTTGATATGGCAGATTCTAACCAACATTGGTCAACTGCAAGTCATCGGCATTAAAACAACTGAAAAGGCCGGTGAGATCGCAAGTCCCTTTCAGGTCGAGAGGTTAGGTGGGTAGCACTAATGATAGACTTAACAAAACAATTTCCAAATTCTGTCACAAATAGCTAAATGTCCCAAAAACTCAATACAAAAGAATTTTATTTTGCATTATACGTATGTCAAAATTGCCTCGAATTATGATGTAAGGATAATAGTCCCATATAAAATGCCCACTGACTATTAATGTCCAATCAGATGAGGTACAATCTGTTTTCGTCTAAACATCGATCAATCTAATTAAAATACAGATCTATATATCGTTTCGTTTTTTATACTTTCGATGGCCTACACTACATGTAGATCTAACAACTTAAAGTGGGAGATCACGTTCTATGACGTAGAAAATGACATTTGACCCCATAAGCTCAGTCATTCGATTAACCAATCAGAATCGTTGTTGCAAGTGGCTATGTTTTTGATCTATTTTTGCTTTGTTTTGATATCTGTCGGAGTTCATGTCTACCCACAGTTCCGTGCAGGAGAGGTCAAACCCCCTATTCGACAGACAATTTGATTGGCTGAACCCTCATTTCAAGCTGAACACGAGTTAAATAACAAACCTCCCAGATCCTAAAGTGTAGTAAAGACAAGTAAAACAAAATTATGAACTATAAAAAACGAAACGAAATTGGATCTGTGTTTTAATCAGATTGAACATCGATGTGATTATAAATGTCCAATCAGAGGTACAATCTGCTTTTGTCCATACATCCATGAGGGTCAGGGAGAATTTTGTTCATGGATACAGCAGCCCCCTGTCCCCGTATTGTTAAATATGCATCTGTTCTTTCTCTTTTTTATTCTCAAGCTTACTTTGGGGCACATGTATCCATTAGCCTGGTCGGAGCTGGACGTTAAACTCAATTTCATTTATTTGGGGCATGGTACTACAAGTGTTCGATTCCAGTATCCTGCATCGTCTTCTTTGCCTGAGTCAGCGTATGCTTACCTTCTGACATGACCGATTTAGAAAACCCCAGTATATACATTATAAAGACTATAATATGTGCACCGGAAATAGTAGCAACTATTTTAAAACGTTTGTATCTAGAAACCTCTAATTATCAGTGCAACGGTTCAAAAGAACTGGAAACTTTTTAGTTAAAGGCTTACTGAGTAATGATTTAATAAATCAATTGAAACTTCAAAAGCGAACAAATCTGGGTTATAGTGACATCATGGCGCCTTTCCAGGAGTCTGCTTTGGTAGTAGAGCAGCCTGTTTATATCCAGAAAGGATAACGTTTCAAATAACCGACGAAATTAAACAGACGGAGGTATAAAACAAATCCACGAAAACTTATTATTCTAGACGCATCAGTCATCCTAGGTCACAATCATGCTTAATCAATCATATTTGATGTCGCTGGGCTATGTTCAGCTGTTTATAAAGATCTCTAGACCTTCTGTTTTTAAACGCCCCTGATCATATACATTTATAACTATATTCTGACAATCTTAATCCCTTTGTTAGGATTGTAAATACATTATCTAGCCTATATGACAAATATGATACAATACATTCCTTCTTCGATTTCTGTCACTTGAAGAAATAAACTCAAGTACTTTTTAATCCACATTCAAATGACTCTCATATGTTTTATGTTTATGATACGTATAGGAAAAGATACATATCTTCCCATTATTGCTATGGTTTCGTGGCTCTTGAAAAGGAAGTTGTTCTGGAGAGATGTCTACAGAGTTAAATAAGGAGGGTTATTATCAAATTCAAAGGAAATCACAAAGTTCACAGACACACAGTTGGATGTTGGGTGTTTTATTGATGTCTTCAATTTTAGCCACTTGAAGACAAAAGACATCTGTAATACGATAAGAAAAATCACCATGATTTGTTTACAATACGTGCAGAAGCAGATAAATTAAATGTCTCCATGCCCATCAATACGTAACAAAGCCGGTATGGTTTCTTGACGACCTAAAGGAAAACGGTTACCTATGGTTTTTAGGCAAGGGTTGGTGACTCAACGGAGTGACTTTGGTCTCCAGTAGCATCTTCATACCAATTTAACTTGCTCGTTCCAGAACACGACACAACTTCTCATTTGAGGAGACCACATTTATGTCAGGGTTGCCACTCTTGGTGATTTTTCGCTAAATTTGGTAAAATCGGGGCGTGTTTGGTGATTTGGTGAATGAAATTTAAAAATTGGTAAAATTTAATGAAAAAAGGAGTAAAAAGCCCCCCACCGCAAATATCATAAAAATGTAATGCAAAAATAAACAAAACGCAATACTTTGGCACTTTGATTTGACTCCTAGGCTATGCAGCCAACTTGAAAGTCCTAACCAATATGGCATTGTGTGTGATGACCTATGTTATATACCATAAATAAACTACCAAGTTTACAGTTCTACCCTACAACTGCAATTTCTTCACCATGAAACCATCAAGTAGATAGACAATACGGGTAAGTGTGTTTCTCCCTCTTTTTCTAATCTTGCCTAGATCTAGATTTATATATTGATCTTCACAATATTGTCAAATTGTGCGAATGTGTGGTTACTTCATAAAAAAATTGCAATTTTTGTGCTAAAATTGTGGTATATGGTCATTTAGAACATTTGGTGAAATCAAATGAGATTTGGTTAATTTTGGCCACTATTGACCACCCGGTTTGGTAAAATTCCAAAATCTAAAGTGGCAACGCTGATTTATGTTCAATAATCCGAAAGGAACGCTTACAGCAAGTTACAGTTGCCGCTGGCTAACCGAAGAATACCACAGAACCTTGACGTTCAACTCATTTTGAACTTCTGTTCCTAATTCTCTTCAGACGTTTTTTGGAATTGATACAAATTGTTAAATTTTGGTAGGGAGTTTGTAGCTTTAAAGCTACATGTATGACTAAGTAGTGGTGAACTAGTGTCACCCATACCTGTCCTTCTATAAAGATTAGAGATATCAATAGCCATAACTATATTCAACCGCAAGATAGCCAGGTGTTATAAATTCTCCAACTAGCCTAATCACTTACCATCCCACACTTACACTACTCTTTTATCAGACTATATCAAAACGTTATGTAGGGTTAATTAAATAGACATTACGGCAATCTATGGAGACTAATATATTACTAAGATACACGTTCAGTCCGATCCCATCGCCTTCAGACCAGGTCCGATAGGCCATATCGTTACTGCTAGTACTACCCCCTGGTCTCGATCACTGATGATTGATGACTCATAAAAAGACGATGATTAACAATAATTATATTGCATAATTCCAAATTTATTGGCAGTAATAAACCATTGTTATTCAATGTTGCGGTGACTTGGTGCATTTACTTGGCGGGTTTAGTGTCGATTTATGGTCGATTATCTCTAATGAAGTGATTATGTGCATCAAGTCAGGTGGCAGTCATTGGGTCATGACACTTATGCCCCCGTCAGACCGAGTGACGTCCTTACTGCGCTGCTGCGACTTGAAAATTTACAAGGTCGCCGGTAAACGTAAACAAAACGCGAGAAAATGACCAGCAAATTTACAAACTTGAAGGAAGTCGCGTTTTTTACCCCGTCAGACCGGGGTGGCGACTTTACTGCGCTGCTACAGCGACGGAATTTGGCCAGAGCCCGTCAAGATCGCCATAAACGTGGTAAAGCGTGATGGAAACTCCAGATATCGCGCTGAGGTCTCGATGGTCGCAAATGATCGCCGAGTCACGGCGTTTGTTTTGAGCATGTTCAGAACAAACGCCAAGGTTCTGCGATCTGCACTGGAAAGACTATGTGAAAACACAATTATTTTTTTTCAAGTTTGTGATATTTCGGGACATTTTCGTACGTTGTGCATTTTCTGATCGCCGTATGGTCGCTGCAGCACAGTAAGGACGCCACCCGATCTAGACGATCGTGGAGACGACAGCACGGTATCTGCCGTTTCCACCACGATTTTACCGCGCTTATGGCGATCTTGACGGGATCTGCGGCCATTTTCCGTCGCCGTAGCGTCGCAGTAAGGACGCCACCACAGTCTGAAGGGGGTATTAGTAGATCGGAGAACCTTGGCGTTTGTTTTGAACATGCTCATAATAAACGCCGTGACTCGGCGATCATTGGCGACCACGGTGACCACAGCACGATAGCTGGCGTTTCCACCACGCTTATGGCGATCTCAATGCGCTCTAAACTCATTTTCAATCGCCGTAGCAACGAAGTAAGGTAGCCATCCCGTCTGACGGGGGTATTAGCTTACGATCCGTAAATCTGAATTTTGACGTCTTACCGATGTGATGTACCAAAGGCATAAAAATTTGTCACAAATAAGCAAGGAGCGAGATTCCTCACTTATCCGAAGAATATAAATATATAGCCGGTGGCTTGTCAGGCACGCTCATATTATCTGATATAGTCCTAAAAGTCTTCCTTTAAATCGGTAGACAATTCTGCCTCAATGATGCCAACTAAATTTTCCCCAGAGAACTCCTGGCACACGTTTACAAATTTAAAGAGTTACGATATAAATGAGGTCTAAAACCATTATTTTTATTTACCACCGACTGAGAAAAGTTCTGATTTGATTTCCCGTATATCTATATGCATTTTGGAATTTTTCCATGTCAACGGACGAATGGTTCTCAATTTCAGTAGGCGGGAACAGTTTCCTGACACACAACAAACACTACCATGCTGCAAAAGTGGGGGAAGTGGAAAAGAGAGAATTACTTAGTCTCTATCATCCAAACAAATATTCTACGAATATTAGTGTGGATGGGTCCTCAGAATTTGACGGAAAGTCGGTCATTGTCTGGATTATCCAGTCTTTTAAGTTACCGCAAACTGAATCTATCAAAACATCTCGCTTGTCAACAATGACACTCTCTAAAATTTTGTTTGTAAAGGTTTTAATTGAAATGGTAAATTTCTATCGTCATGAATCAGACGTATGGCTTCTCACAATCTTCTTAATTCTTCATCGCAATTCATGCTTTTTCCAACGTCTCTATTTTGTTTCTAATGATAGATGTGCCAAGTGAATTGTGGGATATATTTCAACCTCGCTTTGTGAAATCTAGCAAATTCGGCCCTGCTTCATAAGATCTAGCACTAACCGAGACATTAGCCAATAGAATCTAGCAAAATCGGCCCGGCTTCATAAGATCTATCACTTACCGAGACTTTAGCCAATAGGTTCCATTGCCCATGCGTTACCGGGAGTTTGTTTTTTTGTGGGGTAGATTATCCAGTAAATTTTCGTCAAAAATTGAGAACCGACCCAGACCCTCCGTACGTTGAAGACTTGGGGGTTCTGGGTGACCGAGACTAAGAATTACTATAAATTAATTACCTGGCGCAGTTCTTGCGGTAAGCCCCAATGAATATAATTGTTACACATCATTATACAATTAATTATATCGTAGGCTGTTTAGATAATGATTCGCTTTAGGCTGAAGCACCAAGGCCATGCCATGGTTTCATATTATGGAAAAAAAAAATTTGATATCAAATAATTGTCTACAAACCTGGCGGCGATCACCTACGTCAATATTCTATTAGAATTTGGATACAAGAATGGCTAGAGAATGGCACACGAGATAAATGTCGAAAGAGCTTTTGAAATTTCAATAGATTCCAATACAAAAACACTTGCAAAAGTTAAGCAACACCAATTGAGATGCCAACACATAAACTACAATGGACTCAACGCCGACCAGGCAACAAGATTCATGAATACGACCAGCTGTGGCTGGTTGGACTTCAGCACCTCTGGAGCATCTTCACCATGCCACATTCGTCCGACACCTTAGTTCCGTTTCTGGACAACTTAGTGTTTTCACTTCTTAAGCATGACCGTCGCCATGTCAAGTATCAAGGGATTGGTCTCAAATCGAAGTATCGCCGTTCCCAGAGTACCTCATACTCCTCGCAGCGTTTCGTTTGATTAGAGGTAATCCAACTACACACTGCTATTTTCAGTGGATATTGTTGTTTTAAATTTTGATTGGTCACTACTCCGTCTACTGGCCAATCACTAGCTGATACAAAAGCTTTACATTTAAAACGAGTGCCAGTATTGGATCAAATATGTTTACATAACGCTACGTCATGGCTCACGATATTATTATGACTAATTAACCAGTGCATAGAAGAATACTGCAGTGAAACTAATTGCGTGACAAACGAGGCTATCAAGACGAATAAAATGTAAACAATACTGTTTGGAAACGAACATACTTTCACGGTTTTTAATACCTTAAATCATTGTCCAAAGTTTTAGGAAAGACCCAGAATAAACGAAGGGCTGTCCTGTTGCTGTACTTAAGTGATAGCTTTCATCGAATGAAACTAATAGACACATTCCCGCGTAACTTGGCGTAAGTTCAAGAAACAGACGCCATTCCAGCAATGGCCAGAGAGGGATTTCTCGGGCCATTGCTTCAGGAATATGAGAGTACCTTAACCTTCGTGTTTTCAAAATTGTTCACAATTACACAGTAAAACAACATTTTTTACAAAGATTGTGTACAAATGACCGGCTTAATCTCCAATCTAGGCAATCGGACCATCACGTGTCGTTGGCATTTATGGTCTTAACAAATCACAAAAGCATAAAACGGACTTCCAAGAGAACAGATAAACGATAAAATAGTAAATAGATGTCCGTGTAGTGTACGCCCAAACGATAGGAAAAAAGACCTTTATCAGATTGAACCATGGCGTTGTTGGTGGAAAGCCCGCCAAAATGTCAAAATGTAATTTATCTTGCATTCCTTGGTAGAAATCTACAGGGAATAATACAACTCTTTTTAACTAAGCCATGGGACAATGAATTTGGTTTCCAAAATTAAAGCGCGATAGGTATGAGTACAGTAAGGTTATTTTTTCTAATATCCGTTTAAGTTTAAAGGAGCTTTATTTAAGATTAGATGACAGTACTCGCTATAATAATTCGAAAAAAGTTAATGAAAAGGAAATATGTGGACAGTTTCAGTCAAATTACTTCACCCTGGGCCTAGTTATCGGTAATATTGTAGCATCGATTGTCATTGCTACCGTTGTTACAATAATAAACAAAGTCTTTATTATCCATTTTTAAGATTATTTCAACATCCGCTAAAGGTATTCAAATCTACTAAATATAGGGGCCATCCGATGGCATCGAGAGTTGAGTAAGTTAATTGATGTTTCATAAAAAAAATTATATGACTTTTATGGCCTAATGAACGAACTACAAAAGACAGATTTAACTCTTGCATAATGACTGTTTATATGATAACTATTTTTTGTGCAATCTGACTAAAATCAGATGATTTTCAATTGTTTTTTCCCTCTTCTATTCCTTTATATATATTTTAGATTTGATCGAAGTCAGAACCACAATATTGACCCCCCCCCCCCCGAAAACAAAACGATATCATTTTAATAAGAATTGAATTGTTACTCTGACTGAATCATCCCCCTTCTTTATTTTTCTTTCACCGGTGTAAGAGTATACCTGATCAACGGATATAAGTTATTGACAGGTTCTACATAACACGTTCAGTCGACCTCAGATCTCATAAACTCATCGATCTTTACATTGATATGCAGCACAATATGGTCATGTTTCTTTCTTCGTCCATTAATGCATTCATTTAGACAGAACAATCTGCTTTTATTAGACATCAAACATATTCCCGTCGTCTCCCACCCTCAAAAATCATATTTTATCACTTATCAAAACACACACATAAGATAGCCTATACCTTGTCAAGCGAGAAAATAAAATTATCATAAATTATTACACATGTAGGTTCTTTGATGTATGCCGACACGTATCGAGAATAATTTGTCAGTCAACTTCGCCTTCTTATTTATTGCCACTCAGGCGTCTTTTGTCTAAAGCTGATTGGATGCTTTGATATTTACAACCTGCCAATCAAATCAGATAAAAACCCGTGGAAACCCCGTATATCAATACAGGTTTCCCGCCGATATTGGATTCGTATGACGCCTGCATTATTTATAATGGATTTAAAAAACGTTTACAATTCTATTTTGAAAGGCCTAAATGTACAAAAGTCAATCGTTCAACAGTTTAATAATGAACTGTCGCCCTCTTAACGATAACGAGATTTATTTGATTCTAAACCCTTCAGTGTTCTTTTTGTTTGTTATTATTGTAAATTTATTTTTTGTTCATAATTATGATATACGAAGGAGTAAATTGTACTAACTTTTTTTCAGTCGATTAGATAATTTGTCGTATTTAACATAGAAGGTCTTATCTTCTATTTCAAATAACACGAACAGATAAATTCCAATGGCGAAATATTTACACTAAAAAAACAAGATCCACGCCACAGTTTTGTTCTATCACCAATATGATTCAGTCACAATAAAAAGTTCAGTTAAAACTGGAACGCAATTTTAAAACCGTCACATTTGTTAATCAACGCACTTAACTATTTAGCACTTTTTTGTTTGATTGAGCTAAATTTTGGCTACGGTTTGGGTTTGATAGAATATGCATGACTGGTTGAACTTTTAACTCGGTCGAGTTCTAGAATCTGACTTAAATTTGTAAGGCTGTTTGTGGGTATATGCACCACGATACAGCCAATTTTGTCTTGAAGCTATAATGATCACACCACCGCATAAGTGGCCCCCATTGACTTTTATAATGTTGGTTTGAACGCTTTCTAAAACAAACGTCCAAAGCATGTATAAGGTTCACCATGCAAATCTTGAGATACCCAAACCGGATAAGACTTCAACGTGACCAACCTATTAACTATGTTATTGTTGTAATCCAACCTCAGAATCATGAATATTCACCAAAACCTGACAGAATAATTAAATTCAAATTGCGAAAATGTTTCAAAATCCTCACTCCGTAAAAAAAGAAACAACAGCAAATGCACCCATCGAATTGGTGATATGTATATAGGGACGGACGTATATGCCGTTACCATCGGAAATTTAAGGTATAAAAACTGCAGGCTACCGGACTAATGAATTGCCGGTTTGGTTTGTCGACAATATATTGACGACGACCGGTTACTATCCCTTTGTATTCGTTACAGTCACGATGGCTAATTTCATATTTTAGTTCTTCACATACCTAAAATGATAACTGATTTGGGGTTTCCAGGTTACATCAAAATTTTCAGTGAGAATAGGGTTTAGTAACATAATGTTCTGGCATGCGCATCAGATTGAAGACGTGCTGCCACTTCCGAGACACCTTTCGCGTTACACGAAACAAGATTATCTAAACAGTATGAATGTTTTCAGCCACTACATCCAAACTGCCCCGTAAACGGGTTCCGGATAGCAAGAGTACACGTTTATCGTTTGGTTCACCAGAACTGGAGACAGCCATAGACATTTCCCGATAAAAAATACCGCCAAAACATCTGCACACAAAAGTCTAAATCATAGAGTGGAAGGTTATTATGCTTCACCCTTTCTTACGTAAGTAACTGTATAAAATACCGCCTCTAGAAAAAACTCAAGACCGTTCTTACGTAAGCACAAGTCGAGTATGAGTCTAGGTAACATTGTAGGAGAACGCTCGATCCGAGACGGTCCTGCACATTTTAGCACATTTGACGTCATAATGTGGATTGTGGGTTAGGGTAAGGGCTAGGACCTACATATTTCTACAAAGTCTCGAGGTGTAAACAGGGCTAGCCTTAACCCTGGGCCAAGCCTAACCCTTATCCTAACCCACATATGGCTGTAAAAGGTCTTTCGGGAGGCAAAAGCCTGTAACTTGACTTTTTGTAATTTTCGTGTTTTTGCATAAATCGACTATTCCCGCCATGATACATATTGTCTAAACAAATTGAACGTCTGCGCCAATAAAATTTGTGGTAAAAGTTACATGATCAAAACTGCGTTTTTCGTTTTATTAGAACTGATGCGTGTCAAATCCACGTAACTCTCATAAGACCACGGGGAAGATAAGTTAAACAGCAAATATCGTGGTTGATTTGCAATGTCATGTGTACAATTCGTTCTGAAGAAACAAAGATGTTTTAATTCTGATACCCATACTACACTCCACAGAGTTCAAAACCTCATAATATGCATTAATGAAAAGGTGCTACGGGTGTCTACAGAAAAGTTCTAAATCTGAAAAGGATAGCTCAATTGGGTTGAAACAAACTTTTGCCACTAACAAGTAGAATTATTCAATGAATCATAGACATAAGAACTGCAACTATAGGGTAGTCATCGAGTACCCGCAACTGGTATGATCTCGACTTTAGCGGATGATTCCCCTCCATTTCCCATGTCCTAGAAGGCTATCAGTAGTAACCACAAAATCTTTACCCGGGTACATGACATGGTGGTGCTTGATCGACAATAGGCCACTTGACATATTGCCAATTTTGTGGGCATCTCTCATGGGCACATTATCGGCAACGAGTTAAGTGTGACAAAAGTTCTGCAATGGATGGCAAAGCTCTTGACTGCGGATCAAAGACGGTTTAGATTCCCGACATTCCGTGACAATCTGCGCCATTTTGAAGCAGATCCTGATGGATGAGACCATGGTCGTCATGTCAGCTGTGAACGACCTTTTAAGGGTGGCTGAAGAAACTTTCTTGCTGCCCGACATTCAGGCCTTGCAACACTCGTCCTCAAAGAGGATTGCGTAGAAAAAAAAAATGGAAACGATCAACCTTGTACAGGTCTTACACCGATAATCTCAGAACTTGTCAGCTAGCTCTCGTATGAGGCTAGCTCTGCTCCGACAACAGCGCTACGATCTACTTATTTCTAATTCTAACTGTCTACAGTACACGACACCTGTTGTTTGTCCCATCAACAAGACTAGACATCATTGTCTCTTACCAGGTACTTTATTGCCATGGTTCTCTCTCGGCCAACACCAAGATCTTTCATGACAGTGATGTTTTGTTTGAAGCTGCCCCCCCCCTATTTCTCTGTCTTTTATTCTTTCTTTCTTCTCTACAAAACCGAAATTGTCTGTGTGTACGAATGTATGCGCAGGAGAGATAATGGTAGAGAGATATTCAGATGCATGAAATGGATCTTCGAAAGTTTCAAAGTTTTAATGTCTCTTTTTGTGTGTTTTATTCAGTATCATATACATTTTAAAAAGCCAACCTCGGAATATCGGGAAACAGAGCACCATCAATGATGCAACAAACATCTCCTATAGGTATCCTACAAAAAACATCCACCAAAACATGTGAAAACCTAGTGGAAAGGCCCGGTGGCAGATGTCCTATGTCGGTAACAGTCCGGGTGGCAGATGTCCTAGGGTGGTAAATGTCCTATGTCGGTAACAGTCTGGGTGGTAAAAATTCGGGTGGAATATGTCCTAGGGTGGCATATGTCCTATGTCGGTAATAGTCCGGGTGGTAAAGATCCGGGTGGCAGATGTCCTAGGCTGGCAGATGTCCGGAAGGTAAAAATCCGGTGGCAGAAGTCAGGGTGGTTATTGTCGGGGTGGCAAATGTCCTGATACCGATAAGTTTACTTAAATGCAAAGTCTACCTTAAATCTAAGCACAAGAACGTGTTTAAGAATTTTCTAGGAATCGTGCCCAGGAATTGTTTCGCCGATTCTTTTCCCCCGTTCCTCACTTTGGCATGGCAGTTTTGTTGACTTTTTGATCTAGAATCAAAGAAGAGTTTTCGGATTTACATTGACTGTCAGGGTTTACAGAATATTCATGGTTTTGAAACGGGAGTATCAGAAAGTAGACACACGTTGTACTGTAGGCAAGTCAACTATGAATATGACGTAACAGCTTAGGCCCTATTTAAAGCAGTGGCAGAATAAATCGAGACGGCCACCACTCTTAATATTTTTATCAGATGTTTATGACATTTGGTCTCTTTGTGGTTCTGAAGATTAAGATCGTCGGAGTGTTTAAACAAGGGGGAAATTGGAGCCAGGAAATGTGATTGATCTGAGTGAAGTCAATCGAGGTGAGACGTGCTAGTCTATAAAGAGTGATTCAAGGGAGGCAAATCTTAAACTTGTTCGATTTCTAAAGCTAAAAAATTGCCAAATGATGATATTGAAGTATTTAAAGGATAATCAAATGAAAATCAAAGAATAACATTGTTTTTAAAGTATAAGTGTTAACAGATATGCTGAGAATGTATCCACCTGATATTCTAATTTTTACTGTGGTGAGTCTTATCCCCAAACTCAATGAAAACTATAGGAAGTGGCGCGTATCGTACAAGGTGTGGGGATAGGGTAGGCCCAACTGACCCTGTACATATCCATAAACAAAGTTTTTGATTCAGTTTTGACATTTGAATATAGCAAGGACACTCGCTTTATTTGTGCCTGTTTTGTTCCGCAGTTTTCCTATACTGTTCGTTGTCTGACTTATTTAAATCGCTATCTGCTGCATTTTTTGATTAAGACAATTTGATTGGATGTACCGTACTGACCACGTAGTACGCATATAGTGAGATAAACCAGATGCGTTTTAAGGACATTATTTCTGCTGACATTTTACATTAAAAATCTCATTTAGTCATTTCTCATGAATTTTACGTACTTCTCTACCTCTCCGTTTTCTACTACACCAGTTTATTTTGTAACAAAACATGTTTTATAGCATGCATTCTTATAAGCAATTAATTTGTCTGATACGTTCATTTGAATTTTTTGTTAACATTTCTTTTTAACAAATGTTTTTATTTGATTTTTTAAAATAAAAACTTTGCTACAGAATATTGTAGGCTATTTTCCCTCTGTTTATGTTAAGATGCAGACAGTTTTTTTTTCTTCAGACAGAGTTAATACTACATGAATGTAACAGAAAATCACCCGAAATTAAATTTATAGGCCTACGTAAGGATACATTTCCTTAGATTAATGCATTCGCTAAATGTGTTCGTTTTTTTTTCTAAAATCCTCCGGTCATTTGGTTCTGATAAGAGGTTAATGCCACACAAAACATTCAAATGGGAAAGTTTAGATTCGGTGCTTAAGAAAGAATAAAAATGCACATAATATATAGATGGAAGTTTATTTGGTAGTAGATATTTCAGAAATCTTTAAACTAGCGAACAACTTACCTTGTTTGTGACGAATTTGTTTCTACTACTGAAATTAAATGGATACATAGAAGCAGTTTAAGGCGCAACCACATAGTTCATAGCGATATCCAATATGAATAAATTCTATGCTTTGTTAATATTAACATCCCGACAATCGATCTCGTCATATTCACACCAAAAATCATGGCCGCGATGAGACTTCACGGGTGAAAATTTACAACCGCTGTGTCCACAATTGAATAAAATATATCCCAACAAGGACACGGATAATGATCGTATATATAATGGCAATTTTAAGATAGACACGTAAAACCAAGAGACAGAAATATTATTTTCAAGGAAAACAAGTAATGGGTTCAGTCACCTGAAATTATGTATATGTCAACAAGAAGGTAAATCCATTTTCATCATAGAAGTAATTATGTTTTTCAACTACAGACTTTGCCACCTGACGCTTTCAACGCTATATAAGCAAAACAACAATTGTAATCTAAATAACTCCATTCAACATTATGCACATCGACTCTTTAGCTTGGATATACTATGTATTTTTTCTTAATAATGAGGTAGAAGGTTTTTGTAGCTTACAGATGCATTATGTAAGATTTAGATAAAGGGTTGGCCGTTCTCGCTATTATAGCTCAAAAATAGGTAAAGCACAATATTGAATATGTTAAAAATTTCATTCAAATGATATCGCCGTTTGAAGTTTTAACAAGATGTGGCATAGATTGGTTATAATCGTAACATCGGTACTCGTTTTTCGAGAATTGGCTTTCGTTCGCTATTTTAAAATTAAATCATTAAATGGCGAATCGTGTTTTAATCCGTTTAAATCTCCGCCACCCGATGTCCTAGAACGTGGTTTATAGGCTTTTCATGTGACTATTTAAAGTGTCTAAATACTAGTGTATATAAATTTTGGAGCCAACATAAAGACCTCAAATAAGCAGCTTTAGCGCTTACATAATGCATCCTTAAGATATGATTTTATTCTTTTATTTACTGATAGCTACTGTGGTCAAGTGATGAAGACCCTGACTCGCTAGCCGGGTGGTTGTGGGTTCGATCCCGGTCTTCGTCGAGTTAGTTCAACGGAATTTTCCGGCGTGGTTTCCCAATGTCAGTGGTGCAGGACGGAGGGTCTGGCAAAAACAGCTGTCTTGTCATTCAGATGAGACCAAAAACTGAGATCTCGTGCACAGATGGGCGTGCACGTACAAGATCCATGGGAATTTTTAATTCGATATGAGAGTAGGCCGTAGCATAATTTCCCTATACTGTTTTACACCCGTCTTCATGAACCCAGTCGAGGCAGTATTACTAGGACGTTAAACCTCGCTGTATTTCATTTCTACTATTTATTTGTTTTCCCTTCAGGGGGGGGGGGGGGGGGTGGATGGTTGAATGGTTAGCGTGTGCGCGCTGTATCATAAAACCTGTCATTGAGTCATGGTTTCGAATCCCCGGTTGTACGTGGTTGTACGTGACAAGGAGTAGGGTCGCCTGTCCAACCTCATTGGTTTTCTCAGGGTCCTCCGGTTTCCTCCCAATTATTGAAATAAAATTATAACCATATGTTAATCCCTGGTTTGTGTCGAGTGGACGTTAAAAGTCATTTATATCTCTCTCTCTCTTGTTCCCTTCATTTTAAAGGATCACTAACCAGGCGAATCGGTGTTGACCGAAAGCGTACTTCGACATTTCCACACATGGTCTCCCCATTTTAGTGGTGTGGCGTGGTCGGTTTTGCGAGGGGAAGGGTGTATAAGTATGGATAATACAATATACAGCCCATTCTCTCTGACGTGTATGTAAACGAACCGTTGGTGACGGGAATACACGGGAGAGTAAGCAGTGTACGTATATTTCAGCTATTAATAGTATAATAATAAGGCCATAAGTATAAACCACGTAATTCAGGCGCAATTTGAGACGAATTTTGAATCACTTGGTAAACTAACCTTCGATTGCCACTTAAGTAGGTGCTATGGTGATGGACAGAACAAACTATTTCGTTGGGTAAGAGCAAAAACATCGTAAGTGACATTTTTTAATTGTGGAGAAAAACGACGTTAAAGGTTGAAACCTTCTCGTAAATCCATTTTTTTAGCCATATATTTCACATTTCTCCAGTTGACTTATGATATTAAGGGGAACTGAAACATTTTAGTGCAATTTTGAAATTACAGTAATTTACGCCAATTCTGTCCAAAATATCACTTACGATGTTTTTGCTCTAAGTTAAATTCAATATTCACTCGATTAATTTAGTGCAATTTTTTTTTACAACATATTTCACATTTCTCCAGTTGACTTATGATATTAAGGGTAACTGAAATGTTTTAGTGCAGTTTTGGAATTACAGTCATTTACGCCAATTCTGTCCAAAATATCACTTACGATGTTTTTGCTCTAAGTTAAATTCAATATTCACTCACTTACAATGTTTTTGCTCTGAACTTAAATTTAATATTCACCCGATTAATTTATTGAATTAAAGTAAACATAAAAACTGTATATTTTAATCACCTCCAATCTGTTTCCATAGAAATGTGGCTGTGATGTCATAAATTATGACGTCACATCAGCTATGGCATCATGTTCTTGCTCTAAACAAGTCAGATACGATGATTTTGCTCTCACCAATATTATGATATTTATGCACATACGATATATTGGGGATAGCCATATCTCCAAGAAAAATTGAGAATTTCGTTTTTTCATACCCCCAACAGGTGGATATAGGTTTTTGAACTCCAAAACAATCAAAAAACAGTTTTTGTAAAATTTGTCACTTACGATGTTTTTGCTCTAACCCAGCGATTTGTACCCTATCTGTCTAACCTTTGACATAATAAAGCACTCCAGTCAAGAGGTGTGTCTATTCTACTGTCGTCAGACTGAGATTTGAGCTGTATGGCACTTGCCTTATTGAGGCTTGATTGCGTAAAAATCTATATAAATTTGTCTGCATTTTTTTTACACAGACGAGTGTATGCTCTATATTATGTTTCAATTATCCGGATTAAAGTAAATTCGGCCTAATATGATTGTTATGTGTGCAGGAAAACGTCACCCGTGTTTTATTTTACACCAAGTGCAAAAATATTTAGACTTTGATGTTGATATAAACCTGTGGGTTTATGTACTGTAGTAACCTTTTTAAATGGTAAAAGCGGAATCGTAACAGGCTTACACCCCCCCACCCCAATAATTTGACCGTACGCACTCTTTTCTCCAGGTTGAGCGGCCCCATTGACCCTCGCCTATAAGGACCTAGGATGGACCCCCTCCCCTAATTTCAAAAAAGTTAGGTTCGGCGTAATACGCGAGGTATCCCAATCGATGGGCGATTGCTAGCGTCTAGTTATTCCAGTCTACACAGGGAGTGTCATGTTTGGCCATGGACCATGCACAATACTTCTTTACTACAGCATTTGTGTAGAATCCTCGTCCAGGATATGAACAATAGCATCGACTTGTGGGATATTTTAGCGTCGTTCTCCCAGTGCCTTATTACAATTGATGCTGATAGACGCACTATGGTACACGATTCATGTACCAATGTTAAAAAAATATTTTATCTTCAATATCGGATATCAGAAGCTCATTTTTCCGGGTAAGTTAACATCATCAATGTTGATTTAAATTGAGCAATAATTCGTGTTTTAGATGTCGAAGAATTTGGAGGATTGTGGGTTACGGACTTGGGTCCTTTAAGGTTGATAGCTCATGTGTATAATCCAGGATTGCCTATTGATGCAAGGAGTTTGGTGCGACCGTGGGTTTCAGTAGGCATATAGTGTGGGGCCATACAATGGTAAAGTGGAATCCACGTCTAATCTTTCGTAACTCCACACTAAAAACCAACACAAATTTAATCTATCACATTTATCTTGGAGCTCTGGTCTCGACCTAACCTGCCCCCCCCCCCGTCTAGCGGCTCTACAAACAACATGGCTTCCATGTCTACTACTACTAGTATGTTAAATAATAGTAGGTCGAGCAAAACATCCATCTTAGAACGAAGTATGCACATATTTATTATCCGGATTGGTGCAGAAAAACTCCATTTCATCTTACCCAGCCGACATTGATTTGGTGAGGTTGGAAGATAATGTTTCTCATTAACCCATACTACTTATTTTTAAATTAAATACGAAAATATCGTCAATATAATATTATAAAGTAAAACAAACATTTTTTTTTCGAATTTCTGAGATTTATTTACAGTGTAATTAGTATATAATAATGTACACCTTTATTTCAGAATTACATAATTTATAGAAGAGAACTAATTTTACTACACGTGTTATTGAAGCACATCAAGAACTGTAGTTTCTCATAGTGTTTTCATATTTTCAACTGTTAAATTGTTCAGTTTTCTTAAATAAAGGAGACCTGTATGGGGAACAAATTACAATCGTATTACGTATAGGTACTTATATTTCATTGAAATGAATCTGGTTGGATCTGAATTTATCCCCTACTTATTTCATTTCAGACCAGATTGATCATTACATGCCAACATAGTATATAGGTCACCAGGCAACAAAACATGCGCGAACAACAGCAAACCGTTCGGGCAAACGTAAGAATAAAATACAACTAAGGTAACACCCCCACAGGAAATAATTATCGAAAATCATTCAAAGTTGACAGGTATCTCCCTAGCGGTATCATAATTTAAATTTAAAAGGTGATAAAATGCAATTACTCCATAAGTCATCACTGGAAATCAATAGGATTATTCATCTCATAGACATAAGCACTGTGTATAATTTTCAAGTCAGTCGGGGGGATATAATATTTAGCCCCTACAGCGTCTTTGAAGGAATTGTTGACAGAAGGACAATGACGTAAGCAATACACGGCCACATTTGAAATATCTAAAGAGCAAATTCTTAAATGTAAATAAAGGAACCCAGATTCAGATACTGATTATTAAAAACACGAATCTATAGTAGTTGTCCACTACTAACATCTAAACCACAATTTGTCACTTCATTTAATAATGTGATAATTGTCTACATACTAAATTCTTCATTTTTTTTTATAAATTACCCTGATCAATTCATATTATAATTTGCTAGTTAGGTCTGTAGGATAATATTATAATGCTGATATGTTCATCATCTAAACAGAAAGCTTACAATCAATCGATTTAAAAAATATCCTTATTAGAGTAGCTTCCCTTGAATGGTTCCCCGCGAAACTGACATTCAACAGAAAATTAACGGAAGTGAGGTAAGTAAAATTTGTCATGAACTTGTATTGTCGTATCGTGCGACATTGTAGCGTTACGAATGTTCTGTAATTGTCTTTGAAGAGATGTGGCGAAACAATCGTCCGGGACATACTTCGGCAGTGTTATTTGAATACATTATATAAATTATACAGGTTTATAACTTCAGGAGGTCTGTCTACTTTTAATAATTATACATAATATGTAAATAACTTATACATACATACATACATATATCTTGGTATTTATTTCAATCATAAATTATTACAATTGTTGCGTTTCATTTGTCCTGATTCTATTTTGATATTTTTAAAATGACTAGACCTCATTCATTTGGGTCAAAATTTCGTTGGATATTATATATTATCTGTTTTATGGGGTGGTATATAGCCATGTTAAAATATAACCGATTATGTGTTCTACAGTCGACAGTAAACCAAAAGTCAAACAAACCGACTTTCGTTTAATTGTATTCGTATAGGGCTTGTCGAAATAACACATTATATCAACCCGTTTAAATGCTCTATGATAATTATAAGGTACCGAGTTAATATGCCGCCGCAATAATTGCATCATTGTTTAGGTTCATGCATATCTCTAATTAATATGTGATACATTAATAGTCAAAATATCAAATGTGCTGTTCTTGCAAGGTTACTAATTATTCTAGCCGTCGAAAGGCTGGTCGCTGGGATACCCAATGATCAGCTTCGATACCTATATTTATTATTCTTTGTCATGGCTAGTAAAATGAATGTGGTATTCGGCCAAATCAGCTGGTTATATCATCCATTACATGTAAATAAAATGTATTGTATCTATATTATTACTTTCTATAGGGTAGCAAAATATTATACATATTGTAACCTACATGTGTAATCACAATATACAGCCCTACTACTGTACAGACACCAATACGTACAAATCTACATATTAACTGGATAATCGAGTCGTGGTTTCTATGGTGAAATAATGCGGAAAACTACCTGAGATACACAAATTCTTGCACACGACATTTTCAAAATAACAAATGACGTCACTCACGCAGTGATGCCGCCATTTTGATATTTTAAAATAAGAAATATATTACAACAATAAATATCAATACAATTAATATTAACATTACAAATATTTACAATCAAAATATATATTTAAAATGCCGAACTTTCTTGTCTTTTAATTATTATTAATTTTGTTCATTGTTTTGTTTCCACAGGGCCAAGCTTGTCCCTTCATTAAAATCAACATGACACGTGATCGAGCTTGTCCTTATAAATAAAACCATGACACTTTGACCTTAGTTTAATGTTTCTGGTCTATTATACCATGTTCCTGGCTATTCAGTTTAAGTCATGTCCTCCGATCATGCCAATAAAACCACAACCTAGTTATTCGTCAAACATATTACATGTATTCGTCGTCTTTAAAATAAATTCATCTTACGACACGGATTGTTGATACTCAAGTTCAAATCTGATACCACACATATTGTGGTGAGAGCACTTCCGTTTAATATAGCACAACTTCTTGTTGTAGAGATTCATAAATGAGATTTTAACTGGCCGTTGTTCTTATCTACATATGTGTACGTCCACGAAGCGTTCACATGTACCACAACGCACAAAACAACACCAATGAAATTTACAGTTACAACGCTCTACAAGCTTTCTCTTAAAGGTGTTGTAGCCACGACCACAACACAGTAGTCCACACCCACCGAGTCCTTCTGAATTACGATCACACTCGCGACCAACTGTTCCGACCGACCCCGTTACTTCATTTACATGACAATAATCGGGAGATTCGTCTAAGAAAATAACATCATTTTTCGTGAATTTATTCCATTTTTTTTCTTTTCGTACCAGCTTTGTTCCTCTTTTGTTGAATTTAACCTCAGTTGATGCATCATAACGATCTTTTAGACGATTGCCGATTTCCCGGAAGTTGGGAAGCTGTTGCCAGCATGTCTTCAAAGAACAGGATCCAGAAACTCCATGACACTTACAGGCCACTTTAGCAAAGTTATAGACAGACTGAAATTAGAAAAAATAAACAAATTAAAAGAAAGGTTGAATAAATATTACAGAGTTGTCTCCCTTTATTCAGGCAACAGCCCAACATAATAGGATTGGGTCGATCAATTTGGTTTTCTAATTATAGGTTTTATAAAAATAGAAATTAAGAAAAAAATATATCACCAATTAAAAGAAAGTAAGGTATGTTACGGGTTCATTGATTTGCATTGAAACAATAATACTTTCTGGTTTGTTAACATTAGTTATGAATTTTAGTTTACAAGGACATTTTCGGAAACAGGTCACAATTGAATTGAAAATGTGCACTTTAGTGTTTGGGGGATACAATTAAGATTTGTGTCACTAAATTTCGAATTAAGGGTACCACATAGTTAAGACGCGGTATAGTACTATCGGAGGTTAGGTGGGGGTATTTTGCACTATCAGGATTTTTTTTGTCTAAAAGATTAAATTATTGCAAGTAGGTGAATTTTGTACCCACTAACCCCATATTAAAATTGAATTGAGATGATACACCAGTAATTGATAGGGTTTAGTACAGTATGTGTGATAAAAGTACACTATTTCTTGACACTAAATACCTTATTTTATCAAATTCTTTCAATCAAAATGTAATATTTAAAATTATTAAGCACAGAGACAATTTGTCTAGAGTACTAAAAATTACACTTGATTACAAAAATCAAATGAATGATTTCTCTTGTAAGAAACCGTTTTACATTCCATTTGAATTCTATATGTAGTACATATGACAGTATTTGTACCCAACCCTTCAAAACTCACATAAAATTTTAAAGGCTTTAAAAAGATATGATCAATCTTTTTATTTACATTTTTTGATTTATTATTTTTTATTATTTATTATATATTTTTTTTTAACAAAGTCGACAAGTTCGTTGTAGGCAAGTGAAACTAATAAAAGCTTTGATGAAATTCGTAGTAGTGTGAAGTTTAATGTTACCATAATAAACTCAGAAAGAAAAGCATTGAGCTAAACCGACAATAAGTTGAATTTCTCCATACAAATAACCCATCGTCTAACATGCCTTAAATAAATAGTTTGTATGGAAGGTCTTTACAGACACACTGATCCATGAACTCAATTCTATGCACTTTGAATCTAATATAATAATTTCCTTCACATTTCAAAGCAATCCTGTCCAGAGTTTAACAGAATGAAAAATCTCTAAATGAAATACCTTTGACACCTGTCAATTTGCTGGTATTCAATTCTTCTGGTAAATGATATGTTATTAAGAATATCGCTATAGTACTTACATAGACATCTTTCACAAAAAACGCCTTATTAATAACATGATATGTATTTAATAAATATAATACCCAATGCATTTCAGCCACTTAAGCGTTTTCAATGCAGGAGACAGACGGTATGGGTGTCAAAAAGGCATGTCTTTTTAAAATTTGAATATAGAAGTCATATTATTATTATGTTAAAGTGGCGGTGCGAGTTTTATCTGCAGTTGAAACATTTAAATATATATATGATCACCATCAACAAGAAAACATTAAATATTGTTCACTAACTAATTAATTAAAGTATATTACTAATGATTCACTAATTGTTTTGTTATGACCGTGAACGGTTAAGCAATTTCTTATAAGGCTGTATTGATTACAAAACTTCTGTTTTCATCTTCTTTCCAGCCAAATGGGACTCTTTTACCCGATACAGTATCATAATATGAATAAAGTGCTGAGATCCAATACTCCAAAAAATAAAGGCCAATACTCAAACACGAAACTCTAGAATAAACTAAAGTACAACCCCCCCCCCCTTTAATGTCAATGGTATTAAAAAAAAAGTTAAATATGATATCTGATGGAGATGGTTAAATGGCTTGAAGAGCTTATACAAACAGCTTCTTAAATAACCACAATACAGAAAAGAATATATAAATAAGATTTTAAAAATGAAAACATGTTTTCAAATTTTGTACAATTTGAAAAGAATATATTTTGTTGCGATTAATTCAAGGTAAGGTTGATGAATAGTTTTATGGATTGCTATATCAATAAATCTCATTGAATATTCTACTATCAGATTGTATGGCTTGACTGATTAATGGCTATTCGATAGACGAGGGAGTTGAATATGTGTTTTTCATAAACTGGATTAGAATCAAAATGACTGGGGAATTTATATAGACAGTCCCCCACTTCATATCATATGGAATAATAAGTTGATAATGCAAAGTAAAATTGAATATATGATAATAGTATAGCAGTGTGAACAATTGTTTACTATAAGCTATATAGAAAAGGTAGTGGGGGTATTATTCTGTTATGTCTGATTATTTCTTTTCGAGTGTTTTCTAATAGAGAGAGACGGATTAGAAAGTGAGAGGTTTATTGAAATGAATCTGACACCTTAATACTTTCTCACTAAATCAGCGCTCGATTCTTTTGATGTGGCGATTCAGCCCAACCTGAAGATCCCAATTCACGTCAAGTCTCAAAAAAGGATAATTTATTCATTCTCTGAACTTGTATAGAATTATTATTAAAAGGTGAAACGTTATTTCATATTTTTGGCTCCCGAGCTGTCAAAGACGAGACACTATTGTCAGTGAAGTTTTTGTCAGAGCGGAGGTGAATTCTTGTGGCTATGATTTAAATTTTTGACATTTCCGGATATACACAATTATATGTTTTAGATCAACCGCAGTGGTAGAATAGTCGGTATAATCATTACATATGATTCAATTAACCTTTTGCTGTAATTTGAACTTATTTAAAATTAAATTCCATGTTTGTATTTAAGCATAGCCATCAAATTAATTTTTTAGTACTGTTGTGAAGCATGTAGTATTGTGGATGGTTGTGGCTGGGTGCATGCCGTCATTTCGCACCGAACACAGTTTATCGTCATTTGGCGATTGTGACTGGACACCTACTGTCAATGTCACTAAATTCTAATTGTCGGCCACAGCTGTTGTAACTAGCTGTTTACTGTAATGTCACTGAATATATTTTCCTACCACAGCTATTGAAGTTGGGGGCTTACTGTAAGTGTCACTTTATATCATTTCCTCAACCACAGCTACTGCAACTGGCTGCTCATACTGTACATGGAAGTGCCAAAATGCGTCACTGGATGTCATTTTGTCAGTCCTGGTGATAGCTGTTGGTTGAGCTGTTATCATATGGCATGGCACCATCTAAGACACTAGAATTGGTACCTTATCATCTTGGCTGTAAGATTAAAGCTGCAACCAATGTTAAGGTACCTTAATGTATAGAGCACGTAGCTAGAGCTAGAGGCCAACTTACAGTGTGGCTTGGTGCGTGTCCCTCATTTTAATTATGACTTTTGGTGAAGACGAACAATTCGCGAAAAGAGGGAATCCTGACATCAATTTGTCATGGTGATAAACAGTGCTGTTATTACTGGTGCTAATAAGTAGCTTATATCGTCATCTATATAAGAAATGCCAAGACACGAGCAAAGGTGAACTATTAGTCTATATGTATATATTGTTTGATTAGCATGTATTGTGTTACCGTTGTCAATCAAATCTTCAAAGTAACCATCACGGAGATGTCTTGATTCGAACTACTCACATCACAGTCGACATTCCTTCTGTCAAGTGGGTATATCGAGTGTGATTTTCGCGCTCACCTGAAAGCGGTCTCTTTGATCTGGGATCATACACCTGTGTTTTTGGACATGGTGCGTGACACGATCGCAACGTCTCACGCTATGTAATATTCATATTAAACTTAGTGACTTTTGATGTTTGTTGATACATTTTTTGCAGGTTAAAATTAGAAGATTTACAGATTAAGTCAACTCTTTACAGAAATATAAATCTTTTGTTTAAGTGTCAAAATTATCCCCTTAAGATAAAATAAGCACAAACAATGGGTGAATTATTTCAAAAACATAGGAGATATAGATATTTCACATGAGGATTAAAGCGGCACTGGATGGTGCCACTGAAGATAGAAAGAAGTGCATGTTAGAAAATAAAGATAGAGCATGAACCAAGCGCCAGCGTGTGAACAATCAACTACAAACACCTTCAAGTCTCATATAGAAACAAGTATAAGAACAACTATACACCCTCTCTATTTTTATTTCACATAAACAAAGTAGAGATTTATATCTTGATAAATATTATAAGAGAGCTGAAATTAAATATAGGTACATTTTTTATCTTAAAAGAATGGGTTTGGCCGTTTTAGATCTGAAAAACGAAAGTTTCAACATGAAGCAATAAGTTTTGTTATATTTTGGGGGAAATTAGTGCCAGGTCAATTATTGATAAGTTCCTATTTAGCTTTATTTTGTTTTTCTACTTTGGTGATGGGGGGAGTCATCTTATATCCAAACTGCCCATCAATCGGGTAAGGAAACAAAAAGTGGTGTTTAAAATGACATTACATTTTATTCTTAATGAACTCGTCAAATTACAGTTAATCATTATATCTGACTGGTAGTTCGAGTCTTGTAAAAGGTATACAAGTTATCCAGCAAGTTAGTTTAATGAGATTTTTACAGCAAGAACCGAGTATGTACGTCTTATTTAAAGCCCGTTAATTTCTGAATGTTGTTTTATATCGTAGTTTAATGGGGGGTTTATTAGCCATAGAGTTAAGTAGATAACAACACGCGTTTACTCTCCTTGTCTATCATATTCAACCATTTAAAACCCCTTACAATAACTGTTTCTATTTCTGTCGCAGCTAAAGCCAAATACACTTTAAATTGAAATGGAATCAGAACAGTACAGTGTCGTACCCTACGCTTCCCGGAAGACAGGTTACTACCTTTCTCCCACCCCCACCCCCGTAAAACAACTCAAATTAATGTATTTTGTTTGTCCTACCCTAAATGATCGATGTCGTGTTGACAACAATGCAACATATCTAATATTAATAGCTATGTTTGTAGTAGTTGGTACTGCCAGCAATGCAACATAATATTTAATATTAATAGCTATGTTTGTAGTAGTTGGTACTGACAGCAATGGAACATATTTAATATTAATAGCTATGTTTGTAGTAGTTGGTACTGACAGCAATGCAACATATCTAATATTAATAGCTATGTTTGTAGTAGTTTGTACTGACAGCAATGCAACATATTTATAGCTATGTTTGTAGTAGTTAGTAATGACAGCAATGCAACATATTTAATATTAATAGCTACGTTTCTAGTAGTTTGTACTAGAATATTAATAGCTAAGTCATTAGTGTCTGGTATTGTACTAACTACAAGTCATTATATTCAATAGTTATTAGTAGTTGGAATTGTCAAACAGTTCGATATATTTTCGTCAATTAAGAGTGCGGTAAATCGATTATTTTCTAGTTTCTAGTAGTTTGTACTAGAATATTAATAGCTAAGTCATTAGTGTCTGGTATTGTACTAACTACAAGTCATTATATTCAATAGTTATTAGTAGTTGGAATTGTCAAACAGTTCGATATATTTTCGTCAATTAAGAGTGCGGTAAATCGATTATTTTTTCAATATTAAAATTATTGTCTACAGCAAACCAAAGTGACATTAACTGGTGTATAAATTACTGAAAAACACTGAAATGACACAGTGGTATTCTGGATTAGTTTTTCTCCAAATTGGATATATACGCCATTATCCGTGTGAACTCTGAAAGTTAACTTTGTGGTATGCTTTGATCTTCGACCAAATTATTTCACAAAGAAAGTAAATCACATTTTATTACAAACGTATATTTGATGTTCTGGACAACAGTGACCACATAAGATTGTCACAAATACAACGGTTTAGGGACAAAGAGTAGACTGGAAGACCTAAAAGGTTGATATTAGAGTGAAAATAAGAAATAAACAATGCCTTATCTTGTTTACCGAAACGAAATTGGTTTTATACAAGTGTTCGACTTTTAATAAAAATTCGGCCTTATTAATCAGGACAGTTTATGTATTTTTAACTTTTGTATTCGTCTTTAATAAATTAAAGTTTTATTAAACAAGGAGAAGATGCCGATAATATGCCATCAAAATTAACCACCATGAATTCCCACACTTTCCAAAAACATCTATACAATATACAGAAATACGGATATTGTAAAAACAAGCGCACAGTACTGAGACTTTATAATTACCCACGAACACAAATACGTAAGCCCTTGATGATTGTTCAAGTGGTTCAGATACAAATATGTTATTGATGTTTTATGTTATTTAATTAGTTATCGCCATGTCATAATGTTTGTTTCTGATTTATTTCACACCCCATATTCATGAACACCCGCCAATTTTGCAAGTATATCTTGTCCCTATATAAGAGTACAATTATTAGTAGGCTATCACTGTCAGACATCGCCTAATTCTACATCCCCTGCTGAGATTAAACGACCCATTAAAACCACACAGAGCTAGCAATAATACGTGTATAACTATTAATAATATATGTATATGTTCTAAAGAGAGGGGCAACTGTTGTATATGTGTCTTTGTCACTATTGTATAAATACATAGATGTTTAAAGATATTATAATGTTTTATGATGAGACGAACAGCTGATGAAAGCAGCAGCGAAGTCTCACTGAAGACCAACTGAAGAATACAGATTAACAAACAGCTACGTAAAGATGATTTTTTCTTCCCGCACTTGTGACACGGCTAGTTCTCCACTGTTCAGTTTGTTACGACATTAAGATAATTCCAATATTCTCCGAAACACTCTCTTTTTCCAAAGGGTTAGTATGGCGAGTGTTGGATAGCTGTTTGAAAAAAGTAATCATCGGGTTCCCTTTTCTGAGGATCGTAGAGAAGCCTCCCATTTATATGTAATTGCTGACTTCTCAAATATAAAAGATATCCCAAGGATTAATTGAATTCGTATATTACAAGTTTAGTAAAACTTCGAATCAAGTGTTAATTTCCTTCTTCAGTTTACGAATATTCGTAAACCACTGAAACATCTTAACGAATATACATATCGAAGGCTTACATATTTGGTACTACACAACAGAAAGGAGCAGCAAAAGAAAAAATAAACACCCGCGGGATATTTTCATGTCTGGGAATGAAGATCCCGAATTAGACAAGAGGCTATGACTTATACACAATGCAGTTTTATAAATATACATCAAACGCGACTTGTAGTCTAGAAAAACTCAAGTTGAGGACAAGAGCTTTGAACCATCAGAAAAAAAGTTAATGTAGAAATAAAATTACGGGATGTAAGGAAAAACGCAATCTTCAAGGCGAGAAGGATGTTAAGATGAGTATAGATCACTCCTGTCACTTACAAAGTTAACCATGATATACAGCCTTATAAATCACAAAGCACAACTCATCCTTTTTGTCCTTCCCCAACTTTCCTTCTTTCTTTTTCTGAATATCAACATCAAATTCGGATCTTTTGTGTGGATTATAATGAAATGTCACAAATTTCAGTGCGGTAAAAAAAGATCGATTCCATGCCAAAATTGAATACATTGCAACCCTTACCGTTGTCAGCATCTTAGTATATTAAACTGACATGAAATGCAGGATGGTATACAAAAATTTAACCCAGTAAAATTCAACAAATTATCCCCCTTCCTTAGTTCGAAATGGGCTGAACAGTATTTACGGTCATAACCTTGTCTTCAAAATAGAGTAATATTAGACTTATTTCACACATTCACCACCATCCGTATCTAAACGTTAAGCCAGAGGGGAGAACATTTGAAACTATACGTAATTCTATTATATAATCGCCTAGACGTCTACATACCCATATACTTAAAATATCATTTGTAACAATTAGACGGCCTGACAGCCAATCTCTCTAGTCGACTCGTCAAATATAGGATTTACAGATGTCTTCTTTTTCAATCTATTCACAAATACAACGTGCTGAATACTTATGCTGTTAATTATATACCTCCTATATGTTAATATGGAAGATAAACACAGGTTCTTGTAACCATGTTATGTATTAATCCTTCTTTCTTCGGGGCTCGTTTTGCGGAATAGGTTGGTCGCTGATATACCGTACCGGAAGTGATGCGTCCATGTTCAGCGCGTTGATGTTTTAACGAATTTTTTACTACCATACAGATACACTTAGGTGGTGTTCGTCTGATTGAAATAAGCCCTTAAATGTATGTGGACTCTGACACAAATTTTCCAAAATGAGGGGATTCTAAAAATAAATCAGATTATTCGAGAAAAGAGTGAAATTTAGTTCCGGTACCTATTTTTTGAACAAACTCCCGACATAAAATGAAGAATAAAGATTCTTTGTGATGATTAGGAATGCAAGTGTTGATATTTGTGCAGTTGATGCAGTTGTTGATGTATTTTCTTGCGAGGCTGAGGTTTTTAACAAAAATCCCCATCTTCTTTTTCAATTATGACTGCTGTTGAAAGATTTACGTCATCACCTCTAATCTTTCGCATTGATCACGAGACCAGTTCTCAAAGGCAGGTGAAGTTGATTGACAGGAGCGAGTGTGCATTCTGGAAGAACTTGCATATTGACCTAATAACGCACGGCAAGCTATGTTGTATATGATTTAGGCATTGAAATCGCAGGATATTACTTATAACCCCCACGAATATGTTAGATTAGATAGGGAAATAAAACTGCCGCTTTAACGACTTACTGCTCTATGGGTGGTCTTAAAATGGGCTTCAGTCGTGGAAATTGAGACGTGAATAACTATTTGACTAATTTCATTCTGTAGGTAATAGGTTGTCGGCGATAAAAGATTAAGATAGAGAGGGCGAGAAGCAAATTTAACAAAAAAGAAACTTGTCTGTAACCGAACGCAAATAGGACGGCATCAATTATATTAGCTCAAGCCTGATTTCATATATGTATAGAGTCATTAGTGTATTCAACCACTGCGGCTCAAAAAATATCAGACGAGATATAATAGCAAGAAATCGTAATCTAACCGTCTATGAATGTCTTTCTGTGATATTATATGTCTTCTGTTGAAGATTTTGAATGGAACAGGGTTTAACGTTTTGTCTACACAATATTTCAATCATTAAATGGTAATTTGCATGTCAGAGCAATGACGACATCTCTAGCCTGCAAAGTGAGTATCAAGGGGCAACTTATATGATTGATGTTTAGATCATGAACTTCCAGGGATTCCCTATAGCTATTCAAAAACAAAAACAAAATTCCCCAGTTTTACTTCATCTTTTCCAAAAATATAAAATTTACACTTTAGATTGCTAGGGGCTGACATTGTCGTAGAGAAACCAAACACAATATGTCTTAAAACATACGGCACTTAAAGATTGTGGGCGTATACAAATTTAAGATTCATAACAATGAGCGTTTTGTATTTTTCAAGATAATAGCCACGACAGTCACCATATTATATATATACACATACAAAAAGAAGTCTTGAGAAAGAATAGAAGTCCACAGCTTTAACAACTTTCAGATAAATACCAAGTTACTTTTATTTAAAACAAATCACATATCGTATCAATGTGGTCGGTACCAGGCAACTAGTCTAGTTAAGCGATAAGAATCATGTTTTTCTCTGGTACAAGGAATAAGAAAACATATGGCGAACCTCACATTGATAAAGATTCGGTGGAAAATCTTGTAACTTGTTGGAGAACGGAACCATTTGATACACAGAAACATTCGATACACATGGACCAAAAACTAGGCGAACACGAAAGGTCAAGTAGGGGTCAAACAGGTGTATCAGAATATTATGTAGTTCGAATATTTAATTATAACTGGCATCGACACAAGGTTAATTTATTGTTTTCTAGGATTTTAAAATAAGCAGATTTAAAACTAAGAAATCGGATTACATGATTTCACTATATACAGTTATGCACGTTTTAACTTATAGATAATGGATAATATTGGCAAACACATAAAACAGACGGAAATCAAAATAAGAGTAAGCCGGTGAAAATGTCCCCCAAAGTACACTTCATGGTGCGTTTCCGTCTTCGTTTGCTCAATTGGCACAGCAAAGTAGGACGTTTAACTACATTTCATGTAACAGATCTAACACTTCCAAGTTCTTTGGCGAACGGTCTTGAAATATACATTTCGGTAAGAAGGACAATGATTACATTTTCAATAATTATGGACGACTAAGATGTTATATAATATTTTACGAGGGAGGATAAAAACCGGAATTTAAAAACAAAATCATTTTTGTTTTTTAAATACACGCTCTACATCCTATCGAAGTAGTGGCTGATTTAAGTGTTTAAAATTGTTGCCGCGCTATATTTCATGTAGTGCCCTTAAATAATACGAAAATATAATTAGAAACTAAATTGTTTTCTCATATCCTTATCTATAAGCAGCCACAAATTTAAGAGATAATTTGAAAATGTTATTACATGTAATTAAATTCTAGTTTTCTGGCCGCAAATTAGAATGGTGGTGAAAGCCTGTTAGTCAGCCTTACTTAATCTTGAAGAAAGAATGGTAGTATTCACACTAAGCCTAAGTGACATAGAGATGGCAAATTGATGATGAACTAACTATGATGGAAAGTCATCAGTGCCATTTCAACAGTTTCCGGTAGTGTATAAATTAGGGTCTTCATCTAGTCTGGCACTAGTTATCCAATGAAGATTTTTTTCGTGATTGACAGCGAATTACAATGGCACAATAATTAACAAAGTGAAATGTTCTTAACTATTTGAGGTTAATATGATCTTCAAAAAACAATGACAATGTGAGAAATATCAGAAAGAACGGGGCGATAATATTCGTAATTAACACAGCACGAAACTTTTACTAAGCCACCATGAAAAGCAAGATTTTCTCTTGAGAGTTCAAAAATTTATCAGTGGTTGGTATGCAATGAATGACATACTTTTTTTCTCAAATCATTAGTCAAGTGTGTTCTCTAACCGAAGAAAGGAATGGCCCTTCAAAGCGATATAATGAATAAAATTGAAAACAATGAGCGGAACGGTAAGTCCAATTCCTGAAGTCGTAATTCAAAAGATGGTTTCACAGAGAAGTGAAACCACAGCTGTAGTACCGCTAAATCTCTTCCATGCACAATACGTTAATCGGGATAAGCACCAGAATTTAACTTTCCGTTCAGTCATGTAACTTAAATTTGAGGATGACTCTTCTTGAGAAAATGTCTATAGGGGGTTTCATAAATATTGGCACTGGTAAATGAATATATTTATTATACAATAAACAGGCGGCCACTTCTGTCCTTATTAAAATAAACAAGGCCGTTGAGAGAAGAAATAGGGATTAAATTCGTTACCAAGCGTTTAATCTAACAAATATAGCTCAGAGTATATTGAGAATAAATTAGTTTTCACGAAAGTGTCAGTTATTGATAAACAAGGGCTGTGTACATTAAACACATGTACGAAGTCCATCAAACATAGATTATTAACATAATATTATGGGACTTGACAAATCAAGAATACTGACTGTACACAACCACTGACTAAATTAAACTATAGTTGATGAAGTTTATTTCGTTACAAATAAAGTTTGAAATGTCAACCCATGAGATCAGGAATCTGTTCCGTATTGGACTTCCTGATCAGACAGACAGAAGGATTTAATGGACTTAATCGAAATATTACATGGCGAGTTTCGTCAAATTAAAAAAAAACTTTCAGACGTTAAGTATTAAAAGCCATATAAACACATTAAAAGGCGATAATTTTAGTACATAAAATCAGAGTTAGAAAAGAAATCTCTTCATATGACGACGGAATGAAAGGTTGTTCTGTGTTATTTATATTGAGCTGTACTTATTAAATTACCTTTACTGACAAAAGAGCAATTGGTTTTATAAATCTCGTTAGAGTAATAGAATCTGGCAGACTACGAGTATAAAAGAGATAAGCCAGGGGTTTGGGTTTAAAAATTAGTCTAATAATAAACCTTGCCTTTGTTTTGACTGGTGGGAAGAAATTTGAAATATTTCCTAACACAATCTGAATTCCTCCAATTTCTTGTGAAAAAGTCTATTAGATAACATCATGGAACGCAAACATAAAATCACCGTGTGGATTGCTCGTAGCTAATAATATCATTATGAAAGACCTTTACAGCAATACTAATTCAAATTTATTCCAGTCAATCCTTTCCAAATTCGATTTGCGTCCAACTTTCAAAGGTGTGGAATAGTCTCAAATTTGAGATTGTCCTTCTTATAACTATGATTAGGAAACAAGCTAAGGTTAGATTCGGTGCGACGCACTGGTTTCCGAGGGAAAAAAAGGCTGAATTGCGACCTAACCTAGATTCGTTGTGAACCAAATGAATAGTTTTAGATCAGTGTCGCCAGATGAGCTACATTTACCACCGTACATATATTGTCAGTTTAATTCATCAGCCAAACACCAGTCATAACTATTCAACTTGATAATGCAGCTAAAGTGCTTTCGTTATAAACACATTTTACCCGACTCGAACTTGATAGGCCTTTCTCTTTTCTATTAATTCAATGCCTTGTATTATGGTATGTTAAGAGAGAGAAAAAATCCGACCCCAAGATAGCTTAATGTTCATGTTATGAAAGAATAACACGATCATATTAACAATAATAAGGTAATATTTTGACTTATGAAGTGCCGCACTCCAATATCAGAGGTAATTAAGTTCACTTGACAATAGTTTGAAACAACTTTTACGTTTGGTTAGTGTTATGGGGGTATTTAATCTCAAGTAATTTTTGTCATTCTACAATTTTATGACTTTTTCATTCACATATTTACCTGTCGTGTCATAGTCAATATACTAATACATATATTATATAACTGACCGCCCCTGTGTAATACACATTCCCATGTGTATTAAATTGCATAGACTTAAATAACTTATCTAATACAGCTCTCTAATAAGCATTTAAGTTCGATATTAATCAATATTATTTATGATACCTTTATTAAACACATTATAAAGAATATATTATGATTTACAATTTGGATAATTAACCCTTTGTTTTATCCTATTTTAGTAATTCGTTCATATTGTCGTGTGAATCTAGACGCATAAAACTACCCCGATTTTGCGATTGAAATGCCAGAATGATTATGGAGAAGAACAAAGATTGAATGTCTGTTTTAGAGAAAAAATCTGCAACTAGATCTTGCCATGAAACTAGATACGGCTACAACAATTTGTCGATATCCTAAAAGTACGAAACTGTGACATTGTTATTAAATTTGGGTCTTTATTGTAGTCCCAATCAACCAAGTAGAAGTAACAGCGTAAGTATAGTGATGGAACAATATTCTTATTGTCAGTCTGAATCTTTTTGTCATACTGATTACAAGCCACTCACATTTTGGTCCCCCAATTTTCTTTCATTAGCGGATTAGCCGCTTTCAGCAGATGTTTTGTCACCCATAATCGAAACTTTAAATAATGTTCTCATTTTAAAGACACGTGTTGGCACACGAAATTCGTGTAAATGATAACGAGATCCCTATTATTAGTATGTAATTGACGTTTTGTAATTAGTGATTTTGATTTGAATTGCCCTGTAGGAT
Organism: Patella pellucida; assembly: GCA_917208275.1. Classification (NCBI taxonomy): domain Eukaryota; kingdom Metazoa; phylum Mollusca; class Gastropoda; family Patellidae; genus Patella; species Patella pellucida. Next base: position 34,383,247 of record OU795042.1, read on the forward strand.
CCATGCTTCCCAATTTATGTTCAATAATACAGCTTCAGAAGTCCAATCATTGCTGTGCCATAAACATACGAAATGCAAACATAATGCATTACAAATGAAAACCGAATTATTACATGTTTAAATGTGGGGCATATATGTTAGAAATGTGGGTATATATATATATATATATATATAATATAGTAGTAGTAAGTAGTTGTTCTAATGTACAGTATTAAATATTATAGTATAAAATATAAACCCTTGCAACGTTATAAGTTAAATTATCAATGGCTTTCTGATGAGATTATATTGAAACATGTAGAAGCAAATCGGTGTTATTTTTATATTTTATACTATAATATATAATATATATATATATATATATATTAAGGGAGGGTGTGATAGACAGGTGGGGGTTGGTCAGCATACGAAACAAGTGGTGAACACTGACAGGACAGGTGAAGACAGCCGTTGCTATATTCATGAGCAAATTTAGAAGAAAAGATCAGATATAGTACGTCCCCCTGTAGAAAACCTTTTCAACCGGGATCAAAACTATCTCCCCATTTTGCCAACATTATTTACAGATATGGTACAAGAGACCACCCGATGCATGATTAATGAAACGCGTATGGCTTACTAATTGAAGGGTTCCGTGCCAAAAAAGTCTAAGTCAGACTTAGGTTGTTTTGACATAGTGCTATAGCGAAATAGCCCTAGCAGTTCTCCATCTTCTAATGAAAAGCATATCGGGCTAAGTCAACTCCTTGCACCTAATTTTTCAGGTTGAAAGCTCGATGTCCAGTGCAAAAATAACCTAAGTCAGACTAAGGCTGTTTTGCCTTGATATCACTTGACTTAGGCTACTTTGCTTGGTAGCTCTCTGGAAAAGAAGGGGGTAAAGGTACGAAAAGGGCCAAAGGTCACTGTGATAAAGCCATGTGGTCAAGCCTTAAAACTGATTTCTGTGGTAATTTAGAGTAAATTTCGATATTCTGTCTGTCAAGATTTATGAATAAACTATTGCAGATCACCAAAATAACCAATATTACTTAAATCAGGGTGTAGTTTGGCTAGTTTATCCATTGCGGACTTAGGTCGTTTTGCCTGGCAATGAAAGATGCAATATTGTCTATGCATGCCTTTGCTCACACTACCGTAATATCTTTTCTAGAATATCCTTCTATATTATTTTAATTTCATAGTGAACCGTGTTGTTTTTCTGTACTAATTTATTGTATAATAACGTGGGGTAGATAACAGTAGAAATGGGTGGTAGAAAAGAAGTACATAGACATTGATTATTAAGCAGTACAGGCAGATGGGTTAGTAGAGATGGGTGAAACTGTTTTGATGGATAGTGGAGGAAGGCAGAACAGCAGGCGAAGGTGTAATATTGGAGATTGGTTGTGAAGTAGTGAATGGTGTAATTTCATAGTTGGGTTGTAGAGATGAAGTAGGTGGAACACCAGAGATGGGTTATGCAGTAGCGCTTGGTTGGACATTAAGGAATGGGTTACACTGTAGAAAGATGCAGCGCCAGCGATGTTTATACCGTCGAAAAAAGTGACATTTCAGAGATGTGCATGCAAGAGAAGAAAGTAAAACATCAGAGATTGGATTTGCAGTAGAAGACCATAAAATTTCATAGATAGGCCATGAAGTGAAAGAAGGTAGAACATCAGAGGTGTGCTATGGAATAGGGTGCAACATTAGGTTATGCAGTAGTGGATGATGCAATATTAGTTATGAACTGTGTTGTAGAAGTAGGTGGAACATTAGAGTATGTAGCTAAACATGAGAGATGGTCTGTGCGGTAGCAGAAGGTGGCACACCAGAGATGTGCACTAAGGGTGTGGGATTGAGGAGGGCCAGCGGTGGAGACTAGGATTTATATGTTATGTGAAATTTTGCTGAACTAAATATTAAAGCCCCAACATGTCGGAATAAAGGTGTGATATAGAGATTCACACCATACAATATCACATTACTTTTATTACAAACATTTCTTCAAATACGGCCATTTTATTGGTTTCTATGGATTTCACGCCGCCATCTTTATCTCTCTTAGAAAAATATAATACTGATTCACATGGTGCTATAGTTTTCTGTACAAGTAAGCCCATTCTTCATGGAGTTTTTTTTAATACTCAGATGTGCTTCATTACACATTAACTACAGTCTCAACAGTACATATTTTTAATTTTTGAAATAAATATGAACGATCTTGCTTAATGTGCCTTCAAATGGAAACTTTAGTCGATATTGTTTTCCTCAAATAGTCCCAACCCCTGTGTTGAGTTATATTCTTACGCTTTTATCTGTGTTCTTTGTTGCATGTGTATTGTCACCCTTTAATTAGAGCTATTAATTATCGTATTTTTCTAAAACCTAACTTGACTTGGACTTTTTTGCCTGGATGTTTTTATTTGACTTAGGTCGTTTTGCTCTGAATTAATTACCTTCAAAATAGAATTTTGTATTTTTCATCTTTACTAAAATACAATGTTACTGCACTCATGGTTAATTTTAACATTTTTTATACATATTAACCACAAAATAACAATTTAGGTTGATAGGTACGGTAGTTTAAAAGATCACGTTTTTTGCTTCTCCTGGAAAGTTCGGAAAAGTGACTTAGGTCGTTTTGACAGGAAACCCTTCAATTGTTAATCTTCTCTGTATATAATATGTTTGTAGCTTTTTTGTTTTGTGTTTAATAGAAAACCACACTTTGTATCTATCAAGTTAAAGTGACGGCTTAAATACCTGTTTCTTGTAAAACATAAGAAAGTATTAAAAATGACATAAATCTGGTATGTTTTACACAGATAGTTACATCTTTAACATAGTTCCTCAATTACAACCACAGCTACTTATATAAAGTACATCCTATTTTATCTATGTTATATACTAGTATATGTATTATGCTAAAAGGAACGCAAACATTAATCTCTTATTCACATATTAATACCTACAAAGTATAAAAACAGTAAAGAAAATGTCAGCACTCTTTCAATGAGAAGGTGTTGATATTATCATCACCCCTTCGCCATTGCATAAAACTGTTTATATTCCAAAATGTGCATCGGGGTTAATAATGCAGGAAAGGTGTTTAAATGCCATATAAAATCCTTATCAATCGGATTTTTTTTATTACCAATGTATATAAAACTTCAAAGATAGCTTATTTATCTAATGGTTACTCTTATGTACAAAGAAACCTTTGTCGGTCGTGTTTTACCAATTGTATAAAACATAAAATTACACCAACCAAACTTTAAACAGTGTCCATGTTCAGAAAAGGTTGTTACAAACCATACCCACCGCTTACTATGCTTAATCCCGGTAATTCTCGATTCTGAGGTTGTATGGTAATTATTATCACATTTTTAAAGTTAAAAACATTTTATTCAAAACTGTCTTGATATAAATGGCATTTAACATTCTGTAAAATATTACACACATACTTGTCCTTGTGATAAAAATGTCACAAGTTTTACAAATTCATATTGCTTTTGCGCCTTTGTCTTTATCAGTTTCATTTAATGCTACCAAAGAATAATCAAAATTTCGTTAAATTAAATTAAAATACCTCTTATGAACATTATTTACAAGACAAACATAGCAATTAAATGGGAGTTTTTGTTGGCACTGATAGTACATGAAAATATTGTAAGCTACAGATGGTTTACTTTGATTTATATCTGAATCTCAAGAACATTCCAACAACTCATGCCTCATTTATTTTATTGCAGCTTAACTGCTGAACTCTCTTAAAAGTATATGTATAAGTTTAAGACGACGACAAACATGCTCATAAAGATGCACTGACGTTCCTATTTACTTATTTAACAATGCGGAGCTGTATCTAGATCTTAATACCTAAACATTTGTTTTAAAACGATGGCTTTGCAGTCTGTACACATTGCCCATAGTTTATTCCGACTAATAATCGAATGAAACCCTATAATATGTACACATACGTGTATGCAGGAGTAAGAATAAATCAATTCTTCGCAAGATGCCAGACAGTCGAAAGAATAGTGTGCCTATTTAGATTTAGTTAGGGGATTTTGTATCTTTATATATCTGATTTTTGACATACGTTCAATTCTCATTATCAAATAGAATCACTGCAATATGTTGCATCCTTTCTAACAAAAGTAACAAATTGTATTTAATTCCAACTGAACTTTACAACCAGATGTTGGTCTAATCCTTTATACCGGATGAACTTCTACAAAAATCATCCATTTTAATTTTAGAATGTACGATAGTAAAGCACTGCCGGAGTCTTCGATTTAGAGATATTCGAGGAACAGTACATTGTCTGGAGTACATTTTTTTAAAAAATACTTTGTCCTTATTTTTGCTTCATGTTCAACGTTTTAACGTGTTCCCCAGTGAGAAGAGTTTGGGTAAAACAAGTTAAATAAGAAACCAAATATGTCTGATATCACCCATATCTGCTATTGGATTTCGTGCGTTTTTTTTTATCAAAATGTATGGGTATTTTTATCAGATAATATTTTCTCCATTTGTCATTTTCAGTGATACAGAATTGATTGTTTGCGCCATTTTTTCCTTAGATTGAAACATAATGATGTAAAAAAGTTCAACATTTGGCAGAAGCCTTCCCTTAAGTATTTCTAACCGCAGTATCGCCATCTTAGATAATACAGAAGACAAAAATGGCGATCTCCCAATAATTATCTGCTCTACCAATTGTTGACTCTATCAAAATTTCAACGTGAATGTAATTACCAAAATCAGGTAGCACGCACTTGGAGATTTACACTTGCTGTCTGTAATTGCCTCCAAAATGTAAACCCTGTAGATCTAGGACATTCTCAAGAAAATAGAAAAACTGATATGCCGCAGGTTGAGTAGTATTGAGTTACGTCACAATAAAATCCAAAACATGCGACACCACTTCCAACGTGAAAGATTATCAACACAATTGATATTTATCGAGAGTATTGCAGAGTTCCCTACTCTGTGAGTTCTCTATCCCGGGCGCGAGGAAATATTTGACAAACGGACTGTAAGTGGTGCTCTCTAGATGCTATTCAAGAAAAAAAAACATGCAGATCCTTCAATTTAGAACAAAAGGGGCCCATTCACTTCCTACCATATTCAAAGCCCCCTTTTCAGTCCACCCCTGGAGTACTCAATTTTTTCCCTGGTACTTTTAAGTACTGTATTCCCTTATCCATACACATATTAGGTTGAGCAATAAAGATATCTCAAAACGGCTTTTGTTTTTACTATTATGTGTTCATAATATCTGATTGGATGAAATCCGTTATTTATTAATCAGTATCAAAATATGACTATACGACTTACCCGTCTTCCAGCTTCGTTATTATGAACATTCATCAACATCCGAGATAGTTCCCTCGAATGTCTTGGGTGATTTTTCTCTTTTTCCCTCATATCGACGAATGCTTTAGCGAATTTATAACCGTATTCTATATTATCTCCACAGCCACCCCAAATCCAATCTCGATGAAGATCTTTAGGACGCCGTGCTCTACTACATCCACATTTAGAAAGTTCACCCTCCCTACAGGACCGGCTTATGGCATATACTACTCCGGCTGCTGATATAGCATGTGTAAAACCCGCTTCTCGACTCGCTGAAAGATATAATATGATATTATTTTTTAAAAAAAAACAAAACCCCATTTAATCAAAGTCATGATTTTAAAAATCGATTTCCAATGATTTGACTACAAAGTTACGTCTGCCTTATATTTTAAGATTGATAAAGAACCGTACAAATTATAGTGGTTCTCAAAGTATTCAGTGGAAAATAAGTAGGTGTGTGCTTAGATATTCGATAGTTAATTAAATTTAGACAAAATACATTTGCATCTGGATTTCCAAGTTTAAGCTCAATACCATACATCAGAAGACATCAATTTCTAGAAATTTTGATGACCCCTGACCCTGTCTATATAAATTATTCCGCAACAACTTCTGCGATTGTATTATTAAATCTAATGTTTACTGCCAAGACGATGTTGTGTTTGAACATCTAACTACGTTACCATTTGTAAAGTTGACCTTTGATCATAAATGCATCCCACCATAGTTAGGAACAAGCATTAACCGCAATAAATATGTCATTTGTCATTCATTATTTAGATATAAACTTTGTCACGGCTGCTTACATTTCCCCACTTGTGTAAGCATTATATGCTGCAATATGTTTTATAAAAATATTGTCTGAGATTAATGTTCTCTGCATAAGCTATTTATCGGATGGCTCTGACTGAGAGGATGCCATCATCGCGTAAGGTACATTTTCCTGGTTCCGAATTCAAAATTTAAAATAAGGTTGATCTTTAATCCATTTATTTATACGAGGATAGGCAGTATTGGATATCAAATACTGTGTATTTTGAAAGTAAACAAGACGTGCCAAAGCCTTTGCAAGTTCATCTAGAGGTTTCAGGAAAGGGTCTAACATTAACTTTTCATGAAGTCACGCCAATATCCAGTCAAAGGTGGGCGCAAAGATTCGAATAAGCGTCACACACCAAACAATAGTGGGAAAGATATTTAATTAATCTAAACGAAATCTCATTTATGGCAGTCACAACCCAAGATCACAACTATTGAAAATTGAATTATTGTCCACAAATAGGTGAATAAGTCTTTGACACGAGGGGCGAGGACTTGTTCCATTGTTCTGTGGTCGTGATTGTCAGGTGTGTCCAGTCTCTAATTAGATTAGATCTAGTTGGTTGACAGGTAGGGGAAGATAACTGTCACAATCTTTTGTGGTGCGGTTAAAAATCCGCTTCAGTTACAATGGCATAGGATCACTGCACGCAATCATCATATTGTATCAATGCGGTCTTAGGATATTAACCACGACGGATGAAATGGTGTGGTCACAATATTGGACTGGATGAAATAAAATCTGCTAACAAGGGTGATTTGTCATTTTTTGACTACAGACAAAGGACGTCGGGTGCAGTGTTTCGATTAACAATTTAAATTTTTAAACACAATTACCGGGTCTTATTTTACATGTAATGCATGAAAAAAATAAATTCCCCACCCCTCCATGAATTGAAAGGACAATATACCACAGAAGTTATAAGATTGCTTAGACATATTGTTTCAGGTCAGGTTAAACCCCCAAATCTTATTACAGAATGTATATACACATGCTTCATAAATAAGTTACAATAAGATCCAATTATAATAAAATAACTCAAACAATCACCTCATATAAATCTCTTGGTGAAACAAACCCTTTGCTAATCCTATTGTCGGCTTCGTTATTAATTTTGCTCGATCTGCCATTGGCCTCAGATAACCCGAGTAAACACAAAGAGTTATTTAAGAGGGAGTAAATCTGATCGCTAGTCAATTTTTGAACATTAAAAATGACCACCTTAAAAGGTGTATCCAATTCAGGAAACTGAATCACACTGAGATTTAATAGTGCCCTCTTATATTAGAAACACGTTTTACGTTAGAAGGCGTGAATAAACAAGGTTCACTCGACTATCTTTATGAAAAGAAGAGTTCATGAATTGTAAACATTTATTTTCTTCTCTTCGATTGCTCGCTCCTCTGACAATTATGTAGAAACTTGTACAACAAAGTAAAGGGGATGTTAATGTTATTATTCTTGCAAACAAACACTTAAAACTATTACGAACTGACTAAATAAACGCCGACAAGCTGTTATTCTAGCAGTATAAGTACTTCAAGTAGAGACTAATACCGCTTAATACCTTTACGGCAGCTTGTTCATCTCCATTAAGGACGTTTAGAGTTGGGGCGGATCCCATGATTCGCTTTGTTACCGGAGAACCAATTGGAACAACCAGTGTTCACGAACATTTATGCTTTCCTTCTACCATTAACTCAGTTAAAACTATTTATGAACGAGGGTCTAATTTCTGAAACCAGGATAAGAAATTTAACCAATTTCTTTACTAGTCCATAAAATCGGTGAACCAATGTTCTATACCAAAGTCACCTCGAATGCAAAAGCTTCGGTACTTCTTCAGTTCATCGGACTATACTCCACACCCCTTCTAGGCATCCGACGCAACATTTAGCTACTTCCAGTTAAAAAGCTAGTTACACAAACCGTCTTTAATTGGTCTCAACTTTGACTTTTAAAGAAGAATGTATTGTAAGATGGCGGGGTTTTAACTTATGTAGTATATACTGACATCCTGACCCTAACACATCCACGTTAATAACACAATAACGTGTCGGAGGGCAATCGGTTCTTTTCGCTAAATACACTGATCATTCCGCGGAAAGTTATTTGTGAGAAAAGCTGGTACATAGTTTCTTTGCTGGAAGAAATATGAAAGTTCTCAAAGAACCAGTAACAAAAACAATAGCAACACTTCGTCATCATGCAGTATTTGTTGGATTCCATCTCGGCACCATGCACTATTTGTTTGATTAAATCTATAAGTACCAAAAATCCCATTTAGCTGCAGTGGAGTGCGTATGGCTATGTGTGCTTACTTTCCAGAACATCAATACAATTTTTCTTTATAGTGTACTTTTTTAATTGGAACATACATTAACATCGAATTGTGTGCAAACAAGTATTCATTGTACCACGCCAAAATTTTTGACATATAAATGTTACTTGTTCTCAGACCAAATGACTACTAAGTAGAAATCAAACAAAAGGTTTTCCAAATTTAATCATTCAATTATGTAGGGCCTAGTCACATTCATAGGAATCTCGCTAAGCCTAGTAACTATGTTTTAAGTTTAAAATGTTGCCATCCGCAATATAACGCCCAATGTCTAAATTCCGTTAAATGATAGATTCGTTTGATGAATTTAACAAATAAATTCTCTTCCACTGTTTCCGAACAGCGAAATATTAATTAGCGTGATATTTCACACTTTTGCCACCTGTGGAAGATTAAATGGTCTTCTAGAGTTACATCCCCTTGCCGATTGAGCAGATCTTGTTGTTTAAGTAAAGCAATCCAACTTTGGCAAATGTTGAATAACATGGCCAACAGTCAATATAATATCACCTGTTAAATGTCACACATCAATCATAACCATCATATATCAAGTGGTTGAGATTGTACGAGCGTATGAACGTGCCAATGTTTAAAATGGCAGGACTTAAGGGGGATATCGGCGGCAATTCGATCTGTCTGTATTGGCGGTATTAGGGTTTATTTCCTGATACATTTTGAAACTTGTGCCAGTAATTTGGGCTATTGTTTATGATAGATGGGTGATTTACTGGTTTGACTATGAATCAGGTGTCAGATATAGGATTCCTTAAACAACTGGTGAAATAGGCATGTTTTCTCTAAAAGAACACCCAGTCGGATGCGCGTTTCAAGAAGTTCCCAAAGGGATGACTGCTACATTTTCAGGTTAAGAGAGCTAATACCACGAATACAAACCTTTACTTTCATCGTGAAGTTCGATATGGAGATTATACTCAACATCAAGCAATGGCCATAAGTAAATTCTTTGTATTTATTAACACATGGAGATAACTGCTATATGGTTAATAAAAGCAGTTGTCACAGATCTTTACCGAGGTAAGAGATACCATTAAACTCATCCGGATGATTGTGAGTAACATTCTGGGGTTCTTGTATTTTTAATTTTGTAGTCTTTTTGACAACATTATAATGAATAATAATGATGAATTTCAAACAGAGATTTAATTGCAAGGTCTGTACACGGGTATAAATGTTGGCTTCAAACGAACGAATACACATGGAAAAGCAGCAGGTGGTTTTGTTGCTGTTGTATTCTCTTTATCAATGGTTGCAGTAGATTATTCTCATTGAGTATTAGTTCACATAAATTAAACTCACTGCATACAATTTCATTTGGCATCTGAATAAAGAACGATTTCATTCTCCTAAAAGGCAGATCGGGGATAGTATCTTCATGAGATACACTGTATTATATAGAATGTAAGAAACTTCAGACTCCCATGTTCTAGATTTATTCGCTCTATAAATCGTGTCAAATTCTGTATATTTAATGACTGCTCATAAGAAAATTTTCTTATCGGAAGCAGAGATCTATGTTTTGGTAGAATACCTGTCTGCTCACAGACAATGAAAAAAAAAGACGTGAGAACAAATTAAACTGTTGTCATTTTAACTCGGCTCATTCATGCCTCATAAATTTTACGTTTATCACAAATGTGATATGAACTGATAGTCTTGTATACTTAAAGCTACGTTTCTTGTTGAAGCCCTGCACAGCAATAATTACAGCTTTCCACAGCTTTGAAGGATGTTTTTGAAAAGATGTGTGAACGCTGAGCACGGGTTTATTCTGATCCCAACCTACAGCATCGACACCATTTCATGATTCTAAAGACAATAGAGTTTATTGTTTGTTAGAAACATGTTAAAACACCAACCGCCTTTATATGATTTTAATACATACAGGTAGATCGCATTTACGACCACAATTAAAAAATACATCAAACACATACTTTGTAATCAATATGAGAAAATCTAAAAGCCCCGAAGGAATTTAGAAACTCAATTTAAAACGTCTCTTGAAAACCTGACAAAAGGTCTTTAAAAATTGAAAAATTAATATAAAACTTTTTCATTCAACTTTCCAGTCAATTACCCCACTTAATCGGCGATAAACACGCTTTGTGTTACGTTGGAGGAAACTGATAGGTACCCATCAATGGATGATTTAGGGGCGTTTTTCATGTCATTTTAAACCCCATCTATTTTACTCGGCTTTGACATGCAGTCAATGTGTAAATTAATGTGTGGTATAGTGGGAATGTTTTATCCTCTAATTGTGGTGATACTTAAGTGTATCTTAGTAGCGTTGATACTGGTGAATATTATAGTTCAAATACTCCTGAACCATCTCCGTGTTAATTCATTAGAAAATGACGTTATGAATTTACATGTATTGATGAAGAAATCCTAATTCTGGAGAACCTAATTATAAACAAACAACAGATTCCTCAATAAAGTTTCTTACTTTTAATTCTCCTCTGATAATAATGAATTTGAATCTCATTTACCCACTACTAAAGTTTTAAAGGAAGGACCTATAACACATCACTGTAATAGTGGCATGCGATATCACTCGGTGAAAGCGGATGCTTATATATAAATATATTCATATCCAGTCGCAATCAAGATCTTCCATTGGATTTAATTATTTATTCATTGAAAGCCACTGATTGTTACCATGTCTAATCTGAACCAGTGTTAAGTTTTAACAATCAGGTAAGAAATTATTATGGATGTCCTTAACCAGCACGGTTATTCATTCGATGACCGGGGATCATGGTGGCTAAGTGGATAAGGCGCTGGTTCGCTAGCCTGGAGGTCGGGTGTTCGATCCCTGCATTGGCCGAGAAAGTTCATCTCGATTTTCCGGCGTATTTCCCCTTGTCAGTGATACAGAAGGAGGGCCTGACAAGGACAGCTGCCTAGTCGTTCGGATGGGACGAAAAACCGAGGTCCCGTGTACACATTGGAGTGCACGTAAAAGATCCCTTGGCAGTTGGAATTCGATATAAGAGTAGGTCGTAGCGCCGCTGCCTGGGCAAAAAGTTCCTTCATAGCACACTGTATGGCGTATGCCCGTCTTCCATTAGCCTAGGTTAGGTGCATAATAGTAGGACATTAAACCCCATTTCATTCATTCATTCATTCCTTAGATGACCACCACGTATCTCATTTATTCTGAACTATGGTAAGGCACCGAAAGATTAAGCTGAAGCATGTTTGTAACTAGTTTTAGTAAAACAATTCCAGGTCCCCAAGTGCTACTCATCTTGGTGTTGTTCTTCTTGGTCGACGCTCTTCGAAAAAAGCCATACACTCGGGCACTTCAAGTACATGCACGGTCATAAAACTTGATATGCTTGTTCCTTGGCCAATTGTGCATCGATAGGCGGACCTAGGTTACTGGCCCCTATAGTGTGTGGAAATATGATTAATCGAGACGTGCAGATTTTCAACTACGACAGTTTTTCATCCTTCTAAAGGAATCGACAAATGATAAAGTCCAAAGAAAACTACAATTTTGTTTTTGACCGAAATTAAAAAGATCTTGTAATTTTAAGTGTGAATATTGAGATATTTTAATAAGCATAATATAAGGGTTATAAGAATATCGAGAAAGATCTGTTTACCCGTTAGTTACATGAGCAAATCATAGAATTACTCAAAAAATAAAGCACTACAAAATAAATCCATGATCAATAAAGGCATGAAATCTAAATATTTATGTAAAGGTATAAAGCCGATTCTATTTAGGGAAATGAAAACGGAACTTGAGATTATTTATTTTGGTGATGGTTTAAAGACGGAATGCTCATTCATGAAATAAACACAACCTAGAGACGTAGATAGAAGTCCTCCCACATTGTAACTCACGTGATGTAATAAACCAGGTGTCAGATTGTATGGTGTACAATCTACCTCTACATTATTACATGTTTCCAGTGAGGTTATTGGCCGAATCCAGAAAGTTGCCGAAAAGTCACCACCGACTTATACCAAGCTAATATATTCCTAACTATGATCTTACGACATTACGACTCCCAATTATGTTATCTCAAGATAATAGGCCTTATGATCTTTAGCAAACGAATTAACCCACCCCGCCATCCCAAATCTCTGTCGTTGATGAACTTGATCAATTGAATACTTTAATCTCATTTGTTATTTTGGTTTAATATTACAAAATAATTAAGACGAATTGGTGGGATATTATCGACACTATAATTGACAATGTTTATACACCAGTAATTGTTATTCCATAAATAGTGTTAGTGTGTTTATAATACTACCAATTGTAGGAGCCAGTCGTAATTGGACACAAGACTGGATATGCTTATTGTTCAACTTTCAAAGTCAGATTCCTATTCGTCGAGGATAACGCTGGCGATATGGGTCTCATGAATGTTTCAAACCTAACAAGGACCAAGATCCACATTAGCAGTACACCTCCCTTTTATGAGCAATGTAATAGGACATAACATTTCATAAAGTGTGCTTTTTTGTTTTTCATACTTGTATGTTTAGTTAGAATCGAAGATCAAAATGATTTTAACATTTAAAAGAAAATTCTTATTTATATCTGAGTATAATTCGGTAAAACGATACACAATACGTGACTTTAAACCCCAACCTCAAATCCGACATTTTGAATGATCAAGAAGACCTTGTGACCTATGGTTCCAACTAGAATCAGATTTCCTGGAGAGAAGGCACCTATTCACTCGGTCTAGTCAGCCACTTATTTTTGGCATGGGTAACGCTTTAATGTGTGAAGGTGAACTCGGTGTTAACCGTCTGTCTTGCAATGAAACGGCAGACTAGACACGTGCTGGAAAGAATTTCAAAAAAAATTGAATGAAATCTAGAATTTCGTTTGTTGAGAGTGATTGTGTTGAACTAGTAACTCCATATAGGCGTTGGAAGTACATGTGTCTGAGGTATACGGCAATGAAATAAAATCTGATATTTCATATTCAATATATAAGTAAAACAATAAACAATAGAAATTAGTTTTTATGGTAGTTTCGTACTTTGTTATATATATCTTGTTGCACATTAACGTAGGGATAACTACATGTTCTATACTGTTGATTAATCCATTATTTCAGATGGGGGGGGGGGGGGTAACGTCTACTCGAGACAAACTAGGTCATATCGGGAATAACATAGTAGTATGGTTCACTTTTGTTTCAAAAACTCGCTTGAACGTATGAGTCTTTAGCAGTGGAAGCATACCACAGGAACTGGTGAAAACTCCTCACGAGGTTAGAAGGCAACCCTACTTCTTCTCACGTAGAAGCTCGAAATCGAAACCACGTCACTTGACTCATTAATTCAGCATTAAGTGCCAAGAATATAATAGAAATCTGAGAACTAATTGTCTAGGTCTTTAATTATGACCGAAGTTACAGTTAAGTGTCGATAATAAATATGGACCTACAAAGTAAAATAGACGATGGTTTGCATGTGTCTGTTTAGGATATTCAACACCAGATGAAACATAATTCTAGTACATCCAGGTAATTGTGTTGTCGCCATACGCCGCAAGACAAGGAAATAGTACTCCTGAAATCCAGTCTTTTGAGCTTTTCATATCTGAAGAATAACGTCTATTCTGATACCGCAGGAGTTGAATATGTACTTCAAATAAACTGTTGCCAAAATTCTTAAGACGTCGACTACTTGAAGCGATTAGGAATAAAATGCTAGAACCGAAGTCTGTCTCGCGAGTGTTCCTGAATATTAGTGCCACAGCAGGATGCTGCATATTTTGCTTTGTGAATAATGCATTGCCGTGTATGTTATGTATTAAAGAATGTCTTGCAACTTATTACTAAACATAATCACCTTATTAAGCTATTAGAATTAATCATTATCCAACTGGTGTTCTTTAAGGAGAAGATTCTTCACTAATATGAGAATTCACGGTGTTAAAAACTCAACCCGACACAGATGGAATCAGCCTGATTTAACTGCTGCACCTTATTACAGTTATGTCAAAAAGTCGGCAAGTTAATTCTTATCAGCCACAATTCAATGCAACTACGTTTATACGATTTTCTTGTCTGTCGACTACATAGTGATCTGACAAAATCCGTATTTAACTGACCGAACGGGTGGGGGGGGATTTTCTCAATAATTTACTAGGCTTAAAATGTAACATACTCGAGAATTAAATGAATATATAAAAACAGTAAATGAAATGAGATGAAATGGGTTTTAACATCCTACTGTTCTACACCGACTGGATTATGAAGACGGAACACTCTAACGATCTAACTTGTTGTAATAATGTGTTCCTATCTATAGTATACATGTACTCTTATTCCACAAAGCAAGTTGCTCAAATGAGAAGTTGCAAAATTTCAGGTTTTTGTGAATTTACTTGCAACTTGCAAAATTTCATTTTTTTGGTGTATTTATTTGCAACTGTTTCATAAGGCATTGAATGATTCTTAAACGGGAAGTTCTCCTAAAATACGCAGATTATTGTGAGAACTCAACAACCCCTTTTTGATTAGTGCAAATACGTTAAAACTCTGGTCTACTCAGGTGTCTGAAGTTACATCTGCTTACATCCAAATAAATTAATATACACCTTTCATATTTCAAACACCATATCGAAATGACAGCCTTTTCTATCTGGAAAGCATCACACAAATTTTACGAAGCTGGCATGACAACGCGCGGCTATAGGGCTAACTCATGTTATCTACATGGGAGCTGTAACTATTGAAGAGGTTACAATTGGATAGGATATTAAATTCCCCAAAGATAGATGAAATTACTTACCTATATTTAACACTGGACCGAACACTGACGAATCATCGACTGTGCTACAATTCCAACGTCTGTTTCTAAATTGATATTGACATTCACCTATTCCCATTTGAGCACCTCGTCCAATGCTTGGCATATGATCATGATAGACACGACAGAATCGAACCTGTCCCGGAGATAATCCCTGTAATTCTGTACACATCGGCTGGGCGGCTAATAAATATAGGTTACTCTTTCGAAAGGTGTCAAAATGATGCACTCCAAGATTCCTGAAAAGAGAAAAGGAGATAAATAAAAACATTTTTTTTTTTGGGGGGGGGGGACCAATAAAATTAATAGGCCCCTACTTTGACTATTAGGCTCGATACCAGGCTCAGTCCACTACTCATATCACCTGTATCACAACGAACAAGGGTTAGAGTTGGGATTAAACCTAATCAAATGATACATCGCTCTGGAAATAGGCATTACAGGATAACAACACAATAAAACAGAGACAGAACAAACTACAGTACCCTTAAAATATGACTACCCCTGACAGACGCCTCGTTTAACGATTTTGGGTTTCCCGCATTCTTGTCTTCAAAATTAACCATTTTTTAAAATTATTTCCAAAGGGCTTAAAGGAGAAGATGTATCAGGACATTTACTGCTTTTGGTTGCTATAGTGTTTTACCTTATTTGCTTCAGTAATTTTTTATCGTTCTTTTTTTTCCTGAAATGTATGTTATGTTGAAGACCAACTTCTAATCTAAATATCTCCCTCATTTTTACAAAGATATAGGCTTACATGTCACATACCAATTAAGGAACTTTAAATATAGAATTTAAATAAAAGCATAGTTGGGGTTGATCCATGTATCCCATTTAGTCAATGCTGTTGCCGCGTATTCTTAAATAATATTTAACGAACATTATGCAATATAATATGTATGGTATATTATTCTCATAAGCATTATTAAAGATTGACATAAGTGTCATACTTTGTCGGTCGTAAAAAGCACATATTCTTCTTAATTCCTTTCACACAATATTGTTTGGCAGTTAACTTACTCCTTCCATAAATGATAATATCTAAACGCACTCGTATTATAGGCATTTTGTAAGACGACACTTATAATTTTCATAAACCATCATGAATTTTATTTTAATAAATTTTTTAATAATAAATTTATATTGTGGTGTATAAAATACACCTGGACGTAGACTGGACTATGTTGTAATGTAATGCTGAATTGATAGAGCTCATAGTCCCAATACTAGTGGCACACCTACATTGTGTATGTTATACAGAAATGGGGATCATAGAAACGTGTACACTTATGACAGTGACGAACAAACAAACAAACTTATTACACAATTATCGAGTTATAAATACATACATACATTATTATGGGACAACAATGTCAACACGGAGTGCATGTACATTCTGGTAGCACATGGTGAACCATGATAACCAGAATCCGCAGTGGCCATAACGTTTCATGATTAGACTTACGATACAACCACCTTGATTTAGGTACAAGTTGTCGATTCAATTGTAACTGGTATAACATTTAAACATGTAGGTTCGAAGATTTAGTCAATGTTGAGCTGCTTTTGTGTTCTACAATTAAAAATTGGGCCATTACCGAAATATTTATAAACAAACGGACTTTCTCTTATTCTATCGAAAAAAAACCCTTGTTCATATAGATCTGACCCCATCAGTAATCGAAATAACCACACGCTCGATCAACCGAATTCAACACTTTATTTTGACTTGAATCAGAATGGTTTAGCTCATTAACAAATGGCTCTCTTCACTGGATGTAGACACGCAACGAATTACAACATCAACTGGTTCCAACGATCATATTGTAGAAATATGTAAGTACTAGTATGTAGTTAATCTTTAAAATATAGAAACCACCATAGGGTATATACATACAGGTACATGTATATACAAAGGTTTTATTATAGGAGTGAAAAACAGCTGACAGAAAGTCAACAACTAGTGCAATAAACCTTTGGTATATCCAAGGTCCCTGTGGCCTTTCAGATACTCGCCATGACATAATGCCTGACATGAGCGGAAATGTGTAATCTATACGCCGATAAATGAGAGTGATTGATTGGATCGGACCCCAACAACTGGCCTAAAGATACAACTTTTGATATCCATTAAATATTCTTGTAAGAGATGTTGGTTAACACTCTTCTTAAGACACAAATTAACCCAAAAGATATAGGCTGGTTAATTTGTTTCAGATCATTTACCCCAAACAACGTAACACGTTAAATAAGTTTTGAAAATGTTCTCAGACCGAGTATAATTAGCACGGAAGCTCTTTAAAATAAAATATGTGATATAGTAAGACGTTCAAGTTATTGCTCTGTTTTTTTTTTTATCACAACCTAACAAAACATGGTGCATTTTTCCTTCGCCACACATACAGCTTAGTTTTTTTTGTGTTTTTTTAAAGGTGCTTTAAGTTTACGTGGAATGTCTCACATAAATGTTATACATCCTACTTTTGATACGTATTATTCTAACTTATAGTAATTCAAACCGCAACCACCATATTGGATTCTGAAGGGTTTGAGGGTTCTCTGTGATTAATGGGGGTCGGATAAAATAGGGAAATTGGTCTTTATTACTGGTTAAATGTTACCGGTATCAGACTATTGAGTTTTTCTCACCTGGTCACCATACAACTTGTTTTAATGTTCGTTCAACTTCATTTTTACTTTAAACTCGTTCTCTTTGTGCTGGCACCCATATTATAATAATATAATTTAAAGCAGAACTGTTTTCTGGTAAATCTTTAAGTCATGACCTTTCAATTCTGTCAATTTTATTTCGTAATCGAGAATTCAAATGGCTTGACAAACAATTATCACTGGAGAGTAGACTATGAGATTGAACACAATTTAACTTTATATAATAATTCCCTGCCAAAGATCGTGCAGTCAGTTCGGTAAGCTACATCATGTGTCAACGTGTGGTTTTTTAGGGGATTTTTGTTGGCAAGTCTATTTCTCAGTTCGGTTAGTACTTTGTGAAATAAATTTGTTATTGTGCATCTGCAGTTAAACCATACATTTATTCCGGTTTGTTTTTCATAAAAACAGTATCAATTTTAAGCAGCGAAACCTCTAAGAATTCGTCGAGTATCAAGATTGAAGACATTTGGAAAATGTTACTTGAAAACATGAGAGTTTGAGGTAGGGAAATTTATATTTATAGACATTAAAAAATGACCTAGCACGTGCGCCTTGAATAACATTTAAATGGTTTTTCAACAACGTCATTAAAAGGTTTGTTTTCATTTCTACTAAAAGGCGCTACTCCTTACAACTTTACAGCAAGAAAAGGTTGATCCACCCACTCAGCCACTACATTAACACACAACTTGCTTACAACATCAACAGAGAAATCGGAGAGAAGTAGAAAAAGGTAGAAATAATAAGTTAAACCATATTTCGGTTTGTATCTCTGATTACGTAACGAGCTATACTGAGTATGGAAGGTTGTGGACCATCTGGAGCTCAGGGCTGGTAACACCTCATAATTAACATACATAAAACGCACGTGTAGTCGTATCATGTTTTGTGATGTATACACATAATTTCAACCTAAGCACTATGACTCAATTATCAACTTCCAATAGACATTGCCTAACAAAAAAACCCCAAATAGTATACACATACATGTATGGCATTTAGATGAAACTGCATGAAAGGATACTAGGTGATTCGGAAAAAAGTAACAACTCTTCACAACTTGTAGCAAACAGTACATGTACTTTAACACCATTTGGAATACAAAGTGATCAGTTTGTATTTTTTCGGGTTAGGTATGAAGGATTGCAAATTTTTTTTCTGGAAGACTATTATGTATAATAGTTACACTCTTTTAGCATTGACGATTGACCCCCACACATGTTACATGTAGGAACCCGGATCTCCAATGATGGGACTATTTAGACCCCAACTGACTTCTGTAACTTAGAAATATCTCCCCTTCAAAGGTACTGCTAAAGAGATATCATCTTTCAATACTGCACGAACACGAACAATAAATACTACAGATATGCATCGAAAAAACAACATTATTAGGATGAATTCAAATAGAGAACCAAAAAAAAGTTATGAAAAAACTGTTATCACATCATCTTTATGGTATTTTCCCTTTCCGTTTTCCGATTTTAGTTTCGCTCCAAACGTTCAAGACAACACTCACTGTGTGGCGTGTCTAAAAAGAGAATACTTTTTATTTCAAGATTAAGTCTACATTAGCTTGTTGCCCAAAGAAGAATATTTCAAAAATGTATACTTATTTATGGAAACTTTTTCTGGTCAATTGTTTAGATCGCCATATATAGAGACATGTGGCATTTCCTATCAACGCAATAAGTCTAGAGTCGATGACACCATGAATAAATTAGTGACACTTAAGATATTTTTTTCTTTCTGAGGGTAAATTGTGAAATTTTATCAACTTGAGCATAATGGACGTCTGTTTAAGTATAAGATAAGTTACCTATGTAATCTGAGAGTCATCTAATGTCCTCAGTGTAACTCTTGGTCGCCATGTAGTTCCCTTGGGGTTTGTGTACCCGATATTATAAATCGTGTGCACATGGCAGAGTATATTGTATTCCTGTTTGTCCAGTATTTTTATAGTTCCCTCTCGTGTAATAGGTCGTAAATATCACGGTTGTGGTCATCTCACTTTTACTGTGCATGTCGTGTTAATGGATACATACTGTATATAACTATATATATGGGTACAGTGGATCAACGAAATTTCCTACTTCAATTGCTACTGGTAGAAGGGTGTTTATGTAATGTTGTCGTCAAATGTTAACCCGCACCCCCCTCCATTCCAGCGCCGAAAAAGTAAATATTTTAAGCTTAAAGGAGCTAAATTGCTAATATTTGAGACCTAGAAATTGACACAAATGGGTCGCAACGCATATGATAATCTAATATCAATGTATATATACTGATTTCCATTTTTACTCTAATTTAAAATCAGGTATGTTCGGCGAAATACGCCAGGAGTCGAATGGTAATCTCTAGCGTCTGGTTATTCCAGTCTACATAATACATTTATTGCGCATTCTCTCCGGATAAAAATATGGCGTCACTTGACAAGACTTGTGGAATGTGCCTAGCCTCGTTCTTCGATTCCCTTGTTACAAGTGGACCTGAAGCGCATTATGGTACACGATTCGTGTACCAATGGTATACAGTTTATTTTGTCTTAAATATTGGATATCAGAAGTCCACCTTTTCCAAGTAAGATCAATGTTGATACAAATTGACAAATAATTCGTGTTTTGAATGTCGAAGACTTTGGATGACATTAGAGACTTAGCTTCTTTAAGCAGCCTTGTCGATGACCTCCAATGAATAAGGCATTAATGATCAATATTAAAAAAAAACTGAATAAGTTTATAGTGGGGGTCATTAGCATTTGGAGAATACCCACGAGGTTGTACAGGCGACCCTACCCCTTATCACGTACAACTGAGGAATCGAAACCACGACAGTTGACTCAATGACAGACCTTATGATACAGCGTGAACACACTACAACCCCCCCCCCTCACCCCAGTTCATATCAAATAGCCAAACATGTTATTATTTTATAGCGTTCCATGGATTATCTATAAACATTTTGTTCAAATATTATTCCAACAAAACGACGAATGTGTGTTTTTGAAAGTGTACTTCAGAAAATTTAGAACCTTTTGATAAAATATAGAAACAATATACGACGCGTATCAACAATAAAACACATCATGGCTTTTAATTTGAGTCTACTCGCTGTCGAATAAACTAGATATAAGATAATCTTTCCCCAATATTTGTTTCTGTATTTTATACAATTTCTTTATAGCTATAAACATACAGATTGGGTTTCAAAACATGAATTTTTTATCGGGTCGAGCAAGAAGCCCGATGCAGTTAGTCAGAAAATGATAAAACAATAAATGGAAGTCATGTAAATAGAAGTAGTTTATTATTACAACATTAAGTCAACAATTTGTGGTCTTACTATGCTACTTGATTTACTGATCGTAAGACGGCTCTTTATCTCCACTCATTTAGTACTTCTTTATACTAAACAATGGGATTTATCTTATCCGTTTATCGGGTCATTACAGTAGATTAACGTCTCGTTAATGGTTAATCCGCGATAATATACCACTTGTAGATATGAATATCTGTTTGGTTCGTGTTGGTGAACGAATTAGAAATATATATGAGACTGCTAACATTTTAAATAAATATCTTAAAATGATTTGGGTCAAAAATTCGTTGTTTTTGGTGGAAATCGTTATACGTTCAAACCTTTACGTCTGCAGATAAAGCCAGTTTTGAAATATAACATATTTTGTGTTTTACTATCGACACAGTAAGCCAATAACAAATCCTTGAGACTAAGATTAAATTTCCCATCACTAATCGAAATAATACATCAGGTCAACCAAATTCAAAAATTAATAGGAAGCATACGGCCATATATAAGCATATTTACAGGCAAACGCGCGCGCTAACAGATGCATTCTTCTATAAAATCATCAATACTGCGCATTGTTATTACAAATTCAAGGCTAACATGACCTGTATGTAGAGTAGTGTTAGGTGTCGCTGTCCAGGTAGGTGTGATTGCTATGCTTTATTTCCAACAGCAGTACAATGTAAGGATATTGTTGTATCTATAATCGAATTCAATTATAATCGATATTATATGTAAATCAATACTATCACTACATTATCGATATCAAAAGTTCAAATGTGTGCGACAGCATTTTTTTTACTGCACTTCATACTTCAAATTACACTCATACTACTACTTCATCTATATATACATAGTTATAGTGCTACATACGACTATATGTATTTCCAAGCTCGATGATATCACAGTCAAATCCCTCTCTTTAAATAAAGCTACCTTTACATTTACCTTTATTATTGACATTTAGACACGTTATAGACTTAACATCAAATCATTTGATGAAATGTACAAGGGGTCTTTTATGATTGGAAGTTGAAGTGTTTGAGAAGCCAATGAGATCGTCGATTAATTTCTTAATGATATATAAACACGTTTAAATGTAATATAACCTCAGCGATCAAAGTAAACAAGAAATTGAAGTAAAACGAGTAGGTCTCAAGTGACACTAATATAACACAGGCCATAGAAAAACAGAGCCTTGATAAAACATAATACCTCTAAAATATTTAAATTATGCGGGGTCCTTACACCAACTCTAAACTTATACAATATTATTTGTTTTTAATTTGAAAGATAAGACATGGGCTATAACATAAATAACAAAGATTACTCTTAATTGATAATTGTTTATATTTAATTAGCCTATTATACCAGTTTTTGTTTATAATAATGGGTATACAAACTATAATTAATCTAACTTTTCATTTAAAATATGTGAATAATATATTATATTTAGATATTTTATCGTTTAAGCAGTATAAGAGACGTATGCAGAACATCTGCCAATTCAATAATTAAAATTTAATTATTTCTACTAAATAGAAAAATGCAAATGAAAAAAAAAATAACATGTAGTAATAAACCTTAGAGTAAATTACATTTTAATGGTTATTTCACATAAATTACGAGAGAAGTATTTGCAGGCACTTAATTTAGACATATTATAATGACTCTCTTAAAAATAGCAATTTGCCATCTAATGGCGTTGCATAATAATAGTACTTTTTATATTGGAATTGTACTTTAACTTTAATTACTGACTTTTTTTTAAAATCTGAATTTGAGTCAGTTGGGTGGGCATACACAAATGTGTCACTCCCTTTTCTACTAACACTTGAATTAAGATTGATTTATATTAATAATTAAAAGATTATTAATAAATTCCATACAAATTTGCATTATAATTTAGAAAAGCTTGCATGTAAATATTCTTCGAAATATATTTTGTTGTTAGAATCAACTTGTAAAGAATCCATAATTATTATATCTGAAGTAGGGAAATATCAGCACAAAAATCATCAAACCAAAATCCATCAAACTCTTTTTTTTTACTCCAAATGTTATCGAAGTGCTATAAATATGAATTCTACAGAAAAAGCCAAGATGAAATTTTATTCTGAGACGTAATGGAAACTATCATGATGAACTGGGATGACATGAAAACGAGTGTACTAAGCGATTTTTTTTGTCAGAAACTCTGGAACTTTGGACACAAGGTGAAAATAATGAAAACATTTCAAAGTGTCAGTGGTGTTATAATGGGTAAACGTTGATTTTATCGCCATTATAATGTAAACTATATATGTGGGATAAGTGAGAAATGATTTGGCATGTTTTAAGTTTAACAGTGCAGGTATATATTATAAAGTGAGAAAAGAAAGACCATGTATGTTAAAAGAATTGCACAGGTCATGTAAGAACTGTGCGTTACCATGATGGCAAACACAATATGAACTCACTCCCCCCTCTGACAGTCGGGATATGTAACACCGATGGGTATATATATGATTTTGTAAGTTAATCTTTGCAGGTCATTCATGAAGCAATTATAGGACTATGGTTTCCACTTATTTTGGCATAATAGTTATTATTGTTATCATGCAATTGTATACATATATACCCAATTCCGAACATTTCATAATACTAGGTTACTCGGATGTGGCTAGAAAAGCTGACTATTTTAAGCTATGTACTTCTGTTTTATTATAATAATATTTTATTCGACTTATTAAATGGGATATACTTTCGATTGAAAACCTTATATTCTACAACGACAACATAATACAATTCCCTTTAAGCCAAATATATCAAATTAAAGGATTTTTCTTTCTTGTTATTTAAGTCTTAAACTCATATCCAAATTTAGGAAAGACACAGAAGATAATATCTCATGCGATGACCTAATGAATGCCCAATACTTTTTGACTGTGGGATTTGAAGAGAATATTAAGAGAATACATGCTGATTATTCTTATTTTGATGACCCACATGTACATGCATACACAAATATTTGTTGAATTATTCCCGTATGTTTGTTTATAAACTGGTTTATGCCACCCCGCGTTGTATGTTGTATCTACTACGGTATATCTATAACTTAAGACAAATTCACATAAAACATGACCATGTAAGACTTTATAAAAAATGTGTCGTTTTAACGGATTCGGACAATAGTTCTGACATCCCAGTTCTTATTTCCCAACCATGTATTTAAATTAAAAGAAAAGTCTTCAGTTCTTCAATATTCTTGCATGATATCAATACTGATATTTAGAAATGTTGATCAGTATATTTAGTTTTATAAATAGGAATGAGGGGATAGGCGCCTTACTTTTGAATTCGAATCTAACAATTTAATACCATGGGGTTGAGATCATTGTTAACAACGCTCGTGGACGGACAAGAGAGCTTTACAATTCGAGAGTGAAAAATGGCTTCTTAATTCGGGGTTTGTATTATTAACGCTCGAATAAGAGATGGGGCGCCCTGAAAACTCGGTTAAAATGTGTTCCGATAAAGATGTTCACAATATAGCTGTTACTAAACATGCATGTATAAATAAATACATGTGCGAATCTATGAGGGTTGCTTTCCATAGACTTATTTAAGTGGGAATATATAACGTACATGTATCAGTCTAGTTGCTAAATTTCCTCGTAATTTTAGACTCCCTGTGTGAAACAGACTGACAACTATGTACATTGTATAAAATATATCATATAGGTAAAGATAGAGAGAAAATACGTGAATATCGAAAATATACATGCAAGTTTTATCTCGATTGGGAAAAGTTGAAGTTTATACTATTGCATAATTTCTAGCATTATAGCAATACTCATAATATTGACCTGTTTACAAAATGGAATTTTAAAAGCGTGTTTATGAATAGTCGTGGGTAATTGAAAATGAAAAGCAAAAATAGCGGCACGCACTAACACAAAATATAAAAATATTTAAAAGTCTTACCACCACATATCCAGAGTAGAAACTAAGAGAGTTTGAAGCGCGATGAGAAGTATGACACTCCATCGCCTTGCTAGTTCAGCCATGTTATCATATCACTTCGTTTCGGACAAATCTATAATAAAAAATAACACAATATTCACATGATAAGTCGACGAGGAACACATTCTATTCACCGATCACATTAACATCCATTTTTAATCCTCACATAAAGCTCCATTCGGCCTTCATTACATCTTGACACCACTTTTTTTTCACGAAAAAAACTTTTGCCGTGTATCACACTTTGATTTAAGCCAACCCCTTTTATCGTATGTCTGTATATTTATGCACGACTCTTTTTCATGGAGCAGACATACGTACACCGCTACAGCCAACAACTCTTTCGCTGATTGATCACTTCATGTGGCTGCCTGTCATTCACACAGTAGCAGACACATATATCCTTGATTCTGATTGGCCACTATTGCTGTGATTACCAATGATTAAAAATTTCATTCGGGTTACCCCCTGTTTTATAGTATTTTGGAACGTGTTTAATGTTGAGGCCATATTCTATTTTGTTTGCGGAAGGTTAAATATAAGCATTGCCAGTCTGCAGTTAAAGGCACCTAAGAAGAGAGGAGATCTTAAGTGGTTGCCGGGAGACGGACTCTTTTCTTAGATTTTGATGATTTTCAGATTTTCGACGTCTCGTGTGAGTCGAATTACCTGCATCTATTCTAGTGTTGATTAATAAGAAATCCCACCTGTTCTTTAAAGATATACTGACATGTTTTAAGATCAAGAACACCACCTTGCTTTTCGCATTTGTGTATATTTTACAGTGCCCTTACTTCAAAACATATTTTAAATACAATACATTTTGTGAGTGAGTAAGACGTCGTGCCCCCCACCCCTTGTCAGTAGCGCAGGACGGTTGGCCTTACAAGCAACGGTGTCTAGTCGTTCGGGTTCGGATGGTAAAAAACACGAAGTCCCGTGTACACATTGGCGTAAATGAACCCTTCACAGTTGAATTCAAAATAAAAGGAGGCCGTAGCGTCGCTGTCCGGGAAAACTTTCCCGTATAACACACTGCATGTCAATCTTTATTAGACCAATCGATGCAGAAAAGTTGGACGCTGAACCCTATTTCATTTCATTTGTCTAATACTAATATTGGATAAAAACCTTCACAAAAATACCCAAGATCTACCGACTTCTCAATCAAACGTGGAGTGGTATCACATGTTTTAGAATGGAAGACATCCATCAATACCTGTCAATCGACGATGACTTGTAAGCTTATTATTGTGTCCGTTCTAATCAGATCAACATTTAAAAATGATACTAGTTTATAGTCTCGGTCACCCAGAACCTCCTAGTCTTCAACATACAGAGGGTCTGGGACCGTTCTCAATATTTGACGTAAAGCCCATTGCTCATGCGTAACCGGGAGTTTGGTTATTAATGTGTCTTATTATCCAGTCTCTTTAGCTAAGTCATGGTGTAAACATCTTTTTTAAGAGGAGTTAACTCCCTTAGACATTGTTTATGATAAGCCAATTTTTGTCAAATGTTGACAACGGATCCAGACTAATATTCGTAGACTATTTTTCTGGATGATAGAGACTAACTAGTTTATGGCGCTAGTCTACCAGTTCCCGGTTTCGATCCTGGTGTTGATCGAGAATGTTCCTTAGGGATTTTCCAGCCTGGTATTCCCCATTCCAGCGGCACAGGGCGGAGGACCTGACAAGTAAAATGCGTTTAGTCGTTCGAGTGGAACTAAGAGCCAAGGTCAACTACGTAATCGTCGGCGTGCTCGTAAAAGAACCCTTGTCCGATTCGATGAAGTACTAATTAAGGATTAATCCCCAAACAACGCTGTGTGTTTTGAAGGAAGAAACTGGGATTAGAAATATGTTGTATCAAAGGACCTAAGTCCGTAACTCAAAATCCTCTAAAATCTTTAACATCGAAAACACGAATTTTTGGACATTTTAAATCAACATTGATGATGTAAACTTACCAGGAAAAGATAAGCTTCTGATATTCGATGTTTTAGATAAAATATTTTTTTTTAACATTGGTACACGAGTCGTGTACCATAGTGTGCTTCAGCCACAGTTTTAATAAGAGACTTAAGGAGCGAGGCTAGACATATTGCAACATACCATACGGTGTATGTTGACTGGAATAACCAGACGCTATAGAAATTTGCACTACATTGAGACCACATGGCTTATTCGCCGAGCGTAACTGATTTGAAATTGGGGAAAAACGGAAACCATTGAATGTTAATCAGTTTATATACATTCATATTATAGTATTATATGCATTGCGACCCACTTTTGACAATTCCTAGGTCCCAAATGTTAGCGATTTAGCCCCTTTAAACCTTACGCGAAATGAGGTTTAACGCCCTACTTTTCAACATAATATAGTTGTCGCTATCAAATTCAGGGGTTCTTTTAAGTACACCAACGTGTATTAGGGACCTTATTCTTTCGTCCCACCCGAACAAATAGATGCTGCCCCCCCCCCCCCTCGTCCTGCACTACTGACAGTGAGAAACAATGCTGGGGAAACCTTTGACATTTTCTTGTCCAACAGGGGGATAAAAATCCAGACCTGCTGGTTAGTGAGGTGACTCAGTGTTTAAAAACTTTCTGTAGATTGAACATTCAACCAAATTCAACAATAGAAAAAATATGTTCTGTATTAATTTATATGAAAGGCGCCATGAATAACACATGTTTTTTCCCAGAAAAAAGGAGATAAATTGTGATAGCTTGCACAGAATCTCAATATGAAATTCCTCAAGATTTGAACCCAGACGAACAGAAGTGGTTCATAAATTGTTAGTAAATCATGAAGCATCGCGTTATTTTAAAATCAATTTATACTCCTTGGTAAAAACGATACAAGAGATGTAAGCACAGAGAGTAGAAACCATAACATTCATTAAAGAGCAATAACCGGTCCCATAAACTGTGGCTTATCTAAACAGTATAAAGGAATATTGCAACAGCCAGCACAAACTTAACAACATAATATTAACAATGTCTATTTTACTTCAGGTACGCTGTGTCTTAATCACTTTGTACTCTATACTCGTATTAAACAATTCACAATCGTTGAATCTTTGGTAATATTTAAATTCAAGAATGTAAATCTTCTAAATGAGAATCAATTTTATTTGAACATAAAGGAGATTCATAACTCCTAAATCTAGTGAACACCCAAGAACTGGGCTTCTGGGGCCCACGATACCGTAAATATAACAGTTTACTTTACATACGTAACTTGTATGGGAACAGTTTTTTGACCAAGAACTGGGCCCAAGCGCTGCCCATCTCCTTTAGTAAACCCTATTCTACTTGCGGGCGACACTCTTTGTACCAGAACGGTTGAAATTAATCTTGGCATGCCTGTGTCCTGGACAGTTGCGCATCGATTGACAGATTTTCTGATTATAACGTCACAATGACGTCATGTTTGGTTTCTGGTCCATATAGTTATATCGTAGTAGCCGAAACTAGTGGTCCCTCCCTGAATAGTTCTGCCAAAGATTTGATACAATTACAACTAAGAAGTTTTAAAGCTCTCATCGAATATCAATTCACAGGATGCATTTCAATTTGAGATATAATTAGAAATTACAAATGACTGAAATGAGGTAGGCAGATTTAAACCTCTTAGACGCAGGATATTAAGCACCAATTTCGTCTTCTGTATGAGTCTAGATTGGCCAACAATAATCTTTCAATAAAAGCCTGCTAAATTATCGTTCATAACTTCTCGACCAAAATAGATCCGTTTACACTACATATAATTGGAAGTATTTGATAAGACACAGAGCAACGAATATTCACAGATTGCGCTGAGGGTAATATTATAGTTGAAAGACTTTAATACAATTGATAACACGCTTATAAGCCCAATCATCAACCAATTAGATGTCTTATTTAACAAAAACGAAATTGTTTGAAGGAATTAGATCTGAAATCAAAACTTTAAGTGAAGAGGAATTCTATTTTTTCTCGAAAAGCTGGTGCCAGGCATATTAAGTTCTACAAGTAGACTAAATAACATGAACCTTGTCTAAGGAATAAAAGAAAATGGTTGCTGATGAATAACAGGTATTGTTGTATTGTCACCTGTTCCTGAAACGTTCAAATTTTTTTTTAAGAATTACCATCTGTTGTTTTATTTCATAGACGAGTTAACTCAGCCTAGTTACTGCTAACATTCGTCTTGCGAGTTCAGATCTTATGTGACTTGTCTGCCTGACTCTGGTGGGAGGGGGAAAGTGGGCGTGGTTTCGGTACCCAACTTGTACGCGACAAGGAGTAGGGTCGCATGGCAAACCCCGTGCGTTTTTACC
Source organism: Patella pellucida (assembly GCA_917208275.1). Lineage (NCBI taxonomy): Eukaryota > Metazoa > Mollusca > Gastropoda > Patellidae > Patella > Patella pellucida. The sequence continues at coordinate 34,412,890 of OU795042.1, forward strand.
CCTACGCGGAAACGTAATATTGAAATGTTGAAATGTTTTGACGTTACCCCCCTCAACCTTTCTCTCTCTATCCCATGACAATATGGGAAACTGGAAATAAATCAAGTGGTCGCAGTGCAAAGTGTCAAATATAAATCATTTCGGTAAATCAATGTTCTGCTTGCTAGAAAAAATGCTCAACTTGTCACATAATCTACCCAAATTGTCATTCGATTTCATTAAATTCAATAATTGAATTATAAACTTTGTGGACTTATAATTCATCAGTTGTATTTCGTGGACATTCTAACACAGCCCCCCCCCCCCCCCCCCAAAAAAAAAATAAAATATATATTTCGCTAACAATAATGATTTCTTAGGAGTGTTCTTAGCTGGCAACATCATCAGCTCATCCGAAAAATTCTGTAGCCCCCCACCCCCCAAGTTTTTTTTGATAAGCTGGCTACGGGCCCGTACCGGATATATTCTTAAACATAACGTTTCGCTCGTATCTAAAACTTTTTTAGAATTCTAGAATGTTAAAAAGAAAATGTTGCGCTGGCATTCGGTTGAATACTACAAGCTAACCATTAAGCCACATTCATCTATTACAAGTGTAGCTCATTTGATATATAAACAGTAAAGGTAATGTTTGTTTGTAGGATGCAAACACTGGTATATACCTGTATCTACTGAAGTAATTACATTACAAAAATGTTAAATGACTGTTAACAGTAAACATTTTTTACGCGACGGTTAATGTATATATATATTAATGTTACCTGTTAAGGGTTGACGTTCTATTACCCTAAATTAAACACGCTTTATCATCTCGAAACTAAAATAACCTACCGTATAGTTCATTGCAATAATTCGTTTGGGCACTGTTGTCAGCAGTGTGTATGTGCAGTTTCGAGGGGGTGTCCCACGGAAGTCCCAACAGGTTAAACAGAACCCCCACTCTTTGCCACCTGTAATTGCATTCACGGCACCTAGAGTGGTGGTATTATGATCTATTATCTACATGTATAGCACATTCATTTAAATTTTGATATATACATTAATGTAACTATTTCATTTAGCAGGGTCACCCAAAATATATCTAACTATATAGTTGTAGGTATAAGATACTTATAATACAACTACAAGTATTATTGTATTATGGGTGTAGGCGATATGAGATTACGAGATTAGATCTACTAATTACCAATGTATATATTATACTCTACGTATTACCCATGTGTTATATAGGTAAAGATAGGTAAAATGAGTGACAGGTAAGTAAAGATATATGTCATGTAGTAAGGAGTAGGTTAACAGGGTGAGTGAACAGATCCTATCTGAACATATTCAAATTACAACACTCGCTTTAATATGCTTGTCACCTTATAATATATTACCTTGTCTTTTTTTCTCAAATTTTGATACAGATTAAAAGATATACACATTTATCGTGGACTACCGTACTTAGTAAAATAATATATATCCTTAGTTATTAAACCCAGTATAAATGAAATAGGTTAACGTTCTACTGTTCTTCTCCACCGGGTTAATAAAGACGAGCATACACCATGCAGCGTGCTGCGGATGAAATTTTGCCCGGGCAGCGGAGATACAGTTCACTCTTAATTTGAATTCAAAATATCAACGGTTGTTTACGTGTATGTCAATCGTCCCATCCGAGCGAGTAGACAGTAGTTCTACTCGGTTACCATTTCCAGCTTTTTGATTCTTTAGTGGACTTGCCATTTCCTAAACATTTGAGGAACAAATCGGTTGTCGCCATGCTGGTGTGTTGTTCTTTTTCTAGGATTATAGTCTGTGTATCCTTATCTCTGAGTTGAAAATGCCACTCCACTCGTCGATTTTGTAATAGATGGTGAGTATGTTCCCCGTCATGTTCCTGAAGCAGTTTTACAACATCTGGCCGTTGCTGATTTACTTCACAATTCCCGAACTCATAGCTACGTTATCTGCAGACACGTCAACAGTAGCATCCAATCAGAGATTGTGACATAGCGAACTCCACTGAAACCTTGACATTCAGCGAACCTTGAACTTTGCATCTCGATTATCACAGGTATACATTTTAGTTTGAAAGCGCGAGACTTGGTTTTCGCGACGACTAAGGAATCTGATAGGCTCACAAGCAGGACTTATACACAAACTTAGTGCCGAAATATGCAGAGTATTACGTGAAGAGCTTGATAAGATGTGAGTAGTTAAAGGGAGATCAAGCCTTCTATTGAAGATGGTTTCCCATCTACTGAGCACGCCAGTTAGTCATTGTGTGATACCCCTATCGGTAAATAATGTCCTACTGTAGGGGATTCTGTAGGTTTCTTGCTCGGAAAGAATATATTTTATAATAACCAGGCCCACAAGCCTAGAACACTGGAACACTGGATCGCTGGAACACCGGAACACTGGATAAGAAGTTAACAGGGCGAACGCTAATTAACATCTGGTGACACCCTTTCCAATCTATTGCCAAATTGTGAGATAATTTGATTTCAAACGCCCAAGCTAATGACGGATGGGTGTACATGTATATATATAATATATAAACCTGCTATACATACAAGATAGACCACCACCAAGTATTTATTAAATGTACCATGTAGAGAAAGATAATAGCTGCATGCTATATTATCATAGAGGAGGCCAGTGTCTACATGTACTGTCTTGTATTTTGGTGTGTAGTTATCAATGAATCACCATTTAACTGTCATCACTTGACAAATAGTTCAAATTTTTAGGTCATAATATCTCCATCCGTCAACCGCAATCATTTTTATTGTACATGTTAACATATCACACAATGTTGCCATGATGAATAATTCGAGCACGAAGTGTAGACTTGTATATTAAATATACACGTATATAGGTTGGTAATAACAAGATCTAGGTTTTCAATATATTACCCCCCCCCCCCCCCCGCAATCACTTCCAATATATGATTTTTCGTGAACCATATCACACCAAACGATACATGTAATGATGCATGGATATTGTGAAGGGCATGTCGTTTTCCTTTTATGCAAATTTATGATTTTATACAAATGTGGCATGCGTAAGGATATTTTACCCACAATGTATCCCATAGTCCAGTTTCTCTAATAAAATCTTTAAAATAAGCGTACAATTTATATAAATATCAAAAATTCTAAAAGTGTAAATAGTAAGAACGTTATGGTTCTTAAAAATCATAATCGTCCAAATATTAAAAAAGAAAACAACATTTAGACGAACGAAGCAGCATGGTTATAGGTGAAACATCGACCAAAGCAACCAATCCACCAACATGAACTCATTTCAAATACTTAAAAGCTTCTTGAATTTAATTTAATTATTAAAATGGAGGTCTGGAGTTGGTTCAGATGTTGTTTTTTTAATATAAAAAATTGCTCAAATAAGACCTTATCGTGAATAATATTCGATGAGTCATAACTTGATCTAAATCAAAGGCACGAGGTTTTGGAGTTGAGTCACTAGATCAAGAGATAATCTGAGGCCGCAAAATCAAAAGATATACAAGATTAAAGGGGTTTTGGGGTCGAAAAAACCCGCTGAGCAATCTGAAATAAGATCAAATTTTTGATAAAGATTCTGCTTTGGATATACAGAAATTGATAAAGATATCTTTTTGAAAAACACTTGACAAGTCTTCTTTAAAGGGATCTTTCGTCAGATCTCGCCGGTCGCCTAAATCTAATTTTTGTAGAGTAATACAGCAGGAAGACATCTTGCAGTTTAGACTAGAGTACACAAGAATCAGAGCTCGTGGGTTGTGCGAATTCCTCGAATGGGCATGGATATCAACTGTTTTGGGCACAACACCGTCACTAGCCAAATGAAAGACCACCCAATTCTAGATTAACCAGATTGTATTGCTGGACAGTTATCGACCAATGATGATAGGTACGTCATCAGGTATCGACAACTTATCGGGCAAGAAGGCTGGAAATAGGTCACGTGGTTATAAAGGAGGATAAAAAGCTTAATGTTTTGAAAACTTGGTTCCCAGTAGATGCATCGACCTGTAAATCTTATCTTTACAGACAAAACTTACATCTGTGTAGTATGGCGGTCTGATTTCTAACTAACTTTAAGGTGGTTGTTTGACTGACAACTTGGCTGATTGTGAATACCTCATTTCGTCTGACAATTGATCTGTAAGCCAGGGAAGGTTTTATGAGAAGTTTATGTCTACTTTCCAACAATTCTCGCTGTGGGGTGTCGACCTAAATTGACACGTTTTGTCAAGATTATCAAGTTGTACATGCATCATGATGTATATGCAGTTTTTTGAACCGGTAAATCGAAAATATTTTCGCAGTGACCTATGAAAAATTTCGAGTTGTTTATGATTTTAATAAATATCCAATTTGTTCAGTCAGTCTGACCTTTTTAACACCCAACAAATCAATGCACTTTATTGTTATACCCTCTACAGTTAGAGTCTTACTTTTAAATATATCACAGTTTTACCATTTATAGTATTGTTAGATTATGTATTGTAAACATATTACCATTTATACCATCTTATAGTTAAACGTTCTTTCTTTTAAATACTTTACCATTATACCATCTATAGTACTCCTTGCGAACATTTTACCATATATTACCATTTATACCATCTATAGTTAGAGTATTCATGTAAACATGTTACCATTTATACCATCTATAGTTAGAGTATTTATTGTAAACATATTGCCATTTATACCATCTATTCTATAGTTAGAGTATTCATTGTATTTGTAAACCCTACCATCTAAAGTTAGGGTATTTCTTATAAACATATTACCATTTATACCATATATAGTTTGAGTATTCATTGTATTTATACAATCTATAGTTAGCGTATTTTTTGTAAACATATTACCGTTTATCCCATCTATTCTATAGTTAGAGTATTCATTGTATTTATACAATCTATAGTTAGCGTATTTTTTGTAAACATATTGTCGTTTATACCATCTATTTTTCGAATATACCATCTATAGTTAGAATATTCATTGTAAACAAACCATTTATACCATCTATAGTTAGAATATTCATTGTAAACAAACCATTTATACCATCTATAGTTCGAATATTCATTGAAAACAAAGCATTTATACCATCTATAGTTAGAGCATTTCTTGTAAACATATCACCATTTATACCATTCATAGTTAGAGTATCCATTGTAAACATGTTAGTAGAGCAATAAACGTCCATGTCTTCAGTAAAGCATAAAACTTTCTACAGGGGTACTATTACACCCATCGATCATTAAAAACAAATGAACCCCAAACGAAAGAAGCGTCCTATTGGCCACCGTCATGTATTCCAAGATGGCCATCTAAATAACCTAGATTTTCCATACCCCAAATTTTGCTTCAGACAGAAAACCAAGCATATCCATGTTTTCAATATAAAGGAACATTATGGACGTATCAGAAATTCGGTCAAATGGTAGCAATATTGAATTCCAATTTAAGAATTGGGGTTTTTAAACGCAATGGAAATGTGCAGGTTTGTGAGATTCAACAAATTTGTGGATGACCAAAAAGGCTGGATGTGGTTGTTTTTTTTGTATGAATTTATAACAAAATTACTACTTTAACCAAATTTACTATGTTGCATGGTTGATAAACTTCAGACCCATAGCGTCATTAATGAATTAAAAATACAAAGTAAATAAAACGCTAAATGGAGTTAGGCGAAGGCTGTCATTTGACAGGTTTGGTATATTCAAGATTAGCCTGTAGAGAAACGTATTTATATACGATTTCATTTCTGATTGCTGGTTTGATCTCGGAACACCCTGGATAGGTGTTGCATTCGATTGCTGTCCCGTACAAATAAAAAAAAATATGCAAACGTAATTGGGTTTAATTTAATTCAAACTGTTCTAAAATAACTGAGCTGTGTTACACGGGATACCAAGAACTGATGTTACTTCTTGAACCGAGACGAGTGTTAATCTAGGGATGATTTCTGTAAATATATTAAGAGTTGACACCTTTTCATTCTGAACCAATATAAAATCTTTCACATGATGCGAGACTGGCCTCTTACCTTAAATATACATACATTGTAACCATGGACAGGTGAAATAAATGGACTTATTGTTGAAATTCTTAGGAAGCAAGCGTGGAGGTGTTAGACCTGTCAAAATTAGGACCATGCTCCCCTCGAGTAGATTTTGTCTGATATAAAGGAATATGGGGTATTGATAAGGTGACAAAAAGAAAGGTGGTTTCGTACATACTAGCAATAATCCCCATAACCACACACGGCTGAGTGACGGAAGAGAATGGCGCCCAGTACGACTTCTGCTGGTTTGACACAACAGACGTGAAAACTGACTTGTTGAGTTCTGATAGCAGACGACAGCCCGATTGTTGGCGGGAGAAAGAGTTGTCACGGCTCGAAGAAAAGACTACGTTATAAATTTAGGTTTGAAAGCTGGGGGATATTAATGTTATTGACAATTAATACGACGAAACGTGTAAATAATATGCTCACTAAGTCCAAAGCTAAATATGAGAATTTATGAGATATTTTCCCAGGCGGATCAGAAGCAGGTTGAAATATTAATGGAGTTAATATTGTGGTAATCTGGGTAATACAACATCGTCCGTACTAGGACTTTCGATTATTTGTGAAACACTGAAGCAAAATAAGACAAATCAATAATGTTTTTTAAATCCGATTAAACATATCAACAGACATAGTGCTCGTTAATACACCTCGCGATATATATATATATATATATCTATATATAAAATAAGTGCATGAATGATAATATGTTTATGTTTACTTTCAAGGGCGTGGATTTGTCATAACTTGGGGGCGGGATGGGGGCGGGGTGGGTGTAACCCTGGAACCTTGCATTACCAAACCAAATTCATAGCTACGAACATTTTACCAGTGTTATTTCGATGAAAGCTGTAACAAGGGGTAATATGATGACGATATGGTAAAATTGAAAATTGACTACCTACAATTAAGGAGGAAGATATCGTGAAGATGGATTACTGTGGCGAGACCCAGGGCAGTGGTTAGATAGCCTCAAGAACGGAACATTCATGTGGATATAAACCTGAAAATCTTTCATGGCGATCAAAATCAAGGGGGGGGGGGTAGAGGCCTGCTCGCCCCCCCCCCAGTCCTCCTTAATCCGCACAGATGTTTACTTTAGTCTATCGTTGAGGTTAATAAATTAATCTGTTATGTCGGGTTTAGTTAAAAACCATATTTATATTATTAAATGGTATACTGTCATTGTATACTGTTATACGGTGGGTGGATCACATAACCCATTTCAATGACTAACTCAGTGTATATAATATGATTATTCAAGAGCTGTTTTTGCCTATTGCGGTTCTTTGAAATGTTATCTAAATTATTAATTAGACATTAATTAACTCATCCAGACCATTTACTGGTTTTGAATCCGATCTGCGACTCAACGCTCATTGTTGATTAAATAAAAAATGGATAATGTAGGCTGTTTTTTTTTTATCGCATACCGATGTAAAATTCAATCGCTAAATTCTCTTTTCATAGGAGATCAATTATACTGAAATTTTCAGCCTATTCCCTTGACATTATTTAGTTTTTAACTATTATATTGATAACTGCCATCTGTTTATCTACACCCCCATAATGTATCTTTAAATATTGGTTAACCCACACTACATCAAAATATACTGTGCAACTGAAAACTGTTTACGTATATAAAGGCAACAAAATGATTACGGGACGTGAGGGACATTTGGTCCGCCCTACATTAAATAGATTTTGTTGCAAGTCGGATTGCCACTACTCCTGCATTCACTCCTTAAAGAAATTCTGTAATATTCTTAAAATATCAACCAAATCAATGATAAAAAATACAATAAAAGAAACCGCTTGGGTTAAGGAAGCGCTAATGAAAGGCAGGTTTTATAAAAGTAAGAAACGTTTCAAACAATTTAGATACATAACAGAAAGTGGCGTTGTCGAGATAAAGACTGAAATCTTGATAAACAGAATATAACCCCTCCCATGTAATTTTTCAAAACTCTTCTACAATATTGGGACTTTCTAATTTTCTCATCTAGAACAATAAAGAAATTTTGGCTAGACACCAAATCCATGGAATTTTCGAGAGAATTTTGTCTGCTTTTTAGATCTAGTGGGCGATGAAATTTACTTGATTACAGAGAATTTTTATAAAAAAAAATATTCGATGAAGGCTCTCTGCTGCGATTGCTTCATCTAGGCTGTCAAATGTGATTAATTGAGCAGTTTGACCAGGTACTTCAAGTACAAGTATGTGCATGTAAATTAAAATGCATGATATCTAATTTGTTAACCGACATAAAATGCTGAGAGGGTCAGAGGAGGCTATATATTACAGCTGTTTTGGTGTAGATGTGGTGTTAAAACGACGTGTAGCATCTATCAGAACATGATAACATATCTTAGTAACATGAAAAAGAGCAAAAGGTTAATATATTTGACAGAATCCGACATAAATGTGTCTTAAAATCAATGTAGAAATCTACACGTATCAAAATATCTTCACAGCTTGGAATCGGTCACAGAAGAGGTTGGGTAAAAATCAAATTAATTACCCCTTAAGCACTAATATACATGGGAAGGAAAAGCGCGGGGAATAATTACCTTCAAATTCTATGCGGGGTGAATTAGAGGCGTGATACTTGAAACATATTCAGAAGAATGGGCCTCAGCGCAATATCGTATTAACCTTAGGCCTTATATAATATCATGAATTTTGGGAGGCCACGGTGGCTGAGCCGGTCCGGGGTTTTTAATTCTAACCCGATACTGACCGACAAAGTTCCACGGGGTTTTCCAGCGTGGTTTCCTCTTGTCGGTGGTGTAGGACGAAGGGCCTGGCAAGGTCGTTCGGACGGGTCAAAAAATGAAATCCCGTGTAAACGTTGGCATTCGTGTAAAAGACCCCTTCAAGTTGGAATTCAAGTGATGTCCGGGAAAACTGTTCTTCTTAGCACACTGTATGGGGTATGTACGCTATCATAATAACCCGACGGTCCAAAACCTAGAACGTTAAACCCCATTTCATTCATTGCATTAATATTCCGTGAACATTCTATAGGCCAAAAATTTCAAATCTAGAAATTGAGTAGTTATGAAATGGTCAATAAATTTGCTTAACCAGGTTATATAATTACGGAATTCCATTCTTCAATTATGTTATGAGTTTGCTAATGGTAAGCAGCGTGGAATAATCAGTACTTACGACCAAACCCACGCAGGAATTGAAAGTTTGTATTTCGTCTAAAAAATGTGACAAACTTTAAGTTAGCTGCACCGGGTAAAGATTGGTAAGATAATTAACCCGTTTTATTCACCAAAATATACGGGAGACTTCTCCTTTAAGGATTGTATCCGTTTAAGGGTCATGTTTAAGGTAGATACAGTATCAATGATACATGTACAATAAAGTTATAAGATCAATGTTTATATATAAAGATACACTAACCTACTACAACAAACAAAGGACTATTATATTGAAATGTTACAAAATCACAATCGTGTATTTGTGTTACGAGAAATTTATATTTTTTAAAAAATATATAAATAAAGCAGGGCGTATAACATTTCAACTTGTATGCCCAATACAGTAGAAAAATGTGAATACCGGAGAAATAATGTTGGCAATGGTTGTACTGGTATGTACAGAAGGTTACCACATGTAATAAAAGACCCACCACAGAATTTGACAGTCCGGGACCGAAGTTCTTAACACAAGAGTGCGGTGGTGGGTGCCGAGTTACCATCGAACGTGCCGCACAATTCACTCATAGTCCTTGTCAAACAGAAAACATATTTACAGGGTATTGTTTAAGAACATGGCGAGTGTATGACTTTAACTAGGATCTCGGAGGGTCATAAAACACTATTGAACTTTCAATTCAAGGTTTAGCCACATGTCTAGGGTATGCGGTACACGATGACAATCCAATAATAATCAACGATAAAGAGCCAACTTGAAGCGAGCTTATTCCAGATATGTTATTACACATGGTTTGATCAAAAATAACCAGTTTCTTGTTTGTAGGGGCTGCTCGTTTATCATCGTATGATATCATATATCCCAATAGATATGTGAAAATTATAGACTAATTTCTCACTTATATAGTGGCAACGTATGAGGTGGTGGTAGGATTGATTCGAAAATTCATTTTATTGGGATCACTTTGTTTACGTGCATTTTCAAATTAAAGAAGTTAGCACCGTGATAAATATTTTGATTGTGCGTTTTCAGATTAAACAAGTAAGTACCATAACACCTATGTATTATTATTTTTTGCCTTTTAAACAATGAAACATATTTTAATCTGTGGAAATTAAAGGACAATTTTTAACTTAATTAGTTGGCAATGTATAAGTTGGTGCTACGGTCACAAATAAAATGTGTCAAATTCTTGAAGTGCAATTTGAAATCATAGAAATTTGTACTTGAATGTGTATTTTATTTGTGCATTTTCAGATTAAAGAAGTTCATAAACGTAGTTAGTTTGTCCATGTTCAAATTATAAAGACCTTAAACGTATTTATTTGTGAATGTTCAAACTAAAGAAGTCAGTACCTTAAAACGCATATATTTTCGAATGTTCAAACTACAGAAGTCAGTTTAAAACGTATTTAACTCTATATATTATATGCGATGTAGTACCGTACACCATAATTTGGTCAAAGTTCGACCATTTAATGCCTTTCAAATCTTAGAAACTGTTCCAAAATGAATGGTCTTGTTAGTCTTGTTTAAACCACGTGAATAGAAATATATTGCTTTTACATCAATGTAGCCCAAAATCCCATCCTGCACAGTCCGATACCCATGTATAATATATACTTAAACTTCTTGTATATATATATTCGATATGATCATGGAAGTGCTCGAATGCATGGATTTCAAGTATGGGCATATACCTCGACTTTAGTAAATAGTATTCTTAAGGCTTTTCTCAAGGTACACACCCTTCACCACCCCTCCCCCAGAGGCGGATCCAGGGGGCTATGTGCCCCCCCTAAATAACAGTATAAAAAATAGATATGCGCCACAAATCACCACTGACACCCCGATTTTTTTCAAATATTTTCTCAGGGGACCCCTACGCCCCCCCCCCTCTAACTGGATTTCCTGGATTCGCCTCTGCCTCCCCCAATCCTCGATAGTGAAGACAAAATAAACACAATTTAACCGCAAAATCGTTTAAAATACCCTTTACTCGGTTAGGCAGAATATTTGTTATTTAAGTCGTATATAGAATTCTCCTACTTTTCAGTATTCAACCCGTATTATCCCCGGTCTTCACCAACAAAGTTCAGTTTAATCAACAATCATATACCGTCCACTCGACGTGTGGCGTACTTACAGTATCCCAAAATCCAGCCGATTTTTATTTTCATTCACACGTTAGTAATCACAATGAATAGACAAGGAAAGAGAGGATCTCCTTGTCAAATTAGATTCGTCAATTTGAAATTCCTGCCTTATGAAGCAGAATACAAGAAAAGGGAATTTGTTCTGGTTTAATAGAGGTAAACCCGATCCACCATGGCCCGTGTATATTACACTGTCATCTCTGTACTTTACTTGCTTCTCTTAACAAGGTGCCCCGAGGGGGTGATCATTGTTTGTCTGTCAAGTTAACAGCCATTCCCACTGTTAACACACGAGACACGAAATCCTTTTCTTAGTTGTTCTTCTTTTTGTGTTAGATATTTTTATTTTTGACTACTTTATCTTGGGCTAAACATTTTAAAGTGTTTGCAAATCTTTGTGTGCGCCCTATTCATTGTGTAATTTTGTAAAAATCTGTAAGCTTGTGGGGATGTCTACAACTATAAAGTATGGAAGCCTATAACTGTCATTCGTAATTTCGACTTTTCGCCCCTTCATAACGTGAAAGTCGAAAAGTAGAAGTTACGAAAAAATAATATTTAGCCTCGATAATTAAGAAATAAAAACACCGCAATAATAGCCCACCTCGATTTATCGTGACTTTTTGACTAATTTCAACTTTCGACTTTGTCATTGCTGTCGTGCTGTCGACTTTTCGCGTTTCACCTCAGAGGTTGTTGTGGTCTCTACATTCCAGATCACATTTGAAATACGTGCAATTCGCGTTAACAAAATGGTCCGTGTGATAGTATTGATGGCGATATTAGCATATCCCTTCTTATTTCACATTTAACAATGGTCACACAACTAGTTGTTCGTAAAAAAAAAAGAATCCATAACTAAGTTAAAGATATATACATGTATGCGTAGGCGTTGACACTGACTCACAAGGCAGATTTAACCAAAGAGTGTGTATTTATATTATCAAAGTTTATTGTAAAGGCATAATTTATACATTTAGAAAGTGTATGTTTAACTTTTTCTTATATTACTGAACCAGATCAAGGCCGCCAGGTACTAATCTGTATCTTGTCACTAGGCCGTAAGGTACAAATCCCAATTTTGTGGCCTTAAGGCTGAAAAAATATCAATTTCATCTGTAATTATTCAATATACTGTCATTTATGATCCCAGAGAAACGTTTACCCGTCAATTGATCAATTGTTTAATGCCTTTTTTTAATAAACAAAAATCAATTTATTTAAAAATCAAATTTCCTACGAGGCATACATTTGACGGTACGAAATCTAGTGCTGGGTTTCTTTGGTGGGGACTTCTCATCCTCGTAATCTCGATCTTTAAATTTATAGCATTAGATACAACTTATGCTTCCTTATACAAATAAAAAAAACCCGACATTTTAATTCAATCATTTTCATACCTGTAGTACGGTATATTATCACCCGGAAAAGGCATGGCCATCTTAGCTAATGGTTACTTTGGTGCGGGCTTCTTCAAAAATATGATTTTTTAGTTAAAATTTTAGATAAAATATATTCTTTCTTACGAATAAAAAATAGTTTGGTATATATCTTAATAAATCCTGACGCCCATCATTTTAATTCAATCAAATCCATATCAGTAATATTCACACTTGTAAAGACACGTGCCATCCTATCAATCCCATAAAATTATATATAATATAATGTATACCAATAATAATTAACTCATTTAGAGCAAAAATTACAAACAGCCCCACGTGTAACGTGACATAAGACCGCCAAGTGAGACACCTTTTTAAGAACGGAAATAGAGTTAATGAGATGTAGATAAGAGTTGTTTTACCTTTTAGGCACCCCGTGAAGTTTCCTACCCTTACCTCATATGGTCACGGTCACAAAAGTTATTGTGCAAACATCCCCCTAGTCCGGTTTGACTTTGACCCACAGAACATAGTGGTGAACGTTATGGAAATGCATGCCCCATTCGGTGTTGCTATTCTTTTATGTACAAAAACCATTAACATAATAATGGTAATGGCGAGTGAAAAGTTCAGAAATGTAAGTTTGGAGAAACCAGTTATGTGAAGAATTACGAGTCAGTGCATTAATTATTGAAAAAGAAAAAAAAATGTATTTGTGGTTCTGCCAGAATAATAAATCTTCGGGAAAAGGAATGACATTAATGACGTATAAAACTCTTTTGTAGAGGAACACAAAACAACCCTGTTGGACTTGATTCCTCCTGGTGGTACAAAACACTAGCCTCTGAGTGATTATAAGTGGAATGGACTAAAATATAGTAAGTTTAAATTTCGACCATTTCATTTCCCTTTAAGGAAACGTACTAATATTTATTTTTTTCAATTTGACGGAACGCACGAACAAGTGTAACCCAGACAAACGAAAACTTAAAGCGCATGGAAATGGTGAACACTGGAGCATTAGGTGTAATTGAAATCAAGAAATAACTTTGATCTTGGCGACATTAGGCGCTATGTAAAACAAGCGGAGAATTGACCACTTCAAATGGTCAAGGGCACTTGTAATGACATTATGGTGTTACCCTTTAAACCTGCACAGTAAAGACCATCGAGCAGCAACGGCACGGTGTCGTAAACAAACAAGACCAAACAATGGCAACAATGCAAAACCCTTCAGTTTAATTATTTGGAAAACACTCGTGAGCCCAAACAAAGCAATTAAAAACTACTAAATCAAAAGTTAATCTCCCTTAATTACCGAAACGAAACAAAGTCAATGGGCTGGTAAAACGAAACGAAATAATGAAGGTTTGTGTTATTGTTTAGGAGGGGACATTCAAAGAGTAGGTTTTGATGAGTTGTGTGATTGATTGACAGATTGTATTCAAAGATCAAACACTGGTCAACTGACCATTTAGATCAGCGAGTGGACACTGCTTTCATCTAAGGGCCCATAAATTTTGGTTGATTGTAATTTACCACTGACCGCAGGTAAATCGAAAGATTTCAACAGACGTCAAATAAAAATGCCTGTTGCTTGAAAGCAATTCCGGTCGTAAACACCGCTTTGTTTGCAAATCCAACCACTTACTGAAACGTATTTCCTAAACCTTACCAATGATTCTCTCAAATATTTAGTGAAGAGTACGAAATTGATGTATTGCAGTAATGTTTAAATTTTTGAAATTGACATATCTTAATCCTGTCTAGGGTTATTTTCTGAAGAATTGTAGACATATGTGTCGTGCAGGAGACAGGGTAAAACAGGTGAATGAGGTGATACAACTTGTCGTGTACAGCTGGGGGGTCACAAAACTAGTAGATTGTGTTTCAAGATAAAAAAAATAATAAGCAGAGAATGAATTTATATTAGGGACATTTTCTGATACCTTTACAGTCCGTTAGCCTGATATGGCCAATTTTGTTACTCTAAATTACTTATTGGCTAACTTTAGATACATTGAAATCAAGTTGTGGAAGGGAGAGAATATGTTTAATGGAACAAAACGATAGTGGTCTGATTAGATATACAGTAGGCTATAGAAATTGGATGAACTATGCACAAACTATGAAAACTACATCACTAATAAACAAATCTTTGAGAATGATGCCCCTCAGATTTAAAAAAAAAAGAACTTGAATGAAGTGGGTTATATTGCCACAGACTGTAAACTAATAGGACCCTCTCTCTGTGTCATCCAACCGGATATTAAATTATATCGATATACGGAAAAGTAATCATTCAATTTTGTAAACGACATGGGATCGGCTAAGTGAGAAAATATAAATTTGTACTTTTCCCCACAAAAATATGATGATTAACCAAGATGCTGATTTTAATCTTAATGATTATGGCGCGACTGGATATTCCAAACGTACTTCAAAGGAAATTTCTACATGTATTAATTCATATATCTTTTGTTCAACGCCCACAATTAACCAGTAAGTTAGACCGGACCGCTGGTCAAATGGGCAGAGTCATTAGAGGAACACCCCAATTTCTTAATATTCATTTTTGTTTTATCTTACTCGTACATCTTAGATCGCGTTTCAGAACACTCCCCTTAATATATCTATGACTTACTACGGTACAGTAAAAATATTGACGTCTATATATTCATTCACAGGGTATAAATTAGCATTTTATAAGCTTGTCTCTTTTATGAAGCCATATTTACCTTAATTAAAAGGTGTTACATTACAGTTATATACAGCAGGTGTTGGTTATGGTGCGTTATACCAATTTCATCCATAAAGTCATTTTGTTCACAATTCAAAGTTTTTGGTTGTCTTAGTATTGTTTTTAACCAATCACGCTAACGAAGACGAACAGACACCATGGGAGAAATTTTACCCAGTCAGTGGCGTTTCCTCCTACTCTTATACGCGCATGTCAATAGGTACACAAGTGAACCTTGGGTTGTAGTTCCATTCAAATGACACGACGCTTTTCTGTGTCAGACTCTCCGTCCTGCAGAAGGAAAAGGCTAGAAACCAACACTTGGATCGAAGCCGGAACTTATCGGTTTGTGAGCCAGCGCCAAAATCATCCAACCACCGATAGTTCCAGAATGCTAAAAAGATTTAGAAAGGAAACTAAACCAATAACACGCCTTGGACTTTTGT
Organism: Patella pellucida; assembly: GCA_917208275.1. Classification (NCBI taxonomy): domain Eukaryota; kingdom Metazoa; phylum Mollusca; class Gastropoda; family Patellidae; genus Patella; species Patella pellucida. The sequence goes on from OU795042.1 coordinate 34,428,852, forward strand.
CAAAACTATGACGATGGATGCGACAGGGGAACTTCTCAAATATCCATACTCGAATATAAATGATGAAATTGACAACCAATTTTACATGTATATGATATATACCATCGCAAAAAGAAAAATACCTTGGGAATTATTGATACATGTTCCTGGGTCCGAAAATAAAAATGTGTTAAAAATGTGTCGATTCTGGAGACAAATTATTACATTTGGTAAAGATAATTAGCTATGGTTAAAAGAATGCCTAACAAAAGATAAACAAAACATATACGAAACGGGCATTTAAATACAATCCAAAATATATCAATAAATAAAACACAAAACGCCCAAACACACGAAGAATATAACGGTAACTGTTAAGAAAATGTTTTTTTTGAAATCATTTATGGCTTAATAAATCTGTCAACAACTGTATAATATAAATTGTTGACATCACCATTATCATTCCCGAAAATGTGTGATAAAATGTAAACACTCTCACAGAAATCATGATTTTTCATGCATATACAGTTATTGTTGAATTTCAGTTTCCAATAATATGGAATTATTAGTCTCTGATTTAAATATAAGTATCTGTTTATCTGTATGTAATCTACACGTTCTGTCATCAAGTTATCAGTGTGATAGATAATAATTACTTACCTATATTATTCAACCTCATAAGGTACACACATTATTTTATTAAACATATATAAAAAATAACACCAACCTGTGATAAAAATTCTTTATGGCAATTTTTCAAATAATCAGCAAAGATATCCTTAAAGGTTTACTACAATCCGAGTATTGACACAGAATCCATCAACAAAGCTAAATGATCTAATATATCTTTTTAAGCAAAACACCTTAAACACTTAAGTATCCGCTCCGCACACATTTGGGTTCAAATTCCATCTACACCGTCTCACGTCGGTTTCACCACACTGGGATGATTGACTACACGATTTGATTGACAGGTTTCAAGGTAGAATTTGATTGGTTGAAACCTAATCAAGCAGACGACACCTCCGTCAATTATGAGAGAAACTTTCCCTAAATTTACTATGAATGAGTTGTGTGTTTGGTGATTTTTGATAAAAAAGAAAGGACAGGTACGATATACTACCACTGAAAACTATTCACCGATTTCACAAGTAGATAAGCTTTTGATGATTATTGTAAACGCCGTCTGCACCGAATGTCGCCGTTAAACAAGTAGTGATTGAATAATAGATATTTGAAATTGATACGCTAAATTAATATCAAATTCCGTTTTTGAATATATTTATAATTCGTGTTTGGGGCAGCCTTTTGAAACAGCACAATAAGAGAGCGTGACCTTTCTGTTATGGATGTTCTCCGCGAGATATAATAACTCGTCTACCTGAAATTTTGAATAGAGTATTTTTTCTATGTTTAATTCGCCGTTATTAAAACTAAAATCACTTAATAGATTTTCTTCGCAGTTGGGCATTTTAGGTAAGAAAGGGTATATAAAACGTCTACCAGCTTTGGTGACAGTAACACGAATATCACTCAAAAGTTGGAAATAGTTTTTTTTGTGTATAAAATGATTCAATCAAACATAAAACATTTAAAGAAAAGTTATTCATTAAAACACATTATGACGCGGAACATGACATTGAAGTTTTTAATAAAAAGAAATAAGACAAATTCCAAAATGGCGACAAAAAGGAGAGCAATCTATTCCCCAGAGCGCGTATTAATCTCAAACAGATTCACACAAAACTGGACAATGATCCTGAATTATTTGTTGTGTCGTGCTAGCGATAAGATCTCCATAATACAATTATACATTGTTAAAAACGAGAATTTCATACAGAAGTCTTAATATTTGTTAGACACATTTAGGTTACGTTTGTAGTATATTCTTTATATAATATTAAAGAAGTGGTTTATCTGTATTTGCTATCCTTTAGAAGTCCGCCTTTAAGGTAGATGATCGTTTATTTGAGTTGATACCATCATTTAACCGCAAATCCATTGACTCTCTAGGATATCCAAAATGAAATAAACGATCTGATACGATGTCGTGGCCATTAAAAGTATACGAGCGTAGCAAATGTTAAGTTCCTGCTAATCAATTCTTGAAAATTTATGTAAACTACCAGTAGTAGCATATACTTTATTTTAAACAGGAGAATGATCCCCAAATTGTAAATGCATACAATGGTGAAGTGAGTGTTAAAATATATCGAATACAGCAAAACAACTCTGTTACTCCTGGTATTTTAACTTATTGTGTATCAAAATATAAATTCATTTATTTCAAAATACTTTTTATTTTTACAAATATACACACTAGCCCGTCTCTTAAAAACAGCCTCGGGTTTGCTCTTGCCTTCGAATGAAACACGGTTCGTTTTAAAACAAACACCAAAAATATGACAGTTTCATCTCAGAATATTAAGCTGGAAATGATCACAAAAACAAGGTTTTAGGGTTACTTTACTCTTTTTATAGAGTGTTCGCCAGCAAGTTTTCAAAGACAGACCTGATAAATACGACTAGTTGCTGTTGATTGGAAACTTTGCCAAATTATATTACTCGCTGGAAAACATCACAGCAAGGTTTACCCAGACACAAGTGTGGGGGGGGGATTTCTGGCCAAGAAGGCCCTCTCCACCGGACATATCATATTCCTGATGTAATGGTACACTGCAAGGAGTATGCGGAATGGACATTGGTGTTTTGAAAATCGTATGCCAGAGCTCAATACAATTGCCTATGAGTAGAATAGGTGATTCCGAGAGACTTCTCCACGAATGACCTAATCGTATTAACTAAAATATGAACTCCACAGAATGAACTAATTGTATTCACTAAAGTTATGATAGTGGTACTAGTACATTGGTTCTTTAAGATCGCAGAAAAAAGTTAGGAGAGCCAAAGCTTCTTCCTGTATTTTTTGAATGCTATTTTGTAATCTTTCTTTTTGCAGCCTTTGGCCATGGATTGGTGTAGTAGAATTCCTCCCTTACTAAAACATATCTGTGATTTCACCTTTTACACCGCGCTCATATTTGTTGACTGGATTTCACCGTCCACCCAATCCTGTGCGTGTCTTTTAGCCATGTATAATAATTTGTTTGAACGGGGGTGTCTATTGTTCATTGTCAATAGATGATGACTAATTAAGAACAGGTAAACATTTATTAAAGATTCCCCGTCAAAGACTTTCAGATAAGCTTTCCGAAACAACACTCCGCACGAGATAAACATCTTTTAAGATGGCGCCCTAGTCGGAGTTGAGGATGCCCACAGAACAAAAAACTACACATGCGACAGAAATTTAAATTGTGAGCACGTCCACATTCGAAATCAGCGTCTGGTCGGCGACACACAATTGCTGTTTGACCTTGTGATTAGGTGTTGCTACCGAGTCTTGTTGTTTACAAATTTGAAAAAAAACCATGGAAATACAAGGGGTTTGTGGTCGCTGGAATGAAATCAAAATTTTGTACAGAGAGCCGACATAAACATAACTTGTACCAAAATGAGCACTAAGTTCAGTAGTATAGTCAAATTGCTCAACTAATTACATTCTTTTAGCCAAGTTTGAGTACGAACAATTTGTATGTAATCATTTGGCAAAGCTAACCATGGGTATACCCAAACAAAACCACTTATGTCCCCCAGCAGCTTAAAAGGGTGGAATTTTAAAGAATATGCTGGGCACTGAGCCTTGGTAAAGAAGAATAACATCAATAAGATGAATCCATGCTAGACCCAAATACATGCACACTGTCTATATTAATAATGAAAGGATAACGATTACGGCGACTTCAACGGGACATGTCAAAGTGGACTGTGGGTATATCTATAAAGATCATCTAAATCCAATTTGCACATAAAGGGACAAATTAATGTAAGCCTTTTTAATACCAATGGTACAGAAATATATTACAAAGATAAAAAAATATATATATTCCCATACATCTGCATGAATTATATACCAATATAGAAAAACCTATATACATGACTGAATAGCCACGGGTGGGGGACTATAATTCTCTTTTGTAACACAGTAGGGTCGTGCATGGGAAATTTGATATCCTTATTATTTTATGTCCGTAAACCCCAATTTTTTTTGTTAAAGACAAACCAGAAAACTATCATTTATATTCAAAATTATTAACATTTAGTAGAATTTATTCCCCTATAATAGCCCATAAATATATCATTTAATAAACAATCTAGCAGATGTTTTACTCCAACCAAATTAATTTATCTGATTATTCCTGAATCGGTGTAATATGCATCAATCATGTTTTACATTTAATATCATAAATTTGTCGTTTGATGTGAATGCCTTATAATGAGGGTACTTTCAGTGCATCGTTTCGTACTGTGTTGTGGCGAATAGGGTTCAAACATAAAGAGAGCAAGAGAGAAATGGGGTTTCAACACAACTAGGTCATTTCGGGACTAACATGGTTTAATTTTATTTGAATAATTCGCTTGCAGGTATGGGTCTTTAGCAGTGGGAGGAAACCGGATTGCCCGGAGGAAACCCACGAGGTTGAGAAGGCACCCCTATCTCCATGCCACATACGCTCACACCAGGGTTCGAAACCACGTTCGCAAGCCAGAGGTGGCCGGCCATCTACAAGTCGAAGCGCGGCACTCAAGACCACTAGGCCATCCCCCACCCCCGTTCAAACATAGGCATAACCCGAAAAAGTAGGCTTTCTGCGAATAATCAATGTTTATGGGGTTTGTTTTGTTTTTATTTTTTTTTTGACAGTTGGAGGTTTGGAAATATTGTTCGAATAAAGTATAAAGAAACCACATACTTTTCGAAACATATTTATGTACCCTTCAAACCAATGTTTCAATATCGGCTCGCATTGGTTATAAAATGTAGTACAAAGTCAATCCTAAAGAATAATCTTACACTTGTTTCGAAAAAAAGTGAAGTCCCATTGCATTAGCCCAGTGCCGAAGAAAAAAAATATAACTATCGAATTACATTTAATTGAGGTCATTGTCTTCTTGACCTATGGAGATGCATCGTTTTTGGTTTTTTGCTTTTGAAGTCCAGAAAAATATAACGTAAGTTGCAACCTATCGTGCTTAGAAGTTAGAACAGAAAACAAGATTGCGTGCCACTTAATAATTTCCGCATCAGGCATATCAACTAATTTCCGTGCCACTTAAATCTTACTAGATAGAATTACACTAGCCAGCCATAGCCCCTGGCTAACATTTATACATTTAACATTATAAACCAATCAGATAATCTCCTTAAATCCCCAATTAACCAATTAACTGCCTTGTTATAAAATATGCCCTATCTATAATTACTCCTGCTATTCGATGTAAACCATCAGCAATATTGTTGTAGCCTTGAGTATCAAGACAAATTTATCCTTAATCATGATTCCATCCATGCAATGACAAGCTTACATCTTCTCTTTTTTAATATTTGACACAAGATGAATTCGCTGAAACGTTGAACTAGTCCCAGATACGATAACCACACCGGCATTGTTATAAGGCTACCGCTTAATATTGAGTCGACCTAGATTATACACTGGCCTGCCATTAGCAATATAGTGCCACCAATATAATAAATCTTTAAATCGTAATTCAATATTAAAACATATAATAAACAACAATTCAGAACCCTTTAAAAATTTTCAAACGTAAACGATGCGCTGAACAAACTGACTGGATAAAAAGGACTATTGACTGGAAGCTCTCCCTTCGGGTACATAGGTATCATAAACGTTCAATAAGCAATAATTACGTGTAAAGTTCGTCCTGGTTTTACCAATTGGCTTAGTTAATATTATAGCACGTCCCTTGAGAGACATTTATACTGGGTTTTATTCGACACAGTACTAATAAAATATGATGTTATAACAACCATACACTTTAGATTTTAAAATTGCAACCCTGAAATGATTTTTAAAAAATGTTTTAGATTTAAGGTAGCATAGCATTGGAAAAAAAAGAATGTCTTCCCCACCATTCGTTCGTTACTTGGATTTAACGTCCACTTCCACCTATAGAGTGATATCGTAGACAATTTCCCCATCAATTGCCTTGCTGCTTATATGGTATAATTCTTCTCGGATTCTGAAAGATTTTATTGTGACGAATATCTTTAATGACAAACAATCAAATATACATAAATTTTACAGTTTCAGTAATGATATTTAACGCAGTCGAAACTAGATTTGTTAAATAAATTTCCAGTGAAAAGCGACAACTGTATCCAGGATCCCCTGGTCGACATCTGTCACAAATAACTGCTCGAGACCAAGACAATTCAGGATAGATATCCAATACATCCGCCTCATTCCGGTCTGTGATCGAACGCAATGATGTTTGCACGTATTATGAAATCCTTAACTATTAATTATCGAATGATGTTGTAGATTTTAACATTATATGCACCAGATTCAAATATGACCAGAACGAATATCATCAAAAATAATTGACAGACTCGATGATAATCATGACATGCATCTGGAACATGGCCACCTCGACCCAGGACGACTGTTTTATCGCAACGGAAATCAGTTGATACAAAACTATTTCGGTGGAAATAGGGATAGATCAAATTCAAGTTAAATATTTATTGAATTTGCACCTGTCTCACCTCATTACGACATTGGTGAATAATACTTCCGATTAACCTCGCCCCTGTTGACGTAGAAACAAAAATCCAAATGTATCCGGCTCTACACTTATTTTAGGCAGGCGGGATAAAACAGTTACGAAACAATGGATTAAAATGTAACAGTGGCTTCGTTTCAATGTATGATGGATGAGATTCGTACAAAAGACACCTACGTAGCCCAATACTCGCATATTCATCAAAGAAAAGCTAGCACCCAGATGCTGGGTTAGTGGACTCGTAAATGTCAAAATCGGTCATAAATCAATCAAACATGTAAACCAATGTGTAGGGTTGCTATCCGTTGTGTAAATCTGACGTAAATTCTCTGACCAGGTGTAACTATACAAAGGGAAGTAATTCGAAATTAAGTCAAGTTGCATCAACTTCTTACTTATTGTTCTAGATTTTTAAATGCAGACTATTTAATCTTGCATATTGGACCAGAGAAAACTGTCTTATTTAGCTACAGAAACTATATATTAGCTATATATTTTTATTTAAACCACAAGACTGTAACCTTTGGTTCCTGAGATACTTTCATCCCAATGGTTTCAAAAATCCGGGTCCATAGTTTTATGTAGGGATGGGTGTTGTGCATTCTTTTTTAAAAAGAAAACCCCATGCCATATAGCCAATATTTGTATTTTAACTCTCGTGCCGTTTGGATCAAAGTTAACCACCTATCCAGTAGCTTGAAAATACTGGTCCACACCATCGCCACAGTTAGCTAGCAAGCGTCTGGTATCTCTGAATCAGATAATATGTATATGCTGCCCTATCCGTTTTGTAATTGTATCATTGCTTTTGTATTTTATTGGTTTATCCGGTGGGTATGTTTTTCTTTTAGTATGGACCTCCTTGATCGTTCCCGAGGGATTAGTTTCACCTTTCTCGCTTCCGAAAGAATAAAACCGGCTAAAACTTTAGTGACAGGCGATGTTTGCTAATTATTTCTAGAACACCCAATACCACTTTCCATTTTTTGGGACGTTTACACTATATGTAATTTATTGTACGACACACTGCTTATAAATACAAGAAATGAGATAACTAACAAGATAACATATTGCCTCTAGCGTATTGATTCTATCTTTTTAATAAATATTTGTTCCCATATATTTTTGTAGACACCGTTTAGTAATCTATATATCACGTCGGTGTCACGAGGCTCTTGGTTCTTCTTTAAACTTTGATTTAAAATTTCGCTTTTATTCATTGTTTTGAGAGTGACTCAACTTTTATTTGTCCTTCGGCGATGACATAAAGTTAGTTTTTTTCTTCGTCTGACTGAACACAGTATGGCGTAAAAAGCAGTCATCTGGAACGAGTTTCAGTTTCACCCTTGAAGCTATATTGAATTTTTCAACTTTTTTCGAAAATAAGCCTAATTATATGACAGGTTAAGAACAAGGGGTCATATTTGACTTAATAACCGCAATGTCCTCGCCAATACTGTGTTCTAATAATTAGACTTTTAACAGATTAGGGACATTTTTAAGATCCAAATGTGTATAATTATCGACATGGGGATAGCTCCAAGATACGGATATTATTATTACGGCGCATTTTCCAACCTCACCGGGAACGACGCTTTAGGCTAGCCCAGTTAGTCCGACATGAACTCACTCCACAATTATACCCTCTTCGCCGACCACCCATCAATTTTAAGCTTTTATTTAACGAAACCCACGAATATGCCGATTGATTTCATGAAATTACCTTAAACCGTTCCACTTGCCCGAATCTTTTCTTCGACCATCGTGTAATATCATTATTTCGCTCCCCTGAACATACTCATTGAAAAGCTCATTAAATTAGCAAGGGAGGTAACCTGTATTGTAAGAAAAGAAAGGCGATAGTGGAAGAAACTATCTCACACGGAGCGAAGATAATCATAGAATTGTGTTTAATGTTTTTCTGAGATCCTCTTATGAAGACAGAAATTGTATCGTCTATTCAATAAGGTCATTACGACTTAAATTTGTTCTAATTCTTTAATTCTCACCAATGTTAAAATTACCTGATCTGAAATAACGTTCAAATTGTTATTTGATAACAGTTTTAGATTTGTATTTTTTTCGAAGAAAATGGAAGAGCTTACTTGTATCTCAACCAAAATTAATATCACAATCCATTAAAACACCATGTAACCAAACGCTGACAACCTTAAATACATGTTGGCAATATTAGCCCTTTTGCCTGTAAAAATGAAGGTGGTGAAAATAGCAATTCCAATTTATTCTTAAATACCCTTTAAGTTTAAATCGAATGTGATATTATTATTTTACTTTATTCAAACGAAATATTCAATCAATGACATTAAAATATGTAGATATGAAGTATGGTGGTTGTTAAATGATGTTGACTAGCGCTACAACCACGGGGAAAGGGTCAAAACTGTGTCCAGCTGTTTAGAGGAATGTCAAACAAATTTAATAAGTATTAAAGATGCATTCCCGGGTACAAACTTTGTGATTTGACGATATATTTGGACTAAACACATATTTAAAGTAACCAATCTATCAAAAATTTGCTTCAATTCCCTTTCAAATCTCTGTTTTCGCCGGGGATACCTATAGCTGTAAGTAAGCTGTTGTTAAACGCAATGTCTGCCAACTTAACTTCATTGTGGGAGGATCCATATTTCAAAATGTATCTATCATAATTTACTTTACATTTACCATATTATTGATGCCTAAATAAATTCTTAATTTTTTCTGTCAACTTCTTTTTACACCTTTTAATTGCAGAGTATTTTGTACCCCGACAACCCGCAATCGTCCCAAAACCGCCTAACCATTTGAGCAAGAAATAACAACTGCTCCCTGACCTAAGGTAGCAGACAATAATCCAGCAAATCCTGTCGGGTTGACAGTTAGTGATTCCCTGACAATATTGCCCAGACCTTTTCGCGTAATCTAGTATTTTTCTAGTAAGATTGGGTGTCTATATTTGCCAAACTTTTATCTGAAATAACCAGCCGATAAATACTTTGCTGGGAACCCATCTAGTATTAAACTCAGGTGGAATTTATTTAGTTATTTTTAGATGCTCGTAGATACTGGGCAGGTTAATGTAGACTTTGTCCACTTTTTTTCTATGCCAAATGAAATCAATGAAAATGTTGCTTGGGTTATGATTATTAGATTTATTTAAATGAATTTGCCCTAACCTATCAAGGTATTTTCAGGGTATGTTCTCATTAGTGCACAAATTATGCGTGCCTTTAATACATAGCTGGTGAAATATTATCATCTCCTTTTATAAAATGAAATAAAATGAAGTGGGCTTCTGCTCCTATTGGGTTAATGAAGACGGGCATACGCCGTACAGAATGCTATGAGAGAACTTTTGCCCCGACAGTGGCGCTAGGGCCTATTTCAAATTCCAACTGTCATGGATACTTTTACGTGTACGCCAATTTGTACACAGGACCTCGGTTTTTGGTCACATTCGAACGACTATACGTTGTCCCTCGCCAGTTCCTCTGTCCTATATCACTGCCAAGGGAGAACCACGTCGGAAAACACTGATGAACTTTCTCAACCAACACAGGGATCTATCTAACACGGGACTCCAAGTGAACCAGCCAACGTTCTGAGCTACCGTTGTTCATCAAATTGGCAAAAGAACGAAAAAGAACAACAACTCAATCAAAAATTAATTTGTTAATATCACTGTTGAACTTATATAATTAGAAATATTCTCTTTTGGCGTTCAGTGTTTCATTAGATTATCAATGTTATTGGTCTATGATTCAATGCAGTTAACAAACAATAGCAAGTAAACGTGGGTTTGTATCGATCAATGATTTTGCTATTGATTAAAGGGAGGTAACTAGCTACTCATTGATCACTGGTGATTTGTAAACAAACATTTCATTCATTATATACACAAATATACAGCAAAGGAGTTGGCCGTCTAGTCAAAAGATATTTTCAGAACAACTTCTTTTTCTGTTGGCAATGAAATAGGGACAATTTTGTCAGAATTTAGGAGTTATGCTTCCTTTGTGTGTATCCAACCTTGAATTAAAATCAAACCATATGTTAGTCCTGAAATGACCTAGTTTGTGTCGAGTGGACGTTAAACCCCATTTCTCTCCCTCTCTCGCCCCTCTGTGTGTACACGAGAGAATCTTGGGTTTTGTATCACCAAAACATAATACTCTCCTTTGAACTGGGCTTAATCAAAAGCAACATGTTTTATCCACCCATGATGGGATTCGACCCTAGCACATTCTTTTCTAGAGCCCAGTTCTCGGCCCTCTTGATTACATGTTCAGTATTTACATGAAATGTTAATCCAAACCGTTAATCCGTACAATATATTACTCTTGGCGCATTATGGCTTTGAAGATCGTCCCTAGTCGTTAATATGGCAAACCGTATTTAAATTGAGAGTTTTTGTTTGTTTTTATACGCACATTTTTAATGTGGACGTATTATGGGACCAAAGTCTGTAACTCAAAATCCTCCAAAATCTTGGACATGGAAAACACGAATTATTGGTCAATTTAAATCAACATTGATGATGTAAACATACCGGGAGAAGATGAACTTCTGATATCCGATATTTAAGATAAAATATTTTTTTTAACATTGGAACACAACTCGTGTACCATAATGCGCTTCAGCCCAAGTTGTATTGAGAGACTCGAGGGACGAGGCTACACACTTTACACCAAATCAAACGGAATTATGTAGACTGGGATAACTAGACGCTAGAAATGTGCACCCAATTGACATTGCGGGCTTATTTCGTCGAACATAACTGATTTGAAATTGGAGTAAAAACGGAAACCATTGAAAATAAATCAGTTTATATACATTCATATAACAATGTTATATGGGTTGCGACTCAATTTCTAGATCCCAAATGTTAGCGATTTAGCTCCTTTAATTTGTCGCCCCATTCCGCCCGTCCACCTGTCAGTGTGTCTTTTCACGTATAATTTGTGGAACCGCTACAGGTTACGATTTTTATCCGAGCTTCAATTTGATGAAATTTGGCATAGAAGTCTATATCCCAAATATCTCGGTTCCTTTCGATAGTGACCTGCATCGGACCATAACGTCATGGATTATGAGCCCTTATTGTACGAACATCATTTATTTAATCGCCTTTCAAAGCTACAATTTCAAATTTTTAAAGTTATATTTATCCATAAACTGTCCTACTTTGTTAAATAATAATCCTATTAATCCTATAATTCACTATTGCCAGCTCCAGCTGAGAAATTGACAAAAGTATCATAATGAAACTAATGCATGTGGTCAATGAGAAAACAAGGGAGGTAATTGTGTTATTTTTTCCTGTGTCAATGATTTTTAAGGCTGGGAAATAATGCCAATGGTCGTATAATAGTGAGTTGATAACATATTGAGCAAAAGACATATAAATAATTATGTTTTGACTTTCTTAGAAAATATGAAATTATCGCTGTAAGTTTGTTCCCTGTCAATCTTTTGCAACATGTGGGCATATCTTTGGCAACCGCTTGTTTCTCTAAGTTGTTAGAAATTGCAATAAAAACAGAAGCGATTGAATGAAGTGTATATGAGTTGCGACCCATTTGCACCAATTTCTAGGTTCCAAATATTAGCAATTGGGCTCCTTTAAATCCACTTTGAAATACATAACCGTTTATTCAGTGACGACAAAAGGTGGAATCTAATAGTAAGTGCAGATGGATTTATCGATATTACCCTGTATTCGACCGAACATGTGGTTTATCTTGAACATTCAACAGAAAAAAACAAGATTCTACAGCCAATCAAGATTCAGAAAAGCTCGAATTCTATTTTTTGTCAATCATTATGTCCTTATCGGCTACTAACAAGAACCGCACTACTCAGACTGTTGAATTAAAGACTCACAGAGCCCATTCAGGTCCACCTTTACTTAAAAGGTCAATGCCATTCTCTCTCTCGTCACAGAATGTAAGTCAACCTAAAGGTGTCAAGACTGGAAACAATGACGGTGTCATAATTCAACATTACAGACAAGGTGCCTGTTCGGTGGACCTTAACCTCACGCTAAAGAATGCAAAACTAAAGGCTAGACACATGACTGAAGCTCAAGAGTTGGGTGAAAGAATTTCTTCAGTTACAAACCGAAAGAAGAAACGTGAAATTAGTCAAGCTGTTGAGCAAGCTAATTTAGAGGCTGATCTTCTACAAACTATCTTGAAGAGGAAGAAATGAGAAACAGTCTTTAACCAGAGGCCTTCATTTCTGACATCAAGAATACTGTACATAAATGTGTACTGAATCAGAATTTCAAACAGACTGAATCTCCTCGTCGGCCCTTGATGACTGTTTTTTTGAAAAGTAAGTTGCCACCTGCAAATCCCCCCGTGATTGAAGATGGTCCAACACCACAACAGAAAACCCAAATACCGGTATTACAAGATGATCGTGCAGGATTTTAAAGCTCATCTCCACAGCATAACATTGAACCAATTGATTCCTGGATAGGGAGTTTAGTTCCTAGAAGAGACACATCAAGCCTTACAAAAGATCCACTCAAAACGACCGATCAGCTGACAGAGACTATTTTAACATACTTGAGAGTGAACGGGACTTACCCAAACTTGAACTGCCAGTTTTATATGGCGCTGCAGCACATTGGCCAAAGTTTATAGAACAGTTTCATTCGCAGATTCACAGTCGGCTTAGTATTTCTGACACAAGGAGGCTAGACATTCTGTTGTCATATCTCGAAGGTGATGCAAATTCCCTGGTTCAAGGCCTATGATACTCTGGAAAAACTATAATCGACCTTTGGTCATCCCATTGGAAAGCTAGAGATCCAGTTGCATTACGTCATTTCTACGTTGCTGGCAGAGACTGTATTGCTGCACTCCTCGAATGAATTATCTTTTAGACTTGTAAAGCAGTGATACCCTCATCAAGGCACTCAAACGTCTTCCTTCAGATGAAGTTCAGTGCTAGAATGAATTCAGCAAGCACATTCTAAGAACACGAGAGCCCAACCTTCTTGACTCGAAAACGTGGCTAAGGGATCGTCTTATTACAGATCTAAATCCATGTGCTGATTCTACTCATCGGGCAGACATAAATTAGCTGGTCCACATAGTAACTTACCTTTCAAGCATAAATCTCTGAATACTAGAGGGTATGGTCAGGATTATAAACATGAATAGCAAAGTAAATCGTCACCTGCTCCTACGCATAAAGAAAATCCTAACCCACCTGTATTCCAGAAAACATGTCGTGTGTGCAAGGAAAACCATAGCATCTATAAATCCTTTTAAGAAAGAAAACAAAATTTCATTGACAATCAACTTTGTCATAATTGTTTACGTTCAAATCATAGAACAGAAGCCTGTCTTCAACAGTTCGGTGTCGAGAACCTAGCTGTCAAAGAAAACATCACCCGTCCTTACATCCTTTTAATCCGGATCAACCCCGCTTAGTACACAAACTCAATATATCAACTACACCTCAAGTGTGTTTCACGATTGTACAAATCTGTAGCCTACTCTTGGTAAAAATGGTAGTATTATTGAAACATTTGCCCTGCAAGATACAGCAAGCGAGATTACTCTTGTTGAGAAACCATGCCATTAGGCCACAGGTCACTAATTCTTTCCTCATTGACTCCAGTGTTACTTCTAGTCTCTTAGACCGGCTCTAACTTTTTCCCAAATTTTCGTTGGATAAAACGCTTTTAGCCACAGCTGGAGCAACAAGTGGCAAACTCTTGCTCAAAAGCATGTATGAGGTTGACCATGAAAAAATTGAGATACACAAGCTGGAAGTAGAGACAAGAAAATATGCAATTTCAGGCCCTACATTTCAACGTAACCTACCTCACAACTCTTGTATCCTTCCGCCTCAAAATCATGAAAATTCACCAAAACCTGGCAGACAATGTATTTTCGAACCCTTGTATTCGATTCTACACCAAAAAGTCAACAAAAATCGCCATGCAAAGGGGGGAAAAGGGAAAGGGAGAGAGAGACTGAAAATAACTATGGCCCTACAAATCGTGGGTACCGGCGTAGAAATATTAGTGACCTGTGTCCATTAGCTCAAAGACTTGGTATTACAGGAAGACTTAAGCTTCTCACGATTCAGACTATCAGCAGAGAAACTACCTACAACAGTAGTCTGGTTTCATACTCAGTGCAGTCTGCCACCGATTCCTGAGGCCTGGATTGTTCCCACCGGTACCTTTCAATGCCCATCTCAATATCCCTGCCTGAATGGAAGCACCTCTCAGAACTTGGTTTATCGAATATCGCTTCATCAGATATTCAAATCCTGATAGGGGCCAATATTCCCGAAACACACATACAAACGAACACATAATTAGTTGGTGACAAGCATCAGTCCATTGGTATCAAGACAATCTTAGGTCGGTCTATCATTGGGGTGGCCAAGCCCGACCAAACAATACCAAATCAAGTGAATGGATCGGGGGGCCAGCCGTAAGCGTCCACTTTGCTGTAAAGTCCCGGGCTTATTATGGTACAGGCTTAACTAAATGATTTAACAGAAATAATGACGTTACAGAAATAATTCGACCAATCTTAACAGTGATGAAATGAATGGAAGCTTAACGTCCTTCTTTTTTGTTCCAACTGGAATAATGAAAACAGGCATATGCCACGCAGGGTGCTATGATAAAATTTATGTAGTTTTTAAATCCTTTACCTTTGCCAATGTATGTATCTTTAATTATTAAACTTTTATTTAATAACTATTATAATTTTTTCTTTTACGTACATTGCAACGTGTACACGGGACCTCGGTTTTTCTATCCCATCCGAACGACTTTACGTTTCCCTTGCTAGGCCACCCGTCCTGGAAAACTAACTCTACGTAATGGGCGAGAGAGATAGAAATGGGGTCCAACGTCAACTCGACACAAACTAAGTCATTTCAGAAAAAAACCCACACAAGGCTGGACAGGGATCTACATAATAGAAGTGGGAAGTTGTCACGATTGTCGAAGTCTGTGGATAAACAGATACGTATAATAATGCCCGGTTCTTTTCTCCAAGAAACTTTAAAAACCTCCACATTGTAGTTTAAGCTTGGAGATGCTATATTTGCCAATTTCTCAACTAACGATAGTGAATTATTATAGTATTAATAAGATTATTCTTTAACAAAGCCGGTCTGTCTATAGGTTCCATGTGTTCTTTAAAAAGGCAGGTCTGTGTATAGATTCCATGTTTTTTAAGGCTCTCTTTGAACATATTAATCGTGCTCGCTACCGGTTTTTGCCGTTCGTTCGGGTGATACAAAAATGCAAGGTCCTGTGTTCACAATCCTTGACAGTTGGAATTCGAAATAAAAGTAGACTGTAGTGCCGCCGCCCGAGCAAAAATTCCCTCATAGCACACTGGAAGCATATGCCATATGTCGCTCTCCATTAGCCTATTCGATGCATAAAAGAAGGACTTTAAATCCAAGTTCATTTCATTTTAAAAGTTCAATAACGATTTGAGGTAAATATCTTACGTTGGGTGAATAAAGTTTAAGGACATCGTCGACACTTTAAAAGTTGATGCCTTCGTTAGCTTCCGTTTGTCTATTTACACAGTCACATGACATATTTCTCTTATTGCATGATGTTGTTTCCAGAGGCGTAGCCGTTAAATATATATTGGGGGTGGGGGCTGCAAATTAATTGATATAAAATGTTGACATGTAGGCTATGTGACGCCGGAGGAACGAGGCTGCGCGGCAGCCGATAACGCGCTATAGGTAGAGTGACAGAGGGGTCACCCTCCCACCAGATGTGAGGGGAGACCCCATAATTTTTTTGTTTTATAAGATTTAGTCTTCTGTAAACCCTGTTTCCCTTGCTAGGCCACCCGTCCTGGAAAACTAACTCTACGTAATGGGCGAGAGAGATAGAAATGGGGTCCAACGTCAACTCGACACAAACTAAGTCATTTCAGAAAAAACCCCACACAAGGCTGGACAGGGATCTACATAATAGAAGTGGGAAGTTGTCACGATTGTCGAAGTCTGTGGATAAACAGATACGTATAATAATGCCCGGTTCTTTTCTCCAAGAAACTTTAAAAACCTCCACATTGTAGTTTAAGCTTGGAGATGCTATATTTGCCAATTTCTCAACTAACGATAGTGAATTATTATAGTATTAATAAGATTATTCTTTAACAAAGCCGGTCTGTCTATAGGTTCCATGTGTTCTTTAAAAAGGCAGGTCTGTGTATAGATTCCATGTTTTTTAAGGCTCTCTTTGAACATATTAATCGTGCTCGCTACCGGTTTTTGCCGTTCGTTCGGGTGATACAAAAATGCAAGGTCCTGTGTTCACAATCCTTGACAGTTGGAATTCGAAATAAAAGTAGACTGTAGTGCCGCCGCCCGAGCAAAAATTCCCTCATAGCACACTGGAAGCATATGCCATATGTCGCTCTCCATTAGCCTATTCGATGCATAAAAGAAGGACTTTAAATCCAAGTTCATTTCATTTTAAAAGTTCAATAACGATTTGAGGTAAATATCTTACGTTGGGTGAATAAAGTTTAAGGACATCGTCGACACTTTAAAAGTTGATGCCTTCGTTAGCTTCCGTTTGTCTATTTACACAGTCACATGACATATTTCTCTTATTGCATGATGTTGTTTCCAGAGGCGTAGCCGTTAAATATATATTGGGGGTGGGGGCTGCAAATTAATTGATATAAAATGTTGACATGTAGGCTATGTGACGCCGGAGGAACGAGGCTGCGCGGCAGCCGATAACGCGCTATAGGTAGAGTGACAGAGGGGTCACCCTCCCACCAGATGTGAGGGGAGACCCCATAATTTTTTTGTTTTATAAGATTTAGTCTTCTGTAAACCCTGTGTTGGCATATTTTACGGGGTTAAACTAAAACATCACACCAGCATATTGGGATGTGTAAAGGTTTTACACAGATATAATTTTAACTAAAATAATCGTATAATAATTGTTGTAAATAAATAGGAGTTAGGATCTACTATGTAATATTTTTTTTTGGGGGGGGGGGGCAAGTATATTAAATTTGCTTGATAAAGATGAGAGTATCATCGTCGAGACGTTGCATGTTAATAAACCAGTCAGTAATAGTTATTCCATAAATAGTGTTAGTGTATTAACGTAGTACTTTAATTTAAGCCCCAACTCGGGTACGAGAGAGAGAGAGAGAAATTGGGTTTAACGTCCACTCGACACAAACTAGGTCATTTCGCGACTAACACATGGTTGCGCGTAGATGTCTTTAGCAGTGGGAGGAAACCGGGGGACCAGGGGAAAAGTCACGAGGTTGTTGGACAGGCTACCCAACTCCTTGCCACGTACAACCGGGGAATAGAAACCGCGCCAATAACAGGCTTTATGATACAGCGCGCACATGCTAATCATTCAGCCATCCACCCCCCCCCCCTTATTAGGCGCGTATAGTCTATTCTACTATGGCTAATCAGTATTTCGGTTAGGGCAATAACATTAACTCATTTGTTAACTTAACAAAAATAACGTATAAGCTTATATTTTGTTATCGAATATATTGTTATTTCGTTGACATTTTATAAACACGATTATGTAACTATTGTTCACAACCTAAAGCGTAAACAAATCTTCCAAATAACATTCTCTCCTTTATCTTTAAATATGCACAGACACCCACACACACTTCCGCACACAGAGATATATATAGAAGGAGAGAGAGAGAGAAAGGGGGTGGGGGCTGCGGTATTCTGAACTTTTTGTTATTTATCTACCAGCTTTAAAGGTGTGTGTGAGAGAGAGAGGGGGGGGGGGGGGAGGATAAAAGAGCGAGAGAGTGTTTTACGCCCACTCGACACAGACTAGGGGCCATTTCGGGACTAACATAAGGTTCAATTTTATTGCAATAATTCGCTTGCGAGTAGGAGTCTTTAGCAGTGGGATGAAAGCGGAGGACAAGGAGAAAACCCACGAGGGTGGCCAGGCGACCCTACTCCTTACCACGTATAATCAGGGAATCCAACCTTCCTGCCCCACGCCGACCAAAAGTGAATTTAAGTTATCTAATCATTTATTTATTTTTAAACTGAAAACAATAATGTCGTATTATTGCATTGAGATCACCCCTGGTTGTTTTGGGTTTTTTGGGTTGTAAATGTGGTTTTCAACTAAAAGAGTAACTTAATCTTCCTTGGAATGAACATTTTTTTTTCTCTGAATATGCATTTCATTATATAACACAGATCACGGTGCTGTTGTGTTTTCACAATAGACAGTGTAAACACAACAGTCGTTCAGTCAACGATAAAAAATTCCCCAATGTGATAATCTAGCCTATTGTTATAACCCGCGTGTTAACCATGTCCTGTGACTAGTTTATCAAGACTATACTAACGGGAACTTTAACTGTTATACTCTCGACCAATCACGAAGGGGTTACTAACCCGCCGTGGCCGTGAGTCACGTGACATGTGCTCGCGCTCGACTAAACATGGAGGACACGAAAACGAAGTCCGGGACTCACATTTCAAGCTTATTTCCCGAGATTCTGGCTATGATATTTCAATATTTGGACATTAAGGATAAAGGAAGGGTAGCTCAGGTTTGTGTTTGTTGGAAGGACGCTTCTTATAATCGTATGGTGTGGAGAAACGTGGAAGCTAAACTTCATTTACGTAAAGCAAACCCCTCTTTGTTTCCCAGTTTATGTAGGCGTGGGATAAAACGAGTTCAAATTCTAAGTTTAAGACGAAGTTTGAGAGATGTTGTTTTCGGAATACCCAACTTAGAAAGTTTAAATTTGAGTGGATGTTATAATGTTACTGACGCTAGTTTAGGAAACGCTTTCTCACAGGATATTTCTTCAATGACAGTGTTGAATCTAAGCTTGTGTAAACAAGTGACTGACAACAGTTTGGTCAGAATAGCCCAGTATTTGAAAAACTTAGAGGTGCTAGAATTGGGAGGGTGTTGTCACATTACAAATAGCGGCCTATCTTTAATTGCTTGCAGTTTAAGAAAGTTAAGACAGTTAAATTTAAGAAGCTGTCGACATGTTTCAGATCAAGGCATAGGACATTTAGCAGGGCTGAATCAACCCTCCTCGGTCAGCGAAGACTTAGAAAAGACTGGTAATGCGAGACTCGAATATCTCGGTTTACAAGACTGCCAAAAGTTAACCGACCATGCACTAAAACATGTCAGTTTGGGACTGTGTCATCTTAAAACAATTAATCTAAGTTTTTGTGGTAGTGTGACGGATAGTGGTATTAAATTTCTCTCTAAAATGACAAATTTGCGAGAGTTAAATTTAAGAAGTTGTGATAATATTAGTGACACAGGGTTAGGATTTTTGGCAGAAGGGGGCTCAACGATTGTGGCCCTGGATGTGAGTTTTTGTGACAAAGTGGGGGATCAGGGTTTAGTGTTTTTGTCTCAAGGCATGTTTAATTTAAGGAGCCTGAGTTTGAGTGCGTGCAATATAAGTGACGATGGTGTACAGAGATTAGTGAACAGCTTACACGAACTAACTACACTTAATATAGGTCAGTGTGGCCGAATTACAGACGTCAGTTTGAGTTTAATTGGTGAAAAACTAAAACAATTAAGATCTATTGACCTATATGGCTGTACCCAAATAACCACAGTTGGTTTAGAGAAAATAATGAAACTGCCAGGATTAACGACTTTAAATCTAGGATTATGGCACAAACGGTGAAAGAGTGTCACAGTTCTAATCAGTGGATGAATAATAGACTATGTACAAATGACTTGAGTGATAACTGCTGGAACATGCTTTACTTTCAGTGTCTTAATATTACTGTCTAACAGGATAATTAGAACTTGTATTAATTAAGATATAAGTACCGTATGTGACATATCATGACCCGATTAAATCCATATTAACTAAAAGTTGTACAAAATATATAAGTAGTGCCACATTTGATTTAACTATGTAAGTAATTTGTCCATCTGTAAATATTACAAATGAAATGTACACCACATCTAAAGGTCATTGTTAGAATTATCATGCATGCCTTAAGCCGACATGTAACTGTACATTTATGTAATTTAGAATATTACTCAAGGTTGAGAAATTATAAATTCATGCCAAATGTGATATTCAAATTATATGCCATACCGGGGCTTGACGAAAAATTACTTAAGGATGCATTATTTAAGATTTAGATGAAAAGCTGGTCGTTCTTGCTATAAAATTTCAAAAGAGATATTTACTTTAATCCGATGGAAGTTCTCTGTGTTTAAAGTTCTGACAAGATGTAGAATAGACTGTATATTATCATTGCAGTGCCTGTTACTTGACAATCGTGACACAATCCCGATTCACCATATTTAATTTAAATTATTAAATGGGGACAGGGTTTCAATCTAGATAGTTGATTATATATTTGTCATGTGAATGCATATCTCATTATTTTGAAGCCAAAATAAAGACCTGCACTAGGCAGATTTACTTGTAGCACCTACACAATGCATCTTTAAGGTTGAATAATTTAAATACCAAACATGGCAAACTGTTGAAGATTCTATTCTTATATTGGTCATTTACATGACTTGTGTATTGATTTAAGTAAGATGAAAAAAACAAACAACGTCATAGAAAGTTTTCACATAAAATTTCATCATGTTATAAGATTACATTTAATTATATTCGCCTACGTGTTGTAAGGATAATAAAATATCATAAATATAAGTAGGCATAATGAAACAGTGGAAACAGTATACATGTAATGTATGATAAATTCTAAAACGTGACCCAAGCAATTTCTCATTTTTCATTATGTATACATAATATAATATATTAAGCTATTTTGAATTATGATTTTATATATGATCAAGCTGTAATTTTCTTAAAAAACGAAGGGGAAAAACCGGCTTTGCTACTTACTTCTTCCTACGCAAGAAAACAGTTCAGTTATCAGGTTATCATTTTATGAACAATGTAAAATGTACATTCAAGACTGATGGAAAGGGCGTGATAGTCTTTTATTAGAAACGTAAATAATCCTCTGCCTTGCATTTAATTAAAATTATTTTATTCTTAATTAAATTTCTAGTTGAAAGTCCCTGGAGACATGTTGATATTCTCTTGCATTTACACTCATAAAATATAGGGACATATGCTTAGATGCTAGCACGAGGCAGGATATACTTAATGTTTCTATAACACCAGATTCCACTTCTGGTGTCAGACATGCACATCATAACTAGCATTTTGTTATTGTGGGCCAATATTTTTATATTATAATAATCATGTCGGTTAAATTATAATATAAACTTTGCTGAAAGGTTGACTGCCGTCACAGAAAACGTAACCAAGATAGTGTTACCACTAAGGAACCATTGTCGAAGTGCCAAAAGGGTGGGCGGTATAATTTTTGGCATTTATCCAATATACATGTACACAGGAGGTCAATTGGAAAATTGTCATCTATTAGTGCTAACGGTGCCAACCAAAATCAAAACCTTGACTATTAAGTTCCAAGTTAATATTTTTATTACAAATCCCCCTCCAAAAACAAATCAAAATATATAGTAGATTTGGTTTTCCAAATGTTTTAAATAAATTTAAAGGTTCTGGTTTTAAATTCTGTATTTATCATTTATTCCGACATTCGGTGCTTTGAACATTTTGTCGTTGACAATAATATGACTGTCCATAATTCTACATGGTTACGTAGTACCCTTTTCAGTAACTTCAAGAATATAAAAGAATACAGTGGAAACCGTGATTACGTTTTGTAGTATATTTGCCTTAAGAAGTCGCAGGATTATCAAACCATTACTACCTTCACAAGTTTTCGAAATGGTAATCTGAAAGGACGAAATAGCCAACTATTTTCTCATTCCACCTCTTTGATTTGTAATTAGACCGCATGTCTTCCCCTTTTCATTCCAATTCTTCAATTCAACCCAAAATTTTATAAGCTTACGCATTGTGTACTGTAAGTAATGTAGCAATACTGTTATAAATTAGTACATCAATTAAACAACTGTTTAATACATCTGGTACTAGACACGTGTATTTAATTAACGATAAATCTAAAATCTTAGACAACAATCTTACTGTCAAACTGTTCTAAATCCTTTTACATCTAATTAAATATTAGTTAACTGGCTAGGTGAAGCAAGGTCGATTTGAGTGTTTTAAATATTCTGGTCTTAATGTCGCACTCTTTCTAAAGGTGAGGTAAATATATAAATATTTAGTAGTCAAATTTTAGTATACAGTTCAAAACAGACAAACTTTATACTCCAAATTGGCTTTTATGAAGTAAGACGGCAGTCAAAGATAAAGCGATATACGTGAACGGTCCTCAAACAAAATTTTCCAGAACCTTATAATACTGGAGACTAACAGATAAATATATATTCTATTTATTCCATGTATATTATATATATATAAGAGATTGTAAAGGTATAAAATACACTATATTATGTAAAAACTGATATTGCTCATTGTGTCAAACTAATCATGCTCTGGTGATATTTGTCATTTGTTAAACGACAAGAAAATAACATAATATAGTATTAAATATATTATAAATAAATCCAAGATATTAAACTTTGCCTGGCAATATTTGAAATAAAGAGATAAATATATTATAAATATAGATGGTCTTATTTTCTTTCATAAAGATGCTTTCTTCTAAACATTTTGAATGTTATCTGCCACAGTATTCGGCATAAGGAGATGTGCCTATCAAAGTAAAAATAAATCCGAAGGTTCGGAAGGAAGATGCATCAGATGAAATGGGTTTTAACATTTGATTTTTCTGCACAAACCGACATAGCCGATTAACATGAGGGGAATATTGCCCAGCAGGGTGTCAACCTACTCTTCATCGAATTCGTGAGTTCTTTTACGGTTACGGCAACGTGACAACGGGGCCGGTCTTTCGTCCCATTCGAAAGACTAGACGATGTCCATCCGCCAACACTCTTCCCACGAAACTGCCATCACTGTCGATATAATTGGATCTAGAACATCCGATATCACTTGTTTGTTATCTTGACCCCCCACACAGTAAGTAGCAATTATTGTTTAACTTTTGTGCCATCTCCTTTGTCGTATAAGTTAATAACTGATTGACTTCAAATTTATACACAGTGTTTAAGGTCATGAGGCGAAGAATCCTATTCATTTTCAGCGATTTCCGATAATTACTTTCAGAGCTATGGCCCTTGATCACTTCAAAAAATCTTGTGGACGCTGAAGTTAATAACCGATTGACTTTAAATTTATACACAGTGTTTAAGGTCATAAGAAGAAGAATCCTATTGATTTTCAGCGATTTCAGATAATTACTGTCAGAGTTATGACCCTTGATCACTTCAAAAAATCTTGTGGACGCTCTATAGGCTAAAGTTAATAACCGATTGACTTTAAATTTATATAAAGTGTTTAAGGTCATGAGACGAAGAAGCCTATTGATTTTCAGCGATTTCCGATAATTACTTTCAGAGCTATGGCCCTTGATCACTTCAAAATATCTTGTGGACGCTGAAGTTAATAACCGATTGACTTTAAATTTATACACAGTGTTTAAGGTCATAAGAATCCTATTGATTTTTATACGCCTACATTGAAATGTGGCTGTATAATGTCGTGCTCCCGTCCGTCCACAATTTGTTTGTAGACACTTCAAGTCACAATTCTTATCCTATTTTGACGAAATTTAATATATAGGTTTATCTCCAAACGATATCGATTCCTTTTGATGTTGGCATGTATCGTATTAAAACTTCATGGATTATGGCAACTGGTTGTACGAAAAATCACGTGTTTAGCTTGTGGACACTCTGGAGGTCGCAATCTTCATCTAATTGTTTATAGTCCCAAGATCTTTTGATTCCTTCCTATATTCGCGCATATTGGATCGTGACTTCCTGAATTATGGCCCTTGATTGTACGACAAATCGCGTTTTTAGCCTGTGGTCCCACTAGAGGTCACAAATTTCATCCAATTTAAAAAAAACCCACTAATGATAGTTGAGTTCGAATTTCGTGAAATCGAACCAAGGTTGTGGATCCTCTAGGGGTCACAATTTTGATCCGATTTTGAAGAAACTTTGAAATATATCATTATAATGTAACCCACAAATGTTGGTTCCTTTCGACATTCGCGCAAAACTCCCTGAAAAATGGCCCTTGATTGTGAGAAAAATCACTATTCTCTGTTCTCTATCCATCTCTTGCAAAATGTGGGCGTATACGGTATTTCTGTTGACCAGGTACTCATAATGTTCAGACTTTTGAAACCATGTATATGTATGCAAATCGAAATTGTTGAATGTGATTCAATCCATTAGATTTACACACATACGTGCGGATATAAATGTGTTCTTCGGAAGTCGAAATCAGCTAGAATAGAACTACAGTATATTAGTTAAAACAAAAGCTGTCTCCCATATCCTCGTCAACTGGGGTCAAGATTTTGTTTATTTTTGTCTTGCCCTTTTGAGAGGAATAGGTAACAGTAATATGTGTTTATAAAAGTCGAAAGAAAGATGAACTATATTGATGTGAAATTCTTGCCGAGTCTTCATGTTTTCCAATTTCATCAGTATGTACTGCTCAGATTCCAACCCTAAGTTATCCGGAAGTGAATCAAACTTCAGAACAGAAGAAAAGATATGCTGCGGCGAGCAGCAACATAGTCAGGTGTTGCGCATGTGCTAACGAGCTGTTACCGATGTAATGAATGCTGGGATTGTTTTGGAAAAAAGCATATCGTGAATACTCATCTCCGTTTCTCAAAGAAACCGACTTACTAAGAAAACATCTCGTATTTAAGAAAGTGGGGGAGCGCATTTGAAGTTTGCGACCCGACATGGTGTAAGAGGTGGTTATAAAACAGAAAAGAAGCATACCTATTTCAGTTAAAATACCAATATGTTGTATATTTACTAGAAAGGAAATACTATAGCGTATTATATAGTTCCCAACCCTTTAAGAAGGGTGAGCGTTAAGTCCAGGTATTCAAAACCGACATTTAGACAACATACTTATTCCATTACGTATATATTTATTTTGATGATAGAGATCACCCAGATAAGAAATGAATATCCAACAATATGCTGGAATACTGAATGCTACAGGTTAAAAAAGTGGAAAACATATTACAAAACGTTTCAGCATGCTTCGTGGTATGTTAGAATATGCAAAACATATGCACATTTGCATGCATTTACTAATCCCTTGAGCATGCACATTGTATATATCGGCAATTCTTTACTTGGGCGACATTATTTGTATTATTTAATGTCAAAGGGGATTAAAGGAGAAATAACATATTGTTGTTTGTGAAGAGAGCTTCACATAGACGAAGTATAGCAAAAGGGAAGAACCATATATCTAACATTTACTGGTAATTAAACATAAACAAAAACAATCCACAAAATCTTACCTAATTGCAACCGATCGTGTAGCCTTTGTTACTTACTTGTCAGTTATAATTGACATTCCGCTGTATCATTAAGAGGTTCCCAGAAACAACGAAATTCGTCTTAAATCAAGTTCCACAATCACATTTATTATTACATTGAATCCAAGCGCCCTATCAATTATGAATTAGTTTCCTTCCATGGATATACCAATTTGGTCTTTAATTACTATTTCACAACTGAACTTACGCTACCAGAAATGACTCTACGTGAACAATATTTTTATGTGTATTGAAAAATCGTCAATGCATTCAATAAACAACGCTTGGATAAGCGGTTTCATTTACAAACATAATATTATCTCTTATATGCGTCGTTCAAAATTATGCCCCCCCCCCTCAGTTAATTGACTTGAAAGCTGTTTGCGTAAATAATTGCATTGATAGATATGTCTAACGTATTATGTATTACATTCTAAAATTAAACACTGCAATTTATGAGATTGAAAAAAGCCAACACTCGACATGGTGGCATAAATGACCTTTAAAGTAGGATTCCTCTCAAGATTTGTAACATAGATTAATCTGCCACATTAAACCCACTGAAAAATAGAGTTCGTAAAATGCAAACAAATATAACCCCCTAGCCTCATGCTGATAACTTTACCGGAAAAGAAAAGTGCAGAATACTCGCAATGCAGTAAAAGAACGTGTTATTTATGTAATTGCACCTAGAAACAAATCTGAGTTAAAGCAGAAATTATAACGATAACGTATTATTATTACATTCTTATTTTAAGAAAGAACTGGGACTTTTGAGCCAGCTTTTTATCCAATTTGGATTTTGAACACGTTCTGGTTCAAAATAATATTTCACGATCACTGTATCATTCGATTTACAATTGAAATTACAATAAAACATTATGGTAATATATTTATATTTAAAGAATGGTTTGGCGTATACAATATCTGACAGAAAGATAGTTGGCTATTTTAAATCACTATAATGGGTCATATAATTACTGGACATAATAATATAGGTCATGAGGTTGTTAACAAACAAAACAAGATTCAATAATATACGTCCAGAAGATGACAAACTCTAAGGTCCTCGACATTTAAAATATTGGCATATTATATTTCGAAAGTCTACAAACGGCTGTGACAACAATAATGACCAACAGAATAGGGCATGTCACAAGGCGAAGCAACAACACAAGAGCATTTTTATATACATACTAAATGACATTACAACCTAAATAGACAAACAATATTCAAGGGTCAAGAATGTCAAAAATCGTTTTCTTTGACATCTGATATTACTTTTTATGATATTATTGAGAATGTTCAAACAGTTAAGCGATTATGAAAATAACACCCGACATTTAAATCCAAAATATGGAGAAGAAAGCTACAGCTGTGTGTAGTTATTGTAGAATTGAATGTGAAAACAACAGAAAATAATGCTGAATGAAATAATAAACTTCACTATTTATTAAATATGTGATACTGATAATCGATGACCTCGTAATATGTTGTCTGTAGAAAGTTACTACTTTCTATTTATTCTGACCTTGGGGCTGGATACCACAACTGATCCTACACAATAGATGCCACCCATCATTTGGACTGGTGTGACTTACTACGCCTAAAATACATATTTTTCTTCTGCATTAGAAACAGGTAAAACTTGAGTTTTGCTTTGCTTTATTTTTGTGTCTGTAGTTTGGTGTAGAGTTTCCGCCAAGAAGCTTCTTGGTTTCCCCACACCGTTAGGTGGAGCGCCAGCAGAGCTGCCAATAAATACTCCCTAATATTTCAGCAGTACATCGAAAATAATGCATCTTTTCATAAAGGCCTTGAAATTTACCAGATGTTGTTAAATACAACCTACTCATCAATGCTATATGTACCATTTTTCTTTTAAAACTGAAACAATCACTGTCCAGTATTTGTGTTTTGCACATAATAATACAAGTGGGTGGGTAACACGATGTTAGGAATGGTTATATCCCAGACAACTAGAATTTACCACACTTTAACACACCTTGCTACCATTTGTATCTTATTTTACAAAGAGTTTGCCACTTCCGGTTAAGTGGCAATCTCTTGAATTAGTTAAGTCCCACCAGGTGTCTCTTGTGCTTTGTTTCTTTTGACCATCAGGTGGCGTGCAAATTTTACTTGTCAGGAATCATTGTGTACGGAAATGTTATTAGATACCAAAAATGTAAGAAATATGTTAGAAACATGTGACAAACTGTGGAAATGTGGCACACCACGTGTTTTAATACATTTATATCATTTTACAACCCATTTTATTCTAAAACAGTAAATGGCGGGTATTTCTGGCGTGGCTAGGGGTTTATTGAATTTTTTTTATTTGTGAGAAATTTTCACAGAAAGGCGATAACAGATCAGAATCTATCTACCGATGACACATAATTTTATTGGTACCACAGCGGACAGTTTGGTTAGATGAGGACCAATTCTGAAATCACTACTAAACATTTAACTCTAAATGGGTTTTGCTGGGTATGTTATTGTCAAACATATTATACAGCGAACAAGTTCTGACCGTTATTCAAAAAAGGGAAATGCCTTGGGAGCGTTAGCAATATGGGAACATACCAAATAACTGGCGTTACCATGAGAAAAAGAAAATGCAATGGGTCTAGCGTCCTACTGTTCTGCTACGACTGGGTTAATGAAGAAGGGCATACGCTATACTGTACATACGGTGTGCTACGATATACATTTTGTTCGGACAGCGGCGCTACAGCCAACACGTACATGTGCATGTATATCAAATTCCAACTGTCAATGTGTACCGGGGATCCGAACGAGTAGACAGGCCTTCGTCACGTACCACTGACAGGGGGAAACAACGCCGGGAAATCCCGAGGAACCTTCTCGGCCAGCACCAGGCGCCAACCCGCGACCTTCAGGCTAGCGAGCCAGCGTCTTATCCACTTAACCACCGTGGCTCCCGTTACCATCATTACTACAATAGTACATAAAACTGGTAAATGGCGAATTTGCACCACTTCTCTTTTGAAGCTAACCCAAATATTATTAAAATCTACCAGTTCTAACTATATAAAGACCATACTACTTCCATGGCATGTTTTCCTTTTGTATACCGATTAGTTGACAACTGTAGGACAATTCATTTTTATCCATAAACACCGATACCAATATATTCTTTAACTCATTCAATTGGTTAATATCTACATTAGTTTTCTGAAATTATTGCAGAATAAATGTCTTTTTTTTCATATATTCCTTTATTAGTTCAAAGGCCCAATACCTTAGTCTTTGGGGGGGGGGGGGGGGGGGGTACAATCGACACAAAACCTCTACACCAAATGACAATCTGTATATAATTGTTTCTTCAACGTCAGGCCGGGCGGAGTTGGGGGGGGGCAATAATTTGGACGCAAGTACTTTTTTCTCCAGGTTATTGTTACCGATAATGAATGCCCCATCCCCACCCCATAATCTAGAATTGCTTTCGCCGGCCCTGAACGTAATATTATTTCAATCGATGTGCACATTCACATCATTATATATGTGTATGTATACATGGGCATGCTATTAGGGTACAGATTTATTCCTGTAACGGAACGAGCAACAAGATTTATTCACTCATGGTTTGATTACGTAACCTGTCACATTTCTCCTTTTTTATCATCTCTTTGATGTCCATGTTAATTTAAACAAACAGGAGAATTTATAACAGGCCTACAGCAGATACTCACCAACCTCCTCGGAACCGTTAATCAGGTGTTAGCCATGTGTCGTTATACAGTGGAAGTATTGCATGTGTTGTGGAATAGCAGAATCAACAAAATAGTTTAAATGTTGCCTTCGTGTATTTTAATTTTCACCATTCTTAATTCTATTGTTTACATGACCCGAAACCGATTGCGCTGGATTTGCACAACAAAAACATTCAACATTCGCCAAGACAATTCTTTGGTGTTGGTGTTTGAAAATGATATATACAAGAGATATTAAACAAAGCTGCCACAAAAAAAGAGTTTAAATTTTATTGTTGCAGTACCTGCAATACGTAGCTAAGCGACATCTTAATATACAAGGTAAACACGATTGCATCTAATTTAGGATTGCAGTACGAGTAATCTTTATTCTAATAAATTAAATGGGTTAACGCATTCTCCACGCAAGTCTCGCTATCCAGCATTCGACTCTGCCGTCGGCTCGCGTACTATAATGTTTGACCCGGAGGTCAACGATCACGTGATTTACTACTTGGTCAAAAATGGCGCCTGTCAGCGAAATGTTCTTGGCGTTATAAACACTTTATAATTTTATGTTTTTTTTAGTGAATTCGAAATGTTTATCCCGCAAAGTGATTTTTCTATCCTATTTCAAACACATATCAAAGAATTCTTTGATTCGGATTAACTACACATTTCTAAATTAATTGTTGGGCCTGCCGATCGCGTAGTACTGATAAACAAACCCACGTGTATTAAATAGTATTATATTCTAAAATTAGCATGGCTACATGCGCAGTTCGTATTTCCGACCATTTCACCGCTAATCTTACGCAAAAGAGTTCACTGTAATATCTGTATATACATTGTTACTTTGCAATTGTGACCCCATTTCTATTTCAGTATGTTAATAGTATTGAATATATTATCATTTATTTGTTTTAAATCGCATTGTTTATCATTGTCCATCTTCACCAAGAATCTTGGTGGCGTAGTCAATTGAGCCGACAGCAGAGATTAGTGTGGACTGCAAGGGGAAGACAACTCTGTTTGGGAGATTGGGGTTAACGTCCTACCGACTAGGAAAATGTGGCAGGTCATACAACATACAATTGAGCTATAAGGACCCTACGGTGTACTCATATTTCGAATTCAAACGGCCAGCTAATGGTTTGTTTTACGACCACCTATTTTGATCCGGGGGGGGGGGGTGGCTGGAAGGTTAGCGGGCGCGCACTGTATCATAAAGCCTGTCATTGAGTCAACTGGCGTGGTTTCGAATCCCCAATTGCACGTGGCAAGGAGTAGGTTAAACCCCATTTCTCTCTTCTCTCTCTCTCTCCAATTTTGATCGGGTTTTTACGGCATTGTCAGTGATACAGGACAGAGGGTCTGGTAATGGACAAAGTATTGACGTGTACCTAAAAGAACCTTTGACAGTTAAAATTCGATATAAGAATAGGCCGTAGCTACTCGTCTTCATTAGCCCTGCCGCAGCAGAACAGTAGGGCGTTAAACCCTATTTCATTTCTCGAAACTGTCAGTTGCTATTATTAAGATTCAAGCCAACAATTCATGCGATTTATCCCAGTTTAATGTAATATGCATAACAGTCACAAAGCAAGGTTGTTTTGAAAATAACACTTTGATACTCGAACATTCATTGCGCGTAGACTCTTGTTACCTGTCATATTTCCACACACACGATAATAAGAAAAGCGACCGTAGGGTCATGAACCCGACTTTTATAATGACGTTCTCTTATTACGTCTGCCACATGCACTGCAGGTGATTATCGCCCTTTGTTGGTGGGTTTACTTGCTTCCGGGCTTTCAATACCAACACAATGGTCAGGTAACAAGCCTTCAAAGAGCCGACTCGATATCCAAAACTAACCTTGTTTTAAATTTCATTAAAGCCCTGATTCGTGCCGAAGAATTTAAAGTTTTGTTTGTACGATGGCCGCTGACTATTTCCAATTCGTGACGTTGGAAAAGTAACGATTCACAGGTTAGATTCTTTTAAATAAGTCATTATTAATACAGTTGTTTGAAAATAAAAATAGCACGAAACTGAGTTCGTGCAGCTCCAGCACCATCTCCACTGCATTGCGCCAAACATGCTATGGTCAGAGAAATGTGGTTTAAAACGGGTACGAGAAGTCATAAAATCTGCTAATATTCGGGAATGGTAATACTTAAAAATATTACTTATTTCCCTTTCGAGTGAAACTTTTTACCAGTGGGGAAGCAGCACCTAAAGAAAGCACAGAAGACACGATACAGCATCCAGAAATCCGTCTTTTTTTTATTTAAAGAAATGCCATAAATTATCTCATATAAAGTTGTTTGTACGTAATTTAAATTTGAATTGTAAATACAGTAGAAATGAAATGAAATGAATTGGTTTTAACATCCTACTGCTTTGCTCCTAAACTGGACTAAAGTACCGTAGGGCTGTTTGTATGAAAATGGTATACATGTATATATGTTAGTACTGTACCATAAACAACCAAATATCAACAGGTAATAAACTAGATCTGGAAATCATTAAGATGAACATGATATCGATGCTTATATTGGTGTAACCCAGCTTCGACTCACCCCAGGGACAAGGCAATAGCTTTTTCCAGACAGGGCATGCTCTCTTGGGAATGTTTAACAACCCGATACACACTCTACTTTGTTAAAATGTTATTCTTAATTCTAAGTTTTAGTACAGTGTTGAGTGAGTATCTCAACTAGACACTTTGCTCAGCTGGGTTTACAAGCGTACCACCAATACTGCACAAATGGATCATGCTAAAATATTTGGAACATTTTGTGGCGTATTAGTAAAAGGGTATGTTTGTTTTAAGACAAAGGAAATTTCAGACAACTGGAGAGGGGATTTCACCACGTAGTATGGAGAAAAAGATATATTAAATTGATCACCATACATCGGGTGCCTGTATTGGACCGAAATATAAGAACCATTTCATCTCCTGATACATCTTCTATAACACACCCTATACAATCATCTGCAGTTTATTATGTAAATTTATGGCAGCACGACATAATACAAACCGTGATCAGAACGTTATGCTCACACTGGAATCGTGGAATAAGTACTTTGATTTTGGTAAAACTAAAGTGTTGAATTGATTCTGGTTAAATTGTTGAATTATATTGGTAAAATAAACGTGTTGAATTAATTTTGGTAAATTTAAAGTGTTGAATTGATTTCAGAAAAAATTTATAGTGTTGAATTAGTTCTATCTGATCAGTTCAAATATAATGACAAGACCATGTCTATACGGTTAAATGTTTATGTCGGATGCGAAACACTGGGCCTGCTTGATTTATCCGGCAATAGGCGAGCCGGTTTGCAAACGGCGTACGCCGGTTTACAAACCGGTCAGGTTACCGTATCAGAGCAAATCAAGTGACCCGGCTGATAAAAAAATTTGGCTTTAGATAATATTATAATATTAAATTGGTTGCAAGACAAGTTTTAATAAAAGAAACAGTATTCATAAAAGTATGACTATAAGTAAGTGACCGCAAAATAAGCAGAACATTATTACATGTATTAGTAGTATTACCGAAAAAAATAAATGACATATGACATGCTCACCATCTTGCGCCGGTGATCGCCGCTGCCGGTTAAATCAAGTAGCATCGCCGGTAAAACTGCCGAACTGTGGTCAGCCGGTATGCGCCGGTATGGATAAATCAAGCAGGGCCAATATCAGTTATATCTTAACATCGGCCTTACCTATAATAAGTATAACGGATGTCATATTTTCAAATATAACAGATTCTCATCACACTTAAAACAGTGAAACACGGTATATCAAATAGATAAATTTATTTTGACCCAAAACGGCTTAGTCATTTTAAAGTATCTTGAACATTGATGTAACTGAACATTGATGTAACCGTCCATTTTATAATGCGATGAAGAATCTGGGTGTGTCTTGTACATGAAATATCATTAGTTTTGACCTAACCTATGTTAGTAAGTTTGATACTAGTTTAGACGTATGTTATTACAATATGTCATAATAACATAGTAGATAAACACGATTAATATTGTGACTATGTTTAGTTATAGTATACTTATTGTATATACATAGATAAACTATACCTCATACCTACATTCACTGTTAAAAAATATACTGTTGAAATAATCTAACGTTTGGTTTGCGTGCAAGACCCATGACCAGATAACTCATTTTAAAGAGCTGCTTGTTCTAAGAAGAACACTGCTGAGCATGTAAATATCATGTATTTAATACAATTTCCGATATTACTAAATATTAGTTAATTTCTTATCAGATCAAGTCTTGAAGAACCACTGAATAGCACAAGTACGTCATTTCTAGAAATTGACATGCGTAGCTTGAACGTCATTACGCAGGTGCCTTATTGCAGTCGATCCATTTATCACCTTCAAAATAGCAATACGCGCATTCACACACTCATTATCCAATTTAATAATATTAATTTCTTCTTAAAATATATTTGCCGACTTATTGATCTCTATGTCGTTTGATTGGTTAACTAACTAAATCCCGCGTGTTCTAGTAGGTTTTTCAAGCATAATCAACTATTCTGCACGCGCAAATTCGTGAATTATGCTTATAAGTTCCTCAAGCCAAGTCCCTTTTCTTCCTTTTTATGGGGCTTTTGGTGGAGACGATTATTGTTTTACAGGATTCATATAGTATATTTCGCACAATTTACTTTGAACTGGTATTGGCCTTTATACTTCCATTTTCAATGGTTTGGGACTAATTCGACCGAACAGCCCGTATTTCTGGATTATCTAATAAACTAGTTAGTGTATCCTCCCAGTAATTTTAGTATTCCTGTCCGGTAATCCCGGTCTATTATTTTAATTTTTATCTGGGGTATGTTCCCGTTTTTACATAAAACCTCGCCATTATACTTCGAGTCAATCAGATTAGCCCGAAGTTTTGTTTTTTCAGTAAAATATAGCCTACGCAATACCAGCAGCAAATATTACACCACTTTATTATTGTTTCAAAAGGATAAACGTAGCTTCTTGACACTAACCCTTAAAGATAATCGAGACCGTCCTTCCACCCTTTTACATAATTATTTATCAAGGGTATTTGGCTAAATTTTATTCTTAATTTGTTAAAATTATATGAAATTATACAGAAAATAACACCAAGGTGTAGACCTATATTTCAAAAGTGTATATGTACTAGGTAGCCTAGTTCGGCTAGTTGTCGTAAATTAATACATTATACCATACCCGATAACAAACTTTTGGAATCTTCAATGTTATTTGCAAGGCGTGGAATTTGATTTGATTCCAAAAGAACGTCTCCGCCATTCAGACGATAGCATGTTCTTTCAATAAAACGATGACCCTAAAAGACCTTTAGGAAGAGGAAAGTTTGAGGACCGGAAATGACAGTAACTGCCGCCAAATGAGTTCCATATAAACGATATTTGTAATAATACGGATCAGACTGGAATGCGGATAGATTTGGTAAGAATTCGTCTGAACAAAATGTCTTTATCTTAGAATAAAAGGAATATGTTTTTAACGGAAGTTGACGGCGTCGCTATAAACCTTTATTTATCATATTTGTGAAGAAATCATCATGTTTTGACACCTATATATTTATTAGAAACAGGTTCGCTTTTTTATCAAAATATCATTCATGACATTTTTTAGAAAGCTACGGTAGTCCTCAAGGCTAAAATTAATAGTCATCGACAATTTAAAATACATCTGTGCATAGGAAACTGAATTCCTCTTCTAGAACACTAGATGCCACTTCATATTTTCAGATGTTTATTTAGCTACTGGTTTATTTATTCGGAACAGGGTTGTACCCAGATTCGTTGTTCCAATTCATACAAATGAACAGTATTTGCTTTTATCAGGAATTTCTGAACAAATATCGCCCTAGTTTACCACCAAGAACCCATATCAACCAATATGATACCAAATAACATTTTAGTGCAGTTTGTATACTTCATGAACTGTATAAATTCTTTACAGATTGTGTATTTTTTGTGTAACGAAAAAGAAATAAATAACCTGTCTATGATTAAATTCAAGTAAATTTAATGAGATAACTCTGCAAATGAGATCCTGAATAATCTCCATTCCCAATCTTTTCACCACCCACATCTGCCTGGCTTAACTCAGCTATTCGTTCCCTTTTATCTACCTCCTGCAATCCTTAACTTGAATCAACCTTTAATATCTTGTGTTTTTAAAGAAAGAACCAAGAACATGTGAAATTTATTCATAGCAACAAAAACAAAAGAGTTAAATTTAACCAATTATCGTGTAGTGCGTTTCTTTCGTGGGGAGTTGGTTTGAATTTTAACGAAGGGTTGTTGCCAAAAACATTCTTCGATTGTAAGAAAATATTTTGTTTATATTTCGTTTACCTTTTCAACAGAAACAACAATTAACTCAGTAGTTTGTTCAGATATACACCTTTATAAACAGGAATAGTTTTTTTTTATCAATCTCTAATTCTACGAAGATTATTTATCTACCCAACATAATTACAACTGGATGTACATATTGATAGGTTTTGTTGTTACTTTCTTAGTACACGTAGTTTCAAGAGTCATAATTATTTAAAAACATACAAATTGACAAGAAGTAAATTTACCTCAGGGCAATTCGCATATTCCTGAAGCAACGGCCCGAGAAATCCCTCTCTGGCCATTGCTGGATTCGGTTCGGATTCTTGAACCTTTAAGTAAGCGTGTCTATACTTCTCGTTCAATCAAATCTACCACTTACGTACAGTAACATGACAGTCCGTCGTTTAATCTTAGGTCTTCCTTAATATTTTGGACAAAGATTTAAGCTATTAAAAACGTTGAAAGTCTGTTCGTTACCATACAGTATTGTTTACTTTACGTCAATACCGATAGCCTTGTTTGTCACGCAATTAGTTTTGCTGCAATATCCTGCTATGCGCTGGGTAATATAGCATTAAAAAAACGTGCAGCCATGACGTAACGTTATGTAAACACAGTTGCCCTAATTAAACGTTCTGTTTTAAAGGTAATACCTTTGTAACGAAGTCAGTGATTAGTCAGTAATAGGACCACTGACCAGTCATAATTAGTTACAATAATACCCACTCAGTCCAGCAGGGAGAAGTAGGATTAGCTCTAATCAAACGGAACACTGCGAGGAGGATGGGCAATTCGTGAACATTATTGAGCAGTTTAAAATAATTCGTTTTCGGAATATCCCGACTTTTGGAAAAAGGGCAACTCGCATAAATGGGTGACAGCGCGTCATAGGTAATTCTTCCAACAGAAGATGTAGCAAGCTACCCCAAGAAATCAGTTTCTTTTTCAATACAACGGCAGAAAAGGAATATTCTTTAGAATATCCATAGATTTAAGACCTTGTTGGACGGGTATCCTATATAATTATCTAACAGGGAGCCGCGATAACTGGTGTTGGAATTCGAAATAAGAATAGGCCGTAACGCCACTTTTCGGGCCACATCTTCTCCATAACACATCATTAGCCTGGATGGAGCAGAAAAGTCGGACGTTACACACCATTTCATTTCAAAACGGCGAAATAAATATCTAATGAGAAAGATTCATATTCTGTGCCACGACGAAATGACGCTCTCTTAGAAACCATGCCCCAGTCTCAGCCATCCCAGTCAGTATGCCCCAAAAGACAGATGAAGACATGACAGTGACAGCGATTAGACAATCATTTTTGGGAAATAATGCGACACTGCATTTCTTGATGATGAACCTGAACAGAGGACTTTGATTCTTATCCAAAGGACATAAACTAGTCATTGACTGATACTAAGAGCGTATGACTAGGATACCCTATCTATGACTGAAAATGTCTTGTTTCATTTATAAGTGAAAGTGTCAAAACATTAACCATAAGAATTTCGATAATAAAATTGTTCGGAGGGGGGTGGGGTGGGGTGGGTGGTGATTAGGGACATCTTGCGGGTGTACACCACCAATGAACTTGTCTGGTAATTTTCCTTCCTCATACATGGGCATGTGCTGAGCCTAAAATGTATGGTAGCGGGCATTGTCAATACATTGTGATATGCTTATCAGTTTGTAACACGTTTTACGAGGCTAATAATTGAGCTAGTCTAGCTTAGTTTTTGGATCCAATTCTTTTGCACCTCTTGACCACACCCACCACAACGTGCGCGGTAGACGTTCATATCCTGTCATAGTAACCCATAGGGAACCTAGAGATGCATAGAGAAAGTTGTTAGCTTATCAGCTAGGTTGATCCCCGGGCTACTGTTCTACAGCATAAGTTTATGAAGAATATTCGAGAAAGTTTTCATGGTCATAGTTTAAGGACTCTTAACATCCGTGTGGGGGGTGGCGAAGGCCGCCCCCGTAAAATGCTTCTATTGTTCTAAAAATGTTTAAGCACTTTTGACCGTCTGACAAAAAAACTTGGCAAAAGTGTGTAATGTGTACTACGACCCATTATAGCCATTGTTAGGTACCTTCTAAATACTAACTGACCGTGTCTACGTGAGGTGACGACCTGTGTTCGGCTAAAGCATTTTTCAACTTAACTCCTTTTATTTGTTTGTATCTGAAAAGACATACAATATATCTATTTTGTAGCATTTGTTGTTTGTTTTTAGTGCAATTCTATCCGACCTCGACCCACCTCCAATAAATCCGTAACAAAATCGGAAGTACACCCCTATTCGTAGTAAACAGCTTAGAATGTATCCCCTGTTTTTAACCACCTATTAAAATGTATTGAATAGTACTTAATTAATACTTACGCAATTTACAATAGAGCTGTTCAAGCTGGCTTTAGAAAATGCATCTCGTGAGTTTGGCAAGCCACCCAGATGGGGGTTGAAAAATAACACGTATGTATCATTTTAGGCAAGGCGTCAAACAGTCAAGAATCATGGGTTAAATTTGGACTACAATGTATGGTACATGTCATCCTTCAAAACTGCTATTTACCAGACCTGCCACCCACTGCAAATCTTCATCGAATTTTAAGTCAACATTTTAAGAATATTAATTGAATCATTTAGGACATCAAAGCACTTTTCGCATATGAAACCTGCCCATACATGTAGTGAACAAGGTAATTGTTTAGTCTATATACCCGTCTAGAAGAAAATGAATGAGTTTTTTTTATGTGGTTTGGGTTTTTGATAATAATAATAATAATAATAATAATCACGTCATTTTACAAGGGTAGCAAATTAGGCCTGAGGCCTTTTTTAAATTTGGCCCTTGGCACAGATCGTGCGAATGATTTCGATCATTACTGCAGGAAGAAACCGAAGAACTCGGGGGAAACCTGCCTGATCGGATCACTTATAGGTTTCGTGTATGTAATAAGCGTATACATATTCTATATATCAAGACATCGAGATGCCTAAATCAATTCGAAAAACTGCACAATAATGTGCACTTAGTTGTCATTCATATTATTTGAACAGTATGTGTATCTGTTGAAACGTGTTAACAGGGATTTAAAGGTCACCATTCCACATTTGACAAATATTTCACCTGTGTTAATACTTGCTGCATTGATATAATAAAACACCTTATAACTTCTCTCATTTGGGGATTTCACATAGCTCATTTGTAATGAGCTAGTATCCCTGGCCCAGATGTTATAATCTATAAAGCTTTGGTCCTGATTTAGTTTTAATTATTGAAGGGGGTAGAGTGCATACTATTTCTAGAACACCGAATACACTGGCATTTGAGGAGTTCACACAATAAATAATAAAACTTTGTTTTACTTTATATTGAAAACACTCGGCTGGTAACTCTGTTGGTGCCATTTGACCCCCAGATTATTGTCTAGCCGAAGATTCGGCTTCAAAACGTGTTTAGGGCAGGGTGGTCGAATGGTCTAATGTGTGCGGTTTATGGAATAAGTTCTGCCAATGAGTAAAGTGTCGTAGTGTCGATTCTAAGCACTAACACATGACCAGAAGTAGGATAGCCTGCTCTACCCTGAGGGTTTTTTAACTCCCGACCCATTGGTACTTAACAAAAACCATGCACGCGCAAACGAATTTTTGAAAAAAAACATGTACCATTTTATATTAGTCCCGAAATGATATCGATAGTGTCAGATGGTTGTTCAACACCTTTTCTCTCCCAGACTATGCGAAGCGACAAGTGTCATGTACGAGCAGTGTATTTTTATTCATTCCAGGACATCTAATATCACTTTTCAATCGGGTAGTTTTGTGCTTTATATAATTATATCGATGAAACGGAGCAAATTTGTAGAAGAACGGATTTTCTTTCACCGAAAAAAATCAGTCTCAAAGATTAATAACAAATCAGTTTAGATTATACGAAAATCTTGCGCAAAATATTTGGGCGCCCAACCCTTCCTTTGAACTTATTGTGGTTTATATAGGTATAGGTAATGTAACCAAAACATATACATTATATTATTCTATATTTATGTATATATTTTCCCATAAAGGCTGAATGTAAACAAAGATGTGTTGCAGTATACTTTCTATTTACAAATATATTACCGATAAAAGTAACATTCTCTTGGTGATTTCTTTAACTGTCGACAATAAGATTAAACTTATAATAGGAGAACTAGATGTAAAATTGACATTTGACCCGACAGATTTTTATTACAATATTGACATTAATACTTCATCACATTTTATCACGAAAATCAGGTAGAATCACACTTATAAACACTCCTTTTATAGGTGTTGAAATACAAGTCTAAATAAAGAAAAATCTCACAGCATAGAAAACATTGCTACAATTGTGTTTCATAAATATGATATTGATTCATCAAACAAATTCTACCAGAGCCAGGAGGTGACATTTATGTAATTGGTTCTTTACTATGAAAGTCGTAGGTTACTGTGATTCATGGAAAAAAAGGTGAATTAATTCAACACGGACAGCTTATTGATTTAATCATACGTCCCTTGATAAACCTTACACAACTATTTTCAATGGAGAGAACAGGTATTCTCTCTCCATTGGCTTCAACTTTTTAAAATTCCATGACTTGACATTTATAGATCAGAAACAGTTCCTAAAACGCAACGCTTTTTTATGCAATTCTTCTTCTATGTGTTCATTCGACAACGGCGCATCGTTGAACAACTTCGATTTTTGAAAACACATTACCAAGATGGCGGCGGTGACGTCATGCTTGATTCCTGGTCCATATAGTACTTTAGTTTTCGTTTTTGAAAATTCCGATATTCTTAATCTTTATAACTACAAGGCCCCCTACATCTGGTAAATCATATAATAAAATATAATATAATATAGAATGGGATTGACATGGTGATCCTTTTCTACGCCTGGTCAAAAAAATCTATAAGCTGCCACATTATTTACATGTGTGATATCCCCGGTCCTGCTAATTGTTGACAAGAACCGGCAATTAAACTTTATATGATTTCATAAGAAAATGATTTTAAAAACATTGATAATTGATTCAAGGTGGCTGCATTCTTTGATTTTCATTTAATTGTACTCATTATGAAATATCTATTTATCACACTTTTATTCGTGCACTGCTTTTCTTTGTCGGTTTAAAAATATTTCAATTATCCATAATTTAGTCAGTCTCATATGAAAACATTTAAATTTTGGATATGATGTGTAGAATATGCATTATAACATATCTTTTCATTACGCGTTATTGTCAAAATCGCATTGATTGTTCTTGTTTACTTCGGCCTTAAAATCATGTATATTCACCAAAACCTGGTAGATAATGTCAATTCAAACACTCTTCTTCGATTCTATACCAAAAGGTTAACAAAATTGCCATCCAAAAGCATGGGGGAATGAAGCGCTGCTATAAATAGGCGAACTACATCAACGGCTGGTCAGTTTGTGGAACCACAATTATTTCAACCCATTCTGATGAACACGGGTATTACGAGACACATATTATCATAAAGCGTCAATGCGGCAGAGAGCCAATTATAATTTTCCTTTAATTTCTATTAAATTATATAGGTTGGATGGCTTCTTGATCTCGATTGGGTAGTATTGGGTAAATCGCCCTGTCGCTCATGGTTCATGTTTATGGACAGGCGTTTGCGAATGATCTTAAAAATAAACATGGTGGCGGTCGGTATACTCTTTACCAGGAATCTTCTTCGGAACCATAATATGGTATAAAGTTGTTTAGAAGAATGTGGAAAACCCACATGGTCAGGCAGCCGACCTTATTCCTGGTTTAGAACAGACTCGGTATCGAACTTTAGTCATAAAGCTATTTGATCAACATCGAATTAAGCACGTGGACAATAATCAGCGCGGTGAGCGGGTTCCTATACCTGGACAAAAATGAAACCAATGACATGACATGTTCTGAAGCTTTAACTATTCAGATACCATAACTTTAGTATCAATTTTAACGCTAAGAATTAAGCTTGAGTTATTACTCTCTTTGCCATACACCACCGCCTTCAAACCTATAAACTGTCGACAAAGATAAAAAAAAAAAAACGTACGTGCCACAACTTGCAAAGTTAAAAAATAGGACGTCCTTAGTGACGTGAGACCCTCCCTCACCAGCATGATTTTATGAATGAGAAAAAAAGACCTTTACAAAAAAATTCTTTACTTCAATTTGTACTAACGCGATAAGGTTATTTAGTGAAAAAAAAGCGGGTTTTCGTTGGATTTTCAGTTAAAAACCTACAACTGTTTGCTAAGAGTAACCAAACGAAGGGTTACTGGCTCTCTCTTCCGAAAGTCAGAAATGTCAATCGGTCATTATAGTCGGTTTGACTTTCCCTTGCAAATGTGAAGTCGATTCTTGAAATTGAGAAGAAGTGAAC
The DNA here is from genome assembly GCA_917208275.1 of Patella pellucida. Taxonomy (NCBI): domain Eukaryota; kingdom Metazoa; phylum Mollusca; class Gastropoda; family Patellidae; genus Patella; species Patella pellucida. Next base: position 34,471,452 of record OU795042.1, read on the forward strand.
ATATTGGTGCATCCGAGAAGATACCTATCTTCAAATATCGAAACAATTTAGCTTCTTGGATGTTTTCGTATCTGTTTTCAATTCGTCAGATGTTACTACATAATGGTGTTACGATCTTCAATTTAAATGAAAGTTTGTTTAGGAGCGACGAGGGAAAGTGGTCTGTAATTAAACTTAATTTGAAATGCAAACACAGAAACGAAGAATCGTCCCTCACCGTTTTATTTCTAGGTCAATGTCACGTGCTGGTAAAATGCTGGTTTGTGAGACGTCACGTGTATGAGGTTGAGAGCAATAACCACTTAGACTCAAACTGATATACATAAGTAAACCTAAGCACAAACTCTAATGAATTTTTGAAAAAAATACAAACGCAAATAAGATAAGAATAAATTGATGAAAATATTTCAGGGAATAACTAAATATATTTTTGATAAGATGAGGTAGAAGACGTTCATGATCTATTAAGAGGTGGCCTACTTTTTTTGAGGAAAATTCCGTCACAATCTCAACTCTGAATCCTTTTAATTAGTTTTTTTTAATTCTGCATGTGTTTGCATCTCCTTTTCTAATACCCATAGATCGAGACTATAGCTGACATGTTTTCTTTTCAAATACCACACATCATAGCTAGAAAAAAATAGCCGACAATTTTAATCTTTGTACAAATAATAGATTAGATAATTAAATATAGACACCTTCCACATTGACGGACTGTTTTAAATTATCCTTCACCATAGTTTAGATAATGAATAAAGTATAAGCTGTAGAGTGTTATTTTAAAATGTTGTACAACTACAATTTGTAAAAAAATATATTCTTTTTTTGTGACTTGCCAAAATGAAATGAAATAAAACTTGGTTTAACGTCCTTCCTACTTTTCAACACCGACTCGGTTAATAAAGACGAGCCAATTTGAAAGGTTTAAAGCCCCAATACCACTCTTGTTGTAACTGAATAATATGTTCCAATCTTTCCTCTGGTCAACAATTTGTACTATTTTACAATATTTCAATGATACAATTGCATCTTAACACACCTAATTTTAAAAATTGGAAAAAATTAAACTACATGCCGTAACATAGTTTGAAAAACCTTACGTAAGCACTTTCAAATGCAACTTGGATTTAAACATATTTTCGAACCCTCTGGACAAGTAAGATAGGTTGTAATGGATAATTTACACAACAGGTAAGACACTTAAACATCTTGCAGTTAGAATAATGCTAATTTTTTTTTCTGAACCTGTCAAGCCAGCAAGAGTGTTATTGTCCCTTTAAGTACATACTTTATAAAACGTTGCTTTTTGTGATCATAGATAATTTATGTTTCATTAATGTAGCAAAAATTGAAATTGGAGAGACATTTTGTAATGAAATTTACACAAGCATAATCCGGTTATTTGTCCGAAATTCTCTACTTATTTTTATCTAAATGTTTGATTATTTACTGACCACAAAAATCAAATAAAACACTCCAAACTATCTCGTTAGCTCAAAATAATTAAAAAGATAATTGTTACAGGTCGTCAACCACAGAGTTTGTCATTGATATTTTAGTAATGTTTTACGTAAAGGACCGTTTGTAAAATTAATCAAGCACATCCAGTAAAACTGAATCAATACATAACGACACGGAGAGAACCCACGAGGTTAGGCAGGCAACCCCACTCTTACGATCGAAACCACGCCATAAGACTCAATGATCGGACGTGGTGCCTTTTTAGTTTTGCATAATCTATAAGACTTTTAATGTGGAATATAAAAATAAAATGTGTCTATGTATAAAAAAGTGTTTGATGTGAAGATGACATTCCATTTCATGAGTAACCCTTTTATATCTACACCGAACAGAACTGTAATGTTTAAATAAAAACGGTTAAATAAAATAGCATAATCTGTTGACATACTCAATATTTCAACGGTATTTGAAACTATCTTAATACCAGTTTGGTGTAACAAAAACCCATTTATAAGATAAACATGTACATTAACATCTCAACGATATGGTTAACCTTTAGAGTAAGACAGTGCGTCAGAATTAGATAAATTTTAAAATTATATATTATTATACTGAAAACAGATTAAGTTTTTATTTTCAATTGTATGTAGTATATAAATGGAAACAAATTGTGGATGCACATTTGCTCAAAAACTGTGATTTGTGAGGGACATAATGTTCTTATATTATATTATTGTGCATGCATAAAAAAGGAGGGGAGTAATGTGTTACCCTTGCCGAAGACATCGACATAATACTTTATTTTAAAGAGCTTTGATTGGTAGATGGTATAGAAATATATTTTTCATCAGAAATAAAACTAGTCTTTCTTTAAAGAAAATGTTACATGGAAAGGGAGTACTAAATTTTTAGAAAAAATACAAGATTACATATCTTTATCATTATTTAAACAACACGAGGTCAATTCAATATTGGCATAAGTACACTAGTTATTCATTTAATAAAAATGTAATTCTTGCTTTGATACATTTGCCTTCAGCTAACCGGTTGACAGCAAACAAAATGCATCCATGAAGCTTATAAGCCATATCATTTAAAGTCTGGGGCGAGGAAGGTTTCCTTTGTGAAAAACACGTTGTAGTATTTTATTTCAGTGCAACTTGCATGTTCATATTGTTAAGGCCAAAATCATCGAAAGGTTATCACATTAATTGTAGTATTACGATGACATGCAAGTCTTCAAAAGGGTGTCTTTCTCCTTGAATTGCTGCTTTATATTGCGCGTCAATTGTTTCAATATTATCTATCAATAGACACAAAATCCTGAAGTTAAAGGACCTAAGTCCGTAACCCAAAATCCTCGAAAATCTTCGACATGGAAAACACGAATTATTGGTCAATTTAAATCAAAATTGATGTTGTGATCTTACCTGGAAACGGTAGGCCTCTGATATCCAATATTTAAAACAAGATAAACAGTTTACCATTGGTACACGAATCGTGTACCACAGAGCGTTTCAGCGTCACTTGTAACAAGTGACAAGAAAGAACGAGTCTAGACATATTCAACAGCTCCTGTTAAACTATGAGGCCATATTTTATCTGGTGGGCATGCGCAGTAGACTGGAATAACCAGACACTATAATTTCCTCTTGGTTAAGACTCCTGCCGTATTTCGCTGGACATAACTGATTTCAAATTAGAGTCAAAACGGAAACAATTTAATGTAAATCAGTTTATATACAATCAGATTATATTATTATATGCGTTGCGACCCATTAAGGTCAATTGTTAGGTCCGAAATGTTAGCGATTTAGCTTCTTTAATTTTTGTATAAGCTTTAAATATCAGAACTTTTTTTCCATATTTAAAGGATTAAAATAAAACAAAACAGGATCTTACCTTATTGAATGTTTAAACCATCAGTGAAACGTAAACGGTGTTTCAATTCCAGAAGAAGTGTGTGAGATACTAGTATATAAAAGTCCGTTATTAACTCCGTGTGAGGTTTATGTGATGTATTAGAGAGATATTATAGCTTAGATCACCTTTCAATACCTTATTTTCTTCCTTTCTTTGTAAACCCGATTCCTTCAACGGGCTGTGGTGTCGGCAAAATGACCCCCAGGTCAAGATACATGCGCTGTGTGATTGTGATCCTGGAACGTGTTTTAGGTAGAGTTTGGTGCACACGTGTCAACAGTTTGCCGCCTCTAGTAAAATACGATTTATTTATTTCAACAAATTACCCCCAAATCACTCCATAACACGTTTAGAAGCAGTTTTATATAGTGTTTCTAGTTCTATTTGTTTTAGAATTGAACAAGTTTCTGGTTTCAAATATCAAAGTTAATTCCAAACCTTATAGCATTGAATTTGTATTATCACATATATGCAATGGATACACGTATTCAATACACTTCAATTTCTTTCATGTACGCTGAGTAATTTATTTACGTTAAGTAATGCATTATATTATTTTATTAAAATATTCTAGAAAAAAAATATTTAGTAAATCTACATGAACACATTTACAACTGAAGTTCTAAAGGGCATTCCTTTCAATTAATCCGTGTTCCGAACCTGTGTGACTGAAAACGAAAGTGTTATTGGAGTACAATAGGACAAAGACGGGGGCCTAACATTGCACCGATTTATGGATACATGTACATGTACATGCAAAATAATCCAGGACAAATGGAATTCGTCGTTGTCTGTTCAAAAGTTTTCTCCCAAAACTAAAACATAAAACAAGAGTTTGTTTTAAGATATCCAAAGTATTCATTTCTGTTCTGTCTTCATTTGAACTGAACAGTCATTTAGGATTAAACCCCCATTTTTTTTACAGAAGAGAATACACTCTTTCTAACTTCAAACCAAACAAGGGCAACATATCGCCGATGTCTTTACGACAAGCATACCAATTTCGTGCTTGCGTTTCAAAGAACATAACTATGCCCACCGCCGTAGAAGAGTTGAGCCCAGTCCTCGGGAGGTGGTATCCAAATAATATATTTCTGTAGACTTATGTCTCCAATAATTGTAAAAGATATGTCTATGTAACCCACAAGAAATATCAACTATGTTACCCGAAATATATGTTAGTATTGTTCTCTTTCCCCGCGGGATCTCCTAGGATATATGAAATATGCGATCTAGCTAGATTTCATCTTGATTATACATAGCTGGAATAGTGTTCAGATTCCTCACGTACAAATACACAAATTAGGAGGGCGTCGTATTAGAATCTGACATTACAAAATACTTCCATGATTTGGATATTTTTAAAATCTTATTTGGAAGTGTTTTCATCGTTTGTACTATGAAGTGAAGAAAGATTGAAAAAGAATTAAACAGTCTGAAAAAATGTAGTGTGCGGGGTGGGAGCCGCGGTCGCTCAGTGAGTAAGGTACTGACTGGATCCCAGTGTTGGCTGAGAAAGCTCCTCGGGATTTTCCGGCTTTTTTCCCTTTGTCACAGGTGCATGACGGAGGTGCCTGTGAAGGAACGGTATATAGTCATTCATATGGTACGAAAACCGTCCCTTATAGCACACTAAATACACTTCTTCATTGGCCCGAGTGGGGCAGAAAACTGGGACGTAATACCCAATTTTATTTCATTTCAGTCTTAATACTTTAAACGTTTTTTTTAAACTACTATGCCTTTTTATTTCGTTAACTAAAACGTGTTTTCCTCATTTAGATTGATGATTACTTATATAGATGAATTTATTTCAAATGCCCTTACCCATTCGGTCATAAAGACCAGGGGCCGTTTGCTCAAAGCTCCGTTTTCTTTTAACGATCCGTTAACTTTAACGGATAGAAAGGTTGTTGCTGGAAATAAAGGCTCAAAACATTCGGTGGTGCAAATTTTTCCTACAGATTTATGCTAATATTTCTAAAGGAAAAAATCAAGTATTCTATAGTTTTTTCTGTAGTAAATTTAACAAACAACACGTTAACAAGATAACGATTCGTTAGAGTTTAACGGGTCGTTAAAATAACTTAGTTGTGAGCAACCGACCCCTGATGATTTCAACTCAAGAACTCTTTAGCATGTCTGTTTTGACCGTGAAGTAAAATCGTGTTGAAAGTTGACATTCTTCGTTTTTCTGAAAAGCTATAATATATTTAGTAATTGAATATTGTTGACAAAATATTATTGAACAATTAACTTGTTCTTACTTTCAATCGAACGGACTTTAACTTTTGTCAACGCCCTGGCACCATTTGCAATCTCCACATGTTTTGTTTATTTTCCTTTGCGTGTAGTGCCAATATGTGAGCTGCTGGCATTTTAAAAAAATCCGAGCATTTTCTACAAAAACCCAACACCCCAGAATGAATTATTAAGACAATTATTTATGTATATAAAGATTACAGGTGAGTTATGTATGTAATGAGGGGTGTTGTTTTAAATATAGTATAATTGATTGCAATGTACATGTATATAATATTCATTAAGGTATACAATGTTTGGTCGGTATTGAATTTTGGTAAATGTAAAAGAACAACAATGTAAAGTATATGAAGGAGTGACACTCAGATTTGAATAGAATGTGGATATTATTGTGTCATGCAAATTTGACCCGGTCTTCTCTTATGTTTGCTTTGGTTATACAGATACAGGTAATTAAACCATAGACATTGACAGTGTGGAAAGTTAAACGCAGTAAAAGAAGTGTTATCTCCCTTTAGTCATACGGTATATAATTAATTTCCAAGCACATTCAATTCCAGTTAGCGAGGGGTTTAACAAACTAGGATATTTCGTTACTCACATTGGATCATATTTATTTCAATAATTCGCTTGTGTATAGGGGGTCTTTCGTAGTGACAGGAAACCAGAGGACACGGAGAAACCCCACGAGGTTAGACAGTCGACCCTACTCTTATAGATGATAAATCAATATATAAAACACAATATTTGATCAAAAAAGATCGTGTATTCTAAGATTCGAATCAAAATTGCCTAAAATTGTAATCTAGGTTGTGTAGTGTGTAGAATTGTAATTCGCATGAATTTATTAATATACCGCTATGGGTATTCTACTCTAAGTATTACTTAACATGCATAAAAAATACGGTTGTTGTTTTTTTCTGTTCGGTCGAGACCCACGTGACGGATCAGCAGTAACATACTGCATAATTGTAAATTATGGGAGATTTTTTTGTCCATCTAAAAGTTGAGAAAACGAGAAGTCGAAGGCAAGGGGCAAGAGGGTGAAAGGTTCTCACCCCGAGAATACGAGAATTTTGACCCCATGCAGAGTTCTCGCGTTCTCCAACTCGACTTCTAACTTTCTCGGCGTCGACTTCTTGTTTTCTCGCTTCCTCGCATCAGAAGTTCAATTATTGCTACACATGTTCTATCCACATCCACAATAATCTACTAATATTCGAGTATGTCATTATTTCTGGTGACAATATGCTATGCTATTTTTGTTTCATTAGAAACTATAATTTTTATAGACAAAAACAAACTTTTGTGAAAAGACCACGGTAATTTAAACTTCATGTACGACTTAGTTTATCAAGCACATGGCCGGGGGAAGCTATTCTTGATTGGTGGGGGGGGGGGCTTCCACCCCAAGTCCTTATAGGCGAGGGTCCGGGAGTCACAATAAGCAAGGTACTTTTCTGCACCAATGAAGACGAGCATACGCTATGCAGTGTGCAATGAAATAAATTTTGCCTAGACAGCGGTAGTGTATAATCCGAAGATCGAAGATCGCAGACCTGTATAATCCGAAGATCGCAGACCCCCTATACTATATTCCGCAGACCCCAACTATAATCCGCAGACCCCCTATACTATATTCCGCAGACCCCAACTATAATCCGCAGACCCCCTATACTATATTCCGCAGACCCCAACTATAATCCGCAGACCCCCTATACTATATTCCGCAGACCCAACTATATTCCGCAGACCCCCTATACTATATTCCGCAGACCCCAACTATAATCCGCAGACCCCCTATACTATATTCCGCAGACCCAACTATATTCCGCAGACCCCCTATACTATATTCCGCAGACCCCAACTATAATCCGCAGACCCCCTATACTATATTCCGCAGACCCCAACTATAATCCGCAGACCCCCTATACTATATTCCGCAGACCCCAACTATAATCCGCAGACCCCCTATACTATATTCCGCAGACCCAACTATATTCCGCAGACCCCCTATACTATATTCCGCAGACCCCAACTATAATCCGCAGACCCCCTATACTATATTCCGCAGACCCAACTATATTCCGCAGACCCCCTATACTATATTCCGCAGACCCCAACTATAATCCGCAGACCCCCTATACTATATTCCGCAGACCCCAACTATAATCCGCAGACCCCCTATACTATATTCCGCAGACCCCAACTATAATCCGCAGACCCCCTATACTATATTCCGCAGACCCCAACTATAATCCGCAGACCCCCTATACTATATTCCGCAGACCCCAACTATAATCCGCAGACCCCCTATACTATATTCCGCAGACCCCAACTATAATCCGCAGACCCCCTATACTATATTCCGCAGACCCCAACTATAATCCGCAGACCCCCTATACTATATTCCGCAGACCCCAACTATAATCCGCAGACCCCCTATACTATATTCCGCAGACCCCAACTATAATCCGCAGACCCCCTATACTATATTCCGCAGACCCCAACTATAATCCGCAGACCCCCTATACTATATTCCGCAGACCCCAACTATAATCCGCAGACCCCCTATACTATATTCCGCAGACCCCAACTATAATCCGCAGACCCCCTATACTATATTCCGCAGACCCAAACTATAATCCGCAGACCCCCTATACTATATTCCGCAGACCCCCTATACTATATTCCGCAGACCCCCTATACTATATTCCGCAGACCCAAACTATAATCCGCAGACCCCCTATACTATATTCCGCAGACCCCAACTATAATCCGCAGACCCCCTATACTATATTCCGCAGACCCAAACTATAATCCGCAGACCCCCTATACTATATTCCGCAGACCCCAACTATAATCCGCAGACCCCCTATACTATATTCCGCAGACCCCAACTATAATCAGCAGACCCCCTATACTATATTCCGCAGACCCCAACTATAATCCGCAGACCCCCTATACTATATTCCGCAGACCCCAACTACAATCCGCAGCTTTGTGTTACGTGTAGCTCTAGCTGTCATTTCCTGATTCCGCCAAATCTATCATCCACTCAAGACAAAAAGATAACAAACACGTACTTCCAACAGTGTTTGTATACAGAAAAAAAACAACACTTAGGCCTTCAACCAAATCCACTTCAATGGATCAACCACCTGTAGTCTTGAAAAGGAAACGAACGCCTGGTCAGTGATGATGATACGATCAACAAGGTAAACAGTAAGCTAGGCCTTTGCCTTTGGCCTTTTTGGGCTAGCCTACTAGTACTAGTAACTATTACTCTATTACTTCTTTGTAATATTATTACTCGCCAGTAGCCTAGATTAGAATACGTCCCGTCGAGTCGAATGTCTCCCTACACCCAACTCATTAAAATATCTAAAAATGCCATGAGGTGTTGAGGGCGAGGCCTATTTCATATTTATAATTTATTGTCATACTATAATTTTTAAAAGCTTTTTCCTAGCATATCCAGTTCACACAGTCGACTGTATTATTTAATTGTTATTATTTAGGCCCATGGTATAGTGTATTCATATAGTCAAAATACTAAAAAAAATAGCTAGGATTGCCAAAAATAAAATCAATCAAGGCCTTGTTCTTGTTCAGTTGTTTGCAATTCACATCATTCCACTACTCGGCTTTTGGCTCAAACTATCACCAGAGTTTAATAAGTATTATGCAATGGAGGTGGATGTGCCTTGGGGGGGGGGGGGGGGATTTCATCAGGTTCATAATTTAGAAGAGGCACTAGGCCTATAGGCCTACTACTAGTACTAGCCTGTCACTCTTCTTGCCCCCCAAAAAAACATTTAATGATGGATTTAGTTTCGAATTATTGAAAATAACCTTAGTTAGACTCACCTTTTTTTTGAAACTTAAACAAATGTCTTACTAGTATTGGTATTGATTAATATTATTAATAACTAAATTTATTATTTCTCAGAAAAACAAGAGAAAAGAGTGTAGAAATTTTGGAAGCCGAGCATTCAGCACGAAAAAATTGATGGAATGAAACAGTTATCTGTAAGTTAAATATGATATTTTATTCTTTTTTTTAAAAAATGTACTGATATTGAATTACTACAGCACATTTTTTAATAAAATCAATACTGTCACACAATTTTACTATAAATAGTTCGACACATACATGTACAAACAGTCAAACAAGTCCTGAGACTGTAGTGATAGGCCTACATGTACATGCTTCAAACAAAATGAAACACAGCAAAAATCTTAGTGAGAAAAAAATTTCTCATATATAAGTTACATATTTCAATCAAGTGATCTTTTGTTACATTTTTAAATGATGTGTTCTTTTCTTTTTATTTCAGTCAACCCAGCATGATCATGATTATTTAAGTACAATCGGAACAGGTAGACTGGCCAATGCTATTGATAATTTGACAAGTCAACATCCCGAGTTTTCTATATTATTTATATAATTTAAAAGTTAATGACAATTTATTTCGATATTATACTGGTGTTCCTACTTATTCAGTGTTTTTAGCCTTATTTAATATGATAAAGGGAATAAAACTGACGGATATAATTTTTTTAGTAATCGGTGCAAACTAAAGGTTCCTGTTTTAAAGATTTTAATAATATTACAATTACTATAGATAGTACAGAGTCATTCCTCCCATGATGAAGTAATGTTTTGCCTGATTTTACTATTGTGTAAATATTATGTATTTTGCTGGATGTTATGGTACATTTTCGATAATAAAACCAGTTTTTATTTTAACTTTGTTTTTTTTTTGTTAATGATTCAGCAAAGAAAGTCATAAAGTCATGATTATTTGTATTTTGTCTCCAGCTATCAAGATATTTTCTAATATCGATTTTTGGGGTAATAATTCTGTGACTATATAGGCCTATCCGTAATAAAAGATGGTAGGCTACTAATTCAACTGCATCCAAGTTATATATATCCTTAAGATCGGAGGGTCCAAATGTTTACAAGGGTTTATTATTTACGGGTCAGAATAAGAAGAATAAGTCTTTGAAAAAAAAAGAGAAATGAATTGTTTTTCAATAAAATAAATTGTGGTGTCTGTTCGGAAGGGGGGGGGGGGGTATATATATTATTTTAAAAAATAACTTAATTAGTTTTTAAAACTTACAGCCAGAGCAGTTTTTTTAAAAAAAAATGTAGGCCTATTGGAAAATAAATGAATAGAAACATCGTCTAGGCCTATTTATTTTTGTTTTTGCTTGTTTTGGGTTTTTTTTAAAACAATTCTCTCCAAATATGTCCAACATTCATTTACGGATTGGCGAAATATATTTAAGTTTTTTTGTTAAAATCGCTTCATACATGCATCGCATTTTCCAATAGGCCTAGGTCTATATTTATTTATGAACGGCGAATTCCGAACATACGACGGCTGATATGGACATACAAAAAGCAGCATTTTCCTACTTCGAATTTTCACCCAGCTCATTTTTATTGTTCACCCAAGAATGCATACTCTTAAAGGGTGTGGGGGGGCATACTAGCCGAATCAAATGAAGGCTATTTATTTAGTAGACGGGTCATAATACTTCACTTGGTCGCCAAGAAATGACATGACATGTTACTAAAAATAGCCCTATCGATCGAAGCATTTTATGATATGTTCCGACATAACACAATTATGTATAATTATATTAAAAATGTGAAAAGGTACATTATTTAAAGTTACATCATCAATTGATAATAACTAATTTGAAGAAGGGAAAGTTCAGTTTGTATGTATTGACTTATTGTCACCGACGTCAAGTTGTCAAGCGAAGCCACTAATATTGTTAACAACGTAAAGCCCCCCTCAACTAGCGCCACCAGTGGCGGAGTTACCTCCCTTCAACAATGACGAATAGGTGAATACTATAATCCGCAGACCCCCTATACTATATTCCGCAGACCCCAACTATAATCCGCAGACCCCCTATACTATATTCCGCAGACCCCAACTATAATCCGCAGACCCCCTATACTATATTCCGCAGACCCCAACTATAATCCGCAGACCCCCTATACTATATTCCGCAGACCCCAACTATAATCCGCAGACCCCCTATACTATATTCCGCAGACCCCAACTATAATCCGCAGACCCCCTATACTATATTCCGCAGACCCCAACTATAATCCGCAGACCCCCTATACTATATTCCGCAGACCCCAACTATAATCCGCAGACCCCCTATACTATATTCCGCAGACCCAACTATAATCCGCAGACCCCCTATACTATATTCCGCAGACCCCCTTTAAAGCTTCAATTTTTTTTAATTTTTCACACTTTCAGAATTCCTAATACAATGTTGCAAGGTCACAGTAATTTGACTTTATGTCCAAAGCTTTGAATTCGATTGATCTTTGACTTCAAAGGACTGACTCGGCATTACTATAACGAAAATTTCATCAGATGGTTCATATATTGCCCTTATTCACTGGGCTATATAGAATATTAGCCCCTTTTACACACTCTGTCCATGTATTACATGAATAATGATATATTCTTCAGTTGTAAATTTGATTCTCTTGAGAGAGGGTTTACAATATTTCTTCTGAAGTTTAGAATACCTGCCCGAATTTCTGTAAAGGAGGATAAGAATCTTAGTAAATTTTCAAATTTTAAATGGAAAGACATTTCAAATTTAGAAGAAATTGGGAGTGGTGCCTTTGGCACAGTGTTTAAAGCATCGCATGACGAGAGCGTTGTTGTTGTAAAAAAAAATATCGGGGAAGGCGAATTCTACAAAAGTCGAGTTTTAAAAGAGTGTTCTTTGTTGGATTCCTTCAAACATCAGGTAGTGTATAATCCGAAGATCGAAGATCGCAGACCTGATGTTTGAAGGAATTCTGAAAGTGTGAAAAATTAAAAAAATTGAAGCTTTAAAGGGGGTCTGCGGAATATAGTATAGGGGGTCTGCGGATTATAGTTGGGTCTGCGGAATATAGTATAGGGGGTCTGCGGATTATAGTTGGGGTCTGCGGAATATAGTATAGGGGGTCTGCGGATTATAGTTGGGGTCTGCGGAATATAGTATAGGGGGTCTGCGGATTATAGTTGGGGTCTGCGGAATATAGTATAGGGGGTCTGCGGATTATAGTTGGGGTCTGCGGAATATAGTATAGGGGGTCTGCGGATTATAGTTAGGGTCTGCGGAATATAGTATAGGGGGTCTGCGGATTATAGTTGGGGTCTGCGGAATATAGTATAGGGGGTCTGCGGATTATAGTTGGGGTCTGTGGAATATAGTATAGGGGGTCTGCGGATTATAGTTGGGGTCTGCGGAATATAGTATAGGGGGTCTGCGGATTATAGTTGGGGTCTGCGGAATATAGTATAGGGGGTCTGCGGATTATAGTTGGGGTCTGCGGAATATAGTATAGGGGGTCTGCGGATTATAGTTGGGGTCTGCGGAATATAGTATAGGGGGTCTGCGGATTATAGTTGGGGTCTGCGGAATATAGTATAGGGGGTCTGCGGATTATAGTTGGGGTCTGCGGAATATAGTATAGGGGGTCTGCGGATTATAGTTGGGGTCTGCGGAATATAGTATAGGGGGTCTGCGGAATATAGTTGGGTCTGCGGAATATAGTATAGGGGGTCTGCGGATTATAGTTGGGGTCTGCGGAATATAGTATAGGGGGTCTGCGGATTATAGTTGGGGTCTGCGGAATATAGTATAGGGGGTCTGCGGATTATAGTTGAGGTCTGCGATCTTCGGATTATACAGGTCTGCGATCTTCGATCTTCGGATTATACACTACCCTAGACAGCAGCGTTACGACCAGTCCTTATTTCAAATTCAAACCGTCAATTACTTTCACTGGACCTTGGATAAGCAATGCTTGAAATTTGTGATAGGGGTGTGATCAAGAAACACCTATCCTATATTGTCCTTATAGTATCGTATTTTTGCGTAGGTGAGATATAAAGATCATTAAACGATTCTTTGAAACATCTTGATCATCCGAATAAAAGAGAATTTTAATTTTATATACCGTATTTCTTATAATAACAAATGTATTCTAAATTTTAAGGAGAATAGACACCGTGTATAGACCTATTATTTAATGTCTCGCTCTCCCTCCGTTAAACCACACTTAACCGTGTAAATCATTCACACATTCATATAACATAGGTCTAGAAATAAGTACAATATTTCATTGTATATGTCGAAACATTTCAGATCGCATACAGTTCATATACATAACATGATGTATACATAAAATAAAGATAATTATATGACTATAATACAGATCATATTGGTTGATAATATCAATAGTATTAAATGGCATACACATTATAATAAAAAGCAAAAATAGTATTTGTTTTCAGTCGCAAGGGAAGACATGGTTTAAATATACTGTCTCTCGTATACATACTGCGTAAGTAGGGAATGTATTTGGACAACAATTCAAACTAATTAAACTATCCAAAATTCAGAACCCTCTCAAAACTTTGTATTCGCCGGGAGATATCCCAAGCTAAAAGTCATATTTGTCACAAAGCTTGATTGAGGGAGAGTCCATTTTTCAGTATGTATTTGTCTTTACTTACTGTCCATATACCATACATATTGAGGCCTTACTAAATTCATGAATTATTTTCTGCCAACTTCTTTTTACGCCTAACCATTCGATCAAGAAATAACAACTGCCCCACCTACCCCCCAGTCAAGGGGTTTGGGCGCGCCTTATTTTTATTGGGATGCATCCCGGTAGGTACGGCCCTATGTGTAACTTATTTAATAACGAGAAGGAAATCTTAAATTTATGTAAATTTATCAAACTTATCCTCCGACGTTTTAAATGACAAGGTTATTATCCTGGACATGATCAAATTGTATAATATACTCTGTTCATTTCAATGTCAATAATATAATGTAAATATATCTTAATATTATTTATTGTAACCTATTATTGTTAATACCCTTCATGTAACTTCACCGAAGTTTTCTTTAATTAAGACTTATAATTATATATTATGGCTCAAGCTTACTAACGAGAAGATCCCGGGTTCCATCCCGGCGCCACATTGTCAAGATAGACACCCCATCGATAGCACGTTAAAGATTCACTGACAGTTTGAAATCAAAACACGAGTGTGAAAACTGCAATTCAAAAGCACACTGCTCGGCTTACGTCCATCTTCATAAGCCCTGTTTGGATAGGAAAGTAATACGTTAAACCCCATTTCATTTCATTTCCATTACCAATTAGGGGGTTTGGGTTGTCGAATAGTTAACGCGTGTGCGTTGGATCAGTAGGTCTGTCATTGAGACACATGGCGTGGTTTCGATTCGCCGCTTGTACCTGACAAGATGTAGGGTTGCATGTCCAACCTCGTGGATTTTTCCCGGATCCTCCAGTTTCCTCCAACTGCCGAAGACCCCTACGCGGAAGCGATTTAATGAAATAGAATTGAACCATGCGTTAGTTCCAGCATGACCTAGTTTGTGTCGAATGAGCGTTAAATCCCACTATTTTCTTTAACAATTAGACCAAATAGAACCAAAGGCCACACAAACTTCCTAAATATCAATTGAGGTCAAGTGTATGAATTAAGGTCATGAATATTGATTAATATTACAATTAATGTAAGTGTTGATGATAAGATTATCTTTAACTTAGAAATACTGGACTTTGTACTTGTTTCGCAAGAATGTTTAATATAATGTGATTAATTGCCTTTATATTTTCAAGCGCTTTTTTGTGTGAAGCACACATGGACTAAGACTAGTAGTGCGAGTTATTAATAGACAATTTTTCCCTTAATTTTTTTCTCCCCTCTTCCTGCATTTTTGGGGTGACTTTTTGGTCTAGAATAGGAGAAAATGGATCAAATTTGCAATTTCATAGCAGTTTTGGGTAATACTGGTGATATTACAGCGGAGGGATAGGGGTGTAAAATGTCTTTCTGCGGAGCAAGGAAATGTATCGGAAGTGAGATTTTCACCCCAGTCAACTTCAAATCCCTGTAGCAAAAATTCTAAACCATGAAAACCCTACAAGTTTATGATGATGAGATTGCCAAATTAATGTTGTCCCGATTGTGCCTAAAAATATTGGAACCAACAGAATGTTGATTAAAAAGCTACAGCCTGTGATGTTACAGCCATTTAACATTGAAGTCAATGGGAAAATAATTACTAGTTTGAGTCCACATTACTGAAATGAGTTATTTCCCTTCATACTATTCTATATCCGAGCATACAGATTTATATTTATAGTGCAAAGTAAGCAAGTAATTATTAAAGATGGTGGGCCTTTTAATAAACTCTTGTTAGAATTCTCCGTTTAGTTATCACCTTAATTAGGAGGGATTTCACCGTTCTTTCAAGCTATCCACAGATATTAGGCATGATTAACAGTATGAGCACGCGCCTTTACAGCAACATATAAATAAATGACAACCATTAGGCCACATAAAAAAAATTAGTTGGTGATCATCCTTTTTTTTCAAAAAATGTGGGAGGGAGGGAGGTTTTTATTTTTATTTTTTTAATGAATATATATATATATACAGAACAAGCAATTATACTTCAGGAATATTAACATTTCATGTCAAAACACAACTTATCTGCATATAAAGGATCTCCATTTGCATAGGCTATATTGTACAGATTAAATATTTTTACTTTAGACATTCCAGAAGGGATTCGATCAGATAATATATTTAAGAGATTTATAACTGAACACTTAGGCCTATAGGTAGTGCCGACGAGTTTATTTTATTTTGCAGGATATCAAATGTTACAAAATGTTTCAACTCATATCATGTTTGGATCGATATTCTTTTAGACATCAGCTTTCATAAAAATACTGTAGTTTGCGAATAGTAAGATCACCAGAAGAATCCGTAAATAACCCTCCCAAAAAACCCACAACGATTTGCATAACGACTAACGATCACTAATAATTGGTAGATTTAGTCATTCATCACTCCCATGTCATTCCGAAAATCTGTTGTTACATTTATACGAGAGACTGTTCTATGTAATTCAGAATCGGCAAGACCTATTCCCATCTAAATATTATAGTTCCAGGTTGTATTGTATTCCAAATATTGTATTTGGTGTTGTACGCATGCGAACGAAAATGTCGACCATTGCTGCCGTTAACGGGTCGCAATTTGTTAAATGTCATTCAGTCCCACGCATTTTAAGAGTATTGGAACACGTGTCAATTATTATATCCGCTCGTTTCATTAGAAATTTCGTAGCCTGGCTACTATTTGGAACTTTTAGCATTGGTTTTAAACATCGTAATAGGGTAAAATTTGAAAATAAAAATAAAAAAAAATTCTGGTCGGGTAGAATTTTCTGGGCGGGCGAGGATGATCACCAACTATTTTTTTTATGTCGCCTTAGAAAAAACACGTCCAAAGATCTCACCATTGTAAAAAATATCAAAGAAGGTATTCTACCGGCGCTACCCATCGAAATCTGTAAATAAATGGCCAGTAACCATATCGACTTCTCTACACAAATGTCCATTTGATTTGCAATTTCTAAAAATGTTTCTTTAGATAATTAATAGGGGGGGGGGGTCATTAAAGTCTTTATACGTATGTCACAATAATAATCCGTCTGTTCGATCCCAGTGTTGACCGAAAAGAGTCGTCGAAATGGTTCGGCGTAGTTTCTCCTTGCCAGCAGTGCAGGACCTAGGGCCTGGCAAGGACAGCTGTCTAGTCGTTCGGGTGGTACAGTTGGAATTGACAGTTGGAATTCGATATAGGAATAGGCATTAGTGTCATTCTACGGGAAAACTTTTACTGACAAATCACGCTGTATGGCGTATGCCCGTCTTCTTTAGCCCAATCGGAGCAGATCGGTAGGACGTTTAACCCCATTTTATTTCATTTCTGTAGATATATGTGTGGGATATCACCTTTAAAAATGATCTACTCCATTTTAATATTATAACAATAGTACATGTGACATTGACACAGTATCGTATTCAAGCCAGTAACTTTGATTGTATTTCTCAGAATAATACTAGGAGTAATTATATACTCTATGTGCTTGATACAACCGTGATTATGAGGTACGTGAGCCATATTAATTGGGACTTGTTGAGAAATAGGATATTGGATAATTGGAGTAGGCCTTATAGACCCTTGTACGGATTTACTATGACCTAAATACAACCCATCCGTGGCATGTTGACGTTTCATTTCTACATTCATTGCTTTAAGGATGTGAGTGAGTGACATGCTACTCACATGGTTCTGTTAATATTGCCTATAGGTTGCGCAATGTTAACCGAATGATTCTCGCCTAAACTTTAAGACTGTTGGTTATCATGTTAAAACTTGTTTTGGGATACTAATGACGATAAAATTAAGAACTTATCAAGATAAAGATATATAAACTTGTTTCATACAATCCTCATACTACAATCAACAGTTATCAGCTTTGACCCCAGTCTTGTCAGATTCCTTCTCCGATATGGCGACGTGAGTATATCTTAAATTGTTTTGACAATGTAATAGATGGGCGGAATACAATGGCATTTAAAAAGTCAAAGTGATGTCGTAGGGTGTTAATTTCTAGCTAGTAATCGCTTAGCACTCATTGTAAGAAATTGAATAAGTACTTTAAAAAGACATTAAAATCAGTCGATTCTCGGCAAAACCAAACGACTGTAAGAGAACTCCTCATTATGAGCAAAGTTATATAATGAAAAGTTGTATCAAATGTTCATAAATGGATAAGAGTTTCGTGCCCCGCTAGCGACACTGGCTACTGTCGTCGTGTTAATGAAAAGCCGGGTATGATATATGGAATAAATAGAAATGAATGAATGGAATGGGGTTTAATTTCAGACTAATATAGATATGAAATGACAGTCATAACCACAGACAGTCTATATCGGTATAATATTTGGTTAATGAATCTAAGTACTTTCTAAATACCAAACTTTTATTCATCCGAGTAACGACATATTTAATAATGTGCACTGGTAGCCCAAACTTTTTATTTTTATTTTTAACATATTTTGAATTTAAAATTTGACGTTTAATGCCGTCAGCCATGTTCGTCCACGTCTGCTACATTTTACAGATATAAATATTTGTATTCACGAGGTCTCAATTCGTAAATTATTTACACAGATATTCCACTTAACTTGGAGTAATTAACGTCATTCAAAAAACCTTGATTGGATCTATAATATAAATAAGTACCGATTTATTTTCTCTGTATAATTATTGAAATAGATTCAATAAGAAAATAATTATTATTTAACACCTCCTGTGTGCGTTTAAACAGCGGTAGTACGATTTACCCAAACCACCCGAAATCCACCCAAATCTACCCAAATCCACCATTATTTCAACTCCTATAATAATAATTTATATCTATATTTGATAATATACTATACACTTTATGCCAAATTTGCGTTTTTAATTTAAAATCGTAAGGTTTTTGTCTAATAATGAAATTTCCAAAAAAAAAAACGATTTCGTGCAATACACGAGCTATGTCCCTTGGTTACTACTACCAAACTTGCTTGGAAATCGCATTTTGAGGGGCATTTTGACACCAAAACGTTACGACTGTAAATTAAAAATGACAATTTGGCAAATATCGATATAAATTAATGTCTTATAACTTGAAATAATGGTGGATTTGGGTGGATTTAAACTGTAAGTTAATGTAACATGTACCAATTCGACGTTGTGTATAATTTCATCGCAATTTACACGCATAAATACATGCAATGCTCGACAGGGTAGCTTAATCGTGTATCTATGTAAGTCACGTGATGTCCAAATATAGGATCTTGTATGTTACTATAAATTAAATTTTATCTCACAAGCTTGTGGGCGTTATTATCATGTGACTGTGTGTGCACTGTATGCTTACGGGTACACCGTTTGATACAGGTGGGTAAAATCGTGTAGGTTCCACACTTTTCAGAAGCGATGTCAGAAAAACAACCCATACTCGGTAATGCTCCAGTCGGTGGGTGAGTTCATAAGTTAGTAGATTTTGATTGCGCATTTATTTGTATGTTGGCCTACAAGGAAGTTATTTTTTAACATTTCTATGTGCATGTTTGAGTAACTAATTCGGTGTCGAATTCTAAGGAAATGGATTATATACGTCTTGGTCTTGAAAATGTTCTATTTTAGATTGGTATTCATTTTATTGCATCACAAATGTAACGTCCGTAGTTTGTCAGATATTATATATACATCATATAAATGTAAACTTTCGCCATACTGACTGCATAAAACGCATTGCTTTTAAAGGATTACAATCACGGCCGTATGTAGGATTTTAAAAAGTGGGGGTGCAGCAGAGAGGTGGGGCGCCATAGCCTCCACGTAACTGAGGGGCGCCCTTAAAACCGACCGACTAATCAGGGCCTTAAGAGCATTATTTTGTGATCGTAAGAACATTATTGTGTGATCATAATTGACTGTATTATTTTATAATGGAAAGATTGTCAAAATATTGTATATTGAAGTAGCATTGTACTAATTGAAAATCAAGGCGCCACGTGTGTTCAGTATGATGACCTTGGATATCTTTATCTGTCCACCAGTCACACTCACTTATTGGAGGTGTAAAAACAATAATTATAGGTGAATAATGATCAAATAAAGTCTCGTTGGCAATAAAAAACGATGGGAAGTGTTAGAACTAGTGAGTATTATGAGATGATATCGGACAAAATAGCGTCAACAAGTCAAGCAAAACGACAGCTGATACACCTTGGTAATACTGTAATATATAGTCAAACAGTAGAGTAAGAAGTTTTATTTGAAACCCTTCAAGTGCCTGTGACTGGGTAGTATTTATATGATGTACTGTTCTGTATATTTTCAGTACAGGATATGGTGGTGGTGCTCCAGCAGGAGCTGTTCCCGGTGCGCCTCCAGGTACTGTAAATCTAATCCATGTGTTTTAGGGTATTATATTTCTATTTCTAGCGCCAGCACCCGGCTTGATGTGGTTAAAGTTTTACTTTAGATGATTGTTCCATGATTTTTATCCTTTGACTTCTTATTTGAAGGGTTAGAAGGCCGATTGGATAGCGCTGTGGTTGAGTCAACTGGCGTGGTTCGATTCCCCGGTTGTACGTTGCAAGGAATAGTGACGCCTGTCCTACTGCTAAAGACCCCAACACGCAAGCGAATTATTGAAATAAAATTGAACCATGTGTTAGTCCCAAAAATCTAGTTTGTGTCGCGTGCAACTAACTGTGAAACCAGATACACTGAAACTGTTTTTGATCATTCGACCAAACAACCCCCAAATGAAATGTTAAGAATCCATCGTTGGCCTTCCATAACTTTTTTAATTTCATTTTTTAGGAGGTGCCCCTTCAACATACCAGGGTCAGATGCCAGCTGCTGATGTTAAAGATGATCCTAATATGAAAGCTCCCGGACCCAGTGCCCCACCGCCAGGTCAACTAGAAGCTGTGGGAGGTTATGAAAACATCGGTTTTAATGCCTGTAAGTTTTTTACACTAGTTTGTCTTAGATATAGACAATCACATTTTAATATTTTGCTTTGTAGTCACTGACAAATATTTTCGTTTGTTTGGGTTTTTTATGTCGTCGCTTTCGTCTGTCCGTGCATCCGCCCTGAAAACCTTTACGGACGCCCAGACCGACAAGGCCGCTTGAGCATATGTTTTGCTGTCGATGTATATTTTATTAATAAATTAAATTAAAATGGGGGGGGGGGGCTAGTGGTCTAGACTACCGCGCTTCCACCTCTAGCTGACCGGCCACCTCTGGCTTGCGGCTGTGGTTTCGAGCCCTGGTGTGAGCGTATGTGGCATGGAGATAGGGGCGCCTTCTCAACCTCGTGGGTTTCCTCCGGGCACTCCGGTTTTCCCCCACTGCTAAAGGCCCCTGCGCGCAAGCGAATTATTGAAATAAAATTAAAAACCATATGTCAGTCCCGACC
Organism: Patella pellucida; assembly: GCA_917208275.1. NCBI lineage: Eukaryota > Metazoa > Mollusca > Gastropoda > Patellidae > Patella > Patella pellucida. The sequence continues at coordinate 34,493,037 of OU795042.1, forward strand.
TAGTTGTGTCGAGTGGACGTTAAACCCCATTTCTCTCTCTCTCTAAATTAAAATGGATCTCACGTATACCAATATTAACAGGACTTAACAATATCAAGATAGAATTGCCAGTATATCAGTAAAGTATGAGCTATAATAGTCAATTCTTGAACGGTTAAAGATGAACCCATGAGTTCGGGTCCCGAGTTCACGAAGCATTCTCAGTTAAGAATTTACTCAACTTTCAATCAGTGTTTATGATAAATATCTTTGACCCAGAAACACAAAACTTTGCACATAGTTTATTTTTGGTGTATTTGATACATTAAATCAATAAAAGTTTTATAAATGGCTATATTTTAGTTAAAATAAAGCCAACAATTTTGAGTAAATTCTTAACTTAAGTCTGAGAATGTTTTGTAAACTCGGAGCCTGATCTTAAGCAATTATATACTTTGCACTCGCGCAAGGAATACTAACTATATATTTTGTTGTTTGACTGTTGTTTCATTACCTTATAGCGGCACTCCCTCCGCCGTCATACGACGAATCAGAACGAGGTGCACCACCAGAAAATAGAGAATTTAAAGCGTAAGTTATTTGGTAGTGTAACATGCCTTTAAAAGTAATCTGTTGAGATCGACTTCATAATCTCAGTGGTAGACCTTATGGTCTAAACCCCAACCCCTCCACCTAACCTGTCTAAAGAGACAAATATTCAAAATTATTAATAACAGAAAATGTCTTTACATGTTCAGTTAATTTCTATAAATAAAACAACATTTTAATATACATGTAAAGGAAAATGTCTTTACCTGTTCAATAAAGCTTCTTTGTTTGAACCAATTTGATAAAAAAGAAAAGTTTCCATGACTATACATTTACAATGTTAACTCCTATTTTAGCGTACCAACAATAACAGAAGAGGAGGCTAGAGAGTCGCTACTATCATTCGTAGCAGAACATTGTTGTTATGGCAAAAAGGCAGCACAAGAAATGAACTATACAGATTTAAAATCAACTAGCGCCTTTCATGTAAGTTGTAACATTTTTTTCTTATTGTGAGTATCGCTGAAATAAAGAATCCAACCGAATAAAATATCTGTAGATAATGGAATGTCGCCAGATCCAACGAATTTATGGTATTTCGAAATCTAACTGTTGTAGCACTTTATCGAAGGAAAGTCTCTTTGGGGCCAACGACATTTAATTAAACCATTCAAAAGAATATTTATGATTTGGAACTTTAGGCAGTACAACATAAGTAGGAAATGGTAGCCTAATATGAAAATATCTACGATGATCTTGTATAATAAATCCTTGGCTGTAATTCAGTCCAAGCATTTAAAAACAACTGTTAGAAAATATATGTGATTGACATCTTTGCATGATAATAGCCCTTTAATCATTCCACATTGGCCACCATTTTTGTTGACTTGGTACAAATTACAATATATTGTAAATCTTCCACCTGAAGATTATAAGCTGCTTATGAAAACTGGAATGTCGGTCAAGGTGTGAAATTTCAAAATTTCTTTTGTGCGCGATGTGACGTCAAATCGTGTTTCGCTGTTCGCGAATAGCGCACCATTACCACCAAGTCTTTGTCACAATGACATCGTTATATTAACAAATTAAAAATAGACTAAATGTTGTTTCAGTATACGTTAGAAACATTTGGTGAAGGCAGGACAACGGGTTGGGCGTATGAACCTTTCGTTGGTAAGTGTAGGAGTTCATTATCTGTTAGCTCACCATTGACACATGCGAGTTGAGACTCAAATGTTCCGAATACCTATTTTAAAGGATTTTCTTTTACTTCTTTTTGTGTTTCATAAAGAAACAGGGTCTCGCTAATAGCATCCATCTAGTGGGTGTGATTTCTTGTAGATATGTGTTTTTTGTCGATATTGTTGCATTTTGAAAATAAACTACCTAAATCCAGAAACTCTAAATAAATAAATACAGTAGAAAGAGTCTTTTCCACTGACGCAAATTCCAGGTATTGCCATTCTTATCAATTATGCTGTTTTTGGAAATGACAACTCCAACTATATTTGTTAATCTATTATAGGTCAAACTATTGATGTTCCTCAGAATGGTGCAGCACCAGGTCCTTGGGATATTCAAGCACAGGCACCAGCCATGTTTCAGAATGGTAAAATTGAAATAGAAGTTCCTCACACAGCTGGTGTTAAGGTCTGTTTTCTAATGTAGTCATTTGGGGGGTTTCGGGGCTGGGTGGATGAATGGTTTAAGTACTCCAAATGTTGTGGATTTGAACCAAGGGTTGTGCGTGACAATGCACAGGGTCACCTTTCTTACACTTTGGTTGCTTACTCCGGTATCCCCGATTTCTCTACAGCGGTTATTGAAATGTAAAATATGTCGGAGAGTCCCGAAAAAACCTAGTCCATATATAGTTTTATTTTATCATTGGCTATTTTAATGCAATGCTAAATATGAGATCTTGCTCTTATAGTGACCTTTGCCCGGCCTGGTGTCCAGTTTTACACGATAACTGACTATACAGTATTGATTTCATTATTCAGTATATAAAATGTCCTATCATTGCAACTGAAAATAGCCACCACACCCACCAATCCCCCACTTCGCCCCCCTAAGAACATTGTTTTTAGCCTCCAATTTCTAGCCTGGATAATTCTATCGCAAAGCCCTTACCAGTTTTGGAATAGAAAAAAATCCATAACAACCATGAAAATTCTTCATAATTGTTGTGCTTCTATTATTGTAGCCCTGTCATGAGTGTCTTGCTACTGGACGAATCCGATGTTTCCGTTGTCAAGGCCGTGGAAGAGTAAGTTATCCATGTGTGTTTATGCTTTTCGGATGGTGATATCTGTCGTTCAAGTTTTAATATTATGAATACATATTCCATTTCTCAACTGTAACAAATATTTCAAATACATATATCATTTTATGGCAACATCTTGATCGTTTATCGTCTTGTAAATTCCAAACTCATTACAGTATCAATTCGAAATATAATGGAATTTAGATCTATAGTCAAGCAGGAGAATTTCATCTGTGAATTGATTCTATATTATAATTCGAACGGACTTATTCTTATTTCACCCTAAAGAAAGTGGCAGTCCCAGATTGCACTGGTGACCGTAAATAAAAGTGGGTTTAACTAACGATGTAAACCACGCGACATAATGGTCCTTTATCCGATCTGAAAATTCCAAATCAAAATATCCAGCGTTTCGCTATACTTTTGAAATTTCACCTCCAATTGTATGGGTGACTTGGTATAACCACTAGCTTCGTAAAGTATTTAAACATTGTTAACTGGACATATATCCATCGCGTAGAGTTTGGCAATTTATAGCCGATCTCACAATCATGGAAATTGAAAGTTTTTGTTTCTTCGAAAAGGCATCATGGGGTTTGAGTAGGATGAGTATTATGGTCTGCAAGAAATTTCCACTCTGAATAATCCAATATATCAGTCCCGTACTACTCCCCTCGGCTAGATGCTGTGTGATATTGTTTTATATAATGTTGATTATTGTTATAGTTACATTGTCATTCATGTAATGGAAGTGGTAGAGAATCGTATTATGAAGATGGGGAACATAGACATAGAACATGTTGTAATTGTGACGGCTCGGGTAGACGAAGGTATGTTTTTAGTGAATTAAGTGCAGTATATCCTACATACATAACGACCAATTGTTAGCACCAGACCACACCTATTAAAACGTGTTTTGTTGACAAGTCTCATAATATAATTATGTCTAACTTCAAACCATTTCATTTTTAAACTTTGAGATCAACAAAAACTTTAACCAGAGAATAGTATGATTTTTCCGTTATTATTTTATTAACATGGTTTGTGGAAATGTATGCTAATTTTAATATTTTGTATATAATTGTATGTTTTGGGGGTTATTCTATTCACCTGTATGTTAATTTTGTATAGATGTTATACGTGTGATGGTTATGGTATGATAACATGTACAGTGTGTGATGGTAGAGCTAGTTTAAAATTTTATATTAAATTAACGGTGTTATGGTAAGAATAAGACATTGTTTTAATGTTTCTCGATGGCCTTTGTGTCAGATATGACGAATGTTAGGTATCGCGTGTTCAATAATCTACTCAAGATAACGTGAACATATCAGCATTTTGTCAGCATTTCTCTTTTCGATTTCTCGGGATTCACGGTGGCTCAGCGAGTAAGGAGCAGGTGTTGACCACGAAAGTTCCTCAGGATGTGTAATTTCCCCTGGTCAGTGGTGAAAGGCGATGACGCGTAAGGAACATTGTCTCATCGTTCGAATGGCAATTGGCATTTCAAATAAAGAGTAAGGCGTTGTACCGCTATCCGGGCAAAATTGTTCTCGAGGAACACTGCATGACGTACGCCCGTATTTATTATTTTGGCAAGATGCTTCCATAATTACTTGACACGCCCAGCTCGTTTCCCCTTATTATGCAGATCCATTTTACTTTGTAATTCAACTGAGTAAATTCACCTAATAACATTTGCATAAATAGCCAAATCAGTTCAGTATTTTGAATTAAGAAACCGTGACACCCTCTCAGTTGAATTCCAGGAAGGCAATGTAGGTTTTGTCTCTGACAGAACCTTTATAATGTCGGAATGTCATTTATAATTCGCTTACTGAATATGAAACTAATTGAAATTGGGGAATATGATTGTGGATACACATATTTTATAGGACCAATCATTTGGAGGATCATATTGTAGAAAGAACAGCATTACCAGATGAATTAATCCGTGGTGTTTCAGGACAAATTTCTTTTGAAGAAACAGTTCCTAGGGTAGGTATCAATTTATATACCAAATTGTTTCTATGGCGTTTATTGTACATACATTGTATAGTATGACACAGTTATGTATACTTCAATTGATGGGTGTGCACGGGCGAATTGGCTACAACTTTGCGCCGTGAATGACCAGTCTGCCACATGCATGGCCGCTCTTTCGTTCAAACGATTATAGATCGCCGCATGCAACTAAGAATCGCGTAATTTCGTCGTTTTTGCGTTTTCTCCGAACATCTAAAGATGCATGCGAGAATACGAAATAGAAGATTTAATTGTAGGCCTACTAAATTAGCCTGGAAATGTAAAAGATGTGCAGTAAACCCAATTTCTGTTTTATTTCAGGTATGGCCGATTGTTCATTTTCCAGATCAAGAAGTAAACATGGCATCAAAGAACCTTGTAACTAAACATGCAGCTAGCTATGCAAATGAACGTATTTTAATGCAGGTATATCTGAGTTCTATTAGTTCTGAGAACATATTTACTGTGGGGGTCTTAATATTCACCTTGTCTATCTAATTGAGTTTAGCAACCATTGTTAAGGTGCTTCCATAACCTGGAAGACACGGTGTCCATTTAAGTTATCTGGCACTCTTCTATGTTGAAGAGAAGAAATCTTTACATGTCGTTTTTTTATAGTATCATGCACGTTAATACATCTTACCTTCCTGTGCAAATGTAGCTGCATCAGCCCCGCCCCACCAAGTGAAAAAAATGTCGATCATAAAAACAATAGATATTATTACATTGTCCGTCAATTATTATACAGCACCCCTGAGAACATTCCCGCCCCCCCCCCCCCTCGTTGCGCTGAGCTAGTTACGGTCTTGAGCTGTTTTACATCAATTCATTTATAGAACTATTTCTTAAGATTTTGGTTGTTTCATTAAAATGCTCTGACGAAATCATACAGCTATATATAATAATATGCCAATTTAAGATGTTTTATTTTGTTTTTATTATTAAATAGAGACACAAGGTTAGAATAATTCCTGTAACACAAGCATACTACAAGTGGAAGGATAACGATGCAAATTATTTTGTGTACGGATTTGAGAAAAAGGTTTTTGCGCCGGATTACCCACAGAAATGCTGTTGGGGTTGTTCCATCCAGTAATACGCCGGTTCACCATCATCATTAAGCGCTCAAATACAAAACAAATTACAGCGCATGTATACACTGATAAACACTGTATGTTACTGTACTTGTTTATCCTCCAAAATCAACAAAAACAAGATTCAATGAAATTTATTATTACTTATATATTTGTGTAATTAATTTTTTATGATGTGTATGTTGAAAACAAGAGTAAACTACAGATATTTAAAATAAAAAAATACTCAAGTCATCTTACATCTATCAAAAATAGTCATCTTCACAATGTTACAGTTTTCCTTTACGGTAAATAGGCTTAGTAGTCCAACGACATCGATTTGTAAAACGGGCAGTGGTTGGTGGAATTATTAGGCGTGGCATGACAGTCATTTAAACTATATACTCCCTTCATCCATTACATCACAAGTTGCGGGTGACGTAACCGGGCATTTGAAAACCCCAATACAACAACGTGTGAGTTTGACTAAAACTGCATTTGGCATAAAAAAAAACGTGCAAATTCACCACCCTTCTAGAAAGCAATGTTTAAAAACACGTAGATATATTGTTTAAAACACAATATAATATCTACGCAATTGCGAATATAATTCCCCCAAAATATGGTAACTAAATTATTGTGCTGTATGACTTTGTTATTCGTTGATTTAATAAAAGTTTATAAATTTTATAAATTTGGTTTTTACTTACATTTACAACATTGAAGCATCCCTGATTTATATAATTTCATCTGTTTGCATGTGTTGTCTTGTTTATTGTGAACGTGTGAGAAGGTGCGATTCATAGAGAGATACATGGGGTTTAACGCCCACTCGATACAAACTAGGGCATTTCGGGACTAACATGTGGTTTAATTTTATTTCAATAATTCGCTTGGGCGTAGGGATCTTAGCAGTGGGAGGAAACGGGAGAACCTGGAGAAAACCCACGAGCTTGGGGACAGGCGAAACCATGTCAGTTGACTCAATGACAGGCTTTATGACACAGCGCGCACAAGCTAACCCTGAATTGAATGGACAGTGATAAATACAGATGTATCCTGGGAATAATTTCTTAAAAATATGCAAACGTGGATATTTCTTGTTGATCGAATAGATAAAGATACACACTGTTCAATTATTATGCGAGGTGTTTTGAAAGGGTGTCTTGGTTTGATTCTGTATTGGGCATTTCTCTATAATACATTCTATATGTACATGTATGGCGATTCAATTGTTTAAGGGGTTCCCATAGGGAGGTGATACCATAATTGCACCACATTTCAATGTCGAGGTATAAGAATAGTGAATATAAGACATACCACCCTAACTGTCCCTAACATTGGCCATTAAGCACTTCTTCAAGTTTTCCCAGACTCCAGACATAAAATGCCATGTGTAACCATACAGATCAGTTTCAAAGACATCTGATCCATGCAGTTCATTTCAAGGCATTTAATTTATAGAAGTTATAGAAATTATTAATTAGACCTCCATTGACATGACAAGCTCTAAGTGAACTCTATAGACCCTTGGGTGGCTTGGATTTAAAACAGTCGTCCATTTAAATTAAATTAATAAATGGCTGACCAAGCTAACGTTTACTGTCAGACGCTGACGTCAGCATCGGAAACTGGTGATGAAAGGTCTTCCAAGCTAGCGTACAATTGCCATTGAGAACGTTACTTGACAATCGCAAAAATGTGGGTGGAGTTATCGTCTGTCAATCAAACGATCGCCAATTCTCATAGACGGTGCAGACACACAGTTGATGCCTATTTCTAGTCCAAACTTCCAACAGTGACAACTCCGTTCAGAATAAAGTGATTTGACTGAAATTTTCAATATTTTCTTTTTTTATCATCTAATTTTCTTTTATTAAAGCAAGAATTACCAACTCTTTATTAAACTCTTAACTAATATATCTTTAAATATATTTCATGTTTAGAGGAGATACAGGTCAATCTACAGGCGGACCCAGGAAATCATGTTAGGGGGTCCCCCCCCCCCCGAGAATTTTTTTGAAAAAATTTAGATATCAGTGGTGATTTGTGGCGCATATCTTTTTTTATACTGTTATTAAGAGGGGTGACCCGGGCGGCTAAGCCCCCCCCCCCTTGATCCGCCTCTAGGTCAATCCACTTTACACCCTCCTGCTCCCTCAGTTGGTGTTTCTTATCTGAGCTTCATTAATTCTAACAGTTACCAATTATTGCACATATGGATTCATATGGTCAGCATTAAAACCCATTTCAAAAATCCCTTAATGAAATTACATCACATAAGTAATTGAACCAAAACAACTTGCAACTTTTCTCTTTTTATTTTCCAATTTCAACATTTCTTTTTTTTTAATTTTCAAAATTTATAATTAATAGATTTTGTACAGAGCACTCTTTTAAGTCTAGTATATCTTGCATGTGTGTGACAATCTAGTCTAAATTACTAGACATAATTATCCAGTAATAACATTGACAATATATATATCTTGATACATTAAAGAGCAGCAGCACCAGAAATAATTTCAATAAGTTCTCTAGTAATGACGGCTTGTCGAGTTCTGTTATAAGTCATCTGTAGTTTGTCAATCATCTCCCCTGAAACATGATAAAAATTAAATTGTCAAGAACAGTGTTCAAGTCTAAAATTACAACAATAAAACAAAAATGGCAGATACATGTATATAGCAATTTGAATATAACCCCAATCTTTAACATCAATAGAATAAGAAGATAGCCATGTGAATACATAGCAGATATGTCTTAACCGCAGCTTATCCCAAAGGATTGTGACCAAATTCAATGCGGATCTAGGATCAATCTAGAAATATAAACTCTATTGTGTGGGCATATAAAGAATCATTTTATATTTGCAGTTTAGCTGTCAATAACATAGTGAATAGCAACATTCAAATTTAAAAATTCATTAGAGATTCGATGTAACAGGATATTAGCCCCCCTCCCCCCCAAGAACTTGTCACTTGAAATCTGAATGTTTTATTTCTTGATGGATGTTGAGGCTGTGCAAGGTAAAACATTTTTTATTTTTTTGAGTGTAAAACATACCTGCATTCTTACTGGCTCCCTCCATGGCAGTCATTCTACTGCTCTGTTCACTACAAGCACCTTCTTTTAAACCATAATAAACGAGACTTGCTAAAGCAAATTCATTGTAGCTTTTTAAAACATCTTCATCTATACTGTCATACAATGTTAATTTCTCTGCAGTAGCTACAGACTCTTCCGAAAATATTGGTTGAGCTGTTGTAGTATATGAAACAACACTCCTGAAATAAAAGATATAAACAGCAATGAGGAAAACTACTTCACAACTTTAATATGGATAGGTGTACATGTATATAATGTAAGCATATTTGTCTCAAAAATAGTTAAAAAAAAATCCTTGAACAGTGAGGCTGATCCTTGAAACAAGCCAACAGTGATGCTGATGTCCCAAAATAAATAGATGACATATATTACTCAACCGTACATTTATATTTTTGAAATCTATTGAGCACTCCCAAACTAATTATCTATATTAGTCTAAGTGAAAATGTTCGCAACTTGGGTCAAGGTTTTGAACTACCTGGTCCTAATTCCTAGAAAATTCTTAATGTAAGCACAAAGTCATGCTTCACTGAACCTTATAAAAATACCCTCCATAGAAAATTATCAAGACCATTCTTACGTAAGCGCAAGTCAAGTATACGTCTAAGCACATTGTGACTGGTAAAGTTAACCATACACTACGCCGCCTTCGATGCTCTTTAACATCATAACAACTTTGATATGTGAATTACTTCATAAATTTGTTGTCTGCTTCATTGATGTACATGTATAGGGTTGATTTAGTAGATGCATTTGACATATCGTCGGTGGGCGATCAAAACCTCGTATATCGGTTTTTGGCAAGTTTTCAGGGGGAACAAAAAACTATCTGCGCTTCCGGATTTTTTATTGAATGTGATTATATTTTTAATTTATGAACTAATTTGTGGAACATATAATATGGGAAGGTGTTTTTTTGGATATTTTTAGGGGTTTATGTGCTTTGGCTATATACGACATTTTGTCTTGTGAAATGGCGGCGTATGTGATATACGACGTTTTGTTCACTAACTATAAGCCATTTTCTGGGTATATACGACGTTTTGTTCTTAATAACCTATTTACACAGATTACTTCCTTACGCAGGATTTTTTTAACGGCCGGGGGGGGGGGGTTTGGGGTCCGGAGCAAGTCCGGAAAAATCGGGGTGTCAGTGGTGGATTGTGAAGCTTATCTGCACCCGAATATAACATTCAATTTTATCAGCTGCATCACCCTAACAAAGTACTGAAATGTACACGTTATTTTGTATACTGTTATTTATGGGAGCGCGGGTGGGGCACCTCGATCCGCCACCGGCCCAATAGGTTATCCGTGGCTTAGATATATCCACCATATAAACCAAGGTAAATTAAGCGGGGTCATCCGATCCACTACACAATTCAGGGTAGGTTACCCAGGGCGATAGTATCCACGACATTACTCAAGGTTAAGTAACCTATGGGGCTGTAATTTTCGCGACATAATTCAAGGCAAATAATCCTGAGCCATAATATCCACGACATAATTCAAGGTAAATTACACAGGGCCAGCTTGTGTCTAAGCGAGGTAAGAACTAGTTACCGAGGGTGATGCTGGAGGGTTGTAAGTACCGGTTTCTAGACTTTGTGTCTGAATGAGGTAAAAATTAGTTACCGAAGGTGATGCTGAAGAGATGCAAGTACCGGTTACAAGAGATGTTGCTTGAGCGAGGTAAGTGCTGGTTACCAGAGGTCAGGCTGAAGGAATATGAGAACTGGTTATTAGAGGTGGTAAAGGAATGTAACTACTGGTTTCAAGGGGGAGGGGGGGCGTGCTAAAAGTATGTAAGTACCATTTACTTGAGTCGGTTCTGGTGCGAGGTAATTATTGGTTATTTTGGGTGGTGCTCGGATGAGGTAAGTACTGGTTTCAAGAGGCCTGGTAAGTACTTGGGCCTGGCAGTGATGTTTAAACGAGGCAAGTAGTTGTTGCACCAGGTGTTGGAGCAAGGTATGTTTTAGTAACTGCACATGGTGCTGGGACCTGATAAGAACACGGCCAATCTGACTCATGATCACAGCTACATATTACTAAGGGGTCTGTAGAGGGTTTTTAAATGGCGTGAAGCCTTCCATTTTTTAAAGTAAATCTCCGACTACTTGCGCCGGATGGAATCGACTTACAGGAGTCCGATAGGCTATTTAGACATACTTTCAAGTATAGCTTTATGTTCCGATGCCGGTATAACTATATCATTCATTCGGCCTTGATTAAAGGCTCAATAACACTCTTGTTGTAACTGAATAATATGTCCCAATCATTATTCTGGTCAACAAATTGTACTCTTTGTTTTTTTTTACAATATTCCAATTAATAGATGATACAAATTTCATCTTGACACAACGAATTTAAAAAAAATGGAAAAATTCAACTTCATGGTTTGAAAAGCTATACGGAAACCTTTTCAAATGTAACTTAGATTTTAAAATATTTTCGAACTCTGGAAAAGTAAAATAGGATGTAATGGATACTTTACACAACAGGTAGGATACTTAAACATCTTGTTGTTAGAATAAGGGTATTTTTTTCTGGACCTGTCAAGCCAGCAAGGGTGTTAGTGTCCCTTTAATAGAAACATTGTGTCTTAATTTAAGGATTTTTTTTATATCGGAATATAAACGAGATTGGATCTATACGTGAATCGTCGTTATCTTCACCACTTGATTATTTTAAATTTGTCATGGAAACTTTCTCATTTTTAAACAGTTTATAAGTAGGCGACACAATCAAGTACTTCCTGGAGCTTAGCTTTCGATGTATTCGAATTTAGGGAGATGGGAAGCATAAGTGTCCCCCCTCGACAAAGACAGATTCGAATACGTCAGTATTGGTGCCTGAAACAAATTGGAATAATAATCAAACAGTTTGACAAAACTTAAGAATAAGTAATGTGAAATTAAGCTGGTTCGTTAAAAGCTCAAGACTCTTGTTTTCTTTTTTTTTCATCTAGATTTGGGACACAGTTTTACAAGTTTCATCTCTATCTAACATGAATTCCTCTATCATTTAGATTCAAAATAACCACTATTATGTCAAAATAAACCATTTTCGACAGTGCCCTTTTTTACTTCTGAAAGTGCCTTTTTTACTTCTGAAAGTGCCTTTTCTCAGACCCAAATATGTCCGAAAATATCAGCCAAATACCTCTTGGAATTGCTACAGATGCAAGGAAAAGGGATGTAGCCACGACAGGCGGCACTATTTTCTGCCGCCAAGCACGCAGAAAAAATCGAAAAAAGCCGCCCAGTCGTATTTAAACCCCCTCGACTTCATCCTCCTCTGCACACAAACTCAGCGCTCGAAATTTACCACGGCAAACGACAAAGCCCTGATAAAAGACTACACAAAGCATGTCTGCCACGGCATTATTTATTTTTGTGTGCCGTAGTAGACCCTATCATCCAAATTTACGGCACTCCAATGTTAAAGGTTTAGATGTCGTTAATGGTGTTGTAAATTCGGTTTTACGATCAATTTTGAAGGACTGTTTAAATCTACGGTTAATCCTAGCCTATCCAGAATGTAAATGTTTCTTATTTTATTTCTTGCTTGTGTTGATCATGAATTTGCTACGGCACGGTAGTAGGGCTAGGAGGACGATGGAAGCTTTCTCAACTTCTGTTTGACCTGATTGTCATTCAACCGTAATAATAATGTAATTTTGTGAGACACAAATAAAACAAAACAGCGTGTTTTAATTATCAATATCTACCTGTTGTCATATTGCGTTGTACTCAAATAAAACACAAACACCGTTTTAAGAATAGGCCTATATAAAGTTGAATATATAAATAGAAATTGAATTGCACTGAAGCAAATAAGACAGCAAATGCTCTAACAATACACCAATAAGGATTGAATTTTCATAAAAGACCACGCCCCCCCCTCCAAAATTTTATTTCGCTCGCAAACGATTGTTTCCACCACTCACCGCAGCGACGTGCCCTCATTTTGCCGCCCCCCCCCTTTCCCAAATTCCTAGATTCGCCCCTGTAAACAATATCCACCGACAGGCTGTGTTATACAAAACTTACATTGTTAGTCTGTAGCCTGTGTCGACGTCAATTTGGAGATACGACGTTTTGGTTCTTACAGACCACAGGATTTTGAAAGATGTTTATGACAAATTGGCGTATATATAAGATACGACATTTTGGTTTGTAGAAAATTTCACGAATCAGAATACGATGTTTAGTCACATGCCTATAGCTTGAGTTTTAACTGGATTACAACTACCACGAATACACCATTCGACGCGCCTCTAATATACGATTCTAACCATGTAAAAAACGTTTTTGGCGCCAAAATCGATATACGAGGTTATGATCGCCCACCGACGATATTCCTTATACACATATAAAATTGTGCAACAAGAAAAAAAACGCAAATACACAAACTAACTGAATAATTGTAAGAGTGTCTGATCTTAAAATTGGCAAATAAATATTATTGGTTTCAGGGTAGAAGCGAAATTTTCTATAGCATTCTTAATTTCTTTTGAGATGGATTTTCTCTGTCTTGTAATTGTCTCTTCGATCAGCCATCTTTTTGAAGCAGAAACAGACTTAAGGTTGTTAAGCAAGCCATATACCTTGCTTGGGACTTGTGCTAAGATTGACTATGTTTAAGAACGAAGTTGTGCTTAAGTTTTTTCTTGGAACGCATAATAACTTTCTTGTGCTTACCTAAAATCTAAGCACAAGAACATTCTTAAGAATTTTTCGGGAACACAAAATAAGGTAAGTTTACTTAAATGCAAAGTCACTTCAAATCTAAGCATAAGAACGTGCTTAAGAATTTTTTCGGATTCAGGCCCTGGTCGTGAAATTGCTTAGCTTTATCAGAAAATTTCAATCATTGCACTCAGTCAAGACATTCACCATATGAACATATACACCATGTTTAAACACAGAAGGAGAGTTATTCTGTGCAAAGGCATCAACCAATAAAATTTCTTATCTTCAAACTCAAAGTATTCACCTAAAAAATTCTACACCAAATTTGACCATCTAGCTCAATTGAGAGAGTTATTGTGTGACAGGTGGACAGACAGTCCCATTTTAACAGTCCCAAGATTACAGTAGACTATATCAACTTTTTCATCTGAACCATAAAGCTTTTAAACAAGCCAACAGTGAGGCTGATGTCCCCGCCGAAATCCCAAAATAAATAGATGACACATATTAATTAATCGCACATTTATTTTTTTTCAAAAGTAATGAGCAATCGAACTATACACTAAGTTTCATCACTCTCTACCAGATAGAATCAGACATTGTTCATCATCGAACTCCATCAAGGCATTCACCTAATATACGCCTACACCTAGTTTGAACATTCTACCTTAATTAGAAGGAGAACTTTTGTGTTTCAAAGTCTAGACCTATCAGTTGCTTATCGCTCTGCTTACCCTCAACAGAAAATGTTCATTATTGAACTTAGTCAAGGTATCGATGAAATAAAACTATATACCAAGTTTCATCACTCTCACTTAATTACAACTAAAGTTATTGTGTCCCAAAGCATCAACCAATCAAATTGCTTATCTCTGCTTACCCTAAGCAGAAAATGCCCATCTCCGAACTCCATCAAGGTATTGACCTAATAAACACCTACATCAAGTTTGAATATCCTAGCTCAATTAGAAGGAGAGTTATTATGTTCCAAAGTCTCGGCCAATCATATTGCTTATCGCTCTGCTTACCCCCCTGAGTAGAAAATGCGCATTATTAAACTCAGTCAAGGTATTAATGAAATGAAACTATATACAAGTTTCATCACTCTAACTTCATTATAACTCAAGTTATCGCGTCCCAAAGCATCAACCAATCAAATTGCTTATCTCTGCTTACCCTAAGCCGTAAATGCTCATCTTTGAATTTCATCACGGTATTGACCTAATAAACACCTACACCAAGTTTGAATATCCTAGCTCAATTAGAAGGAGAGTTATTATGTTTCAAAGTCTCAGCCAATCAAATTGTTTATCGCTCTGCTCACCCTGAGCAGAAAATGCTCATTATCGAACTTAGTCAAGGTATTGATAAAATAAAACTATATACCAAGTTTCATCACTCTCACTTAATTACAACTTAAGTTATCGTGTCCTAAAGCATCAAACAATCAAATTGCTTATATCTGCTTACCCTAAGCGGAAAATGCTCATCTTCGAACTTCATCAAGGTAGTGACCTAATGAATACCTATTAGTCGGAGAGAATGGCATATTTTGTGGGAAAAAATTCCCACTAAAATGATTCCTGATTTTTTTGAAACTATAGGATGGGTAGTCTTCCAGAAAAATTCCCCCCATTAATCGGTCTTGGGGAAAAAAAATTACAGCAATTTTTAGGTTTGGTATCCGAGCTTTTGTAAAATTTCAGTTTTTGAGCCCCTGATTGGTCAATGATATTTTGTATGGTGTCGATATATAGGTTTTTTGGGTCGGTGAATGCGGAAATGGCGTTAATTTTGTCGTACTGTTACCATGGTAACCGTATTTTCAGGTTTGGTATCCGATTTTTAGGGGTGCTGAGTCTGATTTGAAGGGTATTCTGTAGATAAGATAGCCCAATAGCGCATGTTTGCCTTAATTTGGCCCAAAACTTTTTGTGATTTTTTTCATTATTATTTTGTAGTACATGTGGGTGTCAAAATATAGGTTTTTAGGGGTGCTGAGTCCGATTCGAAGGGTATTCTGTAGATAAGATGGCCCAATAGCACATATTTGCCTTAATTTGGCCCAAAACTAGTAGAGTGGAATCTAGTTTTTGAATAGCCAAGACACTAATATGGACCTACTACCACTGGAAGATTACATAGGCCAAATTACAAAATAAAAATACAAAAAATACTCGAATCCAATTTATTCCTCCAAATCAATCTATACCTCGCAAAGACAGACTTACAGAAAACCAATGTATTGCCGGCGGAAAAAATATGATGGACGCACACCATTAATGGATTATAAAGCTTATTTTGAAACTTGTTATATCATTAATGGCTGGACTAGAGTCGAGAGAGGGTTACATTTAGCTGGAGGTTTGATGAGTCCAGTTCAGCAAGTACTG
This sequence comes from Patella pellucida, assembly GCA_917208275.1. Taxonomy (NCBI): domain Eukaryota; kingdom Metazoa; phylum Mollusca; class Gastropoda; family Patellidae; genus Patella; species Patella pellucida. Next base: position 34,509,124 of record OU795042.1, read on the forward strand.
AGTTCTCTTCCGATACAACTATACTAGTTTGAAGAAAGCTTTGGAAAGAAGATTTTAACCTAGGAATCAGACAGAGATGTATAGATGTGAACTAAAGAATAGGCGTAGAAGGATTAATGAAAAGCTAACAGATTTAGGCCAGTCAATGAAACGACTCGTTATCCTCGGATACCCTACTGCTGAACCAGATCTACAGGATATTCTTGCAAGGGACGCATTTTTCAATTCTCTACAAGACTCTGGTATGGGAAGTTCAACAAACAAGGCCAGAGGGTTTAGAATATGCTGTTCAAGTAGCCATAATTCGAGTCATATCAATGCGCCATGGACATCAAGAGAAACAGCTAAAAGTATGCCAGATCAGTTCGGGAGATACCTAAATCTGATGATCTACAGTATTCAAAGGATCATGTATTGAAACAGACCAAAACAGTAAATGAATTACTGAAACGACTGGATGCCAAAGGAAAACCTAAACCACCCAGTAACTGTCAGAAAAGCAAGAGAATGGGTCGTCAGCTTTCTGTTAAATGTCCACCTAAAAGGAAAGACAAACGAAACGAACCACAGCTAGAACGAAAATCCAACACGGATAGTGCTTTTGTCAGACACATTGGAAGGTGTAAGCGAAATAAAGCAAAGAGGAAAGGTACAAATAAAGGAGCATGCCATAGCTCATCAGAGACACAGGATAAGCTACATACTTATGAAGCAAATCACAGGACAAAATTTCAGGTAGGTTACAAATTTGATAAACAGAAGAAACAAGCAACACACCAAAGACACATGGATGATTTGAATTCTACTAAAATAAGTGTAACAAGGGTGATTGGGTGTTCATGTTTACACCTGTAGCAAGAACCACTATTCCTAGAAAAATTAAGTTTCGCTGGAAAGGTCCGTACCGAGTTCTAGAAAAGATGACAGATGTTACAGTAACTCTAAACATCCATACTGATCGTTTGAAAGGTATGAGTGACACAGTTGAAGCAAATACTATTACCTGTACCAGTGAATCCAAGTTTTTCTCAGATATTCTATAAAATCAGCAGCATTTAAACGGGGGCGTTGGTAATGTGGCAAAGCTAGTTTCATTTTGTTAGTATTTTTTTATTTATAGTCTGTAGACGCCTAAATAGTCGAGACTCGAGACTAATAACAGCTATAATTTTGGATATAGCTCACTGTAGTTATATATAGTGAGGTACTTGATATTTGATCACTGTATGAATAGCATGTTGACAGATTCTTTCTAAGTTAATAATAATATTGCTATCTGCCATATATTATGTTTAATTTTATAACTTAATAAAGCACATGTCTTGTTATTTAGCATACTATTAGTGAGTTTATATCCCTATTGTATAGCCTCCTCGACTACTATACCAAGTTTGAATATTCTAGCTCAATTAGAAAGATAGTTATTGTGTCCCAAAAAGTGTGACAGACGAACAGAAAGACAGACGAACCATTTAAATAGTCCCCTGCTTTCTTCGAAAGGCGGGGGACAAAAAGCAATCATGTTTCAGAATATCAACTTTTCCAACTTTTAGAAATAAATTGGGAACTAATATAAAGCAACATTTTAAATATCTTGTACAAAATTTTTAAAAATAATTCTTACTTGAAAATGTTGAAATACAGTGTTCCAAAGTCATACTTGTATCCAGAGTCCATAATTGTTTTTGCGATGAAACTAGCATCAGCAAACGTGGGTGGAGTTTTACCAACATTGTTAAAAGAATAGAACATATTCTTATTAAACAATCTGAAAAAGTAATATACAAACAATATTAAACATGATAACTCTATAGTCTAGATGGGTATCACTACAGTAACAGTTTATTATGAAATGTTATACAATGCGTTTCCTGATTTACAACCCTGTTGGATGTAGCAGAATTTCTAAATCTAGTTCAAATTTGTCGCTAGTCAAATTATGGTTTCTGGTTATTCATGTACGCAGTCAGATTTGTAGTAAGATCACAATAGTTCAAAATAGTTATACAGTCTACAAAGGCAGTGGTGGGGGGCCTGTGCTTTAGATCACAAGAGGCAGACCGAGGCATTGTACCAAGAGTAGGGTTGCCCTCCCAACCTCCTGGATTACCTACAGTTCATTCCACAGCTAAAGACCCATAATATTAATAATATGCAAATAGTAATCATGGCAGAAGTAATATATACCTTTGTAAAACAAGTTTTGTTTTATCGCCTATACAAATTATCTTAAAGTCAACACCTGGTTTCTTTTCTGCAATTTCTGCTCGGATAGCTTTAACAATATTTGAATGGATACCACCACACAAACCACGGTCAGATGACATAGACACAATCAAATGGTTGGGTTTACTGTCATCTTGTGTAACCTCTGCCCGATCGTAAAAGGCTAAAATATAGAAGTTGTTTTAAGTACATGTAGGTTTTCTATGATCATAAGACAATACTCTTATTTATAAAATGTATATGTATGGTTCTTCTCTATAATAAATAGGATATTAGAATTAACTGGCGTATTGAGAAACTGGCTATTTTACATGCACTCATACTGTACAGTGTCCATTGTCATTCCTGCACAATAATTGTTGAATTTTAAAAAAGGAATAGCAGGTGCAGGAGGACCGCATAGTCTGCACTACACATAATTCATAATCAAACACCCTTAAGAATGAATGAATAAAATGGGATTTATTGTCCTATGCTCCTGCACCTAACCTGGGCTAATTGAAGACGGCATATGCCATACAGTGTGCTATGAGGGTAAATTTTCCCCGGACAGCAACTGAATTCCAACAGCCAAAGGATCTTTTACGTGCACGCCAATTTGTACACAGGACCTCTGTTTTCCGTCCAATCCAAACGACTGGGCAGCTGTCCTTGTCAGGCCCTCCTTCTGCATCACTGACAAGGGGAAACCACGCCGTAAAATCAAGATGAACATGGACGCAAGAAAACACTTTTTAAATATATATACTTATTATACTCACATTGTGTTCCCTTGCCATATGGTCTAGCAGGTCGAAGTTCACGTTCAGCCCGAGCATATTTGGCAGCTGACACCATCTTCATAGATTTTGTAATTTTTTGGATGTTGGTAACAGATTTCAATCTGATACGAACTGAAGAAAAAAAAATGAAACAAAAAATAGAATTGTGTTGAATACAAAATATTAATTACATTTGACTGGCAATTATGTTTTGAGCATGTTGGTTAACCAGATTTCAGCTTCCCTATTACATGTGATGTTTTTCGTTAGACTAGATTAGTACTGTATTTGCTGTACATGACTAGTGGACTCATTCCACCTTCTGGGTTGTGAATGCCATGTTTGATGACGTAACATTATTCTGAGCATGAAATATCTAGAGAGTGCAAAAAATCTTACTTACTGTCTTTCAGTGTAGCCATGCCACGCACATGGGTGCTGAAACAAAATTTTAAAAATCTAAAGGTGTTTTAAATTATATAATAGTTTCATGATGGATTATGATATTAACAGAATATTGTTGATAGATATACATATATCTACCCGTCTGGTTCTACTGTTGTATTTAATTTAATTATGCATTCATCATTCTTAAAGTCAATTTAGTCAGCCAATATGGTGTAGTTACCTCCCCTTTACTTAAACTTCATCATATTCTACACAAATTGATTTCCAAATAGACATATACACCATCCACATGCTTTTTCCATAATTTAAATTTCTAATTCATTTATACTCTGAAGTTACAGCTCTGTTGGTGACAGCTTTATCTTCAGGAATGGGAAGTTGTATTATGTAACAACATCGTAGCTAAACAAACCCATTACTATTTGATTTATCTTTACGCTTTTAGCTACATGTAACCATCTGACCATCATGGTAATATCCACAACCATATCAGACTAATGACCAGTGTATGTACCGGTAATGCTGGAAATCAGAATCTAGACTATTTTCTAAGAGTAGGTCAGGACCAGGGTGATCAAGACAAGAGGGAAGAATCAAGAAAGTAAACAAGTGTCCATATATGTACGATCAAAATAACAGATCATACCAGTCAGTACTTGTTTACAGACTGGAACTGTTTGTATGACTAACTTCGATTGCATGACAACTCGGACCAAATACCACTTGAGTTGTACTAGTTGATAGACAACACCAGAGTCCAACCATTACAGAAGACCGCTGTTTGGACAAACAAAGAAGACAGAAGATTGGTCGGATCATGACAGAAGACCACATGGGTCAAAATGTTGGTTTTATAATGCGTAGTGGATATATAGCCGTAAACGGTACCCTATTTACTAACGCTATTGCACCGTAAATCGCAATGACGTATATATACATCGTGTGTGATTGGTTAAATAATAACTTCCGGTCATGGGCAGTTGATATATTCCACAAGAACGGTAACTTCGTCTTTCAAGTTTGGCGCAGAAGCACGGTTTTACGGAAAAAAACGTAAACAACTGACCGTCTTGGTACTTAAATTAAAAACCAAAATCCACAGAAATAAGCCCTTGACCGAAATAGAATAATTTTCTACAATTGGCTGTGTTATTTAATTATCTGAATCTCATCATAATCATAAAAAAGCACATAATTTTGGCATTCTTTCTTCATGGTAATATTCTTACATGTTTTGAGTTGGAAATGAAATGAAATTAAATGGGGGGGGGGGTTACAATGAATATATATATATTTGATTAATTAAACTAGCATCAGCTAGAGCTACAAATCTGGTTCAACAAATCAAGTGTTGATTTGAAGTTGGCAAGGGCATTCATCCCATTCTCAAAAGCCGGCTTCAAGGGCACTCACGTTTATGATGGTAAAGGCCTATCGACAAAGAAGAATATTATTGTAGCTGAAATTCTTTTTTTAAAAAACGTATTCCAATTCCAATAATACATCCTTAAATTAAATTAATCTAAATTTGGCCTTAAACTTACCATGTTGGCGTGAAAATCTGCACCGATCGCGATAACACGGCTTCCATCTTGATATTTTCGGGATCGAGGCTGGTTCGTGTGCAAGGGGAATAACTCTGATAATAGAATCTCTCCACTCCACATGGAGGCAGACCACCATTAATTTCCCATTGACTTCAATGTTAATTCTGGCCTCTTTGCCCACCGCCAACTTTGCCCTAAATTTTCGTTGGGCGGAATGCTTTTCACTATAGACCGAGGAACAAATGACCATGTCTTTGCACTAAAATTTGTATGAGGTTGAGCACCAAAATTTTGAGATACACAAATTTGAAGAGGCATACCCAAAACATGTAACTAGTTGCCGCATACTGCGTTATCATTTCCGCCTCAAAATAATATGTACCCAAACCTGGCAGAAAATATTAATTCAAACCCACTTTGACTATTTTAGACCTAAAAATCAACAAAAATGGGCAATGCAAAAGGTTAGAAAAGAGATGGGGAGAGAATTGCTATGAATAGACGAACTTGGTACCGAGATGGTGAAATTTAATGGTGGCCTGCCTCCACATTGACTTCAGGACGATATTAGTGCCAGTCAATATCACATATGTGATAGAGCTGGTTAAACACATTCCAAATATAATTTTTACTCAGAGATCATTGCTACGATGTCGATAGCTGAGTAATACAGGTTTCCTGAATCGGAAGAGACGAACGCCTAAGGAAACACGAGTCATCCCTCTATATAACTGACTGAATTGACGAGTGATAACAGATACACGACCTAATTTCTGCCCACTAATAATTCCTTCGAAGACCAATGTTTAGATGTTTTGCTAGGCCTAATCAAAGCAATCTACAGTCGTCATCGAAATTTAGATGTCTCGACTTTGGACCCAAATCTCAACATAAAATGCTATTTTTGGGAGCGAAAAGAGAGAAAGAGAATTACTACAATTTAGGGACACTATAGGGAAGAAACTACTATCAAGCTGAGCATTACATATTTAAAAAAATAATTGTAAACTGCTTTTCTCTTTGACTACAATACTGGAATTATCCCTAATTTCACACAGGCCTATACCTAGGTTATACACGTTGTTGTAAAGCCCAACACAGTCTCTCACAGAATAGGTGAAGCTTGTGGGTCAATAACCAAAATATTTGTCGCTTAAATTTGTCGCTTAAATGGAAAATTTTGTTCTAATAACCGAGATAAAATTTGTTTCATTTTCAAAAACAATCTCTGGCTGATGTCGCTCACAACACACCCAAGGAACATTGTATTTGTACTCACATTATTAATCGCGTCGCATTTAACACCCGCATATCCACGTTAACGTCACGTGACTCATCATGTTATCTAATATTATTATTTGATATTTGTTGAAGAGACATGGATTTTAGGCCCCACTTTTCTGCACCAATTAGACTAATGGGGAAACTATGGCATTCTAATCTACATCACTGATGCAATCAGTAATCAGATTTACCTTTCATTCTTCATTTTATGGCTATTCTGTTAGTTAATAGCTATAGTGCGAGTTCTTCACTAAAATAAATACGACGCGATCCCCGTAGTGGATGAAAGCGCTAGCTAAGATGAAATTTGTTTGTTTTTTTTTCTTTCTAAAAACTCAATATTTCTTTATATTTTTACCTGAGAGCAGAATCTTTTATTTATTTATATAATAGGATCCTTGATACACCTTTCATATTGACCAAGAGAAAATTCGATTTAGCGTTGACTGGGTACTCAATTTGGCATGAGATCGGGGTGAAACCGCATCAGTTATGCATATGTTTGATTTCCCGTGGCTATGACAACGGAGAATAGATTTGATACAAATTGGTATTGCACGCAAAATAACCCTTAGGAGGTACCAACGTAACCACAAAATTAACAAAAAATACAGTATATACTTAAGCTAGTTCCGATAAAATCTCGGTATTGTGGTACGAAGCATCAAGCGTTAGCCAATTCCATTTTGCCACCATTGCAATTTTCGAAAACCATACAGCGTCAATCTTATATTGATTTGACACTTTCTAAAAAGAAAACACTCCTACTCAAATTGTTTATTTAATCCAATAATTTGAAATACTACGCATATCTTGTATTGGATAAGATCTAGCCCTCTGTTTATTAATCTCTATAATTTATAGTATAAAAGACATAAAAGACAATTATTTGATGCCATTTAAATCAAATTTCTATATCGATCAAATGTTTGCTGCAGTTTTCTTGTAGCGAAATGATCTAATCTTACCAGGAATTATTGTTTTATTTTATCTTCTACAGATGATATCGAGAGAATCGATGACAGGGCATTAAATACTAATGGATTTTTAAAAAACACCAACTTAATGTGAATATGATGAAAGCTAATGTCGTGTTGTAACACATTTATCCCCACAGTTCTTGTCATGTGAACAATAAATAAATTAAAAAATCAAATAGAACAAAATAATAAAAAAAAAACAATAGAACAAAATAAAATAAAAGTGACTTGTTCTGCTTGTAATAACCCTGTCTAAATCGGCATTGATAGAACATACTGACGTTGAATTCGATTTATTCCTATATGGCAAAAAATAGATTTTTGTATAATTTAGATATTTATATTCCGACAATACTTCGTTTGTTATTATTTTGTCAAGAGAATATTCCACGGTGTTCACAAGTGGGAGTGAACCCACTCCTTAGTCAAGATATACATGTATTCACGTTTAAAGATGCATTAGGTCGTGGAATTCGCCAGTCGATATTATTCGCTTGTTCATATGAAATGAATTGACTTTTTGCAGTATTTGATACTGACATAGAAAAAAACACAACCAAGTCGACTAAAAGTTTAATTTATTACATGTTAAAACATTTTCTGATTATCTTATTTTCGTTTTATATATTATAACGGTAATAAAGTTGGTTTGGTATAGCGTAGCTATGATTTCTCATTTTTCTGCGTCAAACGGGCTGTAATGTTGGTGTTAGTGTCCGGGTTAAAATTGACGGAGGTGCCACCTGGAGTGGTAGAAATTCTCGTGTGTTTTTTCTAGACCAGTTTTTTTTTTAAATTCTGAACAAGAATATATGAGGTAAACAGGCCAAATCCTGACCCCTTTTCCGTTAGGGCACTTTTTCAAAATGCCCGCCAAAATCTCATATACATGTACATGTACAAAGTGACCATATGGGTTTAGTAAGTAACAATGATGCATATTTAACAACTTTTTGCATTAATGTATTAGAGTTATACCAAAAAAAAGCTGCGATTGTAGTCCAGACTCTTGAAAGTGATGGAAAGTGAGGGTGCTCTTTTATACATGCGCCGCCAAAAAACGTAGATGAACTGTCTTTATCTTTTAATAAGCTTTAGGCCACGCAAAGGTCATTAAAGGGGCCATCCCGATAACATTTTGGGGGTTAAAACTGCTTAATTTTGTATGAAAAGCCCTTAATAGCCTCTAACTTAGATCCGAGCAATTTCTTCAAGCGTTGTGATACGTTTTCAAACAACCCCCAATCGCCGGTATGGCTCGGTGGCCGATAGTCTCGGTCACCCAGAATCCCCTAGTCTTCAACGTACGGAGGGTCTGGGTCGGTTCTCAATTTTTGACGAAAATTTACTGGATAATCTACCCCATAAAAAACCAAACTCCCGGTTACGCATGGGCAATGGAACCTATTGGCTAAAGTCTCGGTAAGTGATAGATCTTATGAAGCCGGGCCGATTTTGCTAGATTCTTTGGGCTAATAGCTCGGTAAGTGTTAGATCTTATGAAGCCGGGCCGAATTTGCTAGATTCTATAAAGCGAGGTTGAAATATATCACACAATAAACTTGGCTCATCTATTATTAGAAACAAAATAGAGACGTTGGAAAAAGCATGAATTGCGATGAAGAATTAAGAAGATTGTGAGAAGCCATACGTCTATTTATGACGAGAGAAAATTACCATTTCAATTATAACGTTTACAAAGAAAATTTTAAAGGTTGTCATTGTTGACAAGCGAACTGTTTTGATAGATTCAGTGCGTGGTAACTTAAAAGACTGGGTAATCCAGACAGTGACCGACTTTCCTTCAAATTTTGAGGACCCATCCAGACTAATATTCGTAGAATATTTCTTTGGATGATAGAGACTAGGTGGCCGAAGACTTGTGTTCTGTTTGCATTACACAGAGGTGTCTGGATAAAACGAGTCTATATATGTGCAGCTTTCAATCTAACCCTATTGACTCACTTTTAAAGCTCTCGATTCATTAAGTTAAAATTGGTATCAAATATAGTCGCGCTTATCAAGTAAAACGACCATAATAATTTAAAAGAAAAATTTAAAAGAGCAAGTGTCCAGTTAAGCTTTTATAGCATTCACGTCCAAACTACTCAATATTTTGAACTGAAATTTTCAGACAAGGTAAATATACACTATTCCTCTATATTTTGGCGTTTAAACTTCATACGTTGATGAACGTGAAATTTTCAGATTCTTTGAAATTTGGACTGGCCCCTTTAAGCTTTAAATAAGCATTACAAAGCGTAATGCATGTACATGTATGTTTATATGTCGAGATAGTAAGTTAAAATTTGGTAAGTTGTTTTATATGATCACTGAAAAAATGTTTTGACATCTCATCTTGAGGGAGGTTAAAGAGTAGGGGCTTATACTGAATTGTCCTTACAATGTATCCTTGTATGACAAATCACTCACAGTGTTTTAGCATTATTTTTAAAGTCGTTCAAATCACTGCATTCTGAATAGTTCTCGCGCGCATTGTCAATAGCCTCCGAGAAGTATGCCTTAGCAAATCTGGGCTTGGTCCCCAACAACTTCCAACATACCCGCAGCCAGGAATCGATATTTCCGAGCACACGCCATGCGCACGGCGTGCGCAGGCACATTTGATCTAGAAAAAAAAATTGCAGGCACATTTAAAAATTAAATTCTCTTGGCTCTTGACGATACAATGATAATACGATAATTAATAAAATGACGATATGATAATTTCACAGGTTGATGGTTGTAAATTACTTGCAGGTCGGGGTTTTGGCCTAAATTAATCGATTTGTGCGATAATTTATTTGACAGAGATTATAATCAGATATGCCACCAAATCTTATATTTAGAGTTTAATTTAACAAAAGTTTCCTTGGAGTGAGCCGCCCCAATCCGCCCCTTGGAACGAACCTCACCCACCGAGCCACAGTTTATTCCCGACATTCCACCCAAGGACATTCTGGATTTTCTGATCGTGACCCCCAAATCCCAACTATTGCGGCCCCATGTTCTTTGGAAAATGCAAGATTCTGAATCTACAGCATGCAAAGTTTATACACCCACACTCGCCATCCTTTGCTTTAAGACTAGTATCTTGTCCATTACATGCAGATCGTTCTCCGATGGATTTTCCATGATGATTTTATCAAAACAAATGATGATATACCACAACTACTTGAAAATATTTGTACGTCGATGCATAGAAAGAAATATTTGTCGTAAACAGTCTCCACTAACAAAAAAAAGTATTATGGCCATCGAAGGAGGATAGACAGAAAATCTTGGCTTTAGGGGGCATGGGGCTCTTTGTCCCTCCGGTGACTATAATTGTTTGGTTCTATGACACCTGATAAAGAGTCCATTTGACCATAATTTTAAAAGTAAGTTGGAAACCGAGGAAAAGCTTGAACCGTTAACTGATGTCTAGTTTCATTGGATTCTACCCTGCCTATCCGCCAAATAGGCCTACACCCTTTGATTATAGCCAAAACACACAAATAATTATTTGTCGCCGACGATTCGAATTCTCCTTGGCAAGCATCTGACAAGTAAAATACGAATCACACGCCATACCGATTTCCCGTAACATTTCATCCGTGATCGTTTGTCATGTACAGGAATTCCCCACCACAAGCATGGTTATATTATGGCAGTGTTCAATAAAGCGTTAAATATGGACAATGATTGGGATTTTGTGGCACATTTTATTGTTAATTAATAAGTAACGCTACGTATGACTGGTGTGAATATATTCTTTAATTATCAATACGCGTGGATATTATCAGTGTATCACATGCATGCCATACTCATTCGGGTGGAGTATCGAGGTACCCCACAATATATTTGTCCCGATCATATGTTCTGATGCGTATTTAATAACACCAACGCATCCGATCCAAAATATCTGACAAAACAGCAACTGAAATTTGAACATCCGAGATTCAGATTGACAATTGAACTAAATTAAATACGATTCTAACAATATGTAGATGACACATATTATAGTTACAAGTCATTGTAGTTCTTAGACATACTTCCATTAGTGTTCCTCTGTATCATATGCATTGACGTTAGCGACGTCCGATTATAATCCGAACGAGACCATTCCGAACCACGTGGCTTCTTACGTCGACATAAGTTGTTGAGCATGATTTTCAAAGATCGTTTGAAATGTTTACCATATATGGCATAGAGGAAAAAGTTGACACTGAACGTTGAATAGTAGATTAGTTGGGTGAGTTCTTGAATAAGCATTTTATATAAAGGAACTGGTCCACGGTGCGAGATGATCAACTGTTCAAGTCGTATGACGTGACTGGGGAGGTTTAGGACTAAGAATGTTGTGGAGACCAACAATAAGGTCCGCGTAATTCTCATCTGGGACGAATTCTTAGAAGCGGTTGTGTGTGTCTGTAGAATACTTCGCCTCTTACTCTGGTACATAAATACACACCATACAATTCTTAAATTCATGAATAGAATCAACAAGAATGGTATTATCATTGTTATTGCCGTGTCTATCCATGTCACTATGGTCATCAACTCAAAATATGTATCGTCAGAAATACAGATTGGCCGTCCTCGATACTGTGCAACACTCGTTGTCCATAGGGCAAAATTATACAGAAGACAGGCTACTATGACAAAGACAATCACCACCACTTTCTCCGAAAGTTTGCCCAGAATCATCGGCGCCCTTAAAGAATGGCATATTGCTATATAACGTTCACTAGTAAAACAGACAACGTACCAAACTGACAAAAAGCTGGAAATATATGTTATAAATATTATAACCCTACAAGAACCATCCGACATTAATATTGGACGAATCCCATCAAGCCAGGTGACAAACAATGAGACCAGGAATAAATTGTCTGCGCATGCCAAGGCTGCGAGATATCCACTAGAAGAAAGATGACGTTGATGACTGGCAGTAAAAACAGCCAGGGCCAGAAAATTGCCCATTAGTCCAACTAACACATTTGTTGGTACAAATATATTCCTCGTCAGAGTAACGGCGTACAGCAAGGCTCTCTGGTCCGACATATCACGGTAAAATTCAGAATCGTTAAACGACAAGGACGTTTGTTCTGTAATGGCTTCATCATCTGTCTGGATGTAGTAGCTGACAGTGACATCCTCCATTTTATTATCTGAAATTATACAAGATACTATTATCTATCTGGTTAAATGCTCGTCTCAAATTTGTATATAAAATAAAAAGCAAAGTAGAAATAATCGCTCATTATGTTTCATGGTTTATAGATTGTTAGCTTGTACATATAATAATAGGTTTACACCGACCACCGTTATAGAGTTAGTTCAAATTTACCGAATTGATCTGTGCCTTGCATTTATATTAAATACATATACAGCAACCATAAATCATGAAGTTTCACCTTTAAAAAAATATCAAGCGATTTGATATGATCCCAATTGAGAACCCTAATAAACTCGACTATTCGATACGGTTTGTGAACTTTGAAAAGCGGTATTTAAAATTCTGCAGTAATCTGCAACATTCTATTCTAAGTACGAAATTGCCATTGCGCCCTGCGTCTGATTTATAGTCAATCTGATAATTGAAAACTTTTGCGCAACCATAGTTTCAACAGGGCTTACACGAACACAAAGAAGGTATGTCTGGTTGTTCTGATGGAACCCGTGTACTAAACAATGACGTGCACCCATACATACCCCTTGATAGTTGGAAATGGAAGAATTGTGGCGGACACGCCGTTGTCTAAGCAAAATTCTCATACACACCATCGTGTGATTTTAACCATAGAATTACGACATATTGTTTTCACGAAACATGAAAGCCCAGTTCACTCCATTCCATAAATGAATGGAACAAACCCACGTCTATTCCCTACCCTCGTCGTACGAAATAATTGTGTTTGTCCCTTATGGATTAATTTAGTTAGACGATTATTCATCTTGAACGTTTGTTTACACTTCTTGAATTACTGTGATAGTTTTCACTGGTAAATCCTTTCAGTGCCCACGGGGGAAATATGTACTACATGCAACAAAGTGCTTAAAATTAACCTTTACCATATGTTAGGTTCTTAAACAGATTTAAACGAAAAATCAAAGCGCTAATCTAATTAAAGTGGCATTATGGAAGATTCGATAAAGATATCTCAGTTCACGCCATAATAGTTTAAAATATAGATAATGTAAAGGGAATGTGCTGAAAATTAAAATTACTCCATGACTGGAATTTACGTCGCGAAGTAACCGTAACTCAAAATCCCTAAAAATCTTTGACATCGAAAACACGAATTATTGGTCAATTTAAATCATTATTGATGTTGTAAACTTACCGGGAAAAGATGGGCTTCTGATATCCGATATTTAAGATACAATATTTTTTAACATTGGTACACGAATCGTGTACCATAATACGCTTCAGTCCGAGTTGTATTGAGAGACTCAGGGGACGAGGCTAGATACATTGCATCAAACCAAACGGAGTTATGTGGACTGTAATAACTAGACGCTAGCAATGTGCACTTGATTAAAATTGCTGGCCTATTTCGCCGAACATAACTGATTTGAAATTGGAGTAAACACGAAATCCATTGAATGTAAATCAGTTTATACATTCATATTACAGTATTATATGCGTTGCGACCCACTTTTGTAAATTTCTAGGTCCCAAATGTTATCGATTTAGCTCCTTTAAATATTGAACGGAACTGAACCACTTTTGGACCGATATTCCTTTTACAAATCTATCTTTAATAATGTTACAGTTTGCAAGTGATTCTTGTTGCACTTAAAAAGCTCATATGGACTTTAACATTAACACCAGACGAAGGGATGTTGTGCCTTTATATAGTTATTGGTAGCCTTGCCAATTATAACCCGGACGCATTCTTTTCCGTACGTAACTAACGTGACTAAATTTATGGTAGCTGGCTTTTTATTCGCACGTATCCAGTGAATGGCTATTTTGCTCATTAATCAAGTTTTAATTGTTTAGAACTGAAATAAATTAACTATTGTGTATATGTGAAATAGGATCGACCAAAGCACAAAATAGTGCCAATAGTACGCCCCCCGCATGTGACAAGTGTCCGTTAAAACTTGCTAATTCTGTTAAAATCCCATTCTCTCCCGGGAATTATTATTCAATTTCGAGTTGTGTCCGTGTTATTGCACAGACAACCCTGATACGACGTAGGTTTTCTGTTCGTCGAAGTCATTGTACTTTCGTTTGTTTGTTTACAAACTGACTTCTGTGCGTTGACCTCGCGACCTGTGACGTTTAGATAACGTCATATGGATATCATGGCGGTTCACTGTGTCACTGTCAGAGTCACTTCTCTGCAGGTAGGGTGAGTCTGTCGTTCAGATTGATCCTTTTCGTCACCACCTTGCAATACTGCATTTTAAATGTCCAAATGTTTCTGTTTTGCCCTAAACACGATTGTCACGACAAAATATTCGATACTAATTACGCTTTTGGGGACTCATTTAATTACACAAACTGATGTTTTGTTATCACGGTGGGCTTGCCAATCATTACGTGATTAATGTGCGTGATTGAGTCCCCCACACATGCACATAAATGGTTCGAGTGTCGATTGATATAATTGTGCGTGATAATATCACATAAAACACACAGCAACATCAATACCATGTAACGATGCATTCTATACATTTACTGGGGATTTTTTTTATGTAGCTAATCTCAATCTCTGACATAACACAAACCTTAATTAATAGTATTAACCATTATGTTTTCTAGTAGGTGACCACCGCTGGCGAGTAATCCTTTATATACAATCATGTACACAGAAATTTGCTATACTGTGTTATCGTTACATATTGCTTATATGGGGTGTGTGGACGGGTGGACGAACGCCCTGCACTTTGAATCTAAGAGTGCGATGACACAGCGTTAAAGTAGAGAGGTCTTGCTAACCTCATAGGCTTTCTCCACTTCGGAGCCGTATTGACTCAGTTAGTAAGACATTGGCTCACTAACTTGGAGGTCCCGTGTTCGATCTCTACGTTGGCAAACAAAGTTCATCCGGGTATTCCGGTGTGGTTCCCTATGGTCAGTGATGCAGAACAAAGCGTGGAGGAAACGTATTGTCGTTCGGATGGGAGAGAAACCTAGGTCCGGTTTACTCGTTCATTGGCCATTGGACTGCTTTCCGGACAAAATTTCACACATGGCATATTGTATGGCGTATACCCGTCCTCATTAGCCCAGTCGGGACAGAACAGTAGGGTGTTAAACCCCATTTCATTTCCTTTTTCTCCGGTTCACCTTTGTATTTAATAAATCCTGTAAACGGCCACAGGTCACTAATTCTTTCCCCATTGACTCTAATGTTAATTCTCGTCACTTAGACCGGCTCTAACTTTTTCCCAAATTTTCGTTGGATAAAACGCTTTTAGCCACAGCTGGAGCAACATGTGGCAAACTCTTTCCCAAAAGCATGTATGAGGCTGACCATGAAAAAATTGAGATACACAAGCTGGAAGTAGAGACAAGAAAACATGCAATTTCAGGCCCTACATTTCAACGTAACCAACTTCACAACTCTTGTATCCTTCCGCCTCAAAATCGTGAAAATTCACCAAAACCTGTCAGAAAATGTATTTTCAAACCCTTTTATTCGATTCTACACCAAAAAGTCAACAAAAATCGCCATGCTAAAGGGGGAAAGAGAGAGAGAAATATTTGGTGACCTGTGTCCAAACGCTATAGGCCTACAGAGCAGAGTTCTCTATGTAGTTTGTTACTAGTAGACGAGGTTGGTTTTCAAGAAAGAAATATGTGTTTAGAACGCATATTAAAGATACATTATGAAAACTTCAGATAAAGAACTAGCTATTCTTGCTATAATAGTTCAAAAGTAGAATTAAGAGACCTACACATGTAATAATAATAACCATGAATTGTTCCAGATATCCATGTATATTATTATTCATTTTATAATGCACTATGTAATAATGTATTTCGCAGTATGACACGTTAATCTCTGAAAACATGCGTCAAGAGTCTGAATATCGGACTATAGCGCACTTATATTGAGAAGTGATGTTATTTTTGGAGTTATCGGGAATATTTTTTGAAAGTTTGACCCAAAATGATGGTATGTGGAGTATATCCCGGTAGGAAGCCATATACTTAGATCTAAGCAGTTAGTGTCGATAAAGATTAATAATCGGAATACAGTTGTTGCAGATCATATTTCCGAATAGTTCAGAATTTGGTTCTTCAGGAATACACTCGGCGAATTCATTCAAGAGTTTTTATTTCTAACGGTTATGCCACGCCATGTTATCTAGTCAGGTTCTTCGATTCTTGTTGTCAAGCCAGATGGCTGAGTGAGAAACGGGGGCCTGACAGATATACTGAACAATTATACACGACCACTACCTCTCAACTAGAATAATATTTCGTGTTTCGAGTTATTCTAAACATTTCTGATATTAAAGGAGCTAAATCGCTAACATTTGGGACCTAGAAATTGACAAAAGTGGGTCGCACCGCAAATAATACTGTAATATGAATGTTTACAAACAGATTTACATTCAATGGTTCCGTTTTGCTCCAATTTCAAATTAGTTATGTTCGGCGAAATAAGCCATACAATCTCAACCCAGTGTAAATTTCTAGCACCTGGTTATTCCAGTTTACATATGCCGTTTGATTTGGTGCAATGTATCTAGCCTCGTCCCTCGAGCCTCTTACTACAACCTGGGTTTGAGCGCATTATGGTACACGATTCGTGTACCAATGTTAAAACAAATATTTTATCTTAAATATCGGATATCAGAAGCTCATCTTTTCCCGGTAAGTTTACAACATCAATGTTGATTTAAATTGACCAATAATTCGTGTTTTCGATGTCGAAGATTTAGGAGGATTTTGAGTAACGGACTTAGGTCCTTTAACTTCCCGCTGCCAACCCAGCCAAACATGGAATCGTTAGTATGATAATATAGGATTGATTGTTAGCTCATTTAACCATGTTCTAAAAACTTTCACGATATTGTGGTAAAAACGTGGAACACAGTATAAATTGTATGCCTCCAAGTAGTAGAAACGCTGTAGGGGTAAAGATGATAAAGTTAAGTGCTTAAAACAACTTCTCAGTCGATATCTCCAAAAATAATAATACTTCTAAATTTGAGTGCGCAAATCCAATAGATGACGCAAAAAACTTTGAATCATTGCACGTTTTCAGAGAGATACCCTGGGGTGGTAGTCGATCAGGGATACCCTGGGATGGTAGTCGATGTATTATGATAGCTTAGCTGAAATATATGCAGGATTAGATTTATGTATGTCTGGAACAATTTATGGTTGTTATTATTACATATATAGGTATGTTGTCGCGAATTTGTTATAACAGCATATTCGCATTTCTCGTTACCTAAAACCCCTTAGACAACATATCACATGTGCATGTTGCTATCGGTTTTGCAAGAATACCTTTCCAGTCAATTTCCGTGTTGATCAACCGTTTGCGAAGGGAATCACGAACTGTAGAAACGAATCGGGCGAAAACGCATCGGGCGACCAAATAAACCGAAAACAGGTCATTTCGCCAAAAATGTTTGTAAAAGGCCAATTTATACCATTTCTGACCACCATCTTGGATTTTCGGCCTCTGCTGGGGTTGATTACAAAGGTAGCAAACTATTCACTAGGATCCCTTCTATCAGAAACCATCGTCAAACCTTGTTCCTCGAGAAATGTTCATGGATCTGGGGGCTGTGACCCGACTATCAGAATTAGTCTTTGAAGGTTTGATGAGATGTATGCATTGATTGTAACCACCGTACTTTGTGTTCGAAGCTTATCCTAGCTTCACTATCTTTAAATTAAATCATTGAATGGTCGAACAGTTCTAGTCTACCTAATATCGGGGACATTTATGGTCTTGTCATATTTATAAATGTCTAAATGATACCCAAAAAAAGACCTGCAATAGGCAGATTAAGCTCTTGTTGCATAATGCCTTTTGAACTAATTCTTATAGACATTGTTTTTTAACATATCATATACTTTACAGAAATGAGAACGGAAAGAGATACTGAAAGTTAATAAAAGGTATTACTAGTTGTGCGCATATAAACCATGAATTTGGTATCGATAAATTTACGAAAACTAAAATAAGAATAGGCAGTGAACACAGAAACGGTTGAAAAAACTGGTTTACAACTTGCCCAGATCCAAGAACACTTACATAGGCTGGTACAGATTTTTGGGATATGTCTAAAACATTATTTTTCACGATATGTACGGGTACGGACTGAATTTTAAGTCAATAGAATAAAGGCCATCACAGTAGTCGAAGAAGTGGAGAATTTTCTTAGCAGAATGAAAACAAATATCATTCGTTATTAGAACCGATAAGGGTTGCAAATTCGTCAATGAGTATCTAACGAAAACAACATCAAACATTTTGTAACAGAATGAAGACACCAACCAAAGCTAATTACGCAGACATTTACAGTCCTTACATTTCGGAAAATGATGCACAGACACTTTACGCATACGAGAAGTATAAAACATGTAGATACACTTCAAGATATTGTGCATTTAAAACAGTCACCCACACTGTTCAGTAGACGCACTAGCTCCACCACAGATCAACGAAACAAAAGAGGCGAAGGTATGATTGCGAATACATCGCAACGACGGAGAAATAATTCGAGAAATTTATTCCATTGAAATCATGTTAATGATTCGTCTAGACGTTAACTATTTTTAACGGAACTCAGTCTTTGGAATAAGATCTATTTACTCTACCGTCGTCTTAAACAACCGTAGAAAACAAACATATACATGTTACAGGAAACAAGCATAATCAATAATTATGTATAATTACTGAAATTTTCAGGTATTATGTATAACAACTGATTCACGCAGTAATTATGTCTAATTACTAAAATTTTCATGAATTAAGCATATTTACTGAAATGAGCCAGCAAAAACTATACTTGTATACTGGAAATATAAAAAAACAGAATGAAACGTGTACAGTGGGCACAATCTTTATTTTCATCACTCCACATTACTACTTGGGAGTAGGGGGACGCAGGACACAAAACTTGGTAAGATGGTCTTGGTATACCATGATCCACTTGCACTGACCTTGAATCATAGACTGCATATCGATAAGGTCAACTTGAGCTCTGAAATTTATTGGGAAAAAATCAGCATGACATAAATGGCTGGTAAATATGATATTTGTGTTTAGAAATTCAAAGTAGTACAAAATAATATATAACAAATTACCTGGAATTGAAATCTTTGGAAATAATTGGTTTGACGACTGTTCCTTCGTTGGTTTGTCGTTTTCTTTTCCGCTGACACTCCATACACATGGATTTGAAAAGGAAAATGGCATCTACAGTGATGTTGGCGTACTACTTATTCAGCTCATGGATCATCAATTCTCTTCCACCATGACCAGTAGCAATGTGGGCGCGCCTAATGGTGTCGTAGGTGTCTTCAATCGTGACAAAATACAATGTCGTCCCAATTCTGAGATTTCAGGAACTTCTCCTAAAGGGGCAGCACGGTTTAGGGTATGTCAGTCTTTGAAACTCGTTGCTGTACGTAAAATGTGGGGCAAAATCTGAGCGCAAGAAATGGAGGCAAAGACGAAGCTTGTGATGCGTTAATCTGCTTCGCTAGACATCAGTAAATTCATAGCAAAAAGTATTGCTATAGACATGGAATGTGATCTGGTTTACGGCATGTTTCAAATTCGACGATAATAATAATAATAATAATAATCGCGTCATTTTACAAGGGAAGCAAATTAGGCCTGAGGCCTGTTTCCAATTTGGCCCTTGGCACAGATCGTGCGAATGATTTCGATCATTACTGCAGGAAGAAACCGAAGAACTCGGGGGAAACCTGCCTGATCGGACGGGAGACCGAATATCCCTCTCACTTATAACGATAAATTTCATGCCCTGAGCTGGGATTGAACCCTCGTTGCATTGTTGAGAAGCCGCATCTCTATCGCCACGGCTATCCGACCAGCTAAGATCGATATTATATTCTCAATCAAGTAAGAAAACGTCCATGCTGATTATGAAATAGCAGAAGCAGGGCTTACAGTTATGGAAGTATGCGTCAACCTTGGGATAATTTCAATCTGATTAAAGGGCTAATCCCGATATTTTTTGGGGGAATAAAACTGCTTAATTTTGTGTTAAAATCCCTTAAAATATTAGAGTCAAGGACCGAGCAACTACTTCAGTATTTAAGATACGTTTTAAACGACTTACATGTAAATCCGTCAGTCTTCATCTGGAATTTGAGACCAGTGTCCCAAGGTGTATTTTATGATATCTGGATAAAACCAAACATTTTTTTATTAAAATAATGTGTAGTTGAAATTTGCCTTTCTTTATCAAGTACGGAACATGGGTTATGCACTGCATAACCCTTTCAAGTAACCGTAATCAGTTATAAGGTCACCCAACGAAACAATTGACCCCAAATCTTAAAAGGGTTACGTGTCCGGATAAGCAGTTTTGGCGTTCATGTCCGAACGACTCAATATTTTGAGTTGACATTTTGAGACAAGGTAAATACACCAATCCCCTATATTTTGGCGTTTTATTTTCATACGTTCTCAGACCGTTTAATTCGGGATTGTCCCTTTAAAATACAGATCTATATTTCGTTTCGTTTTTTTACATTTTCGATGGCCTTCACTAGATGAAAATCTGTCTGGTTGTAGTGGAAGGTTGTCAGGTATTGATTAATCAATCAGCGTTGACGTTCTAGTCATTTATAACAACTCGTCCAGATCCTAGTGTAGTACAGACAAATAAAACAAAATTTTGAACTATAAAAAAACGAATGAAATAGGGTCCGTGTTTTAATCAGATTGGAATAATTTAGGTCAATAGATCCCAAACCAAAATGATGGTTATTCCTACGGAATTGTTTACGTTGGATTGTGCAAAAAATAACCGAGCCACATTGAACTATGTAACTGTTAATCAACCATCAATATGTATGAATTAAACACAAATATTGCATTTCAGAAACTCATCTTTTCACGGTAAAATAACAACATCAATGTTGATTTAAATTGACTAATAAGTCTAGTCTGCAATGTTGAAGACTTTTGATGCTATTGAGTTAAAATATATTTATTCAACTCAATTAATTATAGAAGACAACAAATTAATACGGCCCGTCTTCCCTAGAAGCCTTGGCGGTTGATCCTCATACCCCAAATTTTATCCCTGAGACAGTGGCCCACCCTGCACAGACAAACACAAAATATGTAGAATGTCGGAATATGGCCATGTAATACACTATTTTGGTTAAAACTCGATAAAATAAGTACTACTTTGTCTCACAAATCACCTTTTAATGTCAACCAGGACATGTACATATTTATCACAACTGTTGAGATATACTGACCGCGTGCGTTAATTAACAAAGACCTTCGGAAATTTCCCCATAAAACAAACTAATCTAATATAAGTTTCAGATACTAAAAACCCTTCCAATTTCTTCTAACACGTCGGATGTGCATCTAGTTGAATTCCTTTGATTTTAATTTGGCAAACTATAATAAAAAAAATAAGTTTACTCCAGAATGAATGAATGAAATATTGTTTAAATTTTAATGGCACGTCAGTTCCAACCGGGCTATATTGCGCCAAACATATGGTGATTTTTACGAGACAGGCTAAAATAACACAGAAAACCTTACATGCATAAATAAAACACATCTTATATGCATATAAATATATAAATACAAAAATGAAATAATATATATACAATTAAATATATGATAAAATCCTGTCTCCTTTTAAAATTCTAACACTCTACCATATATACCCGGTTTAGCAAACATGTGATTTAATGACTGGCAACGGTAAAAATGCGATCTTATATCCTTGAGATGCTTGCACTCAAACAAAATGTGCGTAACTGTCAAGGGAACGTGACAGTGTTCATATTCTGATTAAGGCTCTGGCTTCAAGGTGTAAATGTGGGTTAAAAAGTATGACCTATGCTAGAGCGACACAAAACAACGTCATCTCCCCTTCACATGTATAGGAGCTTCGCCAGTCTCCTAAGAGAGATTTGATGTGGTGAGGTTTGTGCCTGCAAGATCCCAAGGCCGTTGCCAGCGGCCATAAATTATGAACAAATTTACTCCAGAAAGTATCACTTTTCCAACGATGGAAACAGGAACAAAAACCTCTCCCAAATCGTAGACAAAGTTTGACTGGCTTCCCAATATAAAGTGGATGGTGACAATTTTATCATTAAAATAATTTTTTTTATTATGAAGGGGAAAATATTGCTGTAGCCAAGAGGTAATCACTTATGATCCCGATAAGAAAATGGTTGGTATTGCCCATAAAACAAATAGTGAAGAGGTTATCGCAGCCTAGCTTTGTAGCTTCGAGTGTTTCTTTTTCTTATGATCATCGATTCTGTTGTAACCAGATCTTTATAAAAAAAACCCCTCTTAATGGGTGTTTTCAAGAATTTGATTCAAAGAACTGTCGAGACTTTTGAAACTGAAATATTCTAAATTCATTGTAAAATTCTAAATTAAACGTTAAAAGGATGTTATTAATTTGCCGATGGCATTTAATAAATACCATTTAAGAGATTTCTGTGTATCATGTTTGCTTTGGCTAATCGGATCTCAGTATGGAAACTAAGAGAAAGGGCAGTCTAGACGCTTCTATGCAACCTAATGAATTATTCCTGTATATATAACATATTTATAGCGTGGAAGTTACCAAAACATACCATTAGTGAAACAAAATAAAAAGAAAATCAAAATAATAAAAGTCTTATTTTCTTTGCATCATTTATTATATCACCATAAGAATCTTTATCGCCTTTTAAAGCCATCAAAAAACAAACCCAGACAAATACCCATACTTTATTTAATGAAGTTTGCGGCTCTATCATTATTTTGACTTTGAGGTCTTAGTGATATTGATAAGTTAACAGGGTGCTCTATTGCTTTTATGACATGTCATCTTTCGTTGTGTCCATCCTTATTACTATAATTTATATTGATTGTGTTTATTTTTGTGTTCTTGAGCTTTTTTGATGCGCTTTTTAACTGTCTCGAGAATGGATTCCCATTTATGCATCGGAAACATAAGCAGGGCCAACACACCTCGTCGGCGGTTTAACTACTGATTTACAATATACACTAAATACCAATGGCATGACAATTATTAAATGGTCTCCACACTGTCTAATTACTAATCAATTTATCATTATGGACGAACTAACTCTAAGAGACAAACACGAAATTAGGCGACGAAAGCTATCAATGCATATAAGGCATTCATTTATTTATAGCCCAATGCTCGTTATTTAAATTAACGAATGTCTTAGAAGTTCTTCCAATTTAGAATGTTTCTGATAACAATCTTATGAAATCGATTTAAAGGATAATAATGACAAACTGAATGGTATTTATGGTTGGGAAAAATAGTCGTTTGTCCGACTATAAAAGTAACAAAAGATATGCCACGAAAAACTGAATTCCAATTAGTATCAAAACCCTTAAAGATATCCGGGTAAGTTACCCATGCATGCGTTGGGTAAGACAAGTTATTACATAAATATTAACTGGTAAGTAACGAGCCCACATTATGCACCGTGAGCCCTGCACGAGGTTAGAACAAACTATATTTCTCAGCGATTTCTAGACAGTGTTATGTATCTTTAAATAAATCCACTGAGTCTGGTTAAATTTAAATCAGATGTTAATTACATTTTAGTTTTACTCATGTAAATATAAACATATCTTTTATGTTCCATTAAAATCGGATACAAATTCAGAGGGTTCACAACCTTGTTATTACATACTTTTACGCTATCTGTATATGTGGGCAACCTTTTTGTTTGACAGTTTCGCTCCTATTTTCACGAAATTCGAACAAAAACTATGCGAGAACATTAACTTCTTCCGACACCTGCAAACCTGCCATAAGCATATAGACTCTCTAATGGACGTTTACCTCCAATCAAGAAATGTGGCTACCGGGGAAAAGTATTAAATTAGTAACCTTGGTCATGACCGCTGGGACATGGGTTGCCACCCCTGCTCCATTCAAGAATGGGTTAAAACATAGTCAGGTTGTGCGTTCGCTAACGGCAGGACGACAGACCCACCGGACAATCTTGGTAGTATTCTATTGCTATGATATGTCAAGTAAAAATTTACACGACTTAGACTTTTTCATGATTATATAAACACGGTCCTCCCCATGCGCACATGAAATTCATTCACGTGGGTATGTTGACCAGCGTAACTCCTCAGGTTGACCACTTGCGGGTGCCACCCAGTGTGTACTTATGTAGGATGCGACTCTTCACAGCGTAGAACACTCCCTTCACCACGCAATGATTGTAGCACCAGTTCTTTAATACCAATCTCACACGCGAAATCGTATATTACATGTAACCCGAATAATCATTTCACCTCTATCTGCTGTGGAGTAAAGCAGATTCGGAGCACTGTGATTTTTCCATCGACCTCGATTAGAAACACAATTGACATAATATCTTTTTTTTCAAAATAAATAAAATTCATCTTCGCACCCATTAAAAGATATAATGGCCTAAATCGAAGCGAAAGGGATCGATGAGTGGGGATCGGGTAAGGTTAATCAAGTTAGTTTCGTTTCATATATTCTATAAACATTATTCACCGCGATTGAGGTCCAAGGAAAGTATTTGGTTCGAAGCCCAGGGCTCGTTTCAGAACGGGATTAACTGTAGCTCAGTGGGTGTTTTGGGTATTAAAACACTCATGCTATCACATAATTTATTTTTCATCAGAGATTTGGTACTGTGACCAAGCTATATAGCAGTAAGAGCTTTCATAAGTAGAAAGTGTTTATAAGTTCCAGACGGAAAAGACATTTCTCTAATGAAATTACCTGAGTAATATATCGCATGACTCTACTTGCTTTCAACTCAACTATTTTGTCAGTAAACATAACACCATTGACCCAAGAATGACTCATTTACTTTTTGAACGAAGCAAAACGAATTTTCACAATGCCGAAGTTTGAATCAGTACACCCATTTGACTCGGTCGCTTGTGCCTGGAACTCTTTGGTTCACTATTTCCAAATAGAAAATAGTTTTAAAACAGCCGAAATATAATTAACGATGTTTATTGGCTTGTCCAGGAAGCATTTAACAACCCAAATGTGCATTATTATAGCATAAATCGTCGATTTTGTATTTGTATTTCTTATTTAGTTTATTTAGTTTTATGTTTGCTTAAAATTATTATGTCTACTTAATTATGTATATGTTTTTGTGTTTCTTATTTAGTTTATTTGGTTTATGTTTGCTTAATATAGGTCTACTTATGTTTTAAGTCTATTCTGTATATCTACCATTTTATTTTAAAAACACGGTTCGACCAACGTTGCTTTCTTATTCTAATGTTATTGGAGTCGCCTTTGGCAGTTCGTCTTTAAATTGAAATTGATTGATTGTTTAATATTTAAGGCCAAGGAGTTGCACTCGGGTGCTTCCAGTTTGTTGCGAAATCTTGTTTACATCCTGGAGTTTTCCGGTTTTTTTTTAAAACAGTATTTAGCCTAGCCTTTGTAAATCCCCTATCCCTATATGCATGTAATATAATATACACATAATTTCTGTCTATATTATTGAAATGAAGTACCCTATTGGCTAATACGTTTATCAACAATCAATCCAAAGTTATTCCCCTTTGTTAAGAATTCGCGTTAGAACGTATTGCAGCCCCCTAGAAGGAGATGTTGCCGGGTAGGAATGACCACAGATCATACGCACAAGGCAGTCGATTTTCTAAATACATAAACATCAACTAGAAAATACATTTTTGGCTCTGGGTAAAACTTATTTACGCTAATTTTGTGTATAGTCTCTGGAAGACTTTGAATCCTCTGCAAACTGCAATTTCAGTCCAAAAAGTTCAATTTCGTTCATTATCTAGGGATGATGAACACCCGATAACAACTCCAGGTCAGAAAATAGTCAAAATAAATCAGCGGCACAGTGAACGGCATCTAATATCTTTTCTCAAATCTTTTGATGGACCAATTCTTATTCCGATTGAATTCAAGCCAATGATATCTTTTTGAACTGTAAAAAGCAAGAAAACGCGCTCTCTATCGAAATCTTACAAAATGGATCTTTAATTTTTGATCTATATCCGTGTATTGAAATATGACAAGATAAAAAAAAGCAACGGGATTCTGACTAACAGTGAACATACTTGCATAATAATGCACTATGGTTTTTAATGCAACGGCATGGCGTTATACGTGACGTATTTCGTCATGCCGTTGCATTAAAAACCATTGTGAAGAATGTAAAGTTGTTTATTGGAAAAGACCATCGATCGCCTACAAATTTCCATGAAATCAATTCGATCCTGTTGTGCTGCGATTTGCACAGCAATTCGGTAATTGACGCCATGGATATTTATAGATGCTTATTAACCAAATTCCTTCTGTGATTGTCCCTCGTAAAAAAAGCACAGTAAACAGATAGCAATTTAATTTTGTGCTTTGCTTGAAAAGTCCGTACACCAATTTGAAATATCCTTCCAATACAAAAGTTGGTGACGAATGGATACCTCTCAGATAGAGGGTAGCCCAACAGAGCTACATCTTCAGCGTCCGCAATTTACCTGTCATCAACATCTGTTGTCCTCTTAATATCATTGAAGAAAATTTCTATAATATGAAAGCTTTTAAAAGTGGGATCGATGTAATAATTTTTTGTTAATAAACCAGATTGACTGTACAGGGTTGATAAAGGGGCGTATGTTTTAACCAGAAAGAATTATGTCTCTTCTGCTTTGTTATTAGTTAATTACATGTATGTGAAATAAGTCACTTTCGAGCAACATGCAAAGAAAATCTTGTTAAACCCTGCTTTCGTTTGATAAAAAACCCATTTAGATATGTTTGAATGTGTTCTATTCCGGTACTTCGTCCGAACAACACCGTTTGAAAGACACATTCCAAACAAATATATAGTTACATAATTTTCCCATAGATTGGTATTCTACAAAATCTATGACAGTTCTTACAATATAGATGGATTGATCTATTCTTGCAATGGCATCAATCACATATTCTTTCTAATTAAAAAAAAAGCACTTGATGGAATTCACTTTTTCTATTTCTTCGACAAAATATTTGATTATATACCGATATTATCCACAACAAATGGAATAGGAATTTACGCTTTGGTGTTTTTTGTAGGCAGAATTCATCTGATTTAATAGTGTAGGCAAAATCCGGAGTGTTCAATTAGATTGTGTGTAACACTTGAGACAGATTTGCCAATATGTAAGTCGTTTTCTAGGATCTTAACGAAAGCCCATGCAAAAAGCATTACACAAATTATACCGGGAAGTCCTCTTCTTTGATGCGGGCCAAAAATAGATTCTGAGATGACCAATTTTTTTTGCGGGAAGACAATCGATCTGCGTTCTAAATTGTACGTCAATTCATATTGAAATATGAGCAAATGTTTTATGTAAGTCAACACAGGAAGCTAAAACTAAACTAAACTATACCAGTTTTCGGTTTATACTTCCAGACAAATATTGGCTCATCACTAAACGTGGGAGAGAGAAAAAATAGGGTTTAACGTCCAATCGACACAAACACGACCATTTCGGGACTAACATATATATATGGTTCAATTTTATTTCAATAATTCGCTTGCGCGTAGGGGTTTTTAGCAGTGAGAGGAAATCGGAAGACCCGAAGAAAACCCAACTCCTTGTCACGTACAACCGGAGAATCAAAATGACAGACCATACGATACAGCGCGCACGCGATAACCATTCGGCCATCCACCCCACACCCATCACTAAACGTAAGAGCACTTCAAGTGGACTAATATCGCAGTTTACCAATTGAATTACATTTTTCTTGGTGAAAATAATAATGCTTGTTTCAGTATCTACTTTACAGAGAGAGTACATATTTCACGTGACTTCGACATCTGTGTGGATTTTAATTTAGAGAAATGCTGCTTTCCCACCGAAATGTTATTTTTAAATCAATAATCTGTTTCGTTATTCGCACATGGGAAACGTGTAGAGTGGGATGGTGTCCCCCCCCCCTTGCAAACCATTTATATTTTGTTCTTCTAATTTTATCAAAATAACGTCGAACAAACAAAGGAGCGAAGTATTGTCGCAACTTTGGCCTCACTTCTCACTGCAATCAAAATATATCCCTGTATGCACAGAAATGAGTACATATATTAATTTGTCGGATCCCCCCCCCCCCCCATAATCTCACGCCAAGCTTGACGCTGTCTCCACATCAGTCAAGTTCCAGTAAACGAAATAGAAAACTGGTTTAATTTCACTCATAGAAGACAATGTATCATCACAACAAAACATTCATTAACTGTAGATGTCAACTACCAAACCGTACAAAATGATCCCTCACCGTGTTCGATCTAGGTCGGGGAAGTTCCTCGGAATTTCCCAGCATATACTTGTTGCCGTGCACGCAAAAGCTGCCCTGCCAGTTTGAATTCGACTAATAGAGACGGAAATACCGCTGTCCGTGCAAATGTGTTTCTTATTGAACGCTGTATATGGGCCTTATGGGCCTGTTACACTATAACGTTTTGCACAATTTATTTCGACGTATGGAATAAAAGTACCTACACGCTGGCATACACTGAAGCCGGATTTAAAAATCAAGAGGACGTTCTTTTTGGACGCGTACTTATAACGCGCTGGACGAATATATAACCAATGTTTAACGTATGAGTAACTTATTCATAACTTATCCCCAGCGTAACAGAACTTATACATGACAGCGTGCGCCCAACGAATTTTAAGCGTTCTTGACTTATGCAGAACTTATGCATAACTTATTCATAACCTGTTGGAGTCCATGGTGGACCCTGAAAAGTAGCCCTTACCATAACCCTAATCCACTATCCTTATATTAAAATATTTTGTACGATTTCGAAGATCCAGTATTTTGCCGACAGAGTACCAAATAGCCGTCTTACGACATCAAAATGACTTGGTTGACTTTGCACTACAAGTTCTTTATACGTTGACTTCGTCTCATCCTGATCCTATTGGCTCACAACTTGTATAGTGCCTAGGTCAGGTCATTTTGATGTCGTAAAACGGCTATTTGGTACTTTCGTCGCAAACCTCTCAGGGCCCGCCATGTTTGTAGACTTCTGTACATGCTCATCTCTACACACTTTCAAACACGTTCAGTAAGTTCTAAGGACGTCAGAAGTAACTTATGAGTAACTTAAATGTAACGTGCGTAAACGTGTAAGCAATACGTCGGCATAAGCTGAATATTTTATGCATGCACAAAATTTTTGGCCGCGTTCGGCGTACAACAACTTATACCATCGTATTTCAGCACGCTCGTAACTTGTTAAAAGCGTACCCATAACGTATTCAACGTACACTAGCGTGTTCGCTAAATTTCGCATACGTCGGCATACGTTGATGCTATACGTCAATGTGTGACAGACCCATAATTGGTTGCGCCTTTATTCGAACTTCTAATTCGGACCGCCCTTCTATAAATTGTTTCAATGTCGTTTAGTAATTGAACTGGAGATACACAGATCAGAATTCTATGGGATACACTTACTGTTTATTACTGAGTGACGTTTTCACTTGCCTTCACGCAACTTACCAAACGGAAAAAACACACCACTTTATACAGTATTTATATTCCCATCGTATATGTGAGAAAGAAAGAAATGGGGTTCAACGTACACTCGACACAAACTAGGTCATTTTGGAACTAACGTATGGTTTTCAATTTTTATTTCAATAAATCGCTTGCACGTAGGGGTCTTTAGCAATGGGAGGAAACCGGAGTGCCCAGAGGAAACCCATGAGGTTGAGAAGGCGCCCCCTATATCTCCATGTCACATACGCTCACACTAGGTCTCGAAACCACAGCCGCAAGCCAGAGGTGGCTGGCCAGCTAGAGGTCGAAGCGCGGCACTCTTGATCACTAGGCCACCCCCCAACCCCGTACATGTGAAGGTTTTGTTTTTAAAATGTGTACAGAAATGAAACCGATGCTCATCGTATTGTATGTTTGATCATTTCTCATAACATATTATATCTAACCCGGTGGCATTTTAAAATTCTTATTTATACAAATACTGGTGGGGGGTAACGTGTTCGCGGTATCATAAGGTCTGTCATGGAGTGGCGTGGTTGTGACAAGGTTTGTACGTGACAAGTAGTAGGGTCGCCTGTCCAGCCTAGTGGGTTCTCATCGGGTCCTCCGGTTTCCTCCCACTGCTTAAGACCTATAAGCGAATTATTGAAATACAATTGAACCATGTGTTAGTTCCGAAAACCGCTTACAACTTATGAATGTATTTAAGTATATTTATGGGGTTTTTTTTTTGTGTATTTTCATTTTATAGAATTACTCTTATCTACTTTGAAACATGGAACAACTTTACTCCTAAAAAAAATATAAAAATTATTTATAACATAACAACATCATATCTAAAGGCGCCCACGAATTACGAATTTATATGTCAGAAAAGAGAAATAATCGCGCTTGATTTCGTTTTTAAAAACGGCGGTATTGGGTAGTATATTTAATGTATTGTACAGTGTGACAGTTTTATTATGTGTGCATTTAAAAAATATCCAGAATTAAATTTTGCATTTACCTTTTAATATATTTATTTTAAAAATAGCTAATAGAAACCTCCATACAAATATTATTTTATATTTTAGAGTATATTATTATGAAAACTATACAGAAAATGTTATAGCATTCTCTTATATACATTTCATCAATAGCTGATACGAACTTCCCATACTTATATCATTTTATATTTCAGAAAATATGAAAAGTTGTCTTACCTTGTGAGTTGAATCATGTTAAAGAGTTGAATCCATGTATACAGCATACCAGGCACGCGTATGACAAACATCAATAGTCAGATCTAGTATGTGGCGGCAATCTGTACAACCAATGCAAGTAATATATTCGTAATCACAGTCTATTGGCTTTAACGATAACAACACCATGGACGACCAACAACCTCGTGTATCTTCCCTTGCTCTTTGCAGGGTTTATCAATTGTTTGGTTCCCTTTTTTTGTTGTATTTTTTCAGAGGTGGTGGGGGAATGTATGGATCGATAATATTGAAGTACGTTTAACTTTAATAGTGTTATACATTAGATAGTGTGGCTGTACTTGTAACTTTGGAATCACGGTATTCTGTCGGCTTACGTGGGATGAAACCGATTGATATAAAACAAATAATGTGGGACGCCATCGAGTAATCGAAGTAGGCATTAATAACTGTATTATGTGTATAGGAAGTTTAGATCAGGATTAATAATATGATATTTTAATAACCTGATAATACTAATTATAAAACACCAACACAATGTTACTGTTATAAAATAACACTAAATCTGCTCTAATTAAGTAATATGATCTGCTACAAATAGTTAATATGATCTGCTATAAATAGGTAATGATATGCTACAAATAGTTAATATGATCTGCTATAAATAGGTAATGATATGCTACAAATAGTTGATATATGGTCGTTACAAATATCCACGTTTCTAATAACTATCAGAAATGATGTGGGGCGCGGGGGGGGGGGGGGTTAATGCGCCACCCGGGAAATGTTGACTGGACACAGGATCTCGGTGTTTCGTCTCACTCGAACGATTGGGTATTGCTCCTCGTTGGCCTTTCACCCTGCCCTTCTGACAAGGAGACACCACGCTTGAGATCTCGGGAACGAACCCGAGAACCCCTGGCAAGCGATCCAGCGCCTCACTTAATGAGCCACCACGGCCCCTGGACTACTGTCTATGGGGTATGCTATACATTTTATTGTTTTGTTAAACAAGAGATTACTTTAAAAAACAAAAACCCAACAAACTAGAATTTAAAAAACGAGCCAGTTCTACAAAAAAAAAACAAAACAACAAAAATACCCAAACTAATTTCGCTCAGTATCGCTGACTTTTAAAAGCGGTTTTGTTGCAATCGACTTATGCATAAAATGTCCAATGTAAGTGAAGCAATAACAGCTTGGCACCCCAAACAAACAACCAGTTAATCACACATAGTCTGATGGAGGGATAGAATGTCACCAACTAAATAAATGAATGAATGAATGAAATGGGGTTTAACGTCCTACGCTTTTGCACCTAACCTGGGCTTATTGAAGACCGACATACGCCATACAGTGGCTATGAGGGCAATTTTTGCCGGAAAATCGAGATGAATTTTCTCGGCCAATGCAGGAATCGAACACCCGACCTCCAGACTAGCGAGCCAGCACCTACCCACTTAGCCACGTGATCCCCTCTCAACCAAATAGTAATACAGCAGAATAACCGGTGGTGGGTTAAAAACGTCCCATTCGAAGGACAGGCGAGCGTCCCAGCATAAACTGAAAATCACGTTTTTTTAGCAGTGCTTTACCAGATTTAAATGCCTCATTTGCCCCTACCCTGTTAATAATCTAATAATAATATTTAAACAAATTTTAATATTTGTCTGGCACTTTTAACTTGGACACCACAAAAGGGTTTTAAACCCTGGTACTCTTCATTATTATTACCGGCTTATTAGGTTATACCGTACGTTTGATATAAATCTTAAGGTTAATTCAAGAGATGTTATGAGTTATTATATAAAGACCTGGCAGCTATAATAGTTAAAAACCAGATCTTGTAAATGGAATTCCTTGCGCCATGAAAAGCATGTTTAAGAATATGGCTATATTGATTGTATTCAGAAAAGTTTTAAAATACTATGTTCACTGTCTGTATTTCACATTTAATCAATTATTGTAAACGAACGTCAACTAACCGGTAGACTTCGTAGTGCGCCTGCAAAATAAGATGCAGCACCTGTTAAGAAAAACAAAAGATACAACATAAAAACATACATCATAACATATTGATAGTCTGCACAACACATTTTATAAGTATATTATAAACAGAAATATTTGTAAAATATTATAAATTCATTTTCAATATCAGTGCTGGATCTAGGGGAGGTAAAGTGGGACAAATGTCCCGGGCCCCCCACATTGAGGGGGCCCCCGCAATTCTGGCTCATGCTAATATTTTATCCCGGGCGGAGCTTACCAGTACCTGGAATGAGGGGACGAGGTTTGGGGCCCTAGGCAGTAAGGGATATTGTGGGCCAGAGATTGGTTGGGCCCTAAAATTAACTAAATTGCATAATTTAGAGGTTCTATCAATCAATAGATCCTAACCACATCCCGCGATGTGATTGCTGGGGCCCAACCAGGAAATTAACGTAATCATAGTATAGTAGTTCAGACAACAGAGTTTAATATTTTATGTCATCTAAAATAATTTCACTAAAATAAAGTAAATGAAAACATCATGAGAGAAAGGTTTAACATATTCAAATTGTCAACGAGTTCTAAACGTCAATGAACTCCCTGCCTAAATTGTCTCAGATGCACTGAAATTAATCTTTATTTTAAACAAATAAACTCTGGAGGAAAACACCTCAGGCATTCAAGGGGGCGGAGTACATACTGGTACGATTCGCGGTCAGTACGAACAATTTGAAATGGGGCCCCGCACAGTTGGTATGTCCCGCCCCCCACAAGGTTAATCCGGCCCTGTTCAATATACGTGTCCAATTACTTCTAATCTCGTTATGAATGTTATTTTCTATATTAGCCATGTGTTTTATAAACGATAGATATTTATTTTTTTGCGGAGCACTATTTTTAATTTTGTTATGGTCTACTTTGACCTATTAAGAAATGTGCTTTGGTCAAAAAATCCAAAGTGAATGTTTTGCTTTTTCAAAACGATTTTTATATCTAATTTATTAATTAGTTTATGAAATTCAAACCAAATTTTACTAGAGCAATAACAGTAGTAGAAAAGATGTCCTATGTTTTCTATGGCGACACTGCAGAAATCACAGAAGTTAGGAGACTCTAATTTTCCATTCCGTGGCGTCTCTATAATATGTGGTTGCGTTTCATATGACTGTAAGCTTCCACTTGTTTCAGTTAGAGGTCATCTCAATGGCCAACATATCTTAGAGAGATTCTACACATAAATGTAGTGCACCACTTTGACAATCATCCTCTTCTGACAGGGCCAATCCGTGGGCGTTCGGTTTTTGATTTTCTGATTTTTTAGACTGTTGCTACAGTGCATTGGCCAGTCAGAAGCCCAAGCGTATTTGAGACATTCTTGTGTGTAAAATCCACAAGAAGAGATCTACTAGTGCAGAATCGTAACAATTTGCATCAGGCACTACACCGGGAATGGAACATATTGACGCAGACTCGCATAAAACATTTTATTCAGTCGACGAGGAGGCGTGATTTAGATTGGTGGAGTCTACATCGGATAATAACTATTTTCACGGCTACCTGGACAACTTGATCATGAAATTAAATAAGCTGAACTGTAGGATTTCCTATTAGTATTGGACTTGTACCAGCCATAGTTGTTTTGACTTGGCTTCACCAATTTTCCGGTTCTATTTTTGATCTCGACAGAATCACATTAAATCCCCTACTTAACTTTCAGTATTTTATTTTTGGTGTTTCTTCACAGATACCACAATATGTGATCAAACACTAGCTGCAATACTGTTTGCAAAAATATATATTTATATGTATTAATTAATGTATATCGAACGGAATGTACTAGTATCTGTTTATGATTAATTCCACCAATACACTTCGTAAATACAAAATTGATTGTATTAAAGATTATGTAAAAGTTCGATGGTTTATTCCTTAATAAAAGACCCGCTAGGCAAATTTATATATACTGCTCTTTACTCAGCTAGAATATTCTTCCTTTAGAGAAGCAACAACAAAAAAATGAATACCCACGTCAACACAGAACTGACAAAGCCCTAATCAGACAAACAGGAGGAAGAACAGTCAGGCCACAGAATAACCAAAATAAACCATGCCGCCGGCCATGAATGCAATGAACGAATAACCAACAAGTTCCTTGGAATTTTAACCTACGGTTCTCCCACTTTTATTTTTTAAAAAAACAGCAAGTATTGAGCAGGAGGCGAGCTGTGCGGTGAACCATTGGAATTTTTTATTTTTAAAAAATGAAACCCCAATAGTATTGTTTACGAAAATGCTGAACTCTAATTTATGTCAACACCTTTCCTCTGAAGGAAGTAAGATATTTCCAACAGAGCCTGAAGAACAGATTAGTTATACCATACATACGTGCGTTAGGGGAACACTGTATAACGTTTTGTTTGCAATGTGGATCATTACGTACCCACATAACTTGGGACTGGCCGAACGTGCTTGGTCATGGCTTAGATCTCATGCCCGCCTACCTGCCAAGGCTAACGATGGGCGATAAAATCCGATCTCTGTGTTAATCAGTTTGAGTCGGAATTTGCTGTTTTTAAAGATATGCCACACCAAAGACGGTTAATAAGTCATAAAGTTAAGTCTGTTATCATTATTGAATAAATATTGCGGTGCCGGCCGACATTTGACGTATGCACTATGCTCATGTGCACTATTTCAAGAAAAAAAAACAACCCAACATTATCGGAAATGTTTTGCTAGAAATTCAACTCACCAGCTATAGAATTTACTGTCTTATTACATGTAGAATAATTACAGTCCCGATACTCAAAGAAATATATAATTAAATTGAGTTAATGGGGGATAAAAAGATAGATTGGGGCTTTCACCAGATGAACCTCATTATGTCCATCACCAGCATGTGGATCGCATTTGGTTAAAAATGATATTGCCTGACAATCCCTAAAGAGGCTTTTCCGTGCTATCACCAACCGTGGCATTTCACTTGTCCATGGTCAACTCTGACTTTTACCTACTACACCTGATCCCCATATATTTCCCCATAGACGAAATTTGATCTAAACAACAATATAGTGATTTATATTCATTTAATGTAATTTTTAATCACCTGCTTATTAGTCTTCATACCTTTTCAAATTTATTGTAGGGCAAATTATAAATTTCCTCGATTCTGATTGGAGATAAACACTTCCTGTTACGTATTTAGATGGAGTATATTGTCAATGAACCATGTTTGAATCATTAGAACACGAGACGCGAAAGCGACTTTGAAATGATTGAGTACCGAGTTGCTAGTAAATTAATTATGAGAGAAAATGTTATTACGATATCTATCCCAAAAAATTGAAGATATTTTATAGAACGGGAAATTAGTCTTACTGTAGTATGTAGAGAGACCAATCAGAATAGAGGAAATTTCTAATTTGTGCTACAATGGAAAATAACCCCCCTCTGAATTATCAAGGCGAATTACTGCGTATAAATATTACAGTGTACTTTTTTTTTCATTTTTGTGCTCAATGATTTTCATCAACTGAAATCTTTATTGGCAAATATCTTCAAAAAATTCTGCACATATGACTATCACACCATTTTCACACTCCATCTTTTATGAAAACATATTTCTGAAATACATAAAACAGTAGAAAAATTTATTAAAACCGTTTTCAGGTATCCAAATATATTCGTAACTAGGCAGTGACAGTAGGCCTATGGACAAATTTGTTTTTTTTGTTTTTGGTAGGCTATAGCCTAGCCTAGCTTCACTCACCAATTTTACTTAATCAGGTGGTTTTTTTTTTTAAATTCCGCTTTGATCAAAATCTGGTTAGTATGATCCACCTAATAATAAGTCATTAGTCACAAGAAATCGCTCGAAAATACTACGAGGGAGGCGAAAACAGCAGCTGAAATATAGGCCAATCATTATGCTAACAGTATACATAGCAACCACTAGAATCTTAAGCTAGGCATCACTGTCATTAGTTTAATAGGGTATTTTTGCGGATGTAAGTACGGAGTGTAATTGTTTAAACAAGAAGTGGGCTACAGTATTGTGATAACAGTCTACAAATAAAATAATAACGGCTGAAAGCTTAAATGGAACCGTGGGTGTAAAAACGTTTCCTAAATAGTTCCGAAGAAAATCTCCAAATATTTATGCTACAATATCGATAAACACGTTTCTGTCTCGTGTTCTAATGATTCAGGGGGATTGGCACACTGATCCGCGGTAAATAATCGCTTGCCGCTACTGATAAGGAGAGAGAGGGTCTTTAGTAGTGGGAGAAAACCGGAGGACCCGGAGAAAACCCACCAGGTTGGACAGGTGACCCCACTCCTTGCCACGTACAACCGGTTATTTAAAACCACGCCAGTTGACTCAATGACAGACTTTATGATACAGCGCGCGATATTAGGATCTTATATTGTCACGACAAGATTTTAACATCAAAAGTGATAAAAATGGACAAATATTGAAATTCAATTCGTGTTTCGAATTTTAAGGAAAACATTAAGTTTATTCCCTTTTATAATGTTAATTCTCATTTCGTTGACCCTGTTTAATTACTTCCAAAATTTTCGTTGGGTTGAGCGCTTTCTAACACCTAAAACAACGTTGTGCTTTAAGGTGTAAGAGGTTCGTCATGGAAATCTTGAGATACACAAAATTGAAGGAGCATACAAGTAATCCGTTCTCCATTGCAACGCCCCTTACCTATTAATTCACTTGGAACTCCCGAGAATAAATGTCAATTCAAACCCCTTTCTTCGACCCTACACTATAAAATCAGTACAATTTACCATGCAAAAGAAGGGAAAATGGTTAAAAAGCCTATAAACAGCAGTAGTCTATATAAGAGGAAATAAGCGTCCACCCGGGCATTGCTTAGTGTTTCTGAATTAGAATATACCACGTAATTATTAGTCGTTTTGTTATCGGTCGATTTTGTGTACGAATATTAACCGCCCGCGTTTCATTCAGCTACTACTGGTAATTTTATATATGCGGAGAACCCACGAATCGGTTTCAGAATTATAGAAATATAAAAGGGTTTGACCCCCCTCCCCCCCCCCGAAGACAATTGTTACAAACTATATCAATGGACACTAAAGAGCTATCTTGCCAATTTCTGCATTCAGAAAAAAACTTGATCTATACAGAGGATAGCTTCCTGTGTCAGGAGAGCTCAGATAATCCGATCGTAAAGATCGCCATTTACTTATTAGAGTGAAAGGTTTGAGGCTAAACAACTATGAGTAAATTATAAAACGACCACCAATTTTACCTATGTTGATTTGGTTATGACATTTAGCAATAATTGTCATAGTTCACAAGCTAGTTTAAAGGGGCAATACCACTCTTGCTGGTTTGACAGGTCCAGGAAAAAATTTATCCTTATTCTAACTACTAGATGTGTAAGTGTCCTTCCTACCTGTTGTGTAAATTACCCATTACATCCTATTTTACTTGTCCAAAGGGTTCGAAAATATGTTTAAATCCAAGTTGCATTTGAAAGTGTTTACGTAAAGCTTTTCAAACCATGATGTTACCATATAGTCAAATTTTCCCATTTTTTTAAATTCGGTGTGTTAAGATGAAATTCGTATCATTACTTAATTGGAACATTGTAAAATAGTACAATTTGTTGACCAGAATAATGATTGGGGCAAATTATTCAGTTACAACAAGAGTGGTGTTGGGGCTTTAAGCTTGTGCTTTAGCGTGACTATGTCAATATGAATTTACAACTTATACTGGCAAGGATGTACCATGGGGAAATTACCACAGACATGTAAACTAAAGCATTAACACGCCTGCCATTAGATTTTGGCAGAAATAATAAATCATTATTTATTCTAATGATGAATGTGGTTCCAGAAAAACTGGCTAGTCGATATTCTCCCTATTTTAACAGTATTGCATTAAAAGCAGTAAAACGCATGACGAACCACTGGTCAAGATATAGACGCGGACAAACAGTATACTGGGGGAAATCATTACACAACATATTTCAAGCAGTCTTTAATGTTTTAAGTTGAATGGAAGTGCTGTTTCAGAAACTAAGTAATAGAGCATCGCATATTTATTTTTTTGACGCGATCGTATAATTTGTTGGTCAACTTAAAAGGCTCTACTGTCCAAAATCCTGGTCCAAATGTCCACTTAGTAGCTAATGGAGGGGCTAGGTGACAGAAACGCAATGACGCACTTTGCTTCATGATTTTGACCTTTTGCGCCCCCTTTGCAGTCTCAATGCGGTTTTTCAACATTATAATTATAAGCATCATGCTTAACCAGTATTAAACATATACCACAGTTCAGATATGCTACAGATCGACTCATGCATACATGTGCCACATAGCCAAATATTACTCGGTGGCAGTGGGCGTCATTCCCCTCACACACATATACATATTGGTTTTGTGGAGCCCGGACGGAATCTTGTTCCTTATGCAAAATCATGTTTCGCCATGCCCCTTTACTCTTGTTGGCTGGAATTGCTTCGACTTTATGGACATCAATCGCGCGTTCATAAAACATGGCAATAGCACTTTCGCTTGGCAGGCCTTTCGTCACCAGTTTCCGGTTTAATTTTAAATGGACAACTGTTTAAATCCGAGCTGTATCTAAACCATCCGAGGGTCCCAAGAGTTGATTTCGAGCTTGTCGTGTAAATAAGGTTTATTTAATAATTTCTTTAACATCTGCAAACTAAAAAGATAGTTAGCTGGCACATACGCCCACATTTTCGAGAGATGGATAGAGAACAAGCAATACCGAAAGTGATTTGTCCTACAATCAAAGGCCATAATTCATAAAGTTACAATTTGATATGCGCAAATATCGAAAAGAATCAAGATCTTTCGGCTATAAACATGCATTTCAAGTTTCATCAAATATGCCATATTTTTACACTATTCGCGTACAAACGGCGGCCATTTTGTCAGGCAATTATGGTCCGATTTTATAAAAATTCGAACTTAACCTTCCGTAGGGAGAAATGGTAATAGAGTCAAACGATTTATTTAAATTGGATAATAATCGTGACCTCCAGAGGGACCATAATGGATTGTTTGGACAATCAGGGGCCATAATTTAGGAAGTTACGATCCGATATGCGCAAATATCAAAACGAACCAAGATCTTTGGGTTATAACCATGCATTTTAAATGTCATCAAAATCGAATTAAAATTGTGATCTCTACAGGGTCCACAACCTTGATATACCATTTTTAACAGTATTCGCGTACAAACGACGGCCATTTTGTATGGTAATTTTGATCCGATTTTCCCGAAATTCGAACTCAACCTACCTTAGGGTGTAACGGGGATATAATCAAACGGTTTTTCAAATCAGATCACAATTGTGACCTCCAGAGGGACCACAAGCTAAGATAGGTGATTTTTCGGACAATTAGGGGCCATACTTCAGGAAATTACGTTCCGATAGGCGCAAATATTGAAAGGAATCAAGATCTTTGGGTTATAAACATGCATGTCAAGTTTCATCAAAATCGGCTCAAAAATGTGACCTCTATAGGGTTCACAAGCTAAAAATGTGATATTTCGTACAATCAGGGGCCATAATCCAATCCATGAAGTTTCGATCCGATACATGCCAATATCGAAAGCAGCCGAGATCTTTTGGGGATAAAGCTATATTTAAAGTTTCGTCAAAATCGGACAGGAATTGTGACATGTAGAGGGTCCACGAACAATTGCGGACGGACGGATGGACGGACGGACAGGGGCGACGACATAATACGTCCACATGAAAATGTGGGCGTATAAAAAGATTTACAATATGCTGATTTAGCTCTTGCATAATGCATGTTTAATATCAAAGCAAAAATATCAACTTCGAGTCAGAGTACATTTTGGATTTTTGCCATTTATTTGTAATACATTAAGTTTGATACTTGCCTATTGAACTCCAGAACGAACGAAAATTGTGTACTTCTTTACGATATCACCCTTGATGAAAGTTGACGTAAACTCCAGAAACGAACCAAATTTGGTACATTTATTCTTGAAGTTCACTATCATTCAGTCAAAAATTGTATTGTCTTATCAAAATTCATTTGTAACAAATATTCGGAAATTTAATAGTAGAAATATTTATTAACAATAACATTTTTTTTATGTGTATGTGGCGGTACTTCGTGAAGTAGAATTCGTAGTTTCTCATGGGGGTAAGTCTTGCTGGATGGATATGTGTATAGAAAAATAATGAGCGCGGTGAATGCATTCATTTAAAAATGTACCTCAGTGGATATATACGTTCGAAATGTTTCAAACCACAACCACCCCCGGAAAATGAAGACCAACTGAAATCTAAAAGTAGATTTCTGTTTGTTTTGATATAATCTGTTATACGCTGTTGCCTAAATGGGATGTTTTATGGAAGAATATGTTTTAGCCGTCGTGAGGGTATATGAGTAGGGATAATAAAACCACCAGACCATATAATCTGTTGTTATATAAGCTGTAGTCGAAATGGGACGTGGGCGAAATGGGAGGGTACCGGCCGTAGTGCAGCTTTCCGGGCAAATTTCCATCATACTAAAATACTACACTGTATGGCGTGTTAAACACGATTCTGTACGTTCTAACTATCGACAACGAATTCACCGCATTAAAGAAACTTTCATTTATATTAAATATGTCGCAATAGAGAACTATTTGTGTACATAGTTTTGTAATGCATTTGTACTTTTTTTGTGACAGGTGATCCGTAAAGAAATGAAAACTTTACGTCATAAACAGTCAAAAGGGCGGGGAATGTGCTTAAAGGACCTAAGCCCGTAACTAAAAATCCTCCAAAATGTCGACATCGAAAACAAGAATTATTGGTCAATTTAACATTGATGATGTAACTTACCGGGAAAAGATGAGAGTCTGATATCCGATATTTAAGATAAAATATATATTTAAACATTGGTACAGTTGCAATAAGAGACTCGAGGGACGAGGCTAGACACATCACACCAAACCAGACGGCACTTGTACACTGGAATAAACAGACGCTAAAAAGGTTCACTAGATTGAGACTGCATGGCTTATTTCGTCGAACAGAACTGATTTGAAATTGGGAGTAAAACGGAAACCATTGAATGTAAATCAGTTTATATACATTCATATTACAGTATTATATGCGTTGCGACAAACTGTTGTCAATTTCTAGGTCCCAAATGTTGGCGATTTAGCTCCTTTAAAGAACCCGATTAGTAGCAAATGGACTGAATATGTAATAAATTTTGAGGAGGTCGCGGGTGGAATCAGTCGAACAATCATTTAATGGCACAACAATTGATAATAAGCTTTAGGGGAGAGGCGTCGAAACTTTTAAGTAATTTGACCTCTGTCTAATTAGGGAGCTACTGGGCAATAACCCAACATCTTTCACAAAAAAAAATAACCCTAAGAGAGCGCCTGGTTGCTTTGAAATGTGAATACCGAAATTGTAAGCCCAAAAGATCATATTTCCATATACCAATTGGGAGGTAAAAACTGTCACTGGCCAGTACAGGTTCTCGGGCATCGTGACCTAAAGAAACACGTCCAATCTTGTCATCCAATCAACCTTGAACAAGCCATTGCTTTGGCCATTGAATATGAATCTGTAGATGGGCCAATGAGAAAACCTAATGAGAATAGAAATTGTTTCCCACAATGCTCGGGCGTTAGTTTTAGATTAGGTAATATGGATGCCGTGGAATCATTAATACATCGAAAGATGCGAACCGCTCATTCGACAACCTCGACAGATTCCGATACTCTCCGTAACCTTCATCAAGACTCGGATGTATGATAGTCATTGATATGTACCTACGACCATACATTTGCGATGCGGCTTATCGACTACCGATTTACTCTAACAGGAAAACGTTCCGCTTTTACAAAAAAGTCCCAAAATCTGGTTAAGCTGCCCACACCCGTTGGTGGAGTCGTCCACACGACTTAGTATAATTTCTGGACACATAATGTATTTGTAAATAGTATAGTTTTTCTGCGTGGTCACCCTTTCTCTCGGTAAATAAACAACAAAGTAAAAAATTTCTGGATATTGTAATACGTTTTTTGGAGTCGTCCACACGATGTATTTTTAATTAGTATAGTTTTTTTCTGCGTGGTCACTCTTTCTCCCGGCAAATAAACAACAAAGTAAATCGTTTTATTCCATAAATAACAAATTCATTAACAAATTCATAAACAAATTTAGTTGTGGACGACATCACTAATAGTTGTTGACGACATCACCAATGCCTTGTGGACGACTCCACCAACGGTTGTGGACGACTTCGCTTGTGGACGACTTGACTGGCACCCATCTCCTGGGGGCAACCATGTTTATCCGGGTCCTTTAAAATAGTTCCAAAATGGCGGACTACATCATACAGCCGAGTCTAGATATAGGGCACCGGAATCTGTCGAGGTTTGCCGAATGGCGAACCGCTAGCAGAAACGATATATTAGCTGTAGTCTACAACCTTGGCATTACATACTGTTAAACTATTTGCATATTTTTATACAATTTGCCATTTTGTCCGGCATGTGGTTCGATTTTTAAGACTCAACCATCATCAGAGTGTAACGGTGATACAGTCACACGGTTGTTTTTATAAATCGGATAAATATTGCGACCTCTAGAGGGACCACAAGCTAAAAACGCGATTTTTCGTACAATCAACGGTCATGATTCGGGAGGTTACAATCTGATATGCGCGAATATCAAAATGAACTAGGATCTATGTATTTCAAGTTTCATCTAGAGGGTTCACAACTATATATTTACACTATTTGCCCACGAAGGTCGGCTATTTTGTCCGTTATTATTTTTTTTAAATCGGATAATTCGGTGAATTAGTTTTTAATGGTGTTCTAGCAGTTTAGACACCGTGTTCTACTGTCAGACACAGGAGATATAGGCATTGCGTTCTTTGCAGTTAATTTGTGAAGAACAATTTGGTGATTTCGCTTTTAATTGTAGGTTAGCGTGCTGAACAGTATCGATGTATCTATTCACCACAGTGGGTTAATTCATTCCGTTGTTTGCAATATAGACTTTGGCGTATACATTTTGTGATTTCGGGCAAATTAATCATTTGAGAAATTAAGGGCACATATCAAACGTAACAGGTCGTGGAGTCCACTGGGGCTTCGCACGACATTGGGAACCTAGTATTAACTCCTCACGTCCTCGTCATATCTGAGTTAATTCTAACACAACCGAAGAACGACAATTGTCCGAACATCTAGCGGGGATGCAGGGGTATACATCCACATGACCTTTTTGGTCCGGATGTAGGAATTTCGAAAAGGGGGGGAGGGGCGCAAAATGAGGGCACGCCGCTGAGGTGAGTGGTGGAAACAATCGTTTGCGAGCGTAACGAGCGGGGAGGGGGCGTGGTCTTTTATGAAAATTCATCTCTTATTGCTGTATTTTAAGAGCATTTGCTTTCTTATTTGCTTTAGTGCAAATGAATTTGTATTTATATATTCAAATTTATATAGGTCTATTCTCAAAACGGTGTTTGTGTTTTATTTGAGTACAACGAATTATGACAGCAGGTAGATATTGATAATTAAAACACATTGTGACGTTGTTTTATTTGACTTGTGTCTCACAAATTATATTATTATTACGGTGGAATCAGAATCAGGTCAGAAAGAAGTTGAGAAAGCTCTTATCGTCCTCCTAGCCCTACTCCTGGGCCGTAGCAAATCCACGATCAACACAGGCAAGAAATAAAATAAGAGACATTGACATTGTGGATAGGCTAGGATTAACCGTAGATTAAGTACCTTAAAAATCGATCGTAAAACGTTCGGAACGTACGAT
This sequence comes from Patella pellucida, assembly GCA_917208275.1. Taxonomy (NCBI): domain Eukaryota; kingdom Metazoa; phylum Mollusca; class Gastropoda; family Patellidae; genus Patella; species Patella pellucida. Next base: position 34,554,077 of record OU795042.1, read on the forward strand.
ACCATTAACAAGATCTAAACCTTTAACATTGGAGTGCCGTAAATTTGGATGATAGGGTCTACTACGGCACACAAAAAAATTAATGCCGTGGCAGACATGCTTTGTGTGGGCTTTTATCATGGCTTTGCCGTTTGCCGTGGTAAATTTCGAGCGCTGAGTTTGTGTACAGAGAAGGACGAAGTCGAGAGGGTTTAAATAGGACTCGGCGGCTTTTTTCGATTTTTTCTTTGAGCTTGGCGTCAAAAAATAGTGCCGCCTGGCGTGTCTACATCCCTGTTCCTTGCATCTGTAGCAATTCCAAGAGCTATTTGGCTGATATTTTCAGACATATTTGGGTCTGAGAAAAGGCACTTTCAGAAGTAAAAAGGCACTTTCAGAAGTAAAAAAGGCACTTTCAGAAGTAAAAAAGGGCACTGTCGAAAATTAGGGGGGGGGGGGACAAGAAGTTTCTCATTTTGGTGTGTTTAACATCAAAATGAAATATAGCGAAATTGACACACGGGAGCGAATTTGATTGCAGCTCAAAGTGTTTGGAAAACGCGTTTGCGACAGTCTAGTTTTCAGTAACTCGAGTAATATATTGCTGTGAGGAACTGGGCTCATAGAACAATGTAATATAACACAAATATGGAAGTTTGTATTATATTTATCTCCTACAGTCCAAAATGTTCACAGTTCAGAAATCTGAGACACTATTACAAAAATTGCGAGTTGCGGCCACGACCATAATCGTAGATCTGCTCAACCCGTTTCTATTTCATAGTAGTGACAGGTGTCACGTTAGCTTACTCTTCCGGACACCTGTTACCACTGTATGTCGTGTATTTTTGTACACGGTGAACAGTTCATACATATGTTCACCTTATTTTAATGTTAACATAAGATTATACTATTTTATATGTTTGGAGAGAACTTATATAGGCCATTGCCTGTTGTTCAATCCATTTCAGTTTATTGAATAAAATATTGTTTAAACCAGTCCATTTGTGGATTACACTATTTTACCCGATTACACTATATTACCTATACCGGTTGTTGTGGGGAATACTACCGGTGTAGACTGTCATTGATAGTCCATTGACCAATCATGCTATTTACCAAGTTTTCGTTTGAATGCAGCTATGACGGGTGTTGCGCCAGGCAGGGTAAACTTACTCGTCTGGTAAACTATTACCACTGTCTGTCGTGAATTTTGTACACGGTAAACAGTCCATATGCTGATTACACTATTTTGCCTATACCGTTTTTTATGACTTAGAATTTTGTCTAATGGTTTGAATTGTTCGTACTTGGTTTTATTTTATTTTGAAATATTTTTTTATAAATGGTGCAATAGCTTAGAGGGATCATATAGTACACATATTAACCTATTTGTCTTATCAATTAGTTTAAAAGCTATTGCACCGATATGAATCACATGACATATTTGGACGCCATTTTGTCTAGTATAAATATAATTAATTAAGGTAAAGTGTCTGCATGCCCAATCTGTAAATATCAAAATAATTTCAGGGATACATTCGAATTCAAACTGTATAATAAAGAGTCTATATTTTAAAATTTGAATGACATATTACATATAAAGATCAAGGCTAGAATCTGATTAAAACACAGATTCAATTTCGTTTCGTGTTTTATAGTTCAAAATTTCGTTTTATTTATCTTTACTACACTCTAGGATCTGAAAGGTTTGTTATTTAACTCGTGTTCAGCTTGAAATGAGGGGTCAGCCAATCAAATTGTCTGTCGAATCGGGGGTTTGACCTCTCTTGCACGGAACTGTGGGTAGACATGAACGACATAAATCCTTCCACTGCTAAAGACCCCTACGCGAAAGCGAATTATTGAAATAAAATTAAACCATATGTCACTTCCGAAATGACCTAGTTGTTGTGAGTGGACGTTAAACCCCATTTCTCTCTCTCTCTCTCCTTACGAGTACCCCACCCCCTCCACGCACACACACACAAATTTTAATGTGAAGCTCTTTGTGTTATATATTCTCTAATGTATTGTATACACATTAAGTTGGATTAAGTTACATATAATTAACTAATGAATTGCTGTCAATTTACTGGAAAATATACTCACTCAATTTACATGTACATGACTACACAGCTGATTTAAAAGTCACAGGAGACTTCTTGACGTGTCTGTTTTAAAAACATCACATGATTTCACACTCCGCTGTCTTCTTTTGTATTATTTGATACCGTGAACAATTGATATACAATGTACATCGACGCTACTCTCAGATAGTATTTTAACATGCTACACAATGTGTGTTAATAAAATACATCTTCAGATAGAACTGTTCCTGTGAGACAGAAATGTCTACCATTCTGTGAGCGTGTATAATTAAGCCTTTATGAAGTGTATCAAATGTTACTCTAAATATTTTTATGTGTATCCAGATTATCTCGATTAGTTTTACTTCCAGGTACCCTGACTAATGTTCGTTCAGTTTACAAATATGCAATCGGATTGACTAAATATATTTAGTGAATATGATATGACATTAAATAACATCATCATTAATGTGTTCTGAGTATGCAATATGCTGAATACACTATTTTGCCTGATTACACTATTTTTACTGTACCGTTTTTTTAGGGCTTCGAATTTTGTCTAATGGTTTGGGTTGTTCGTTCTTCGTTTTATTTTATTAAGTACATGTTTAAATCAGATGTTATGCAATTGCAGTGGCATAGTCACGGATTGTGTGTAGGTAAAACCAACTACGAGAAGCAAAATATGCTGTTACTATCACCAACTGATAAAAGGTTTTGTAGATGGGGATTGCAACCCAATCTGAAGCGCTTTTAAATTCAGTGTTTCTTAAAATACAACGTAAAGTTAAAACACAATTATGGACATACAAACACGGCTTTATTAATCAACGTCGATAAGAGCTTTTTATTTCTTTTTTTTCGAATTTACTTATCCACAACTTTGTCATTTTTTCATGAAATTATTTAAATTTACGATATAATGTGTAGAACATGAAAATCTATAACAAATCTTTCTTCACTATTTATACTCAGTAATTAGTTGGACTCGTATTCTACAAGTGACTTCGTCTATACTCGATATAAACCCAACTAATAAAAGGTGATATATTGGGTATCTAAATAATAATCGTTGCAAGTAGAGTGTTTATTGGTTCCAAAGGGTTAAAAAGTTCAAGGAGAGAATTGTATTTCCTATATGGGATAGAAACAAGTTCCAGTATATAATTACAGGAAACAGCTAAAGATTGAAAGGAGAACACCATACATACGAAATGTCATTAAGCTAACATTAACTGACTCTAATAAACTGAATTTGGTGGTGACCTCCTGCATAGAAATGGCCATAAACGGCTTCATAGATAATGAACTTAAGTGACCACACGCGTACATAATAGATGAATTGCTAATATTAGTGTAACTTTAAATGTTTCTTTGACGTATTAATTATGATAAAGGTTCTTCACAGGCATATTTTAGTCTGTGCTTCCTGAACAGTGATAATTGGTTGGAAATTGTCGCACAACTAGAAATCCTCGAATTTCCCCATAGTCATATTTTAAATTAATAAAAAAAAGCCAGCCTATCAATTATTCAATATGACTCCGTTCGGTAGCTCTGTTAGATTACATGGGTACCTTTTGGTAATTCATCGGTAGCGAGACATTAAACACCAACGCATTCCATGCATTTGTTAAAACTCCCTTCAGAAATGACAGCTAGCAGCCATCCTTGCAATGCCTTTGAGGATTTGTCCCTGATTGTAACTATTTGGAAAGGGCTAATATAAGTGTTTTCATCAAGTGTCCTGTCCGATCCACACCGTCGCTTGTTAGTCATTGAAGTCATTCAATTTCAGGATTTTTATAGTGATCAACATTTTACAATAACTGAAAAAAAGAAGCAAACGAAGGCGAGATGTCATTACCTATAGACCCAAATAAACTGCGGATTTGACACATTCGACTTTTGTTTGTTAATATACAAACCTTATATTCTATAACTGCAGTAAAAATGGGATCTTTGCTAACTCGGTAACGATTTTTATCCGATTTAAATAAAACCGTTTGAATATATCGCCGTTACACCCTGATGATGATTGAGATCGAATTGCGTTAAATCGGACTAATGCTGCTGCACAAAATGGCCTCCCCACATTCCCAAAAAGTGTAAATATATGGAATATTAAGGTTGTGGGCCCTCTAGAAGTGACAATTTTGATCCGATTTTGATGAAACTTGAAATATATCTCTATAACCCAACTTTGTGATTGCTGTCAATATTCGCGCATATCGGATACTAACTTCCTGTAATTATGGCCCTTGAATGTACGAAAAATCTGTTTTTGTTTAAGCTTGTTCTCGATCAATCTTTTACAAAATGTGGGCGTGTCTGTCTGACAGCCGTCCGTTACACTTTTGTAAAGATTAATATTTGTTTATCTAAAACAAAATATTAGGTATTTAGTGGGGTTGGTATAAGTTTTGTAAGGCAAATGCTGTTCCATGGGGTACAATCTGTAACACATTGTCTGTAATCAATCACCCAGTTAAGCCTATGGGTTATTGTCAAATCAAGAAATATTGAGAAATGAATTGACTACGAAGGAATATTGAACTGAACACATTGCAAAATAATTAGAAAATATTTCCAATATTCAATCCACGGATATATTTCTGCTTTTTAATATATTTATGTTGCATTTATCATTTTCCGTAAAAAAAAACAAACTTTGATCCAATAATGTTTCGGATTTGATACTCAATACAAAAAGTTTAAATTCAGTCTGGATATTATATAAGTATGTTTGATTATAATATGTAGTATAAAGAGAATCAAAAAATATCAACACAAGTTGATAATGTAAAAAAAAAACGAGGATCTGCCGAGGTTTGTTTTTACTTTATCAACGAGTGTTGCTATTTTTTTGGTATAAAAAAAGACGAGTAGGAGATTTTATTTATAAGCCAATCCCTATTTACATGCAGAACTAAATACATATAATTCTTTGCTATAGACTTCACTTTTACTGAACCTGAATACATTATGGCGTAGTGATACATCAACTTTTTGACAGCAATTAAACCATTGCAAAGTTCTTTATACAAATGTATTGACCCAGTGTTTTCATCAAGGTCAATTAAATAAAAAATATTTCCTTTTTTTAATGAGAAAGAAGTTACTTTTAATCAAAAATGAACTGTTCATGTAAAAGCGATATATCCTAAGGAAATATCACAGTAGATTATGAATTTTATCACACTAGCGATATCTACTGTAAAATGTATTATTGGGTGATAAATTATATGCAGGCAAATTTGTAACAGTTATGTTCTTTTACACTAGGTGCTGTTTCCTAAGTGGCTGCGGATTTGCATCATATTTTCCTAACTTACACATTTTGAAGTTATGCTTTAGTTTGATTCATTTTTGTATCGTTCAGTCTCACATCAAACACAATGAGATACCATAATAAAGCTGTTCCCAATCCTAAGTTGAGTCCCCGTCCTCATTTCAGATAATTCATTTTTGTGAAGCCGATCATTACACCACCTATGACATAAAGCGGTGAAGGGTCTATCCACAAATGTCACTTGAAGGAGGTGCGGAATACTTGTGCAGATTAGGATTGAATTCAAGTAGCTTACCCCAGAAGAAAGAATGCTATACTGTCCTTTTCTATCAGAACTATACCAATTATGGACGTTTAAAAAAAGATATCAATGAGTTAACATTCACTTAATCACAAAAAAAAAATGTTCAGTGTTCATTGGTACGTGAATTGTTGACGGGACTTAATGTCAAAGCTGTCAAACCTTGCAAGTACTTGCAACAATGAAGATACAGTGAGTGACGGAGAAAGTTTTTAACCATCAAGAAAAAGCGCCCTGACTCGTTTTCTCTACAATTCCTTGTATATGACATACCATGCGTGTAGATTGCTAATCCTAAAAGATAAACCAAGACTATGGTTAGCGCCATCAAGATTTGATGGTGTGACCTTAGGCATGACCTGTTTCGTTTTCGGAATCTATTGCCAATAATATATATAACAATATATATTTACTGATTAAAACCTCCATTTAGACAGTCCTATTAAAATGCAGTTTTGGTGCAGGTAATTCGCTCTGTCATAAACTGAATATCGTGTACGACCCAATTGTCCTCAGCCAGAAGTTATTGTCTTATACACACAACAAAATAGCGTACACAATATACGACAGGGCGCTATAATATGTTAGTTTGCAGCTTTGGGTTTTGAACCTTCAATAATCTAATTAGTTAAATATGATGTAAATAAGTATAGAGATTGGTTAAACAAGCCAAATGGTACAATCGTAAATAGGTAGACTTCAGAACGGGACATTCATGTGGATACGATCAAAACCTGCATCAAGTTTGGGAACGCTAGTTCAATTAGAAGCTGAATCGCTGACAAGCAGCCAGACTGACCATTTTTTTAAAAAAAATCCCCCTGCTTTCTTCGAAGGGGGGAGGGGTCGAGGATCATATTGTCGGTGATAAGTATGACCGTCAAAATATTGTTGTGTTGGAGGATATTTTTGGTTGCTCAGAATATCGATTCATTGACTTATGATCAAGATATAAGTCCATCGTATAATTTAACGCACTGTTTATTACTTTTTATCTACTAAATCTGTTTTTATTATTCCTTTATGTAACCTCACCTTGTCAAAAGCATATGTATGGTTTCTGATTTGTCATGATTAGTTGTCCAATTAATTATTTACCCCTATAATTACATAATAATATCTTCCATGCTAATTATGCCAATTATCAGTGGTCTCACCAATCCTTGCCTTTGACCATGTTGTAGTCATGTATGGTTTCTGATTTGTTGTAATTGCTTGTTTATATATATTTGCCCTGCACATTTGTTACTGTACTTGCTTGAAAACGTTGAGAGAGTCATCTTCGAAACCTCGCCTAAATAAATCAGTAATTGTTCTTCCGTAAGTATGTGTTATAGTTTATTGATTTAGGACCGCGTTTCTCAACCTGGGGTGAATTCACCCCGAGTTGGGAATGGCTCGCTCCCAGGGGGTAAAAGGCCACACTCCCAGTAACTTTAAAAAATGGTATATAAGGCTTGTGAAGTCCTATGAGAGGTGAAGTTGCATTTCAAGATTTCAGTTGTCAACTTTTTCGCTGGCTATTTCCAGTGTTATGCCGTTTGTTACAACATACCTTTGTGAATCTGGATTTTCAACGCTGTGTGTGATAAAAACTAAATACTGGACTGAATGTCCGAAATGACATGAGATTGGCACTCTCAAACACTGTTCCGAGAATAAAAAAAATGGTTTGTGACAATCACCAGGAGCAAATTTCGCACTGAACTGGAAACAACGTATTTTCATTAAAATTTGGTTAATTATGAATCTCAACTTCGATCCGTATTCATATTCCATATTCAATGTCAATGTGGTCAGGGGCTGCAGACCCGTGCAGGGATCCGCAGTTCATGTCGGGTGGCTTCTATAGAAAAGGGCAATTTCAAGTTCCTCTGAAACGCCTGGAAGAGTGCCTAAAATCGCTGGAAATCACGTTTTCGGGCTCCAATTTCTAAAAACATTCTCGGGGGAGAACACCCCCCAGACCCTCCCGAACGGGCTTCGTGTCTACGTCGCTCGCGGTGACCGGCTTTAACCTCCTCAAAACTCTGGGGGTAAACGGGTTGGTTGAGAATTAATTCAGGGGTGAGCGGTGAAAAAAGGTTGAGAAACGTGGAATTTTAGAAACATTGGTGACATAATTACAATATTACTTTTGCGTCCACAAACCTAAAGTACCCACAAACTAAAGACGCGACTTTTCGTACAATCAGGGGCCATAATCCATGATGTTACGGTCCGATATATGCCAATAGCGAACGGAACCGACATTTTAGGGTGATAAACTTATATTTCAAGTTTCATTGAAATCGGATAAAAATTGTAACCCGTAGAGTATTAACAAACAATTGTGGACGTACGGGAATGTGGGTGTAAAATAAATAGCACCCAAGCACTGTGGGCATCTCTCGATTCCCCCTTAAGATCAAATAGCTGAATAATCCCAGCAAATTTGAAGTATAGTGAATTTAAAGCGATAGTCCAAAGAAACATACCCACCAAACAAACAAAAACAAAATAAACTGCACAGCGTTTACAAAAATCCTGAACGGGTGAAGTCACGAAGAATACAGTTTAAAGAAAAAACATTTGTCTCCCGAGTATCCCATGAATTGGTCAATAATGGTAACAGTCGATTTGCTTCTGTTATTTATTCCCCATCCTTGACATATCTAAAGACATATATAAAAGCATAAGTTGATTTTAGGTGAAGGCAATCAACCTGGGTCAGCTAATGGGATGTCATCACTTTAGTACATTTTATGCTGATGTATACGAGCTCAACCATAAATGTTGGAGGATGTTATAGTTCATCCATTTCAACTTGCAGAGGAAATACTTTCTTATTTTACTTGTGAAGCGCACCAAATTAGCATCAATCTCAGTCAGAGCTGATTATTGAAGAAAAGATAAGGTTTCACAATGATATTAGTCTTCGTGTTGTCAGTATTAGATAGTCCGTCTTTAGCTTAAACAGATAACAAAGAAACGGGAAAGACCTTCAGGACACCAAAATACCATTTATCTTAATATCTGATTATCAAACCGTAGACTATTGTATATGTGTTAAGCCCCAGGTCAAGACGTTTAGTTTGAACAATAGGAAATAACTACGTTTTATCGTGTTTGTTATTCATCAGTATTATTACTCTATAAATATAATTCTATCCTTATTGACAATGTCTGTCTCTTTTGTTATGTAAATACAGCCAGATAAAAATAATTCCTTGCTAGGTAGGATCCTTTTAAAGACATAATTAGGAGGGGAGATCTGTCTATCAGACTAATATTGTGCCCGACATATTTACACTGCTCTTATATACAGTAAGGTTGGTGACTGTCTTGGTGAATTATAGAACACAGATAGGAGATGCTGAAAGATAAAATGTTGAATAAACGGACTGATAAACTAATGGGGGCACAACTGGAAGTCATTTCATTTACAGAAATATTAGGCCAAATCCTTAGACGCAATAAAAACGCCTAACTGATTTGACCAGACATAACGCATCTGAATTGATTTTTAGCATAATTTTGAGCCGGACATATTAACATGACTTTACAGTAAAAATAGGTATAATTCAAAAGTGAATAACGCGCGGGTCCACCTCTAGCAATCACATAATCTATGTATGGAGGAGACAAACCCCCAAACGACTCTTCTGCACTGTCGTTGCACTAAAGCTTCGCGTTCTATGTATTCAACAGAATCGCAAGAGTTAAACAGAACCTCGCTTTTTTAAAGATACCTTTTTATTTCGTGTTTCGCCATAACATCACGATTTTACACTTTCCCATGCTATGTTCGAGCGAATTGATCGGTGGTGCTTTTACGGCTGTGATCGGACATTGAGAATTGCACGATTAAAGTGCATCTCTCAAACAGGATTGATAATCATTCATTTATAAAAGGGGATCGTTTTCAGTGTGCTTCTGAAAATCTATTTTACCCCCATCTTTTCTCTCGGTGTCGGTCGGTTAATAAATGGGCGACATATGTCCGGAGGTCACAATGTTTACCCGGTTTAAAAAAAAACATTTGAATATATCACCGTATACACCCTAAGGGTAGTTGAGTTCGAAATTCCTAAAAATAGGACCGGAACTGACGGACAAAATGGCCACCCCTCATACGCAAATCAGGGTCGTGGACTCTCTGGAGGTCAAAATTATCATCTGATTTAATGTAACTTGAAATGCATGTTTATAACCCAAATATCTTGGTTCCTTTCAATTTTCATTCATATCGAATCGTAACTCCCTGAACTATGGACCCCGATTGTACGGAAATTCGCGTTTGTAGCTTGTGGTTAACCTAGAGGTCGCAATTATTAGCCTATCGGATTAAAAAAAAATCCCATTCCAATGTATCACCGTTACCCCGTAATGTTGTCCGGGTTTGAATGTCAAGAAATCGGACCAAAACTGCTGGACAAAATAGCCGCCCCGCGTACGCTTATAACGTAAACATCTGGTATATCACAGTTGTGGACAATTTTGATCCGATTTTGATTAAACATAAGTTTATAACCGAAAGATCTCGGTTCCTTTCAAGTGGTGATTTCAAACAAAAAAGGGACCACCAATAACATATTTATCATGTGGTGAAATATTCATCAATTCGAATACGGTTACATAGTATCCTTATTTTGACAAAGTTAAACTATATCGGACTGAATTCAAATCACATCTGCATTACATCTTCATTACAACTGAGATTGCTTAGGTTGGCCTTCAAATTGGCCACATAAACAGATGCTGGCAACTTTTTTATTGTATGGTCCTTTAATAAACGGAAAATGTAACTTTGTTAAGATGATGACAAGGCTGTACCTCGAGTATATCTTACTTCGATATTATCAAATGATTGTTTCTTGTCCCCCTTTTTCATTACAGCAGGAATTTATAACTTGGCGATATTACCATATTCTCGGAAGGTACCAGAAGGTTGTCATTCGATTAAATCCTGGAATCTGGCTTTTACTTGCACAGTGGGTGCACATTTTAATTTTTCAGCGCATCGTTGCAATAGCGGTTCCCCGCTACAAGACCAAAATCCAAATATCACGCATAAATGGCGTTGAAAACCGGCAGTTAGTTTAGGTAGTAGCCTAGAGAGGACCTTGATCACCTCTGATTGAGTGTCTTCAATTGCTTTGCCAAGTGACTCGCATTATATCTTGGCTGTACTATGTTTGATCGAAACGTTCTTGAGAAATTTGTAGACCATCAAGCGGCTCAAAATTTTTATCCCATTTTGATGAAATTTAAAACATATATATTTACAATCCAAATATCTGAGTTCCTTTCGATATTGGCACCTATTAGATTGTAGCTTTCTAGATTATGACCCCCGATTGTACGAGTTATCGCGTCTTTAGCTTATGGGCCCGTCAAGAGGTCACAATTTGTATCTTATTTTCAAAAGTGTAATACCCAGGTTGTGGACCATCTAGAGGTCACAATTATATGTACGATTTAGATGAAACTTCAAATGAGTATTACTACATGTAGTTCTATGGTGAGTTCAATTATCGTGCGCAACTGCCCCTGCCTTTTACCTGAATGAAGTTTGTGGACCTTTCACGATGAAACTTAAACTGTGTGCTAATGATCAAAAGTTATTGGATAAGTTCGAATTTAATGGCATCAGACCTTACATTCTAGAGCTAAAGCCCCTGTTTTTCACGCACAATTTGAAATCTATACGGATTTTATAGGCCCTCCAGAGGTGGGGTGGGGGTCTACCATTGTCCCGTTCTGTTGAAACTTAAATATGTTAAGTGTCAAATGATCTTGGATGAGAGGATAGGCCCTATTGATTTTATTCAATAAACTGACAACTACTTTACTTGTTTTAACCGGAGGGGGGGTGGCCTAGTGGTCTAGAGTTCCGCGCTTCGACCTCTATCTGGCCAGTCACCTCTGACTTGCGACTGTGATTTCGAGCCCTAGTCTCTCTCTCTCCCCCTCTCTCTCTCTCTCTCTTCTCTCTCTCTCTCTCTCTCTCTCTCTCTCTCTCTCTCTCTCTCTCTCTCTCTCTCTCTGTGTTTTAACCTAATATGTCATAGATACAGCAGATGTAAGATTGACTTAAAAAAAAGTTCGGCTGTTCAGTTATCTAATCGAGAACTTCGCAACCGTAGGTATCTTAACCCAGAGATCAGTATAAAACATGACAGTAGCTTAATCAAGTACAATGTACTATGGCGCATGTTGATCCAGAAGAAAGAATAATATTCTAACCTTTTGATACGAACTATATAGGGGGTTTGGGTGGCCGAATTGTTAGCAGGTGCGCGCTGCACATAAAGCCTGTCATTGAGTCAAATGGCGTGGTTTCGATCCCCGGTTGTACATGACGAGGAGTAGGGTCGCCTGTCAACCCTCGTAGTTTTTATTGAAATAAAATTAACCCATATGTTAGTCCCGAAATAAATTCCATTTCTTACCCCCCCCTTTCTCTCTCTCCCCCCCACACGCACCCCCCCCCCCCCACACACACACACACACAAACGAACTGTAGACCAGTTCTGAACATTTAAAAACATGTAAATGAATTACGATTTAAAGCATAACAGCCCTTATGTATGCAAATAAATGATCAGTATTGGTTCGTGAAATGTTGATGGAACGTAATGTCGAAAGCTTTCAGCCCTTTCATACACTTGTAACATGGAAGTTACAGTGAGTGACGGAAGACATTTTAATCCATCATGAAAGAACGTCCTGTCTCCCAATTCCTTGTATATGACAGATTATTAATCAAATACCATGACATGTACATTGCTAATCCTAAAAGAAAGAAAAATCAAGACTATGGTTAGCGCCATCAATATTTGATGGTGTGGCCTTGGACATGACCTATATCAGTAATTCACGTTGTCATTAACTGAATGTCCGGTGCAGCAAGAATTGGCGTCAGCAAGATATTATGACAGAACAAATCAAATCAGATACAAGATAGTACTCTAAAAAAGTAGTTTAAGCATTAAAATACCCTAAAAAATTACAATATGTGACCGACAAGAGAAGGCAAGACATTGATTGATATGTATATCTACACCGCATATTCAAAACAATATTGAAAAATCATGGATAATTGAAAAAATGTTGGACAAAGTGGTGTAATAACAGAATACAGTTTTTATGGGGTGCAATCACTAGTTTATTCTAACAGCACGACGTTTTGACAAGTATCCTCTTATCGTTATCAAGCACAAATGACTTTTTAGTATACTTCAGGTTAATATATATGAAATCAATAAGAAACCACCTACATGGACACCGAAGAATTGTAGTTTAATACTGACCGAAAGGAAAGAACTATAGCTTACACTGGAGGAAGTATTTATAAGATCTACAAACAAGAGGTTGTCGCATGTCATTTGATGTACTGTGGTATCACGGTCTATTTATGTGACATGGGCTATGATAGCGCAATATAATTTTCATATTATTATTACTACATGATTTATTAATATTTGTGACATACTTACAATTCCCCGATGCCATAAGTTATTAACAAATATACGTTAACGTCCACAATTTTATTTTAATAATGAAACAGTTTTTCTGTGTATCTATGTATAAATCAAGTATTGTTCAATCGTTGTGTATTAATCAAAATTTATAGTAAAATGATAATCTTAAGGGATCCTCGTATAATTTAACGCACTATTTATTACTTATTATCTACTAAATGATTTAGCAACATTAGTGACATAATTCCAATTCCCCGATGTCATAAAAATAATACTTTTGCGGCCACAAACTTCACTTTATACGAGATAATCATTATAACTTCCGGACATAAGTCGCAAATGTTTCAACCGAACAACACCGAAAGGAAAGATGTTGATAAAATAGATATGCCGAGACACACTTTAATCGTGTAATTCTGAATAACAACGTCAGGTCACAGCCGTAAAAACACCACATAAAACAATGCTTTTATAAAATGTAGCTTTACATGTACAATAGTGAGGACCCGTACATCTCTTATGATTCTGTTGAAGATTCAAAGGTATTCCACACTGTTGACAACTGAATACAGAGAACGCAACATTTACTCTAGCAGCTCCAATTTCACCGTTTAGAGACCTCTATCTTTCATAATATGCTGACCTTATTGACTTAATCTACCTATAAATGTTGAAGTTCTAGACAATTAAATAGTCCGAAATAATTATAATCTCTTCTTGCACAGATAGTGTTGCATTATCTAATCGATTTTAAGTCTTCTATCAAATCTTTCTTTGCTCTCCAACTTCACTAACGTTCATCGGATATTTTGATGCCCGGAATCGAAATGAAGTTGGTTCTACGGTGGCCTAGTGAGTAGGACGTTTGCTCTGTGGATAAGGCGCTGGTTCGCTAGCCTGGAGGTCGGGTGTTCGATACCTGCATTAGCCGAGAAAGTTCATCTCGATTTTCCGACGGGATTTTCCCTTGTCAGTGATGCAGAAGGAGTGTCTGACAAGGACAGCTTCCTAGTCGTTCGGATGGGACGAAAAACCGAGGTCCCGTGTACACATTAAAGTGCACGTAAAAGATCCCATGACAGTTGGAATTCGATATAAGAGTAGGCCGTAGCTACGATGACTTAGTGAGTAGAACGTTTGCACCCTCTCTCTTCGTCAAATTTCTGCGGGTTCTCGGTCGGGGTTACTGCTTGTCAGTGGTATAGGACGGAAGACCTGGCAAGGAAAAACGTATAACCGTTTAAATGGTATAGATAAAGAAACGAGGTTCCGTGTCCGGAATCGAAATTAAGTGGGGGCTACGGTGGCTCAGTGAGTAGGACGTTTGCTCTCTAGCTTCATCGAAGTGCATCGGAATTTATCTGGCAATGTCCTCCCTTGTCAGTTGTGTAGGAAAAAGGATGGAGGACCTGGCAACGAATAACGTGTAGTCGTGCGAATGGGAAAAAAAACGGGGCCCCGTGTACACATTGGCGTGGAGGAAGGGGTGAGGTCTGTTATTGATTAAAGTGGCTCGGTTTCGATTCGCCGCTTGAACGTGACAATGATTAGGGTCGTCTGTCCAACCGAGTGGGTTGAGTATGTCTCTCTTTCTCTCCATCGCATACATTGACGTCCACTTACAAGAACCCTTTACCGTGGAAATTTGAAATTAGAGTAGGCCCCCGTAGCACACTGCATTACGTACATTATTAGCTTTCATTAGTTTAGTTGGAGAAGAAATGGTTAACGCGTTCGCAATTGATCATAAGGACTGTCATTGAATCAACTGGCCCGGTATTGATTCACCAAGGGGTACAAGGGGTAGATCACCTGTCCATTCCCGTGGGTTTTCTCTGGACCATTCAGTTTCCTCTTACTGTTAAAGACCCTTTAGGTGTGTTTTTGTTATATGTATGTATGTTTATGTATCTATGTATGTATTTTCGCCCATCACACTTCGTGGCCTTGATAACGTCACGGTGATATCTGTATAAATAAAATCTAATAGTACATGCAGGAGGACTGCACTACACGCAAAACAAACAAAACAAAAAAATCTACAAGATAAACCTGCGGACAAGACAGAAAATAGACATTGCAAGAACTAAACAATTATCAAATCTTCAATGGCGATAGTCAGCCAATTGACGTCAGGTGTTAGAACGTCAAATGGGTATGTGTATGTATGTTTGTATGTATTTGCGTCCACTATAAATGTTTGAGGCCAGTGAACTCGGACCCAAGTCGAATTACGCATCGTCGCCGTACCCCACCCCCTCAAAACTCGTATCAAATTTAAAAAAAGAAGATAGGTTGCCAGGAAACAAAACATACGCCTACAGCAGCTCAATCGTTCGGGCGGTCGACAAAGGTTGTCGCATATTTATTCTTCTGTGGGTAATTAGGGACAATTAATAGACAATTCCATACAGATTTCAATATATTTTTTGTCGTTTGAGGGTTCATAAGGTTATAAAAACTAAAACATCAGCCGTAACTCTTAAAGTAATCTGCAGAAATTGTTGATATTCGAGAGGCTTTTTCAATTTAATAATTCAAATAATGAATATATTGTGTCTCATGATATGATATTCCAGTTGTTTCCCGTTAATTCATCTGTGGTTTTATTCAACATTTTATCTACCAGCACCATGCATCTGCATAAAAGATTAAGAGCAGTGTAAATATGTTGAGCACAACATTAGTCGGCTAGACAGATCTCCCCTCCTAATTATGTCTTTAAAACTAATTATGTCTTTAAAGGAATGTTGTTTTTTTTTTTAAAAACCTGTTCGTTTAGTTTTAAGGTGGGCAAATTCTCTACACCTAAACTTAGTAATCGCTACAGGTCCGGGTTTGAGGGGTAGTTTTCTATCAAAATTAATTGGGTTTTTTCAGATAGCTATTGGAATTCAGGGATGCTCGTCCACTTCTGTCAATGAAACCCTGTGCACAATCCAAACCTCAACGGGTTATTTAGATTTAATATTGTTTTAGTGTACAATTCGTAACATTCCAAAGGATTGCGGGTAACACGGCTTATACTTTAAAAACTTATAAATTAATAATAAGATAACAGCAAGTACAAACAATCCAAACCATAAGACAAAATTCGAAGTCCTTAAAACGATATAAGCAAAATAGTGTAATCGGCAAATGGACTGTTCACCCTTTGTCTTTCAGCTTTGAGTTGATTTTCTTTGGTGTATTGGATATGAGTGTCATAATATTTATATTTGCCTAAAATGCAACTGCCATTATTTTGTAATCTGTCTAAAAGCAAAACCATCTTCTTGCTTTAGAATTGACACTTAAAAAATAGTGTTAAACCTTTTTATGCAATAACAGTGCCATTGTGAAGATTTTCTTTTTATCTTAACATTAAACAACGGTTATTGTCTAAGCAAGGTCTTTTTATCAGAATGTTAACGATGTTTGCCCTGCGGTTCTAAAATAAGTTTGATAGCGTAAAAAGACGATTTTCCAGTTGAGAGATTACCATGACTTTATTTAATCAAGTGGTGAGCGATTCGCTATAGACTAACTCCCATCCCTTGACATTTCAATCTATCAAATCCAGTCATAAACAAAATCCCGTAACATTACCAAGATTCTAGATAAATGGTATTGTGAACATCTTAATAGTCGATATCATGCGTTTGCACCTTTTTGATTACGGTTACGATTGCAATCTTCATAAAAGGGGGAACATTGGGTTTAACGTACTATTTCGCAGACTGGGCTAATGAAGATGGGTCATAAGAATAAGAAGCGAGTTGCCTGGTTTAGCGAAGTGAAGAAATGCTTGCGTCGAAGATTAACCATACACCCCTCAACTGAAACCAGTGGCAAGGACAGTGCCATAATTACACAACTTCATTTTGCATTATCAATCACTCATGGGGATTGAAAAGGACGATTGTACTAAGAATAAATGAGATCTGCCTTCTTTCAATCAGTCAATACAAAATGTAACTAACCGTTCACTGACTGTCATATATATGACATGAATACTATTGGAATTGGTTATGAAAGGATACACTTATTGCTAAACATATCCAGTAGTACAGTTAGATCAGATCGTTCTACCATAAAGTGGCTTTCGCGAATATGACTGAAAAGTTCAACTTGTCCTTGGGACCCAATAAGGTGGTTTCTCCTTGTCGATGGTCCAGGACGGAGGGCCTGGCAAGGACAGTGTCTGGTTGTGTGGGTGTGGCGAAATACAAAGGTCCCTTCACACATGGATTATAGCCTACTGTTTGAATTCGAAATAAGTATAGTAGATGGTAGTTCCCTTTGGAACTATAGATACAGTAGCTTTTATACTTGGCTTTAGCCACTACATAGTTCCCGACGGGCTGGCTTTACAACTAGTATGAAATAAGGCTTTTCACCATCTCGGTTCTAAGGCTATTTTAGAATCCTTACCGTCTATTATGCACCGTGATTCTTCTTTGATCACCAAAATAAATCATTTCCTGTCACAACCGAATCAAATTTATAATTTAATTGATGTACATGTACATCACGAATTTTCGTTTACGGTAAAAATTACATTCCCAAATTTGGAATATTGGCTGACGGCAGCTACCAACCAATCAGCGCAGACATCAGTTCAAGATGTCGATCAGATTTAAACAAATGCTGTTTATCTTTTTCTAACGTCGAATTCTACATGAAAAAAAGTGTTGGATTATTATAAATTTGTGTTGGTTGAAAGAGTTTTCCCAAAAGTCGAATTGGAGTCTGGAATGAGATTGGGACATGACGTAAAATCCATCGCGCAATTTTGTAAACCCAGGCAAAACAGTTTGAAATTGGAGTTAATAAGCTAAAATAAAATTAGAGAACAAGTCTATTTTTGCTAAATCTTGCGACAGATAAAAATTCTATGGATATAACAAATTACTTAGCAGATGAATAACAAACAATTCATATTTGCCCTACCCATTTGTTACTATACATGCTTGAAAACGTTGAGGGAAAACACTTCGAACGTCGCCTAAATAAATCAGTAATTGTTCTTCCATAAGTATGTGTTATAGTTTATTACGTATTTGTAGGTAAAACATGCGTCAAAATATTTGAATTTCTTTGATAATATGAATTACATTTCATTGTACCATCACAATTACAAACCATTAGTGGGAACTAGCGTGTCGATATCAAATATAAATAATAAATAAACCCGTATTTCTCTCAAAAGGCGAGTGTAAGTACTTAGCGATAGAGTATTGATAATCAAAATTCACAGCCCGGTAATATATTTAGTTTGGAAGACGTTCAAGGCAACTTTTTAATTAGAGCACAGAGATACGAGTAAGTAAAACCTATAATTATTGACAGTTCACATATCATTCGGTGATGGGAATCGGACGTAGACATAATTATTTTGAAGGATATCCAATAGCTAATTTGCAAAACCATTATAAGAAAATGCTGGAAAACTCGTATTTGCCGATTTTCCTAATCATCGTGTACTATACTAGGAATAATTCCACTGCTTTATTTCAATATGTAGCAAGCCACCGGTTATTGACCAAGTTGCTCATAACAATGACATACCACACACCGGTTATAGCCCTGACAATAAGTTGATACAAGAAACCAGTGCGAACAAGAAAGGATATATGTTTGCCAGAATTCGGCCAGAAATCCAAGCACGATAGAAGTCTTCTGGATACATATTACTGTGGGTTGAGCCGTGAGAAATTTAATATTAGAAAACTCACAGGGGTAGGCTAGCGACCCTACTTTTTGTCGCATTCAAGTCTAGGATCGAAACCACATTACTCGATGCAATCTGATTAAAATCTAGATCTAAATTTCGTTTGTTTTTTATATACTTTCGATGGCCTCCACTACCTGAAGATATATCAAGTTATATTGGGAGTTCACTGCAGGGGTCAAGCGAGCGACTTTTGATCCTATGATGCCACACATTGATTAATCATCAGCGTTGACGTTTTTAATGGTTTGCCCACAGTTCCGGGCATCAAAGGGCCTAGAACTCGCCTTAACAGATCGGTATATTGTATAATCCCTCACCTCACCAAGAACACGTCAATGATAACAACTCTTCCAGATCCTAGTGTAGTAAAGACAAGTAAAACGAAATTTAGAACTATAAAAACGAAACAAATTAGGATCTGTTTTAATCAGATTGGTCTTGATGATAAACCTTATGATCCAAAGCGCAATTGTTGAAATGTACACAATAGCAAAGTTTCCCAACTTTTAGCTTATAACCGAATAATTACTCAAGTTGACACAAAAAAACGAGCATCTAATATTATGGAATTCGTAGCAGCTCGAACAATCGATTACCGGTACCTCACAAGAAGAAAACTTTGTAAGGTCGTGGAATGTAATTCTAACTTACTTTCAAGCTCCGTTGAGTTCATCTTGTACGTCTATTTTAATTATAAATCAGGGAAAGAAAACGGAGGAATTAAAAGAAATATTAAAGAATTGTGTGTCATTTTAGAACAATTCCCAACTGCACAGACAAATTTCTTTGACAACAGAAAGTCATCTAAGTTATATAGAATGGCTGGTAGTCTCTATGTCACATGTTTTATTTACGTCCCCAATTATTTCAATTTATATCCAAAACTCCTGACATGTCAGATTTTTAAATTAATATCAAGATTTAAATTTACTAATTAGGCTATTAATAAACAGAATTTTGCCCAAATTAGAGTTGAACATCATTTTGTTAGAGGTCGTTGCTCTTGTAATCAAAACTTCATAATTTGTTTTCAAATCTCTTCGGTTTCCTCAGAAAGTTGAAATCTTCATATATCAAACCGTTTCCTGGCATCCTATATTTGTACTTGATATCAATCGTATGTATTCAAACGTGTGACATCCAATCTGATAAAAACACAGATCCTATTTCGTTTCATATTTATAGTTCAAAATTTGGTTTACTTGTCTTTACTACACTAGGATTTGGAAGAGTTGTTATTATTGACTTGTTCTGAATGGTGTGGGTTATAATTAGCCAATCAAACGGTCTGTTACGGTGAGCTTTAGGCGTGTTTTGCAAAGGAGCTGTGGGTAATCTACTTGTAACATCAATGTTAATTGGTTTATCAAATATCTGACGCCATAGGGTTAAAACGCCGCTCGTATGATCTCTGCTATGACCTATCAAAACACCTGGTCAGATATACATGTAGTGTAGCCCATCGAAAGTATACAAAAAACGAAACAAAATATAGATCTGTATTTAAATCAAATCGGGATGCATTTAGTAATTATCCAATTGATAGAAAACTTTTACCCAGTTCTTCAAAAAGTTTTTATTTCTAATATAAAAATAATTGCTGTGCGATGGGGTAGGGAATGGGGAAATTCGAACTAATGATTTCATTCAGCGTGACGGAAAACATCTTTAAACGCCAAAGTATCAAGATACTAATTTCTGAGAAGGGTATTATTTATTCGTGGTCACTGAAAATGAAAATCTGATTTCAATCTTTGGTGTCGCGTTCCTGTGTACATATAATGATTAACCGTTATGGTCTTATTGCATTAGTAACGCTGTAAGGTAAAACACTAATGAAACATTTCTACTAAATAAGTTAAATGAGAAAATGGCGTCTGAGACATCAAACAATACGTCAACAAAACGGATATTGGGCTTGAAAGACTTGGTCGATTTCTATTTGTTGAAGATGAGATTTCTTCCGTTGTCACAATACCAATCAAAAACGTGCCATGACAAAAAGAACAGCCACGAGATGATTCACAGACAACGATGTAGATTATCCATGTATAATTAAAGTCAAATAATCATCGAAATAATGTCTTTACGCAAATAATAACATTTGTATTATAGTGGGATAGGGTTTGTAACATAATTCCCATTCGTCGGCTTTTCGGGTAGAAATCATGGAATAAGCTTTATTTTGTAGGTTTTGATGTTTGATTACAAAAAATCAATGTTGACATTTTTTCGGAGTAGTTCTTCATAGTATGGGGGGCCATTATTTGACGGTGCCATTTTGCAATAATATTCCAACTTATGTTTTTTTTTTCACCTTATTTATAATGTTATCGACATATCAACTGTGATTTGACAATGTATTAATATTCACAGGGTTCATGACTATACTTAAGATTGTTTTCAATCATTTCATGATGATATTTCCAAGATGGCGACCATTTTTGTCGGGAAAAACGGTCAATGTGTTGATTTCGATTAAGTAGTAGTGTTTGGTGTCAATATATATGTTTTCGGGGTCACAGATTCCATTCCTGGCATTTACAACCTTGAAAAATGATCGCATGTTCACATATTTAGCATATTTCCAAGATGGCGGTCTATGTTTGGCGGCAAAATAGGACGATGTGCTAATATTGATTAAGTAGTCGTCGTTGGTATCAATATATATGCTTTCAAGGGCAAATAATCAATGTAGGTCGGTAACACCTGTGTAAAATGATTATAAGTTCACTTATTTTGAAAATGTACAATATGACGGCCATTTTGGGCGGTAAAACGGAACGATGAGCGGATATTGGTTAAGTAGTCGTCTATGGTACCAGGATATATTTTTCGGGGAGCAGATTCCATTTTTGCCATTTATAACTGTGTAAAAATATCACATGTTTGCCTATTTAGCATATTTCCAATACGGCTTTCATGTCTGGGCGGAAAATCGGACGATGTGCTGATTTTAATTACGTAGTCTCGTTTTTGTGTCAAAATTTGTTTTTGTGTCAATATTTGGTATAAGAAACCTTTACAGCATGGGTTATATTATCAACTAACCCCAAGATGCGTGTGGAAGGAATCGTTCAGAGCCCCAAAAATAGAAACATCAAGTAAACTATGAAATGTTCTTTATTGCTTGACTTTGGTTGTTCTCTGCTTTGAAAGTGACTGGGGACGGGTGAGCATGACACAGTCTCTATAGGCCTGGTAAGCACGTCACTGGAGTGCGGTGAGAACGTATCCCGGTCTGACTGGTAACCGATAGATCATGGTCGGAACACTTTTAGCGCACAGCCAGATCTTGGCCATGAGCGTAGCAAGATCGTGTAGTAAGCGCTTGGCGTGGTCTTTACAGGCACATGATGGGCACGTGACGTAAGCACCATGCAGCCGCTATGCTCTCTTTGCCTTTGTGTCAGGATTAGGCTTTGCTTTCCCAGGAATATCGATGATAAATAAATAATGATAATGTGTGCAGAAAACGTTCCACCATCTTGGAAATATGCTAAATTGGTATACATACGACCATTTTACGTAGTTGTATATGACAGAAATCGAATCTGCCCCCCCGAAAACATATATATTGTCACCAAAGACAACTACTTAATCAAAATCAACCCATCGTCCGATTTTCCCGCCGCCAGTGGCAGCAATATTGAAAATGTACTAAATATGTAAAGATGTGATCATTTTACAAGGTTGTTAATGTCAGAAATTGATTCTGCACCTTCGTAAACATATATATTGACACCAAACACTACCACTTAATCAAAATCTGCACATCGTCTCATTTTCCCGCCAAAAATATCCGCCATCTTGGAAATATGCTAAATATGTGAACATGCGATCATTTTTCAAGGTTGTAAATGCCAGGAATGGAATCGGTGACCCCGAAAACATATATATTGACACCAAACACTACTACTTAATCGAAATCAACACATTGACCGTTTTTCCCGACAAAAATGGTCGCCATCTTGGAAATATCATCATGAAATGATTGAAAACAATCTTAAGTATAGTCATGAACCCTGTGAATATTAATACATTGTCAAATCACAGTTGATATGTCGATAACATTATAAATAAGGTGAAAATAAAAACATAAGTTGGAATATTATTGCAAAACGGCACCGTCAAATAATGGCCCCCCATACTATGAAGAACTACTCCGAAAAAATGTCAACATTGATTTTTTGTAATCAAACATCAAAACCTACAAAATAAAGCTTATTCCATGATTTCTACCCGAAAAGCCGACGGATTTACATTAAACATCCCACTATTACATTTTCAGTCATAAAATGAAAAACACGTGTCGTGCTTTTTCAGTCATAAACATAAATTAATCAATTATAAGTATTGTACCTTTTCAGTCATGAAATAATAACACGCGTTGTACGACTTTTTCATTCATAAAATAACACGTGTTGTACCTTTTCAGTCATAAAATTATAAATAATAACACGTGTTAGATTGTACCTTTTCAGTCCTCTCTGTGTGTATGACTTTAAGGGCATTGACTTACTTATCCACGCATAATATATTACTTTGAAAATTGGATCTGTCTACTACTGTCCGTGGTGTAATATATCATCAATACCACCAAGAAAATAATTAATTTATAATCCATCCTTGAGAGGCATTTGTAGTAGAAGACTGAATTATCAAGAGACAATTAACATTTTATAAAACATTTTTCTAAACAATATTTATTCACGGAACCTGGATTGGGGAACATGCATAAGCCTAAACTAGATAGACCCTCTCTCCGTTAAAAAAAAAATATAGATTGAAAAATTGAAAAGGTGTTGCTAAAAAAGAAAAGTAGAGAATGATTAAATTATAAGATGGCTATGATTACACACATATTACACGCTGTGTACAAACCACAATCAAACCATTTGTATTTCATACATTTTCATACGGAATTTTCAAAATCTTAAGGAGATGTCGTGGAAGTTATGTTGTAAGAAAAAAAATTCTTCAGTTTCAATTAATAATAAATTTTGAGTAATTTGATAAAGTTGTGGAAGTTTTAATATTGTCGAAGATTGTGCATCTGGGAGTTCAGAGTTTTCAAGGGTGTGCCCACAATCGGATGTAGGGCTGTCTGAGAAAAAGATTAAATTTTATAAAATTTGATAATCAATACACAACCGTGTACCCTGTGGTTTTGGGTGTCGTTTGGTAATAGACATATCCTACAACATTACTGTAGAAGTAATTAGTATAGGCTGATTCACAAACGACAAAATAATAATTTTTAAAACGTGTAGAATGCAGACGTAAATGACTGCCGTTGAATTTGAACTTCTCATTTTTAACCAAACATAATTGATTAGAAATTACAATGTTTCAAAATTGAATATAAATCACTTTAAATACATACATTCATATTGCATTTATACCTGTTTTTAGAACCATTTATGGATATTTCAAGGATCCCCAAAAAAAGAGTACACGTACTTTAACTTCATGTAATTTCGCCCGTTTATTAGTTTTCTGATGGCCATGTCGGGTTTTTTTTTACAAATTTAACAGAGAAGTTCGCCTGTGTTGATCTAATAATATTTTGGCATAGAAATTACGGGGAAAACGTGGACTGTTATAGATCAAAAATATTGAGGTGACAGTCTGGATTGTCATCCGGTGTATTTGTAAAACATTTTATTTCTGTCACAGAATTCACTTAACAGTCTTTAATGGACAGAATTATCCATAACTCGCCAACTTAATCGATTTCATATAGGAGCAAGAATTGGTCGTTTTATTAATGAAGAGTTAGAGACGTGACAAAGTTAGAGAAACCAACAAAACAGTCGTTATCACGCCTTCTTGCATGATAATACTCTTTAAATGATGCTGATTTAATGAGATCTCATTATCACCAAATCTGGAAAACTCCAAATATAAAATTTATATGGCAAGGCTCTATTCAAATAGGCTAGGCGGGTCGAGACATCTTTTTTCGACCCACGTTCTGGTGACATTAAAGAGAAAATAGATCATTGGTTGAGTACATTTAAACTGTAAGTGTCGGGGAGAATGTTTTGAAATTAAAACAGTTGCGTCAAAAACTCTATGATCATCAAGTCTATAAGATAAATCTCATCACCATATCTTCGTAGTTCTGGCCAACTTAAAGCTTTGTAAAAAGGTTTTAGTGTAAGACAATCTTGGATTTTAGATAAGTATTCCAAAATTCAAATCCATAATGGCCTGGGTTTTTTTGCAATTTAGGTATGATATTTTTTCTCAAGGCTATTTTGGTTCTCACTTAATGCCGCATGTGTTACCACACATACATGATGCCCCATCTTAGCACTGTGACAACATTTCCATGAATCAATGATGAATGTTCGTTCAGTACCATCTTGGTTAATTATTGGCAGGATCGATGGTAATACGCCCAAGTCGAGCTGATTATTTGGTTAACATTCTGTCTCATACAGAACACCGTTCAGATTTTACTACCTTTCGACTGATGCTGCTTGTTCTTATGGTCTTGGTATGCATTATGGCTAGCGAGGTCTTGGTATGTATTATGGCTAGCGATCGAACACAAACATAGACTTTTTTTAAACGGAACAATCTAATTTTACTTTTCCAAAAAGCTTTTTGACAACAAAAGTGAATAATCTGGAATGAATAGCATACCCTTTTTATACATTTTGCTCAGGAGAGGGGAGGGCGTTGTACTTGCTTGTAAGTGGTCTCGCCATTGAAGAGACGACCACTAACAAGATCGGTCGCATTTTTTTGTTACGTCTTTTTTGTAAATCATTTTAGTGAAGCCTGTACCAAAACAGGCCCGGGACTGTACAGCGCAGTGGACGCTTACGGCTTGCCCCCGGATCCATTCACTTGATTTGATAATTGTTTAGTTTTTGCAATGTCTATTTTCTGTCTTGTCCGCAGGTTTATCTTGTAGATTATTATCCATGATATTTCTACTCAATTTAATACGCGGATATAATTAGCTGTTTTGTCTTGTTTTGAATTACATTGTCTATATAAAGGGTGTGAGAGATATATCAGAGATATTCATGGTTAACCTTATAACATTAACACTGTAATGGATATGAAATAGAAGCCCTGACAATGGCTGTACTGTTTAGATTATGTGACTATTAACATCGTATCATATTGATCATTATATAATATAATGGAAGTCTGTTAGTGTTTCTATCTATTTAAATGATGTCACCAGATATGATTCGGGGAATTAACGTAACTTCTATTTCTGATAGATTGTATTTTATATAGGATATTATGATATACAACGGCACGGTTAATGAGCGATGATCACATCGTCCTATTTCGGAGGGTGCCCGTTAATTTTGCACGGGTAATAAGATTACACGAAGGCACAGACAAAAGATATTTTTGATATCAAGAAACTTTGGGACCTATGCAACATGTTAGAGTCACGGTTGAGCAATATGGCCATTCTATTTGGGAGGGGCGCGAAACTCCGTAACCCATGACACAAAGCGCATCATTATGGCCCGTCCACTTCAATTAGCCCCGGCCTGTTCCCTCACTGGAAAGTCTATCACCGTCAATATAAGCGGGTTCGTGAAGATCTAGATAAAAAAAAAATGGCTGTATGGTGTTCAATATTTATTCCTCTCTAATATTATGTTTGTTTTCACTACTTCCAGTGTACATTGTTGAAGACAATAATTTGTTTTTCACGTTTTGCATGCCAGTTTTTGGTCAAGAATGAGGCGACTGCTAAGAAGTGAAACATTTATTTATATTCGAAATCGGGGGCTTGTTTCACAAAATTTTAATTAAGATAAAATTCAAATTTTAGTAATTTGATTGGATAATATTAGATTAATTTTAGTGCTTGGCAAATGAAAATTGAAGTATCTACTAAAATTTCGATTTTATCTTTAGTTAAGATTTCGTGAACAGGGCCCAGGTGTTCGAAATTTTGATGCCATGCCAGTATATGCGACTGTTTTCAAAGGTTAACCTTGTGGCTATTGTACATGTGATACACCAATCTCCCAAACAGAGTTGTCTTCCGTTGCACTCCACACTAATCTCTGCTGTCGGCTTAATTGACTACGCCACCAAGATTCTTGGTGAAGATATACAATGATAAACAATACGATTTAAAACAATTAAATGATAATATATTTAATACTCTTTCCATATTGAAATAGAAATGGGGTCACAATTTCAAAATAACAATGTATATACAGATATTACAGGGAACTCTTTTGCGTAAGATTACGGGTGAAATGGTCGGAAATACGAACTGCGCATGTCGCTGTGCTAATTTTAGAATATAATAATATTTAATACACGTGGGTTTGTTTATTAGTACTACGCGATCGACAGGCCCAACAATTAATTTAGAAATGTCTAGTTAATCCAAATCAAAGAATTCTCGATATATGTTTGAAATATAATATAATAAAAATCGCTTTGCGGGATCAACATTTCGAATTCACTAACAAATTATAAAATGTTTATAACGCCAAACATTTCGATGACAGGCGCCATTTTTGACCAAGTAGTAAATCAAACCTTATAGTACGCGAGCCGACGGCAGAGTCAAATGCTGGATAGCAAGACTTGCGTGGAGAATGGTGATATACACACGTAATTTTAGAAATGTACTCTAGCTTGTAGAGATTCAGGGATTTAACATTGACGTGAATGCAGAAAGTAAATGTTATCGGTTCTCTAATTATCAAACAGCAAAAGTACTGGAAATTCAACTAAATTCAAGAGAGGTATACTCTATCATTACGCCTATTGTCCTACACAAATTCACCTTTATTCCACTAAGCTTCTGGTAGCTAAGTCTCTAACTCAGTATCATCCGAAGTCTTCGACATTGGAAACACGAATTATATGTCAATTTAAATCAACATTGACGTTGTTATCTTACCGGGAAAATATGGGCTTATACATTTTACCATTGGTACACGAAACGTGTACCATGATGCGTTTCAGGCCAATTTGTAGCAAGGGACCCGAGGAATGAGACTATAGAAATATTCCACAAGTCATGTCAAATGGTGACGGCATATCCCTATCTAAAGAGCATAGCAATAAATTATATAGGTGTTAAATAACCAAACGCTAGAAATTAAAATTGTGATGTGAATATTTGGTTTACAATTAACCAGATAGATCGACATTATCCCAAAATGTTTCAGCTTAATCCATTTTTAAACACAATGCATAAATACGAAATGAATCAAGAATGATTAGATTTATATCGACGGTAATATTAAAATTAAATTTTGAAAATAATTAAAGTAATACTTAATTTAAACAACTTCCTACAGGGAATGACAGTAAACCAACCAGAAAAAGGTACCGGGCGCTTTACATACAGGAAATGTCTTTTTTATGATCATTTTATTTCTTGACGAAACAGCGACACAGCGTTAGTATATTGGTTTTAAGAAACGGTTGTTAAACGTGTGGGAAAGGCTTCTTCAAATAGACATTACACTCATACAAAATGATCATAAATTGAACAAATTGCTTCGGAAACATAATCGAGTCTCTATATTTGTTCAGTAGAAATTACTGTATTTGGTTTCCACGTATAATTTGAAATGGACGTTAGCAATTAAGTTTGGAACTTGACGACTTGCCGAATTGATATTCGCATACTAGATTCGAACGTGTCGTTGTTGTTAATTGATTCTTCAGACGAATTTCTGACCTCTTTTATATCTGTTTCAGTAATTTTTCAGACTTCTTGGTAATCACCATGAACATCTTGAGATACACAAACCTGAAGTAGCATACTAGACAACATGTAACTGTCCAGCCCACATTTCAACGTAGCAAACCTCTTAACTATGTTATCGTTCCGCCAAATCTTGGTAGGCAGTGTACATTCAATCCCTTTCTTTGATTCTAAACAAAAATGTTAACGAAATACCTATGCACAAGGCCTTAAAGAGAGAGAAAGATCATGTATACCCTTTGCTCGACATGCGTGGGTAACCAGATGTGGGAATTAATTGTTCCCAGGTGTAATAATAGTAATAATATGTACATTTTTATACCGCTAGTACTCCATGCACATAGGCATGCTCACAGCGCATACAGTTGTTTATTAATCATGATAACATTTCTTAAAAAGATGGGTTTTAACTCTTGGTTTAAAACAAGAAAGAGTTGATGATGATTTAATAATAATAATAATAATGACTTTATTTAAGATGGGTTGAATATTAGGCTATAATAGCCTTTCTAACATCCTCCCCTTCATAAAAAATATAATACATAATATATAGCTAATAAATTAAATTAAGACAACAATACAATAATTTACAATAGCGGAGAAGAAATATATACAAATCAGGTAAAAGATTAATTTAAGTATTTGATATGCTGGTCATATAACAGAAAATTCTAATGTCTGTAGATTTAACATGCTTAAAATAATTTATGGTAGGGTGTTCTACTGTTTAGGTGCATTAACTGAAAATGATCTGTATCCGAATGATTTTAGCTTCCACCTTAGGCAACACAACTGATGAAGTCTGATTGATCTGAGGTTACGCGAGGGAACATGTATTTGCATAAGATCGGATAAGTATTTTGGAGCTAAGCCATTTGTGGGGTTGGATGGTCGAATGGTTAGCACGTGCGCGCTGTATCATACAGCCTGTCATTGAGTCAACAGGCGTTGTTTCGAATCCCCAGTTGTACGTGACACGGAGTAGGGTCGCCTGTCCAACCTCCGGTTCCCACCCACTGCTAAAGACCCGACGCGCAAGCGAATTATTGAAATTAAATCATATGTTAGTCCCGAAATGGCCTAGTATGTGTCGAGTGGACGTTAAACCCCACCCATCCATATCTCTCTCTCTCTCTCTCTCTCTCTCTCTCTCTAAGCCATTTACACACTGATAAGTCAAGGACATAATTTGGAAGATGATTCTTTCATTTATTGGCAGCCAATGGAGTGATTTCAGAACATAAGTTATATGAGAGTATTTTGATCATCTGGTAACAATTTGAGCTGCGGTATTTTGAACGAGTTTAAGTTTTTTTAATATTATTACTAGATGTTTCTACTAACAAGCTGTAGGAAATAATGTATCTCTATGACTACTGCTATGGAGTCGCTGTCGAGATGTTGAAAATACACGTGAAAACTCCCCACATCCGACGTCAGACGCACACTCTATTTAATAGCCTTGACTAGTATTTGTAATGTTCTTCTTTGCTACCTTTCCACGTTTTGTATTTTCTATCTCAGTAGTTAAAACGCCTGTCTTACCAGGAAGACAATGCATCAGTTCAATTCTACATGTTATACCAAGCTAGATATATTTAGTTAAAGGGACAATCCCGATAAGAATAGAGTCTCTAAAATTAAAGTCCGAGTATTTGTGAAATTTATGGACCAAAATATAAAAGCATGGTGTATTTACATTGTCTGAAAATGTCAGCTGAAAATATTAAGTCGTTTGGACGTGAACGTCAACACTGCTTATCCGGACACGTAACCCTTTTAAGATTTCGGGTCATTTTTATCATTGGGTGACCTGATAATCGATTTACGTTTCTTGAGAGGTCTATACAGTCAATGACCCATGTACTGTACTTGGTAACAAAAGGTAAATTTCACCTACATATTATTTTTATAGAAAAAAGTCTGCTTTTATCCAGATACGGTATAATACAAAGGTCTCCATTTCCAGATGCAGACTGTCAGGTTTAAATGGTTTACAAGCGTATCACAAATATCGAGTTAGTTGATTGGCCTTAGATAATGGGTTTTAAATGATTTTAACACAAAATTAAGCGGTTTTATTCCCCAAAAAGTTATCGGGATTGGCCCTTTAAAATGCATAATAGATTACAATAGCATACTTAAAATTAACATCTTTTTCTCAACCCAAACTCCTGTAAAAGTCTAAACAGCATGGCTAGATTCGGGAAACCACTACATCATTATGGTAATCTCTCCAGAACCCAATGATGTCTCATCTTAAAGGCCTTGCAGGGTCCCTTTTATAGAACCCATATGAACACCACGCACAGATCAGGCTATGCATGGCCACGAATCCGTGCAATCACTGATATGATTGATTACTTAAACCGAATGATGCAGTCCGTATAATATTTAATGCAAATGTAGAGTCCATTTTTTTTATAAAGACACACCAGACTATAGAAAATTATCGATTGGTGTTAAACCCTTTCCTACCCACCATTTATAACCTAACCTTGGATTCTCGTTCGCCTTGAAACTATTTTAAAAACCCGGCCCATGTTGTACTGTACTGTAACCGGTAACTTAGAATATAATTTCTGGTAATTAACCAATAATTAAACTGGGCACCGGAAAGTATTTGTTGACAACTTTGTAATGCCACTAATGGGGTTTTATGGACAGTTATGCATTATTTATTATATTTTTATCAATGTCATCTAGATTCACAGAACTGTGTCACATCTAATCACTACTGTTGTTTGTCAGTTGAAACATTTCTGCATTACCCCCATTATCACTTGGAGATTGGCGAGTTGTTAGACATAGCTCTAAACCGGGTGGGCGTTAAATCATAAGGTGTGCAAAAAAAAGCCCATCGTTATTACAATATGATATATCGGTATTATATTTACTTAAAACATATTTGCTTAAAAGTCGATTAATGTCTCCAAACACCATGGAGCAAATTATATATATGGTCGGTCACTTGATGTGGGAAAGATTAGCGCTTTGAGGGTCTGTCCACGAGATCAATTTATAGTTGGATTTATTATTATTAATATGGTTTACCGTTTGAGTATACTTAATGAGGTCAAATGTTCAGATGCTGCTCTTCCTATTAAAACAAAGAACAACTCCACTGCGAATTGCAAATTTTCGTCTATTAATTTTACATTTAAAGTTAAAAAATGTAAACGGACATTATCAGATGATTATAAATAGCTACTCATAGTTTTGTAAAGTGGTGTTTCTGACCAGGGCATGATTAAGCTTGCATGGTGGCCCTGGCTAAAATTGTCACTGGTACCCTTGCACCAACAGTGAAAAGAGGGTATATCCTGACCACCCTCAAGCAAATGCAATCTGTATGTCAATTTGGCAGATAGCGGACTCTTATTGCCCCCCCCCCCCTCTTCTCCAGCCCTGTTTCTGGCCATTTATTTTCGAACTCTTAGTTAGGTTTCTATATCGACATGGGGGGTGAGCTAAACAGCTTTTCTCTGGGAGTCTACTACGTATGTTGTGCTATGACTTTAGAGCTGAAGTAATGAACGTTTTCACGTTTTCTAATTTCAACCATTTCGTTGTTTATAACCATGTCCACCACAGCCGGATTCTATGCAGTCTGACGAAGCGTTAGCGTCTTTGTACGGCCTACACCAGATTAAGTAAGTAAATGTTGGGAACATATATCAAACTGATTGCGTGAAAACATCCTTTTTAGTATCCATGCTTTAACAAAAAATGTGTACATGCCATTCTCGTGGCGATCGATGATTGTTCCCAGAATATTACGTGGATCACCACGACCCCTATCCACTAGAGGGATACAGCTACGCTGTCTCCCACTTGGCCTCTCGACTCTTCCTGACCATCCGCTGAGCGTGTATCACCTGGGTAGAGTTTATGTTTGGTAAGCATGAATTGGGTAAATTCAAAGCAATATTGACATAATCATCTGGAATTTTTCTGGAATTGTACAAATTTAATGCCCACAGACCAATCATTAAAACTTGTGTTATTTATATCCCATCCAAGCAACAAGCACATTCTTGTCCTCTGACTCCTCTCCACAGAACTTTGACTCTGAGGGTGCTGTGGTTTATTATGAACTATGCCAAGTTGGGGCCACACCAGCTTCAGTTCAAAGATAATCTCGACAGCAAATTCACTTGAGGAGAAATGGAGCACCAACAAGAAGACAAATATCTAGTAGATGATGTGCAACCTCGGCAGCACGCTTTGAGGTTGATGCTCGTAGAAAAACAACCTTGGTCAGGTGGTGTTGATAGACTATGACTGCATACCAATACGATAAATTTAGGCACACAAGGCGAATTCCATTGTAACGATTGTGACCTCTAGAGGAACCACAAGCTAAAAAGTGCGATTTTTTGGACAACCAGGGGCTATCTGATGGGCGTAAATATCAAAAGAAACCAAGATCTTTGGGTTATAAACATGCATGTCAAGTTTCATCAATATCGGTTCAAAATATTGTGACCTCTATAGGGTCCACAAGCTAAAAACGTGATTTTTCGTACAATCAGGGGCCAAAATGCATGAAATTTCGATCCGATACATGCCAATATCGACAGCAGCCGAGATCTTTTGGGGATAAACCTATATTTCAAGTTTCGTCAAAATCGGGTAAGAATGTGACCCGTAGAGAGTCAACAAACAATTTTGGACGGACGTCCGGACACCCGAATGGACAGGGGCGGCGGCATAATACGTCCACATGAAAATGAGGGCGTATAAAAATGGTGATCTCTATAGGCATCCCAACCTTTGTGTTACATACTTTTACACTATTTGCATACAAGGACTGGCCATTTTTCGGGCAATTTTGGTCTTATGTTCACGAAATTGTCCGTATGGTGTAACAGTGATATGTTTAAACCTTTTTTTAAATCGAACAAAAATGTGACCAGACAGGGGCGACGACAATAAACGTCGACATGAAAATGTAAAAATGGATAATCCAGATTTAGTCTTGATAGTCAAGTACCATCGATACAATAATAACAATCTATGCTACTCACACTGATAGCTTCTAGCAGAATAAAGTGTGCAATGAGGAAAATTTCAACATTTTCAGGTTTCATTATCTATTTTAAAACTATTATAGCAAGAACGGACAGCTGTGTTTAACATAGCTGAGTTTATGAAATATCTAACACTTTAACGAGCATATGACTCTATTCTTTGAGAGAGAGTGGGGGGAGGGGAGGGGATATAAGTCTACTCGTCACAAACCAGGTCATTTCGAGACTAACATGTGGTTTAATTTTATTTCAATAATTCGCTTGCGTTTAGGGGTCTTTAGCAGTGGCAGGAAATCGTGGGACACGGAGAAAACCAAAGAGGTTGGAACATTTAAATAGACGAAAAAGGGCCCTAAAAGCACATATTAATGTAACATGAATGTATATAAAGTGATTTATATTCAATTTATAAACAAATTATTGTAATTTCTAATCAATTGTGTTCGATAAATACCTGAAAATTCCAAAGCGAACAACCAGTCGGGGCTGCCATTTGTATTAATTGAAATGCTAATGAAGACGGGCATACACCATAGGATGCCCGTGACCATACCGTGTGTAATGAGGGAAATTTTGCCCGGATTCAATTACCTGCACGCGAATGTATACATATGACCTCGGTATTTTATACCATCCGAATGACCATCCACTGTCCATTCACGACGAACAAGGAGGGGTGGGCCAAATGGGAAATATCTTAATATAAGACATTCCATCATTATGCGACAGGTTTGTATTTCTACAGATCTGATCACCAATTAATCAGAAGCTGTCAATTCTTTGCAACTTAAAATGGAGATTAAATTCTGAATATTCATTGGAAATTGTAATTCTTGTCTTTCTAAAAAAAAATACCATTCAATTCTAAAATAGGTTTTGGTCCATTAAAAATAGGTGATCTCGACCCACAACAAGAAAACAACTGGTGATTACATAAATATTTAAAGTCATTAAAAAATTTTAGAGGTCTCCAGTGAAATAATTATATTTATTTATGTTCAGAAGGGAAAATATTTCGATTTGACAGAAATCTAGTGATTACCATTTTTGGCACATATGTAGCTTGTCAATGAGTGTTTTCAAAAGTATCAGAAATGAATACAGATTCTTGGAATGGACATTCAAAACTTTTTTCAGGAGCAAATAACAGCAACATTTATAATTTCCTATAAATCAGGGGCCTGTTCACGAAATAACTAAGATAAAATCCAAATTTTAATAATTTGATTGGATAATATCAGGTTGATTTTTAGTGCTTAGCAAATCAAAGTTGAAGCATCTACTAGAATTTGTATTTTGTCTTTAATTAAGATTTTGAGAAACCGGGGTCCAGACCTCCAACTACTGATTAACATGTTCATTCATGAGTTGGCATTAAACTGAAACATGTTGACGCAGGCGTACACATATTTTAGGAACTAACGGGGATTTTGGAGCCAATATTCTTTGACAATCGGCATAATTTAACTTTAACAAGCGGAAACGAAATAATGCTACATCATGGTTTTTTTTAATGCGGATTGATTTATTGAAATAAAATTGAAACATGTTAGACCTAAAATTACCTAGATTTCTTTGATTGGACCTGAACCCCCCATTCCGTCCCCTGTCTCTGTCTCAGTCTCTCTCTCTCTCTGTTTGTGTCTGTCTGTCTCACATAACCTTGATATACCCTCTTTTTTACACTATTCGCGTAAAAACGGCGGCCATTTCGTCTGTCAATTTTGGTCCTTAGGGTGTAACGGTGATATAATCAAACGGGTTTTTTTTTAAATCGAGTTATAATTGTGACCACCAGTAGGGACCACAAGCTAAAAAGGGCAATTTGTCGCACAACCAAGGGCCATAATTTAAGAAAATTCGTTCCAATAGGCCCAAATATCGAAAGGAACCAAGATCTTTGGGTTGTTAACATGCATGTCAAGTTTCATCAAAATCGGTTCAAAATTGTGACTTCTATAGGATCCACAAGCTAAAATCGTGATTTTTTATACAATCAGGGGTCATGATCCATGAAGTTTCGATCCGATACATGCCAATACCGGAAGCAGTCGAGATTATTATTTTGGGCATAACCCTATTTTTCACATTTGGTCAAAATCTGGTAAGAAGTCAATCTGAACGACAGACTCACCCTACCTGCAGATAAGTGACTCTGACACAGTGAACAGCCATGATGTCCACATGGTGTTATCTAAACGTCACAGGTCGCAAGGTTAACGCACATAAGTCAGTTCGTAAACAAACAAACGAAAGTACAATGACTTCCACGAACGTAAACCTGCGTCACATTAGGGTTGTCTGTGCAATAACACGGACACAACTCGAGATTGAATAATAATCCCCGGAAGAAAATGGGATTTTTACAGAATTAGCAAGTTTATACGGACATTTGACACACGCGGGGGCCGCACTATTGGCACTATTTTGTGCTTCGGTCAGGTCTATTTCACATATACACAATGAATTCTGCTAATGGTTTTAGCGTGGGGATTAACTAATAGTTAATTTATTTCAGTTCTAAACAAAAAATTTAAACTTTAACGCAATTTTAAAAAAATACCCCTTTCTGGCTGGGATTACTGAGCAAAATGGCCATTCACTGGATACGTGCGAAAAAAAAGCCAGCTACCATAAATTACGTCACGTTAGTTATGTACGGTAAGAATTGTGACCTGTAGAGAGTCCACAAATCATTGTGGATGGACAGGGGCGACGGCATTATACGTCCACATAATGTAAAAATATGGTATATCTGTAGAGTTCACAATTTTAATCCGATTTTGATGAAATGCATGTTTATACCCCGCGGATCTTGGTTTCTTTCGATATTTGCGCATACCAAATTGCAACTTCGTGAATTATGGCCCTTGAATGCCTTGATTGTAGGAAAAATCACTTTCGTTTTAGATTGTTTTCTATCCATCTCACGAAAATGTGGGCGTATCCTGCCTGGCAGCCGCTGGTTGACAATTTCAATAGCAGTTAATTAAAAAGCGATCATTCGGTTAGGCTGTTATAAAACAGGTGCTAGATGGACACAGGGAACTAAACAGAAACGGTTTCGTCGGGATAGTGACCCGAAACGCAACATCGGCTCAGACAAATTGGTGTGGGTATAATCGCATGAAATAGAAGAAATAAATTGACTATAATCCTAAGCTTTCGGAATGACAACCCGAAGAGTAACAAGATTTTGGTGTCGCCCGGGCAGACAAATCAATAACATACCTTACAGCCATCGTTAGTCCTTTAAAACCTATAATATACACATAACTACAAAACACTGAATGCTTTCAACTAGCTTAACCGCTTTGATTTTGGAATGAAAATGGATTTTACGACAGGGTTAAAAATAAATCCGTTTTGGGCTTTTAAATATGTTTTATTTGTTTAAGATAAATAAAGTCAAAATGACATTAAAAAAAATCGATAAAACGTAACCGATTTATTGGTCATTCTGTAAAAATTGGGGGACCCCAAACAAAAACGGATACCATAAATATGTTATTAAATCCTACCACCTAAACTTCCCCAAAGTTTCAGTTATCTTGGTTGCTTTGTATTAAAGTCATGTTCTTTTGACAATATACTCGAAATGACCAAGGTAACCTTGGACATGTCGCACAAAATTGTCCATTACTCGAATTTTAGAGTCTCTTTCCATAGGTTGCTGATTAAGTTTTACCCAAGGCAACTGATATAGGTTTCGTTATTGAAAGATATTGTTCAAAACTCCATTTAGGATTAAGTCAGGTATTTTCTTAATTATGTCCTTGCCAATGGCATCTGTATGATTTCCGCACATTTTTTTTTATTAAAACTGACAAATTAACTAAATTTGAATGTAAACAGTCTGCAAGACAGTTCCATATCACATTTTGCGGTAAAACTAAATTCGTTGGATGTTCAGCTTTGTACCATGCAATCGGCCATTGCGTATTCTGGAAATATTTGTAATTAGACACAACATATTCTTTTATACCGTTGATTTCTAGATGACCTCGCGCCTGGTACGTTTGTGCATTTTTATGCGCGAACTCTTGGTTTTTCTATTACTGGCACGCGCACGGGCACTATTTCATTTTCTTTTACATGTACCAAAATATGGGGTTTCGCGCGGAGGTACTTTTGAGGTATTAGTCTGTGAAGTAGAACATTGTCACTGTACCTGTGTATCGCTAATTATAAACCGAATGTGTGAAGACAGTTCATATATATCACGCACAAAATTTTCAGTACAGAGTTGATTCACGCTCGATTTGTTGCTAAGCAAACCAATGGGATTATTTTCTCAACAGTGTATGAACTTATCCATAGCGATAATAACCTTACACCGAGAGAAATTATCTAGTCTCGGTGAATAGAACTATGGCTGTCTGGTAGAAAATTACTTTTGTATTTTTTGGAACGAAAAACAGTGATTTTAGAAGCAAACTAGCCTGCCGCACATGCGGAAGTCATTATACTAATAATAAAAGAGAACTCGTTTTGCGGCGGAGGCTTATCAGTGAGTACTTAGTCAAGGTTAAAACATACGTTTGCCTTATAAAAATCTAGCAAAATGGCAAATAAAAAAAAATAACATTCGGATTATAACTCTAGATAAGGTGTGTTAATTAACAAGGGTGTAAATGGAATATTATAATATGTATAGGAAGCCTAGTGACGAGTGTAGTAAGTAGGCTATAGACTATAGTTTTAAGTCGAGATTACTCGCTTTCAGTTTATTCTATTTTTGCGATAACCAATTATGTGAGAAATACCATACTGAAATTCGGTTTTTAAAAGTTGTACGCGAACTAAATGCGTTTGTTAGATACTGACAGAGCAGTCTGGAGTCGGAACAATCGCCGCCCGAGCTGTCTTCGTCAGCTAGTTTCAAAATGGCGTACAACCAGTGCAAGTGGGAAAAGACGACAATAAAATCAGAAATATGTTATTTATTATTGTCGGACTTATTACATCACTCCTGTCTAACAAATCATAAAGCTGTGGTGTTACGGTGGCGGCATGGTATTTCACCGTAACACCACAGCCACTCTAACCATTCATAATACATCTAACTATCTACACATTTCCCTTCGTCTACTTTCCCAAACGTCAACAACACATCTCATACATCAATTTTGCTGATTAACCCTTGTACCATGTCTACTGGATCTTTGGTTAGCCAGTGGGATGCACATCTGTACACCAGAACCTAGTGGTTGATATTACTACTTCCCCGAAGTCTTTCACGTTTATATTACATGTAGATGCATGGTCGGTGACAAAGCTCGTCATTTTAGATGTATATATAGTTTTATTCAGCTTTTTATACACTTCCCACTGAGGTCCAGTAAATAGTTAGAAGTGTGGGGTTCACCTGATGTGCCAGCAGTGTCTGTATTGTGTGTTACCACATGCATATGTAACAGAAACACAAACAACCGCTTCATTGTAAATGTTACCCCCCCCCCCCATACATCATTTCTTGGAGGTGGCTTATATCACTAATTATTTCCCAATTAACTCTAATGTTAATTCTCGTCTCTAAGACATGCTCTAACTTTTTCCCAAATTTTCGTTGGGCAGAACGCTTTCTGCAACAGATGGTGCAACAATATGTAGCAAACTCTTGCCCAAAAGCATTTATGAGATTGACAATGGAAAAAATGAGATACACAAGCTGGAAGTAGAGATAAGTAAACATGCAATTTATGGCCCTACATTTCAACGTAACTAACCTCACAACTCTTGTATCCTTCCGCTTCAAAACCATGAATATTCACCAAAACCTGGCAGAAAATGTATTTTCAAACTCTTTTTATATTGCTTTAGCACACTGTGTATCCTATTTTTTCTTTTGTAGTAGTCGAAACAACAAACTTGGCTAACAAAGCATTTGAACTGGTACTTTGGGGATTTGTAGGACCACATAAAGCGTTTGAGTTTGAGTTTCGAGCTTCAAAATTCTTATCATAATCTTCAACATGCTTTCTCGTTATGTCAACAATACGTATCTCCATTTACACTTTTTATCTTAGACTTTTTTCAAATTATATTCAATTTTCTTCCAGATATCGTGTTGCTTCCAAATGGTTTAAGCAAATGAAACAACTCAGTTTAAATACAATACACCTTATTTGATTAAAGTATAAAGTAAAAGATCAAAGGGGTTAAATATTGTTCTGGTTACTGAAACATCAAAGGGTTGATTCATTATAGTGCCATATTATTATGTTCTCTCTATCTCTCAATACAAAAAATGACATCAAATACACAACTGTTAGTTTGATGAAAATCAAAGACTTTTACTCGCAACATTTAATAATGTTGTGGTAACTTTCTAGAACTAAAGTAGAACACCTAGTATTATTTGGCATCTTGGAATTACACATAGCTAGCACAGGAATCACAGGAATCAGCAATACACCAACGTCACTAATTAAAGATAAACGGTTTCAATGTATGCGGTACAATACTTTTCATTATAAAGCTTGGAGAGTAGCAAACTCGTTTGGTGTATTTCAGAAGAGTTATGGCCTAGGTCATCGAATTCTTGTACTTTTAGCAGGTCGTGGTGTCTTTTATCGGTTTATTATTTAATCTTATGATATGTTCAATATTGACATTGAGTGACGTCGCCTACGTTGCTTCAAATACCAGAGGGCAGGACGACATGTTCTTTAAACAAATTACGAAAAGTAGAATATATATTTTCATTATCAATGCACTTGCGATGGTGGAAGTAGGTTGCAACAGAACACACTATCTTTGTATACATATATTCTTCTTTTTATAAACATTAAGATGCTGTATTTCTTAAAGATAGCCAGTCTCATGTGTTCAAATGTGATCTTTCAAAAGATCATCACAGATGTTAGTTTCGGAACAAATACTATTCGCCAATGTCTCGTTTGAATATACAGTTGGCAATAGAATTACATAGATAGAGTTTTGTGATTTTGACGCCCCGGCAACCCCACTCCAACACCCAAAGTAACGGACAGCGTAACTGTAATTTGGGTACGATCTTAGTGATTCCAGTTTTACAAAAAGTGATCATGAATAGATTCACCCCCTCCCCTTATATAGTTTAAATAATATTCACTATATAGCCAGATTTGAAAGAAGCCTGTCAAGTTACTTCGCAATTTTTTTATACACTTAGTTGTAATCAAATCAATGAAATGGGATTTAAGATTTTTTGGCTGTACCAACCGGGTAATCAAATAAGAAAACAGATTATATTTTGTCTGGAGGATTACATGCTTTTTAATCACAGTGTCCGTTTTTACAATAATAAGATAACTGGTGATTTACAAGGCATCAGGTTTTATCTCATTATTAATAATTATTTAAGACTTTTTATATCGGGCCATTCCAGAAATAGTGCCCAAATGCGCTGTATAATAAACAATTTTATAAACGCTCGTGATGTAAGTAATAGGTTTAAAGATACAGTATGTAGGAACAGGGCGTTCTTGTCAGAAAAGTTCAAAAATAGATAATGCAAAATGAATATTTTGAAAATTTCATTCAAATTCCTTTATTCAGAGCCAAGTAATCACTGTTAATAGTTTTGACAAGATCGGCGAATTGGTTGTTTATTATTGTAACCACGGCTTCTCCATTTTTAAACTAAATCATTAAATGGCCGAACCCTTCCAATCTACCTAAAATCGGAGCCATCAGCTGGCATCGAGAGTTTCTTATGGTTTTGAATTTAGATTAGTCTTTAAGTAAAATAAAAGGAATTGAAATATAGCATTAAAAGTGTTGTTATTAAAAAGAGTTTCAATATTATAAAATAACCACACTAAGCAGACATGTCTCAACAGGGGGGGGGGGTAGTTAACTCCGGAACATAAAGTCACAGAACGCTGAATGGAATTCATTCCCTCGTGAACCAAAACTCTGTTTTAAAAGATAAATGAGGACATAAATTTACATTCTGCCACTCGAAAACATACAAATGATCGGAAGAACGTAACATGCGAACAAACTAATCAACTTTTGAGTATTTTAATTTGTTTATTTTATCGTATGTTTGTATGTATTTGATAAACGTTAAGCTCGTCTGAGAACGTCTTAGTAAAAGATTGTGTTATAAAATATTTCCAATAACAATAACAATACATTGTCGCCCATCTACTGAAATATAACGGTTTTCCTTATCTTAAGAGTTTCCCAGTTACTACGAGATCAAGAGACAAAACATTATCAAATATAACATGAATATACATCGTGACACGAATTTCGTTTTAAGCTGTTCATCTTTTATTATTACAAGAACGTACATAAAATGTTATATCTTTTTTTTGCAAACAATTTGTCATTTCCGACACCAGGAAAATCAATAATTTAGAAATACAGCAAAACTAGATATTTTTTCCTGTAAAATAAATTTAGCGTAACACTGCAACATGTAAAGCGCCGTGGTTTTGTACGAATGATGCTAAAATCTAATCAAATTGTCAAATAAACTCCTTTAAAAAGAACATTTCTCCTTAGACAAGATTCAGTGAATGACAAGTTTTAACGTTTGAGTTTGTGAACGAAAGATATCGATACCCTATTTCAGTTCAAACTTCTGAATGTACGGAATGTTAAAAAAGAGATTCACGTGAATATTATTGTGCAAATCAAGACTGTTTTTACACGCGGTTATTTCATGTGGTTGTGTATTGTCTCATCATTCGTCGTACATTATTTGTGGAACGTACAATTTTTGGGGATGGAAAGGGGGGGGGGATTAACAAAATATGGAGTTCATAAATTTGGCACAAGGGAGACATTCCTCACAATAGTTACAACACCGGCCATGGCGAATTGACGGAATCTCACGTTCATAAACTTGATGGTGGTTTATTTTTAGCAACCCTGACAGACTTAGGGTTAGGGTTGGGTTTGGTCCAAAAATTCTACCGTCATGTGCAATTCAAAATGATTAACCCCGTGAGGAATGTCTCCTCGACGACCAACTCGGGGTTCATTTCATTTTGGCAGATGTGACTTCCGGTGTATTCTATTCCCCGTCAGGTTTAAATACATATCTATGAAAGAGATATTTGCTTTATTTGTTCAATTCATTATAAAAAGTGTGTCCTAATCAAAAAAAATATTTGAGTTCTTATTTTTTAAATCATAACAAGAACATTCTCTAAAGTTAAACAGATAATCGTATAAAAAGTTATACGTCGTTAGTCCATCATCATTAGTAGGGAAACGACAAGTTGTTTCTTCAGAATCATATCTTACAAAGTTTGATGACAAGCCTGGAAATGATCACGTTCTTGTTTTTGAAGCATGCAGACCATTGATGATGGTAATTTTTTGACATTATTAATTTGAGATTTTACACTAAGAATCGATTTGAAATCTTATGAACAAAGGTCAGAATATGTTGATTTTGGTGATGGTTTAGTGCACACATTCTCGTGCACAGTAAGTTGGAATTCGAAATAAAAGTAGGCAGTTGCGCATTAGCACATTACTTGGCGTATGGAATGGGGTTTAACGTCCTATTGTTCTGCTCTGGATTAGTCCTGTTGGGGTCGAAATGTTGAGATTCTCTCCGAATAAAGCTTGCAGTTTAATCACGGATTGTCATGTACGGGTATCATCTGATTTCTTGTATAAACTATGTAGAATGAGACTGAATTAAATTCTGTACTTTGAATTTGTCCCCATCTCTGATCTGCTACGGAATACAAATATTTAAAAAAAAAGGTTTGTTCTTAAAAAAAAAATACCATTTGAGATTATTATTATTTCTAAGTAGTACTACAGAAAGTCTCTTAAGGATAAATTTGGAAATTCAAGAATAGTTTTATACAAATTTAATTTTTAAGTCTTCGTGCACATTGTATTTAGTGTAACAAATGGGTTTCCGTTGTGGCTTTTAGGGGCCATTCTACATTCTCGACTTATGGTGTCGCGATTTTTTCGCAAGCATTTTTCCGGTTAAGTGTGGAAGCCTATTCCGGCTATTTCATAATCTCGACGAGACGTGGAAAAACGCAAGGGAACAGGATGAGAATTCGTACGCGTGTTCACTGGTACCAACAACAGTATATTGGATGGTTTAACCTCCTTCCTACAAATGTGAGATCTGGAGTGAAAATATGTCGTAATTAGTAAATTACTGTAGAAAGAAAGCGAAATTATCAAGCCGGGTAGCTCCAGTATTCAGTCTATTGGATACCCCTTTTGAAAAGAAATTCATGAAATTATCCACAAGATTCCGAATTTTGGAATAAATATGAATCGTCGTATGAGGTCGGCCCATATGAACCCTTGAAATATTGAAAAAAAAAATATCCACACCATATTTTAGCCAGTTCAAAATCATTGTTTAATCAGTGGAATTAATCAAAATGTTCTGCAATATAATTACATTATTATGAAGACCGCCAGCTTTGAAATTAACTGATCTATTTAGACTGAACTCGGATTAACTTTGGCTATCTCTGCAGGCATCACCCTCTCCACTTACACGAAATCCCTCGATAATTAACCCATGTACTC
Source organism: Patella pellucida (assembly GCA_917208275.1). Taxonomy (NCBI): domain Eukaryota; kingdom Metazoa; phylum Mollusca; class Gastropoda; family Patellidae; genus Patella; species Patella pellucida. Next base: position 34,598,193 of record OU795042.1, read on the forward strand.
CACAAGTAAGCTAGAATGGAATTAATAAATAACTAATCATTACCAACACATACAACATATCATTTTAACAAAATATTACAACCTGCATACAAAAAAAATAGAATAAATTGATGCCAACCCCAGAAATGGAATCTTATTTAAGGTATCGCTAACAATTATAAATTCTATTTTTTTTGGGGTGGGGGTGGATCTGGACACAATGTGTCCGGGTTCACTTCATCTATAACCAAAAAATTTAGGCTGCCTATTTTGAAGACTTTGTTGCTGTTGATATTTGCTTTTATGTCTGTTTACCCTGACCATCGCCCCAAGACTTCCAAAATTTATGCTCTTTCTCCATTAACCTACATGTATATTCAATTGACCCAACAAGTCGACAAAATGAAGAGGGCGATTATCGGATTAGTTTGTCGCTTTGTCGACCTTCACAACGCCCGACAAGTCGAAAATATAGAGAGGCCGCTAAAAGTGTGTATGGCTCTACCTTGAAAGGTGGTTTGATAGCTGAATGGCTAACGCGTGCGCGTTGTATCACAATGTCTGCCACTTACGTGTCGAAGTTTCGATTCCCTGCTTGTGCGGGACAAAGAGTAAGGTCTCGTGGAGGGTTTTCTCCGGGTCCCCCGGTTTCGTACCAAAGCTAAATATAATTGAACCCCATGTTACTCCCGAAATGACCTCCCTCCCTCTTTGTCTCTCTCTCTCCCCTCTCCCTCCCTCTATCTCTCTCTCTACCGCTCCGCCTCTCCATCTCCGCGCCTACCCTGAAGCGCTCCACATATTACCACAGCATAATTGAAATAAAATTAAATTAGGTTTCTCATCATAGGGATAGCAGAATAATAGATCTGGAATGACTGGAATCTTCCTTTAATAATACGATGCGAATTCTTTATTCTTCATTGATGAATCTGTAGAAAGTTGACTGATTGATGTGAAAAGATGAAACTCTACAAAAAATTTATTGCTTTTTTTTTTATATAAAATGAAAGCAATAATCGATTATTCCCATATTACCATCAAACATCAATAGTGATTAATATCACTTCTTCTAATATTTGTCAATGAAATTAGTTACAAAATGTTTTATTTAGTCCATAATTAAAATGATTAAAAAGTAAGCCAAATTTCCCGAAGAGGAAACATAATATTTTACCATTAATTTAAATAAAATAACAAGCCAAAGTCATTCAACTAACGAAAAATGTTTAAAAAGTAAATTGAGGTGTGATTGAATTTATCTTCGTCAGAAAATTTCATTTTTTATCGCGCATTTATCAACAGACAGCAAATGAGGTGTTAAGTAGTTTCATTTACTTCACCACGGTTTCCAATAATTATACATGATGTGGATATAAGTCCTGAAGGTAATTCTGTCAAGCTTATTATCGTGTTCAACCCTCCAGCATAACATTCATAGTTATCTTACTTGTTAAAAATAATGATGATCAAGTGATTAAGACAAACATTAAAGTTACAGTCATGTTAACTTAATCTTGGTGTACCCCAAGTCCTGTTAAGTATAACCCTAGTTTCAAGTTACATTGCTCTTCAGCCAATCTTATTTTAACTCCAGTTTCAAGTTACGGTCATGTTACATTGTTCTTAAGTCAATCTTATTATAACTTTAGTTTCAAGTTACATTGCTCTTCAGCCAATCTTATTTTAACTCCAGTTTCAAGTTACGGTCATGTTACATTGTTCTTAAGTCAATCTTATTATAACTTTAGTTTCAAGTTACAGTCCTGTTAAGTACAACTACATGGTAGTGATCATTCCTGATTCCCGTGGTGGTACTGGACAACTCAAAAGCTGTTTTAGGTGATGCATAGTTTAGCTAATCTAGCCTAGCTGTTGACTGGAAATTAGGTAACTCTTGTCAGAGATACTCATCCACTACAAATGTCTGGTAATAATATAGCTCTGTCACTAGAAATCTGTCAGGGTGTTTTTGTGATAGCTAAAAATGTGCGGTACAATGCTGTGCGAATTTCATGTGGTACACTTTGAACTAATCTAGACTAGTTAGGGACATGGCATTTTGGGCGTGGATTAACACCCCCACCACCAGAAACTCCGTAGACTTACATTTAGATGATACCAAATATACATGCTTTGATACTTTAACGGAGAAAAATTGGTACACTTTTCAGCTAGGTTAACCCCCTAGACTTAAAACACATCTTTTTGAAGAATGTTATCATGATAAATAATCGACGGAGCTGTACGCGCTATATAAATGTACATATTATTATTATTATTTAAGGTCATTGAAGGCTAGGTGACCAGATAGTCGGCCAAAAATTGAAAAAAAATCAAAGTGAAGCCGGAAATAAACACAATCGAAATTAAAAAGTCGGCCTCATAAGAATTGGAGAACGGTCGAAATAACAAAATAAGAACAAGTTTTTGTCAAAAATCGAAATCAAAATGGCGGCTGAATATCGATATGAAATTTACTTTGTAAAATTCAATTTGGTGGCCAAATGGTTGAAAATGTTAACACCACCATACGCCATTTGTAATCTATTTTTAAAATGGAGAGAACTATTCATGTTCGGGAAAAATAGGAAGGCTTTGATAATTTCCGGGAGTTTCTGGGAGCCGTCACAGATATTTTACTGTGCCATTTTGATGGCATCAATTTGTTCCTTATTCCTTCCAAGTTTCAGCTTGATATCTCTAATACTAATTGAGATACACCATCTTGAATGTCGAAAAAATGCTGAAGAAACCCTTTGCAAATATTTGATGCTAAAACTAGTCGATCTAACTTCCGAATTTCGAAAAACTGTCAGTCAGTGCCCATATGGGATTTGTCTGAAGAAATCTAAAAATGAAAACCTGGCGAGGATCCCTTGAGAAATAACTGAGATATGGGCAATCTGAGATTATTTTGGGGGGCCCATCTGTACAACATTTCCACGGAGGCCAACAATATCTGCGTTGGCACAATGTTTGCACCATGCACAGTTTTGGCTGTAAACCTCGACTAAAATCACGAAAAAAAACAAAGCCGAAACGCGTAATACAAATTCATACTGAAACAATACGTGTTCCGTATATTAGGGCATTTATGGTCGTGCATCCGGCCTTAAACAGGACTGACATTTGGAGAATTTTAGAAAAGAAAAACCTGCTTGGATTAGTGCTCTTTAGTTAGACAAATGCCAAAAAATATACCACGCCTTAAACCATCAAATTTGAAGCCGGTGATTCGTAAAATATTAACCTTTATAATGAGTTGAATATGAACCCCTGGCACGCAGGCGACGCAACCCTTATAAAAAAATGCAAAAGAATAAATTTCTAAAACATTTTGAATTGCCAAAGTATAAAAAATAGCTCTTCCTAGCTGAAGAAAAGTGTCTGCAACGCTAGTATTTAATCCTATCCTTCTAAGAGATATGGCATTTACGGCTACCGCTATAAAAAAAAATATGAATACTGCATAACTAAAAATAGGCGACGGTCAATGTGCTAAAATGAAATTCTGTGTTTTTATTTTTTCATAGCCGATCGTTATAACAGACACCTCCAAAAAAATCAATGCTATATAAATAATTAAATGCTTTCATTTTAAGTCCATTTAGCGTATAACAATGTAACGTGTAGGGCGGCTTTGTGGGAATGACGCCAACTTCTAATCAAATTGTCAAATAAATTCTTTAAAAAAGATCATTTTCTATCAAATTTTGATCAGTTTGGTTTAACGTACGAGTTTGAGAGCGAAAAGTTTTGATCCCCCATTTGTACTCAAACATCTACAGAACGGGGTGGTGGTTGGTGCAACGATAGTGTATTCTTAAGAAGATGATATTCGATTCTAAAATGCATTATATATATTTTTAATGTTTCTCATTTAATCATAACATAGAAAGTTTCTAAAAATGTCATTTAAGAAGCACTGACCTGAACATCAATATTTGTTCGTTCATCGCTCCCTGAATTAACAGAAATCTTTTTAAACACCTTTGTTAACTGTATGGGAGAAGACCATTCTTCGAGATCGGAATGTTGGTGGCCAGCTGAAAGTGCACATTCGAGAAGAGTACACATATGAAAAAAAGTACAAGGTACAAAAGACCAACTGTACATAGAAAACTTTGATAACGCTGGAATTCGGTGCGATTTCATATCAGGGTATAGGGGTATGTGTGTGACTTCTGAAAAGGTGCCCTCGACTCATTTCTGAAAACGTGACCTCAATGACAACAGTGTGCCCCGTTTCCTGCTACCCTTCCCCTGTTCTAACTAAATTATCGTTGGCTGATTTCACTGTTAACGGTCATGTCTTTGCACTAAAAAACATGTAACTAGTTGCCATACATATCACCTTAACCAACCTGATAACTCAGCTATCCTTCCGCCTCAAAATCATGAATATTTACCAAAACCTGGCAGAAAATGAAAATTCAAACCCCCTTCGTCCATTCTAGACCATAAAAAATCAACAAGGATATGAACATCCAAAAGGGGAAAAAAGATACAGAGAGAGAATTACTATAGATAGATCAACTACAATTTGTCCATTTCCATTTATAATCACAATTTCGCATTTAGCCTTGTATTGAATTTGTCAGGGGTAGACTTATTGGCATCCGATCGCGGTGACGAATACTTGACATGGCGAGAAAATTAGTTTCATTCACTATTTCTGCACCTCACTCACTCACAGATCATTTTCCTCTTCAGGTTGGGGCATTATGTTTTGTCAGACGATATGAAGCTGAAGATAAGTTATTTTCAGAAAACAAAATCAAATTATGTTTCTCCAGTCGGTCGTAGTCGATGGGGTCAAACAGCAAAGTTACCACAGCATCACAACAAAATCAGTAACGGGTAAATCCTCCTCTGTTTGCCAAACAAGCATTGATCCGACGTGGTATACTCCTAATGAGACGTCTAAGGTCATTTTGGTCCAGATTGTCCGATTCCTGTTGCAACACAGCAGCAAGTTCTTGGACATTGGCAGGACGTTGTCGACGTTGACGTAACCTCTATCCGAGGATGGCCCAGACATGCTCGATGGGGGAGAGGTCGGGACTCAGTGCTGGCCAAGGTAATGTGGTGATGTTCTGCTGTTGGAGGCAACCTGTAACGATCCTTGCCCTGTGACATCTTGCGTTGTCATCCTGGAAGATGAAACGGCAGCCATGACGTCGTGCGAACGACGAGACTGCCTAGATGCTGTCCCGGTAGTACTGGCCTGTAACACGCCCTGCAACAACATGTAAAGCCGTTCTACCAGCAACAGTGATGCCTCCCCACACTATAACAGAACCACCCCCAAATCGATCATGTCTAATGACGTTAACGTCTTGGAAGCGCTCGTTTCGACGACGCCACACCCTCCTACGTCTGTCCAAAAAATCAACAGTGAACCTTGACTCCTCTGAAAAAATCACATTGCTCCATCGTCGATTATCCCAGTGTTGACGATCCCTACACCAACAACGTCTTGCCTGAATGTGATGATCTCTCAAACAAGGGATCACGCGAGGACGTCGGGCGCGAAGGTGACCCCTATGCAGTCGATTCCGAATCGTCTGGCCACTCACTCTCACACCAGTGTCTGTTTGAAGACAAGCGCTGATCTGATTTGCTGTGATGACAAGTTTTCTCAAGTCCAAGGTACGGATAAATCGATCCTGGGCTTGCGTTGTCGCCCTTGGTCGACCTGAGCGTGGTCAGTCCTGTACAGTTTGTGTATCACTGTATCTGGACCATAGCCTGCTTATGACAGACTGAGAAACATTCATCGTCCGCGCCACAACCGCCTGTTTTGTGCCGATCTGTAGCATGCCAAGGGCACGTAACCTTTCATTTTGGATAAGCCGACGCATATCAAAATCTGTTTTCTGCACACTAAAACAATTAAACTGATGTTTCCACCCTGGAATTCAATGCCACAATGACCGAAACATTGAAAGTCAGAGTCGTGCAAATCTTGGGTTGGACCCCCATGATGATCCTAAACATCATCTGCATTCCATGCGATAGCTATTGGTGCGTTTGGGCGTCACATGTAACTGGAAATGTTTCTTCTGTTAGGTTCTATAGTGACTTTTTTCGTAGTCATTTGCATATTTTAGTATTATGCCCCCAAAATCAAATATCCCCTAGTTTTTTTTAATAGTATATATTATAGATATTATTAATTAGAACGCGGAGAGTCAATCGAAATTCAGTCATAAGTATAAATGTATGGTATGTTATGGTACAGATATACGCCACATGGATTCACCCCCCCCCCCTACACACACATAAAGCGGCATAACTGACTCTTCATAAGCCCGGTTGGAGCTGAAACTAACTATGGCGTTACTCCCCATCTTATTCCTTTCATCATCTCTTTACCTATTACAATTGTAACTACATGTATCTAGTCTGTAAAAGTGAGTTTTATAATTGAAATAAAATAAAATCAGCCGTTGTTGTCGTTGTGTATTACAGATTAAACATTCAATACATTATATATCTACTATGAATCTTTTTTGATATCAAAACACAAGTTGATAGTGCAAAAAAACCGAGGCTCTGCCGGATTTCTTTTACTTTATAAACGAGCGTTGATATTTTTTTATATAAAAAAAGACGAGTAGGATGTTTTATTTATCACCCAATCCCTTCTTGCATGCAGAAATAAATAAATATAATTATAGATTTCACTTTTACTGAACCTGAATATATTATGGCGTAGTGATACATCAATTATTTGACAGCAATTCAACCATTGCAAAGTCCTTCATATTGACCCAGTGTTTCCATCAAAGTCAATCAAATAAATTAGTTCCTTTTAATAAGAAAAATGTTAATTTTAATAAAAAAAAAAGAACTATTCTTTGAAAATAAAAAAGTAGTTCCTTTTGATTGACCAATCAAATCCATGTAAAGCGATATCTCCTTCAGTAGGTTATGAAATTTATCACATAGGTGATATCTACTGTAGAATGTTTTATTGGGTGATGAATGATAGTATGGACATGTGGATTAAATTAAATTATCTTCACTTAAATACCGAACCGTTCTAGTCTGGTTGAAATCTCGACTACCCGAGAGAGAGAGAGAGAGAGGGGGGAATGAATGAATGAAATGGGGTTTAACGTCCTACTGTTATGCACTTAACCTGAGCTAATTGAAGACGGGCATACGCCATACAGTGTGCTATGAGGGAAATTTTGCCCGGGCAGCGGCGCTACGGCCTACTCTTATATCGAATTCCAACTGCCAAGGGATCTTTTACGTGTATTCCAATGTGTACACGGGACCTCGGTTTTTCGTCCCATCCGAACGACTAGGCAGCTGTCCTTGTCAGGCCCTCCTTCTGCATCACTGACCTTAGCCACCGTGATCCCCGAGAGAGGGGAGAGAGAGGGGAGAGAGAGAGAGAGAGGGTTTAACGTCCACTCGACACAAACTAGGTCATTTCGGGACTAACACATGGTTTAATTCTATTTCAATAATTCGCTTGGGCGTAGTGGCTTTATCAGTTGGAGGAAACCGGAGGACCCAGAGAAAACTCACGAGCACAGGCGAACCTACTCCTTGTCAAGTACAACCGGGATTCGAAACCACGCCAGTTGACTCAATGACAGACTTTACGATACAGCGCGCACGCTAACCATTCAGCCATCCAACCCCCCTCGACTATCCGATGTCATCAAAAGTTGATTATTGTCCTTTTTTGTTTATAATTGTCAAATTAATAGTTTATATCATATTTCAGGCCTAAAGAAATACCTGAAATAGGCAGATTTAGCTCTTGCACGCTTTACTTCCAAGATGAAAGTGGTTTGTAATATATTGGATGTTATTGTAAGCTGGTCAATATTATTACCTCTTAAAATTTGTTTTATTAATTATTTGGCATTACCTTGATTGTCTCCATAATATTTTACGTTTATTAATTTATGTCACCTTGCTTACCAAATTTTAAAATTTGAGTCCTGAATTCGAAAGGGTTCCACCTTAGCCCAAACCAAAGTGTGTATATCACGAACTTAGATTTGCATCGCCATAAAAGTTTAGCATGTCAAAATTTTCGGAATGTCGGAAAGATAACTTCCCCTATAACTTTGGTGTGTATTTACAGCCTTTCAAAAATAACGGGGCGATAACCCCTTGATTCGACATCGGTAGCATCTGGCTAAATGAACAATTCCTGCAAATTTGACAAAATACACTGTCAAAACATCTTACATGTAAATTGTTTACAAGAAATTGTCGGTGGAACGACGGACGGGGTGAAGACAATATTATACGTCCACCCACATGCAATCAAACAAATTCTAATATTTTCTGATAATTACTTAATGGGTTGTTACTCTTAACCAGATTGTAGTGTTTCTTTGTATGGCAACCTATCTTATGTCTACGTTACCATGACACATGGGAAACGCTTGGGCTACTCAAATTTGGCTGTCTTCTCTGACATAAGATGCCCTCACGATCAGAGCCGAATTTGAACATTTACTTTATCCAGTGTTCATTTCGGCATATTGTGATTCCCGCATTAAGGAGGCAAGTATCATCCACAGTCTTCGACGTTGCAAACAAGACTTATATTGGTCAATTTAAATAAAAATTGATCTTGTAATTAAACGGTGAAATGATGGACTTCGGCTCAGGGTGTGTGCATCAATCGGTTGCATTTTGGCTAAACACCCCCACCACCACCCAAACAATATCGTTATGTACGCCCGGGCGGCGCTTAACCCGGGCCAGGTGAAAATGGATTAGATTTTGGATCCCGAATCCAAATGTCTCTCAAAATATGAGACCGCGTCGTTTTCTCCAGAAATGTGGCCCAGGGCAAGTTGTTCTTATGACAAACATGTTAATATTAATCTGTTTTCAGATCTGGACTGGGCCTCGGACCGTCAGAAACATAATTTGATTTATTTTTTTCTGAAAATAACTAATATTCAGCTTCGTATCCACAGAAAAAATATAATGGCCCCAATCTGAAGAGGAAAATGATCTGTGAGTGTGGTGCAGGGATAGTGAATGAAACATCGAAACCAGTATGGACCGAAGGTACAGAGGTACCCAGTTCACCCTGACGATTTCAATACGAGGCTAATTGCGGAATTGTGATTATTATAAATGGTTGCAAACTGAGAAACGTTTTGAATTTAGATAAATTGGATACGAGCCACAATAAGTCGATCACTGTTAATATTTTAAAATTGCTATTCTCCGTATATCAACCTTCTGCAAAGTTTTTAGGCTTTTATATTACCCTCCAAACCACATCCTTTTAATTTCACATGCACAAGGTAAACTGTAGTCATGTAGGCTAGTAATCTGTTTCCATGGATTCCATTTATTTCGAATAACAACCATATCTACTACCCATTTAATTAGTGGTATTTTTTTTATTCAAAACAGTAAAAGTGATGGGTGAACTGGAGGGAACGATTAATAATACGGTTTTATTTTTTGGTAAAGACAGGTTACAGTAAAATGAGTGTTTATTCTTTCTTTATGACCTGGTAGTTTAACATTGGTTTAATTTTGGATGGGTAAAAAGAAGTACGAGTTGCTGATGGTATCAATGTTGGCTTTTGTTTGTGGAGTATTTTAAACAATATTGCACTTTGGAAGTGTTTGCGATGTCATGCCAAAATTAAATATACTGGCGCTGTCGATTTACATTGGTCGTGGATACTTTGCAGATCACATTTTTTATCCAAATTGATGTAACTGAAGAGACAATGTTATGTTTATATCCCGAAGATCTCTAATGGGTTCGAATTTCGCACCCACGGACCGGAACTTTCTGGATTATTACCCATGATTGACTGTACGTCACTCATCAACATAGCTTGGTGGATCCGCTAGAGGTCCGAATTTTAAACAACCCTGCAGATATAATATGCCTATTGCGCAACTTCGAATCGGGTTTGATATATATACCCAGGCTGTGGACCCGACAGAGGCTACAATTTTGTCCAATATAAACGAAACTTAAAATATATGTTAAGAATGAAAAGACTTTGGTGCGCACCCTGTTGCAACGTGTTTTGTTATGGGCCCTGCCTTTTACCCAAACTGTGTAACTAGGTGTGGGCTTCCCTGTATAATGACATGAGATACGAGAGCATAACCAGTATAATATGCTCATCGTCCTCTGGATGAGCCAGCCCCGTCGTCAATCAGCATTCTACGGCAATAATTGCCTAAGTTGCACCCTTGTTTATAACTTGTATAAGCGACAGAGGGAACAGTTTTTTTTGGTATCAAATCTGATGTGAATCATTGGGGTAAACTGTTCACCATTGCTAACCGAGAGGCTACAGTTTTAACCGTGTTTCGGGAGACCCCTCCCCCTTCTGGAAGAGGCTACATGTTCTGTCTGAAGAATTGGGGTCATGGGCGGGCGAACCCTATCGATAATCAACATTATGCCACATTCCCCATAATACAGGATCTTCAGTTGCAGAATTACATCCCTTTTCCTAAAACCTTGTGCACGCATAAGAGTCTACAGTTTCTTACGGATTAATTTTTTCATATCGGGACAATGAGAGGATAAGCCGTATCGATTTTCCCTGTTCTCCGTTTAATTCTTGCAAAATGTTGGTACTTATTTAAAAACTGACCCATCTTCCATCCCTCTGAACAGGGAACACCAACTATTAAGTTACAAAATCATTAAATTTCCAGCTTCACACATATGAAACTGAACTATTCAGAAGGTAATTGGATATTTATATTAAATGTCCTAATTATTTCATCAACATTACCCCCCAAAGGGAAATCGGATTCTGCACTAAAGGAAAATTCTTGAAGGATAACTTTAAAATAACTCAAATTAAAATGATTTTATTTGTGTAAGCTGTAAAAGCAATTATCACAGAATATGTATTTAAATAATTATAGGACGGAATGTACAATATTTTAAAGTACTATTAAGTAGCTCTTTTGTCTAACACATTTTTTACTAAACAAATTCTTTCAATATTTCACTTGACAAAGTCTTTCAATATTTCACTTGACAAATTCTTTCAATATTTCACTTGACAAATTCTTTCAATATTTCACTTGACAAAGTCTTTCAATATTTCACTTGACAAATTCTTTCATTATTTCACAAATGCAAAAATAAATTAACAGGAATATACAACAAATGAAATTTAAATTCACATACAGTAAAACAATATAATTTAAATGAAAGTGAAATTAAATATGCCCTAACCTGTAATAAGTATAAAATCATATTTTATGAATACTAGTAATAATTTATATTTCATGCATTTACTGTTTTCTCCAACTGGTCAGTCAACTCAATTATTTGGTCATCTATCAAAATTTTTAACTTTTTAAAATTGATTTCCAGAAAAATATTAAAGATACTTTCCCACGAAAGTATTTATTGGGTGGTTATTTCCAATAAGAGTATGGCAATTTCGATATGTATATGGAAAGTAGAGACACCCAATCTTTCTAGAAGAATACTGGATTCCTTGAAACACCCATGAGACACACAACGGACAAAAATGGGACGGTGTCATTGATTGACAGCCCAACGATTGAGGCCTGTCTGTTCAAGTATGCCAGAGGCTGCATGTGTAGGATTGTCTGACCTCTCTGCGTTAGGGAGTGAGTGACGTATATGTTTATTAAATTGAGGATGAGAGACTAAAACATGAGATACAAACTGCAGAAAAAGACATTGGCAGGGGATAATTTAAGAATTTACATATGCTTCGATATTTATGATAAATGGAAAGCGATTAAAGTCAACGTCATTTTTAACATGCAATGAATTCTCCATACCCATTGCTAGTTATCGCAATCTAATTAAAATAATTTTTTTTTTTTTTATGTTGTCTGATATTTACAGTACATTGTATCTAATATACTTTATTATGTCACAACCATGTTGAAACAGTTATAGTTTTATTTATATCAACTAGTTACATTATTTCGAGTGTTACAATTTACAAATGTACTAGATAAGATAGAGTTCATCCAAATCTTCAGCTTATAGATTAGTTGATAATTTGTAACAATCTTGAGATTAGAAATATGGATACTGACATCACACACAATGTCAGTCAGTAGATCACCAAAATAATCAACTTCACTGATTAAATGTTTGTATGAGCAGGTTTAAACTGGTTGTTTGAGTAAAAATCTTAATAAAGACATAATATTTTATCATCACTAGGAGATTTATAAGGATCCTGTAATCATCATCTGATAATAGATGATTTTAGCCAAGATAATGAGGAGTAAACCAAAAACGGTTGACAGAAAAATAATTTGTCCGTCAGACTACACATCAGTTAATATGAGCATAATTATCTAATCTTCATTTTTCGTACGACAGAATGGACAGTGACCTTTTTGTAGATATTGCTGTTCATAATCATCAGTATGGAACATCTGAAATAATAATGATTTTATCTATTTATGATATTTATATACAATTACATCAAATTATTGTCAACAAATCCAATAATACCCATTATTATGACTTAATCAGATTAGGTAATCTCAATTTCGATCATCTAACAGCTATAAATCATAATTGATAGGACTGATAGAAATATTTACTTCTCTTGACAATATGACTTTAGTACATGTATCCAAACCATGTGTAATGACCAACAGATCACTGCACTATTACCACTACAGAGAAAAATAGTGTTACCAGGCAACAAATAAAAAAGCAACTTTATACAAGAAGGGAGAAAATTAATAGAGGTTGTGGTTGTGATGTAAAAATAAGCACGGGGGTAGGTTGCCAGGCAATGAAACATAATCTACAGCAGCAAGTCATCGAAGTATTCCATAAATGTTTTCACATATTTATTTGTTTGTAGGTAATGGGAGCATTAACAAAACATTAAAAGGTGATCGAGAGTAACAACTCATGAAATTAAAATTCTAATGGATTCTAGCATTTTAAATCAATTCAATAATTAAAATTTTAATAGCTCCTATTATTTATGTGTACAAATTTTAATTCCATGGGATAACTTTAGCCTCAAGAGCATCCACAAAATTGAGGTTCATAACTCCAACTAATTATCTGAACTTGTTCAATATGATTCTTATCAATTTATTAAAAGTCAATGTTAAAGACAATAACTGTAGCCTCTAGAGCATCCACAATATTATTCCAATTGATCCACAATATTTTTCAAATTGATCAAGGACTACAACTTCAATCTAATCTTCGGAAATTGTTCAGTATTATCCTTCAACTCATGAACATAACTGAATAAGCACTGTGTATAAACTTCATGTCAATGACTAATGAACATCTACTACTCACACCACGATCGAACATTCTCTCATTCAGAAGAAGGCATTCATTTTAAAGGTCCAAAAGAATTCTGTAAAGCTTAAATACAATTTCAGTAAACACAGAAATACCTCGACATAAAACTTATGTGCGACTCAAAATTTTCAACAGGGATTCTGCTTATGATAAGCTATATAATGAAAGCAACCATTATAAATACACTGGCCTTTATAGAGTTTTTACAAGACTGGTAAAGACACAGTTGTTGAGGCAGGGGATGACTACAACATGGGTGCATAAATATAAAATAAGTAAAGTGTAAATCATGTTCATTTCTTACCTTATTACAGAATGAGCACTTGGTTATTGAAACATCTACTAATAATGAACGGAAAAATTGGTAACGTAATGGTTTTGGCCATTTTAATATATGTACATCTGATCTGGACATAGACTGTAGAATTCTTTTATTAACTACTACTGGACGGAAAGTTGCTGGTTCATCCTAAAATAATATATTAAAGGTATCAGTTTTAAAAGTTATATTAATAACAAAGTTCATAGAACAAGTGACACAAATAGGCCTCTTTTGTTTATGGGTTGGGGTTTTTTTTAACCAAGGGCAGTGATCACAAAATGACAAGACATGATGTGCGAATAGATATTCAAATGTCTGTAATTCTGGCTATAATATTTTTAATGGACCTGAAGTATAAAATGGAATAGGGTTCAAATGCTCACCAATACCAATACCAATAGTGTGAGTGTGTGTGTGTCAACAACATGGTATTACAATACAAACATAAGTGCTTTAAATAATTCTGCAGACTTTCATTTCAATAAATCAATAATCTTTAGTGGTCAACTGGCCATATTACGAACGATTAGAAAATAAATAAACAAAACCATTGTTGTAGAAATAACGTACATCATGATCAGGTACTTTAAGCTGAGCAGTAAATGGATCTCCTTCATCTGTTTCAGGATCGTCACCAAGCCGTAATGATTGCATATTATCTTGTCATAAGTTAAAAGATAAAATATCAATTACATGTAAAACTCTTTATTTATAATAATTACTGGTATAATTAAAGATACATTATTTAAGACTTAGATAAAGAGCTGGTTGTTCTTGCTATAATTATAATAGTTCAAACAAAGGAAATGGAAAGTTATGAGTTTTAGAAGTTTTAAAAAGATAGAGCTGAAATAGTTTTGATTGTCAAGTACTATTGCCACGATAATAAACAAAGTCTTGATTTAAACATTTTAACGTTAAATTATTAGATGGGGCAGGTATTCTAATCCATTCAATGCCTTGGCAATCTAATGGCATAGAGAGTTGATTATAGGCTTGCTATGTTAATAAATGTCAAAATAATAATGTATGTGGCATTTGAAGCCAGAAAAAAGACTTGCAATATGCAGACTTAGGTCATATATAAACCTTTAAAAAATATTATTCCTTCAAAAAAAACCCCAAATATTATCAAAAATATCTTCCAATTTGGAAATGGTGAGGGATATAGAAATAACAATATAAGAGGGTGATTCCATTCATTTACAAGGCAGATAGTACTTAAATATAAGATTTATAGGCTATAAAGCCAAGACATCATCAATAATTAAGAGGATTATTGTGAAAACTATATAGATATGAAACCTTAGTTCAACAATTCATTTGATCATTTTCAATACTTTTAATAAGGATACTGGACATTTTATTTTCCTGCCAACTACCCGTTGGATCTTTTGATTTCTGCTTTGGTATGGACAAATCTAATATCTGTATAGCTTCTTCATCAGTAATTCCATCTTCTATTACAAACTCAACTAACGGTAATACTTCTATAATTATAATTAATTAACCAAAATTATCCTTTACTTTAAATGGAATACCACAAATTTGTAGTGAACTTTCAATGAATTAAAACATTTTGTCTCGAGCCACTCTAATTGCTTTCTGTGCCATTATCCAGTCAATCTAATTTTATAATGCATCAGTCTATATTTGGCCCAAACAACATAATTACCATCAATTATATTATAGAATAGAAAAAGAAACAAAATCATTACCATAATTAACAGCAGAAAAAACAAAGGGCTGTAGGCAGTTGACACATTGTGGTCCTATTTTATTTAGTAATGGATTAGTGGTAGAACATCGGTAACACAGCGGTAACAAATCCTGTTCGAAATAAAACAATTATAATAATTTCCTCCCTTTTGAAAGTTTTGACATGTGACATATCATATAAAATTCAATTAAACTACCCACAATTGCAATTATAACAGAGATAAATATGGAAGATGAAAGCCTTCACTTCCGATGAAATAATGGAGCTTAAAATAGCTTAGTCTCCTACCCAATATCATCCGAAGTCTTTGACATTGAAAACATGAATTATTTGACAATTTAAATCAACGTTGATGTTGTCATCTTACCGCGAAAAAATGGGCTTTTGATATCCAATATTTAAGACAAAATAAACAATTTATTATTAGTACGATTGGTACCTGAATTGTGTACCATAATGTGTTTCAGGCTCATTTTAACAAGGGATTCAAATGAGGCTAGACATATTCCACAAGTCATGTCAAATGGTGACCACATATTCTTATCTGGAGAGCATGCACAATAAATACTATTATGAAGACTGGAATAACCAGATGCTATATATTGCCATTCGATTGAGACTTCTGGCGTATTTCGTCGAACATAACTGATGTAAAATCAGAGTAAAATTGGAAACGATTGAATGTAAATCAGTTTATATACATTCATATTACATTATTATATGCGTTGCGACCCATTTGTGTCATTTTCTAGGTCCCAAATATTAGTGATTTAGCTCCTTTAAGTTATGAAATGATCTGTTATTTTGATGAGTAATGAAACATAGCTTTAACATTTTTTATTTTTGTTGAAACAGATAAAGCAGAAAATGGTTGGTTATTAATTTTAGTTTCATTATTGGCTGCCAACTAATAAAAAAGTAAAATTCTAACCTCCCCATCTTGAAATGGTTTAGCTCTGATAGTTATACTACCTAAATCCACAGCTTCTAGAAATCTTGGTGGTATTCTTAACGATTGTAGCTTATCATAGGCATGACGTGCTAGTTTATATGCTCCCAGGTTCTTACTCTGTTTGGCTAATGTGTAAAATGTTGCTCTGAAATATTCAAGTGCAGATGCTTTATTACTATGATGAAAGACAGAAATGGGGTTTAACGTCCAATCGACACAAACTAGGTCATTTCAGGACTAACATATGGTTTAACTTTATTTAAATAATTCGCTTGCGCGTAGGGGTCTTTAGCAGTGGGAGAAAACCCAAGAGGTTGGACAGGCGACCCTACTCCTTTCTGAGTACAACCGAGGATTCGAAACAATGTCAGTCGACTCAATGACAGGCTTTATGATACAGTGCGCGCACGCCAACCATTCAGCCATCCAATCCCCCTACTATGATACAGAAAGAGAGAGAGGGATAGAAACACTGATTTTTATCTTAACAGGAACAACAAACAATTATGTGATCTATATTATTCTACTAATGAATCAGGAAATTTAAAAAGTACACAAAAGGAGTTGAATACAAATTTTATTAATGAAAAAAAGAAAGACTGACAGATGCAGGGTACAACAATATACATGGCCACATTAATATTAATAGACAAGTTCATGTATATTACTAATTAGCAATTAGCTAATCATATTAGTAGGAGATTACCATAAATAACATTAACATCTATTTTAAGAATATAATCCTATATAATTACAGAAATTAAATGACCTCAAATTAGCAGCTTCATAATAAGTAATCCTTTCTGACTTATATACTGAATACCATTATAAATACACTGTAATATTATAACCAAATTATGAGACTTTTCAAAACTCTAATATTACATACAATTTCACCAAGCCATTATTTATTGTACTAACAATGGAACAAGAAAGGCCAATTAATTTGTTTCTTGGTTTTATTGTCCAATCAGTCAACAAATGTAAATAGATTTAACTCCTGAATTACTTTTTATAAAGCATCAAGTAAATAAACTACTCATCACTGTACTTTACCAGAACAGAAAGCGGTATTTATCAAACTTAGTCAAGGTACATGTATTAATCGTGATGAAAACGACTTTCATAATTTTTCCTCAATTAGAATCAGATTTATTGTGTTTCAAAGTATTAATAAATCAAATTACTTACCTCTGATTAGCCTAAGCAAGAAACACTCATCATCTCACTTAGTTATAGTCATGATATTTATGTAATCAAACTATACACCTAGTTTTGTCGTCCTCACTCAATTATAATAAATGTTATCATATTCCAAAGTCTAGAACAATCCAATTGTTTATCACTCAGATTAAGTGGAGCAGAAAATTCTTATCAAAGTTGGTCAAGGTACAGATAATGAAACTATACAATCAATTAGAATCAGAGTTATAGTGTTCCACAGCATCAAACTTAGTCATGGCATTGATGTTATCAAACAGAACACTAAAGTTTCATCCCTATGACACAATTAGAATCATTATTATTCCAAAATGTGTGACTGACAGACAGACAGACACTAAAGTTTCATCCCTATGACACAATTAGAATCAAAGTTATTCCAAAATGTGTGACAGACAGACAGACAGACAGACAGACAGACAGACAGATGGATGGGCAACCAAACCCATGTCACTGGTCCCCAGCTTTGTCAGGCCACGAACAATAAAAGAAATTATGATAAGTAGTATTGAAATATAATAAACATACCCTTTAGAAACACCATGTGGTATATCTGTACCCATACAATGTACCAGATATCGTGATATATTTAATAAACCTTCAGGTAATACAGATGTAAATGGTTCAACCTGTAATTAAACATAATATGAAAGACAGGAAACTGACAAAAATAACGTATTCAATCAATTGTTTGAATGCCATTTTTTAAAACCTTGTTGATAGTAACTGATTGCAATTGTGGAAAAATTTAATATTTGACATGGATCATAGCTTAAATCACATCAAAGAGAGAGAGAGAGAGAGAGAGAGAGGGGGAGTGGTCATTTTTATTTCAATAATTCGCTTGGGCGTAGGGGTCTTTTATTAGCAGTTAGAGTAAACTCGAGAAAACCGGTGAAAACCCAAAAGGCTGGAAGGCAACACTTGTCATGACAACCCGGGAACTGAAAACACACCATTTGACTCAATGGCTGGTCTTCTGATACAGGGCACAAACGCTAACCATTTGACCTGATTCGACCATCCAACCCCCCTTACATCAAAGATGTAGATTGTGTAATTATAGACCAAGCTTGCTGTACACTATCTTCATGCCTTGTAATATATCAATAAAAGAATGAAAGAGTCACATTGATTGAAATATTAATCAAATATACTTACCACGTGTCTATGTATAGTATGATAAGTATAATACATTTCTGCTTTCTTCTGAAAATCATGAAATTTACTTAACATCTCCTTTTGTTTATCTTTTTCATCTGAAAGAAAACAAAGTTATTTAGAGATATAAACAAACGTAATCAATTTACATAACTATAAACTTCTGTATTTAAATCAGTCCACTTTTTCCCACCTTTTCATTTGATTGTTACCTATTAGATGACCCATTTGTCATAAAAAAAAAGAAAGAGAGAAATTGGGTTCAAAGTCCACTTGACAACTACCCAGCGGGCACACAACGTTGTGACAACGTTGTGACAACGTCAATATTGGTCGCGACGTTGTACAACGTGTTTTCGACCAACATACAACGTTGTATTTACGTCATATACAAGTTGTAGTCACAACGTTGTGACAACGTTGTCACAACGTTGTGACAACGTCAACACAACGTTGTCAAAACGTAATATACAGGTTGTTGACACAACGTTGTCACAATGTTGTCACAACGTTGTGACAACGTCCTCAAAACGTTATCAAAAGGTCACACAGGTTGTGGTCACAACGTTGTCACAACGTTGTCACAACGTTGTCAAAACGTCATATATACATGTTGTTGTTACAACGTTATCTAAACGTCATATACACGGCGAATTTGTACTGCATTAATTGATGTGGATTAAAACATTTCGTCGGGTCCTACTCGGCGGTGTGCGACATCAATCATTTATTTGTTTTATATTGGTGTAATAAATAGGCAGTTTAACACTGGCCTAATTTCATGTTGCTGAACACACGGGTTAGGAAAACCTCTTTCAAAGCTGATATTGTTCAGAATGATCTTCTCTCAGATCTTCAAACAATTTTGGATTGTGGAGATTACAACCAGGTATTATCGGGACTTTTATATAAACATCCCCTATCGTGGAAAAGGAAATTACAATTAGGCCAAATCGAAAGTGATTTACAGATGAATTTAAAAACAGTAAAATTGAACGTAGAAAATGTGAAAGATATTGGAAACTCGAGATTCACAGACAGTTATATTGTAAGTCTAAGAATGCTCCTAATAGATTGATAAAACGCACTAAACAAAATAACGTTATCAGTGAAATTTCCAACCATAAGTCGAACCCAAAGTCCAAAATATAATAAATGGTTTTAATGAAAAGATGTGATGTTACCGATATTCTTCCCGAACACTAAAATAATTCTACTCTTGCTGAATCCTTTTTATGTTAATTCTCAGACAAGATAAATAAAATACTAACCCAACTTGTTAAACAGTGTAACGATGAATTGTGTCCGTTTTAACCCATATTATTAACACATCTCTCAAAACCGGATGTTTTCCTGACAACTTAAGAAGTGTAATCTCGACGCTAACACTGAGATCCACTAAGGTTGTCATTTGTGCACCAACCCCATATATTTCTTTATCCTTCGTGTTATTTATGTGCGAACCGGAAGAAAATTTATTAACCGACTATTTCTCGGTATTAGCAGGTTAAAGTTGTTAATAAGTTGTGTTAATATTAACAAGTGTTGAAAACTGTGTGAGGGTTGAGTTAATTAACGGAAGGTTTGAAAAACTGTGCGATGGTACGTTTTCTGTAGAGTTGTGTTAATAAGCCGACCGGTAAAAATTGAATGTCAATAGTGTGTATTGTTTAATTGGCGTGTTTTCTCGCTGGTTGCGATAACTGCACCAAAAGGAGTATAATCAAGGACCAGTCGTCTTTATCTGACACGTACGTGTTAAATCAAAATGCGGGAAGTAAAACTGTTTTACCGTGCGATTTATCTTCCTACCGTGTGTTTTACGCAGGTTATTTTAAGACGGGTCTTTAGACAGCCGCGTTTGCTCGCTATGATCTACGTTTGTATTGCGTACCATATAATATTATTATAAAGTTGTATTAAATCAAACAAAATTAGGAATTTAATCTATCGTATACGAATATCCAGGAGCCAGCGCCATAATAGCCGTTTTTATTCAATTACAGCAACACATATGCCCGAATCGACACGTAATATACGTTTTATACTGCCACGCATTTAAGTATTTAAAAAATGTACGGAAAGTGACTATAATGTATAGATATCCCGCACGGAAACCCCAATTTGACTATTCCCGTATGTGTATAATTACTTATTCATTTGTTTCTTTCTTTTCTTTTCAGGTAGTTGTATAGATATCCCGTACAGAAACCCCAATTTGAATATTCCCGGGTATATAGCGAACAAGCTAAATTTGCCGTGTGTATATTATTCAATTACAGCAAAACATATGCCCTAATTGACACGTCATATGCGTTTTATACTGCCACGCATTTAAGTATATAAAAATGTACGGAGAGTGACTATAATGTTGTATACATATCCCGCACAGAAACCCCAACTTGACTATTCCCGGGTATATGGCGAACAAGCTAAATTTCCCGTATGTGTATAATTACTTATTCATTTGTTTCTTTCTTTTCTTTTCAGGTAGTTGTATAGATATCCCGTACAGGAACCCCAATTTGAATATTCCCGGGTATATAGGGAGCCAGCTAAACTTCCCTTTTGTGTAAAATTACTTTGTTCCTTCATTTTCTTTGCAGGTAGTGGTTTCTCTTTTCAAATGCAATAAATAAACAAAGACAAACCATATTTATATCAGAAACATATACATAATATGAAGTCTAAATAAATTTACTTAAACAGGCACTACAAAACAAAAAAAAATGGTCTTCTATATGTAAAACCGAGAAATTAAAAATAGGGCTAAAATTGGGTGTCGTTAATATGCTTCTTCGTCATAATTTGGTTATTTATAATTCATAACTTTTACTCTAAGACTTCCTAAAACAACATTTAGTTAAAAGTTACTCTTTAGAAATATTTATAAAGGGTCTTAGAGTTACTTTTAACTAAATGGGTACTAACCAAACTAAATCTGTCACAAAAAGAATCCCAGCCATGTCCATTCGATATCTTCTTATCAACTCGTCATTGTTGTACTCCACTAAGAAATCTCTTTTTGTTTTAAACTCTCTTATTTGGGACTCGGTACTCGACATAAACGACAGTTGGGACTTCTAACCCTAAGAATTTATGTAAAAATAGTAATAACTTATCTTTTTTCGTTTTAGATGGTGGCCGAAGACAGATTGTGAATAATAATAATAAAGAAATGAAAACATTATTAGTTGTCTTTTATTTATATCAGTTGTCTGTTACTATTCAATTGATAAGAAAAACACGAAAGAAAATATTTATTAGCATGACTTACACGTGGTTCGTAAAAGGCCCAATCAAACGATAAAATATCAGTTGGGCTTACGGTTCTTTGATGGGATAATCATAGTTTCCCATAAAAATTGTATAAATTTGTTAAAAACGAATAATATACTGATGAATTTATTTGAAAATGACATACACAAAAACAAGCCCCTAGAAATCATTAACGATAATCCGTAAGCTGTGCGTTGACGCATTCCTCGACAATCTGGTCGTAGATGGTAATACCAATCGATAAACTTGGATGAGGAAAAATGCGAGTTGTCAGTCATGGACACTGGCGATCGTGGGTTGATTGCAATTATCCCGTTTAATTCACGAAAAAACATTAGCAGTCATAGGTCAATCAAACTCGTTTATTATTTGAGAAAGAAAAACAACGAAGTATTTTAATCACTACTCAGTTATAGATGTTTTGTTAATTAATCTTAGTTGATGGGCTTCCTTATCAGCAAATAACATGGGTGAGTGCAAAACACTCATCATTTTCATATTAAAACAAACATAATTTATTAAAACAACAATTTATCATAGGTCCGAGTAGTCATATTAAAACAAACACAAGTTTTGAGAACAATCTGTAGGGCTATTGCCTGTTTTAATTAATTTAGTATCACTGGTGTAAACTTCTCACTCTAATTATTGTTACTGGTGAACACGTCCCACTATCAGAAGATTGGGCAAATTAGTAAAATCAGTTTACTGTTTTGATGTAATAATTATTGTTTACTGGTGAACACTTCCCACTATCAGTAGATTGGACAAATTAGTAAAATCAGTTTACTAATAAATTGTTTTTATGTAATAATTAATTTGAAATAAACTACTGATATTTTATCACAGCTTATCAGTTGATATATAGCTCCTCCGAATCACAAATGGTTATTCCAAAATAGCGAACGCTCTGGTCAGAATTTTTGCTAGTTGGTTTTAAATTCAGAGTTAAGTCTGGACGTAATATTATCATATAGCCTACTGGGAATGTTGTAAATAATACTGTACAGCTAGGGTACAGTATTATTTACAGTATTATACAGCATCTCCTCTTCCTCAACATTGACATTGTCAGTCTTCAGAGGGGAACAATATAGCAGTCCAATAGGTTGTAGAGAACACGAAGGCCAGAGTCAGAGCTGCCTGCAGAGCTATACCTTCGTTGTACTACGAAGAGCTTCTAGGTAAAATTATAATCTTTTGTTTGAAACAATATTTATTATGAAGATTTATAGATTTTTCCTTTACAATCACAGAATTATTGGATCTTAAAAATGAATGAATGAATGAAATGGGGTTTAACGTCCTACTGTTATGCACTTAACCTGAGCTAATTGAAGACGGGGGATCTTAAAAAAGCTGATGCAGTTTGGAGTGTCACAATGATCGGTATTAGGCCCACTTCTGTTTACAGCATACACTACACCGTTAGGTATTATTCATGATAATGTAACATTTATAATACACTAAAATCTGATTAAGAATAACAACTCGTTAAGAAATTATCAGATAATCATTAGAATTTGTTTGGCTTTGACAAAGTTTGTTCTCCATGCAACGCTTATTATATGAAACATTTAATATCATTGATTTAGCTGTTCAAGTTATCAATATTCATTGAAAATCAATAATAATAATAATAGTTTATCCACAACTACATCATGATAAAATACATGAGTATGGAAATGCAAAGCTAAAGGTATAATGTATAATGCATAATACATAATTTTTCATGCACATAACATGATAACAAACATAGCAATATACTTGTTCGTCTCATAACCTTAAACTATGTGTATCAATCTAAAGTCAATCGGATATTAACTTTGACCCGAGAGCATCCACACGGTTTTTTGAAGTGATCAAGGGACATAACTCTGGCAGTAATTATGGGATGTCACTGAAACTCAATAGAGTACTTCGTCTCATGACCTGGACCACTGTGTAGACATTTGAAGTCAATCGGATATTAACTTTAGACGTTAACAAGACATTGTGACAGACGGACGGGAGAGACGATAATATACGACCACATTCAGTGCATGATAAGCGCCTAGAGCAGGAATTGCAATGTGCTTATGTAGAGAAATTGACGTATGATCTCGGATACAGCTGTATTGGTTAACGACGTAGATACACAATACAAACTATAACATTTTAATTAAGGCTTATTATAATACAACTAGAAGCTGACAGTAAATTAACAGATAACACCAGCGTTGTATTTTGCCGCAGACGGACAGACAGAGTGGAGCGACGACAATATGCGACATTTCCACTTGGGCGTATGAAAATAAAGGGCCGAAATTCGATGACTTTTAAGTATAATAAAACATTTTCACTTTCTTGTCATTGAACACGGTGAATTTGTACTGCATTATTCAGAACACTTTTTTACAGCCTTAGAAGGAATAATATGAATAGTTTGGATACAGTAACAGCCAACCTTATGCTTATATAAAACTGCTTCCAGAATAGGGTGACATGAAAATAATTTCAATGATCAGCTGGCAATGCAACACAATAAGAATGATTAGGGTTTTAGTTAACGGTGATATGGAAAATGGGTGTAAGAAAAGGAAAAAAAAATGGAAAAAAAAGAAAATTGGAAAAGGGCTGGATCTCGAGTACCGATTTGGATACGAATGTGGTATTTATGATCATTTAGGTCAGATTTCGAATTACGTAATTTGGAGTGAATAATCTGGAACGTCCTGTCGCCGAAATTGAAGAGCTCGTTGTATTTATGTTTACCGTATGCTCGTCTAATTTGAAATTTGAATGAAGAGATCGAGTCAGAGTTTTTGATGCTTTCGTCGAGACGATTCCATTCCATTTTGAAATTTTTTGGGAAGTACCGCGAGGAGAGTCTGTAATACTATTAGTGTATTACAGAAGATCGGTTTCGTACATATATGATTCATTTATAACTGGAACAGAGTATCATACATCTACATAATTACAATAGCAGTACAGGCACTAAAACTAAACAAGAACTAGTCTACGGCAAGAACAAATCATAATTTCCTTGATGTTGCTGAATACACGGGTTGGGAAAACATGAAAAGTGGGTTTTCGAATTTGGAGATTGACCTGAGTAGGTCAAAAGTCACCACTGATCGCCTCGCCTATTCCACATTTAATGCAGATCTCCAGAACTGATCCTTAGTGCTATATGTTGCAGCGTGGATTTTTCTTGGTTTTCAATGTTAGGGATATTATTTCTGGCCCTGTGTATCTTAGGAATATAGACTCAGCAGTGGAAAGGTTTTTCGTGGTTTTTTGTTTAAAAGTACGGTGGACTATTATGGCCATACACTGATAGTTTGAATCCATTATTAGTGCGGAGGCTGAAGGGCGGGGGTCGCCACCCAAGCTTTGAATTTATAAGACAAATTTTTTCAAGACCGATTTTCACGTAGATTCCGAATCTTGGTGTGATGATCAGGCGTTTGGGGGGGGGGGGGTCATTTAAACTATATTGGGGGTCCAATGTCTGCAATTGGGGAAAAATGTGATTATGTTGACATTATAAATGAAATAAAGGATGATCATGTAATATATTTATAAAACATACATTTCTTGGATTGCCAATCTCTAAATAAATGATGCCCCCGGACAGTTGTTTTGTTTGTGGCGAGGTGAAGTGAGTGGTTGCAGGAGGGCGGGGTAAAATTGGCTGTTAATGAGTTCACGGTCTTTTAAATGATGATTTTCTAAGAGCTTGATGAAACATCTCTAAATATTTTTATAAGATCCCTATTCTGTGTGTGTGTCTGTGTGCGAGGGGGCTTTGGTTCATAATTGAGATTAGAAATGCGCATAAAACATAATTGTAAATCAAAGATATGTTTTGATATTAGTTTATAATTCTTTGTCAAAACAAAAAGTGCAAAATATGAGCGAGGTAAATATTTACACCGCGGAGGAAAGGTTTTTCATGTTTTATGTACCCTGATTCAATTAAATCAGCAAAAATCGTCTTTTACCGGGGTAAAATCATCGCAACGATAACAATAATATTGACAAATAACCTTATAATTATCGCGGTATCTATCGCGCTATTGACCCATATACGCTTCCATACAATACAAACTATAACATTTTAATTAAGGTTTATCGTAAAACAACTAGAAGCTGACAAATGTCCTGGTTAATTCCTTAGTAAATTATTAGCGTTTTATTTTGCCGCGGAAACTGATCATGTTAACGCGAAAGATTAATGACGTATAAACAGTATATACGTCATTGCGAAAGACCCTTCTGCTTTTGTGACGCCATATTGTTTTTTTGGTTCGTGCCGAAGGTAAGTTCTATTTTTTGTTAACTCTCAATGTATATGGAAAGGATATAAAAAAATGGTCATTTGCTTCTTCTAAGGCTAATATAAGATCAGATAAAATGTTTTTGTATTTTAACACCCCCATTATTAGGCTATTTGAGATAGCGTACAAATACAAACAAAACATCAACAAAGTCAAAGGGCGAAGGCTACCAAACCTACACTGCCACAGCTCCATTGATTGAAACCATTGCTCGCTTTTTCCCGACTTTTAACTTTTATTCAACTTAACGTCACATACTCATAGTCCCTTTTTAATCTTTTTTAGTATTTAAAACAGATTTTGAAAGCTTATATCCGATTATTTTGTTTGAAACATTTTTTGTGTACCCGTTTCTCTTATTAATTTCATTAACCATAACGTGTCGTAAGTTGAAAACGCCAATTTTAGCGTGATTTCACGTTACCGGTAGATTCTAAATCTATAGATCTAGCCTAGATCTAGATCTCATCTGTACCCCACTTGACTTGACCGGAGTTTTATTTATTTATTTCAACGTAGATCTAGTCGAACTTCTGTTTGTCCTTTCATTATTGAACCCTCCTTTTACTTTTAAATAAAGTAAATTTAGTAGGCCACCGTATTGTAAATATGTTTTATTTTTATTACCGCTAAAGAGTCTAGATCTAAATGATTTATTTTAGTTCTGAAAGTTTAGTGTTTTTATTTGATAATTGTAGATCTAGGGCCTAATATGATAATAATATCCTAATGCATTTTTTTTTCTTCTTTTTGTGTGTGAAGAACTCTGATATCTACTAGGCCTACTATCAAGTTTTTATAGCCTGATAGGTTACTACTCTAGAAGGTGTAAAAGTTCAAAATTAGGTATGTTACGATTAATTAATATTTTTGGTCCATTTAGAAATATGATTTACGGTAATTATGATATAAAAGAAAGATTGTTTCGGTATTTATTGTAGATTATTTTCTAAGGCGGTGCCATTTCCACGTAGACTCGAGCTTCTATTGACTGTTTTTTTGTCATTTCATTATTGAGCCCACCTTGCAAAGTAAATTGAGTATTTAAAATATATTTTATTACCGTTTAAATGATTTGTTTTAGTTCTGAAGCTTTAGAGTTTTTATTTGATAAATAATGTCTAAAGAGGTTTTTTTTTTAAATTTTTTTTTGTGTGTGTAGAACTCTGATATCTACTATCAAGTTTTATAGCTATATAGGTTACTACTCTAGAAGACGTAAAAGTTCAAAATTAGGTATGTTACGATTAATTAATATTTTTTGTCCATTTAGAAATACGGTAATTATGATATAAAAGAATTGATTGATTGTTTCGGTACATATTGTAGATTATTTTCTACTGCGGTGCCATTTCCACGTAGTCGAACTTCTATTATCATTTCATTATTGAACCCTTCTATCAATGTAAATTGAGTATTTAAAATATATTTTATTACCGGTTAAATGATTTTTTTTTATTTCTGAAGCTTTAGTGTTTTTATTTGATAAATAATGTCTACAGCGTTTTTTTTTTGGTTTTTTTTGTGTGTGTGTAGAACTCTGATATCTACTATCAAGTTTTATAGCCATATAGGTTACTACTCTAGAAGGTGTAAAAGTTCAAAATTAGGTATGTTACGATTAATTAATATTTTTTGTGCATTTATTTAGAAATACGGTAATTATGATATAAAAGAATTGATTGATTGTTTCGGTAATTATTGTAGATTATTTTCTACTGCGGTGCCAGTTCCACTGACGTAGTCGAACTTCTATTATCATTTATTTTAGTTCTGAAGCTTTAGTGTTTTTATTTGATAAATAATGTCTACAGCGGTTTTTTTTTGGTTTTTTGTGTGTGTGTGTAGAACTCTGATATCTACTATCAAGTTTTATAGCTATATAGGTTACTACTCTAGAAGGTGTATAAAAGTTCAAAATTAGGTATGTTACGATTAATTAATATTTTTTGTCCATTTAGAAATACGGTAATTATGATATAAAAGAATTGATTGATTGTTTCGGTACATATTGTAGATTATTTTCTACTGCGGTGCCATTTCCACGTAGTCGAACTTCTATTATCATTTCATTATTGAACCCTTCTATCAATGTAAATTGAGTATTTAAAATATATTTTATTACCGGTTAAATGATTTTTTTTTAGTTCTGAAGCTTTAGTGTTTTTATTTGATAAATAATGTCTACAGCGTTTTTTTTTTTTGTTTTTTTTGTGTGTGTGTAGAACTCTGATATCTACTATCAAGTTTTATAGCCATATAGGTTACTACTCTAGAAGGTGTAAAAGTTCAAAATTAGGTATGTTACGATTAATTAATATTTTTTGTGCATTTATTTAGAAATACGGTAATTATGATATAAAAGAATTGATTGATTGTTTCGGTAATTATTGTAGATTATTTTCTACTGCGGTGCCAGTTCCACTGACGTAGTCGAACTTCTATTATCATTTATTTTAGTTCTGAAGCTTTAGTGTTTTTATTTGATAAATAATGTCTACAGAGTTTTTTTTTTTGTTTTTTTTGTGTGTGTGTAGAACTCTGATATCTACTATCAAGTTTTATAGCCATATAGGTTACTACTCTAGAAGGTGTATAAAAGTTCAAAATTAGGTATGTTACGATTAATTAATATTTTTTGTGCATTTATTTAGAAATACGGTAATTATGATATAAAAGAATTGATTGATTGTTTCGGTAATTATTGTAGATTATTTTCTACTGCGGTGCCAGTTCCACTGACGTAGTCGAACTTCTATTATCATTTATTTTAGTTCTGAAGCTTTAGTGTTTTTATTTGATAAATAATGTCTACAGCGTTTTTTTTTTGTTTTTTTTTGTGTGTGTGTAGAACTCTGATATCTACTATCAAGTTTTATAGCCATATAGGTTACTACTCTAGAAGGTGTAAAAGTTCAAAATTAGGTATGTTACGATTAATTAATATTTTTTGTGCATTTATTTAGAAATACGGTAATTATGATATAAAAGAATTGATTGATTGTTTCGGTAATTATTGTAGATTATTTTCTACTGCGGTGCCAGTTCCACTGACGTAGTCGAACTTCTATTATCATTTATTTTAGTTCTGAAGCTTTAGTGTTTTTATTTGATAAATAATGTCTACAGAGTTTTTTTTTTTGTTTTTTTTGTGTGTGTGTAGAACTCTGATATCTACTATCAAGTTTTATAGCCATATAGGTTACTACTCTAGAAGGTGTATAAAAGTTCAAAATTAGGTATGTTACGATTAATTAATATTTTTTGTGCATTTATTTAGAAATACGGTAATTATGATATAAAAGAATTGATTGATTGTTTCGGTAATTATTGTAGATTATTTTCTACTGCGGTGCCAGTTCCACTGACGTAGTCGAACTTCTATTATCATTTATTTTAGTTCTGAAGCTTTAGTGTTTTTATTTGATAAATAATGTCTACAGCGTTTTTTTTTTGGTTTTTTTTGTGTGTGTGTAGAACTCTGATATCTACTATCAAGTTTTATAGCCATATAGGTTACTACTCTAGAAGGTGTAAAAGTTCAAAATTAGGTATGTTACGATTAATTAATATTTTTTGTGCATTTATTTAGAAATACGGTAATTATGATATAAAAGAATTGATTGATTGTTTCGGTAATTATTGTAGATTATTTTCTACTGCGGTGCCAGTTCCACTGACGTAGTCGAACTTCTATTATCATTTATTTTAGTTCTGAAGCTTTAGTGTTTTTATTTGATAAATAATGTCTACAGCGTTTTTTTTTTTGTTTTTTGTGTGTGTGTGTAGAACTCTGATATCTACTATCAAGTTTTATAGCTATATAGGTTACTACTCTAGAAGACGTAAAAGTTCAAAATTAGGTATGTTACGATTAATTAATATTTTTTGTCCATTTAGAAATACGGTAATTATGATATAAAAGAATTGATTGATTGTTTCGGTACATATTGTAGATTATTTTCTACTGCGGTGCCATTTCCACGTAGTCGAACTTCTATTATCATTTCATTATTGAACCCTCCTTGCAAAGTAAATTGAGTATTTAAAATATATTTTATTACCGTTTAAATGATTTATTTTAGTTCTGAAACTTTAGTGTTTTTATTTGAAAAATAATGTCTAAAGCGTGATCTACTATCAAGTTTTATAGCTTACTACTCTAGAAGGCGTAAAAGTTCAAAATTAGGTATGTTACGATTAGTTTCGGTAATTATTGTAGATTATTTTCTACTGCGGTGCCATTTCCACGTAGCCGAACGTCTATTGTTATTTCATTATTGAACCCTCCTTGCAAAGTAAATTGAGTGGGCTATTATAAATATGTTTTATTACCACTTAAATGATTTATATTAGTTCTAAAACTTTAGTGTATTTATTTTATTATTGTAATTGTAATCCCAAGCTTTGCAGTGAGTGATAATATGATAATGTAACGTATACAAACTTCGAGCGGGAATTAATAAGACATTAATGTCCCGTAATATATTACAAATATGAATTAGTGCTATATGAACTATTTATATATATAGGGTCTTTAGTGAAAACATTTTTGGCTACCATTCCAGGTTTTGAAGGTCAAATATGATATGAAAACGAATATCTGTTTGTAATTTTTTGAACCGTTTTACCAGTAGTAGGCCTAACCGAACCGTGATCGGTTAACCAAGTCGCGGTATACATCTTAATTATTTTAATTAAAAACAGAGGTTGACACGCAACAAAACATATGACCTGAAAATTAAATCTTGTACTTTGTCGAATTACAGACAAGTGGATATTAATGCCGTTTTCCAATTGCCCCCGTCTCTTAGAATTAGATCTAAAAGAAAAATAAAACATTGATTTTTCCCTTCTTCTTTAAGCTTCAATGTCACGTTGGCAAAAGTGGAGAAAAGATACGGCGGACGCTGACTTGATTGCAGCACAAAGTGATAGCGACGATGGGAGAACATCATCTATCACTAACCAAATAGAATCACCCCGTTCTCAGTCTGACTGGGAAGAACGAGTTGAATCTATTCAACAAAATAATTATGAATCTATTCAACAAAATAATTATGAATCGAGTGATGTCAGTGATGTCGATTCAAATTTATTATTTAATCAAAGTGTAGGAACAGAGTCTAGCGACGAATCAGAAAATGAGAAACTTAATCTTAATTCCAACCTTGCCATTTGGGCTGTTAAAAATAAAATAACGAGAAGCAGTCTCACGGAGCTACTTGGTATTCTCAGAGGAGCTGGTCATTCTGATTTGCCAAAAGATGCACGCACATTATTACTAACACCGAAACACATCGACATTCAGAATAAATGTGGGGGCAAATATACTTATCTAGGCATTGAGAATGGTTTGAAAAATGTTTTCTCGAGTAATAAAAATTTTGTGAAAAATATTAAAAATATAGATTTAAAAATTAATGTTGATGGCCTACCCCTATTTAAATCAACTTCTGATAGCCTATGGCCAATCCTTGCGTCTTTTGACAAAAATATAAGTCCATTTATTGTAGCTTTGTATTATGGGAAGGAAAAACCGGATTCTGTAACTAATTTTATAAGTGATTTTTTGGAAGAATGGGATAACATTAGACAGTGTGGAATACGCTGGGGCGACCAACATTTTAATATATTTATTTCTTGTTTTATATGTGATGCCCCTGCTAGGTGTTTTTTAAAATGTATTAAGGGCCATACTGGGTATTATGCCTGTGAACGATGTACTGTACGGGGTAGCTGGAATGGGAGGGTGGTTTATGACACCGTGGAGCAGGATATTATGCCTCGTACTGATGCAACATTTTTGGACATGGGTTACATAGCAGATGGTCATCAAAATAACATTTCGGTATTGGGCCAATATGGTATAAAATGTGTTTCAAATTTTGTACTGGACTACATGCATTTGGTTTGTCTGGGTGTTGTAAAACGTATATTACATTATTTAAAGAATGGACCTAGACAATGTAAGCTAGGGGGTCATCAGATATCTGCCATTTCGGCCAATTTAAAATCTTTTCGAGGATTGCTGCCGAGTGAATTTGCGCGACAACCTAGAGGGTTACATGAATTAGAACGTTGGAAGGCTACTGAATACAGACAATTTCTTTTATATACTGGTCCAGTAGTTTTCAAAAAAGTTTTGTCAGATAAGGCATATACACATTTTTTAGCATTGACAGTGGCCATGTCTATCTTATTATCTACCGATCCAGCGACCAGAAATACATATATCAATTATGCAGAACAATTATTATTATTTTTTGTTAAAAACGCTAACAAAATATACGGGGGTACTTTTAATGTTTACAACATTCACAACCTGACCCATCTTGCCGATGATGTGCGAACATTTGACTGTTCTTTAAATGAAATTTCCGCTTTTCCTTTTGAGAATCATTTGCAAAGTATTAAAAAATCAATTCGGAAAGAAACTCGGAAAACGCTAAAAAAAAATATGTAGTGAGCAAAGCCCGACAACGAGAACATTCTGCAGTAAGAAGGGCTAAAACTCTACTCTAATAGTAAATGCAGGAGCACTGCACTACACGCAAAACAAAAAATCTACAAGATAAACCTGCAGACAAGACAGAAAATAGACATTTCAAAAACTAAACTAGGTCAGTTTGGGACTAACATATATGATTTAATTTTTTTTTCAATAATTAGCAGTGGGAGGAAACCTGAGGACCCGGAGAAAACCCACGAGGTTGGACAGGCGACCCTACTCCTTGCCACGTACAACCAGATATTCAAAACCACTTAATGACAGGCTTTATGGTACAGCACACACATGAAAAAATATAACTTTATGAGACATTTATTTATTA
This sequence comes from Patella pellucida, assembly GCA_917208275.1. Classification (NCBI taxonomy): domain Eukaryota; kingdom Metazoa; phylum Mollusca; class Gastropoda; family Patellidae; genus Patella; species Patella pellucida. The sequence goes on from OU795042.1 coordinate 34,631,303, forward strand.
CCTCTAGCAATATCAAGACACTGCATCGAAAGTTTCCAGAAATAATAACCAGCGTCGTCATAGCGACTCTCCACTACAGCATTATGGGTAAGTTGTTCTAATACCTTCACAGCTTCAGCTTGTAAACCGGCTTTATGGAAAGCTGTAGAAAACAAAAGTTAAATTTGATACTTGTCGATTTTATTGTATTTTAGGAGGAGATTTGTTTTGTTGGATGACAGTTGGTCTTGTTTCAAAATTTTACTTTGATAGGTGTTGTGAGATAATTAATTGCATGTCACACCTCAGTCACATTAAACTAAAAACGAGACTAAACTTTGTTCATAGTAAGCCGACTTTTGTGTAAACTTTTGAAACAAATCTTTACTAATCACAATAACACATTAGATCAACCCAATAAGTACTTATTTTTGTTTTAAATTATGCCTAGAGACAAGAATAGTAGGTATACCCAAGTGGGTAAAATTGTATTTGCTAACAATAACTATCTAGTCTATGTATCAGCATACAGTACTGTTTTGCCATGATGTCCCATGGATAGTCAATCTTTTGTTCACAGATATATGAGATACAGAAAGTGAGAGAGAGATTAATTGTAACTCGTCACCAAACAAATAAAAGAGATAAAGGTTTTACCTTGTTGAGCTTCTTCAAACTGATCATTTTCCGCTAGAAATTGTGCATATGGTACATAGACATCTTCTTTATATTCTGGATGTTTATCAACAAGAGTAAAAGCCTAGAAAAATTAATGAGATAACTCTTCTTTGTAACAAAGGCATAGAATACAGGCTTTATAAATGATAGGTTGCCAGACAACGAAACATACACCCACAGCAGCTAAATAGTCCGGGCAGTCAACAAGTGTTGTTGCATATTTTTAAGTTTTTGGGTAATGAAACATTTATAATACACTAAAATCTGATTTAGAGTAACAACTCATTAAGTAATTATCAGAAAATCATTAAATTCTGTTTGTTTTTTCAAGGGCCATAACTCTGACAGTAATTATCGGAAATCGTTGAAAATCAATAGGCGTCTTCATGTCATGACCTTAAACACTGTGTTTAAATTTCAATTGTGAACGCTAAACGACTGGACAGGATGACGACAATATACGACCACATTTCAATGTGGGTGTATAAAAAACAATTTATAATGAATATAAACTGACAAAGAATTGTCAATGACGATAGCCATAAGTGATTTGATGAATTATTATTTCCGTGATTTGATGAATTATTATTTCCATGTATAGCTGAGACAAGACAAAAAAATGTTCTGGTGATAAAAAGTTCTGCTGTTCAACTTCTTTACAAAGATAACACCAATAATGTATAGTTATGCGAATTGTGTTTTTGACATATATGGGTAAATAATGGTTCTTGCTATAATACAGATGTAAATCATCTAAATAAATATCTTACTGCTCTTTGACAGCGTCAATATCAATTATTACTTACATCATCCCAATGTTGAGCTTCCACCCTCATAGTGATTAGTGATTTGATATCACCCATTTTACTATAGACTTCAGCAGCACTACCATAATCATGTAATCTACCTAGATGATAGGCACATCGTCCTAGAGCTTCACGATCAGCTTTATCCAATCTTCTAGCTACATCAATTAACCTGATGAAAATATATTCACATGTAAAATGTGGCTAAGATCAGTGGTTCCCAATAAATGCCCCTATCATTTAGTGTGTGCAAAAATCAGATGATACATACATGTTCATTTTACAATAGTATGTGCTCATGATATTTGTACAAATATAAACTTTGTAAAGTTGCTTCAAGATGAATTTGGCAAAACCTACAATCTCTAATGCCTTACAACCTGTATTGGAAAAATATACCAACTTGGGCCTCATTCCGCAAGTTTACACATAATTTTATTATAAACCCTAAAATGGGCCATCTTAAATGTCATTCTAATCAACCATGTGGTAAATCAATCTATAGCAAGATTATCTCCATTCACATTAATTTGACTGGGATATCAGCCGTTGAAATTCTAAATTCTTTGTCAACAATTTTATACTGAATTTTACTTGGCTAGCCATTGTTTAATGAAATTGTACTAACATGTCCGTCCAACCATTATCTCCTATTATTTCTATAGCTTTTTTATGTTCTCCTGCTGATATATACATCTCTGCAGCTGCTCTAGGTTCATTACTACTTTTAGCCCAATCTGCTTGTTTGGTCATCAACAATTTCTTATCCTGAGGATCTCCAATACCAATAAATTCCTGTACAAAAATAAATTGTCATTTATAAGAACTATTAATAATATTATGGCTACTGATTAACTTTCTTGATTATCAAATAAAATTTATCATCTGTATGGAACAGTGACTAAATACTGACATCCCTACACAAAGAATCCCAAATAGACCAGTTACAGATATTGCTATACCATGGCTTTAACCTGTGAACTTGTTTGGAAGGCATAAGGAAAAACAGAGCTTCTTGGAATATCAATAGGACTAGTTAGAAGATTCATACTCTGATCATAGTAGCTCGGTAAGGCACAGTCGCTACTCTCTGTAAGGTTTGCATAACAACCTTTGCCTACCTCAATGAGCTGCTGTATGTTAAATATTAAGCTTATACATCAGAAAATAAATACTTTAGTAGTTAGATATTTGTATAAACTTTTAAAAAGATTTCCTTGATCTGATAATGAAATATGCTCTAGAAATGAAATCGGGACAGAAGGAAGGTCATTTTTTTTCCATAGAAATGTAAAAATGATTAAATCCAACAAATTTCTAATTAGCAAAAGGCACAACTACTGTAATAGGATGATATGAGAAATGCTCAGGAAACAAAATTCTGAATAAAAAGTAAAAACTAAGTCAAAATTCTTTCCATTGAAAGACAAAAATGATTAAATCCCACAAATTCTAAATTAGCAATATTAGCAAAAGGCACAACTTATATAATAGGTAAATGTTTGTAGAAAGTTTCATGGAGATTTCTTGAATGGTTTATGTGATGTGCTCTGTAAACAAATTTGAACACCAAAAACTAAGTCAAATTTGTTTCCACGGAACACAAAAATTATAAATCCAAGAAATTCCTAAATAGCAAAAGGCACAACTACAGTAATAGGTTGATGTGTGTACAAAGTTTCAGAAAGATATCTTGAACGGTTTATAAGATATGGTCCGGAAACGAAATAGGGACCCCATTTCAATATGCCTCCCTAACTTCGTTTGACTCAGGATAATAAATTACCTTTTATATTTTCTTGAACATTCTAAGAAAATATATGTGAGGGTATAAAAACATATGACATACCTTAGCATTATCAAACATTCGTAGATCTGTGTACATGTTCAAAGCTCTTTGTTCTTGCCCAGCTTTTTTAAATAACTTAGCAGCTTCTTGAAACTTGCCTTGATATGCGTATGCATCTCCTAAAAACACCATGTTATCATTTTCACCACGCTTTTTACGTTCCTACAAATAGAAGATAAATAATCATATATCTTATTCTCAGCCGATGGTAAATAACAATATTCCACAATTAACTGAACAATGTTTTGCAGTGATCAACGATACAAAATAATGACTTATTATTTTGCCAAATCTTTGATTTCTTCTCAATTGTCCATTTTTACATACCTCAATATTGTGAATTAGTTCAAGATAACGTAAATCTTTGATTTTGATGAAAGCTTTCTTAGCTATAGTAAAATCTGATCCTTCTAATGCTTCATGTGCTAGTACTTCCCAATCTCCATCTGTTACACCCAAACATGCTATCTTATAGGCATCTCTATAATATAAAACATAAAGACATAAGACAGTATTAAATTCTTCTCCAAGACATAATCACACTTCTTCATAAAGTCCTTGATGATTTTAAGAAAATAGAAGAAATATTGAAACAAAAAATAGTTTTTTTTTATAAGAGCTAGATCTGTGACAACACATCCAATCATAAAACCAGCTCTACTCACACTATGGTTCTAATCCTTGTGTCATTGGATACGACAATTTATCCTTGTATTCCAATATACCTTCCTGAATATAGGGATGAGTAGGAAAAAGCTTGGTAAAATAATGAATGCAACAGAGATATATAGAACATTTCAAGGGAGATAAAAGCACAATAATACATTCTGTATATCGCTACATGTATATTAACAACCTCTGCAGGAAATTGCATTTTTATCAGGTACATATATTAAATAGTTTGTGACTGATGATATTACTTTGTGACCGGTATCAATGTCGAGATGAAAACTGGTAAATTCAGAAAGCTTGTAAGTTAAACAATATCATTAATGTCTAGGTATGTTGTAACAGTTTACATTGTGTGTATTATCATTGTTCTGATAAATTTGAGTTGGAGACTTTGGGATTTAAAACATTATGGGTATACTAAATATTGTCAGATCTGGCAATGATGTAAAATTAAGTTTTATCAGTCTTAATAAAACATGTGCTTTAATCAAAAACGGCACATAATCAATCATAACAAATAATTCATCTTTGGAGAGATGTCTCTTTTCATTGACACATGATTAATTGGGAGATATTTTTCTCTTCATGAGCTTGTTATGTATCTGGAATTGAGAGAATCAAATTATCATTGTTAACCTACTTGAATTGTTTCTTCTCTAAATACTGGTACATTGGTGCCGATTGTGGTACATCAACAGAGGACATAGCATATACATGTAAACAAAAGATCTTTGATCCTGTAAAACCCACAACAAATCCCTGAAATTGAAAATTACAGAAAAAGAGTTATTTCATAGCTTATTGGGCAATGTTTGGCACAACTTCAAAGACATATTTGCAATTAAATTTCAGAGATAATGCTACCAGTGATAAAATGGTAAAATAATGGCCACTATATATCATTATAAATCAATCTAGTTTTGGCCCTTTTACAAAGAAGCAAATCAAAAGAAGAAATATTGATGTTGAAATGATAACAATGTGTCCTTCGTATCAGATCTGGTAGTAACCAAAAAATCCTAGACATTACCTGGAGCTTTTGTTGATGAACGGGAAAAGTACTAGCTTTAATATTCAGCATACCATTACCAGAAAAACATATCATATCTTCATACTGTGTATTCCAAGCTACACTATTACCATTTGGTTCCTAAACAAAACATATTTGTTAGAATTATCACATATTTCAGGATAATTATCTGTATTTAATTATTTTGTGATTCTTACATGGTCATATATTTATCAGCTATCACTTAATAATGTGACATATCAGTATTCTTTGAAGCAAAAATTCAGAGGATAATTACCCGGTAAGAGTTCAGAGAGTGGAGGTTCTTGGACAAACCCCATGTTTGCTCAGAATAAGAAAATAGACTTTAGAAGGATGGGAGATTATTTCAAAATATTCATTAAGTTGTATACATGAGTCTGATTTGTAAAATAATGGAGATATTTTTATTCAAATTTAAGTTTTCAACTGTAATTCCTCTCATAAAATAACAAACTATATCAATAATTGACAATGACAGTTAATCTTTCAGTCTAATGTGTAAATAATTCTTGGATTACGTAATTAAGTCAGTAACTAGAATTGATAAATTATTAATATTTTTGGTAAAGATTATAGTAAGCTTATTTTTTATTGAGATCACATTTGTGGCTGAGAATTTTTGTGCATGCATCATTGAATGTAGTCCCCCCCCCCACCAATGTACCCTATAAAATAAAAAAGATAATAAATATTGTCATTAATCTAGTTACTTATCAAAATTCTTGGACTAACCTGTATCCTATAAAAGAAAGTCATTTTACAAACCTGGAATAAGAGTTCCTTAGTAGTAAGATCATATACTAATACTGTACTATGTTCATCTACAACAGCTAGTTTATTTCTACTAGCACTAAGATCTAAACATCTCACAGATGTAGTCTGTTTTAATAGTTGTATAGGAAATGGATTATCTGTAAAAACTTTCATTATCTGTAGAAAGAAATATGTCAATTTTTGTTTCATTAAAAACAAAGCCAGTTTGAACAAAAACATGTAATACAACTATGGTATAATACAGCAAAGTGTATTGATATAATGTGTATTGCAATATATTGTAAAACTTCTTTATGCAAGAAAATTCTATTTTATATTTCTTTATGGTCATTGTTCAATGAATTTTGTTGTTAGACTACATGGTGGTGGTCTTAAAATACCAAACTAAAAGATCAGTGGCTAACTGTAAATAAATGTCTAAAATCATCCTTGCTGTAGTATTGTTTATATGAATTAAAACTGTTTTTCATAAAAATTAAACAGTAAATTCCAGCTGTCAAGTGTCTTTTTAGCATGCCTATGTGTACACTCCACAGGACCTTGATTTTTTGTCCCATCTGAACAACTATATGTTGTAACTTGCTAGGCCCTCCTTCCTACACCACAGATATGGGAGAACCAGGACGGGAAATTCTGATGAACTTTCTCGCTACCACCGGGATAGAGTACACAGCGGTTCTAATATATTGTGAAAGACCCCATTTTATTGACATAAATATTTGATAATAAACAACAAAATACATTGTTAATCTGTTAAAAAATAAACAACAGAACTTCTATCACAAATTTCTAAATGTCTGCACCTTACACCTGCATGTTATATGAGCGTACAAATCATGGAAGATTTTTCTGTTTCTGTAAAGTTTTTCAAAATGGTTGGAATTAATTGACTAACAAACATTACAGTACCTGCCCATTTTTCAATCCAACAAGTAAGCCCTCTCTCCCAGATGCACCACCAATGACTTTAATATAACGAATTAAAGACTCCATTATCCATTCTTTTTCCTTTATACCTTGAAACGACAAACACTGCAGCCGTTTCTCCTGTAAAAAGAAATCTAGTCAAATTAATGAAATATTCAAAATGATTTTGGAAGAAAAATCCTTTTTTGTCAAAAAGAGACACTGATTAAGGATATTTAAATACTTGGCGGAAAAAAATATGTACATTTTTTTACCAAAAAAAATTATTACCCATTCTGGCGGAAAAAAATTGAAAGCCAGTTCGAGCCCTGATAGGAACAAATCCCCCATTACTGTAGTAAAAGACTCGAGGGTCATTAATGCCATACCTCCCCTATTATTCAAAGATCTTACCTGACAGAGTATAATATGTTTAGAACAAACAACTAATAAATTACATTCTAACTTCCTATTAATCTTCTCTTTGACACGATAATGCATGTCAGCTGAATCATCAGAATAAAGTTCATAAATAACTATACGGTCAGGTAGTTGTACCTACAAATATATAATAACAATATTGTACATGTAGTTCATCCAAATAAAAACTGTTTCGTAATCAAAATGGTATCCCAAGTTGGTCACTATGTGCCTTTACAGTTGTTTTTTGCTCCACAATGTAAGACATAAATTTAGATAGTTTGTGTCTTATGCACAAAACTTCTTGAATTTAGAACTAGATCCGTGGACATTGTGTTGATGTGAATGGAAGAGTCTCATTTACATTGAGAACATACACGACATCATACATAAAACACACATAAAATAATTAATACATACAGCAAGTCTATGTTTGTAGATGGCTATCTTTTTTACTAAATCTCGACATTTGATTCTCACTGAAATGGAAGACAATACAGAATACAATTTTCAAACAAAAATAAAAACTCAAGATTATATTAAAATACTTGGCTCATACTTGGAATAAAGTTAATATGCATGTATCGATTCATTGAAAACAAAAAATTTCATTTAGAAGATATATTTCCAGATCAAAAACCCTTAACACTCAAAATTCTTGGAAAAAAATATTATGGCTGCCAAAATATAACTTAAGAGAAATGTACCTATGACATCAAAAATAATAAGACATCGAATTAAACCTGAAAGTTCAATCTGAATTTCAATAGAATTCTTCCTTATATATAATCCATTTATGAGCAATCACAGCAGGTTTGGAACATTAATTTGTGGATGGGACAAACTGACAGTCATACTTATGGATACTCACACAAGAAATGTGAACAAATAAGCTTAGTTATTCATATAGATGACCTATAGCAACATCTTTAAAGAATGAATAAGAAGAAATACCTTTTTGTTCTGTAATTAAATGTTGTATTATAACATCTGTCATATTATCTCTGTAGGCATATCTATCTTTATATAAACCATGTACAGTACTAAATATCACCTGATAATAAGCTAATGTACCATCCTGACAACCAACAGCCTACAATATATAAATATAGCATTTATTATTCTAACTAAACATTACACTAATACAAATAGTTTGAATATTCAGGAGTGTTCAAGACCATTGACATTATTGATAAAAACTAATGTCTAAGATTTGCACGAACTATTTATTTCTTAGTAATACTTTAGTACCTGTCTCCTTCAACCCTAAAAATATAGAGAAAGAAATGTTCACTTTGCCGGATAGGTTAGGTTAGTGGGCCAAAGGAAGGATATCTCTGAGCTTGATTGATCTAATAATAGTATCCGAACGGCACAGTAAATATATTAGCTCGGCTATCTATGTTTCTGCATATAAATATGTTTCTGTAGCCTTGTTTTGAGCATTTTTTTAGATTTATGATGAAATTTGATCATTTTTAAGCTCATTTCAAAATTTAATATCTGTAAAACCACAAGAGAAGTTGTCATAGGTCAGATATGGCAATGCACTTAAAACAGATTGTAAATTAGAAAAATATTAATATTGTTAACACACAATGATGAGTGAATGATAACTGTTTTCAGAGATAATCCAATTTTGCAGGATTGACACCTGAATTCCAATCCTTCAGTTGTTTCAAGAGACAGTCCTGTTTATTTTGTGTACCTACCACATAATTACCATCCTGTCTAACTTCACAGCACCATACCCATGATGTCTGATCACCTATAACACCTAGTTTAACACCTTCTTTAGTATGTAGAGAACATTGTTTATTAGCTCCACCTAAAATCACATACTCTCCACCGGCCCACCAGTTTAATGCACACGGATCATAACCTAATGGACGATCTTTACCAATCTGGAATGTAATAACATTGTGGCACCGTAAAATCACTAAAATGTTGTTGAAACATACTTCATTTAATTGGATGATTGCTTATAAAAAAGCCGGCCATTGGATTATTTATTTTCATCACCTGAACATTAAGAATGATTAGCAAGCGACTAAACAAACTAATGACTAATGTGAGGGTGTTTCGTATAGTGCTCACTCATGGATTAAAATAAGATAAACATGAATGATTTACCTGTTTTCCTGATAACTGATAGAATGAAAGTTTCTGTCCCCAATCAGCTACAGCTAACACGTCATATGGCTCATCCCTTCAAAATTGGAACATAGTAAAAATGATTTTTTCATTATAACAAAAGAACTACAGGTACCTGTACTTATGGAGGAATCACATGATAAAGACTTATTTAATTAATAAGTTTGCTCAGTAAAAGGAAAGCAGAAAAAAATTGACAAAGTACTGCAAATATAATATTTATTTGTACAGGAACAGACATATTCTTCATACAATGGCCCAACATATGATACATGTACCATGACCACTGGGCACATACTGCACACAGCGTTCCACCTACGTCATTACCAGAATGAAACACTGTGCTAAATGGACTCCATTTAAAGGCTCGCGTCATCATTTTGGGGCGGGGCCATGGAGGTGTGAGAGGGTCTTATCGAACTTACGTCACTTGTGTTTACACAACAGAGTGAAAATAGACAGTTGCACATGGTTTTTGTAAACACAATGTCAAATTTCAAGTTCTGCCACTCGGCTAAAAACGATATATAATATGTGCTATGGGTAATATTGCAATACATTCTTTACCATTGTAAACTGTCTTTAAAGTTTCAATGTGTTTATCTTTCAAAACAGGGCCTAGATCACCTAAAATTTTCTTCGCAAATAAAACCGCTTCTGTGAACTTGTTGTCTATGGGGGCCGCCATGTTGAATAATTGGGGGACTTTTTTGTGGTTGGGCTCTTCATCAGTTTGACATCTTTCATACACACAACGGCTAAATAAACATATTTAATTTCATTCAATATGACAATAGAAGAGAAATAAATACTTCTCAAAACTTCAAAACTCGGTGTTATCGACTAAAATCGTCGATGTAGGAATTAAAATGTCGTTTAATTAGGTTAGGGCCTATTCTCAGCCGAAGCTAGAAGTAGATAGGCAGCCTAAGTTTGGGATGCACTGGGCACTGACCAGTAAAGAAACTGTTATTACCTGCTTGGATTCCATGCTAAGGCCCACACAGGAGCCATGTTGGCACCAGGTCTTTCTATTTTAACTTTTTCTTCTCCAGACTGTAATGCAAGATTATGTCATATATATGAAATAAGCAATCATAATTTAGCACATACAAGATTCCAAAAGTGTACTCAATAATTATTAATAATTTTCAAACAGTACCTTATTTCTAATGCTAACCAGACCATTGTAAAGTCCCAATGCCATATACTGACCATCATTGGTCCAACTACAGGCTGTTATCCGACTATTTACTTTATGTTTTGAAACAGATTTTTTTTCCGGCGCCCATAAACCTGAAGAAAAAAAAAATATTGATACCTTCCATGTAAATTTCATGTTTAACCGTCAAACAAGTGTTAGTGATTTTGGAATATTTAATTGTTGGTGTAAAATACATGCAAGGGAGGGGAGGGCTTCTAATTAGACTGTAGGCTAAATCTGACACAAATTGACCCAGCTACTGTCTCGATATGGATGTTGTAAATATTACTTTATAAATAAATTAGTATAAATTGTGGATTTGTAATCTAGTGCATCAAATCCAGTTATGCTCCTTTGGAGATAATTGTCTTCAGATTAGTTCTAAAGCTGGTTCTGGTATTTATAGCTGGTGATTGTCATTTACATCGTACGGATGATATTTTGAGATGAGGGTTTAATCCACGCTAACATACATTGTATATCATGTTTGATGAATAACAGTGTCATACATGTATTTGAACGGAGGCATGTTAAAAATGCTTTACTCAATATAGGTCATTTCTTATATTTGCCAAATTTAGTTACATTGATTGTAGGTCTGAGAGTAATAATTCCTTTTGCACAGCTCATCTAATTTCTCAACCTTATATGTAACTTTCTATTTCTGTAAATAATCTCGATAATAATAATAGTCTGTACAGACAATTCGATCCTGCAACTACGATGTCATTTCTATTTCTAAGATGTTAAATTTACTTAAGAATTTTTTATTGACATGCTTGATTGCTTACCAAAATCTGTACATGCACAGCTTGCTAACTGGTGGGTTATAGGATTATATTTCATACACTGAATAGCATCATTGTGTCTAGAAATAGAATGCAAAAACTTTCAAATACATACATGTGCTCTTTTGATGAGATTTTAAAATTATAAACCAAAACATGTCTTTTAACTGTGAATAAAGTTTAGTGCTTATAAGTATTGCCAAGACTTGAGAGACTTTCTGCTAGTTACTGTAGAAACATATGTATTATATATGCATGAAATATTTGATATAACTATAAGATAAGAGGAAATCAAATGCAGTCAAAGCTTTTTAATGTAAAAAAAATACAAGTTTATCATCTACATTATTTTTATTCACTATCCTATTTAGCCTTTTCATAGTATCACTCTCATAGGCTACTATGCAAATATTGTCAATACAGATTTTTGTGTTTTTAAAGTATAATTTTGTATGGATCTGTTAATACTTACGTATATTTGAGTATTCCTTCCAATTTACTAGTCCATATGATGACACTCTTATCTGCAGATCCAGAAGCAAAATGCTTTCCATCTTTGGCGTAAGTTACACAATAAACTGTATCTTTGTGGCCTTTTAATGGTTGAATAATAGAACCATCACTTGTGTCATAGACTAAAACCCTGCTTCCTGCAGCAACAATCAGCTGAGTTCCACTTGGATTAAAACACAGATCCCATATACTGTAAATATAAATGTTGACATAAAATAAGCATTTCAGTTCATTATCCTGTCTGTATTATCTTAATTACGTCTACTACTCTGCTTGTCTGATCTAAAGGCTATATAATAATGTAATATGAATGCATATAAATTAATTTACATTCAATGGTTTTAATCTAATTTCATACCAGTAATGTTCTGCGAAATACGCCGGATATTTCAATTGACGGTAAATCTCATACGTCTGGTTATTCCAGTCAAATGTTCTATGTCTCCATATAAGAATATGCGTCACCGTCTAACCTCGTTACAAATGGGCCTGGAATGCATTATGGTACCGTACACGAATCGTATACCAATTGTAATTTTTTTATTTTGTCATAAATATTGGATATCAGAAGCCCATCTTTTCCCAGTAAGATAACAACATCAACAATATTAATGTTCAATGTTATTTTGAATTGCCAATTAATTTGTGTTTTCATTGTCGAAGATTTTGGATGATATTGAGTGACGGACTTAGCTCATTTAATGAATGGGATTCCGAGTTTTATTTTACCTAGTTAAAAAAGTAATAAAAAAAGGTGTTATGGGTTGTTATAATTTTAGTTATATACTTTTGAAGTGTTAATGATCTAAATTTACTTATACTATAGGCGCCGCATCTGCGACATGTACATTGACACATTGTAGATTGTATTGTAATTTTGCATGCAAAACTTGTAACCTTAACCATATTCACTGAGGAAAGGCGGCTCCATGATACGAGTGCTTAATAATGATAATTTATAATCTAAATTTAATTTTATAGATCTAAGATTCTAGTAGAACATTAGGCCTAATTTAGTAATTACTAGGCCTAATTTAGATTCTTGCCTAAAATTGAGGGATAAAACAAAATATTATACCATTGCTCTGCTTTGTCTCTGTCAAGAACTTTATCAACCCATGTTGGTACAGTCCTCATCTTCTTAATTTACAATCTTAAAATTAACAATCATAAAATTATTTTGTTGCCGGTAACAAACCCAACAAGTGTCCGTCAACAAACTTCACCGCTTTAGGAATGTTGTTCCTGAGAACGCATGCGTGCGACCCTATTTCCGTTTTCGCATTCACTAAAGTTAGCACTCAAAACACATAGCATGACTTTGTTTCTGATACGATAACTTTCAAACCCCGACCGACCGACGATGCGAATGTCTTCTTTCAACAACGGGTAAAGATTGTGTCATGGCGTCGGGGTCAGTGTAATTTCGTTTTATTGAACACGCTATAACAATATCACTAATTAGGCTTCCTGCAACGATTTAAAAAAAAAACCCAATAAAATAGTAAAATACAACCATGCTAGGCCTACAACTATTAAGTATTAATATCCGAAATCATTCACAAACTTGTTAAGTTACATAGAAGTATCAAAAATAAGTATCTGGCCCAAACCGAGCGAAAGCTCTCACCCGGATTCCAGCACCCGGATTCGAGATCAAGATAGCAAACAAAATCTCGCAGCCATAACCTAGCACCCAGATTCGAAATCAAGTTAGCACACATATTCCTAGCGGAGGGAAAATAATTGTTACCTTTGTATATATTGGAAAATAAAATTTTAAAACATATTAATGCAAAATATATATATAATAGATCCCCCACCTCACCCCTCACCCAAAAATATACAATTACCGTAAACAAACTAAAATATCGCACATTAAAGAATCGGGTTAGGGTAGGCTCACTATACACCTAATTACTTCTGAACTAGCTTTGGTGGCATCAATATCTTTATTTTGCCAATTGCACGGGTGCATAGGGCATCAACATGCCAAAATTCATCAACTTTCTATGTTGGCGTATCGCGTTATACCACCGCAAAGTTCCTAGCACCCGGATTCGAGATGGAGTATGTGGGTTTAATCAACAACGGGTACGCCTACGCTGCATCAAAAACCGACCCAAACCAAATTTGGTGGCAAAATGATTTTTATTTCACGGAATCAACAGATGGATAAACTATTAGAATACAAAATTTCAGAAGGCTCCTATGTTGGCGTTTCGAGATATACAACCGTAAACATACTAAACAAATGAGGGGAATCGGGTTAGGGTAGGCTCACTATACACCTAATAACTTCTGAACTAGCTTTGGTGGCATCAATATCTTTATTTCGCCAAGTGCACAGGTGCATAAGGCATCATTATGCCAAACTTCATTAACTTTCTATGTTGGCGTATCGAGTTATACCACCGCAAAGTTCCTAGCACCCGTATTCGAGGTAGAGTATGTGGGTTCAATCAACAACGGGTATGCCTACGCTGCATCAAAACACGACCCAAATGAAATTTGGTTGGAAAAAGATTTTTATTTCACGGAATCAAGAGATGAATAAACTACTAGAATACAAAATTTCAGAAGTCTCCTATGTTGGCGTTTCGAGATATATTACCGTAAACATACTAAACATATGAGGGGAATCGGGTTAAGGTAGGCTAACTATACACCTAATAACTTCTAAACTAGCTTTGGTGGCATCAATATCTTTATTTCGCCAATTGCACAGATGTATAAGGCATCAACATGCCAAATGTCATCAACTTTCTATGTTGGCGTATCGAGTTATACCACCGCAAAGTTCCCAGCACCCGATTTGGAGGTTGAGTATGGTGCTTCAATAAACAACGGGTACGCCTACGCTGCATCAAAAAACGACCCAAACCAAATTTGGTGGCAAAATGATTTTTATTTCACGGAATCAAGAGATGAATAAACTACTAGAATACAAAATTTCAGAAGGCTCCTATGTTGGCGTTTCGAGATATATTACCGTAAACATACTAAACATATGAGGGGAATCGGGTTAGGGAAGGCTAACTATACACCTAATAACTTCTAAACTATCTTTGGTGGCATCAATATCTTTATTTCGCCAATTACACAGGTGCATAAGGCATCAACATGCCAAATGTCATTTACTTTCTATGTTGGCGTATCGAGTTATACCACCGCAAAGTTCCCAGCACCCGGATTCGAGGTGGAGTATGTGGGTTCAATAAACAACGGATATGCCTACGCTGCATCAAAAACGACCCCAACCAAAGTTGGTGGCAAAATGATTTTTATTTCACGGAATCAAGAGATGAATAAACTACTAGAATACAAAATTTCAGAAGGCTCCTATGTTGGCGTTTCGAGATATATTACTGTAAACATACTAAACATATGAGGGGAATCGGGTTAGGGAAGGCTAACTATACACCTAATAACTTCTAAACTATCTTTGGTGGCATCAATATCCCCTCATACTAAACATATGAGGGGAATCGGGTTAGGGTAGACTCACTATAAAGCTAGTTTAGAAGTTATTAGGTGTATAGTTAGCCTACCCTAACCCTATAGTTATACACTCGTTCCACGTCCACCTCTTCCACGTCCACCTCGTACCAGAACGCCAAGGAATCCCATGTACCACGCATTTCTCAGAGCTGAGGGGGCGTGGTATGGAGATACACTCTTACGCCCATTCAACGTCCACCTCGTTCCACAACGCATTTCTCAGAGCTGAGGGAGCGTGCTAGGAGATACACACTTACACCCGTTCCACGTTCACCTCTTGCACGTCCACCTCGTACCGGCACTCCAAGCAATCCCATGTACCACGCTTTCTCAGAGCTGACATAGCGTGGTATGGAGATATACCCTTACAGGCTTACACCCGTTCCTCGTCGTCCCGTAACGCCTACACCGTCTCCATCGAGTTTTGGATCGCAGGAAAAGAGTGCGCGTTGACTGGACGAGAGATCGCGCTCACCACGATCCCCCGACTTCCGACCGCTTCGTTGCCAAATGAATTATATGAACAACACATTTCTCAGCGGGGGCGTGGTACGGAGATAGACACGCTCACGCCTGTTCAACGTCCACCTCCTTCCACAACGCCAAGGAATCCCATGCACCACGCATTTCTCAGAGCCGAGGGAGCGTGCTAGGGAGATACACCCTTTCACCCGTTCCACGTCCACCTCGTACCAGAACGCCAAGGAATCCCATGTACCACGCATTTCTCAGAGCTGAGGTAGCGTGGTATGGAGATATACCCGTCCACCCGTTCCACGTCCACCTCGTTCCACAACGCCAAGGAATCCCATGCACCACGCATTTCTCAGAGCTGAGGGAGCGTGCTAGGGAGATACACCCTTACACCCGTTCCACGTCCACCTCGTACCGGCACTCCAAGCAATCCCATGTGCCACGCTTTCTCAGAGCTGACATAGCGTGGTATGGAGATATACCCTTACACCCGTTCCTCGTCCACATCGTCCCGTAACGCCTACACCGTCTCCATCGAGTTTTGGATCGCAGGAAAAGAGTGCGCGGTGACTGGACGAGAGATCGCGCTCACTACGATCCCCCGACTTCCGACCGCTTCGTTGCCAAATGAATTATAAGAACCACACATTTCTCAGCGGGGGCGTGGTACGGAGATAGACACGCTCACACCCGTTCCACGTCCACCTCGTTCCACAACGCCAAGGAATCCCATGCACCACGCATTTCTCAGAGCTGAGGGAGCGTGCTAGGGCGATACACCCTTACACCCTCACCACGATCCCCCGACTTCCGACCGCTTCGTTGCCAAATGAATTATATGAACAACACATTTTGCAGCGGGGGCGTGGGAGGGAGATAGACACGCTCACGCCCGTTCAACGTCCACCTCGTTCCACAACGCCAAGGCATCCCATGCACCACGCATTTCTCAGAGCTGAGGGAGCGTGCTAGGGAGATACACCCTTTCACCCGTTCCACGTCCACCTCTTCCACGTCCACCTCGTACCAGAACGCCAAGGAATCCCATGTACCACGCAATTCTCAGAGCTGAGGTAGCGTGGTATGGAGATACACTCTTACGCCCGTTCAACGTACACCTTGCCCCGGAACTCCAAGCAATCTCATGTACCACGCTTTCTCAGAGCTGAGGTAGCGTGGTATGGAGATTTTACCCTTACACCCGTTCCACGTCCACCTCGTCCCGGGACACCAAGGAATCCCATGTACCACGCATTTCTCAGAGCTGAGATAGCGTGGTATGAAGATACACTCGTTCACCCGTTCCACGTCCCCCTCGTCCCGGAACACCAAGGAATCCCATATGTACCACGCATTTCTCAGAGCTGAGATAGCGTGGTATGGAGATACACTCTTACGCCCGTTCCACGTCCACCTCGTCCCGGAACTCCAAGCAATCCCATGTACCACGCTTTCTCAGAGCTGAGGTAGCGTGGTATGGAGATATACCCTTACACCCATTCCTCGTCCCGTTCTACGTCCACCTCGTCCCGTTCCACGTCCACCTCGTCCCGTTCAACGTTCACCTCGTCCCGTTCCTCGAGATCCTGGTACCAAAAACTGCCGCTTGGCAGCCATCCACAGCTATCGACCTCATCATACGCACCTCACAGACATATCCCCACGATCCTGTAAATGAGAGGAGGGTTATTAAGTATTGTACATTGTAAATTTCCAGACAGCATCTAATCTATGTTTAGTTAGATCTTCCTATGCCCCCCTCCCCCGCCCACACACACTTTTGTTTTTGTCAAACTTACAATAATAAACTTGTAAATTGCAATATGTTTATGGACTAATAAAAATACAGCATGTTTTACTTATGTCTTTTGTCATACCAAACAATATTATAATCTACCAATGGTGATGCATAACTCACCTGTATTCGTAAGCTCTATAGACCCCACTATCAACAATACATCTAAGTTTATCATAGAAACACGTTATAAAAGATTATCTGTACTGGGCCCCCCGGAGAAATTTGCAATATACGTTAAAGGCATTAAACATCTAAGATAAACCAAATATAAGAATATATTAAATATAGTTCCCCTATGCAAATGCAAAATAGTGTAAAAAGTGAAAAACATGCAAAAAAAAAAAAAAAAAAAAAAAATAGTTGCCTAAAGAAGTTGTGGGATTAGTGCTGTTGATGCCATATCTATATATCCGAATTTAATTACTCCCCATGTCATTAACTTTCAACCCAAAATAACCTAATTATGCATCATGGAAAAATTCACATGATATTTACAAACGAATCTGGTGCACAAGCCAAGCTTATACAACGCCAACAAGCCAGAATATAAAGACAGACCCAGTACAAGATAAATAATATGATACCATAAACATCTTGTCTCCTTTAGTGTAATCTGAAAATAAAAACCCATGAAATAAATTAGCGTTAATTCTTTTCGTAAGCTCAAATCAATATGCCCATGGATTGGCGGATTACACTTACAAGTATGTCAGTAACATTGGACTATACTTGTCTTATGTCACATCAGTCCGATATAGGACGAAAACGATTCTGTGTAGTTTGACGAACATTTTGTAATACAGTGAAGATTGCTTATTTAAAAGAAAAGGGTAGCTTAACCAAAGAACAACTATCATTCCGCCATCGTTCGACCCATAACAAGAGAGAGATGTCTGTAATATGTAATAGAAATATGGAAGTAAATAAAATGGCTAATTCTGTGTGAAAGACTCTAGCTTTGGCCTATTTAACAATCTAAAATTTTATGATGGTATGCCAAAGAAATATAAACTTTCATTATTTATGTGAGGTGGGCGATAGATCCGAAAATTATTCACATTGTTTCTCGAGTAAGTCGAGTTACATACCTTGTAAAAGCTGGGACGTACAAGGCTGTCTCACTAGTGGCGACACTCTTACGCAAAATAATCGACATAGACCTACTGAAGACGCTTCAAAGGGTGAAATTAATTAACAATATCATTTAGGCTAATAGCCTACTGTGTTTACATTTCGTTTCTATGGTTACAACAGTCATTTCTATTGCTAGATTTTGAAAGTGTGTCGGTTTCGTCATAGAAAGATAAAATAACTGTTATATCTTGAACGACATAATAATATTAAAGCCCCAATACCACTCTTGTAGTAACTGAATAATATGCCCCAATCATTATTCTGGTCAACATATTGTACTATTTTACAATATTCCAATTAATTGATGATACAAATTTCATCTGAACACACCGAATTCAAAAATTTGGAAAAATTCAACTACATGGTTTGAAAAGGTTTATGTAAACACTTTCAAATGCAACTTGGTTTTAAACATATTTTCGAACCCTCTGGACAGGTAAGATAGGATGTAATGGATAATTTACACAACAGGTAGGATATTTAAACATCTAGTAGTTAGAATAAGTTTTTTTTTCTGGACCTGTCATGCCAGCAAGAGTGGTATTGTCCCTTTAAAATTGCACTGGTCACGTTCACAAGCAAATATAACTCGAGTCGAAATTCTCTGAGTCCGATCAAGAATTTGAAAGAGAAGCGTATTTTGTTGACATCGCCTCGTTGATCGCGGTGTCTAGCCTCCGGACACCAGACCTTTCTGTGTGTTGTCTAGCTTGTAAATATAAACAAGATGACTAGTCATCAACATCCCGCGTCCGTGCACATGTTTGGATAAAATAAGGGAAAATAACTTGTTTATGCTATTGGTAATCAATAAGATAGTAAGCTGGCACTGCCAGGCAGGATACGCCCACATTTTCGAGAGATGGATAGAGAACAATCAAAACCGAAAGTGATTTTTCCTACAATCAAGCTATAATTCATTAAATTACAATTTGATATGCGCAAATATCGAAAAGAATCAAGATCTTTAGGTTATAAACATGCATCTCAAGTTTCATTAAAATCGAATTAAAATTGTGACCCTTACTGGGTCCACAACTTTGACATACCATCTTTTTAACACTATTCGCGTACAAACGGCGGCCATTGTGTCTCGCAATTATGGTCCGATTTTCTAGAAATTCAAACCAAACCTACCGTATGGTGTAACGGTGATAGAGTCAAACGTTTATTTAAATCGGATAATAATCGTGACCCCCAGAGGGACCACAGGCGATTTTGCGTACAATTAGGGGCCATAATTCAGGAAGTTACGATCCGATATGCGCAAATATCGAAAGGAACCAAGATCTTTGGGTTATAATGTAATACTTTAGTAGACTTAGTGCTTTTAAGATTAACGTTTAAGATGAAATTCAATTATAGACAATAAATGGGGGATAGGATAGCTTTATGGTTCACACATATATTAGTATTATATGTAGTGTGTACTGGGATAAACTTAGAGATAATTGACATATTGATGTATAAAAATTAGTACAGAACTGATTCTATATGTAAACATAGCTGGGTATATTGTCAACAACATGATAATTAATATCTCATGGGAATGTTCGTGAGTGAATTTCCATTCTCCCATATAAGGGTGGGTTGTTGACGTAATGGGCTCAATTGACCAATCTCTATACTTATTAATATCATATCTGACCAATTAGATAATTTAATGACCAAATCCATCAGATACAAAATCATGCTTCTGGTGAGAATTCGCCAGACAACATTTGGTTTCAGAAGGAGAAAGATGTGAGAGCTCCTATTAGTAAACTCGCCCAGCGAGTTTAGCTAGCTTTGAGGAGACTTTAGCTTGTATTGACTGTAATTGTAATCTGTACTTTGCTTGTATGTATATCTATATATGCTACATAAAAGGTAAAAACGAACTCTTGCATTGTTATAACCGAGAAGACGAACGTCTTAAGGAACCAGTAAAAATACACAACGTGAAAGATGAGCAAAGACGACCAAGGGCTGTTCTGATATGTGGCAAGACGTCGTATTGTTACAATAACCATGCATTTCAATTTTTATCAAAATCAAATTAAACTTGTGACCTCTCCAATGTGACATGTCCACAACCATGATATACCATTTTATAACAGTATTCGCGTACACGCGGCGGCCATTTTGTATGGCAATTTTGGTCCGATTTCCCCCAAAATCGAACTCAACCTTCTTTGGGGTGTAACGGTGATATAATCAAACGATTTTTTTAATCGGATAATTATCGTAACTTCCAGGGGAACCACGAGCTAAACAAAGGCGATTTTGCGTATAATCAGGGGACATAATTCAGGAAGTTACGATCCGATATGGGCAAATATCGAAAGGAACCAAGATCTTTGGGTAATCACCAAGCATTTCAAGTTTCATCAAAATCGATTTAAAATTGTGACCTCGACAGGATCAACAACCTTGATATACCATTTTTTAACTGTATTCACGAACGGCGGCCATTTGGTAATTTTGGTCCGGTTTTTCCGAAATTCGAACTCAACCTTCCTTGGGTTGTAACGGTGATATAATCGAACGGTTTTTCAAATCGGATAATAATTGTGACCTCCAGAGCGACCACGAGCTAAAATAGGGGATTTTCCGCACAATCAGGGGCCATAATTCAAGAAATTACCTTCCGATAGGCGCAAATATCGAAAGGAACCAAGATCTTTGGGTTATAAACCTGCATGTCAAGTTTCATCAAAACCGGTTGAAAATTGTGACCTCTATAGGGTCCACAAGCTAAAAACGTGATTTTTCGTACAACCAGGGGCCATAATCCATGAAATTTTGATCCGATACATGCCAATATCGAAAGCAGCCGAGATCTTTTGGGGATAAACTTATATTTCAAGTTTCGTCAAAATCGGACAAGAATTGTAACCTGTAGAGAGTCCACAAACAATTGTGGACGGACGTCCGGACGGACAGGGGCGACGATATAATACGTCCACATGAAAACGTGGGGGTATAATATAAAAATGTATCAGATTTCGCAAACGGTGTTACTGGTCCTAAAGGTTTTGCCCTGTTTAGCAGACACGAAAGGGTTGCACCTTCTGTTGTGGCCAGAGTCTTAATCTTTAGACAAATCTCTTATTCCGACACATGGAATATTATTCACATAATTTCATACTCTGATCATAGAAGTTCGGCAAGGCAGGGTCGCTACTCCCTGTAAGGTTTGCACAACAACATTTTCCTACCTCAATCAGCTGCTGTATGTTAAACAATAAATTTATAAATCAGAAAATAAAATACTATATACAATAGGTTAATGTTTGTACAAAGTTTCAAAAAGATTTCTTGAACAGATAATAAAATATGCTCCAGAAAGAAAATCAGGACGGAAGGCTGAATTTCAGAAAATAAAATGATGGGTTGATGAATGTTAAATTATTTTAAAGGTATCTTGAACAGTCAAATGTATTCCATGGAAACACATAAAATGATCAAATCTGAGAAATTCAAAATAAGTGCCTTGGAGATATATTTAAAGATTTATGAGATATGACCCGGAAACAAAATTGTACACCAAAAACTAAGTCAAATTTAAAACATCAATCCCAGAAATTCCTAAATGTCTGTAAACAGTTTCAAAAAGATATCTTGAACGGTTTATGAGATATGTGCGCGAATAGTGTTAAAATATGGTATATCAAGGTTGTGGACCCAGAATAGGTCACAATTTTAATTCGATTTTGATGACACTAAAGACGGCGGCCATTTTGTATGGCAATTTTTGTCCGATTTTCCCGAAATTCGAACTAATATTCCTTAGGGTGTAACGGTGATATAATTAAACGTTTTTTCAAATCGGATAATAATTTTGACCTCAAGAGGGACCACAAGCTAAACAAAGGTGATTTTGCGTATAAACAGGGGCCATAATTCAGGAAGTTACCATTCAATATGCGCAAATATCGAAAGGAATCAAGATCGTTGGGTTCTAACCATGCATTTCAAGTTTCATCAAAATCGAATTTAAATTGTGACCTCTACAGGGTCAACAACCTTGATATACCATTTTTTAACAGTATTCGCGTACAAACGGCGGCCATTTTGTATGGCTATTTTGGTCCGATTTACCCGAAATTCGAACTCAACATTCCTTAGGGTTTAACGGTGATATGATCGAATGGTTTTTCAAATCGGATAATAATTGTCACCTTCAGAGGGACCACAAGCTAAAATAGGTGATTTTTCGGACAATCAGTGGCCATAATTCAGCAAATTACGTCCCGATAGTCGCAAATATCGGAATGAACCAAGATCTTTGGGTAATAAACATGCACGTCAAGTTTCATTAAAATCGGCTCAAAATTGTGACCTCTATAGGGTCCACAAGCTAAAAACGTGATTTTTCGTACAATCAGGGGCCATTATCCATGAAGTTTCGATCCGATACATGCCAATATCGAAAGCAGCCGAGATCTTTTGGGGATAAAGCTTTATTTCAAGTTTCGTCAAAATCGGACAAGAATTGTGACCTGTACAGGGTCCGCAAACAATTGTGGACGGACGGACGGACGTTCAGACGGACAGGGGCGACGACATAATACGTCCACATGAAAAAGGGGGCGTATAAAAGCTAAGTCAAATTTGATTCCATGGAAACAAACGAAACATCAATCCCAGAAATTCCTCAATGTCTGTACAAAGTTTCAAAAATATATCTTGCGGTTTATGAGATATGCTCCGGAAACAAAATTGTAAACAAAATTGTACACCAAAGAGTAAGTCAAATTTGTTCCATGGAAACACAAAAAATATAAACCAATTAAATTCCTAAATAGCAAAAGGCACAACTACTGTAATGGGCAGATATCTGTACAAAGTTTCAAAAAGATATATTTAACGGTTTATGAGATATGCTCCGGAAACAAAATTGTACACCAAAAACTAAGTAAAATTTGTTCCCATGGAAACACAAAAAATAAAAATCCCAGAAATGTCTAAATAGCAAAAGGCACAACTACTGTAATGGGTAGATGTATGTACAAAGTTTCAAAAATGTATCTTAAATTTATGAGTTATGCTCTGGAAACAAAATTATACACCAAAGATAGTAAGCTGGCACTGTCAGGCAGGATACGCCCACATTTTCGAGAGATGGATAGAGAACAAGCAAAACCGAAAGTGATTTTTCCTACAATCAAAGGCTATAATTCATCAAATTACAATTTGATATGCGCAAATATCGAAAAGAATCAAGATCTTTAGGTTATAAACATGCATTTCAAGTTTCATCAAAATCGAATTAAAATTGTGTCCTATACTGGGTCCAACCTTGATATACCATATTTTAACAATGTTAGCGCACATATCTCATAAACCGTTCAAGATATCTTTTTGAAACGTTGTACAGACATTTAGGAATTTCTGGGATTGATGTTTTGTTTGTTTCCATGGAAACAAATTTGACTTAGTTTTTGGTGTACAATTTTGTTTCCGGGTCATATCTCATAAACCATTCAAGATATCTTTCTGAAACTTTCCACACACATCAACCTATTGAAGTTGTTGTGCCTTTTGCTATTTAGGGAATTCTGTTATTAATATATTTTGTGTTTCCATGGAAAATAATTTTACTTAGTTTTTGATGTATATTTTTGTTTCCGGGGCATATCTCATAAACCGTTCAATATATCTTTTTGAAACTTTGTACAGACATTTAGGAATTTCTGGGATTGATGTTTTGTTTGTTTCCATGGAAACAAATTTGACTTAGTTTTTGGTGTACAATTTTGTTTCCGGGTCATATCTCATAAATCTTTAAAGATATCTTCAAGGCACTTTTTTTGAATTTCTCAGATTTGATCATTTTATGTGTTTCCAAGGATTACATTTGACTGTTCAAGATACCTTTAAAATAATTTAAAATACAGATGTGACGTAATCCTTTGATGTTGGCGTACCATTATTTCCAATAATGTACGGGCATCTTGCCAATAGTACATTATCTAATATAGTGAACTCGTGTGCCGCATTTCATTAAAATGCACGTGCGGGATAGTGTCTGAATTTTAAGAAGTTTAATGCTCTCGCGCTTAAGACATTGCGTAATATATTGAATCAACACTCGGCTATCGCCTCGTGCAGTATCAATATATTACTTAATGTCTCGCGCTCGACCATTAAACCACACTTAACATTCATCAAACCATCATTTTATTTTCTGAAATCCAGCCTTCCGTCCTGATTTTGTTTCTGGAGCATATTTTATTATCTGTTCAAGAAATCTTTTTGAAACTTTGTACAAACATTAACCTATTGTATAGTATTTTATTTTTTGATTTATGAATTTATTGTTTAACATACAGCAGCTGATTGAGGTCGGAAAATGTTGTTGTGCGAACCTTACAGGGAGTAGCGACCCTGCCTTGCCGAACTACTATGATCAGGGTATGAAATTCTGTGACTAATATTCCATGTGTCGGAATAAGAAATTTGTATATCAAGGTTGTGGACCCAGTATAGGTCACAATTTTGTTTCGATATTGATGAAACTTGAAATGCATGGTTATAACCCAAAGATCTTGGTTCCTTTCGTTATTCGCACATATCAGATCATAACTTTCTGAATTATGGCCCCTGATTGTCCGAAAAATCGCCTATGGTCCCTCTGGAGGTCACGATTATTATCCCATTTAAAAAATAACTAAGTCAATTTGTTTCCATGGAATTGGAAACACAACAGATATAATCCAAGAAATTCCTAAATAGCAAAAGGCACAACTACTGTAATGGGTTGATGTGTGTACAAAGTTTTAGAAAGATATCTTTAACGGTTTATGAGATATGCTCCGGAAACGAAATCGGACGAACGGACGAACCCCGTTTCAATATTCCTCCCTAACTTCGTTCGGCGCGGGATTAAAAAATGACACACGCTTCCCAATTTATTGTTGCTGCTATTAGTATATCTCGAAGCATCGCAATTGACTATGTTTATGCATCTAGTTAGTCAAATCGAGGGCATGCCGTGCTAAGTTTCAATAGCCTTGTGCCGGACTGGTTGGCCGATGTCCCACTTGCCATTCCTGTGACAAGGCCCAAGAGCAAATGGCGGACGAAGCCCGCCTACGACCGCCCCTGCGCGAGGCGCCAGCGCTCGAGGGGGGTCTGGGGGGTTCTCACCCTAAAAAAATTTGAAAAATAGACAGCCGCAAACCCATTTTCCAAGCACCTCAGAACAGAGCAGCGGATGGAGATATATGGTGACATGCGAGCATTTTAATCACACATCCTCGAATACGAATAGAGAAATCTCCTCCCCTCTTTAACTACCTTTTTTTTTTCTTTTTTTTACTTTTTTCTTTTTTCTTTTTTTCTTTGAGGCTAAGGCCCTTTTTTTTTCGGCTTAGGCCCACTTGCCATTGGCAAGTGGGCAAGTGGGCTCAGTCCGGCACTGTTCCATAGGGAAATTCACAAAGTCGATCGACTATTACGTCATTCACGTATAAAATCAAAATGAGGCTAAAGATATGCATAAACGTCAATTGGGTGTTTTTTGGTATATTTTTCCTTTGTTTCCTTTGTAAAATTATTCAGAGTGACTTTTAAAATATTCTAATATTAACGTTATTTTTCATTTTATAACAACTTTTTGCTTTAATTATATATAAGTGTGGTTAAATGGTCGAGGACGAGACATTAAGTAATATATAGTAACAACAATAGGACCGTAGGTCCGAGTGTTTTTACAATATATTACGCAATGTCTAAGCCAGAGACGATTAAACTACTTAAAATTCAGACACTCGGTCACACTCCGCACGTGTTTGCAGTGAAAAATGGCATGCCAGTCTAATATTGAAATAATGTACTATTGGCAAGTTGCCCGTACATTATTTGAGATAATGGTACGCCAACATCAAAGGATGACGTCACATCTGTATTTTAATATATGATAAACAGCAATACATAAGTATGATATAATATTATAAGAAAACTTTTCAATAATAGGACTACTGTGTATTCAAGCGTCCCCAAATACAGTCAGGCCCGTAGCCAGGAAAATGTTTTCGGGAGGGCAAACTAGCATGGGCATCTGCATGAATTTTGCGGTAAAGGCCAATTTTCTTGTGATATTGGGGGGCAAGACTCAGTATTGGGAGGGCAGTTGCCCCCCCCCCCCCTCCCGTGCCACACCCTGGCTACGGGCCTGCACACAGTTAATGCCAATAAATATAACTTATAATATTTTATCACCCAATAATACATTTGACAGTAGATATCGCCTGTTTGATAAATTACATAATCTACTGTGATATATACACAGTGGAGATATCGCTTTACATAAATTTGATTGGTCAATCAAAAAGTAACTACTTTCCTTTATTTTAAAGAAACCACTTAGTTTAAGTAAAGATAGACTTTTTTTTAAACAAAAAAGAAACTGCTTTTATTTAATTGATCTTGAAGGAAAAAACTGGGTCGGTATATAGGACTATACGATAGCTAAACTGCTGTCAAAAAATGATGTATCACTACGCTGTAATGTAATTAGGTTCAGTAAAAGTGAAATCTATACCAAAGGATTATATTTATTTATGTGTGCATGTAAGAAAGAATTGGTTGATAAATAAAATCTCCAACTCGTGTTTTTTGATACCAAAAAATATCAACACCCGTTGATAAAGTAAAAAAAAAAACTCGGCAACAATTTCTAAAGTTACATCAAAAAATATTATATTAACCCCTTCAAATATTGACTTGGCCAAGTATAAAATAAAATAACTTACAGATTACAGTGCGAAAAAACCCACCATCCAATGAATACACAAAACACAAAACTGAACAATGTCTCTTTAAAGAACGTTGGGCGCCATTTTGTAGCAGGATCGATGGATGACGGACAGTCTCTATCTTTCAAGGTCGTGGGTTAAACCAAAAGAGACATGACAGGAACACGGCTATTCAGTTTATTTACAATTACACACACGAACAAATCAGGAAATTATTTACAAAAGAAGTACTGAAATAACAAAATGACTAAATTAGCAAATATATATATTGAACAAAAGAATCTAGCTTAGATATAGCTTCTAATAACAAATCATATAATATAGAGAGATGCATTGCCTATTACAGGTAATAATAATGGAACATTATAGAGAAAGAGAGAGAGAGAGAGAGAGAGAGAGAGAGAGAGAGAGAGAGAGAGATGGAGTTTAACGTCCACTCTACACAAACTAGGTCATTTCGGGACTAACATATGGTTTTAATTTTCTTTCAATATTTCGCTTGCACGTAGGGGTCTTAAGCAGTGGGAAGAACCGGAGTACCCGAAGGAAACCCACGAGGTTGAGAAGGCGCCCGTATCTCCATGCCACATATGCTCACACCAGGGATCGAAACCACAGCCGCAAGCCAGAGGTGACAGGCAAGCTAGAGGTCGAAGCGGGGCACTCTAGACCACTAGGCCACCCAACCCCCTTGGAACATTTAGAACTATTATACATAAATAATATATACATATAACAAAATGAGAAACTAACTAGAAACATACCCCGATAAAGATGCTCTTAAGAAATGAAGAATTAGAACTAATAATGTATAAGGAAACCATATACAGGTGCAAAGTGCGAAACACTAAAAGACAAAACAAACACCAAATTAGATATATATTTTAAAAATATAAGTGTTTACTTCTTTAGATTGACTATACATGTATCATTTAATTTGTAACTTATATCAGAATAAAACATTATTTAAATTAGAAAGGAATATAAACCTACCCGAGTTAGTGAATTCAGTGCTGTAGAAGAAAATAATGCATCCATCATTCGTATCTGGGGTTTAACATCCACTTCCACCTAGGCTGAAATCGTAGGCAATAATGCATTCAAGATGGAGATGAGAGAAAAGGTGATAGAGGTTAAAACCGGATGTTAGGACAGTACCTAGGAGACAGATTACAATTATAACCACTGGAAATACGCGACTACAGGACAATTAAAACTGGATAAAATAATTAAAGAGAATATAACACTCTACCATAATACTTAAAGAGAATATAACACCCTACTACATATGGAACAACAAATTAACAAATATTGATTTAATTAATGGGATCCATTGGCAATAAAAGAGATGTTATGTTAGTTTGGCTTTCAATAATTCAGATCACTTGTAAAGAATCAGCTACCTGTATGTTTAGTATGTTTACGGTACTATATCTCGAAACGTCAACATATGAGCCTTCTGAAATTTTGTATTCTAACAGTTTATCCATCTCTTAATTCCATGAAATAAAAATCAATTTCCCACCAAAGCTGGTTAGGGTCTTTTTCGATGCAGCATGGGCGTACCATTTGTTTATTGAACTCAAAACTCCGCCTCGAATGCGGGTGCTGGGAAATTTGCGGTGGCATAACTCGATAAGTCTACATAGAAAGTTAATGACATTTGGCGTGTTGATGCCTTATGCACCTGACCAGTTGGCGAAATAACGATATTGGTGCCACCAAAACCAGTTTAGAAGTTATTGGGTTTATAGTGAGCCTACCCTAACCCGATTCCTCTCACATGTTTAGTATGTTTACGGTAATATATCTCGAAACGTCAACATGGGAGCCTTCTGAAATTTTGTATTATAATAGTTTATCCATCTCTTGATTCCATCAAATAAAGATCATTTTCCCATCAAAGCTGGTTTGGGTCGTTTTTTGATGCAGCATGGGCGTACCATTTGTTTATTGAACCCACAAACTCCGCCTCGAATCCGGGTGCTGGGAACTTTGCCGTTGTATAACTCGATAAGTCTACATAGAAAGTTAATGACATTTGGCATGTTGATGCCTTATGCACCTGACCAGTTGGCGAAATAACGATATTGATGCCATAAATGCTAGTTTAGAAGTTATTGGGTGTATAGTGAGCCTACCCTAACACGATTCCCCCCATATGTTTAGTATGTTTACGGTAATATATCTCGAAACGTCATCATAGGAGCCTTCTGAATATTTCTATTCTAATAGTTTATCCATGTCTTGATTCCATGAAATAAAAATCATTTTCCCACCATTGCTGGTTTGGGTCATGTTTGATGCAGTATGGGCGTACAATGTGTTTGTTAATCCCACAAACTCTGCCTCCAATCCGGGTGCTGGGAACTTTGCGGTGGTATAACTCGATAAGTCTACATAGAAAGTTAATGATATTTGGCTTGTGCATACCTTATGCACCTGACCAATTGGCGAAATAACGATATTGATGCCACCAAAACTAGTTTAGAAGTTATTGGGTGTATAGTGAGCCTACCCTAACCCGATTCCTCTCACATGTTTAGTATGTTTACGGTAATATATCTCGAAACGTCAACATAGGAGCCTTCTGAAATTTTGTATTCTAATAGTTTATCCATGTCTTGATTCCATGAAATAAAAAATCATTTTCCCACCAATGCTGGTTTGGGTCATGTTTGATGCAGCATGAGCGTACCATGTGTTTGTTAATCCCACAAACTCTGCCTCCAATCCGGGTGCTGGGAACTTTGCGGTGGTATAACTCGATAAGTCTACATAGAAAGTTAATGATATTTGGCATGTGCATACCTTATGCATCTGTTCAGTTGGCGAAATAAAGATATTGATGCCACTAAAGCTAGTTTAGAAGTTATTAGGCGTATAGTGAGCCTACCCTAACCCGATTCCTCTCGCATGTTTAGTATGTTTACGGTAATATATCTCGAAACGTCAACATAGGAGCCTTCTGAAATTTTGTATTCTAATAGTTTATCCATCTCTTGATTCCATGAAATAAAAATCATTTTCCCACCAAAGTTGGTTTGGGTCGTTTTTGATGCAGCATGGGCATACCGTTTGTTTATTGAACCAACAAACTCCGCCTCGAATCCGGGTGCTGGGAACTTTGCGGTTGTATAACTCGATAAGTCTACATAGAAAGTTAATGACATTTGGCATGTTGATGCCTTATGCACCTGACCAGTTGGCGAAATAAAGATATTGATGCCACCAAAGCTAGTTTAGAAGTTATTGGGTGTATAGTTAGTCTACCCTAACCCGATTCCCCCCATATGTTTAGTATGTTTACGGTAATATATATCTCGAAACGTCAACATAGGAGCCTTCTGAAATTTTGTATTCTTATAGTTTATCCATCTCTTGATTCCATGATATAAAAATCATTTTCCCACCAAAGCTGATTTTGGTCGTTTTTTGATGCAGCATGGGCGTACCATTTGTTTATTGAACCCACAAACTCCGCCTCGAATCCGGGTGCTGGGAACTTTGCGGTGGTATAACTCGATAAGTCTACATAGAAAGTTAATGAAATTTGGCATGTTGATGCCTTATGCACCTGACCAGTTGGCGAAATAACGATATTGATGCCACCAAAAGTAGTTTAGAAGTTATTGGGTGTATAGTGAGCCTACGGAGCCCCTTAAGTGCACGATTCCACTCCTATATAATTATTTCGTTTAAACGAATTAATTATTTCGTTTAAACGAATTAATTATTTCGTTTAAACAAATTAATTATTTCGTTTAAACGAATTAATTATTTCGTTTAAACGAATTAATTATTTCGTTTAAACGAATTATTATTTCATTTAAAAGAATTATTATTTCGTTAAAACGAATTAATTATTTCGTTTAAACGAATTAATTATTTCGTTTAAACGAATTAATTATTTCGTTTAAACGAATTAGTATTTCGTTTAAACGAATTAGTATTTCGTTTAAACGAATTAACATTTCGTTTAAACGAATTAACATTTCGTTTAAACGAATTAACATTTCGTTTAAACGAATTAGTATTTCGTTTAAACGAATTAATTATTTCGTTTAAACGAATTAATGAAATAATTAATATAAATAGACGTGGCGAAATAACGATATTGATGCCACCAAAACTAGTTTAGAAGTTATTGTGTGTATAGTGAGCCTACGGAGCCCCTTAAGTGCACGATTCCACTCCTATATAATTATTTCGTTTAAACGAATTAATTATTTCGTTTAAACGAATTAATTATTTCGTTTAAACGAATTAATTATTTCGTTTAAACGAATTATTATTTCGTTTAAAATAATTATTATTTCGTTAAAACGAATTAATTATTTCGTTAAAACGAATTAATTATTTCGTTAAAACGAATTAATTATTTCGTTAAAACGAATTAATTATTTCGTTTAAACGAATTAGTATTTCGTTTAAACGAATTAGTATTTCGTTTAAACGAATTAGTATTTCGTTTAAACGAATTAACATTATTAACATTTCGTTTAAACGAATTAATTATTTCGTTTAAACGAATTAATTATTTCGTTTAAACGAATTAATGAAATAATTAATATAAATAGACGTGTGTATGTACCAATTCCAACTAGTTGTATAGTCACAATAGCTGACCGTAGACCATTCAACAATTACGTAACGCTAGTTTTGCTATTTTTCACACCCACCCACCCCTGTAAAACATCTCGACCACTCGGCCATACTAGGGATCTTCACCATGAGCGACAAGAATCCTAAACACTCTGTCACACCAAGACCTCCACCATGAGCAGCAAGCGTCCTAACCACTCGGTCAGATCGGGTTCCTACACCCACTCGGCCACATAGGGACTTACTATACTCGGCCACACCGGACCCTCATTCCACTCGTCCACACATTGCTCCCATCATGAGGGACAAGCGTCGTAACCAGAACACACCACATCGTTTCAATGCAATTCATACCGACACAGGCGATGGGTGGTAGGTGTCAAAAATGGCAACGTTTTGTCATCGTTTAGCAGTTCACACAGACCTTCAAAAACTCGAAAGGATATCATAGACCAGGCCCGATTCTGGAAAAGGGCTCTAATAAAAGATAATGAGGCATTTTTTAGTAGGATTTGGTATCCAGGCTATTTTACCTATTTCAAGGGTGCTGATTACGAAAAAATAGGATACCACGCTGAAAAAAAAAGAAGTTTTTGACCCTCAAAATTAAAAAACAAAATGGCCGCCAAAATTGCATCTAATTGTGACGGACGGGCACGGTATTTGTGTCTATAATTGTATTAATCCTTTTTAATTTTTGAAATATTGACTTTTCAAGAGATTCAAAGAATGCTAATCATGAATAAATAGGATTTTAACCTAAAAATAAAATTTGGGACCCCCAAATTTGAAAAACAAAATGGCCGCCAGTGATGTTTTTTATGCATGGTACATCATCAACTGAAACTGAATCCTTGTTGATAATCTTTTTAAATGTGATTTTTTCAGATATTTAAGATCCTTACCGTCTACTTTGCACCGTGATTCTTCTTTGATCGCCAAAAGAAAACATTTCCTGACACAACCGACACAAATTTATAATAATTCAACACTATTTTCATGTAGAATTTGACGTTAGAAAAAGATAAACAAAATCGTTCAAATCTGGCCGCCATGTTTGTTTACTGACGTCAGCGCAGATCGGTCTTTTTCTAACATCGAATTCTACACGAAAAAAGTGTTGGATTGTTATAAATTTGTCTCGGTTGTGTCAGGAAATAATTTCTTTTGGTGATCAAAAAAGTTTCACGGTGCAAAATAGACGGTAAGGATCTAAAATAGCCTTAGAACCGAGATGGGGTAAAGCTTTATTTTCATACTAGTTGATAATAAGGCCCGTGAGGAACTGTTAGCGAGACATCGTTCGCTCAGAGACAGTTCCTAAAGGAACTAGGAATATGTGTGCTAACTTGATCTCGAATCAGGGTGCTAGGTTATGGCTGCGAGAATTTTGTTTGCTAACTTTATCTCGAATCCGGGTGCTGGATTCCGGGTGAGAGCTTCGGCTCGGTTATTAATTTTAGATTTTCTGGAAAATCACTCCATTGTTCCATTAATAACTTCCGGTGAAATGCATTATGGTCGACATATGACAATTTGACAGCCAGTGCCCGAAAAAATTATTTGTATTCCACTCTAAACCTACTTATTACAGAATAAATAGCTTTACTAGTCACAAGAAATATTATCTCCTATTTCAGGCATATTAATAATTCCCCTTTTCGATTCATCCTTGGTCAGCATAGTGTTACAAATTGTTATATAAGATGAAGCAGACGATGTGTTCGTATCAATTAAAAATATTTGAAATTAGCAACCAAAATATACAACACCTGCATGCTAATAGTAATACTGTCTGCGGAGCTCGAGGCTGAATCCAAAGCCCAGAACAATTACAATTTTATAATTATTTTATTCTCTTTTTACCGAGCTGAAGCTCTCACCCGGATTCCAGCACCCGGATTCGAGATAAAGTTAGCAAACAAAATTCTCGCAGCCATACCCTAGCACCCGGATTCGAGATCAAGTTAGCACACCTATTCCTAGCGCCAAGAAAACTCTACATATAATTATCACGAAAATAATTGTTACCTTTGTATTTATTAGAAAATAAAACATAATAAAAGCAAAATATATATGCAATAGATCCCCGTCCTCACCCCCCGTCCCAAAATATAATATTACCGTAAACATACTTAAATATCGCACACTAGGCTAACTAATCGAGCATGTAAAAAAGGGGTACGTCACTATGCACACAATAACTTCAAAACTAGCTTCGGCGGCATCAATATCTTTATTTCGCCAACTGAACAGATGCATAAGGTATGCACATGCCAAATATCATTAACTTTCTATGGTGCCGTACCGAGGTATACCCCCGCAAAGTTCCCAGCACCCGGATTCGAGGTGGAGTATATGGGTTCAATAAACAACGGGTAAGCCTACGCTGCATCAAAAAACGACCAAAACCAACTTTGGTGGGAAAATGATTTTTATTTCACGGGATCAAGAGATGAATAGACTACTAGAATACATTATTTCAGAAGGCTCCTATGTTGGCTTTTCGAGATATATTACCGTAAACATACTAAACATGTGGGGGGAATCGGGTTAGGGTAGGCTCACTATGCACCCAATAACTTCTAAACTAGCTTCGGCGGCATCAATATCTTTATTTCGCCAACTGAACAGATGCATAAGGTATCCACATGCCAAATATCATTAACTTTCTATGGTGCCGTACCGAGTTATACCCCCGCAAAGTTCCCAGCACCCGGATTCGAGGTGTAGTATATGGGTTCAATAAACAACGGGTAAGCCTACGCTGCATCAAAAAACGACCCAAACCAACTTTGGTGGGAAAATGATTTTTATTTCACGGGATCAAGAGATGAATAGACTACTAGAATACAACATTTCAGAAGGCTCCTATGTTGGCTTTTCGAGATATATTACCGTAAACATACTAAACATGTGGGGGGAATCGGGTTAGGGTAGGCTCACTATGCACCAAATAACTTCTAAACTAGCTTCGGCGGCATCAATATCTTTATTTCGCCAACTAAACAGATGCATAAGGTATGCACATGCCAAATATCATTAACTTTCTATGGTGCCGTACCGAGTTATACCTCCGCAAATTCCCAGCACCCGGATTCGAGGTGGAGTATATGGGTTCAATAAACAACGGGTAAGCCTACGCTGCATCAAAAAACGACCCAAACCAACTTTGGTGGGAAAATGATTTTTATTTCACGGGATCAAGAGATGAATAGACTACTAGAATACATTATTTCAGAAGGCACCTATGTTGGCTTTTCGAGATATATTACCGTAAACATACTAAACATATGGGGGGGGGGGGAAATCGGGTTAGGGTAGGCTCACTATGCACCAAATAACTTCTAAACTAGCTTCGGCGGCATCAATATCTTTATTTCGCCAACTAAACAGATGCATAAGGTATCCACATGCTAAATATCATTAACTTTCTATGGTGCCGTACCGAGTTATACCCCCGCAAAGTTCCCAGCACCCGGATTCGAGGTGGAGTATATGGGTTCAATAAACAACGGGTAAGCCTACGCTGCATCAAAAAACGACCCAATCCAACTTTGGTGGGGAAATGATTTTTATTTCACGGGATCAAGAGATGAATAGACTACTAGAATACATTATTTCAGAAGGCACCTATGTTGGCGTTTCGAGATATATTACAGTAAACATACTAAACATATGGGGGGGAATCGGGTTAGGGTAGGCTCACTATGCACCTAATAACTTCTAAACTAGCTTCGGCGGCATCAATATCTTTATTTCGCCAACTAAACAGATGCATAAGGTATCCACATGCCAAATATCATTAACTTTCTATGGTGCCGTACCGAGTTATACCCCCGCAAAGTTCTCAGCACCCGGATTCGAGGTGGAGTATATGGGTTCAATAAACAACGGGTAAGCCTACGCTGCATCAAAAAACGACCCAAACCAACTTTGGTGGGAAAATGATTTTTATTTCACGGGATCAAGAGATGAATAGACTACTAGAATACAACAATTCAGAAGGCTCCTATGTTGGCTTTTCGAGATATATTACCGTAAATATACTAAACATGTGGGGGGAATCGGGTTAGGGTAGGCTCACTATGCACCAAATAACTTCTAAACTAGCTTCGGCGGCATCAATATCTTTATTTCGCCAACTAAACAGATGCATAAGGTATGCACATGCCAAATATCATTAACTTTCTATGGTGCCGTACCGAGTTATACCCCCGCAAATTCCCAGCACCTGGATTCGAGGTGGAGTATATGGGTTCAATAAACAACGGGTAAGCCTACGCTGCATCAAAAAACGACCCAAACCAACTTTGGTGGGAAAATGATTTTTATTTCACGGGATCAAGAGATGAATAGACTACTAGAATACATTATTTCAGAAGGCACCTATGTTGGCTTTTCGAGATATATTACCGTAAACATACTAAACATATGGGGGGGGGAATCGGGTTAGGGTAGGCTCACTATGCACCAAATAACTTCTAAACTAGCTTCGGCGGCATCAATATCTTTATTTCGCCAACTAAACAGATGCATAAGGTATCCACATGCCAAATATCATTAACTTTCTATGGTGCCGTACCGAGTTATACCCCCGCAAAGTTCCCAGCACCCGGATTCAAGGTGGAGTATATGGGTTCAATAAACAACGGGTAAGCCTACGCTGCATCAAAAAACGACCCAATCCAACTTTGGTGGGGAAATGATTTTTATTTCACGGGATCAAGAGATGAATAGACTACTAGAATACATTATTTCAGAAGGCACCTATGTTGGCTTTTCGAGATATATTACCGTAAACATACTAAACATATGGGGGGAATCGGGTTAGGGTAGGCTCACTATGCACCTAATAACTTCTAAACTAGCTTCGGCGGCATCAATATCTTTATTTCGCCAACTAAACAGATGCATAAGGTATCCACATGCCAAATATCATTAACTTTCTATGGTGCCGTACCGAGTTATACCCCCGCAAAGTTCTCAGCACCCGGATTCGAGGTGGAGTATATGGGTTCAATAAACAACGGGTAAGCCTACGCTGCATCAAAAAACGACCCAAACCAACTTTGGTGGGAAAATGATTTTTATTTCACGGGATCAAGAGATGAATAGACTACTAGAATACAACATTTCAGAAGGCTCCTATGTTGGCTTTTCGAGATATATTACCGTAAACATACTAAACATATAGGGGGAATCGGGTTAGGGTAGGCTCACTATGCACCAAATAACTTCTAAACTAGCTTCGGCGGCATCAATATCTTTATTTCGCCAACTGAACAGATGCATAAGGTATCCACATGCCAAATATCATTAACTTTATATGGTGCCGTACCGAGTTATACCCCCGCAAAGTTCCCAGCACCCGGATTCGAGGTGGAGTATATGGGTTCAATAAACAACGGGTAAGCCTACGCTGCATCAAAAAACGACCCAAACCAACTTTGGTGGGGAAATGATTTTTATTTCACGGGATCAAGAGATGAATAGACTACTAGAATACAACATTTCAGAAGGCTCCTACTTTGGCTTTTCGAGATATATTACCGTAAACATACTAAACATATGGGGGGAATCGGGTTAGGGTAGGCTCACTATGCACCAAATAACTTCTAAACTAGCTTCGGCGGCATCAATATCTTTATTTCGCCAACTAAACAGATGCATAAGGTATCCACATGCCAAATATCATTAACTTTCTATGGTGCCGTACCGAGTTATACCCCCGCAAAGTTCCCAGCACCCGGATTCGAGGTGGAGTATATGGGTTCAATAAACAACGGGTAAGCCTACGCTGCATCAAAAAACGACCCAAACCAACTTTAGTGGGGAAATGATGTTTATTTCACGGGATCAAGAGATGAAAAGACTACTAGAATACATTATTTCAGAATGCACCTATGTTGACTTTTCGAGATATATTACCGTAAACATACTAAACATATGGGGGGAATCGGGTTAGGGTAGGCTCACTATGCACCAAATAACTTCTAAACTAGCTTCGGCGGCATCAATATCTTTATTTCGCCAACTAAACAGATGCATAAGGTATGCACATGCCAAATATCATTAACTTTCTATGGTGCCGTACCGAGTTATACCTCCGCAAATTCCCAGCACCCGGATTCGAGGTGGAGTATATGGGTTCAATAAACAACGGGTAAGCCTACGCTGCATCAAAAAACGACCCAAACCAACTTTGGTGGGAAAATGATTTTTATTTCACGGGATCAAGAGATGAATAGACTACTAGAATACATTATTTCAGAAGGCACCTATGTTGGCTTTTCGAGATATATTACCGTAAACATACTAAACATATGGGGGGGGGGGGAATCGGGTTAGGGTAGGCTCACTATGCACCAAATAACTTCTAAACTAGCTTCGGCGGCATCAATATCTTTATTTCGCCAACTAAACAGATGCATAAGGTATCCACATGCTAAATATCATTAACTTTCTATGGTGCCGTACCGAGTTATACCCCCGCAAAGTTCCCAGCACCCGGATTCGAGGTGGAGTATATGGGTTCAATAAACAACGGGTAAGCCTACGCTGCATCAAAAAACGACCCAATCCAACTTTGGTGGGGAAATGATTTTTATTTCACGGGATCAAGAGATGAATAGACTACTAGAATACATT
This sequence comes from Patella pellucida, assembly GCA_917208275.1. Lineage (NCBI taxonomy): Eukaryota > Metazoa > Mollusca > Gastropoda > Patellidae > Patella > Patella pellucida. Next base: position 34,670,004 of record OU795042.1, read on the forward strand.
ATTTCAGAAGGCACCTATGTTGGCGTTTCGAGATATATTACAGTAAACATACTAAACATATGGGGGGAATCGGGTTAGGGTAGGCTCACTATGCACCTAATAACTTCTAAACTAGCTTCGGCGGCATCAATGTCTTTATTTCGCCAACTAAACAGATGCATAAGGTATCCACATGCCAAATATCATTAACTTTCTATGGTGCCGTACCGAGTTATACCCCCGCAAAGTTCTCAGCACCCGGATTCGAGGTGGAGTATATGGGTTCAATAAACAACGGGTAAGCCTACGCTGCATCAAAAAACGACCCAAACCAACTTTGGTGGGAAAATGATTTTTATTTCACGGGATCAAGAGATGAATAGACTACTAGAATACATTATTTCAGAAGGCTCCTATGTTGGCTTTTCGAGATATATTACCGTAAACATACTAAACATGTGGGGGGAATCGGGTTAGGGTAGGCTCACTATGCACCCAATAACTTCTAAACTAGCTTCGGCGGCATCAATATCTTTATTTCGCCAACTGAACAGATGCATAAGGTATCCACATGCCAAATATCATTAACTTTCTATGGTGCCGTACCGAGTTATACCCCCGCAAAGTTCCCAGCACCCGGATTCGAGGTGTAGTATATGGGTTCAATAAACAACGGGTAAGCCTACGCTGCATCAAAAAACGACCCAAACCAACTTTGGTGGGAAAATGATTTTTATTTCACGGGATCAAGAGATGAATAGACTACTAGAATACAACAATTCAGAAGGCTCCTATGTTGGCTTTTCGAGATATATTACCGTAAATATACTAAACATGTGGGGGGAATCGGGTTAGGGTAGGCTCACTATGCACCAAATAACTTCTAAACTAGCTTCGGCGGCATCAATATCTTTATTTCGCCAACTAAACAGATGCATAAGGTATGCACATGCCAAATATCATTAACTTTCTATGGTGCCGTACCGAGTTATATCCCCGCAAATTCCCAGCACCTGGATTCGAGGTGGAGTATATGGGTTCAATAAACAACGGGTAAGCCTACGCTGCATCAAAAAACGACCCAAACCAACTTTGGTGGGAAAATGATTTTTATTTCACGGGAACAAGAGATGAATAGACTACTAGAATACATTATTTTCAGAAGGCACCTATGTTGGCTTTTCGAGATATATTACCGTAAACATACTAAACATATGGGGGGGGGGGAATCGGGTTAGGGTAGGCTCACTATGCACCAAATAACTTCTAAACTAGCTTCGGCGGCATCAATATCTTTATTTCGCCAACTAAACAGATGCATAAGGTATCCACATGCCAAATATCATTAACTTTCTATGGTGCCGTACCGAGTTATACCCCCGCAAAGTTCCCAGCACCCGGATTCAAGGTGGAGTATATGGGTTCAATAAACAACGGGTAAGCCTACGCTGCATCAAAAAACGACCCAATCCAACTTTGGTGGGGAAATGATTTTTATTTCACGGGATCAAGAGATGAATAGTCTACTAGAATACATTATTTCAGAAGGCACCTATGTTGGCTTTTCGAGATATATTACCGTAAACATACTAAACATATGGGGGGAATCGGGTTAGGGTAGGCTCACTATGCACCTAATAACTTCTAAACTAGCTTCGGCGGCATCAATATCTTTATTTCGCCAACTAAACAGATGCATAAGGTATCCACATGCCAAATATCATTAACTTTCTATGGTGCCGTACCGAGTTATACCCCCGCAAAGTTCTCAGCACCCGGATTCGAGGTGGAGTATATGGGTTCAATAAACAACGGGTAAGCCTACGCTGCATCAAAAAACGACCCAAACCAACTTTGGTGGGAAAATGATTTTTATTTCACGGGATCAAGAGATGAATAGACTACTAGAATACAACATTTCAGAAGGCTCCTATGTTGGCTTTTCGAGATATATTACCGTAAACATACTAAACATATAGGGGGAATCGGGTTAGGGTAGGCTCACTATGCACCAAATAACTTCTAAACTAGCTTCGGCGGCATCAATATCTTTATTTCGCCAACTGAACAGATGCATAAGGTATCCACATGCCAAATATCATTAACTTTCTATGGTGCCGTACCGAGTTATACCCCCGCAAAGTTCCCAGCACCCGGATTCGAGGTGGAGTATATGGGTTCAATAAACAACGGGTAAGCCTACGCTGCATCAAAAAACGACCCAAACCAACTTTGGTGGGGAAATGATTTTTATTTCACGGGATCAAGAGATGAATAGACTACTAGAATACAACATTTCAGAAGGCTCCTACTTTGGCTTTTCGAGATATATTACCGTAAACATACTAAACATATGGGGGGAATCGGGTTAGGGTAGGCTCACTATGTACCAAATAACTTCTAAACTAGCTTCGGCGGCATCAATATCTTTATTTCGCCAACTAAACAGATGCATAAGGTATCCACATGCCAAATATCATTAACTTTCTATGGTGCCGTACCGAGTTATACCCCCGCAAAGTTCCCAGCACCCGGATTCGAGGTGGAGTATATGGGTTCAATAAACAACGGGTAAGCCTACGCTGCATCAAAAAACGACCCAAACCAACTTTGGTGGGGAAATGATTTTTATTTCACGGGATCAAGAGATGAAAAGACTACTAGAATACATTATTTCAGAAGGCACCTATGTTGGCTTTTCGAGATATATTACCGTAAACATACTAAACATATGGGGGGAATCGGGTTAGGGTAGGCTCACTATGCACCTAATAACTTCTAAACTAGCTTCGGCGGCATCAATATCTTTATTTCGCCAACTAAACAGATGCATAAGGTATCCACATGCCAAATATCATTAACTTTCTATGGTGCCGTACCGAGTTATACCCCCGCAAAGTTCTCAGCACCCGGATTCGAGGTGGAGTATATGGGTTCAATAAACAACGGGTAAGCCTACGCTGCATCAAAAAACGACCCAAACCAACTTTGGTGGGAAAATGACTTTTATTTCACGGGATCAAGAGATGAATAGACTACTAGAATACAACATTTCAGAAGGCTCCTATGTTGGCTTTTCGAGATATATTACCGTAAACATACTAAACATATAGGGGGAATCGGGTTAGGGTAGGCTCACTATGCACCAAATAACTTCTAAACTAGCTTCGGCGGCATCAATATCTTTATTTCGCCAACTGAACAGATGCATAAGGTATCCACATGCCAAATATCATTAACTTTCTATGGTGCCGTACCGAGTTATACCCCCGCAAAGTTCCCAGCACCCGGATTCGAGGTGGAGTATATGGGTTCAATAAACAACGGGTAAGCCTACGCTGCATCAAAAAACGACCCAAACCAACTTTGGTGGGGAAATGATTTTTATTTCACGGGATCAAGAGATGAATAGACTACTAGAATACAACATTTCAGAAGGCTCCTACTTTGGCTTTTCGAGATATATTACCGTAAACATACTAAACATATGGGGGGAATCGGGTTAGGGTAGGCTCACTATGCACCAAATAACTTCTAAACCAGCTTCGGCGGCATCAATATCTTTATTTCGCCAACTAAACAGATGCATAAGGTATCCACATGCCAAATATCATTAACTTTCTATGGTGCCGTACCGAGTTATACCCCCGCAAAGTTCCCAGCACCCGGATTCGAGGTGGAGTATATGGGTTCAATAAACAACGGGTAAGCCTACGCTGCATCAAAAAACGACCCAAACCAACTTTGGTGGGGAAATGATTTTTATTTCACGGGATCAAGAGATGAAAAGACTACTAGAATACATTATTTCAGAAGGCACCTATGTTGGCTTTTCGAGATATATTACCGTAAACATACTAAACTATGGGGGGAATCGGGTTAGGGTAGGCTCACTATGCACCTAATAACTTCTAAACTAGCTTCGGCGGCATCAATATCTTTATTTCGCCAACTAAACAGATGCATAAGGTATCCACATGCCAAATATCATTAACTTTCTATGGTGCCGTACCGAGTTATACACCCGCAAAGTTCCCAGCACCCGGATTCGAGGTGGAGTATATGGGTTCAATAAACAACGGGTAAGCCTACGCTGCATCAGAAAACGACCCAAACCAACTTTGGTGGGAAAATGATTTTTTTTTCACGGGATCAAGAGATGAATAGACTACTAGAATACAACATTTCAGAAGGCTCCTATCTTGGCTTTTCGAGATATATTACCGTAAACATACTAAACATATAGGGGGAATCGGGTTAGGGTAGGCTCACTATGCACCAAATAACTTCTAAACTAGCTTCGGCGGCATCAATATCTTTATATCGCCAACTAAACAGATGCATAAGGTATGCACATGCCAAATATCATTAACTTTCTATGGTGCCGTACCAAGTTATACCCCCGCAAAGTTCCCAGCACCCGGATTCGAGGTGGAGTATATGGGTTCAATAAACAACGGGTAAGCCTACGCTGCATCAAAAAACGACCCAAATCAACTTTGGTGGGAAAATGATTTTTATTTCACGGGATCAAGAGATGAATAGACTACTAGAATACAACATTTCAGAAGGCTCCTACTTTGGGTTTTCGAGATATATTACCGTAAACATACTAAACATATGGGGGGAATCGGGTTAGGGTAGGCTCACTATGCACCCAATAACTTCTAAACTAGCTTCGGCGGCATCAATATCTTTATTTCGCCAACTGAACAGATGCATAAGGTATGCACATGCCAAATATCATTAACTTTCTATGGTGCCGTACCGAGGTATACCCCCGCAAAGTTCCCAGCACCCGGATTCGAGGTGGAGTATATGGGTTCAATAAACAACGGGTAAGCCTACGCTGCATCAAAAAACGACCCAAACCAACTTTGGTGGGAAAATGATTTTTATTTCACGGGATCAATAGATGAATAGACTACTAGAATACATTATTTCAGAAGGCTCCTATGTTGGCTTTTCGAGATATATTACCGTAAACATACTAAACATGTGGGGGGAATCGGGTTAGGGTAGGCTCACTATGCACCCAATAACTTCTAAACTAGCTTCGGCGGCATCAATATCTTTATTTCGCCAACTGAACAGATGCATAAGGTATGCACATGCCAAATATCATTAACTTTCTATGGTGCCGTACCGAGTTATACCCCCGCAAAGTTCCCAGCACCCGGATTCGAGGTGGAGTATATGGGTTCAATAAACAACGGGTAAGCCTACGCTGCATCAAAAAACGGGTGCTGGGAACTTTGCGGGGGTATAACTCGGTACGGCACCATAGAAAGTTAATGATATTTGGCATGTGGATACCTTATGCATCTGTTTAGTTGGCGAAATAAAGATATTGATGCCGCCGAAGCTAGTTTAGAAGTTATTAGGTGCATAGTGAGCCTACCCTATCCCGATTCCCCCCATATGTTTAGTATGTTTACGGTAATATATCTCGAAAAGCCAACATAGGTGCCTTCTGAAATAATGTATTCTAGTAGTCTATTCATCTCTTGATCCCGTGAAATAAAAATCATTTCCCCACCAAAGTTGGATTGGGTCGTTTTTTGATGCAGCGTAGGCTTACCCGTTGTTTATTGAACCCATATACTCCACCTCGAATCCGGGTGCTGGGAACTTTGCGGGGGTATAACTCGGTACGGCACCATAGAAAGTTAATGATATTTGGCATGTGGATACCTTATGCATCTGTTTAGTTGGCGAAATAAAGATATTGATGCCGCCGAAGCTAGTTTAGAAGTTATTTGGTGCATAGTGAGCCTACCCTCATCCGATTCCCCCCACATGTTTAGTATGTTTACGGTAATATATCTCGAAAAGCCAACATAGGAGCCTTCTGAAATGTTGTATTCTAGTAGTCTATTCATCTCTTGATCCCGTGAAATAAAAATCATTTTCCCACCAAAGTTGGTTTGGGTCGTTTTTTGATGCAGCGTAGGCTTACCCGTTGTTTATTGAACCCATATACTCCACCTCGAATCCGGGTGCTGGGAACTTTGCGGGGGTATATCTCGGTACGGCACCATAGAAAGTTAATGATATTTGGCATGTGCATACCTTATGCATCTGTTCAGTTGGCGAAATAAAGATATTGATGCCGCCGAAGCTAGTTTAGAAGTTATTGGGTGCATAGTGAGCCTACCCTAACCCGATTCCCCCCATATGTTTAGTATGTTTACGGTAATATATCTCGAAAAGCCAAAGTAGGAGCCTTCTGAAATGTTGTATTCTAGTAGTCTATTCATCTCTTGATCCCGTGAAATAAAATCATTTTCCCACCAAAGTTGGTTTGGGTCGTTTTTTGATGCAGCGTAGGCTTACCCGTTGTTTATTGAACCGATATACTCCACCTCGAATCCGGGTGCTGGGAACTTTGCGGGGGTACAACTCGGTACGGCACCATAGAAAGTTAATGATATTTGGCATGTGGATACCTTATGCATCTGTTTAGTTGGCGAAATAAAGATATTGATGCCGCCGAAGCTAGTTTAGAAGTTATTTGGTGCATAGTGAGCCTACCCTAACCCGATTCCCCCTATATGTTTAGTATATTTACGGTAATATATCTCGAAAAGCCAACATAGGAGCCTTCTGAAATGTTGTATTCTAGTAGTCTATTCATCTCTTGATCCCGTGAAATAAAAATCATTTTCCCACCAAAGTTGGTTTGGGTCGTTTTTTGATGCAGCGTAGGCTTACCCGTTGTTTATTGAACCCATATACTACACCTCGAATCCGGGTGCTGAGAACTTTGCGGGGGTATAACTCGGTACGGCACCATAGAAAGTTAATGATATTTGGCATGTGGATACCTTATGCATCTGTTTAGTTGGAGAAATAAAGATATTGATGCCGCCGAAGCTAGTTTAGAAGTTATTAGGTGCATAGTGAGCCTACCCTATCCCGATTCCCCCCATATGTTTAGTATGTTTACGGTAATATATCTCGAAAAGCCAACATAGGTGCCTTCTGAAATAATGTATTCTAGTAGTCTATTCATCTCTTTATCCCGTGAAATAAAAATCATTTCCCCACCAAAGTTGGATTGGGTCGTTTTTTGATGCAGCGTAGGCTTACCCGTTGTTTATTGAACCCATATACTCCACCTCGAATCCGGGTGCTGGGAACTTTGCGGGGGTATAACTCGGTACGGCACCATAGAAAGTTAATGATAATTGGCATGTGGATACCTTATGCATCTGTTCAGTTGGCGAAATAAAGATATTGATGCCGCCGAAGCTAGTTTAGAAGTTATTTGGTGCATAGTGAGCCTACCCTAACCCGATTCCCCCTATATGTTTAGTATGTTTACGGTAATATATCTCGAAAAGCCAACATAGGAGCCTTCTGAAATGTTGTATTCTAGTAGTCTATTCATCTCTTGATCCCGTGAAATAAAAATCATTTTCCCACCAAAGTTGGTTTGGGTCGTTTTTTGATGCAGCGTAGGCTTACCCGTTGTTTATTGAACCCATATACTCCACCTCGAATCCGGGTGCTGAGAACTTTGCGGGGGTATAACTCGGTACGGCACCATAGAAAGTTAATGATATTTGGCATGTGGATACCTTATGCATCTGTTTAGTTGGCGAAATAAAGATATTGATGCCGCCGAAGCTAGTTTAGAAGTTATTAGGTGCATAGTGAGCCTACCCTATCCCGATTCCCCCCATATGTTTAGTATGTTTACGGTAATATATCTCGAAAAGCCAACATAGGTGCCTTCTGAAATAATGTATTCTAGTAGTCTATTCATCTCTTGATCCCGTGAAATAAAAATCATTTCCCCACCAAAGTTGGATTGGGTCGTTTTTTGATGCAGCGTAGGCTTACCCGTTGTTTATTGAACCCATATACTCCACCTCGAATCCGGGTGCTGGGAACTTTGCGGGGGTATAACTCGGTACGGCACCATAGAAAGTTAATGATATTTGGCATGTGCATACCTTATGCATCTGTTTAGTTGGCGAAATAAAGATATTGATGCCGCCGAAGCTAGTTTAGAAGTTATTTGGTGCATAGTGAGCCTACCCTCACCCGATTCCCCCCATATGTTTAGTATGTTTACGGTAATATATCTCGAAAAGCCAACATAGGTGCCTTCTGAAATAATGTATTCTAGTAGTCTATTCATCTCTTGATCCCGTGAAATAAAAATCATTTTCCCACCAAAGTTGGTTTGGGTCGTTTTTTGATGCAGCGTAGGCTTACCCGTTGTTTATTGAACCCATATACTCCACCTCGAATCCGGGTGCTGGGAATTTGCGGGGGTATAACTCGGTACGGCACCATAGAAAGTTAATGATATTTGGCATGTGGATACCTTATGCATCTGTTCAGTTGGCGAAATAAAGATATTGATGCCGCCGAAGCTAGTTTAGAAGTTATTTGGTGCATAGTGAGCCTACCCTAACCCGATTCCCCCCATATGTTTAGTATGTTTACGGTAATATATCTCGAAACTTCAACATAGGAGCCTTCTGAAATGTTGTATTCTAGTAGTTTATTCATCTCTTGATCCCGTGAAATAAAAATCATTTTCCCACCAAAGTTGGTTTGGGTCGTTTTTTGATGCAGCGTAGGCTTACCCGTTGTTTATTGAACCCATATACTCCACCTCGAATCCGGGTGCTGAGAACTTTGCGGGGGTATAACTCGGTACGGCACCATAGAAAGTTAATGATATTTGGCATGTGGATACCTTATGCATCTGTTTAGTTGGCGAAATAAAGATATTGATGCCGCCGAAGCTAGTTTAGAAGTTATTAGGTGCATAGTGAGCCTACCCTATCCCGATTCCCCCCATATGTTTAGTATGTTTACGGTAATATATCTCGAAAAGCCAACATAGGTGCCTTCTGAAATAATGTATTCTAGTAGTCTATTCATCTCTTGATCCCGTGAAATAAAAATCATTTCCCCACCAAAGTTGGATTGGGTCGTTTTTTGATGCAGCGTAGGCTTACCCGTTGTTTATTGAACCCATATACTCCACCTCGAATCCGGGTGCTGGGAACTTTGCGGGGGTATAACTCGGTACGGCACCATAGAAAGTTAATGATATTTGGCATGTGCATACCTTATGCATCTGTTTAGTTGGCGAAATAAAGATATTGATGCCGCCGAAGCTAGTTTAGAAGTTATTTGGTGCATAGTGAGCCTACCCTCACCCGATTCCCCCCATATGTTTAGTATGTTTACGGAAATATATCTCGAAAAGCCAACATAGGTGCCTTCTGAAATAATGTATTCTAGTAGTCTATTCATCTCTTGATCCCGTGAAATAAAAATCATTTCCCCACCAAAGTTGGATTGGGTCGTTTTTTGATGCAGCGTAGGCTTACCCGTTGTTTATTGAACCCATATACTCCACCTCGAATCCGGGTGCTGGGAACTTTGCGGGGGTATAACTCGGTACGGCACCATAGAAAGTTAATGATATTTGGCATGTGCATACCTTATGCATCTGTTTAGTTGGCGAAATAAAGATATTGATGCCGCCGAAGCTAGTTTAGAAGTTATTTGGTGCATAGTGAGCCTACCCTCACCCGATTCCCCCCATATGTTTAGTATGTTTACGGTAATATATCTCGAAAAGCCAACATAGGTGCCTTCTGAAATAATGTATTCTAGTAGTTTATTCATTTCTTGATCCCGTGAAATAAAAATCATTTTCCCACCAAAGTTGGTTTGGGTAGTTTTTCGATGCAGCGTAGGCGTACCCGTTGTTTATTGAACCCACATACTCCGCCTCGAATCCAGGTGATGGGAACTTTGCGGGGGTATAACTCGGTACAGCACCATAGAAAGTTAATGATATTTGGCATGTGAATACCTTATGCATCTGTTTAGTTGGCGAAATAAAGATATTGATGCCGCCGAAGCTAGTTTAGAAGTTATTGGGTGCATAGTGAGCCTACCCTAACCCGATTCCCCCCCCCCATATGTTTAGTATGTTTACGGTAATATATCTCGAAAAGCCAACATAGGTGCCTTCTGAAATAATGTATTCTAGTAGTTTATTCATTTCTTGATCCCGTGAAATAAAAATCATTTTCCCACCAAAGTTGGTTTGGGTCGTTTTTTGATGCAGCGTAGGCTTACCCGTTGTTTATTGAACCCATATACTCCACCTCGAATCCGGGTGCTGGGAATTTGCGGGGGTATAACTCGGTACGGCACCATAGAAAGTTAATGATATTTGGCATGTGGATACCTTATGCATCTGTTCAGTTGGCGAAATAAAGATATTGATGCCGCCGAAGCTAGTTTAGAAGTTATTTGGTGCATAGTGAGCCTACCCTAACCCGATTCCCCCCATATGTTTAGTATGTTTACGGTAATATATCTCGAAAAGCCAACATAGGTGCCTTCTGAAATAATGTATTCTAGTAGTCTATTCATCTCTTGATCCCGTGAAATAAAAATCATTTCCCCACCAAAGTTGGTTTGGGTCGTTTTTTGATGCAGCGTAGGCTTACCCGTTGTTTATTGAACCCATATACTCCACCTCGAATCCGGGTGCTGGGAACTTTGCGGGGGTATAACTCGGTACGGCACCATAGAAAGTTAATGATATTTGGCATGTGCATACCTTATGCATCTGTTCAGTTGACGAAATAAAGATATTGATGCCGCCGAAGCTAGTTTAGAAGTTATTGTGTGCATAGTGAGCCTACCCTAACCCGATTCCCCCCATATGTTTAGTATGTTTACGGTAATATATCTCGAAACTTCAACATAGGAGCCTTCTGAAATGTTGTATTCTAGTAGTTTATTCATCTCTTGATCCCGTGAAATAAAAATCATTTTCCCACCAAAGTTGGTTTGGGTCGTTTTTTGATGCAGCGTAGGCTTACCCGTTGTTTATTGAACCCATATACTCCACCTCGAATCCGGGTGCTGGGAACTTTGCGGGGGTATAACTTGGTACGGCACCATAGAAAGTTAATGATATTTGGCATGTGCATACCTTATGCATCTGTTCAGTTGACGAAATAAAGATATTGATGCCGCCGAAGCTAGTTTAGAAGTTATTGTGTGCATAGTGACGTACCCCTTTTTTACATGCTCGATTAGTTAGCCTAGTGTGCGATATTTAAGTATGTTTACGGTAATATTATATTTTGGGGCGGGGGGTGAGGACGGGGATCTATTGCATATATATTTTGCTTTTATTATGTTTTATTTTCTAATAAATACAAAGGTAACAATTATTTTCGTGATAATTATATGTAGAGTTTTCTTGGCGCTAGGAATAGGTGTGCTAACTTGATCTCGAATCCGGGTGCTAGGTTATGGCTGCGAGAATTTTGTTTGCTAACTTTATCTCGAATCCGGGTGCTGGAATCCGGGTGAGAGCTTCAGCTCGGTAAATTAATATATTAATTTACATCGGCATTACAGGTACTCGCGATGTTTGTATGGTTTTAGAATGAAACTTTAGATATTTATTATCTTCAACAGTGAAAGAAGTTACATATTATTAATCTTACCAAGCAACCAGATCTTATCACCGTTTAAGGTTTTTACTCATTGATTGCATTAGTCATTTTTACACAGGATTAGGATAGGGGCTTGCTTGTCATAGTCAAAAGTGAAATGGGTTTTCCGGGAAATGTACAAATCTGTGTATTTTTATTTAGATGAAACATGTGTTCAATTTTTAAACTATCAAGATCAAATTTATCTACTTTTAGTGTCTACGTAGATTTGAAAAGAAGACTTTATTCATATTGTGAGGGTCAGGAAAGAAGCCGAAGGCTAGGCCTATACTTTACTTAATTAACTAGGCTATATAACTATAACTTTCACTTACTTAGGCCTACCTTACTGAGTTACATCAATATTCTATTACAACCGAGATGTAAAAATGAAGGGATCAACAAAATTGCCTGATTCGTGTCCCATTCAAACATATTTATAAATCATGTGTTGTGCTTATTGAAGTAAAGGGAATTGTTTTATTATGCATTACCGATTTAATATGCGTAAATAATTTAGTCTGATATTATTATATGAAAGTTATATAGGCCTACTTCCTTTTAAACTTTTATTAAAATATTTAATCTTTTCTTCTTTTTTTTCAGAGTGAAATACAAAACTATGATTACCCATATCTGTCTGATTAAACCGTGAATTTAAACAAATAAAAAAATTATTAATAAATGATGGCTAGTGGAGATCCAGGACCGGAGATTGAAGCAAACAGTAAACTTGCTGACGTGTTGTCAAACAAACTTAAGTACGATTCATATATTGGAGAAGACTTACCCGAAGGTAGTGGAGAAGAAAATTCCATTTTAGAAGATGAGCTTTTTGGTCAAGATGCTTTCTTAAATGAGGATGAGGTTCAGGTTATAGCAGACGCCACAGAAGATATTGGAGAAGGTGGAAGTTGTAGTAATCAGGGAGTAGATAATATTGAAGACGATGATGGAAGTGACTGGGAAGAGGGTGATGATGAAGATAAAGAAGATGAATCAGAGGGGGAGGAGGAGGAATCAAGTGGTGAATCCGAAGAAGAGGATGAAGAAGGAGGTAGGTTAAAGCACCAATGTATCGTTTGTATCAAAATTATAGGAGTTTTTGTTAAGTTTATTACAGGTTTGGAAGTATAAGTCATACCGTAATAAGAACTATCTCAGCATTAGGCTACATTTATTAACAGTCACCATTCACAGTTTTTAGGAGTAAATGATGTTAGCTCACTAACCTGGAGGTCCTGTGTTTTGATCCCTGCTTTGGCAGTGAAAGTTCATGGAAATTTACTGGTGTGGTTCCCCCTGGTCAATGCTGCATATAGTTGTTAAGATAGACTCCTTGGCAGTTGGAACACAATAATTAAGAGTAGGGCATAGCGCGGCTGTCAGGGCAAAATCTCCCTCTAAGCAGCACAAAGCTGTATGGCGTATGCCCGCCCTTGTTAAACCCCATTTCATTTCATGTAGGACAAAAAAGAGGCCTTGACCTTGTATACTCATTTGCATACATGACATGTAAAAGATCTCTTGGCAGTTGGGGGATCACGGTGGCTAAGTGGATAAGGCGCTGGTTCGCTAGCCTGGAGGTCGAGTGTTCGATCCCTGCATAGATCGAGAAAGTTCATCTTGAGTTTCCGACGTGATTTCCCCTTGTCAGTGATTCAGAAGGAGGGCCTGACAAGGACAGCTGCCTAGTCGTTCGGATGGGATGAAAAATTGAGGTCCCGTGTACACATTGGAGTGCACGTAAAAGATCCCTTGGCAGTTGTAATCTGATATAAGAGTAGGTCGTAGTGCCGCTGCCCGGGCAAAATTTCCACTCATAGCACACTGTATGGTGTATGTCCGTCTTCAATTAGCCCAGGTTAGGTGCTTAAGCGTAGGACGTTAAACCCCATTTCATTCATTCTTGGCAGTTGGAATTCAATGTAAGAGTAGGTTGTAGGGTTACTGTCTTGGCAAAATTTCCCTAATATACTAATAGCACACCACACAATATAGCCCAGTTGGAGACGTAGAGCGTTAAACCCCATTTTATTTTATAGTTTTTACCTACACAGTTTCTTCTAAATTTTAAATAGAAAAAGGGCCAAATTTACTCTTGAAAGTCTTCACGTATCACTGTTGAGTAATACATTGTAGTCGCTTGATGGTGACAAACTTGTCAAGTCAGTAGCAAGTTATCATGGTGATTTTGAATCATAAATGTTGTAAATTTCTCATATTTGATATCTAATTTATCAATGTGGTTATAAAAAAATATTTTTCACCAGATGACGAATCTGATGAATCAGAATTATTAGATGAAGAAAAGTTAGATCAATTAGAATCCGAGTTAGGGATTGAAGATGGAGATGAAATCATTTCTCTTGAGAAATCAGATGAAACACCTACACCAGAAGGAGAAACTAAAGCTGTTGCTACTACAAGTTCTGCAACAACTAAATCTGCTTCTACATCTACTAAAAAACGTAAACGAAAAAAGGAAAAGAAAGAAAAGTCAAAAAAGAAATTAAAGAATAAGTCAAGTTTTAAAAGAAAGAATATCAGGTAAGCTAACTGAACAATAAACACAATGATGTGGACTCTGTCACATCCGACATCGTACGGGATCGTTACAATATGTCAGATCGCACAGAGTGTCGGAATACTGAGTTTTCTCCAAAACGGGAAATACCGGTACTGTAAAGTATTTTTTATATTGTAGCTTCGAATCGCCAGAATGCTATTCCCTTTAAAAATTATAAACCTTTCTGTACTTTCCAACCCTGCAGCCGAAACCTGTACGTCGTGTTTAATTACGTCAAAATTATATTCACACCATCTCCGTCGTCGGACTGACAGAACTGAATTCCGCGTCAATAAGGAAATAAATCGGGACATGAAAATCATGTCAGATGTCACAGAAATCCGGAGTGATCAGACATCGGATGTGACAGAGTCCACTGTACATATCTTCGGTTGTCTAATCAAGGGTTAGGTATTGTATTATTGAAGTGTCCAAAAAGACCCCGAAGACACAATTTTTTTTAATAAGATTATCTTTTTCATGGACTCTTATTTTGGCATTAATTTTGGTGTACCATTATTATTTAAGGCCATATCTCAAATGTGCCATTGAAACAAAATTGATAACAGCAGTGGGCCATTATGATTTCTATATCATCTTTGATTTTCAGGCAAATAATCAGTGAAAAGGATTTAGATAAAGATACTCTAGCTGCTCAAAATGAAGAATTTGAGAGAAAAAGAAGATTAAATGAACTGAAGAAAAGTTTAGTACAAAAACAAGTCAAAGAAGAGAAAGATTCAGAACTGAAATCTTTACTACAAGGTACATATTTTAGATTTTTTAAAATATGTCCCAAACAGCTAATTTTGTTCATTGGTTAGAGACGTCTAACCAATAACATTTTCTTAACATTTCCTGCTAAAGCTAAGCTGAGCTAAGCAATTTCATTGGTTAATGCTTTTGGACAAGATAACTTTGGTTCTAATTAATGGAGAGTGATGAAACTTTGTGTAAGGTTCACTAGCAGGTACTTCAAAAACATGGTTAAGTTTGATCGTGAACATGGATACTCAGTTGGATTGCTCGATACTTTTTAAAAATTTAAACGTGCAGTTAAAGATACTTGATTTGATAATTGTTTACTTTTTGCAATGTCTATTTTCTGTCTTGTCCGCAGGTTTTTCTTGTAGATTTTTAGTTTTTGTTTTGCGTGTAGTGCAGTCCTCCTGCATTTACTATTAGAGTAGAGTTTTAGCCCTTCGTACTGCAGAATGTTCACGTTGTCGGGCTTTGCTCCTGTTAGCTCACTACATTTATTTTTTAGCGTTTTCCGAGTTTCTGTCCGGATTATCGCCCTTATTGCTCAAATTATTTGACGTTCTAACACCTGACGTCAATTGGCTGACTATCGCCAATGAAGGGACGACCACTTACAAGATCGGTCGCAATTTTTTTGTTTTTTGTTTTTTTTGTTACGTCTTTTATAAGAATCATTTTAGTGAAGCCTGTACCAAGACAGGTTCCGGGACTGTACAGCGCAGTGGACGCTTACGGCTGGCCCCCGGATCCATTCACTTGATTTGATAATTGTTTACTTTTTGCAATGTCTATTTTCTGTCTTGTCCGCAGGTTTATCTTGTAGATTTTTAGTTTTTTGTTTTGCGTGTAGTGCAGTCCTCCTGCATTTACTATTAGTGTACTGCAGAATGTTCTCGTTGTCGGGCTTTGCTCCTGTTAGCTCACTACATTTATTTTTTAGCGTTTTCCGAGTTTCTGTCCGGATTATCGCCCTTATTGTTAAAATTATTTGACGTTCTAACACCTGACGTCAATTAGCTGACTATCGCCAATGAAGAGACGACCACTTACAAGATCGGTCACATTTTTATTTTTTTTTATTTTTTTTTTTTTTGTTACGTCTTTTATGTGAATCATTTTAGTGAAGCCTGTACCAAGACAGGCCCGGGACTGTACAGCGCAGTGGACGCTTACGGCTGGCCCCCGGATCCATTCACTTGATTTGATAATTGTTTACTTTTTGCAATGTCTATTTTCTGTCTTGTCCTCAGGTTTATCTTGTAGATTTTTAGTTTTTGTTTTGCGTGTAGTGCAGTCCTCCTGCATTTACTATTAGAGTAGAGTTTTAGCCCTTCGTACTGCAGAATGTTCTCGTTGTCGGGCTTTGCTCCTGTTAGCTCACTACATTTATTTTTTAGCGTTTTCCGAGTTTCTGTCAGGATTATCGCCCTTATTGTTAAAATTATTTGACGTTCTAACACCTGACGTCAATTGGCTGACTATCGCCAATGAAGAGACGACCACTTACAAGATCGGTCACATTTTTGTTTGTTTTTTGTTACGTCTTTTATGTGAATCATTTTAGTGAAGCCTGTACCAAGACAGGCCCGGGACTGTACAGCGCAGTGGACGCTTACGGCTGGCCCCCGGATCCATTCACTTGATTTAATAATTGTTTACTTTTTGCAATGTCTATTTTCTGTCTTGTCCGCAGGTTTATCTTGTAGATTTTTTGTTTGCAGTCCTCCTGCATTTACTATTAAGAGCTAAATCTGCCTATAGCAGGTCTTTCTTCATATTCCTGAAGCAACGGCCCGAGAAATTCCTCTCTGGCCATTGCTGGATTCGCTTCGGATTCTTGACATTTAAGTAAATGTGTCTATTCTTCTCGTTCAATCAAATCTACTACTTACGTACAGTAACATGACATTCCGTCGTTTAATTTTGGGTCTTCCTTAATATTTTGGACAAAGATTTAAGTTATTAAAAACGTTGAAAGTCTGTTTGTTACCATACCGTAGTGTTTACTTTAAGTCAATACCGATAGTCTCGTTTGTCACGCAATTAGTTTTGCTGCAATATCCTGCTATGCGCTGGTTAATATAGCATAAAAAAAACATGCAGCCATGACGTAACGTTACGTAAACACAGTTGTCCTAATTAAACGTCTTGTTTTAAAGGTAATACCTTTGTAACGAATTCAGTGATTGGTCAGTAATAGGACCACTGGCCAGTCATAATTAGTGACAATAATACCCACTCAGTCCAGCAGGGAGTAGTCAGATTAGCTCTAATCAAACGGAACCCTGCGAGGAGGATGGTCTTTCTTTGGGTCTGAAATGTTTTCTAAAGTATTAATTAGACATTAATTAACTGATCAAGGCCTTAATCATCTCTGGATGGCATCAGATTTCTCAGATATTAAACAAATTAAAACGTTTCAGCGATACTTTGATTTAATCAATATGGCCGATTCCAGACGATTTGAGACTTAGCTTTGATCAACCAGGACTGTGGTTGAAATTATTGCACACGTCTATCAAACCTTCAAAGGCTAGTAATTTGAATGAAATTTTCAAATTATTCATTTTACATCATCTACTTTCGAACTATTATAGCAAGAATGGCTAGTTCTTATCTATATCTTAACTAATGTATCTTTAATTAATATGTGTCATCTATTTGTTTTAGGATTTTGCTGAGAGGACATCAGCTTGATTGTTTGATAGTTTTTCATGGCAGTTTGAATTTATTTTCTGGGATTTCTAATCCAATGTCAATTAAGACTAATTAGTTCAAACAATCATTTTTTTATACGCCCACATTGAAATGTGGTCGTATATTGCCGTCGCCCCCGTCCGTACGTCCGTCCGTCCGTCCGTCCGTCCGTCGGTCCGGCGTCCACAATTGCTTGTGGACGCTCTAGAGGCCAAAGTTAATATTCGATTGACTTTAAATTTATACACAGTGTTTAAGGTCATGAGACGAAGAAGCCTATTGATTTTCAGCGATTTCCGATAATAACTGTCTGAGTTATGGCCCTTGATCACTTAAAAAAATCTTGTGGACGCTCTAGAGGCCAAAGTTAATATCCGATTGACTTTAGATTTATACATAGTGTTTAAGGTCATGAGACGAAGAAGCCTATTGATTTTCAGCGATTTCCGATAATAACTGTCAGAGTTATGGCCCTTGATCACTTCAAAAAATCTTGTGGACGCTCTATAGGCTAAAGTTAATAACAGATTGACTTTAAATTTATACACAGTGTTTAAGGTCATTAAATGAAGAAGCCTATTGATTTTCAGCAATTTCTGATAATTACTGTCAGAGTTATGGCCCTTTATCGCTTATAAAAATCTTGTGGACGCTCTAGAGGCTAAAGTTAATAACCGATTGACTTTAGTTGTAGACACAGTGTTTAAGGTCATGAGACGAAGAAGCCTATTGATTTTCAGCGATTTCCGATAATTACTGTCAGAGTTATGGCCCTTTATCACTTAAAAAAATCTTGTGGACGCTCTACAGGCCAAAGTTAATAACCGATTGACTTTAAATTTAAACACAGTGTTTAAGGTCATGAGACGAAAAAGACTATTGATTTTCCGCAATTTCCGATAATTACAATCAGAGTTATAGCCCCTGATCTTTTTAAAAAATCTTGTTGACGCTCCAGAGGCTAAAGTTAATAACCGATTGACTTTAAATTTATACACAGTGTTTAAGGTCATTAAATGAAGAAGCGTATTGATTTTCAGCAATTTCTGATAATTACTGTCAGAGTTATGGCCCTTTATCGCTTATAAAAATCGTGTGGACGCTCTAGAGGCTAAAGTTAATAACCGATTAACTTTAAATTTATACACAGTGTTTAAGGTCATGAGACGAAGAAGCCTATTGATTTTCAGCAATTTCAGATAATTACTGACTGAGTTATGGCCCTTGATCAATTTCAAAATTTTGTGGACGCTCTAGTGGCAAAAGTTAATATCCGATTGACTTTAAATTTATATAAATTGTTGAAGGTCATGAGACGAACAAGTATATTGAGTTTCAATGAATTTAGATAACTTGAACAGCATGGAGGAGAACTTTATCAAAGCCAAACAAATTCCAATGATTTCTGATAATTACATAATGAGTTGTTACTTGTTATATGATTTTAGTGTATTATAAATGTTTCATTACTGAAAAAAGTAAAATATGCGACAACTCTTGTTGACTGCCCGGACGATTTAGCTGCTGTGGGCGTATGTTTCGTTGCCTGGCAACCTATGTTTTTGTCTCCTGGAACATGTGACAAACTTGAAAACATAATTTGGTGAAATGAACAAAAATTCAAAAATATAACCAGATGTGGAAATTTATGATAATACAATTTCTAGAATATATGAAAATGCACCAGTATTGATAAAACAGATTGATTGTTTGCATGAACTCCATTATGACTTAAACTGGTAAAATCAGCAATAAATGTGTGAGCACTATCTATAATATATATTATTTGGCGATCAATCATTCAATCATTTATTTTCTATTATTATTTTTCAGCTGCTGAAGATGAAGCTACAGAAGCATCAAAAAATGATGATGTTATTTTATTAGATAATAAAGATTTAGATAAAGAACATGAAAAAGGTAAACTCACTGTTGTTATTGCACATTGATAAAAAAACAGCAACCAACAATCTTCATGTTAACACCTGTGGAATTTATCTCAATCATTTGTTTATTGTTTACAGAGATAATAACTTTGAGTTCGGATGAAGATGAAGACGTTGTTATGGTAAGACCTAATTTAGAAGAAGACATTATAGAAGAAGAGGACATGAACAATGCTGGATCACATATAGATGATTCTATAAACTGTCGAGATGAACATGGACATGTATTGGTAAATCTGAGTCATCCACCAGAAGATCCTGATGTATATCTAGCACCACAGATAGCTAGATCTATTAAACCACATCAGGTTTGTGCATATAATCACTTGATTTAGAAAAGAAAACAGATGTTAGTGTTTAATTTATACATTAAAGGAAATATTTCTTTGACAATCTGGATAGGGGTTGGATGGCCGAATGGTAGCACGTGCATGCTGTATCATAAAGTCTGTCTTTGAGTCAACTGGCATGGTTTTGAATCCTCAGTTGTACGTGTTAAAGAGTTGGGTCGCATGTCAAACCTCAAGGGTTTTCTCCGGGTCCTCCTGTTTCTGCCCACTACTAAAGACCCCTATGCGCAAGCGAATTATTGAAATAAAATTAAACCATATGTTAGTCCCGAAATGACCTAATTTGTGTCTGAGTGGATGTTAAACCCCATTTCTCTCTCGAATGCTATAATTATTATTTAGAATATCCAAACTACTAATATTGTTGTTTTTTTCATGCTAGATTGGAGGTGTGAGGTTTCTGTATGATAATGTTGTGGAATCTTTAGAAAGACATCAGACAACACCAGGATTTGGTTGTATATTAGCCCATAGTATGGGTTTAGGAAAAACAATACAAATGATCTCATTTATAGAAATTTATCTTAGATACACTAAAGCTAGGAGTGCTCTGTGTATTGTGCCAATTAACACGTTACAGAATTGGATGGTTGAATTTAATATGTGGGCACCTGACCCTAGTTGTGTACCACCAGGTTATACCGATGTTCTGCCGAGGAATTTTAAAGTTTTCTTATTGAATGATAATTATAAAACTACATCCGCTAGAGCCAAAGTTATAGGTAAGTAGAAAGATACTAATTTAAACATCAACACCACTCACACTTGGCCTACTACAGTACAATCAAACTTTAAGGAGGCACACAGGCTCAGTTCCAGCTGTTGGCTGAGAAAGATTCTCCAGCTTGGTTTTTCCATTTCAAAGGTGCAGCTTCGAGGACTTGTCAAGAAAAAAGTGTCTTGTCGTTTGGATGGTATAAAAAACTGAGGAACACATTAAAAATCCCATGGAAAATCAAAATCAGGGTAGGCCATGGCTGTAGCATCACTGACAAGGCAATATTTCCACTAAAAGCACACAACACTGACATATGCCTATTTTCATTAGCCTGGATGGTAAAGAAATAAGACCTTTTAGACCTAATTTGTTAATTATGGAAGTGATAGCTAAACTAAAGGATATTGTGGAAGTGGACTAAAATGTTTAATTGTGTAATATATATTTATAGGACAGTGGAATGTAGAAGGAGGTGTTATGTTAATGGGGTATGAAATGTATCGTCTATTGTCATCTAAGCGTTCATTTCCTGCTAAACCAAAACGTTCAAAGAAAACCATGGAACCAGAAATTATAGATGTTGATGAAGAAGATAAAAATAAATCCTTAATGACAGGTAAAAATATCAATAAATATATAAATAAATACAAACAATTAAATAGTAATAAGATTTTGTGAAAGCCTAACATAGTTACATAACATGTTTTACTGACTACAATTTGGGAGGGTTGGGGGTGGGGATTTTATTTGACAGAGTATATCCCTGACCTTGCAGGGTGTCAGTTGACAACATTATAATTTTGTTTGGTTAAATCAAAAGAATAACTACCAAGTTATGATATTGTTGTCATTATTTCAGATATATTCGGTGCTTTAGTTAATCCAGGACCTGATATAGTTATATGTGATGAAGGACATCGTATTAAAAATAGCCATGCTGGAATATCTCAATCATTGAAAAATATTAAAACAAGGTAAGATTTGATTGGTTTGTTTCTCATCCCATAAATTGACCTTACAGACACAATATCACTTTGACATTGACCCAATACTGATTTCAAATTGATTGAAATACTTTGTTTCTTTCAATATATAAACTATAACTTAGACATTAATTTATATTTTTTATTGTACTGACTTTTGTTTTTACTATTTTTAGTTTGTTCTTTATCCGTCTCTTGCAAAATGTGAGCATATCCTGTCTGACATTTGAAATGAAATTTGAAGATGAATAGACTAGAATACTTCCAAATTCTAATTGCAAGAGCTAAATCTGTCTATTGCAAGTCTTTCTTTAGGTCTGAAATGTTATATAAACTATAAATTAGACATTGATTAACACGAAAAGAACATAATCAACTCTAGATGCTATCTTATGTGTCAGGTTGTCTTTGGATTTGAATCCGATCTGCTGCTCAATGCCTGTTGATGATTAAATCAAAAAGTGGATAATAAAGTCTATACTTCTTATCATACCAACTTTAGTAATGATGACCGAGGCTAGGTTAAAAAATCAATCGCTAATATCTTGGTTCAGAGTGGAACAATTTGACTGAAATTTTCAGCATATTCCCTTTACATTATCTTGTTTTTAACTATTATACTAAGAACTGCTAGCTCTTATAATGTATCTTTAATTGTTTATAAATATTAAACCTAATACCACTATTTTGAATTCAAGCAACCATTTACTTGTTTATTTATTTTTCAGACGTCGAGTAGTTTTAACAGGATATCCTCTACAAAACAACTTATTAGAGTACTGGTGTATGGTTGACTTTGTAAGACCTAATTTCCTTGGTACAAAGACTGAGTTCTCTAACATGTTTGAACGACCAATGGCTAATGGTGTATGTGTTGATAGTACAGAAAAAGATTTACGTTTATCCAGACATAGAGCCTATGTTTTACATAGTTTATTAGAAGGTTTTGTACAAAGGTAGTACTTGGAATTGAATATTCTACTGTGTGAAATAATGAAATCAATATGGTACTCTGTTAGCTTGAATTTAGTTACATTTGACCTTGTGAATTAAAGTTAAAAATTGCTTGGGTCTTGCTGTAAAAGAAGTTTGTTATGTACATAGAGCTTGTCCCATTCTTAATAGTTCCGGCATGGTTTCTCCTTGTCAGTGATGCAGACGGAGGGCCTGACAAGAACAGCTGCCTAGTTGTTTGGATGGTACAAAAAACCAAGGTCCCTTTTACACCTTGGCGTGCATGTAAAAGACCCCTTTGCAGTTGGAATTCAGTTGCTGCCCAGGCAAAATTCCCCTCATAGCACACTGTATGATGTATGCCAATCTTCAATTAGCCCAGGTTAGGTGCAGAAGCATAGGATGTTAAACCCCATTTCATTCATTCATTCCCATTCTTAATAGAAAGGGCCACAGTGGCTCAGTGACTAAATCTGGAGGCCACATGGTTCTATTCCAGTTTTTGCAGAGATAGTTTCTCTGGAATTTTCACCGTGGTTTCTGCATCTATTCGCCGGATGGGGTGGAAAACCAAGGACTTTGTTTACCTGTTCTAGTACAAGTGAAAGAACCCTTGCTTGTCCGGGAAAATTTCCCTCATAGAACACTACTGTATGACATATGCCTTTCTTCATAAGCATGGTTGGTGCCGAAAAGTAGGACATTACCCTCATATGAACCCAATTTGACCTAAATCAAAGAGATTTTGCTCATTTATAAAAGTATGATTTTAATCCTTGGCAAATTAGCTATTAAATCTAAACTTGTGTTTCAGGAGAGGCCATGCTGTTTTAAACTCAAGTTTACCAGAGAAACAAGAATATGTGTTTATGATACGAATGTCACCTATACAAAGAGCTTTATATAATAAATTTATGGCCTCTATATCAGATACAGGACTTAGTTCCTGGGCTAATAATAATCCATTAAAAAGCTTTTCTGTCTGTTGTAAGGTAAGGACTTGAATTTAAAATTTATTTTATTATTGTACACATGCATTTATTTGGCTAGGACTTGCGGTTCTGGCAGTTAAATTGACCAGCAAGAGAATTGACATTTCAGTCAATTTATATGGTATAAAATTAAGTATTTCAGAGAATTCAACTGCAACCTCGCAGATATCTTTCCTGCAGTCAGGAGTCGAAATACATCAAAATAGACATGAAAATATATTCACTACCAAATATAATATATTCAAGTTACAACGAAACAAATATTTGTTTTTATTTAACAACTGACAAGATACAATCAAATAAAACTGTAACTGAGAGAAAAAGGGTCCTAAGAAAAACTTGGAAAAGTTATTCCACTATATTCTTCAAAATTCTCTGGAAGACATTGCAAATCACAGAGAATACCTTGTTTTAGCTTCCAAATCAGGCCCGAAGCCAGAAACCAAAATTTAGCCGACATAGGGGGGCGAGGAAGATAAATTTCCGACAACAAAAAATTCATGAACGAAGGTCATCGCCAACTGCCGTAAGCAGCAGGAGGGGAGAGCACGAAAATTAGAAGCTGTGAGAGTGAATTTAGGCCTCTGTGACATACAGGTGGCGAATGTGTCGGAAAATTAAGAGTTTCCAGCCGACATTAACTATCTCTCGGCCGAATTTGAGAGGATATGTCGTACTAAAACTCTCTCCCGGCGAAAATGCGAGTATAGCTAACCAGCGATTTTTTCCGACGCAGACAGGTAATTCCGACAGGAACGGCGCCGCCCCCCTACTAGCCTCGGGCCTGTTCCAAATGACTACTGGAATGGTTTATTGGTGATCCCAGTCAGCTTAGTGGGGTTTGCTGTATAGAGTATGCCTGTTACCCAATCTCTATGCAGTAAATACTTATCTATCACAATAAAAAGAGTGGTTATAAAAATTTGCACTTGTTTGTTTTATTTATAGATATGGAATCATCCAGATGTTCTATATAAAATAGTCACACAGAAAAAACAATCAGCAGATGATGATTTAGATCTGGAAGGAAACGAAGGAAAGAAGAAATCCAAGAAAGATATAACAACAGATGGCATGATAACTTATGAATGGGTAAAATTAATTCAATAATGCAATAACATGTTAGGTGTGATGGGATTAGTTTGTGCTGCTGTGTTCAGTCTATTATTAAATCGACTAGGATTTAACAATTGTACATTCACAGAAGTATGATCTTCCCCATAACCTTGTTTTCAATTGTTTTGCCATCCCTCTCACTTCTGGAAATAATCAGAATGAAGTGGCATGGCACTGTTAACCTCAAAATAAACTTACTGGGTCAATTTGTCAAAGCTAGATGCCAAGGATACGGTACCTAAAATGATATCTCAAATTTAATGCTGTAGGCATCTCATCATTGGAGTAAAAAAAAAAAAAAATCAATAAGTTGTTAGTTTTAATTTGAGCATGTTATGGATGTTAATATGTAATTATTGGAATGTTTATTCAGGCTGATGAATTAATGAAAGATTATATACCAGGTCTTTTAGAACATAGTGGTAAAATGGTGTTTTTAAATACAATTATAGAAGAATCACTAGCTATAGGAGACAAAATTCTAGTTTTCAGGTTAGTGGACTTAATATACCGTATTATAGCTGAGGGCGAGACTAGTACTTGAAATCGAAATTGAATAGTAAAAACAAAGTTAATAGAGTTTTAATACCATTTCTCCGTCTTTGGACACTGAACATAATGGTAGGTCCATATCTCCCCTGTATGGGTCATTTCTTTGCAGCTGTCAATGACAGTCTGTCATGTTTATGCTTTATGAATATTTGCTGTTTTAATTTTACCATTTAGTATCCTATTGCTACGCATTTACCACTTGTTAGGATTGAATATGCAAAGCAAAAGAAATGAAACAAAATGAGGTTTTCTGCACCAACTGGGTATTGTGGCATTATTTCAACTGGCATGTCTTAGTTCAGATCTATGTGTTTTGTTACTCAAATTTTTTCTCATGAATAATAATAATAAAAAAATTAATATGAATGTTTATATTTCTACAGTCAAAGTTTATTTACATTAAATTTGATAGAAGAATATTTATCACAAAGAAATGTACCAAGATCAGATATGAATGAAAAATGGTGTAAAAATAGATCTTATTTCCGTAAGTTGTTTATTATTTTGGTTTCATAATGACACCCACACTATGAAATTTATTGAACACAAGAATTTGATAATACTGTGTCAATAATACAGCTATTGTGTGTGCAATGTGAAAATAAGTAGATCAGATTTGAATCCATCCCTGACCATGCTATGTTTGCCATCACAAGATGAGTCGAGGTTATCCCTTTGTATCATTCCATTAAATTTCTTCTATAATTTGATATGAATAATGTTATTATAGCGTTTATCAACCAAAATTTTGATTCATGACAATATTATTTGGTAATCTTGAAATGAAAATGTTATTTGGGGTATAATAATGCTATGTTCAATAATTATGAATTGATTGTGTATGGTTTGTTATATCATGTGTAGGTCTTGATGGAAGTACATCAGCACAAGAAAGAGAGAAGTTAATAAATCAGTTTAATGTACATGATAATAATACATCATGGTTGTTTCTACTATCTACAAGGTAAACGTTCACTTGTTATTATCTCCTACTACTACTACCTGGTGCTTTAACGTGATATCGCAGACAAACTGGTTATCCATACACATGTGTTTTATATAGTATCAATATTGTTGATTAGTCATTAGTGATGAAAATGTTTTAATCTCAATTGAGAAGTAATACCTTTCTGAATGTCAAATGGATATGGCAAAAACAATATTTAAATTTGTACTATAAAAAATAATACAGAAAACCAAGAAATTATATATTAAAATCAAACTATGTCCTGAAATATTTTTTTATCATTAACTGCACATCTGATCTGTAATTGCCCAAAATGGTGATTAGAACAGTAGGGCCTCATTTGATTTTATTGGTGATTAAATAGAGTGTTGTCAGTGCTGATATTTTCCCCTAAAATCTGTATGCTTTGCTAACAATCTTTTCATTTTATTTCAGGGCTGGATGTTTAGGTATCAATTTGATAGGAGCTAATAGAGTTATAGTTCTTGATGCTTCTTGGAATCCATGTCATGATTGTCAAGCCATTTGCCGTGTGTTCCGTTTTGGACAGAAAAAGAAATCCTATATTTATCGCTTTGTTACAGAAAATACTCTTGAACGAAAGATTTATGATCGTCAAGTAAATAAACAGAAAATGTCTGGTATGTTAAATGTTTTTCGTATTGTAATATTTCATGTGTCATTATAACATTATATCTTTAAGATGTCTTCAATCTTTTATTTATACATTGCTTATATTTGATACATGATGTTTATTTTCTACAGATCGTGTGGTAGATGACCTGAACCCAGATAATATGAGACGAACATCCAATGACCTTCTAGTCTTTCAGGTAAAATTGCTTTTATATTCACTTTATCCAGGTATCGGGTTATTTGAAAAGAATATGTGTACAATGTGTCCTGCACCACCCTAATCACAATTTGTAGCTATAAAGTCAGCTGATTCTGATTAGCATGAGATTTAACTTGATTTTTTGTGGTCCATTAAACTTTAATTGGAACCCTCACCAGTAATGTGTGACATTATTATATTTCAATGCTGAACTGTATTTCTTCTATTTTAGGATCGGGATTATGCTGAAGTAGATTTCTCGGACAAGATGGAGAAACACACAGATCCTGTTATTATAAATGTTCTAAATAGAGAAGGAAAATGGCTGACGGAGGTAAGAATAGTTCATTATTATGATCTATATGTACTTTTTCTTTCACACTCACTTCCTGTTTATCCTTTACTCTCACTTGTCGAGCTAGTCAATTTGGGGGTTTATCTCAAATTGAGCTGAAATTTCTTTTCAAAGAAAAACTGTAAATTTTACTATGTTTTTTTTTTAAAGTTAATTTTTTTATCCATACCTAATGTTATGATGTATCAATTGACTGACTGTTTCATTTATTTTTTTTCAGCCTCCATTCACACATGAATCATTACTGTTAGATCGTAAAGAGTTGAGACTGAGTAAACGTGAAAAACAACTTGCTAAAGAAGGTTATGCTAGAGATAAAAAGATGAGTGTAACCTATAGTCGACCATCGTATGCTGCTTTCTATCCTAATAGAGGAGGTCTACCTATTATCAGAAATCAGCAAGGGTATGATTTTAGCATTATAATAAAGTCATTAGGATAGGGCTCTTTGGACAGTAAAAGGACAAAACATAGCAGTCAACTTGAACATGTAGATTTGTTATGTTTTTGATAATGTTATTTGATAATGTTATTTTTGATCCATCACATTTTTGATGTTATTTTCCATCCATCACATTTTTGATAATGTTTATTTCCCATGCAGTATTTGATAATGTTACTACATTTCCATCCAAATAAATTTTTTTGCGAATAATCAAATCAAAATACATTTTTTAGAGATACAACAGTTGTTATTTTCACTCTGAGTTTTGCCAGTTGATTATTTATTTAAAATTCTAAAAGAAATAGGAATAAAAAGTCCATTCAAAGTTATTATAAGGTAAAAATGACATACTATTACTAGTTTTACCTGAAAGGGTCAAACACACATTTTTAAACCTCTAAATAAATGGTCATTATTTATCATGCAATATCTGTGGTCTTTTTTGCTCTCTCTTGGTACCGTTATGTAAGCACTTAGATGAAGGAGCTATCCTAGTATATGAATTTTGAATTCCATAAAATGGTCCCTCGGTTTGAATAAAAATAGATAATTGACATATTATTACATTAGTAATAATGCGAGTAATATGTCCAATTACTGTGCAGAGAGCCATATCTTTATAAAATATTTAATTGTAGATACTTGGAACAGGATTCTAGTTGACTGAGAGTGACAAGAAGCGTGTTGATTAAAGATAAATGTGCAAGTTATTAGTGGGGTGGCTGAGTTAGCATGTACGCACCGTATCATAAAGCCTGTCATTGACTCAACTGGCGTGGTTTCAAATCCCCAGTTGTACGTGGCAGGGAGTAGGGTCACCTGTCCAACCTCGTGGGTTGTCTCTGGTTCCTCCGGTTTCCTCCCACTGCTAAAGACCCCTACCCACAAGCGAATTATTGAAAAAAAATTAAAACCATGTTAGTCCCAAAATGACCTACATGTAGTTTGTAACGAGTGGATGTTAAACCCCAATTCTCTCTCTCTCTCTCTCTCTCTCTCTATTAACGAGTAACATATAAGAGATTACGGCAAAGGGCATCAGTCTCACTGTTTCTATACTTTTAAAATTAAGGTGTTTCCTTGGCAGCAGAAGACAGAGATGAAATACTGACTTGTAACTTGCTTCTTGATGTCATCATTTAGAAATAGTCTGGCTGGTTTTCTGCAAGTTTCTCAATCTTCAGAAAATACTGATTTATCTATTATGCTTTGTTTAAGTTTTACATTACATCAAGAGCATGATTTCTGCAAGTTAAATATGTAACTAATTCTGATAATAATTTTCAGGTTACCGTATACGCGAGGAGCGTATGTACGACCTGTAGCTAGTGTTAAACCTATGATATCTACACCATTACCTATAGGATTTAAAGCAGGTGGGAAACTAGATTCACCATTAGGTAATAGTATAATGAGACCGGGTGTGTCAGTTCATCAAGTTATAACAACTACAGGTGATTACGCATTTATTCACTTTCTCTTACCCGAGTTGCCGTGTGTGCATGCACACGTTGAAATTTAAAAAATAATACAATATTGTAAAGATAGATTCATAATGAAAAGTGTAAAATTCATTTAGAATAAAACCAGACTATTTTTTAATATGCCATATAATTCTCTTTTGAAAATCAGGGGAGGTAACTTGTACAAAATATACTGACCTTATATTATCTCCCCTTAGACCACAACTGTGCACCTATCTTTGTAAAATCGACCAAAAGTCTTGTAGATCCCATGTTCTGCTCATATTGGTATTTATGTCTGCATTATGTTAAACAAATCTCAGTACATTATTGTGTTTGTTTTTTTCTCCAGAAATTGTATTACCTGGTTCTAACACTGCTACTCAGGCTGGTGCTGTGAACAGGATTCCACCAGGACAGAAAGTGCTAGTCATTAAGACATTGAAGGGTGTATATATACGTACAGCTGATAAGAAACTATTTGCTGTGAGATCAAAGACATTACCCGGCCCTTCTATGGCACCTCCTGGCCCACTTAATTTATCATCATCTGCATTAACCACATTGTCAGCTTCACAACCAACAGGTAGGGAACTTATTTATCTCTGTTTTTATTTATTTACTCTTGTTATTGATTTCTGAAGAGAGGGACGTACATTTTCTTAAATTTTCTATGATATCAATGGCATCCACTGTTATTACAGTCTTATATCTTTACTTCATTTCAAACATAACGGTTTGTGTATCTGTATCATATGTTTATGTGCTCTTGTTATCTGAGCCAGCTCTTCAAATGAATGCAAAGTGGTATCAGGTGTTCTACAGGTGTTCATTACACACACCCATAAGGAAATGGAGGAGTAGGTACAACCAGGATTTCAGTAACCCAATTACTTGTCAGTTTTCTAGTAGCCATGCATTATAAGGCCATTAAATATCAACTGTATGTTTAACTGACTCAAAAATTGCATACAAATTTTCAAAAACAAAAATTTAAAAAGAATTCATGACTGACCTGTCCTTCACAAAAAATCTTTCTTAGATAGTGTTTTATAAAACATTGTGATAGCACCAGTATATTTAATAATATATATATTTTTCATTTTTACAGGATTAACGCGACCAATACCATCGATTTCTTCAAGTACCGCCACTTCATCATCTCCAGCTAACCTCAATATTAAGATTATTTCAAGTGGTGGTGCTGCTTTTAACGGCAAGGAAAAAAAAATTGTTATAAACAGAAACAATAATAGTGCTATGGTGAAAGCCTTTCCAAAACCATCCACTCAATCCAAGAGTCCAATGGCAGCAGAATTACTACAGAGTGAAATGTTGTCTACCATCTACTCTCAGACGGACACTGTCAATGATCTGCTGAGAGATCAAGATTCAGAAAATAGTTCGGAGGCTTCGTCTAGTGATAATAAACCAAATGACACAAGTGTCACTTTAACTGGTTCATCAAGGTCTAGTACCAATGATACCGCTAGTATTAAAACTAATCAAATGGATGGGGGTGGATATATGGTTCGTGTTAATCCTAATCCACTTAACTCAGTCATAGGTAATTACAAGATAATATTTAAACAAACTGAACAAAACTCTTACATAGTCTTAAGGCCTGTTCTCACGTTGTGACTTGTAGTAACTACTTGTAGTATCGACCCAAGATGCAGCGTGAGAACACCCTAGCAGTACCAACTTTTACAAGCTCCCAACCAGTTGAAAGCGAGTTGAGCAAAATAGAAACTTCCCTATTTCAGTCAACAGAACGTATGAAATTGACCAATCAGAGACGTCGAGTATTAGTACAAACATGAGTTCTCTCCCTTTGTTGTTGGTAAACATGGACTCGAGAGGGTCTTCTTCAAGTTCACGTAATAGGGAACTGTATGCGCCAGCAGTGGGTGGTCTACGCAGTATCAACTGTCTAACCCAGACAGCCATAATAGCCAGCGTCTCTTCGTCGCTTGAAGACACCATTATGCTAAGACAGGAGATTATCACAAGATTCCAAGTTGTAACACCTCATTTATATACCATTTTGTAATCTAAATGTATATACTACGTGTAGATCCTAGTAGATCCTACAAGAAGTTACTAGAAGTCGCACCGTGAGAACGGGCATTAGATCTTTACTTCACTTCAAAGTAGCAATGAGTCCTTGTAAGACGAATAATTTGTCATTTTTAATCAGCCTTTCATTTCACAAATGTTGAAAAGTCATAGTAATTTAGAATTTCTAAGAGTTGAGGCTCTATTTTCGCAATACACTTTCCACAATTCTATGTGACTTGTTCAATTACTAAATGCCATTAAAGGATTTTATCTATAGTGGCAATATAATATATCTTTTTGTCTCGATAATGTCACTTACTGTCAACAAGCGTTATTTTGGTTACCAACTAAATCTTGAATTAGCTATTCAAATGGGAATTTGTAGAATAAATATGTGTCTAAATGACCATAATTTAATTTGGTGAAAAAAATAGAATTTCAAAAAGAAGGAAAATTTAAGTATCTGGTACATGTAGATCTACAACAATTTTTTAAAACTTTAAAAATTAAATTTCAAGGTAGGGCCTACAGGTAAAATATACAAAATTTAAGTATCTGGTACATGTAGATCTAAAACAAGTTTATAAAACTTTAAAAATTAAATTTCAAGGTAGGGCCTACAGATAAAATATACAAAATTATAGTATTTGGTAAGTGGGATAATCATATTAATTAAATTTAAGGATTTTCTTCAGAACAATTCTGTTTTAGATTCCTAATAATAATGCTTAGTTGAGTTCTCGTTTTCGGCAGAAGTTAAATCTAGTTGTAGATTTTAATTCTGTTTTGTCCTAAATTGCATACAGTTGAAAAAAAAGATTATATCACAGCATTGGTTTGATCTACTGATATAAATATTTCCATATTATAAACAATTGAAACTGGTATATGTGATCATATGTTTATCCTAATCAAAGAGGTTATGGCCTGTTAAATCTAACAATTGTTGAAATTTTCCTAATACATTAAATCAACTAAACATTGGATATATTGAATTAGTTGGTTTTTATTCAGATTGATAGTATCACAACTATATAATATTCTATACCAGTGATTGGATGTCGCCTGTATATTCCGAACATGTCCGAGACGGTTTGCTTACTTTTGATGAGATTTTACCTCTCTTGAGCAACTAGTTTGTTGGATATTCAGCGCTTTATAAATAGATTATTATTATTACCTCGAAACTCTGTAAAAACAAAATGAGATTTTGAACAAAGACAATATTATAACTACGTACATGTATCTGGTGATTTTATTACACTCACTCAAAGTAACTTTTTTCTGATGTTTATATTCCATAGATCTGGTTGTTTTTTTTATACTTACACATATCATACCATAACTTCCAGGATCATTTCCCCTGATTGTTTCGAAAAATCATGTTTAGCTTGTTCTCTGTCCATCTCTTACAAACTGTTGGTGTATCTTGGCATGACAACTGCTTGTTCTATGAACAGTTCACTTAAAAAATATTGATTTTTTTTTTTTCAGATAATGATTCTACGTGTACAAAGGATTTTGATTCTCTCAACTTATCTATAGGATCGATCAACAAACCTGTTGGCATCTCTAAACCAGCTGCATCCACCATTACTACTTCACAGGACAGTAACCACATCCTTGGTCAAACACCACCTAACTCCTCATCACAATCCAACAGTATGGACAGTTTTCCTTTCAGCAATGAAGACATGAACCCTAGTGCTAGCACAAACCTGACTAATCAACCATATAATGTTACATCAAGTAATAACACTGACAGCAATATAAGTAACTTCCACAGTTCTAGTAGAAACAATAGTTATAGTGCTCAGAATTCTGGTGTTTTTAATGCAACTAATTCAAACCCAGGACCTACTTATAATGCTTTTCAATCTAACAATGCTAGTTCTGACCCACGAAATGCCTTTAGCAACAGCAGATATTACGATCAAGAATATAATTTTGGTGGATCTAATAGCATGAATAAAATGGATAATGCAAGTGAAATATTAGATTTGTGTAACCAGTATGGAGATAGCGATTCCCAAGATTTCAATCTTCAGAATCAATCTGCTAATTCCATCAGTGAATTGTTGGAATCGACGTCAGAGAGAACGAGTCAGCGGGTTGGTCCACCTAATATGTCTGTCAGTAATCACTCCGAGAACAACATGATCACTGATGATACCAATACCAGTCAGAGTGATACAACTAATGCCAGTGCTAACAGCAACAACCCCAACTACTCTCAGAATAATCAAGGAAGCTCAAACAATCAAAGTTCTTACAATAATTTTGGAAATAACTATAATCCAATGGGAAACTTTGGTCATTCTAACAACTTTAATAATAGTACATTTAATAGTGGCATGCAGCAAGCATCACCAATGATGGACCAGAATTATGTTAACCCTTACACCAATATGGCCGCTAATCCTTTCTTCCCTTATTTCCCGCAACATAATTATCCAATGATGGGACAGACGCCAGGCATGGGCATGCATATGGGTGGTATGCCATTAATGTCTGGTTTTAATCCAGGAATAATGGGCGGAATTCAGCCTCAAATGATGTCTCAGATGTCTAGTCCAACCACATCTAGCAGTCAACAGCCAACAGAACAACCAGCAACTAACACCACCTCATCCCCGCAAGTTCCTATGCATCATCAAGGAATGTACGGTATGCCTTACATGAACACTCCTATGAATCCTTTTATGTATAACAATTCTCCCAACTCTATGTATATGCCCATGATGAATCCATTTTCATCTGTGGCTGCCCAACAGATAAATTCCATAGCCAGTGGAATGAACCAGACTCCCAATCAATCGCATGAGCAGGGCTCAACAGGCAATATGCAGGCCGATAGCAATCCTGTTTCTACAGCGAAGTAAAATGAAGAATTTTTAAAAACTGGTTAGATATAAACAAGTTGATATATCAGTGCAATTTGTATGTCAGTTAAACATCCTGTTTTTAATACATGGTGATTTTGAAATGTGAATTAATTTACATAATTTGTTACTGTGTACCGGGTAATAGGAATTAATTGCTTTAAAGGATGGAGGAATTACAATGTGATCTAAATTAAATTACAATTATTGGTCAAGACGTTTTGTAATGTGATCCTAGAATCCGTAGGGAAATTTTGTGTCATGTGAACTTTTAATTCTAGACTAGTAAACTGTGAACTTTTAAATAGCGAATAGTAAACTATGAAATGTGAACTTTAAAGTAAAGAAAAGTAAACTGTACATGTGTAATGTGAACTAATTTACATTTAAAGAAACAGAACTGTAAAAAAGATAACATGCAATGTAAATGAAATTAATTTTAAAGGAATTGTTGTCCACTATGATATAACTGTGGTATATACATGCAATTGGTACATGTATATAGTGGCGTAAGTACTGTGATGATAACAATGAAATATTTTCTTTAAAAATGTTTTTACAGTACACATATCATTTAATTTGTAGGTCACCAATCGTATCAGTGAAATTATGCATTATTGATGATCTTTGATTTACGTTGTATAAAGTTTGTTTATAATAGTTCATATTGAATTTGATAGTCAAGACCTTCATT
Source organism: Patella pellucida (assembly GCA_917208275.1). NCBI lineage: Eukaryota > Metazoa > Mollusca > Gastropoda > Patellidae > Patella > Patella pellucida. The sequence goes on from OU795042.1 coordinate 34,704,822, forward strand.
ACAATCTGATTAAAAAGGAGATCCGATTTTGTTTCATTTTTTATAGTTCAAAATTTATCATCCAGAATGCAGGCTATATAACACCTCTTCCAGATCCTAGTGTAGTAAATACAAGTAAAACAAAAGTTTGAACTATAAAAAAAATGAAATAGGATCTGTATTTTATTCAGATTGTATAGGCTGTTGACTGTAACAATCTTGACTAGCCTACGGCATAGAATTATGAAATTTCAAATTAGGAGGTGTGGAATCTGGTTTTAAGATATGTGTATAAATATAATAATATATGTAACTGTAAGTAAAATATATTATAAGGACCATGTTCTCGTTCCACATATATTATATTACACACAATTGTCTTTTTTTCTCTTTTAAAGTCACATTCATATGACCATTCTAAACTGAGTATTCTGTAATTTTTATTAATGCAGAGAGAAAGGCGACAAAATTGTTTTCTCAACTTGTTTACATATCCATAGACATACACAACTGTATCTATTTACATTTGAATTTTATTTTATAACTACATGCAAATACAAGCAAATATCATTGAATACAGCCATTGATTGAATTCAACCATTGACATTGAATAACCTATGGTTGTTGTATTCAATGCTTTGGTCACATACTACTTTTGTCCAGAATGAGGTCACTTTCAGATTTACATCAAATGGTAATGATATCACCACTAGGTAACCACAAAAAGAAAGAAAAAGGGTGGAACCCATGATGAATTTTAAGCTTATTGGTGATGATTTTTTTTGATAATCTGGATAGTAAAGTGAATTTTGAAATTTGCATGTAGTGATAGAATAAAAACAGAACTGAGTGATGATTGAATACCGCTTATTCAATGGTTCACTCCAGTGTATCCTTGCGCAGGGATGCACTGCCTTGAACTATTGTATACCTGAGAGGTATTCAATGGACATTGAGTTCTATCTATATATTTGATAGGAAAAAGACAATGACATTTTTTATACTAACTGAATATAAAGCTTTGAAAATGTATTTAAAAAAGAATTTAGCTTGAACAAATTTAATAGAAGTGAAAAGGTAATTATGTATAACTTCAGTGGATTTTTACTATTTTATTTCTTTTTATCTGTTGTTTAATTTCGTCAAATATATTATATACCATATATATCTTTGTTGTACATTATATCTTGTCTTTTATTCTTATCACTTGTATATCTGTAATTCTTCCCCTCCAGACTTTACTTTTCTGTAAACTTGTAATATCTTTAACTTCATTTTAATGTTATTCATGTAATTTAAATTATTATTCAGATCATGTCCACACATTGTAGAATATTCATATTTACATTAATATATTACTGTACCCTACTGGCTTTAACAATGTACATGAACTGAAATGTTATAATTTGTTAAGGACATCATTTATACATTATGTATGTTTTGTTGCTGTACCACATACCATGTACGGCAATTAATAGGCCTAGCTTTTAAATCAAAATTTTGTTAAGATTTAAGAATAACTTTAATTGTAGAATTATTGTGATAAAAAAATAAGAATTTGCCCTCGGTTTTTTTTCTCCAACATTTTCAGTTTGCCGTTGAGAATGGTGGATGGCCAAGAGATATACATGTACATGTGCCCCTTAGATCTGGGTCCGTATTCAAAGGATATCTTAAGTCTTAAGATAGTCACTTAACTCCTAGCTTTCACTTTCACTTAAAAATACCTAACTTTCTATGAGTTAAGGACAAGTGGTATTCAAAGGTATTGTTTAGTAACTTTTAATTGTTAGTCTTTAAGTGGTATACACAGGCCAGTTTAAGTGTGTAAAATCCACATAACTTTATGAGTGACCTATGGGTACCTTAAACACTGCAGTAGCAGTCCTGTAATGGCAATTTTAAAAGTATGGGGATTCAGATTTAAACAAAGACAATGTCGCCGAGCGTAGCTGGCCTCAATTTATTTTTTTTCGTCGTCAGTTTTAAAGGAGCTAAATCGCTAACATTTGGGATCCAGAAATTGACAAAAGTGGGTCGAAACTCATATAATACTGTAATATGAATGTATATAAACTGATTTACATTAAATGCTTTCCGTTTTACTCCAATTTCAAATCAGTTATGTTCGGCGAAACAAGCCATTCAGTCTCAACCCAGTGCATTTTTTTTAGCGCCTGGTTATTCCAGTCCACATAATCAGTGTGATACAGTGCAATGTGTCTAGCCTCGTCCCTCGAGTCTCTCAATAAAACTAGGACCGGAGCGCAATATGGTACACGATTCGTGTACCAATGTTAGAAAAATTATTTTATCTTAAATATCGGATATCAGAAGCTCATCTTTTCCTGGTAAGTTTACATCATCAATGTTGATTTAAATTGACCAATAATTCGTGTTTTCGATGTCGAAGATTTTGAGTTACAGACTTAGGTCCTTTAATGTTGTAGTGCCATAATAGAGTGTAAGGTTATTACCACAGAGATAGTCAAGGATATTTTTTTCCGATCATTTATTCTGTTCGTATTAAATTCATTTGTGATGACCTGGCTTTATAGATTTCAGAAATTTTTTACAGCCTACTACCGCTAGAAGCAAGGTATGATCAGAGGCGCCGGAACCCGGGTACCAAGGTATACAAATGGTATCCTGCCCTTTTCTGGGGTATACATGTATACCCATGCTCTAATAATGACAGTTTTAACCTTTTTACTAGTCTATTCATTTTAAATGATAGATATGTAATTGCTCTCATTCTCATGTATTTTAAAGGGTTTTATGTTGGAATTTGGGATTCTAGAGGCGTTCTCCGAATTGACAATTTCAAAATTTTCTAGAGAGACCAACGCTCCCCTTATTTTTATCTTTTGGTACCCTGGCCCCCGCGCCCCTGGGTATGATTTATATTTTACAATTCCCATATATACATAATCAGTAGTATTTATTTAGATAAAATATAATGCGACATGCATCTTTCGTACACACAATGTACCATCAACGTCAGGCCATTGAAAATCTAAAATGTCTGAATTTCTCAAATGATAGATTTATAAACACTGTAGAATGCAAAGGTCATTGTGTATTGCTAATATGTTGTTTTCTATTTGTTTTCTTAGATGCATGACCTTAAACAATGTGTATAAATTTAAAGTCAATCTGATATTCCCTTTAGCCTCCACAAGATTTTCCAAAGTGGTCAAGGGTCATAACTCTCTGGCAGCAATTATTGGATATCGCTGAAAATCAATAGGATTCTTCGTCTCATGACAGTAAACACTGTGTTTAAATTAAAATTCAATCGGACATTAATTTTAGCCTTTAGATTGTTCACAAGATTTTTCAAAGTGATCAAGGGTCATAACTCTGGCAGTAATTATGGGATATCGCTGAAAATTAATTACCTTCTTCGTCTCATAACCTTTAACACTGTATAAATTTTAGCCTCTAGAGCGTTCACAAGAAATTGTGGGGATGACAAACAGAGTGATTGTTACAGAAATCCGATATCTACCTTTGTACATAATATTATAGGCAAGCAGGCAAAAAAACCCCGCACAGTTAAGTTAGTGAAATACTGCTTTCTCAAAATTCCTTTCCCTCACATTCCACATGGGTAACCATAGAATACAAAATTTCACATGGGTAACCATAGAATACAAAATTAGCATTTTAAATCTCTGAATGACAAAGGTATTGTCTTCCTAGACAGAAACCCCCAATTTCCATTCACTATGTCACACAAATCCATCAATGGGAACTATAAAATAATGATTTCACAGCCTGATTCGGGCATAAGCTTTAGTTAGAGGCTGCAGCCAGCTGGAGAACCCCTGGAAAGTAATTTTATAAATACTCCAAATATCTTTATAAAAAAATGGTTCCATTGATATTCTGTAGATATATTTGTAGTAAATATACTAAGGCAAATTAAAGTTTCGGGACCCACAAAATCTTTATCCTATTCTCAATGAACAGAACAATGTTGATCACTGTTTGAATGAACAAATATGTGATTGGTTCTGCGATAGTTCCTGTTCTAATGAAACCCTTTATATAAGTCGATTACACAGGCCTGCTCTGAAAGCTAAAATACAGGATCTAATAAATTTGGATTTCATTTATTTTTTCCAGTTGAAAGTCCATTAGTAGGAGAAAATTTAAGTAGGCGATTAAAGCGGTTAATAAAACATAGGGTGCATAGATGATAAACCTCTGATAGCATACCCATCAACCTGTTGTATCTGCACTAACAGCATGTAATTAATGCTGTTTTCGAAACAATGATGACATAAGCTGTTAATATTATTAAACTCGACATTCTGGTTCATGCGTAGGCCTTCTAATTAACACCAATTTACACTTTCTAATTGTGTCAGATAAATCAGTTATGAACACTATTAATATTATTCCATTACAGTGTTTTATTTTTATTAAGAAAAATAATGATACTAGATGTAGTGTGGCAAGTTATATAATGAAGATTACATTTAGAACAATAATACGCGAGCACAAGCTTTAAACACTGATTAATATACAATATGCACAATTCAAATAATGGGTTCGTTATACAGACTTACACAGTCTTTAATAATAATAGAGAATGTAAAATAAATCATGCTATTGCAGAGTTCCACTTCCTATCCCACTCACGTCTATTCTTCTAAGTATGATCCAACACAGTAACCATTAATCCAGAATAGATCATAGATGAGTAAAAATGGAACTAAAATTCTCATATGCTATTTATTTAACAAGTAAATTGTTCCAAACCGATCAAATTATAATAAGGAACTAAATAAAATTGTCAATATTCCCAAACTTCAACATACATGTAACTACTGTCACATGATCTGTAACTCTCTAAAACCAGACTATAAATACAGCAACCATTTTATACAATTTGTACATTTCCATAGGATAACAAACCGAATTTGAATTCCATTTAAGTATTCAGGATTAATGTTGTTCTTTTCACATATTTTTCAAATATCAATTTAAATGTCAAAATATTTAAAATTGTATTCTTTTTTTTTCTAATTTCAAATGATGTCTAATAATAACAAATGACTTTAAAATGATACTCTACACTCACACCCTTTAGTAACAAATTAAAATCTAAGGGAATAACAATATTAAATGTGTTGGTAAAAAGGCTATAATAGAGACTACAACAATAAATAGAAAATGATTATTAAACAAAGAATTATTGTATGATTATTATATAACAGTTTTAACAAGGGTTTTCATGACGACAGTTGTCCGTACTAAGCTTATACCAAAAGCTATCTGTAGTTAGTGTAATACTGGTCTTAATGATTAGAACCTCATTTATTACGGGTTAAATCTTACACTGTATATTACTTCGTTAATAAGACTAATGATCGATTATATGGTCCGCTCTTACTCTATCGCAAAACAAACTTCCACTCCAAGACAATCAGCTCAAAACGATCCCATAACTAGTTCTACAGATTATATAAATAGCATGTGTTTTATCAGCAGAAACAAGCAAATAACATGCAATTTGTTTTTGTTCAAGTAAAAAAAGTCATGATTATTAATGTCATCAATGTTTTATTTTGCATGATATTTGGAAACAACTATGACTCATGTGAGAAATTTAGTACACATACAAATTTCAAAGAAAATTGGAAATATTTGTAATTTGTATATTTGATAAACTTCATTTGCTAATCGTCTCCTCCTTCAATTTGTGAAAATATTTTGAATTAGTTGTGACTAAAAGTAATTATAAGTTATCCTACCCTCTTCATACCCTTCAACCAAATTTTAATAATACAAATTTTAATAATTAATTAATTATATATGTACAAACTAATTACAAGTAGGGGCACCTTATACACTGAAGGGTTTCATATCTAAATAGAAGTCTTTAAATTAAAAAAACTTAAGTCAATATTTATACATAGGATATAAGATACTGAAGCCAAAGGAAACAATTGATTGGAATTCATTATTAGAAAAACAATGCTAATATGAAACACAATCGAAATTGTATTTTAGACAGCATTTACATTTAATAACGAACATAAGTTGACTAATTATATTGCCATAGTAATTACTGAATGCCTTTTTTAAATATCAGTTTCCTTTTCAGTTAAACCGCATTTCCATTAACCTTGCGAACAAAATCAGCCAGGGTCATATCTGAAATATAAGCAATAAAGGGTCAAGATTATCCAGTCATGACATGACAATTCATTATAAAACATATGTGCTAACGAAATCTAGCAATCATAATCAAATTTCTAAATACTTTATTTTTAAACTTTCAGACAAGGCTGATAGGCTATTTAAAACTAGAACTGGCTCTTTAAACCAAATTAAAGTAATAAGTAATAAAAAAATCAATTTAAACAAATACGGCGAAACCCAAAATAGTTTGTTAAAATACCTGATCATTTATAGTAAAGCACAGTTGGATTTCTTCTTGCGTTTCGGCACTTTTTCTGGATTTTTTTGGTTGATAAGTCGAACTAGGTCACAAAATATCTGAAAAAAAAGCAAGTTATAAATTTTTTGTTGACATACTATTCATAACATATAAAAGTTATACACGCTTTATCAGTTGAGAAAGGGTTGGATAACATCTCTGTTAATAACCATTGATTAGGCTGCACTCAAAAAAAGCTACTGGTCTGATTCAAATCAACAAGAAATTAACAGGAATGAATGGTTCAGCTTGACCTGGGCTAGTTGCCAATGATAAAGCGATTCATTAGGTAAATTAAAATGATCAACAAATTAAATACATAAAGTTTAAACTAAAATCATTTTCATTTCAATCTGAACCCTACATGTAATCGAGAATCAATACTCACTTCACCAACATTCACTTTAGCTTTAGCAGAAGTCTCTAGAAAACCACAGTTAAAATTACGAGCTAAGTTAGCACCTTGGTCCTTGCCTACAACTCTTTCATCTTCTAAATCACACTTGTTACCAACTAAAATCATAGGTACCTAAACAAAACAATATAAAATTGAAATATATACTTCAAAAGTATTCTGATTTTTTTTTCTAAAGGGCAACAAGGAAGCAGGTACCTATTTCACAAAGTGTATGTAAAATTACTGTACCCAAGTTCAATAATATAAGTATATGGGCCTCAAAAGAAGGACAGTGGCTTCTTAAATTCAAAATGAAGAGATTAAAAAAAACTTCACAGATTTGATTTTTTTTAAATTCATAATGCATCATCCCAAACTTAGGCTGCCTATCTACTGCTAGCTTCGGCTGGTAATGACGTAGGTGGAACGCTGTCTGCAGTATGATAATGCATGTGCGTGCCCTTTTTTTTCACCCATGCTACACTCTTCTTGATGATTTATATATACAAATCATATTTCATTCTCTTCTGACAACCCCAACTGTAATCATTTCTAAACTATTATTCAAATGGTCTCACAAAAACAACTAGTAATCAATTCAAATCAAAACCTTTCAATTTCATTTAACAGTCTGTCAATCAGACTCACCCCCAGAGAGGGTGAAAATGTACTTGTACCATACAAACATTTAATCTAAAGAAAAGGATTAAACTTACATCTTCAGTATCTTTAACTCGTAGAATTTGTTCACGTAGATCTTGAAGATCATTGAAGGTTGACTGAGCTGTTATGGAATAAACTAACAAAAACCCTTGTCCATTTTTCATGTACAGATCTCTCATAGCAGTAAATTGTTCCTGTAAAAAAAATAATCTTCATTACTCAATAAAAATACATTTATTCGCATGTGTGTATTTGATATGATTGACTAATGATTAAGAAGGAACTGCCTCGAAATTTAGACTATATCATCATATCATCAATATTATATGTAGTCAATACCACTACTAAACACTAGATATTGGCAAACATCTGTTATGATTGACTTGTCTCAAAACTTAGACATGACGCTATTTTCAAACTTCCTAAATTGTCCGACAACGAATATGTCCAATCGGATATCAAGACATGTTGAATAATACTACTAAAAATTCCAAACGTAATATACATGTAGTGTACTGAATAGATAACTACCCCTCAACCGGATTATCCTTGATAATAGGCTGGATTGATTAGTTCATTTTAATTATTAAAGTGATCAACGTATTTATTGGTTATACTGTCAATACACCAACATGTACACCTTGATTGGCCGACTTAATCCTCTGTCGGACAATTCATCATCAATCCAAATTTAATAATGAGCATTTTCTTCCTAGGCTTAGTATGTTACTGTTAGGCTAATGTACATGTATGTTTAATAATATATGCTATACAAAAGATAGTAACAAGCCTTGAAATAAGGCGCCTGTCACTGACAATGTCAGGCACAGATTCAGGGTTTGTCAGGCACTAAACCTCTGGCAGTGGTGCCTGTCATTTTGTCCGGCACTGAATTGTCTTTTTTAATGATATTATTAATACATGTCTGGCACTAAGTTGAAAATGTCAGGTACTCTTGTCAGTGACAGGTGCCTTATTTCAAGGCTTGGATAGTAAGCTGGCACTGCCAGGCAGGATACGCCCACATTTTCGAGAGATGGATAGAGGACAAACAATACCGAAAGTGATTTTTCCTACAATCAAAGGCCATAATTCATTAAGTTACAATTTGATATGCGCAAATATCGAAAAGAATCAAGATCTTTAGGTTATAAACATGCATTTCAAATTTCATTAAAATCGAATTACAATTGTGACCTCTACAGGGCCCACAATTTTAATATGCCATATTTTTACACTGTTCGCGTACAAACGGCAGCCATTTTGTCTGGCAATTATGGTCGATATTCTAGAAATTCAAACTCAACCTTACGTAGGGTGTAATGGTGATAGAGTCAAACGTTTTTTTAAATTGGATGTTAATAGTACCTCCAGAGGGACCATAGGGGACTTTTCGGACAATCAGGGGCCATAATTCAGGAAGTTAAGATCCGATATGCGCAAATGTCGAAAGGAACCAAGATCGTTGGGTTACAACCATGCATTTCAAGTTTCATCAAAATCAAATTAAAATTGTGACCATAATCGAATGGTTTTTCAAATCAGATAATAACTGTCACCTCCAGAGGGACCACAAGCTAAAATAGGTGATTTTTTCTGACAATCAGGGGCCATAATTCAGGAAATTTGGTGTTCAAATTATTTACAACTAAATCTAACTATTTACTTCAATCTACATGTATTATTATCTACAGCTCAAATTATCATTGACCTATTTTTCACTATTGTTTATATATGAATCAGTCTTACACCTGTACATTATAATCTGTCTTATCTCACTGTAAACAATGAAACACTAGTATCTGTTTATAGTAAGGTATACGATATTATCTATAGACTTGCATTAAACATGCCTAGTCATTTTGACAACTTTGGGATATTTCACTACAGTCTGGATTCTGGGCTCTAGTGCAATGAAAATAATATACATTGTAAATGTAATCCTCCTTATTTGGTCTCAAAAAATATATTTTTAAAAAGATATCAGTAACAACTTAGTTAATTACATGTAGTGTAAACTTTAGTCTACACTATGCTTAAAGTGTATGGAAGTAAAAATCTAATTATTCAGACACTGGATTATACCATGATCGGGTTTTGATCATAAATGTAGATGAAACACATACAATTGACTGTTTTGGTATTATATTTTTCCAATAACAATTATACCTATGTTTACAATTTCATGGGGGGATGGATGGCCGAATGGTTAGCATTTGTGCGATGTATCACCATGTCTGTCCTTGAGTCAACTGGCATGGTTTCGAATCCCCGGTTGACAAGGACCGTAGGGTCGCCTGTTGAACCTTGTGGGTTTTCTCTGGGTCCTCCGGTTTCCTCCAACTGCTAAAGACCCTTACGTGCAAGCGAATTTTTGAAATAAAATTAAACCAGGTGTTAGTCCCGAAATGACCTAGTTTGTGTCGAGTGGATGTTAAACCCCATTTCTAACTCTCTCTTACACTTTCATGTACTTGGCCCCCAAACATAGGGCCATCGTTTGGAAAATCTTTTTATTAACTTTAAATTATTTTCTTTCGTGAATTACATGAACATGTAGCTAAATTACCAAGTAAGGCTCTTGAAAAAAATATTGAAATTTAAATTGTAGGGTCTTACTTAAATAATAAACACAAGCATTTTTTATTCTCGTCTTACTAACATCTGGCAATAATTTATTTTATTGCAATGCAACTATTGTTAGCTGTACGCTGTACGATAATTAAAGTGCACATAAGACGACAAATTGAAACTCGGCGTAGTGATAGACAGTGGTTATTATATGCACATTACGGAAAGTTAACATCAATCTGATTAAAAATAAATCAGCTATCTTCACTCAAAGTCGCAAATATAGACCTCCCGTAAAAACGACTTGACCAATTATGGAAAACACTCTTAATCCCCTCAGTCCCTAGTGACGTCACAGTGTACAAATGCATATTCGGAATGTTTATTCCTTAATTACCTATATACAGTCGGTGTGTGTATTCATTAACGCTTGACCGATTCCTTAATCCTTGACTACGGAATAATTTGTTTTACTAAATGCCATTCAAATAATAAAGAATAAATTTGTTTCGTAATTTAGAATTTGTTTTATAAAGCCGGTTGCTGTAGCCATATTCCCCACGTCTTTTTAATCAGAATAAGCACACCGTAAACCAAAAATGTAGCTTACATGGGACCGGTTATCGTCAAGATTTTACGAAAAAAGGAAATAAACTTACCTTACAACCCAGAATCTAATACACGTATCCAGTTAATAGATTGCCGTCTAGAATATGTTAAATGCTGCCAAGATTTATCAAAAACCGCCCAGTTTGTGTGCTACCGTGTAGATTAAAAAACATCGTTTTGTTATCGGTCGTCCACTTCACGACTGTTCAGTTTCTCGGGGCGATTTTAAAAATGAAACACTACCATTTAGATTTGAAGGAGTTTAGTTTTAGACAAGACATTTATTTTCCCGGACGTTGTGGAGAAATGAACAGTGTTTCAAAGATTTTACGTCAAATTACCACTTGGTCATCGTTTTATTCTTTCTGTTATTCATATCCCATTACCTCGTGCACCAACAACGATAATTAATTTTTCATTGGGTAGGATCATCTAAACGCGGAAAAATTTACAGTAGCTATTGGCTAACAGCATGTAGGAAAGGCGGGGAAATATCACAAGGGTTACGTATGACTGAAATGAAAGATGAAAGCGAGGATTTCCCTTTCAAGTCACGTGATTCCGATAAGAATTGAGAGAAATAATTTAGTGATTTGCATTGTTATGTTAGGCTACTTTAAAAATTAGACATAATTCGTATCAACAAATAATAACTTATAAACTTATAATATAGAACATAGTTTATTAATATTACTATAATCTCTACTTCATTCATTAATGATTCGGCATTACACGAAGTTCATAATAAATGGAGTATATTTGTGATTGCGTAGGAACCGTGACCCAAATTTATTACTTCAAAAAGACGTTCTCCGAGGTAAAATAGTACCACGCGTTTAACGACTAATAAAGACAAATATCTACGTAGATCATCATGCAATTCGAGACATTTTAATGTGTAATATTTTTATATCCACCATCATCGGGCTCTCTGATTGGTCAATCTCTTTACGGTGATTGACAGGTCGGAACAATGATATTAACAGATCAAAGAATAAAATTGCACATAGCCACAAATACTAGGTCAGTATTAAAGCAAAGCATGCAGTGTCCACCTTACAACATATTTCATTGATTTATGATTTATTTTATAATATATTACTACACAGTGTAGACCACAATGTGTTACGATTCGCATTTTGGTATTCTGAATTGATTCTTATACGGAATTCTTAAATTTGGAACCTTTTAGTTCCATTTCGTGTACGGAAATTAAATCAACGATTAGTTTTTAAATTATTTATGATGCCGAAATAATATCAATCTAATTTGTCTTATCTAAAAGGGCTCCGGCGCAATTTAACGAATTACTGGGTAAATAAAGTATGTATTCACTTGTCGCTATATTATTTTAATTTTAGCGCCGAAATAATATCAATCTAATTTGTCTTATCTAAAAGTGACCTCGGCGCTATTTATAGTTGATTATTTAATTATTAGGCGTTCAGTCCGTGATGTATTTTGGCGAGTGATTTAGATGGCAATATGTAGCCTACTTGTAAAATAAACCATGTCTGTCATCATAAACTAATCTTATCACAAACATTTATCCATCGAATAATTTATATTCGGATTTCATATCAAGTCAATTAAATATTGTCTAAATATATTTTATTACAAAAAACATCGGTGAACTGATCTAATATCTAAAATCATATCGGCAATTAAATAACAATACGATTATACAGCGAGGAACTAATCTCGTTTGTTACCGGTAATCACCAAAAATCAACGAGTAAAACTTATTTATTCCATTTAAATTGTGTACGATTCAAGTATTAGTTGTGGACGACTTAACCAATCAGTTGTTGTGTACGACTCTATTCAAGTATTAATTGTTTTGGACGACACCACCAATGCCTTGTGGACGACACCACCAATGCCTTGTGGACGACTTCGCTGTGGACGACTTCGCTTGTCTACAGACGACTTGACTGGCACCCGGCCGGTATATGTTGCTGTCAATATCTGATATCGGTAAAACTTAATCTACATGGTAACACAAACTTGGCGTTTTTTAATGAATGCTGGCGGCATTTAACACACTCTAGACGGCAATCTATTGACTGGACAAATGTATTAGATTCTGGATGGTAAAGGTAGTATCTTTGCTTTTTCGTAATATCTGGACGATACCCGGTCCCTTATAGTGATAATAACGAGCTAATGATTACCGACAATACACACTTTTAACTGGTGGTGTTGTGTATACAGTGATATATTATATAGGCAGTGATATATTGGATAGATAATGTGTATACTATGTGTAGCGCCTGTGACGTCATCAGCCAATCAACCGGATTAAGGTCGTTTATGAAAATTTGAAAACCGTTTTTGGCTGTCCCATACTAAAACGTAAATAGCTCAGTTAATTTTAATCAGATTGATTTGAACTTTCCGTAATATGGATTTAGTAATCATTGTTTATTATATTATGTAATAGGAAATTATGATCTTATGTGCTCTTTAAACTATATGTAGTATTTCGTGCAACTAGAAAGATGCTTAGACATTAATGGTCAATAATGACAATATGGAGAGATTCAAAGGAAAACTGAACAACCAAGTCATGTTCACCGATTCTGCTTTCAACTGCTTCCTTGTCAACTGTGTCGATTATTTGAGCACTAGACTTTATAATAAATGTTATTACTTACCGTTCCAGCTGTATCTAATATTTCCAACATACATTGACATCCATTAACTTCTACTTGCTATAGAAAAAAAAATATATTAATTTATATGTTACCTAAAGATATTAGTTTGAAAATATCCATTCACAGCTTGCAATATTATTAACCTTTGATATTAATATTATGCAAAAAGTAAAAATAAAGTTAATTTTAGAATTCGTGAACAGAAAATATACATGTATATTTAAATGAGAACTTACTTTTCTATAACTGTCTTCAATAGTAGGATCATATTTCTCTACAAATATCCCCTGTACAAACTGCACTGTCTGTAAAATAAAAAAATATGTATTCTTAAACATGCATTATTCAAGAGCTAAATCTGCCTAGTGCAGGTCTTTATTAGGGCATGAAATGTTTTCTAAAGTATTAATTAGACATAAATTAACTGACCCAGGCCTTAATCAACTTTGGATGGCATCAGATTACTCCGATATTAAACAGATTAAAACGTTTCAGTGATAAATCAAATATGGCGCGCCCAGATGCTTCAAGTCTTAGCTTTGATCAACCAGGACCATGGTTGAAATTATTGCACAGGTCGGCCAAATCTTCAAATGCCTATATCTTCGCTTGCAATAGAGTAATTTGAATGAAATTTTCAAATCATGCATTTTACATCATCTACTTTCGAACTAGTATAGCAAGAATGGCTAGTTCTTATCTATATTTTGAATAATGTAACTTTAATTAAATTGAAATATTGTCACAGTGGTATGTTAAAGGCAAAATATTCCTGATTAAAAAGGCAAATATAGACTTTTGGTCTGAATTACAGTTTTGTTCAGATCACAACATGTACATGTAAGTCTTTCTATATAATCATCTTTCATAACTTTTCATTGCCAAAGAACACCTACATGTACATGGGCACCCATTCACCCCTTAATTTTGTGACCCTTCTGGACTCCTGGTGGATTTAGCCATTATTTCCTTCATATCCTATAATTATATTTATGCATCATTATAAATTTTTAATATGAAATAGCATCTCTTGATAAGCCTAAATATAATACTAACTTTAATTACTTGTGAATGATGAACCATGAAAACTATGAGAGTAAATGATTGTTTGAATACTTACTAGAGCTGATTTACCAACACCACCACTTCCTAGGACAACAATCTTATATTCTCTCATTTTTATCTATTTTTGTCTAATCAACAATATTTTGCAATTCAATGAACAAGTCTGGAAAAAAAGAATAATTATATAGATAAGCTTATTTATACCGGTAACAGTAGATTAGGACGACATATATCTAGTAATCTACCATACACAACATCTAACTACAGTAACAAGAATCAGCACCGTCTGAAATATGAACTATTGATGACGCAGTCATTCAATTCCCCTCAACTGTGAAGAATCACAGGATATTTTGTGATTCATTTGGCCCAAGGAAGATCACATGAGTCACTTATGTAGGATTTTGTATATTATAATCTAAGAAATATTGGTTTTGTTATCAATATCAGACACTTGATAAACAAGAGGTACTGTTGGCTGGCGTTGCTACTCTAGTTCGGTGCACACATATCTGAAAACTAACTCCTGGTTTATAGTGAGCCAGAAGCAAGCTGAAATAGATGATTGTTTGATCCAGATTCTTTATATCTAGGTTAAACTATAAAGGTTACTTACATGTAACTATGATTTAAAATCATTAAATCATGCAAATATAGGTTAAACAGGAAGTATACGTAAAGACACATTGTAGCTTGGTCACTTTCTTAATTTTGAGGATGTGTGCGCCTAATTTTAGGAAGCTACAATACATGGTAATAATACTCTATTTCTCAGAAATGTATTATTAATAAATATAATAAATGTTAAAACAGATTAATGTTATCTCTTCGCTATCCTATTTATATCTAGGCCAATTTTAGTACAAGTACATGTCTATTACTGGTAATGTGATTAAGGGCGTTGCCATGTCTAAGATTCGCACTTATAGTTATACTAACTTTTCAAACTATTTCTCGGTGATACTTTAGTACCTGTCTCCTTTTCCCCTAAAAACATAAATTATCAAAAGAAAGTAGCTATTACTTCGCCGGATAGGTCAGGATTGTCAGTCAAAGGGAGGGAATCCCTCGGGAATCCCTGACCTTGGTTGATCTAGAAAAAAGCACCCGAATTTGATTTGATCGTTACGATGAGTAAAGTAGCTCGTCTTTCTTGTTTCTGCATAGAAATATGCTTCTGTAGCCTGGTTTTGGTCATTTCTGACACACAGAATCTTAACTAAGGGGAATTTATTCTATCTCAAATAACTAGTCTTTTTGACAGAGCTGCCAATAACGAGAAAATGTCTCCATTCGTTTTCTTTTATTTGTCGGTCGAAGATATCGTATCATTTTTCATAAACTACACAGACAAGAGCGGCAAAGTCTACTCATTGCTAATTCACGATAATGTGTCCATGTTTTTACAAATAGCATTAATTATTACACGATGACGCCACGATTCCAAATAAGCCTTTTTGTAACCATGGAAAACGACGACAAAAATACAAGTTCTACTCAACCGATTTTAACAAACTTGGCATCAACTTGAAGCTTACATTCGGGGGAACATTTCTATGGGACCAATTTTGATTATATGAAATATAGTTTACTTCAGAACAGTTTACCTTACGATCTATGAATTTTTTTGATTTTCTGGAATTTTGGCATTATTATTGGCACCATAAAAAAACCTCTCGTAATTTTATTAAACACTAGCTTAGCTAGTTACATGCCAAAAATGATTTCTTTCTGATCAGGCAAGACTGAGAACGGTTTAGATTTATGCCGAAAATGTATCATTTTTAAGCCGATTTCAAAATTTAATATCTTTGAAACCACAAGAGATATGTGCCCAAACTATG
Source organism: Patella pellucida (assembly GCA_917208275.1). Lineage (NCBI taxonomy): Eukaryota > Metazoa > Mollusca > Gastropoda > Patellidae > Patella > Patella pellucida. The sequence goes on from OU795042.1 coordinate 34,721,061, forward strand.
ACTTAAATCACAGCTTCATATGTCTATTTAAAGGGACAATCCCGAATTAAACCGGGGCTCAAAAATAAAAGTCTGAGAATGTATGAAAAAAAAACGCCAAAATATAGGGGAATGGTGTATTTACCTCGTCTTAAAATTTCAACTCAAAATATTGAGTCGTTCGGACGTTAACGCCAAAACTGCTTATCCGGACACGTAACCCTTTTAAGATTTCGGGTCAATTGTTTCGTTGGGTGGCCTTATAACCGAGTACGGTTACTTGAGAGGGTTTATGCAGTGAATAACTCATGATGTGCTGTACTTGATAGAGAAGGGCAAATTTCAACTACGCATTATTTTTATAAAAAAAAATGTTTGGTTTAATCCAGATACCACAAAATACACCTTGGGGCACCGGTCTCAAATTCCAAATGAAGACTGACGGATTTAAGTCGTTTGAAAACATATCATAAATACTGAAGTAGTTTCTTGGCCCTTAACTCGAATATTTTAAGGGATTTTAACACAAAATTGAGCAGCTTTATTCCCAAAACAAATATCGGGTTAGCCCTTTAATGTGAAACAGACTTTAAAATATAATATAAAATTAGTTGCGAAAATACTGTAGGTGAGACATGGCAACGCCCTTAAGAATTCTAAAGAGACAAATTAAACTATGACCAATTTTTGACTTTTAATAACAAATGAGTAGGAACTTGAAAAACAGGTTATACATACTCTACATGTTTTATATATACGTACATTTCACTATAGTTTATACATGTATGTGTATGATGTACAACTTTACTGTATGTACACATAACACAAATCAAATTGGTGCCCCCAACTGTTAATTTCCAATGCACATGAACGCCTACATGTACACACCTTACAAAACATGAATAAGAATTCAGGGATTAACAGATTGAGACATTTCTCACAACTTGTTTGTATATCGTACATGTATTTCAAGTGGTTGCATTAATGAAAACACACGTATACTAGCCGGGCCTGTACATGGACAGTTCCTCTCGAAATTTTTTGACCAAAATCGCTGCGTAGCTGCGAAAAAAAACCTCTCCAAATTCACTTGATTCTGCATCGGTTTTTTTCGTGTTTCGCTAGAAGTTCACTGTGTTTCTCTAGGAATTCAATGCGTTTAAAAACTTGTGGATGTTCATTGTTGCATACATTTTGGCCAATGTTAAAGTATACAATGCATTGGAATAAATCTGACCCCTTTTATTCAACTGAAATAAATTACCTTTTTCTTTAACATGCTAAAATCGGGATGATATGGGCCCTGAAGCGATTCACTGTGTTCCACCCTATTTATCATTGATTTGGCTAGCTGGAGTTTCGCTAACGATTATCCAAGATTCCGTTGCAGAGCAGAGAGTTCGTCGATTCTAGTCCCAATTTCCAGCAGAGTAGTGTATACGTGGGTATTTCATAATGATGTAGAGTAAGAATCTAAGATACTAATTTAAGGTCATTATTATTACGCATAGTCAGTATGCAATAGCAATACATATCTATATTTCATTTCACTTCACGGCCGACATTTATTTTTAATTGTAGTTTTAATCTATGATTTGTAAATATACATCGTTGTTTTTTTGGGTGTGGTTCATCGACTTGTTATTGAAGTCATTTTGTAGATCAATAAGTCAAAATACATGTAGTTCAGCTTTTTATATCAATATTTTAACATGCACGGTAGTCCACAAAATATGTAGGCCTATATTGTTTTCCTACAAGATATTGTGATGTATCCATACGATATTTCAAACCGTACACATTTAGATATTGACCAGTAATTCAGAAGAAAAGATGGATTGACCCCAATAAAAAAACAGTTTTCAGCACTTTGTTTTTTTGCCCAAGATGTATTCTAAAACACTGCTTTGGATTCGAGCAACCAGCTTGAGGATATCCAGAGTGTCCATCAATCTTGCACATGTTTCTGTTTTTTGTTCTGTGGAATATGAGGAAAGTTTTATGTGGTTGTGTACACATAAGAATTCAAATATTTGAGTCTGAGTCTTGATCAGTCATCTGACAAGAGGGTTTAATTTGACTTACTCAAATTGAGATGTGACTTTTAGAAGACATTCCTGATTTCAACATATTGTTTATTTTAGAAGGAATGTAAACTATATGTTGAATTCAGAAATGAAAGATTTCGCACAGAGCTGGGCAAATCAGCTTAATAATTTACAAACATGGCAACCTCTAAAAAAACGAATACATTTCATTATATAACTGTAGCAAGAATATAAAATATTTTGATACAGTGCAGGCTGTTTCGTAACCTGGCCGTTTCGCACTTAGTTCATTGTACATTACTTCTTACTTTTCCTATATGTTGTTGAAATAAATTGACAGAAATTGAATAAAGGTGAAACATATACATGTACGATTTGATAAAATCCAACAGCTACCCAAAATTGATAAAAATGGCTGCCAAACCAGAATTAGAACACGCACATGATTTGTATCTCAAAGTGATTCGTACCTTTTCCTATTGTTAAAATAATGTTGAAATAACGGTGAAACTTAATTTGATCAAATCCAATTGAAAGCAAAATTTATAGAAATGGCTTTTTTTGAACTAAAATTAATACACAAACGATTTGCGATTTAAATTGTTGAAATAAGTTGATGTAAATTGAAATAAACAAACACTGCTACCTGCCTTTAGTTGTGTTTTATCTATGTTGATTATTGAACCCATTCTGCTGAGTAAGTTGTGATTATTGACGATAATTGATTGGTGATTTTTAAAGCGGTTAAAAAAAACGATTGAAAAATATTTAATCTGGTGTTGGATAATGACCCCATTCCGCCAAGTAGTGCATGCAATAGTTCTTTTGTTCCCTTGATTGAAATTAACCAAGTTACCAAGGTACCAAATGGCTCATGTGAGGTACGAATGAACTATTAGTATTACTTTTAACGAACAGCCAGGTTACGAAACAGCCCATATTCATATTGATATACCAGTTCAATGACTTTTAGACTTCGTTCTCAAAAAAGCATAAGGCATCTCATCAAATTAAACATAACTAATTTCACATCATGAAGGTCTACATACAGTATCCAATACCAATAGTCACTAGTACCAATGCGGTTTACAATTCTCAGAATTATGTTTATTATCAGTGTACAATGTAAGTGTAGTGTTTACTCTTGTGTTTAGTCTTATGGTCACTGCTACAATCTACCGACCTGGTGGTAGACATTCTTGACAAATATATTCCCAAAGCAATCTTTATAACACACACTCTTCGTGACCGTTGAAACAAAACACTACAGATAACAACCGACAGTCTGGTCGGATATAAAAAAAACCCCAAACGAACCCAATCAGACAGCGGACTGGGCTGAGCAATGGCTAAAAACGAAGTCAAAACATGAAAAACAGACCTCTAAATTTTGGTGTTTTCTTCTTCCGTTATCACCCTTCTAAGTTTAAGCTATGCTAATTCAATATTAAGGTGGAACATTTGCGGTATTGTGCCCTATTCAAACGCCCAATTACGAATAATATACAAGAAAATCAATGATTAAATGTGTCATATACTTACACTCCTAAATGATAGATAATTCCAAGCTTCCGAAATGACGTCACACTTACACACCCGAATGGTTTCTGTATAAGGAAGTTTCCGTTAAATGGATTGATTATCCAGACTGAATATTGCTCGGCTTGTACTTATAGCAAAATTCAATCTGCTGTCAGTGGTAGCTTTGCGGTGAACACCAAATGCACTCCGATGATGTACAAAGAGAGAATTTACAAATGAATGAATAAGAAGCAATAGTAAATTCAAAAAAAGTATCTGTATAGCTAAACAAATGTTGTATAACGCATTGCCACCCGACAAGTTGTAGGTTTCTCATGATGAAAGCATTCAATCAATGGAGCATTATTCTGACAGGGAACAATAATAGAACATTCAACAAAAAAAAGAATTTGCATGGTATAGCTAAACAAATGCTGCATATCGCATTGACATCCGGCAAGTTGTAGTTTTCTCGTGATGAAAGTATTCAATAATGTGCAGAAAATCTGAATACGTTAATAATACGACAACTCCCAAAACAACCAGCAAGATATAAATGCACGAAAATAATTGCTGATTAAATTATTTTGCCTATATACTGTTTTTTTAGGACTTGGAATTTTGTCTATTTGGATTGTGCGTTCTTAGTTTTATTTTACTTGATTGCTAGTAATTAGTAAAACACCGCTTCTCTAATTCGAGAGACCAAAAGACCAAGACTACTAAACAAGCACCTGCTGCGCACAATATATGCGCAATATTCGAAATCGTTTCCGCTTCCTTTCTTTAACTTCAACGACAAAAGACACATCTCTTCTTCTCTTCTTCTGATCTTTCACACGCATTTTCACCAAGCACACACATTAATATATTTCTTTGCATACGCCATAATTAACTAACTACGATACACTAGATCTTATTTGATTGATGCTTAGCATTGAAATGATAGAAAAAATTCCCGAGCTATTTGTTAGCAATGATCGGTGGGAAACCAAAACAAAATGTCGGATGTGATGTCTAGAATGGATATATGAATGTTTTCGAGAATTCGGCCTTAATGCCTTGAGTTTTTGAAAAGTCTGTTTAAAATACTGCTTTACTGATCCGACATAAAATATAACAACTGTTGAACTAATCATTTCTTGCCGATTTTTAGTTAGGAAACTACAATTCTAATTCAATTTATCCCTTAGTAATTTAGTTACGTCTGACTACTAGTACTAGTTCAGCTCTAAACGTTGGTCTCATTACACTCACCCTGAACGTTCAGGGATTGTCCCATTCAATCAATGTCGAAAAAAAATTGGAGAACAGTCAATTTTGCTGGACAACTTTTCACTGCTAACCGACGGGGTGTCAATCCGTGTGAAAGCATGCACAATGTGAATGTAGCGCCTGTACATTGCGTTTCGTCTTGTATGACCAACATTCCTGAATATGGAGGTTGACCTGCAGTTAGAGTGCAATGGCGGGGAAATGTAACTTGATTGGAGGGGACGTATTTTAAACAGCGTGTTGTGTCGCTCATACTGTCTCTAGCGAAGTAAGCAGGGTCTTATTTTGTCACTAAGATGTTCGTTTACATTGTACAAGCGCCCACAAGGATTGGCACCCCATCGTTTGGCAGTGAAAAGTTGCCCAGTAAAATTGACTGGGATTTCAATTATTTTCGACATCGATTGAATGGGACGGTCCCTGAACGGTCAGGGTGAGTGTAATGAGACCGACGTCCAGAGGTGAACTAGTCTGACTACTAACTAGTACTAGTTACTAGTAGTATTAAAATGTGCCAGTTTCACACATGGTTAAAATATTAAAATTGTGTCGTGGTGAGTTAAAATTATTTAAAAACGGGGTACAAATAGACATCCTGTACTTGGAGATATACAGGGTATCACTGTCTGCCTTGTTGTGGCGCTCTGAATACCTAGACATTGGGTGAATTCACTCTTAATCATTATTCCCCTCACATTGTTAGTCTCAGAATGACATGTCCACAGATTCCATTACATTCTTGTAACCCCACAAATAATTTAAGAATTATATTTAAACTCGTATCCATTCAAAATATATCTAGTAACGGAGACACAATGATCAAGAGCTGCTGATGTGCTTGGCGAGGTATAATTTAGCTTAACCGAAAAGTGGTAATATAAGACCCCCAGACATAAATAGGTTTTTTGGGCACATAATTTTATTCAAATAGGATCAAACTAGGTCTTCAGAGTAAAACAAAAAAATAAGAGTATTAACAGTGATGATCTGTATAAAGTATATTTTAAACCATACAAATCTACAAATAACTTAACATACATTATGCAAGAGCTAAATATGCCTATTGTAGGCCTGAACTGTTATATAAACTATTAATTAGACATTGATTAAAGATACATTATGTAAGATAAAGAGCTGTGAGTTCCTGCTATAATAGTTTAAAAAACTAGATAATGTAAAGGTAATTTGTTGAAAATTTCAGTCAAATTGATCCACTATGAACTGAGATATCTGCTTTGTATATTTCCACCTAGCCTCGTTCATCATTACTAAAAATAGTACGTTAAAAAGCATAGTCTCGATTATCAGTTGTTTTGATTTTATTATCAATGAGCTTTATAGCAGCATATAGGAATCTAATCCAGTCGATATCAAAGGCTAGCCTTGACATTGAGAGTTGATTATGGTCTGGATTAGAAGATTTTAGGCCTAAAGAAAGACATGAAATAGGCAGATTTAGCTCTTATATAATGCATGTTCAACTTATCCAGACAATAATCAACTGTCAAAGCTAGCCGGCGATATTTGTTGGATTATAATCCGATTTTCTGCATAACTTTCCTTCTCGATTTAACAATTAAATGGATAATTGAGACTATGATTTTGTTGTACCGACTTCAGTAATGAGGCTAGGCAGAATTTTCAACCGCCTTATTCTCAGTTCATAGTGGATCAATTTTCAGAAAATTGCCTTTACATTATTTTCAGAAAATTGCCTTTACACTATCTAGTTAACTATTATAGTGAGAACTATCAACTCGTTATCTAATCTCCCATAGTGTATCTTTAATTGTTATTTTCATTGTAGAATTGTCTTCTGATGGGTTTGGTAGATTACCTAGATATGCCTTCAGATCTAGATATTAGAATAACCAAAACAATATCATTCGTAAGAAAGATTCCTAATACAAAGCTAGCACCGAGAGTAGAACAGATTAGACACTTGTAACCAGCAAAATATTAAAAGCAAAAGGGAGGGGGGTATACAAGACCCCTTGTAATAGTAATACTCGTAGCTTCTTGTTGTCACTTCTTCACATCCATTCTATTTGCAGCATTATACTTCAAAATGTATAAAATTCTCACCAGACAACTAGAAAACAGTTTCTCACAAACGTTAGGGATATGGTTGTGGGGCAGTGCTGGATTAACCATAAGGCAAAATAGGCACGTGCCTTAGGTCCAGCCAAAAATAATGAAGAATGAGGTAAAAAAAAAAAGAAAATTATCAGGTGGTGACAAAAATGCTTGCCTTTATTTTTATGTTAATAAATTGCAATCTTCTTCATCTACGCGTTTGTCCCTAGGGGTGTTTGTCGGAGCGGCCCCTTTTACTGACCGCGGGGCCAGGACGGTGGTCCGTTGCTCTCTTCCGGGAAACTTTTGAAAAGTGAACCCAAAATATGCCATTTGGTGACATACATGAATCTGATTTATGGGGGCGGGGACTGAGATAACGTTCTTTTGCTGAGTTAATAAAAATGTCAAGAAATGTTTAAAACCAGCCTCAGGAAAGTGTCTCGCACTCATATCTAGCTATGATCAAACTTGCTGAGGCCTTAAAATGTATTTGGGATCCCAACAAACAGGTGACTTGATAATTAGTAAATTTACGGGCGACAGTGTCGGGTGAATCCGATAAAAAAAATTTGATGAAATTCGGAACCCCATTGCAGGATTCCGAATAGCAACCCACACCAAGCACACCCGACGCAGAAAGTCTTATTATACCAGCCCATTCCAGACTCCAGTGTTGACTTGGCGGTACGTTAAAGCCACCAGCCACGTACAGCATGATAATCATCGTTCTATGGCGGGTCCAATAATCCCCCCACACCATATTTAAGACGAATTGGACAAAAATAAATTGTTCTTTTTTTGTCCGACCGGCCCCTCGTGCGATGGGCCAATCCGCCCCTGTTTGTCCCTAAAAGCTTCCATACTCTGACAAACGGTTGGCATGATGTTTCGTCCCTTTACACACATTCATATTTTAAAAAAAAAAATCATTGATTTCGCAATTGACATTATGTATTTCACGTACCCGAATTATAAACATGCATAGACCAACATAACGAGTGAAACATTGTTGAAAACAAGCTAATATGACCAGGGCCGGATTAACCATGGGGCACAGGCCCCAGAGCCCCCCACATTAGGGGGCCCCCCACACAATTTTTTAGTTGCGTCCAATCACCTCTAGAAATGCCATCATTTCATAGCACTCGCATTTATCACCACGTCCGGATTAACCATGGGGCATAGGCTCCAGGACCCCAAACATTAGGGCCCCCCCCCCCCCCACAAAAAATCTTAGTTGCGTCCAGCCCGTCTCCTCTAGAAATGCCATCATTTCATAGTACTTGCATGGATTAGTCCAATGAAATAACGCCAGAATGCGCTAATTTTTTTCTTGGGGAGGTAGGCTTCTCAATGGCTCCACACAAGTGCCTGAAATGCCAGGAAATCATGTTTCCGGCCTCTTATTTATGAAAATTTCCAGAAAAATAAGGCGCCCCCTCCAAAAACATTGACAACCTTTCAATTATAAAATAATACACTTGATTATGATCACAAAGTGATGCCCCTAAGGCACTGATGAGTCGGTCGGTTTTAATGGCGCCTACACCTGATCCAAACTTTCTTATTTCTCTTATGTCGAGGCTATCGGGCGCCACCACGGGCGCGGACACCAGAAGCGAATTCAAAAAATCTGCCGCCATATAAAATACAAAATTGCCACTCAGATATCACCCAGATGGCAGAAAAACGTGTTTCCTGCATCGATATTTTTAAAATTTTCTGCTGGAGGACCCCAGACAAGGGTGCCGTCTCCAAAGGCGAAGGGCCTCTCTTATCACCTCTTTCTGGATCGGCGTCTGACCCACCACATGACATTTAAGGGTTCGTTTTAGTCGCCCTTATTCACATTTGACAGGACCTTGTTGGTCTTTGGGGCCGCCGCCACTAAATTATATGATTAGACATTTTCGTTCTTGTCGCCCTATCCACGTCGCCTTATGGTGTTTCGGACTAGTTCTAGTTTAGAGGATAGCGCTGCCGAAATTGACATACGGGAGCGACGTTGATTACAGCTCCAAGCCCCCCACCCCCACGTACACACATGCACCGTTCCGCACTCAGTAACTCGGGCATTATATTGGCGTCCCCAACGCTCTGCTACACCCCCACTTTTACAATCCTACATACGGCCCTGCCCAAGACCCCCTTGTGGGGCTTCGCGCCTTCGGCGCTCGCGGTCGGTGATCAGGGGCCCCTCATATGTTCCAGGCCCCAGGGCCCCCACCATGGTTAATCCGGCGTTGAATATGACTAGGAAAGCGAAGTTTGAAGGTGGAAATTCTGATGGCGGTTAAATAAAAGGACAATCCTCAGCCTGGTCAGCCGTACAAAACGTCTTGGTATACTGACGCACTTCTCTGCATTGAAAGTGATTTACTTCATAAATTGACTTTAAAATTTTGCAGTCACAAAAGTACGCAAAGTTGTAATCGAACTAGGCAGTGCATGGGAATATGTAGGAATCTAGGACACTTATAGTAAATTCCCTTTGTCAACGAGCCCAACATATCTGTATTTTCAGGCCACCTATCAAAATGTGCCTTGGGGCCAGCAGAGCTTTAATCCGGCACTGTTGTGGGGTCCCGAAATACCCCTTGAATATGCACAAGGGTTAAAGGTGATGTTTGCATGGTCGCTGGACATTTACTGACACAAGAAAATCAACAACCCATATAGAGGCCACAATACACAGGCCCGACAGAGTGGGTAGGCTATGGGGGGGGGGGGTAGCCCCCACGCAATAATTTGGCCTCAAATGCTATTTTCTCCAGGTTATTACAGCCCCTGGACCCTCACCTATAAGGACCTAGGATTGGGGTCCCCACTATTGCCAGAGTTATGGACCTTGATAGCTAGAACAGCTGGTGGTGGGAATGATCTGCCAATCTCAGAATGGTAATTTGATGTTTTTTCAAAACAACTCTAGTTATACACCAGGTCATTTTGGGACTAACATGGTTTAATTTTTTTTCTCAATATTTTGCTTGCGTGTATAGGGGTCTTTAGCAGTGGGAGGAAACCGGAGGACCAAGAGAAAACCCACGAGGTTGGACAGGCGACCCTACTCCTTGCCATGTACAACTGGGGATTCGAACCATGCCAGTTGACTCAATGACAGGCATGCACGTTAACCATTCAGCCATCCACCCCACCCACCCCCTCTAGTTATACATGCGCTCTCAAATTAATAGAAGTTGCATGTAACATTCTCAGTATTGGTTGCATCTTCTACAGACCTGTATGAGTAGTACTAATCCCTAGCTTTTCAAAGATCACATCTTTGTGTTTGAGAGAATCGATCTGTAGTGTGTTGACGTAAAAACATAAAGAACTGATGATGTTACATTTAAAATTTTCAGCTTACAGGAGCTAAATCGTTAATATTTTGAACCTAGAAATTAGCACAAATGTGTCGCATCGCATATAATAATGTAATATGAATGTGTCTAGCACCATTCTTCGAGTCATTTGTTACAAATGGCACTTAAACGCATTATTTGGTACAAGATTCGTGTTCCAATGGCAAAATGTTTATATCAGAAGCCCATCTTTTTCCGGAAAGATCACAACATCAATGTTGATTTAAATTGGCTCATATATTTGGTGTTTTCAATGTCAAAGATTTTGGATGATATTGAGTTGAGACTTAGCTAATCCAGTTCCATTAAAATCAGATAAAAAATATATATCCCAATAAATAATGGGTTTACTTGTCAGCAGTAACTAGACGAATGACTTAATTACGTATCTAGTTCAAATTAAAACGTATCAGAGATGCCAGATACAAGCTACAAATTTTTGCTACAATCAAATAGCAAAATGTAGACATTGAATTCAGAAGCAAGTGTGAATGAACAGACTGTGATGAAGACAACATATCTTTACATTACGAGGCCCCAAATCAGGGCCGGATTAACCTTGTGGGGGGCCCGGGACATGCCAACAGTGGGGGGGGGGGGCAATGTTGTTTGTTCAAATTGTTCGTACTGACCGCGGATCGTACTAGTATATTCTTCGCCCCCTTGAGTGTCTGGGGTGTTTCCCTCCAGGATTTTTTAAAAATTAGGATTAATTTCAGTGCATCTGAGACAATTTAAACAGCGATTTCATTGAAGTTTTGAATTCGTTGACAATTTCAGTATTTTAAACATACCCTATCAATCATGATGTTTTCATTTACTTTATTTTAGTGAAATAACTTTAGGTGAAACTCCGTTGTCTGTTAATTTCCCGGGACTGGTTAGGCCCCAACAATCACATCGCGGGATCGGGTCCCCGGAACTGGTTAGGACCGATTGACTGGTAGAACCTCTAAAGTTATGTAATTTAGTTAATTTTAGGGCCTAACCGATCTCTGCCCCACCCCCCGGAAATCTGTTGGTACCTACCAGTCCCGGGGCCCCCAATATCCCTTACTGCCCAGGGCCTCATTCCTCGCCCCTCAGCCCAGGCATTGGTTAGCTCCGTCCGTGATAGAATAATAGTATGACCCAGAATTGTGAGGGACATTTGTCCCACTTTGCCTCCCCTAGATCCGGCACTGCCCCAAATAAAAGATATTATTGCTGGAACCATTCATTTTGTCTTCACGAACTCCGAAAATTATGAGGCGATTAAGGCCCTGGGCCTTTTGAGTTGAATGTGTGGCTGTCTCCATTTCTAGAAGTAGTAAATATAACAATATGATCTGTATTGAATGTATATCTGGTGTATACTATTCAGGTATTCTGTTTGTATTATGCAGTGTGATTTATGTTTGAGCATGTCGATCATACGTCACAGTAAAAATGAAAACTAATAACGGGAAGATATTACAAATAACCCATTAATATCTGGAGAATAGAAACCAAAAGTAGGAAGATATAAATTTGCTAAAGGAAAATTAAAGTTTGATTTTAATATTGACCGGGGACAGTATATAGCAATGGCTGATGCTGGAGTTCTCTATACCAATGAATTTGATGTTTTAGGAAAATTGGGACAGGGGGCATTTGGAGTTGTTTATCTAATTCAACACAAAATAACCAAAGATAAGGTAGGCCTACTGTCAATATTAAACACTGCATAAGTTGTATCAAATTATATGAAAAGGGGTTTAAAGTCCTGCAGTTCTGGTATAAGAACTAGTTGTGTCAGCTGTAAGATCTGACAACTATTCTGAATCCCCTGGGGCCTGTTTCACGAAATTTTAACTAATATAAAATTCAAATTTAAGTAATTTTGATTGGATAATATTAGATTGATTTTAGTGCTTTATGTAGCCATTCAAAATTGAAGTATCACTAAAATTTGGTTTTGATCTTAAGTTAAAATTTTGTTAAACAGGCCCCTGTTTTAATGTATGATAGATAATAAGGCAATTATATCAGTGGCGGATAAAGCTCCACCAAAGCCTGAGGTGGCAGTTGCTGGGGGGCCTATAATAGTAAATGCAGGAGGACTGCACTACACGCAAAACAAACAAATAAAAAACAAAAACAAAAAATCTACAAGATAAACCTGCGGACAAGACAGAAAATAGACATTGCAAACACTAAACAATATCAAATCAAGTGAGGGCATGTTTAAAATTGCCTGGGCCTAATTAATTTCGGGTCAGGGCTTATGCTGGTCCCTGTTGGGCCTAAACCACACCCCCTAACATTCATTAATTGTCTATGCGTTTTAAATCGTATCAGACAAATTTAATATTTTTTTTTTTTTTTTAAAATCTTTGGGCCTGAGGCTGCAGCCTCATCAGCCTCAATGATAATCCGCTACTGAATTATATAACTTAAACTTTCGAAAGCAGACAAAGAGAAAGTATCCTAAATTTGTCATAGTATTGAAACGAACAAATCAACTTTGATAAACGGAATTATTCGTATCAGGCCCGCAAGATGGTTATGTGTCCCCCGAAATGGTGAGGTGCCTCATAATAACCACTTGATTGATGGTACGCCCAAAACGGCTTGATCTGTGAGGTGCACATTGTTGGGCCATACATAATGCATAATGCAGAGTAAGATTGGTTTGGCGCCCATGACTTGATCAATGGGGCGGCCAAAACAGCGTGATTGGTGGGTCGCCTCATCCTGGAGGGGCGTCCTTAATGCTGAGATTTGTGGGTCACCCACTACAACATCATAGGCGCCCCTGAATGAATTGGGTGCCCTAAATGCCTTGATAATCTGCATAAATTCACTCTAACTTGATTGCGAACTTTTCATTTTTCTAATAATTTATTATAGGTTAAAGTCGTATTTATTTTTTAAATTTGTATAATGTATATTCAAAATATCATAATACGCCAATATTGCAAATTCAACCTCAAACTTGAAATTCATTGAAAGTGTAAGACATGTCCATTTCCCTGAAAAATATGTCCCACAGGGTAAGACAATCGGCCCATTTGCCTATCTGGATTAAGCTCAGCCCCCCCCTCCAAAAAAACCACTGGTTGTGCGCCATTTGGTCCATGATTCAACCGAGTGGAGCGAATAGAATTCATTTTAATATTCCAGATAGGGGCAGGCTAGATTAAGACCTTTCGGGACAAGTAATTGGTATTGAAAAGGTTATGTCCTGGTACATATATCCTGAAATAATTTGAGCCATGCATCCAATCCACCAAAACCTGAGATGAAAAACTACACTCTTCCGACGGGCATATGTACCCTATAGAGGCTGATTAAAAAATGAATTTTTGTCCCCCGCCTTTCGAAGAAAGCAGGGGACTATTAAAATGGGTCTGTCCGTCCGTCCGTCCGTCCGTCCGTCCGTCCGTCCGTCTGTCCGTCCGTCCGTCCGTCCGTCCGTCCGTCTGTCTGTCCGTCTGTCTGTCTGTCTGTCTGTCTGTCTGTCTGTCTGTCACACTTTTTGGGACACAATAACTCTCTTTCTAATTGAGCTAGAATATTCAAACTTGGTGTAGGTGTTTATCAGGTCATTACCTTGATGGAGTTCGAAGATAAGCATTTTCCGCTTAGGGTAAGCAAAGATAAGCAATTTGATTGGTTGATGCTTTGGGACACGATAACTTAAGTTGTAATTAAGCGAGAGTGATGAAACTTGGAATATAGTTTTATTTCATCAATACCTTGACTAAGTTTGATAATGAGCATTTTCTGCTAAGGGTAAGCAGAGCGATAAGCAATTTGATTGGCTGAGACTTTGAAACATAATAACTCTCCTTCTAATTGAGCTAGGATATTCAAACTTGGTGTAGGTGTTTATTAGGTCAATACCGTGATGAAATTCGAAGATGAACATTTACCGCTTAGGGTAAGCAGAGATAAGCAATTTGATTGGTTGATGCTTTGAGACGCGATAACTTGAGTTGTAATTAAGTTAGAGTGATGAAACTTGGTATATAGTTTCATTTCATCAATACCTTCACCGAATTCAATAATGTGCATTTTTATACGCCCACATTTTCATGTGGACGTATTATGTCGTCGCCCCTGTCCGTCTGTCCGTCCACAATTGTTTGTGGACTCTCTACAGGTCACAATTCATGTCGGATTTTGACGAAACTTGAAATATGGGTTTATCCCCAACAGATCTCGGCTGCTTTTGATATTGGCATGTATCGGATCAAAACTTCATGGATTATGGCCCCTGATTGTACAAAAAATCACGTTTTTAGCTTGTGGACCCTATAGAGGTCACAAATTTGAACCGATTTTGATGAAACTTGACATGCATGTTTAAAACCCAATGATCTTGGTTCCTTTCGATATTTGCGCCTATCGGAACGTAATTTCCTGAATTATGGCCCCTGATTGTCCGAAAAATCACCTATTTTAGCTCGTGGTACCTCTGGAGGTGACAATTATTATCTGATTTGAAAAACCGTTCGATTATATCACCGTTACACCCTAAGGAAGGTTGAGTTCAAATTTCGGAAAAATCGGACCAAAATTACCATACAAAATGGCCGCCGTTCATACGCGAAGACTGTTAAAAAATGGTATATCAAGGTTGTGGACCCTGTAGAGATCACAATTTTAATTCGATTTAAGATGAAACTTGAAATGCATGGTTATAACCCAAAGATCTTGGTTCCTTTCGATATTTGCGCATATCGGATCGTAACTTTCTGAATTATGGCCCCTGATTATACGCAAAATCGCCTTTGTTTAGCTTGTGGTTCCTCTGGAGGTCACAATTATTATCTGATTCAAAAAATCGTTTGATTATATCACCGTTACGCCCTAAGGAAGGTTGAGTTCGAATTTCGGAAAAATTGGACCAAAATTGCCATACAAAATGGCCGCCATTCGTACGCGAATACTGTTTAAAAAATGGTATATCAAGGTTGTGGACCCAGTAGAGGTCACAATTTTAATTTTCGATTTTGATGAAACTTGAAATGCATGGTTATAACCCAAAGATCTTGGTTCCTTTCAATATTTGCGCATATCGGATTGTAACTTCCTGAATTATGGCCCCTGATTATACGCAAAATCGTCTTTGTTTAGCTTGTGGTCCCTCTGGAGGTCACAATTATTATCCGATTTAAAAAATCTTTTGATTATATCACCGTTACACCCTAAGGAAGGTTGAGTTCGAATTTCGGTAAAATTCGGAACAAAATTGCCATACAAAATGGCCGCCGCGTGTACGCGAATACTGTTATAAAATGGTATATTAAGGTTGTGGACCCAGTATAGGTCACAATTTTGATTCAATTTTGATGAAACTTGAAATGCATGGTTATAACCCAAAGATCTTGGTTCCTTTCGTTATTTGCACATATCAGATCATAACTTCCTGAATTATAACCCCTGATTGTCCGAAAAATCGCCTATGGTCCCTCTGGAGGTCACGATTATTATCCGATTTAAAAAAACGCTTGACTCTATCACCATTACACCATACGGAAGGTTGACTTTGAATTTCAAGGAAATCGGACCATAATTGCCAGACAAAATGGCCGCCGTTTGTACGCTAATAGTGTTAAAATATGGTATATCAAGGTTGTTGACCCAGTATAGGTCACAATTTTAATTCGATTTTGTTGAAAGTTGGAATGCATGTTTATAACCTAAAGATCTTGATTCTTTTTGATATTTGCGCATATCAAATTGTAATTTAATGAATTATAGCCTTTGATTGTAGGAAATATCACTTTCGGTTTTGCTTGTTCTCTATCCATGTCTCGAAAATGTGGGCGTATCCTGCCTGGCAGTGCCAGCTTACTATCTTTCTGCTCAGGGTAAGCAGAGCGATAAGCAATATGATTGGCCGAGACTTTGGAACATAATAACTCTCCTTCAAATTGAGCTAGGATATTCAAACTTGATGTAGGTGTTTATTAGGTCAATACCTTGATGGAGTTCGAAGATGGGCATTTTCTGCTTAGGGTAAGCAGAGATAAGCAATTTGATTGGTTGATGCTTTGGGACGCAATAACTTTAGTTGTAATTAAGTGAGAGTGATGAAACTTTGTATATAGTTTTATTTCATCGATACCTTGACTAAGTTCAATAATGAACATTTTCTGTTGAGGGTAAGCAGAGCGATAAGCAACTGATAGGTCTAGACTTTGAAACACAAAAATTCTCCTTCTGATTAAGGTAGAATGTTCAAACTAGGTGTAGGCGTACATTAGGTGAATGCCTTGATGGAGTTTGATGATGAACAATGTCTGATTCTATCTGGTAGAGAGTGATGAAACTTAGTGTATAGTTTGATTGCTCAATACTTTTGAAAAAAATAAATGTGCGAATTATTAATATGTGTCATCTATTTATTTTGGGATTTCGGCGGGGGACATCAGCCTCACTGTTGGCTTGTCAGAATTAACGAATGCCAAAACAACATTAGAAGATGATGTGTGAATAGTTTAGTTTCATTTAGCAATGTTAAATCTTAGAGCGCAATGCATCCTGCAGATACAAAAACATAGAGCTGAACGAACCTGGCACCAATTTGGCCCTGAGGCGTTCTTCTTTCTTTTGAATGTAGTACTTCTGACTTATTTTTTTGGCTATGTATTTTATTGTATTGTAAATGTTTGGTACTGTGGAACCACGGTTACTCAATGGGTAAGGTGCGGGTTGGATTCCAGTGTTTCCCCATGTCACTGGTGTAAAACAGGGGGCCTGGCAAGGAACAGTGTCTAGTTGTTCAGGTGATATGAAAAACTATCATCCTGTTTAGTGTCACCGACCGGGTGTATCGTTCATCATAACCATTCACAAATAAATAGGCCTCGATTAACATAACAAACTTCAAACTTTATTCATAATATATCAGTATATATTTACACACAGGTCTAGATGAGTTTCATATGGCTAACCGCCTCACAACTTCTGTTATATTACTTATTGGCTAACCGCCGAGCTACCCGCTCCAATCTATATCGTGTTTCTCCTCGACTCTCTCGCGCGCGCCAAAAAACCCAACGTCATGCATATCATTAACAGACTCATCTCCACAGTTAAAGGGAGGCAACTACATTTAATAATTCCTTATACTTCATCATATATTTCTAATTAATCAGAGGGACCCGAATCCTGACATTCTCCCACTCTTAGCTTGAATGACGTCCTCGTCATTATAATGTTATTATAAAGATGTACAAACATATTTAAATTAAACTTATTTTGTAAACAACGAATAATGCTTCAACTTCTAATATTAACATTTCAAGTAATAGAAACTTATATGATTATTATTAAATATTATAAATTATGACTCCTTTAGAATTTAACTTATCAAGAGAAACAAGCATTTATATATTTACCAAATAACAATGTTTAAGAAAATAACACAAACTTCTATAACTATTTCTTATAGTTTAATAATTACTATACTGATACTCCAAGTTTTAGGTTACCTTGGTGTTCATAACAACAGCCAATATCATAACATTAAAATGTTTCTTCTAACTTTCTAACATACATGAACATTACAAATTAGAATTTAGAACCTTAAAAATTAACTATTATATTGACCACATTTTGCTGCATCACCATATAATTCAAAACCATCATAATGCTTAGTAAAACGCTGTCTTTTAGATTGTCTTAACACCGGTTGACTAACATGTTCAACGGAAGGGTTAACAAGTGTATTTGGTAACAAACTATCATTACTGTCATTGTCACACTGAGGTATTTCAGTGGTTTCTGTATCACTATATGTATCATTAGGTTCATGCAATACAGGGGTGGGGAATTTCACATAACCAATCAAATTGTCATTCTCATCAGAAGAATAATAGTCATTTTCTTCAGTATTCACTGACGGATTAGTACACTGTTTCTGTTTTCTATACCGACACTTCGCACTATTATTAATAGTTTTATCTGGAAATAAAGTCCGATTACACACTTTCTTCAACTTATTATGATGAATCATTATTTTTCTACCATCATTTCTCTCAACTTTATACAACACAGGGTTATCTTTGAATGTCTCAATCACATTACCACTGTGGTCCCATGTTTGATTAATACAGTCCTTAATTAGCACATTGTCGCCAACTTCTAACGATTGAAATTGTACATGTTTATCTCTTTCTGATTTATAACGATTATGAGTAATTTCTAAATTGCTACGCGCAAATTGAACAGCTTTTGTCATCTTCCTTTCTAAATTCCTAGCGTAATCGTTTATACTCAAAGTTTTATTGTTATCATTCATTGTAGGAAACATCATTTCAGCAGGAAGTTGTGTTTCACGACCACGATGTAGAAAGTTAGGAGTAAATCCTGTTGCACTATGTACTGTTGAATTATGCGCCAAAGAAAGAAAGGGCAACATATCAACCCAACGATAATTATTAATTGTGTACACTTTTAACATACTCTTTAAAGTATTGTTCCACCTCTCAATAGCACCATTACTAGTAGGAGAATAAGGAAGAGTTCTGACACCCTTAACATTAAGTACGTTACACATTTCTCTAAATAGTTCACTTGTGAAATTACTTCCACGGTCTGACAAGATTGTTTTAGGAATAACACCTTGTTTACAAAAGTATTCTCGCACTAGAGTATCAGCAGTTTCTTTAGCAGTTAAAGTCCTTAAAGGGAAAGCTTGTGAAAACTTAGAGAAATCGTCCATTACACATACTGCATACAGATATCCTTCTTTCGATCGAGTTAAAGGACCTATACAATCAATACAAAGTTTTTGATCTGGAGACATGGGCCTTAACGGTTCTTGTAAAGGGGGCACTTGGACACTACGTTTACATGCAACACACGATTTACACGAGTTAATCCAATTTCTACAGTCTCTTTTCATACCAATCCAAAAGAATTTTGAGCGCAATCTATTAAGTGTATTGGCAACACCTCTGTGACCAGCTAAGATATGATCATGCATCAATTCCAGAATTCTATATCTAAATTTTTCAGGAATGATAAGTCTATGCACATTATTGTCTGGATGTACATACCATAATAGTCTATACTCAATTTTACATTTAGAATAAATGTTCCAATATGATCTCAACTCAGTATTATCTACAATCTCTTCAAGGGAACACTTTTTACCATCATTAATCCAACTAATAACAACAGAAAGATATTTATCTTCAGACTGTGCAAGTTCCATTTCTTCTTTAGACAAGTAGGATAACCATGAAGAATCCTGCAAATTTACGGAAGTCACAACACTATCTCCTGTAATCGAACAATCTTCACATCTGTCATATGAAGGATACCTCGAAAGAGCATCAGCGACCCGGTTCAACATACCTGGGCGATGACGTATTTCAAAATCATAATTTGATAGTATTTCAATGTATCTGGCTAAAATTGCTGACTGCTTTGATTGACTTGACATCAAGAAAGTTAGGGCACGACAGTCTGTTCGAAGAATGAATTTACTACCTAATAGAAAATGTCTATACTTTTGTACAAAATATATCATTGACAAAGCTTCTTGTCTATGGGCTGAATAGTTTTTCTCTGCACCATTTAACTGTCTCGAACCAAAAGCTATTGGTTTATCTTGACCATCAATTTCCTGTGATAAGACAGCTCCAATCGCAAATCCACTTGCATCGGTTGTCAACAGAAATGGCTTATTAAAGTTTGCATGAATAAGAATCGGGGGACTTATTAACAATTTCTTCAGTTTTTGGAAAGCATTTTGTCTTTCATCTGTCCAGTTCCATTCAACATTATCTTTAGTTAATTCTGTAAGGGGGGTTGACATCTTTGCAAAGTCCTTAATAAATTTTCGATAATACTGCAACATTCCCATGAATTTTCTGACATCTTTTACATTTTCAGGACACGGCCAATCTTTAATAATCTGTATTCTATCAGGGTCCATCTCGATACCATCAGAAGAAATCTTATATCCAACAAAACGTGTTTCTGTCTTAAACCAGCTACATTTAGAAGGTTTGATGTGTAGATTGTGTTTCTTAAGGCGAGCCAGAACCTGTTCTATGGCTTCAACATGGCTAATTTCATCTTTACTGCATATCATAATATCATCTATGTATACGAAACATACTGTTCCTTCAAGATCTCCTAAAACCGCTTTCATCATACGACAGAAACTTCCGGGGCTCCGATTTAAACCAAATGGGGTGCGGCGATATTGAAAAGTACCTTCAGAACATACAAAGGCTGATATTGGTCTACTTTCCTCAACTAAAACTTGTTGGTGGAAACCAGATTGTAAATCAAGATTGGTGAAATATTTCATACCATGTAGTTGGCTTAATACATCTTCGATGTTGGTAATTGGAAAAGTTTCATTATACACTTGGGCATTAACTCTTCTAAGATCTACACATATTCTTATACCTCCATCGTTTTTCTGTACTATTACCAATGGGCTAGACCAGTTACTTGTACTTTTTTCTATGATTCCAGCATCTAACATATTCTTTAGTTCTTCTTTTAAATTATCCTTAAGGTGGTAGGGCACTCGTCTAGGCAATGACTGAATTGGCCTGGCATCCGGTTTTAGTTCTATCTTGTGTGGTACGATGTCACATTCTCCCAAATCCCATTTATTTCTGGAGAAAACTTCATGATAATCAGCACATACTTTTTCTAATTTCTTCTTACTGTCAGGAGAAATGTCAATGTTTTCATAGTCTACAATTTGGTCATTTTTCACATCTTCAGGGCATTTAACAGTTAAATGATTAGAATTAAATTGAACTTCACTTGTACTTTGTACAATTCTATTCAATTGGCTCATTGAATTTGAATCTAATTTAGCAAGTTCATGAAAAAATGCTTCCACTTCTTCAACTTCACCCAAACAGCTTCCACGCTTGGCTTGAATGGACTTGCATGTTTTATTTACAACAAGTATGTTTATTAAGTCACGTTCAGGTTTTACGAAACAATTAGTTACAACAAGTCCTTCTACCTGCAAATTACCGTTATGATTAATGCTAAATTGTCTATTATCTAGGTTAGGCACATCTTCAGAATCCCACTTTACTTTAGCTAGGACTACACGTTCTGAATAAGGGGGAATAACTGTGTTTTTAACAAGTAATGTTTTATTTGAAGGTATTTGTTTTACACTGGTCAGGGGCTTTCCATTTGAAGAAACTAACATCAAGTCTTGACCTTCAATTGTGAATACATTTCTCAATAGATCTACATTACAACCATATCTTCTCATGAAATCAGTTCCTAAAATAAGATCGCAATTCAACTTTTCAGTAACCAAAATTGTATGAGAATAAATTTTATCATTCAGGGGAAAAGTGATTGCTGCAACGAATGATCCTGCAACTGGTAAAGTTTGTTCAGATGCTACAGAAACTTTAGTATTAACATGTCGCAAGTTTGTCTCTGGTAAATGTTTATTCAACCACTTCAATGAGGAAATAGAAATATCACTTCCGGTGTCTGTAAGCGCTCTGACATCAATTCCATTTATTTTCGTATTAATAAATACACCTTTATCTGGGTGAAAACTTGAAACAACTCCAGAATTTCCAACTTCCATTTTCTCAGCTACCGGTATACATGCAGGTTCAATTCTTCTTATATCTTCCCAAACTTCTTCAAGTTTCATTTCAGGATTTTTATTTTCTAAATTAACCGTATTGGTATTTGTACTATGATTAGGATTTTCTGGTTGTCTCTTTTCTGGTTGATTCTGGTATGAATACTTGTAACTTGAACTATATTCAGAATCTGAATGTCTCTTCACGGTAGGGCATTCATTCTTATAATGTCCATAACCATTACAACCATAACAATGTAACTGTGATTTTCCATTTGACTGTTTCATTTCAAAATTATTTGAATTGACGTAACGTGACTGGGAATTAGGATTTGAGTAACAACCACCATCTGTATTACCATTCTGTCTATAATTAGTTCGACGTCTTTCATAAGTGTCAGGCCTTGATTTGCCATAAGAATTTCTTGGACTATATTGTAAATGTTTCTGTGGCGATTCTACATCTTCATAAAAAGCACGGGGCGGTCTAGGTGTGTAATTTCGTTCTCTACCCCTTGGAAATCTCTCTAGATGATTTACATATGAACTAGGGTTGTCTTGACGTGTCCTATAATTGTGGTTCGGTGCATCATTTACCGGACTGGAGAATTTCAAGTATTGTGTAGACTGATCTGCAAATCTTGCAATATAATCCGGGTCTTTACGTAAGCTAGGTTCTCTACTAAGTTCTGCTATAATGACAGCCTTAAGAGTTCTGTCCCTAATACATTGGAGAAATTTGTCAGTTATTCTCGAGTTCATTTCACCAGATACAGCAACACACAAATTTCCTTCTTCATCAAACGTAATTTCATGACTATAGGCCTGATATGACAAACTTCTAACACGATCCATTAGTGTCCAGTATTTTTCATCGTATCTATGTTCTATGACAGACAGGGCTCTGCATGCGTATGCCTTATCAGCTTCAGTACAAAACATCTCTATAATTTCATCTCTAAAAAGGGGCCATGAATTCCACTGTTTTGCAGCTGACCGGATTAACGAACGAGCTGGTTCTACACACTGCATTATAAATAAGTTTGGTTTAATACTATTTGAAACTTTTCTAATACGGCATTCTTCTTCGAAAATCTTAAGAAAATGTATCAGAGTATGACCATCGTTTTCTATAGTACCAGAAAATGAATTTTTAGGCAAAATACAATGAAGTTTTGGTTGTTCAAATGCTCTATAAACAGGCGCAGTTGCGTTCTCTGTATAACTGGTAGTAGTAGTAGGCCTTACGTCACTGTGTGTAGCTATAGTACTAGTATTAGTAGGTTGTGTAATCTGAATATTATTATTATTCTTAGACGTGTCTGTATTTTCAACAGCAAGTGAAACTTCAGCAGACGTATTATTTGGCTTGTCCTTGTTAGTTTCACCTAATAAAAGTCTATTAACAGCATCAGTTAATGTTAACATTTTAGCATTCATTTCTCCCATATTTTGTATTACCTCAGCTAATTTTCGTGCGGTTGCATCGGTTTCCTTGTTTTGTTGTTGAGCATTCATGGCTGCTTGATTTTCTTGATTTTCTTGATTTTGAAAGATTTGTATTTCTGGGTCTTCGTTTTCACTATTAATACTATTGTCACTGTCGTCAGACATTTTCAGTTCACAGGTAGGTAGGCCATTGGCATTAATTATAAATCTGAAGTCCCAATGTTCACTTATACTAATTGTAGTATCATCATCACTGTTGCCCAAAATATCGTCGAACACAAAACCGGAAACGAATATTAATAATACTAATGTTAGTAGCTTCATCAAAAGTTCACAATAAATCCATTGAAATCAATGGATCCCATCCTCGTCGCCATTTTGTCACCGACCGGGTGTATCGTTCATCATAACCATTCACAAATAAATAGGCCTCGATTAACATAACAAACTTCAAACTTTATTCATAATATATCAGTATATATTTACACACAGGTCTAGATGAGTTTCATATGGCTAACCGCCTCACAACTTCTGTTATATTACTTATTGGCTAACCGCCGAGCTACCCGCTCCAATCTATATCGTGTTTCTCCTCGACTCTCTCGCGCGCGCCAAAAAACCCAACGTCATGCATATCATTAACAGACTCATCTCCACAGTTAAAGGGAGGCAACTACATTTAATAATTCCTTATACTTCATCATATATTTCTAATTAATCAGAGGGACCCGAATCCTGACATTTAGACATTAGCATTCATGTAAAATAGCCTTAGCGGATGAAATTTGATATAAGAGTAGGCCATATTACTGCTGTCTGGGCAAAATGTGAAAAAGAAAATAGGGTTTAAACCCCATTTCATTTCTGCTCAAGCGTTGCACTGTACTAATTCTTGTTATTGGGTACTTTTAATAAAATTTTAAGAAAGTTTAAGTAGCTGTTATTTATCATTATAGTTAGCTAGGAAAGAAATAGTTATCAAGAATGTATCAGAAGAAGAGAAAGAAGATACAGAGAAAGAAGTGGGAGTGATGAAGAAAATCGACCATCCAAATATCTTGAGTTTAAAATGTTATAATATAACCGAAGATTATCTATATATATACACAGAATATTGTTCTGGTGGAGATCTTCAAGACCTTTTAAAAGATCTTGAAAGACCAACTTTACCTGAGAAGCTGATAGTTTGCTGGCTAAGTCAAATGGCAGATGCATTAAATGTAAAATATATTTTGAAGCTCATCTAACTACCGGTAGTAACATTCCAAATGTTATCTACATGCACTATCTATATATTGGCTGGTTATAGAGAATGAGAACGTCATGGCTATATGTTTAAGCTCCAGCCAGGTCGCCGTTCGGATCGGGCCCGTAGCCATGCCGGGGGGGCTATTGGGGACCCCTAAAATCGAATTAGTCCCCCAAAATATTTCGCCAACAATAATTATTTCTTAGGAGTGTTCTTAGCTGGCCACATCCTCATCCCCTTAAAAAAATTCTGTAGCTCCCCCAAATTTTATTAGCTGGCCACGGGCCCGTTCGGATATAGACTATGGTTCCAACTATCCCAACCGTGCTGTATTGTATGGTATGGCTGGTCACGATCACAGGTTGAACTAAAGTGCAAAAATCTGAGCAACCAAAAGGTCACCCACGAATACAGCATAAATATTATCCTAATGCAATCATAATGGAATATATCGAGTTACAATATTTATCAACCAATTTTACCAGGGTCTCAAAAAAGTATATTATATACAACCTCACCAATTGAGTGAAAACAGTTTGAAGGGTTCAATACGAACGAAACTAGTCACAAAAAATTGGGATAACTGGACGAATCGCCCATCTTTAGGACCCTTTATGACATTTGGTCCTGACATAACAGGACATTTTAGAAGGTTTGTGCCGTCATTTTAAAGTATGCTATAATATTTTATTTGTCTTTAGTACCTACATGGTAAGAGAATCCTACATCGTGATTTAAAACCACCCAATATTTATTTAACAGATAAGGCTAATATAAAACTTGGTGATTTGGGTATAGCCAGGTAAGTATATTATATTGACATTAAATATTAATCTGATTATATCATCGTAAATTGTAAAATATGTACAAAGTTTGTGGACTTTTCAAAGGTAAGATTTAGATGAAACTTGAAATATTTTTTTGAATACATGTATTGAAAAAGACTTCTTGGATGAGTTGAATTTTGGTGTGTATCTCATACCTTCTGTACTGGAGTTACTCCCCCTGTCTTATACTCAAAGATCTTTGATGTGTTTAATTTCAGTGGGCATTAGGTTCTTGTTTTAGTGTGAAATATGTATGAATTTTGTGGACAATTTCTGTGGGAACAAATATATATATGTTGAGGAAATAAATGAGTTTGATTTTGGTACACATTATAAACTCAAACTATTTAGGAAATACACCTGTATTCAGGCCCGTAGCCAGGGGGTGGCACGGGGGGCAACTGCCCTCCCAATACTGAGTCTTGCCCCCCCAATATCACAAGAAAATTGGCCTTTACCGCAAAATTCATGCAGATGCCCATGCTAGTTGGCCCTCCCGAAAACATCTTTGCCCCCCCAAAAACAACTTCCTGGCTACGGGCCTGCCTGTATTACACAACAGACAGATTTATATTTGTGTTTATAATGGACACTATTGAAACACAGCATCTTACAACAGGAGGGTTGTATTATGTTATTCACTGTTAATTACACGTGAAAACACTTGTAATACACAGTAGAATATTGATGTTATAATCAACATATTATTAAACCATGTATATTTTTTGATCAATGTTAATAGTTCCCAATATGGGCAAGTTCTCTGCAATTACCAGGAACATTATTTTTCAACCTGCATCTTCGTCAGCATGTTTATGACATTATTATTATTATTAGATAATAGTAATTTTTAACTGATCTTTTTTTTCAAATTTTATGTGAAGCATTGGGACAATGAGAGGACAAATCCTATTGTTATGTTTTTAAGCCCAAAGCATATATTACCGTATTTTAATACAGGGTTATGAAACCAACAGAGTCATTAGTGATGACATTTGTTGGTACACCTGTTTACATGAGTCCAGAAAGTTTATCACGATGTGGATATAATGAAAAGGTAAGAAAATTGAGTGGGAATCGCGGTGGCTCACTGGTCCTCAATTGGCTGAGAAAGTTCCTCAGGATTTTCCAGCATGGTTTCTGTTTGTCATTGTTGCAGGATTCACAGAGACAGTACCTCAGCTTGTCAGTGCGCAGAATTGGCAGAGAGAGTTCCTCAGGATTTTCCCGCAAGGTTTCAGCTTGTCAGTGGCGCAGCACAGGGGGCCTACAAGGAACCCTTGACATTTGTAATCCAATTGCTAAATTCCTTTCATTGCACACTGAATGCTGTATGCCAGACTTGATTAGCCTGATTGGACTTAAAGGTCTAATCCTGATATTTGTTTTGGGAATAAAACTGCTTAATTTTGTGTAAAAATCCCTTAAAATATTCGAGTGATTGCACAGGGCCGAGCAACTACTTCAGTATTTATGATACGTTTTCAAACGACTTAAATCCGTCAGTCTTCATCTGGAATTTGAGACCGGTGCCCCAAGGTGTATTTTGTGGTATCTGGATAAAACCAAACATTTTTTTAATACAAATAATGTGTAGTTGAAATTTGCCTTTCTTTATCATGGGTTATTCACCTAACGAAACAATTGACCCAAAATCTTAAAAGGGTTACGTGTCCGGATAAGCAGTTTTGGCGTTCACGTCAAAACGACTCAATATTTTGAGTTGAAATTTTGTGACAAGGTAAATACATCATTCCCCTATATTTTGGCGTTTTATTTTCATACATTCTCAGACTTTTGGAGCCTCTGTTTAATTTGGGATCGTCCCTTTAAACATCATTTCATTCATTCATTCAATAACATTTCTTACATTATACTTTTATAAAACACTGCTCTCTTTGGGGATTTCATCCCTTAAAGCTAATGATGGGTGCTGCATACAAGATGCCGAAGATGGGGCATGCTGGTTATTTCAAGAACACATGATACCACTTGTCCTCTTAGTTGCTATCAATGAACATTGAAATAAAGATTTCTATTTTAGAACATGTAGCACTAGCAACTAAATGAGCAAAGGTATTGTCTCAGAGCTTCTTTTTTTTTTTTTAACATAGTGGCTATTCTTACAACGAGGAAAGTTTAGAACAAATTCCAAAATGGCTGCCAATCCCCACCAAATTAGCTTTGAAAAAGAAGCCATATTTTCAACATTTTCAGAATTGAAGGCAGCAATTAAGAGATGGAAAGGGTTAGGGTTAGGACTATTTTTACGACTTTTCAGTTTTAAACTTATCCGATGGAGGGCTTTGAAAACATTGTCGTAACTAGCCTGGGGACTATTTTTACGACTCGACTTAACAATAACCACTGCCTTTTTTTAAATTCTCAAGTAATCGCCCAGACCTCACTCCAAGCATGATGTTGACTCTACAGTCTACCCTGGCCCCTAAAATATGTCATTATCATTTTCTCTTTAGACAGATATATGGAGTTTGGGTTGTGTTATATATGAATTGGCTACAACTAACACAGCATTTACTGGTTTATCTCTTCCTAATTTGATCTTAAATGTAATGACAAACAAGGTTAGTTGTAAAGATAACAATTAGTTTTTTTAATGAAAAAGAAATCTTTTAAAAGAAAAGAAAAAAGATTTCTTTTTCATTAAAAAAAAAAGGTAATTATTTTTTTTTTGTGGATGAAGACAACATCAACTCTCATATAATATGTCTGATGTAGCTGGAAGCTAGTGACTGGAGGACATTATTTTTTTTAATGAAAAAGAAAATTATGAATGAAAAAGTAAATGATTATATTTTTAATGAAAAAAAAAAATAATTATTTCTTAAAGATACATTATGGGAGTTAAGATAAAAGAGCTGGCAGTTCTCACTATAATAGTTAAAAAACGAGATAATGTAAAGGGAATTTGTTCAAAATGTCAGTAAAATTAGTTCAAAATGTCAGTAAAATTATTAGTTCAAAATGTCAGTAAAATTAGTCCACTCTGATCCAAGAGTTTAGCGATTGAGTTTTTGGCCTAGCCTCAATCATCATCACTATATAATAAAACACATGTAAAGGGAATTTGTTCAAAATGTCAGTAAAATTAGTTCCATCTGATCCAAGATTTTAGCCATTGAGGTTTTGGCCTAGCCTCGATCATCTTCACTATATAATAAAACACATAGTCTCGATTACCCATAATTTTCATGATTAAATCATGAATGAAAGTTGAGCAGCAAATCGGATCCTAATCCAGTCAATATCGCAGGCTAGCATTGACATCGAGGATTGATTATGGTCTGGATAAATTAATTAATGCCTAATTAATCATTTAGATAACTTTCCAGGCCTAAAGAAAGACGTGCAATAGGCATATTTAGCTTTTGCATGTTGTATTTAATGAAAATGAAAAAGGATTATGAAAAATAGTTATTTTTTAATGAAAAATGAAAACAATTAGTATTAAAATGAGAGGATAGAAATTGCAGCTCATCATGAAATTTCACTATTAGAAGAAGATAAAACAATTCCTTGGTTGTCTTTATATCCTAACTTTTAATATGAAAGTAAGTAAGAAAGAATCATATTGGATTACATTATATGACTATAATGAATTGTGGAGTTACAGTACTAACCTGTGTAGATATTTACTTTAACGATCATAATTATAATATTATAAATATCAATAAGCATAACAACCACTTTTTTTGGACAGAAGAATTTTTTATCTTAAGCCTAGGAAACGTGCAGATAGTTGACAGAAGAATATTTTATCTTATGGAAACTTTTTAAAAAAAGCATTTATATTAATTTTAACAGCCACCAAATATACCAGACAGGTACAGTAAAGAATTGATTAGAGTTACGTTACGTATGCTACATAAAGATCAAAAAGATCGGCCAAATGCCGAAGATATCATAGAAAGCGAACCAGTAAGAAGTTATCTTAGAAACCCTTATGCTGTAAGTACACTGTCCCTTAATCTTATTTGTTACAGTTATGGCCATTATTTATCATAGGCCTATGTTTTGTTCCCCCCCCCCCCCACACACACACCTTTTGAAGAAAGCAGGGGACTATTAAAATGGGTTCATTTGTCTGTCTGTCTGTCCGTCACACTTTTTGGGACACGATAACTCTCTTTCAAATTGAGCTAGCATGTTCAAACTTGGTGTAGCCATGGACCTTATAAGTATTATAGGGTCCATGGTGTAGCCTAGGTGTTTATTAGGTCAATGCCTTATAATCTTTGAATGGCATTTAGTGATTGAACATAATATAACACAACACAGTTCTATGGATAACAATCACTATATTATATACACACCACATTTCAATAAGAATTTACTACTAACAAATTACAAATGAGGAAAAATTGTGTCAGGGATATACATAGGTACATTGAATAATAATAAGAGAAATCATATATTATTATTCAACCTATATATAACCCTCACAATTTTTCCTCATTTGTAATTTGTATGCTTGATAACGACCAGTGATTTCTTGTTGAAACTTTGTGTGTATATAATATAGTGATTGTTATCCATAGAAATGTGTTGTGTTACAGGTCAATGTCTTGATGGAGTTCCAAGATCAGCATTTTCTGCATAGGGTTAGCAGAGATATGCAATTTGTTTGGTTTATGCTTTGGGACATGATAACTTTGGTTCTAATTAAGTGAGAGTGGTGAAACTTGGTGTATAGTTTCATTACACCAATACCATGACTAAGTTCGATAATGAGCATTTTCTGCTCGGGGTAAGCAGAGCAATAATCAGTTTGATTTGCAGAGACTTTGGAACACAATAACTCTCCTTCTAATTGAGGTAGAATGTTTAAACTTGGTGTATGCGTTCATTAGGTAAATGCCTTGATGAAGTTCAATGATGAACCTACAATAAGCAGAGATAAGCGATCTGATTGGTTAAGGCTTTTATTCAATATTTGGAGTTTCATCTCTCTCACTTCTTTATGTCCAAAGTTACTGTGCTTATGTCCAAAGTTATGGTGCCCTAATTGGGGCACAGTAACTTTGGACAGAAAGAAGTGAGAGCGATTAAACTCAGAATATTGAATCATTATTTCATTACCTTGACTAAGTGCGATGGTGAGAATTTTATGCTTATGCTAAGGAGCAATTAGCCATTTGATTGGTCAAGACTTTGAAACATAACAACAACAACTCTGCTTTTAATTGAGGTAGAATGTTTAAACTTGATGCAGATGTTGTGAATGTCTTGACTTAGTTTAATGATTAACATTTCGAGCTAAAGCTAAGCAGAGCTAATCTATTTAATTGGTCGATGCTTTTGATAGAGAGTAATGAAACTTAGTGTAAGTTTGATTGCTTGATACTTTAGAAATGTACAAATAATTAATATGTGTCATTTCTATATTTTGGGATTTTGGCAGGGGACATCAGCCTCACTGTTTGTTTGTTACAATGTTGTTTACAGGACGCACATCAGTTACGGATGGTGTCTCAGAATTCTTCAGTATTGGAAACAAATTTCCTTCCTTACGGCCAATTAGATGCTGTATTGCTTTTCTCCTTGGTTGTTGATTCTGCACGAACACACAGGTCACAGACGATATATGAGTGCGGTTGTTTGGTAATTATGACACACATCTCAATCTCCTGAGCAATGTTAGGTTTCATAAGGAGCTAAAAAAGCCAATTCAGAGTTGATCAGTGAAGACAGATGAAAATTAATAAGTATTTATCTTATTTATACTCTTCTAATTATATTGTAGCCACTGCCCTTGTTAGAAGCTCTGAACTCCTCCTCTGTGGTGCAAGGATCTTTGCGGAGCTCAAAACAACCAATTAAGGTTTCTGAGGAAATGTATCGTAAAGATATTGGTGTACCAAAAGAGGTCCTTTCTACACAAAACATGGATAACAACCAAATAACTGAACTAGATAATACATGCAATACAGTTATAGGAAACCAAAGCACCCTAAGCACAATCGTGGCAAAAAAGGAACCAAGACGTAAGAAAACAAGTAAAACTACGAAAGAAATGCCGACCTTTGATAAACAACCGACTATAGATGAAAACGCCACTATGTCAGACATATTGCTTAGTATGATGTCATCACTAGTAAGTTAAAGTGATATTAAATTTTATACTACGATGAACACAGTACCACAAACCGTGATACAAAACCATTTGAAATATGCTTACTCTTTCTTGAAAACTTAATGTCACTTCAGCATTATGATTAAACAGTACTGTAGATTGATAAGTGTCAACTATTTGTTTAATTGTACTTCATTTATTTGGTAATCTTTAAATGTATTTAAATAAACCTTTTGGATTGAATATGTATCACTTTAATGATTTTATCGGACTGTGGAAATATGGGGGATATACAGAAAAATAAAAGTAGAAATAACTTGAGTCTTTCTTGTCATTGCAGTCAACACAAGATCCAACTCTAGGAGCTAGTTCCGGTTTATATACAGGTTATAAAATTATTTCAACTTGATATATTTATGTGGGTGCAGGCAGCATAAGGACTAAGGAGTCAAAATAAACAGTGATATGGATATATAGGCTACTCAACAAAATCCCTTCATTCATTGACATACATTTATTGTTAAATATTTCCTTTCAATTCTTTTTGCATAACATGTAAACATGTGGATTAGAAATAACAAAGACAAAATCATATCAACTGATTTGATCTATTTCAGAGGACAGGAATAATTACCTTCTCAACCAGATCCAGTATCTTCAAAGGTTAGATTTGTTTGTATGATTTTGTCATCACCAATTACCTTCTATCCACCCAGAGTTACTTGCCCTGTTATTTAAGCCTTATTGACTCACTGCAGATGCAAATTTTTTGAAATTTTACTGGAATTGTTTGGCTTATCATAAGGAGAAACCATATCGAAATTTCGTTTTAACCATCAATTTTATGCAGTATGTTAAATCCCATTTGATTTGATTTTATTTGTCTTTGCTGATTGATAACACTTTTCATATTGTAGTATGTGTGCACGTGGTATAGGACAACTAACATTAACCAAAGCATATGGATTAATAGAAAGTGTGTCTGACCCAACAGATTTAGAGGTTTGTTTACAAAGTTATTAGTAAGCTTTATACACCAAAATTAATTTGATTTGTTTATTGTTGTTACCTCAGTTCATTCCTCACAGACTACATTATTTTATTATCCATCATCTGATTGTTTGAATTCCAGTTACTTCAATTTATTTCTTCTCAAGATATACCTGCTTATTTGCAAAATCTTGTGAAAAGTTAGTATCTGATCTGAATCAAATTGTGTATGCATTGTTGAAATTAGTTAAACATGGGAACCAATTGAATTCCAACAATTGACAGTATAGATTTCACAGCTCTTTTTCGAATCTTATAAGTATTTTGATTATTATATTTTGTGCAATGACACATTTGAAATACCTATCTGTTTCTATATTGTAAGTTGTTCCCACCTTTTGAAGAAAGCAGGGGACTATTAAAATGGGTCCGTCCGTCCATCACACTTTTTGAGACACAATAACTCCCCTTTTAATTGAGCTAGAATGTTCAATCAAACTTCGTTTAAGTTTGAGAGAGAGATGGGGTTTAAAGTCAACTCAACACAAACTATGTCATTTGGGACTAACATATGGTTTAATTTTATTTATTTCAATAATTCGCTTGCGCATAGGGGTCTTTAGCAGTGGGAGGAAATCGGAGGACCTGGAGAAATCCCATGAGGTCAGACAGGCGACCCTGCTCCTTGTCACGTACAACCGATGATTCGAAACTATGCCAGTTGACTCTTTGACAGGCTTTATGTTACAGCGCGCACGTGCTAACCATTCGGCCATCCACCCCAGAGTTTGAAGATGAGCAGTTCGTTCTTAGGGTTAGCAGAGATAAGCAATTTGATTGGTTGATGCTTTGGGACACATAACTTTAGTTCTAATTAAGTAAGAATGATATGAACTTGATGAAACTTTGATTAGTCGGGACTTCGAAGCTCGACACTTTGATTCTAACTGGATGATATAACGCTGAAACTTTGTGTATAGTTTCCTTACATCAAAAATTATTCTTAACCAAGTTCGATGTTGAGTATTTTCTGTGTAGGCAAAGTAGAGACTTCAATCTCATTGCTCGAAACTTTGTAACACAATAACTCTCCTTCTAATTGAGGTAGGATGGTCAATTTGATGTATGTGTATGTGAATGCCTTGACAGAGTTCGATCATGTGCATTTTCCACTTGGGCTAAGCAGAGATAAGCAATTTGATTGGTTGTGAACATGGAACATGATAACTTTGGTTCTAATTAGATGAGAGCAATGAAACTCTTGAGTATGAGTTCATATTAATACCTTGATGCGAATTTTCTGTTCAGGTTAACCCTTTCAGTGCTAGTACACCGCATAGCGGTGTATAAAATGTAGCCTAAAACGCGCATACACCGCATAGCAGTGTATGCAGTGTTTCACTTGTCAGTGTTTGCGGTTGTTTAATTTGCAAAGGGATATAATAGATTCGATTAAATATAGTTATTTCCCACAACTCTTCGGCATTAGAGACGTTAATGGCTCTTTAATGTTTATTTCTGTTTGAAAATAAAAATCCCGAATTTAGATTGGAGGATAAAGAAATATCCCGTAAACGTGTGACGTTTATAACTCAGTATTTTTTCAATATATTTTCACCAAATCTAGCTAAAATATACACAATATTTGTGTCTTAATGTTCGATACAATAAAATATCCCATCTGTTTCGTAATTCTGTCAATTATTATGTGTAAATTAGATTAGAATACATAAATTCTGAAAATCCAAGATGGCCGCCATGTCACATGACCAAAGCACCTAATATTTGTTTGCAAATGTGGT
The DNA here is from genome assembly GCA_917208275.1 of Patella pellucida. Classification (NCBI taxonomy): domain Eukaryota; kingdom Metazoa; phylum Mollusca; class Gastropoda; family Patellidae; genus Patella; species Patella pellucida. Next base: position 34,755,305 of record OU795042.1, read on the forward strand.
CCCATTATCTCCACCAGAATGTTTTCCATATAATATAATACTAAAATTCCATTCGATTATTAATATTTATCATTTATTACCTGCGGTGTGCATTGTGCATATTTTTTCTCTCCCACATTGTGATTTTTAATGAAATTTGACTTTACGCGCCTTTTTTTTAGGAAAATCTTTATAACTCGGTTATTTTTCAATATATTTTCACCAAATTTGGCTATAATATAGACAATATTGGCCTCTTCACATTCTATACAACAAATTATCACATCTATCACATGATTCTGTTAAATATTTAGTGAAAATTGGATTAGAGTACCTAAATTCTGAAAATCCAAGATGGCCGCCAGGTCACGTGACCTGACCACGTAGTATTTTTTTTGAAAATTATGTCCAATTGTCTCTGTAAAAATGTTTTTTCATGGAATTTGATCAAAAAATTCCCATCTATTAAAAATATCCATCATGTTTTACATGTGGAGTACAATTGACATGTTTTGCATAATTAAGCTCTAGCATTATACCGTACGACAAACTTAGCAGTGAAAGGGTTAAGTAGCTATAAACAATTTGATTGGTCAAGACTTTGGAACATAACAATTTTATGTAGATGTTCATTAGCTAGGTGAATGTCTTGAATGAGTTTAATGATTAACATTTTGCACTAAAGCAATTTCATTCGCTGATGCTTTGAAACAAGATGTTTTTCATTCTAACTGGTAAAGAGTGATGAAACTTAGTTTTAGTTACTTTACCGAATTTATAGATAATCAGTTTGATTGCTCAATACTTTTTAAAAAAGATAAACATGCATGCAATTAAGAAGTATGTGTCATCTATTTATTTTGGATTTCGGGGGAAATCAGCCACACTGTTGGCATGTTTCCATTAATTATGCCACAGTGTGATTTTACTAACATAAGATTCATAATGCAACAACCTTTATGCACTGCTAAGAATTAATGTTAGCTACCTACTACCATAGTAGTTTGTTAACATGTCTAAATTTTAATTTTATTTCTAGGAAAAACTAAGGCAACTGCTGGGGGATAAATATGAAGAGTACCACATATTTATAATGTATCTACGATTATTTGAATTACTACTGCAAAGGGATTGATCAATATGGATAAAAAGGCTACACTCAAACTTGGTACTTCTTTGTTAATGTCTATGAAATGCTCATTCTGAACAGCTACGTCATGCATTTCGTCACGTTAGTTACGTTTGTGAAATGATATACAGATACTATGTACATTACTATGACAATGTGGATTTAATGTCCACTTGATACAAACTAGGTATTTCAGGATTAATACATTGTTCAATTTTATTTCAATAATTCTCTTGTGGGTCTCTGGTTGTGAGAGAAAACCAGAGGAACCGGAAAAAAACCAAACTTTCATTCTGCAATATTCTTACTTTTCTTCCGCGGTTTTCATAAACTTAGCTATTTTGTCGAATTTGACCACCATACTGGAGTTTCGTTTGGTCGACATTTCGCCAGTCAGATATGAACTCGGTGAACACGTAAACCTATATTAGACCAGAGGGAGGAGGGGGGCATTGTCACCCGAGTGGGGGCAAATTCTGAGTTAACTTTTCTAGAGGCATTTTTCGTCAGGAATCCAAATCGGGTAGGTAATAAGCCAGGCGAGGGGGCGTTTCCGAGATAATCGAGGTCAAAGGTCACGGAAGGCCAAATAACGAAAGAAACGAATATAATTCAAAATCTTTCCAGAATAGGGCCGAAAATCATTGATGACAACAATGAGACAATTATAATATAGTAATATAATAATAACATTATATCTGGAATTTCGTACCGTACTAAGAACCGTATTTTGACATTGAATACCCCCCCCCCTTCATTATCATTATCATAGCAATTGAGTTTAATACCACACAACTTTGATCGCTATTTAAGGTAAGTAAATATGAATGTGCCATAATATTACTTACATAGTTAAAGAGGGTAATAAACAAGCTTTTCTGTGATATGTAACATTATATCTGGAATTTCGTACTAAAAACCGTATTTTGGCATTGAATACCCCTCCCCTTCATTATCATAGTAGTAGAGCTTAATACCACCAAACTTTGATCGCTTTTAAGGTAAGTAAATATGAATGTGCCATAAAATTATTTACATATTTGAAGAGAACAACCAACCAGCTTTTCTGTGATATGTAACAATATCTCTGGAATTTCGTTCTAAGACCCGTATTTTGGCATTGAATACCCCCCCTCCCCCCTCTTTATTATCATAGTAATAGATTTTTGTACCACCCAACATTGATCGTTTTGTAAGGTAAGTACATCTTTATGTGCCAGCAAATTATTTACATATTTGAAGAGAACAATCATCAAGCATTTCGCTGATATGTAACATAATATCTGGAATTTTGTTCCAAGACCCGTATTTTAGTATTGACCCCCCCCCCCCCCTTTATTATCATAGTAATAGAGTTTAATACCACCAAACTTTGATTGCTTTTTAAGGTAAGTAAATCTTAATGTGCTAGAAAATTATTTACATATTTGAAGAGAACAATTAACAAGCCTTTTGCTGATATGTAACATTATATCTGGAATTTCGTACTAAGACCCGTATTTTGGCATTGAATACCCCCCCCCCCCCCTTCATTATCATAGTAATAGAGCTTAATACCACTAAACCTTGATTGATTTTTAAGGTAATTAAATATGGGGGTGCCATAAGATTATTTACATATTTGAAAAGGGTAATAAATAAGCTTTTCTGTGATATGTAACATTATATCTGGAATTTCATACTAAGACCCGTATTTTGGCATTGAATACCCCCCCCCCCCTTCATTATCATAGTAATAGAGCTTAATACCGCCAAACCTTGATTACTTTTTAAGGTAATTAAAATGAAGGTGCCATAAGATTATTTACATATTTGATAAGGGTCATAAATAAGCTTTTCTGTGATATGTAACATTATATCTGGAATTTCGTACTAAGACCCGTATTTTGGCATTGAATATCCCCCCCCACCTTCATTATCATAGTAATAGAGTTTAATATCACACAACGTTGATCGCTATTTAAGGTTAGTAAATATGAATGTGCCATAATATTACTTACATATTTGAAGAGGGTAATAAACAAGCTGATATGTAACATTGTATCTGGAATTTCGTACAAAGAACCGTATTATGGAATTGAATACCCCTCCCCCTTCATTATCATAGTAATAGAGCTTAATACAACCAAAGTTTGATCGCTTTTTAAGGTAAGTAAATATGAATGTGCCATAAAATGTTTTACATATTTGAAGAGAGCAAATAAATAGCTTTTCAGTGATATGTAACATTATATCTGGAATTTCGTACTAAGACCCATAATTTGGCATTGAATACCCCCTCCCCCTTCATTATCATAGTAATTGAGTTTAGTACCAACCAAACTTGACCGTTATGTAAGGTAAGTAAATCTCAATGTGCCAGACAATTGTTTACATATTTGCAGAGAGCAATCAACAAGCTTTTCTGTGATATGTAATATTATATCTGGAATTTCCTACTAAGACCCGTATTTTGGCATTGAATACTTGAATACCCCCCCCCCCGTTTCATAATCATAGTAATAGAGCTTATACCACCAAACTTTGATCGCTTCTTAAGGTAAGTAAATATGAATGCACCATAAGAATTACATATTTGAAAAGAGCATTCAACAAGCTTTTCAGTGATATGTAACATTATATCTGGAATTTCGTACTAAGACTTGTATTTTGGCATTGAATACCCCCCCCCCCTTCATTATCATAGTAATAGAGCTTAATACCACGGGTATGCAGGTGTCATCGCAGCTCATTGTTATTATTATACATGTATTACTGTATTATAATTATCTCATTGCTGTTATCAATGATTTCCAGCCCTATTCTGAACAGATTTTGAATTATATACGTTTCTTTCGTTATTTGACCTTCCGTGACCTTTGACCTCGATTATCTCGGAAACGCCCCCTCACCTGGCTTATTACCTACCAGATTCGGATTCCTGGTGAAAAATGCCTCTAGAAAAGTTAACTCAGATTTTGCCCCCACTCGGGTGACAATGCCCCCCCCCCCTTCTCCCTCTGGTCTATATAGTTTGAGTATTACATTATCACATACATTGTAATATCTTGCCAAATATTCAGCTCAACCTGGTTCAATATATTAATTACACACCTTTTTAGGGAACTTTTTAGCTTTCCGCCAAAATGAGCCCCGCATTTGATTTTGGACTCCTAGTGGAGTTAGCAGTCACCTTTTGTAGGAATACCCAAGTTCGTTGGATTCAGCAGGTCGAAATTCTTCTAGAACCAGCTTCAAAATCTCTCAAAAATTTTACCCCAATAAATAACCAGAAAATGCCTAAGGGCGGCCATCTTGAATAATTGAATTTCCCAAGGGTGCCCGGGTAGCATTATTCCGATTTTTAATCTACACATATCGAAGATATATATTCAACCTAAAACCTATATTATTTCAATATATTACACACCCTTTTAGGGAACTTCCTGAGTTTCCCGCCAAAATGAGCCCCCATTTTGAACTTCACCGTCACGAAGGGAGATGTCCAAGCCCGTTGGATTCAATGGGTCTAATTCTTATAGAACCCACCTTCAAACCGAAGCCAGAGAGAATCTGTCCCGATGTTTACCCCACTAAATAACCAGAAAATACCTCCTGGCGGCTATCTTGAATATTTAAATTTCCCAATGGATGCCAGGGTGGCTTTATCTGGATTCTGAATCTGCACATATTATCTAATATAATATACCCCATAAAAAAAACATTAGGTGGACTATATTTCCAGGTTCTGCTGCCGGACTAGGACTAGTTTGTGTAAAATGCACGTGTTCCCGAAGCCGTATGATGTAACGTCACACAGCTACACGTGAACTTAACTATCTAATTCTCCAAACTCAATATTATCATCCAAAGTCTTCGACATTGAAAACACGAATTATTTGACAATTTAAATCAACTTTGATGTTGTGATCTAATCGGGAAAAGTTTGCCTTCTGATATCCAATATTTAAAACAAAATAAACATTTTACCATTGGTACACGAATCGCCGAACATAACGGATTAGAAACTACAATAATTATATGCGTTGCGACCAATTTAAGTCAATTTCTATGTCCCAAATATTAATATAAGCGATTAAGTTCCTTTAAATGTAAGTCATATTGTAGAGAATTAAACATAATTATTTTACCTCATCTTCAATATTAGAAGGCTTGATCTCGCTTTAACTAGTACAATTAATAGCTGCGTTCATACTGCATGCGCATTCAATGCGAATTTCGGAGACCGGCCGCCGGAATTCAGATTAGTTTTTCCTGGATTTAAAACGGTGCGTCACATTACAGTTTATTCGGATGGAATTCAGAATATAAAGTGCCATACTCAATGCGCATTGAAGGTCATTTATATCCAAGATGGGTGTGCCAGGCATTCGTATTGGTTATCTTGCGTTGCTTATGTTTAATTTCCTGAAGCAAGCGGCGCTACGGCCTACGCTTTTATCGAATTCCAACTATCAAGAGATTTGTCACGTACACATCAATGTGTACACTGGAACTCTGTCTTTCGTGACACCTGAACGACTAGACAGCTGTCCTTGTCGTCAGACGGGGATCACAGTGGCTAAGTGGATAAGGCGCTGGTTCGTTAGCCTGGAGGCCGAGTGTTCGATCCCTGCATTGGCCGAGAAAGTACATCTCGATTTTCCGACGTGATTTCCTCTTGTCAGTGATACAGAAGAAGGGCCTGACAAGGAAAGCTACCTAGTCGTTCGGATGGGACGAAAAACCGAGGCCCCATGTACACATTGGAGTGCACGTAAAAGATCCCTTGGCAGTTGGAATTCGATATAAGAGTAGGCCGTAGCGCCGCTGCCCGGGCAAAATATCACTCATAGCACACCGAGGAATAAGACTTTGTTATGAATTCAATTCACAGCAAACCCCTAGTGCCGACGGCACACCTTGGAACACATGTATAAATAACGGCACACCTGGCTAAATATAATATAAAAAATATCTGAATTTTGCAAAATAAAGGCATTGCAAGTCATATAGACGGCATACAACCGTATACACAGACTAGTCATAGACACATAGAATGACTCAAACCTTAATAAAGAAAAACACAGCTTTGACTTTATCAGTATACACCAGTGAATACACAATTGGGATCTCGTGTTTTTTTACATTTTCTTAATGTGCTGTTCAAAATTTCACGGCAAACTTAGGACAATGCTGTATTGTTTCTGAGCAGGGTGTCGCTTTATAAACCTGTAACGGTAAATCTCTTTGATCATTGGGGTATATTCTATGCCCGGAATAACCTTCTGTCCTTCTGTCTGAATATATAGAGAGGAATTTGGGGTTATTCTTTTAAAAGTTTTTCTTTAACCTGTATCGGGTTATTCTTCCAGGGTAGTTTTTTTTCCATTAGAAAACATGATGTATGGTTTTTCTTACGGGAATTCTGGGATATTCTCATTTTATGTACTTCTAACGGTTTATAAGCAAGACTTGACTTAGGTTATGCTGGGGAAGAAAGACCTCAGCATAACCTCAGTCTCGTGCTTTTAGAGCGGGAGTCTAGGGGGTTAACCTAGCTAAGGTGTACCAAATTTTTCCGTTATGGTAGCAAGCATGTTTAAACATTATTTTATTTCATTAGTGAGTCAGATATATATAACATACTATATATGGATACAATAATAAGCAATGCTGCTTATGTAAAATCGCCTCCATAAATGAACATCATTGAAATGAACGTATATTTGGTATCATCAAAATGTAAGTCTGCCGAGTTTCTGGTGGTGGGTGTGGTATTCCACGCCCAAAATGCAATGTCCCCTAACTAGTCTAGATTAGGTCAAAAGTGTACAACATGAAATTCACACAGCAGTGTACCGTACATGTTCAGGTATCACAAAACACCCTGACAGATTTCTAGTGGTGGGTCCCCCTGACAGAGCTATGTAATTACCAGACATTTGTAGTGGTGGAGCGAGGCTAGATTAGTTGAAATCTGTAGGAATGGTGCATGACCACTGCCCGACAGTTTGTGCGGTGGGTTAACCCTAAGAGATACGCCAATTTAGAGGGCACTGTTACCGTGCGTAGAATATTATTACCTAGAACGTATGGAAGGGGTGGTAAACTATAAAAAAAAGAAACGAAATAGGAGCTATGTTTTATTCAGATTGTCACTTTCTGGAACATCTGATACCATTTATTATTGGTAAAACACTAGACTATTTAAAAGACACAGGTTTCAGGTTTTTATTATAATTTTTAATAATATATACACATAGGCCCATATTATCTATCACTTCATTTTTAATATTTAAATATTTATATGAATAATTGTATATATTATTTTAAAATTCATGTGGTATTTGTTTATATGCACATAAATTCATTGTTTTGTGATATAATTGAACCTGCCTCATTGTTCACCATGACTTGGCGCAATATATTCAGGTTGTGAAGTTAACATCACGCATGTCAATACATGTATTAAAACTCCCTTTCATTCATTCATTCTACTCATTTCATTGACTTATCACCGATTTCATTTGTTACACTCGACTGATCACCGAGAGGTTCTAAAACTTTTTTTTTTCATAGAATGTGGTATAGTTACTACTTAATTTGTATAATTATATTTGTTGTAACTTCAATGTGCATGCTTGAAAATGTAGTTGTGAATAGTTGAATAAACTATTTAATATATCATATAGGTCATCAGTACGTACGCTTTACACATAGTATGCAATTATATATAGGATACGTCGGATATAAATATGTATTATAGATTAGCTAACCATTGTAACCTTGATAGAAATTCAATAAAAATTGGTATGTAATCTGGTTCAGTTTGATTTTCCTAAACTGAAATCGTTCTAGATCAGTGCTTACAGTTACACTTTCAATGGAATTCCGTTCATAAAGGTGACGTTATACTATAAGTAGCTGAAATATTGTGGTTGACCAAATGGGACAATATTTATGATTCTTGTTTCTACATTCTTATGTCAACATTCCATGCACAAAATCAATATTTTAAACAAAAACTTGACTTTATGTTTTATTTTCGGCGTTTCATCGGTAACGTTTATATATCATTAAATATTAAAATTTAAAAATAATTTCTTAAATTACACGACATAGAAATCAATTCACTGGTTTCTGAAAGTATCTAAAAAAATCTGGAATTTGAACTCTTATGAAAATATTTACCACGCTTCAAAAAGTCTTGAAATAAAAAATTCTAGAAAAATATAATGAATTATCAACATTATTACACCAGAGGGCGTTAGTGTATGTGCACAACTTTGATACAGACTATAGATTAGAAATCATAAGTAGACTTTTCCACGAGTGGAAGTCGGTCCTTGTTGTGTTTACAGTAATTAGTTGCACGAAACAGAAATTAGTTTAGAATGGTGCGTTCGTGTCTAAAATGTTCAAACTGGAATGTAGAAACAAGAATAATGAATATTGTCCCATTTGGTCTTCCATAAAATAGAACTTACAGATAATACAGTGGTATTTCCATTGAGCTAAATATAAATTATTTAGTAATCGCCAAGTAAGTCCAGATATAGGACCCTGTTTTACAAAATTTTAGTAATTTGATAAGATGATATTAGATTTACTGTATGTAGTGCTTAGCCAATCAAATGGTATTATTTACTTAAATTTGGATTTTATCTTTAGTTAAGATTTCGAGAAACCGGGCCCAGTTGAACCGGCGTGTGAACCTGTCAACTACGCATAAAACGTGTCAATATTTAACAAACATGGAATAATTAAAACAAACACGTAAACTGGTAGCGTCAGAAAATAATTTTGTAACTAGTGATTTTGAAGATGTCAAAGAATTAAGAAGAGTAACATTTGGAAACGTTTACCTGCGTGTGGGTCACTATAGATAAATTCTTAGCGACAGAAACGTGTAAATATCCAACAAATCCTTGATTAATTAAACACACAAGACCACATTATGGCAACTTCAGAAGATAGTTTTGAAACTAATGATTTTGAAGTTGTCAAAGAATTAGGAAGAGGGGCATATGGAACAGTTTACCTTGTCAAACACTATACAACTGGAGAGCTGGTAAGTAGGCTACAAAAGTACATACTAGTAATTATAATCCGATTCTGGCGTATAATTTCTACCGGTAGTCTTTTTTATAATGCAATTTCCGGTAATTATTAAAGAGTTATTGCACTTAAAGGAGTTAAGTGAACTCAATATTTTCCATAATATTCAAAAATATTCGATATTGATCTTTTAATCAATATTGATGTTGTTATATTGCCGCGAAACTAGGATCCTACCATCCAATATTTAAGAGCCAATTAACTTAGTCAGTACACGAGTCGTGTACCCTATGATTTCGGGTGGCACTATGTAATGAACATATAAATCATATCATACAACATAATTATCTTTGAATGGCATTTAGTGAAAGAGATATATAAGAACAAACAGCTTTATGGATAACATTCACTAGGTTTATTAACTGCAACGTTTTAACGAGGACACTCTCACCCAGGGCCGGATTAACCATGGGGCACAGGCCCCAGGGCCCCCCCACATTAGGGGGCCCCCCACAAAATATCTCAGTTGCGTCCAGCCCCCTCCTCTAGAAATTCCATCATTTCATATAACTCGCATTTATCAACAGGGCCGGATTAACCATGGGGCACAGGCCACAGGGCCCCCACAATAGGTGCCCCCACAAAAAATCTCAGTTGCGTCCAGCCCCTTCTCTAGAAATGCCATCATTTCATAGCACTCGCATGAATGCGCTAATTTTGTGGGGGAGGTACTTCTAAATGTCTCCACACAAGTGCCTGAAATGTTAGGAAATCATGTTTCCGGCCTCCAATTTCTAAAAAATTTCCAGAACAATAAGGCGCTCCCTCCCAAAAAATCGCCAACCTTTCAATAATAAAATAATAGACTTGATTATTTTCACATAGTGATGCTTCTAAGGCACCGACAGATCGGTTGGTTTTAACGGCGCCTACACATGATCCAAACTTTCTTATATCTCTTATGTGGAGGCTATCGAACCCAAGGTGCGGACACCAGGAGCAAATGCTTGTCCCCAAAAATCTGCCGCCATATAAAATTGCCCCTAATGGCAGAAAAAATTGTTTCCTGCATCGTTATTTTCAATATTTTCTGAGGGAGGACCCCAGACAAGGGTGCCGCCCCCATAGGCGAAGGGCCTTTCCCATCAGCTCTTTCTGAAATTTAAGGGTTCGTTTTGGTCGCCCTTATTCACATTTGGCAGGACATTGTTGGTCTTTGGGAGCGCCGCCAACAAATGCCATGATTAGATATTTTCGTTCTGGTCGCCCTATCCAAGTCGCCTTATGGTGTTTCGGACTAGTTCTAGTTTAGAGGATAATGAATTTCTCATTTTGGTGTGCGTGACATCAAAATGAGAAATAGCGCTGCCGAAATTGACACACGGGAGCGACGTTGATTGCAGCTTCAAGTGGGGGGAAAACGCGTTTGTGACAGTCTAATTTTCAAATTTTTTGGAGGGAGGGGCTTCCAGACCACACCTAACGTACACACACGCACCGTACTCAGTAACCCTGGCATTATATTGGCGTCCCCAACACTCTGCTACACCCCCACTTTTACAATCCTATATACGGCCCTGCCCCAGACCCCCCTTGTGGGGCTTTACGCCGCTCGCGGTCGGTGATCAGGGGCCACTCATATGTTCCAGGCCCCAGGGCCCCCACCATGGTTAATCCGGCGTTGCTCTCACCGTTATCAACCAATGATACAATCAACATGTTACAGAATGTTATATACAAATAGTTAACAATAAACTAATTAACAAAGTAAGGCCGAAGCCATTTCAAAGTCATACCTAAGTAAACTATTATTAATAATAATGAGAAACCCTTAAAGGGAGTGGGATGAGAATCCATACTAAAACAACAACTATATAATTAAACCCTTAATCCCTATTTTAAAGAATATTTAAAGATTAAATAATTTAAATAATTTAAAATTCTCAAATTATGATCCAAATGTATAAATAATAAATGACACCAACCATACATTTGTCGTTGATGTTATACATACATACATACATGCATACTAATTCAACAAGGAAGTTACTCAAATATATATTTGATTTTTTATATACTATTCAAAAAAAGTAGGGGATATTTGATTTTGGGGGCATAATACTAAAATATGCAAATATGACTACGAAAAAAGTCACTACAAAACCTAACAGAAGAAACATTTCCAGTTACATGTGACGCCCAAACGCACCAATTGCTACCGCATGGAATGCAAGGGATGCCTGGGATCATCATGGGGGTCCAACCCAAGATTTGCACGTCTCTGACTTTGAATGTTACAGTCATTGTGGCATTGAATTCCAGGGTGGAAACATCAGTTTAATTGTTTTAGTGACCAGAATTTTTTTTTGATATGCGTCGGCTTACCCAAAATGAAAGGTTACGTGTCCTTGGCATGCTACGGATCGGCACAACACAGGCGGTTGTGGCGCGGACGATGAATGTTTCTCAGTCTGTCATAAGCAGGCTATGGTCCAGATACCGTGATACACAATCTGTACAGGGAGACAACGCAAGCCCAGGATCGATTTATCCGTACCTTGGCCTTGAGAAATCGTGCCATCACAGCAAATCAGATCAGCGCTCGTCTTCAAACAGACACTGGTGTGAGAGTGAGTGGCCAGACGTCTCGGAATCGACTGCATAGGGGTCACCTTCGCGCCCGACGTCCTCGCGTGATCCCTTGTTTGAGAGATTTTCACATTCAGGCAAGACGACGTTGGTGTAGGGATCGTCAACACTGGGATAATCGACGCTGGAGCAATGTGAAGTTTTCAGATGAGTCAAGGTTCACTGTTGATTTTTTGGACAGACGTAGGAGGGTGTGGCGTCGTCGAAACGAGTGTTTCCAAGACGTTAACGTCATCAGACATGATCGATTTGGGGGTGGTTCTGTTATGGTTGTGGGGAGGCATCACTGTTGCTGGAAGAACGGCTTTACATGTTGTTGCAGGGCGTGTTACAGGCCAGTACTACCGGGACAACACCTTGACAGTCCATGTTGTGCCGTTTGACGACGTCATGGCCGCCGTTTCATCTTCCAGGATGACAACGCAAGATGTCACAGGGCCAGGATCGTTACAGGTTACCTCCAACAACAGAACATCACCACATTACCTTGGCCAGCACCGAGTCCCAACCTCTCCCCCATCGAGCATGTCTGGTACATGCTTGGACAGAGGTTACGTCAACGTCAACAACGTCCTGCCAATGTCCAAGAACTTGCTGCTGCGTTGCAACAGGAATGGGACAATCTGGACCAAAATGACCTTAGACGTCTCATTAGGAGTATGCCACGTCGGATCAATGCTTGTTTGGCAAACAGAGGAGGATTTACCCGTTACTGACTTTGTTGTGATGCTGTGTAACTTTGTTGTTTGACCCCTGGTGTCATTTTACCCTTATAATGGCCAGTCTGTGCCTTACTTAGACTAACGATCATTCGGAATGAATCGATGAATGTGGACTTCATTTCTTTTTGTCCTTAGATGACTTTAATAACATTTAAAAATCAAATAACCCCTACTTTTTTTGAATAGTATACATGCAACAGCGAGAACATAAAAGGTTAGACCAGAGGGAGGAGGGGGCATTGTCACCCGAGTGGGGGCGAAATCTGAATTAACTTTTCTAAAGGGATTTTTCGTCAGGAATCCGAATCTGGTAAGTAATAAGCCAGGTAAGGGGGCGTTTCCGAAATAATCGAGGTCAAAGGTCACAGAAGGTCAAATAACGAAAGAAACGTATATAATTCGAAATATGTTCAGAATAGGGCCGAAATATCGTTGTTAACAGCAATGAGACAATGACAGTAATATAATAATAACATTATATCTGGAATTTCGTACTAAGACCCGTATTTTGGCATTGACCCCCCCCCCCTTCATTATCATAGTAATAGAGTTAATACCACACAACTTTAATCGCTATTTAAGGTAAGAAAATATGAATGTGCCATAATATTATTTACATATTTGAAGAGGGTAATAAACAAGCTTTTCTGTGATATGTAACATTATATCTGGAATTTCGTACTAAGAACCGTATTTTGGCATTGACTACCCTTCCCCCTTCATTATCATAGTAAATTAGTAATAGAGCTTAATACCACCAAACCTTGATCGCTTTTTAAGGTAAGTAAATATGAATGTGACATAAAATTATTTACATATTTGAAGAGAGCAATCAACAAGCTTTTCGCTGATATGTAACAAATTATATGTACAATGGTTTGAATAAAGGATAAGAAAAACAAGATACAAAATACACAAAAACAGTGAATTATTTACACTTAAAGCAATTGTTAGTCCCTAAATGACATAGTTGTGTTGAGTGGACGTTGAACCTGATTTCTTTCTCTTTCTTTCTTCTTATCAGTGACACTAGCGGTCATGCGAATATTCACTGTGGATCAGCGAGGAGAATGCTAGATCGGAGACGGTCCTGTGTATTATTGGTTAGGGTAGGGATTAGGCTTGACCCAGGGTTAGGGTTGGGACTAGCCCTGTCTACATCTCGAGACTGTGACGAAATCTGCAGGTCCTAGCCCTTACCCTAACCCTTATCCTAACCCAAAATCCACACATGACGTAATAAAATTGGCAGTTACAATTCTTGTAAACGGCGTAGAAGCAGTTGATGCCTATATAGCCCAAACTGATAACTCCATTCAAATTAAAGTAATTTGACTGAAATGTTCAATAGTTTCCTTTTTTATCATCTTTTTTTGAATTATATAGCAAGAATGGCCAACTGTTTATTAAACTCCTAACTAATGTTTTTATAATTAATTCAGTTAGCCAGAAAGGAAATAAAACAAAGCCATCTGCCGGAAAATGGAAACGCTAGAGCACGCACAAAGTTAGAAGTTGATGTGATGAAACAGATAGATCACAAACATATAGTGGCATTTAGATATCACGTTATAACAATAGATTATCTTTATATATATACTGAATATTGCTCTGGTGAAGATCTGCAGAAGCTGATAGTTAAACTTTCAAAATTCTCATTACCCGAGAAGTTGATTATATGTTGGTTGAGCCAAATGGTAGATGCATTAAAGGTTAGTTATTAGTTTTAAATTAATTTTTGATGTGAATTATATTATCACAAACTTGCCTCTTTATCATTTTATTTATTATAATTAATAAATCAATGGTAATCAATGGTAAACAAAGCTGGTATTTCTGGTCAAGGATAAATAAAGCTGGTATTTCTGGTCAAGGATAAATAAAGCAGGTGGTTCTGGTCATTGTCAGATCAACTCAAGACATAGTAACACATGCTATGGTCCCTGTATTTTCCGGCAAAATTTTTTGATTTGATTCAATAATTCTGCAAGATCCCAATTATAAAAAAGAGTAGGCTGCGTTGAACCTTTATGAACAATTGAGTGTTTTTAAGGATTAGCGATGTATCGTCAGAAAAGTTAATAAGCTATATGTAAATTTAGGAAATATAACTTTTAAATTCAATCTGATGAAAATAAAGATCTATATTTCGTTTAGTTGTTTTATATAGTTGCGATGGCCTACACTACATACAGGCTTTTGACCCTATGAAGTCACCCATTGATTAATCAATCAGCGTTGATGTTTCTAATGGTTTACCCACAGTTCGGGCCAAAAGGCCAAAGACAGACCGCTTTATTGGCTAATCCCCCACATCAGCCAGAACACATCAACGATAACAATTCTTCCAGATCCTAGTGTAGTCAAGACAAGTAAAACGAAATTTTTAACTATAAAAACGAAACGAAAAAGGATCTGTGTTTTAATCAGATTGTTTAGAATTGTTCCTCTATCTAAAGCCCAGGGATACATTTATAACGACATCTTCATCATGGTAGAAACAGAAAACCGATTCACACAGAAATGTCACTTAACTTGAACCCACCGTCTAGAAAAGTTTGCTTTCATTTCTCTTCCATCAATCTTATTAAAATTAAATGATATTTTTATTTTATTTATCTGGTTGTCAGTGCAGTAAACAACCTAAAAAAAAAACGAAACCAAAATGTTGTCATGAGTGATGAACCTTATTTCTGCTGCCATTACCAGTATAAATAGTTGCATTCCCACCACAGTCATTCTGTAATTAATATGAATAATAAAATCCTGTTTTACAGTATTTGCACGATAAACGGATCTTGCATCGAGATTTAAAACCAGACAACATATATTTAGCTGAAAATGCTGATATCAAATTGGGAGATTTTGGAATTGCCAGGTGAGAAAGGGTGCGTGCAAGGGAAGGGACAGCCAGTGCCCCCTCCACCCAATTTCCTACTTATACACTGGTTAAATCTTTAAATACTTATTAAAAAAAACAACCAAAGACCTATCATTCCCCCTCAGTGTTAAAATTCAATGATCCTCACCCGGAACGTGGTAGATTTAGTGTAATGAATCAAACTTGCTAAAAGATCAGCCAAATTTCCTTTGCAGGACTATGAAATCAACAGAATTTAAAATTGAAACCATGATAGGAACACCAGTTTACATGAGCCCCGAAATATTATCCAGCCAGGGATATAATCAAAAGGTAAATATATTTGTGCTTGTTTAATTTGTGAACAAATTTCAGAAATGAAGGAACATTGTTTCAGAGAAAATAGTAGTGAATATCACTAGCAGTAGCATGGTGGGATGATTGCACCAAGGGGAACAAGACATTTATAAATTTGTAATGGTCTTTTTGATGAATGTGACTGTAGGTTGCAATTACACCTGCTAACTTCTTTTTGTGATTTTGAAGTCATTTTGCCGTTAACTTATTTGGATTTCTATCCGAAGCATTCTTTTTGGGGTCCAGTAGCCTAGTCCGAGGGAAATTTTTCTTTTTTGATCGCATTTTACATTGGCAATTCGTCTGTCGCAGCATGGCGCTCCTTGTAAACCGTCCTTACAAAGCCAAATACAATTAATTAGTCCTCAATATCTTTAGCAATTTTAAACCTGTTTTGTTGTTAAAATGGTTTTTCATATATTTACTGTGCCCCTCCCCATCCCACCTGGTGACCACACCGCTGGGGTCTACAATATAAACTGTGAACTTATCAGGTATATAACAGTTGGTATCAGCTTCTCAAGAAACAATATGTCTAATTCCATTTCTGAAAAATAACTTCCAGCGAATCAATACAGTGATTTTTGTCAATGTATATTTTGAGGGGGGGCGGGCGTCGGATGGCCGGAGGGTTAACGTGCACCATAAGGTCTATCATAACGTGCACCATAAGGTCTATCATAAAGTCAACTGTCATCTTTTCGAAATTTCGATTCCCCGTTTTTCTCCCACTGTTAAAGATCCCTACGCGCAAACGAATTATTGAAATAAAATTGAACCATATGTTAGTCCCGAAATGACCAAGTTTGTGTCGAATGAACGTTAAACCCTATTTTTTTCTCTCTCTACTTTATTTTGAAGATTTTGTATTTGGAATTTGGAAATGAGATTGAGTAGGCTCTGCTCACTTAAAGAGACGTTGTGGGAGATTAGATAGGGTTCTGGCTATAGTTAAAAAAAATAGAATATGTTGACAAATAGCTCCGCTCTGAACCGAGATATTATTTAAGCTTTTGAATTTTAAGCCTAGCCTCGATCAAAATTACTAAAGTCGGCACGATAAAATAACATTGTCTCGATTATCCAATTTTGGATTTAATCACCAATTAGGATAGCGTTGAGCAGCAGATTGGATTCAAATCCAGTGAAATCCGACACATAAGATGGCACCAAGAGTTGATTATGTTTTCGATAAGTTAATTAAGGTCTAATAAATAGTTTATATAACATTTAAGTCCTAAAGTAATACCTACAATATGCAGATTTAGCTTTTGCATAATACATGTATATGTTTAATATTATATGTTCTGTTCTAAAATCAATTATTATGATGTCTGATTTTAGACTGATGTGTGGAGTTTGGGGTGTGTTATCTATGAATTAGCCACAACGAACAGAGCATTCAATGGTATATCATATGCGCATATTGTTTTTCAAGTGGTATTAGGAAATGTAAGTTCAATTATAAAATTGTACACTACTCCTAACCCTAGACATTTTACTGACAAATTCAAATAAGTATGCTTCCATTCAATTAAAGTTGTTAATTTAATAAAGTAATCTAATAATTATTTGCACATCTAACTCCATAATTCAGTTTCATTTTCAACCAGTGAAAAACCTTGTATATGTCATAGTGTGAATAATTTCATTAGCTGAGCAACCTAGATCTAACTGCAAACAACCCAGAACTGCAACCATCCCTGTGCAATAAGGTTATGTTTAAAATATATTAAGACCACCTGCAGATTTCGTCGAGGTCCCGAGATGTAAACAGGACTGGCTCTAACCCTAGACCTAGCTCACAGTCCTATTTACATGGAATGAAAAACGCTATATTTTTTACA
This sequence comes from Patella pellucida, assembly GCA_917208275.1. NCBI lineage: Eukaryota > Metazoa > Mollusca > Gastropoda > Patellidae > Patella > Patella pellucida. The sequence continues at coordinate 34,772,888 of OU795042.1, forward strand.
GATCAAATCAAAATTACTCAATACATTTTATAAATGCTCAAATCTGTATTTCAGAATTAAGAAATAATTATCAAAGTGGCAATATTGTTATTATTACATCAAAACTTACTACATCCAGTTTTTGCAAGGTGTCATCTTCATTAGCCCCATCGGAACAGAACAGTAGGACGTTAAACCCAATACCATTTCCTTAAATGGAGTTAAATTAAATGGAATTGGGTTTAACATCCTGCTGTTCTGTTCCGACTGAGCTAAAGGAGATGGCACGTGGAGTAAAAACAATGATATGCTATATTATCTCATTAATTTGTTGAATCAACAACTACCTATGAAACAAATTACTATTTATTTTGATACTTATATTATTGCAGCCACCTTCTATACCAGATATCTATAGCAACGATTTGGTTAGTCTTAATTCTCTCATGATGATTAAAACACCAGAAGAACGTCCAAGTGCTGATGAGATTATGGAGTATGAACCTGTTAGAAGCTATTTCAGAAAACCATACAAGGTATGACATTTATATACGGCCCCCTCTTTAAAGAACCATGTTCAAGATTGGTTTTAGCCTAATATACATGTAGTGAAGTTCAGATTGTCAATTCAAAACAATTCAAAAATCTGCCATCTGTTGAAGTGAACAATCTGACTTGTTTGAATGGTGTCATTCTTGCTAAGAAAGATTTCCCTACTAAACTCCACAAAGGGTATTTCACAGATCAATACTACATTTATTCAAAAAGGGAAGAGTGTAGATCTAACCCCTTTAATACAACTGATAAATAGCACATTCATGCTTATTACTTTTTCAGCCGTCCTCATTATTCAAAGCAATTATCTCCTTCTCAGACAAAAAAAGTCCTCTGAAAACCTTGTCGCAAAGATTATATTCTGATGAACACCCAAAACATGATTTAAAGAGAATAGTGAAAACTTCTTCTGACGATTATACAAAGAAGGTGGATTTTGAGCCCCAACCCGATAATAATGATAACGGCGAAACTGCGTACAGATCCGATGCTGATGATGAAGACTACAGGGTAGAGGACGAACATAGTGATGATGATGAAGACTACATTAATTCCAATGGTATAAGACTCGCACAAAATAATACAAGATTTGGTAAAGTAAGTCGGAATGGAAGAGATGGTTCGGCTCGACGTATGAATAAAAGTTCTCCGAAGGGAAGAGTTAGTGATGCTGATAGCGAAGAACTCTATGAGTACGATGAGAGGGTTAGCGAAGAACTCTATGAGTTCTATGAGAGGGTTAGTGATGATGATTTCGAAGAAACCCATGATGATGTAGCTAACCCCTTATCCCCGAGACCGCTACCCCCACCACCTCTTCCACCCCGACATACAAATACGAGATTTGGTGAAGTAAGTAGGAATGGAAGAGATGGTTCGGCTCGACGTATGAATAAAAGTTCTCCGAAGGGAATAGTTAGTGATGATGATAGCGAAGAAACCTATGATGATGTAACTAATAAATACTCGAGACCGCAACCTCCACCACCAAAATACAAGGAGTACCGTAACATTGACAGTTACAAGGGAACCTATGACGAGTACGAAGTGAGGGTTAGTAATGATGATTTCGAAGAAACCCATGATGATGTAGCTAACCCCTTATCCCCGAGACCGCTACCCCCACCACCTCTTCCACCCCGACATACAAATACGAGATTTGGTGAAGTAAGTAGGAATGGAAGAGATGGTTCGGCTCGACGTATGAATAAAAGTTCTCCGAAGGGAATAGTTAGTGATGATGATAGCGAAGAAACCTATGATGATGTAACTAATAAATACTCGAGACCGCAACCTCCACCACCAAAATACAAGGAGTACCGTAACATTGACAGTTACAAGGGAACCTATGACGAGTACGAAGTGAGGGTTAGTAATGATGATTTCGAAGAAACCCATGATGATGTAGCTAACCCCTTATCCCCGAGACCGCTACCCCCACCACCTCTTCCACCCCGACATACAAATACGAGATTTGGTGAAGTAAGTAGGAATGGAAGAGATGGTTCGGCTCGACGTATGAATAAAAGTTCTCCGAAGGGAATAGTTAGTGATGATGATAGCGAAGAAACCTATGGTGATGTAACTAATAAATACTCGAGACCGCAACCTCCACCACCAAAATACAAGGAGTACCGTAACATTGACAGTTACAAGGGAACCTATGACGAGTACGAAGTGAGGGTTAGTAATGATGATTTCGAAGAAACCCATGATGATGTAGCTAACCCCTTATCCCCGAGACCGCTACCCCCACCACCTCTTCCACCCCGACATACAAATACGAGATTTGGTGAAGTAAGTAGGAATGGAAGAGATGGTTCGGCTCGACGTATGAATAAAAGTTCTCCGAAGGGAATAGTTAGTGATGATGATAGCGAAGAAACCTATGGTGATGTAACTAATAAATACTCGAGACCGCAACCTCCACCACCAAAATACAAGGAGTACCGTAACATTGACAGTTACAAGGGAACCTATGACGAGTACGAAGTGAGGGTTAGTAATGATGATTTCGAAGAAACCCATGATGATGTAGCTAACCCCTTATCCCCGAGACCGCTACCCCCACCACCTCTTCCACCCCGACATACAAATACGAGATTTGGTGAAGTAAGTAGGAATGGAAGAGATGGTTCGGCTCGACGTATGAATAAAAGTTCTCCGAAGGGAATAGTTAGTGATGATGATAGCGAAGAAACCTATGATGATGTAACTAATAAATACTCGAGACCGCAACCTCCACCACCAAAATACAAGGAGTACCGTAACATTGACAGTTACAAGGGAACCTATGACGAGTACGAAGTGAGGGTTAGTAATGATGATTTCGAAGAAACCCATGATGATGTAGCTAACCCCTTATCCCCGAGACCGCCACCCCCGCCACCTCTTCAACACCGACATACAAATACAAGATTTGGTGTAGAAAGTCGGAATGGAAGAGATGGTATGGCTAACGAGATCTCAGGATACGGGCTACGACCTCGGCCAAAATTAAGATCAAGTGCCAATATCCCCGTGAATAGTAATTCTAAATCAGTGACCGAATCAATCAGACATTATGATAATTATTCTGAAAGATCCAGTGTAAATATTCCAGACCAAAAAATGGGTGTACAACACAATACAGATATGCCAAACGAAAAGAGTTCTCAGGATACATGCTACGATTTCGCAAGAAATATTAAATCTAAGATTAGAAATAAATTTAAACGATCACCAAAGAAAGACCTGATGGATACAATGTCAACTTCATCAATTGATTCCATTAATTATGACCTAAATATACCAATTCAATTTGCAAAATTGGTGAGTTGAACTCAACTTTTAGTTTAATAATCATATTTTTACAATTTAATAATCATAATTGTACAATTTAATAATCATAATTGTACAATTTAATAATCATAATTTTACAATTTAATAATCATAGTTTTACAATTTACAAATCATAATTTTACAATTTAATTAGCATTGGGTTCTTCTTCTTCAAAAAATCTTATTCCCAGTGCTTTTAGAAGAACTAAAAGCCTATCATACTTTAATTATTTCTGGTAATTACTTTATCAGGTGTTTGCCCTTGATTATTGTTTAGACTTTGTTGAATTAATTGTAAATGCTCTCATTACCTACAAAAAAATAAAATTATGAGAGTTTTTATGGGTGGCTCTACTGCAGTCTTGCAACCATTCTTTTAAAATTCAATGGATCATTTTTTTCTGATCATATATTTTGACTTAAAGGACTACCGAGGAGATTGCGATTATTTACAGCAGACTCTTTTTCCAATATTAATCCCCGGTAATATGCCATGCCAATGTTTAAAGATACATTCCCGGGTACAAGTTCTGTGATTTGATGATATATTTGGATGGAATGCATATTCAAAGTAACCAATCTATCAAAAATTTGCTTCAATTCCCTCTCAAAAATTTGTATTCGCCGGGGATACCTATAGCTATAAATAAACTGTTGTTAGACGCAATGTCTGTCAGTTTCGCTTCATTGTGGGAGGGTCCATTTTGCAGAATGTATTTATCATAACTTACTGTGCATTTACTATACATATTGAGGTATGGGTAAATTGTTAATTATTGATGTCAACTTCTTTTTCCGCCGTCTTTTGTACGTTAACACCCCTCAATGTTCCCCAAAACCGCCCAACCGCTTGATCAAGTAATAAAAACGCCCCTCATTTAAGCTGGTACGGTACACAAAAAGTTGGAAGACAACAGTCGGGTTGCCAGTTAGTGTTACCCTGACAATTTTGCCGAGAGTTTGCCCAATGGGCGTATTTCGGGTAATCCAGTATTTTTCTAGTAAGATTGAGTGTATATGCTGTCCATATCAAATTTGATATACTTTTATTGGAAATAACCACCCGATAAATACTTTCTGGGAAAGTATCTTTAATATCTATCTTCTGTTCATTTGATATTCAAACTGTTATTAGGTAGTATATTTGTATGTGCTAACTAATCTTTCTACAGGAATGTCTTCCCCATGCTGGGTTTTAAAAAACCTATGATAGTATACATGTACAGTATTTCAAATAGCTTGAAGAGTAATTACCATCACTATTTCTATATGTTTGTTTTTTATTCAATTTCAGTCCGATCAAGATCAAGATCCAAATCCACCCACATTAACTAAAGGTACATTTCTATATTTTACTATTTAAAATAACATTTGGTGTGGGTCAAAAACGCAATCAATTCCATTGGATATGTTTTGTATGATGACAATCTGGCTTTGTTCAAAATATTACATCAATATACTGCAGCCGATATAATTACTTATGCATATCCGACCTGTTTACACACAGTAAAGCAAACCGAAATCGGGTCTCCATTACCCATTAGCACTATAATGTCTTATCAGAGCTCGCGACAGGGACATCTCGACTCTGGGACAAGCATCTCGACAAGAGAGAGATTGGAGATCACTTTTCTAAAACACGTTGGCCGGAAAACGGTCCGCAGTTGGCATAATTATAAAAACAACGTCGAGATTTTTAGCACCTAACGAAAGGAAGACAAAAGTTTTGCTTTTATTTTAATGGTTGGATACCAGTCTACCTACCCCGTTTGATAACCGCGTGCATGATCACTGGCCGCGACGCCGGCACCGCTCTCCACCATTGTAGCATTCTACAGGCCCGGACTAGCCCCCGATTACCTACCGGGGACCGAAGATCCTGACGGTGACGATAGCCTCAAATGGAACGAGGACTTGGTCGACAGGGCCCGATGAGTGAGCAGATGGCCTATATAAGTTTTAATCCAGCGACGAGGGGTGATTGCTAAGTAGTGAGCCTGTATTGGAAAACCACGCAACTGCAACACAATGATTTATGATACCACGTTTTGCACATGCACTATTATGTTCACAAACTTTCGTCACATTCGGTTAAACTGTTTGGTTGTGACAGGTCATTTTTAGCAATCAAGTATCTTCATAAAAAGGGTCTAACACCAAAAGCCATACATGATGATGTGATTGAGACATCAAGAGATGGTGCTTCTTCATATGCCACAATTAAAATGTTCGTCAGCTGAATTCAAGCGTGGCCGAGATATCATTGAAGATGAACCACGTCCTGATCGACCAAAAACTGTACCAACACCTGAAATGGTACAACAAATCCAAGATCGGATAATGACTGACCGGCGAGTTACTGAACGATTCATTGCTGGAGTAGTTGGTATTAGCCAGGAGAGAGTTCATTCTATTATCACTGAAACTTTAGAAATGACAAAGGTCTCAGCACAATGGGTACGGGACCGAACTGGGGTTTTTTTTTGGGGGGGGGGGCAGCATATTTTCCCGACAAATACATTTCTTTAGAGTCCGCGAGCTTTGGGCGGCAAAGCCGTCCATCTGCGAGCGCCGGAGTCGCGAAGCGGTCGACGGGGGGTTTAGGGGGCCCTCCCCAGAAAATTTTGAAAACCAGACGGCCGTAGATGCGATTTCCAGGCATTTTGAATACTTTCTAGTAATTTGGAGTGGGTAGTAAATTATGTCCATAGCAGCATTAAAACTTGTAGAAAGTCATCTTTAAAATACAAGTTCTATTACTACGAAAACAAGAACAAGTCAAACGATTTACTTTTGCCATATTTTCCATTTTATGAGACTTCACATATTTTATCCAGATATCAGATGTATAGAAGACTTGTATATACTTTATCTACTCTTAATATATGAAAGACCATTTTAAAAGAGTTCAAATTTACAATCTACATATTCCGTATTATGATTTACTATTGCCAGTTCACTTTTATTTTATCCATATCTAAGATAGATAGATCTAGAATCAAGATAGAAGACTTTTTGAACTTGTAAAATTTATATTCTTTTAAAGGGACAATAACACTCTTGCTGGCTTGACAGGTCCAGAAAAAAAAATTAGTCTTATTCTAACTACTAGATGTTTAACTGTCCTACCTGTTGTGTAAATTATCCATTACAACCTATCTTACCTGTCCAGAGGGCTCGAAAATATGTTTAAATCCAAGTTGTATTTGAAAGTGCTTACGTAAGGCTTTTCAAGCCATGTTACGGCATGTAGTTGATTTTTTCTAATTTTTAAAATTAGGTGGGTTAGGATGAAATTTGTGTCAGTTATTATTGTAGTATTGTAAAATAGTACAATTTGTTGACCAGAATAAAGATTGGGACAAATTATTTAGTTCCAACAAGAGTGTTATTGGAGCTTTAATGAATTACCATTTTAGTTCAAGTTTATTTACATCTAGTACACTATATTATACCAAAAGAAGAACAAGTCAAACGATTGTTACTTATTTCACATTTGATGCGCGATGATGCAGCATCAGTAGAATCGTTATCCGGATTTTGCTGTTTCGTAGCAGAAAAGGATGATGATAAAGTTTTCTGATTACTCTCTAATATCCTAGTGCTGTGGCCATGCTTTCTCTCGCAATGCAATTTAAAGTATTCTGTGTCCATTATCTGTTGGCAGGACGTACATTGTATTTTGCCGCCGTGATCTTTCTTTCGGTTATTTGACTGTGACTCCATAGGCCTAGTAGATACGGAAGTACTGCAGAACATTTTCAAATCTTCAATACTAATTATAGTACTGCTTAAGCATTAGTAATCTTCTATGCTAGCAGTATTTAAATCAGTACTGAAAAAATATTTTTGATTTTTTTTTTATCGAATTGATATTAAATATCAGCAATAGAAAGTGTATACTCATATCATTCGAGTTATATTAAATATATAAGTGGTGCATCCGCCCTGACATCAAACTAAGTGTGGACTTCAATTCAATCCCTACAGTTTTGACAACAAATTTTGTTTACAAATTTTGACAGTTTTCTCACCAAGTGTCCCTTATTGTATAAATATGGTACCACTCACAACTAACTTGACAAAAAGCGCGTGTGAACTTAAATCATATATATTGATTAGTTTAACAAAGTCATATAAAATTGAAAATGAGATTAATGAGTTACTATAAGACGATGGGCAAAATTTACAGTTATCTTGTACTGTAACCGAATCCATTAATCAATCGACGACACTTTTTAAGTTCGTCATCCAATATACAGGATCACTGTGAAAGGCCATGCTAGTTCTATTCAGATGACATACGTGTTCATCATTGACTGGACTGCTTTCTTTTCGCTTCCATATTATTAAAAAATATTCAAAACCCGACAGACAGCGCGACGCTTCCCGACAAACTGAGCATTCATTCCCGACAAGACCCCCCCCCCCCCGGCCTCGTACGCCTATGCGCCTACCCCAAAGAAAGCAAAGACTGTTTCAACGGCAGAAAGGTGATGGTCTCAGCTCAGTATTCTGGGATTGACACAATTTACAAATAGCCTGTGGGTTATTTGAAATAAACAATTACATTTGATATAACTAATTTTAATAAAAGCTCTGATCAACAAAATTACCAGATCGATTATATGTATTACATTTTTCTGGACCTTCTACTCTTATTAGCAGTTTGAGAAATCGCTTCCTCAGCATAGCGAGACTACACTCAAAATTAACTTCTTCCTGACATCCAATAAAACCTAGTTTATTAATATGTATAGCCTGAGCAAAATAACCCACCCAAAAAAAAACAATTCAATACTTTATTTGATCAAAATCAAAGAGATAAATAAATATAGATCATTCCTTTCTGAATTAAAATATTTGATCTGATAACTAGATATTGATTTTTTTGTTTTGTTTCGCAGATGAGAGGCGAAATTTCTTGAGTAAACAGATACATGATCTTAAGGGGTGAGTGTGAATGAAGAGCTTTTTATATTTTGTTATAATTCCAAACACGAAAATGACCTCTATTAACTCCTTTATTTATTTCAATTTAAATGAATGAACTTAATGATCAGTTTCTTAAATCTGATAATAGTGAGTCAAGGCATTGATTTTAAGTTTTAAACCATATTCCTTGGTGAGAACAGTGGGCCTGGTGTTTAATGTGCTTTACCTCCATTAAACTTAAGTTGTCCAGCGAGGTATTGGCGTGAGACACACGGAACCGTGGGTATCATACTAGAAACATCAACAATGATTGGTTAATCAAATATATGACCTTATAAAATGGTCAAAAGCCGCTTGTTTGACCCCTGACACAACCCACACTGGTCAGATCTTCATGTAGTAGAGGTGATCGAAAGTATAAAAAAGGGAAAAGAAATACAGATTTGTATTTTAATGAGATTGGCATTGGCGTGCACGTTAAAAACCCCTTGGCAGTTTGAATTTGATATAACAGTCGTTCATTGCGCCGTTGTGCAATCCAAATATTCCTTCTAGCACACTGCATGGCGTATACTGTCATCATTGGCCCTGTCGAATCGGAACAATAGGATGTTAAACCCCATTTCATTTCATATCCATTCATGATTTGCAGGTTGTGTGTTCGAGGCCTGGGAAATAAAACATTTGAAATTACTTACGGATTGGTGAAGCAAGAACCCCATTCATCAAATCTAGAGGTATTCATTTTCCTAACATACTGTGTTCATTTTAGATAATTGTAATAAAAACATACACAGAAAGCGTGCGCATGGAGGTTATTTCCTAATTTTATAAGCACATTTCCTTCAGAGTAAATTGTATGTCACATGATAATCATTTTCACAACTTGATCGAGAACATTGCTTGCTTGTTGATTAGTTAGTTCAAAGAGCAACCTCGTCTGCCTATTTCCTGCAGGATTGTTTTTTCGGTAAACATAAGATCGAGAACATTGCTTGCTTGTTGATTAGTTAGTTCAAAGAGCAACCTCGTCTGCCTATTTCCTGCAGTTAGTTCAAGAGCAACCTCGTCTGCCTATTTCCTGCAGGATTGTTTTTTCGGTAAACATAAGATCTTGAAGATATGTGCCAGTAGATAAAACTGTATCTGTGAATATGTTATATTGTAGGATGATCTATTGTTACTCTTTATTTCAGCAAAAACTTAAAGAAGTACTAAAAGATAAAAATGATGAATATCACGGGCATATAGTTTACATAGCATTGTTTGAGACTTTGTTAAGTGAAATTAAATAAAGCAACAAGGAGACTATAAAGGGACACTTTGGTTTGGCAATATAATAGGCCAATAACCATGTTCCTTAGTTAAATTTGACAAAACAAATGACTAAAAAGTGTTCTTTATGGTAGTGATTTAGATAATTAAAGCAAAAAATGTAAGTTGGACACCATCCTCGCTTCGAAGTTTATGGATAGATATTGAGAGGATTTTAAGAAAATAAAGACAACCAATAGAAGATTATTCTTGATGTTTTTGATAATATTAAGACTAAACTGATTGTTTATATTGTCTAACTAAAGTCTATCTTTACCGTTTATTGTGGAATATTGGGCCTTTAACATTGTTATGGGCATTTTCTGTTAATCACAGAGTGTCAACATAAACCTTCTTAGCAAATTAGTAAAATATTTTGTATACATGTATTATGAAGTAATTTGAAGTTTCCTGTTGAAAAAATAATTATACTTATGGAAAACAAACTTATCTAACAGTCTTTACATTAAAATAGTACGGTACATATTTTTACTATTGAAATATATGTGAAACCCACAAATGAATATCTCAGAATTATATGAAAAGCTCTTCTTATGATTATCCAAAATGCTATATCTACATGTATTGGGTAAAACCTGAACAGTGTTCTTTGAAATAACCATAGACCAAGTGGTAAAGTTGTTTATCAAAAATGGCTTTAAAACGATATTTCATAATTACAATTTCATTTATCAGAGATGGCTGCAAAGTGATTTTGAAAAAGTAAAGATGGTTCTATTGCATTTTGGAAATTTGATGTTTTGAATTCTGTCAACGTGCATGCCAATGTGTAGGCCTACATGGGTCCCATGCCAGGACCTATGTCATTCGGGGGATCACGGTAGCTAAGTGGATAAGGCGCTGGTTCGCTAGCCTGGAGGTCGAGTGTTCGATCCCTGCATAGGCCGAGAAAGTTCATCTCGATTTTCCGGCGTGATTTCCCCTTGTCAGTGATGCAGATGGAGGGCCTGACAAGGACAGCTGCCTAGTCGTTCAGATGGGACGAAAACCGAGGTCCCGTGTACACATTGGAGTGCACGTAAAAGATCCCTTGGCAGTTGGAATTCAATATAAGAGTAGGCCGTAGTGCCGCTGCCCGGACAAAAATTTCCCTCATAGCACACTGTATGGCGTATGCCCGTCTTCAATTAGCCCAGGTTAGGTGCTTAAGCGTAGGACGTTAAACCCCATTTCATTCATTCATTCCTATGTCATTCACCACTGACAAAGGGGTGCCCTACTGGAAAATCCAGATGACCTTTCTTGTCCAACACTAATGACTCTACATGTATGATCAGCGTTTGCGAAAATTAAATTAAACAAGCCAACAGCGAGGTTGATATCCCCCGCCCAAATCCCAAAATAAATAGATGGCCTATATTAATTTTTCAAAGTATCAAGCAATCACTCTATCAAATAGAATCCAAGTTATTTTGTCCTAAAGCACCGATCAATGAAATTGCTTAGCTCTGCTTGGCTTTAGGTAGAAATATTAATCATTGAACTCAGTCACCTAATGAACATTCTACCTCAAATAAAGTTATGTTCCAAAGTCTTGAACAATCAAATTGCTTACCGCTCCTTAGAAGCAGAAATTCTCATTATCTAACGCCGTCAAGGTAGTTAGTCCTGCTTATAATTGAGGGCATCCTCGGTTACCCAGTGCATTCATTCCGTTCTACTCCACTATACCCTGGGTTAATCTATGGGGGAGACACGTTTTCAAGTTATCCACTATTGATGCTTGTGCTATTTTAATCGACCAATCCCATAAATTGTTATTTGAAAAGGAAATTACCCAGAGGGAAGTTACTCTCTTCTGACGGTGTTAGGAGTTGGCCTATTTTAAAAGTGTAATTTTATGTTAAATTATTGAAGACCTAACGTTCATTTAAGCATTACATGTAGAGTCATTAGTTTTATTGAGAATTGTGTGTACGTTTAAGCGATTTTTATGTACACGTGATATCGTAGATAAGTAATTGGAAACTAAATTAACGAGTATACGTTCATTAATAATAAACATAACAAAACGACATATTATTATTATTATTTCAAACAAAGAACGAATAGTAATAATGATAACAAAAGTGAAACGTATAGATGTTATACATATTTGAAATCAACAACACATACTACAGATTTTGATAATACAATTGAATATAAATAAATTATTAATTATATAGCCTACAATACTTACATAAATCAATCAGTAAATGAACATGGATATGGTTATCTACCCTTATAAAAACGGAGGCGAAACGATTGGTTTGTAAACTGTTTTCTGATTGGTTCGTACAGTATAGCCACATTCTAGCGATTTGAAATCGTGGAAGCCCTTTAGATTAACCCAGGGTATAGTGGAGTAGAACTGAATGAATACACTGGGTAACCGAGGATGAATTGAGGGAGGTGCCAACTGGAGAGGTAGGAATTTTCATGTGATTTATCTAGACCAGTTTTTTTTTTATTCTGAACAAGAATATATGAGGTAAACAGGCCATATGAACCCCTTTCCGTCGGGGCGCTTGTTCAAAATGGCCGCCAAAGTCTCATATAGTGAGTATATGCCTTATATGGGTTAAGTAAGTAACAATTATGCATGTTTAACCAATTTTTATATATTAGTTATTAATAGAATTATTCTGAAACAAGTTGCGATTGTACTCCAGACTCTTGAAAGTGATACAAAGTGAGGGCGCCCTTCACATGGTCGCCAAAAACGTAAAAGATAAACTGTATATATTTTTTATTATCATTTATTAGGCCACGCAATGGTCAAATTTTGCATTAATTGTGATTAGAGTTATTTACAAAAGCATCTTCATTATTATGTACCACCCATTTTATGGTATCGCAAATCACTTACAATGTTATAGCATTAATTTTCTCTTATACCCCGTTCAGACGCTTATAACTTATCCGGCGATTTTTATCCGGCGATTTTTGCGTTCATACGTGTTTTAAGATACTATCACTATACTGGATTAACATTCCTGACCATGTTCCTGACCTCGTCGGTCAAGGGTCAGAGGTAAACGCGCATGAGCACTGATAGCCGTCATTTGTCTAAAATGGTTATTTACTACGCACCGCGCATGTCCAGAGGGAAAATATCCGGATATTTTAATCCTACCCGTTCAGACGCCGAAAGTTAAACCAGATAAAAAAAAAAGGTGAATTCAATTCACCTACGGAGGTGGATATTTTAAACCAGATAAAAATCTCCACATATGCGTTCAGACGACGAAAATTGCTGAATTAACTATCGCCGGATAGAGTTAAACTAGTTTAACTTGCGCGTCTGAACGGGCTATAAGTCGCACAGATCACTGCATTCTGTATGGGCTCCGAGAAGACAGAATGCCTTGCTTCGGCATGGTCCCCAACAACTTCCAACATTTCCACAGCTTCATGTACTCTTCCATGCGTGGTCTAATAAATGTTTATTAAAAGCTCCCTCACTTGTTATCACTTTCAAGAGTCTGGAATAGGCCTACAATCGCAGCTTATTTGGGAATGACTGATAATAACTAATACAAAAAGTGGTCAAATGAAATGGGTCTTAACGTCCTACTGTTATGCACCTAACCTTGGCTAATGGAAGACGGGTATACGCCAAACAGTGTACTATGAGGGGAATTTTGTCCGGGCAGCGGCGCTACGGCCTACTCTTATATCGAATTCCAACTGCCAAGATCAATTTTACGTGCACGCCGATGTGTACACGGGACCTCGGTTTTTCGTCCCATCCCAACGACTAGACAGCTGTCATTTCCAGGCCCTCCGTTCTACATCACTGACAATGGGAAACCACGCCGGAAAATCGAGATAAACTTTCTCGGCCAATGCAGGGATCTAGAAAAGCCACATGAGAATTTCTACCTCTCCAGGTGGCACCTCTCTCAATCTTAACCCAGACTTTATAAATGATGTAATGAATCTATACTCCCGAGTGTCACTCACACTTAATTATAACCAAAGTTATCGTGTAATACTTTGGTCCTCGAGACAATTTTGGTTCTTTGCAAATTGTCGCTTCACGCTGTCTATAGAGTCAAATCACACGTAGTCTACTTAATGAACGTGGATATAGGCCTACATGTATAATATATTAAAGTAGATAAAGTACAAGTACTTCTTTGTCTACGGTAGATAAATGCAGAAATTTTTCAAAAAAATACGTCCAGGTAAAACATTTCCCACTTTACTTCATTCCGACATACATTAAATAATTTGTTTAACATTGGTACACGAATCGTGTACCATAACGCGATCAGCCCCAGTTATAATGAGAGACTAGAGAGACGAGGCTAGACACATTGCACCAAATCAAACGGCGTATGCAGACTGGAATAACCAGACGCTAGACATTTTCACTCGATTGGAGTAAAAACGGAAACCATTGAATGTAAATCAGTTTAGTTTATATACATTCATATTACAGTATTAGGCCTATATGCATTGCGACCCACTTTTGTGAATTTCTAGGTCCCAAATGTTAGCGATTTAGCTCCTTTAAGTCAAGCTAGCTGTCTTCAGATATTAATAATGAAGGCCTATCTATACATAAAAAAACATTGATATTTGGTAAATTCATAACTATGTTCAAAATATCCATCAAATTTTATCTGTTTTACTGTGTTTAATTGACCTATGGTTGGTAGATCAAATAAGGTAATGTCTCCAGTCTCCCCCTATCGTCGTGTGAAAAAAAGAGGTTTGATCCATAATGGGGATTGAAATTAACGTCGAGGTTATCGAAGACCTGCAGAAATTAGGGGTATGCATTAGGGTGTCGAGCGAGTTCCATCGGTGGAAGCTGGTGTAAAATACAACTACTGTCTGTTCCAGGTAATACTACGACTCGAAAATTGCTTGTCATTTCTTCAAATTTTAATTAAAATGACTAAAACTTCGCGAAATACCTGGAAAGCTGACCCCGTTGCTTTCTGTCTTGTGGGAACTAAGTTTAGATCAAGTTTTATAGCCTTACTTCTTTGAAAAATCGAAGTTTGTTGACAACTTACTACTTGAAACAGCCATGTTTGGCCTAGTTTTCTTGGCGAGCCTAAGTGCACAAGGGGTGCTGGGTTTGCTTTAAGTCGTTTCACCCTACTTAGATGTATTGGTGGTTATTTCGGCCCAGTAGAATATAACTCTTTTCAAAAAAAGGGTTATTTACTGAATCCCAGACCACGGTTGTTTGTCCCACAAACTTGAATATTTAATGCACCAAATTTGAGACGTACCTGTCTACCCTAATGCGACATGCAAGTGCCCCAATTAACGCATGCGTAGTGGAAATGTTTATGTTCTGAGAAAGTGGCAATGTGGAAAAATATGAAATTTACAAGAGAATACTACATTTTATCGGATTTCTAGTCATTTATTCTCAATTCTCAGGGAAGAAATCAAAGGGATGACAATTAGTCATTACAGGTATGTCACAAAGTTTTAGCCATTTTAATTAAAAATGAAGGCATGGCAAGAATTTTTCGAGTCGAAGTATCACCTGGAACAGACAGTAACAGGGCCTATTTTAACGTGCCTACAGGCACGGACGTGCCTCGGGAAGAAAAATCAGTGCTTTGAAAATCTAAAATACGTGCTTTGAAAATCTAAAATCCTTGCTCTGAAAAAAGGTGTGCATATCTTTGTGAATCTGAGTGTGTACTTGTAAAATGTGCAATCAAGCAATGATCGATCGTCGATCACGTCATTTGACTTCACTTTCGCTTTCTGTTTCAGAAGTTTCTTGTTTTGCATGAACAATGTCCGAAAACAAGGCAGCTGATGCACCACGTGACGCAACATCACCGCCCAAAGCACGAAAATTGACGCCCATTTCCATTATGCGATATAACAGTGTGTTTTATCCCTATCAGAAGAGAAGTTACAGACCCTTCATTTCTCGAAAATCGCATTGAAAATACGGGCGCAAGACTTCGGACTTTTCTTTAAACATCCGATGCCCTGACAAGCGGGGGATATACATAAATCTGTCACTCGTGTCAGTTAATTCTTTGGTATTAAAAGTGTAATAGTGTGATATTAATTCTGTAGTTTTTAGTTTACTTCTTGTGATTTTTATGCGATTGTTTTGTTCATAGTTCATGATCTGTTTGGTCACATTTTCTGAAAGCTATGGAGCTACATTGAACTGATCACTTTCTACTCGAAAATGGTGTTTCCGGTGTTCTCTGGTGGTCGAATTTTGAAAATTTTCTCGGAGCCGGTGAGAGCGAACCAACCCGGACCCCCCAACCCCCCAAAATATAATAAGCATTGACATAGAGACCGTGCTTCGTCAAAAAATCCTTAAAATAGGCCCTGGACAGTAACTCATATCAGCAGGGATTCCAAGCACTAGCAGCTATTATTTATTAAGAACGAGGAACCTTCAAAAGTTAATCCAGCTTACTTATAACAATACAGTTGTAAAACCATTGATGCTGTAGTGTTTTATACTGTTATTACGATCACGAAGAAACAAACACAACAAGAAAAGAAGTCCGATAGAACTACAATCGTGTCCCAAGGCACCAACCAATCAGATTGTTTATCTCTGCTTACTACCGCAAGCAGACAATGGTTATCATCACATAAGATCAAGGGCCAAGGCAGTCACCTAATGAACGCCTACGCTAAGTTTGAACATTCTACCTTAATTAGAAGAAGAGTTATTGTGTTCCAAAGTCTCGACCAATCAAATTACTTATCGCTCTGCTTACCCTGTCCAAGAGCATCAACTTATCATGTCCGAAAGCATCAACTAATCAAATTGCTTATCTCTGCTTACCCTAAGCAGAAATTTCTCATCTTCGAACTCCATCAAGCAATTCGCCAAATAAACACATACACCAAGTGTGAACATTCTAACTCAATTAGAATGATAGTTATAGTGTTCCAAAGTCTCGACCATTCAAATTGCTTCTCGAAATCGGTCAAGGTATTGATGAAATAAAACTAAACCCCAAATTTCATCACTCTCGCTTAATTATAATTAAAGTTATTGTGTCCCAAAGCGTCAAATTGCTTGTGTTCCTTTCCTGTACCGGCAGATTAAGGCTTAAAGTAACATTATGCAAGAGCTAAATCTGATTGTTGCCAGTCTTAATTTAGGCTTCAGATGTTAAAGAAATAATAAATAAGATCTTTATTGGCATAACAAGCCCAAAATCAGCTCTGTAGACCAACGGATGGCTTGTCTATTGTCTACATGTTGGATTTAAATAGGATTTCACGGACTAGTGACTGATTTAATCATAAATGGCAACCCAAGCGGAGATTACGTTTAGATCGAGGCTAAATGATAGGGTGTACAAAGCAAGGCCGCATGTAAGCCAATTTAACATACGACCTTGCTATTATGGTTTGGATGTCGGTATTATACGCTCTTTTGTCACTTGCGTTTACCGAAGAATTATGGAAATTGATAAACATCGCAGCTAACATCACCTTATTGGATCACTGGTGTAGTGTTTCCTAGTATTTGTCTGCTTCGGGAGGCACGTAGCTAGGCCTACCGGTAGTTACAGTACGAAGAGTACACGCAGGCTAACAAGAAGTCGGCTTCAATTATGCCTCATTGATTTGGTCCATTCCTTTCAAATTTCGCTTCTTATTATATAAGTCTGATTGTAGTAATAAAAAATGTGATACAAATTGAATTACATCCCCGTCTTAATCCGAATAGGCTAACAGCCATTGAAAACGTTACTTGATAATCGAGATTATATAGGTGGAGTTAACGCCTGTCTATCAAACGATCTGCCAAGGTGAAGATGCATTTAACTCCCATTTCTAGTCCAATATTATAACGATAACAACTTTGTACAGAATAAAGTAATTTGACTGATATTTTCAATATATTCTTCTTTCATCATCTAATTTTTAACTGTTATAGCAAGAATGGCCAAATCTCTTTGAAGATCTCTCTTTGATGGCCAACTCTCTTTGATGACCAACTTTCATTGACTTCCAGGCAACTATTGGTTTTTTGAAAGATACTACATGTAAATTTTGTACATTTTTCATGACATGGCAGTAAAAAAATATGTAGGAAGCAATATCCACGTCTTCTAGTCCTTTTTTTACTCCATCATTCTGTTTAGAGAGGCTTTGATACCCCCCCCTACCCTTTTTAGTAATGTGTTTTGAGAGATTTAGTTGAACCTGTGTTGCCAATTGAATGGTAGTGATTGAAATTTGGGGTTGAATTAGAGCTCGGGATGTTATTTGTCACCAATAAATGGTTATTTTGTACATTTAAAGTATTTCTAACCTTTTTTGTTTAAAGTCAAACTTAGAACCCTAATAGTAAGTGCAGGGAGGCTGCGCCACATATGATTTACAAAACTTCATGTTGCGACAAGACAAACAAACAAACAATTCAAAAAAGAGTGAGTGGATCCGGGGGCTAGCCGTAAGCGTCCATTTTCTAAAAACACTCAAGAAGTGTTTAAATATAAATTAAATAGATGTATAGTGAATGTATTGAGGGAAAAAATTTCACCCGTCACAAGAAAACGCACAAACAAGACGAAACCCAAAGAAGCAAAGCAAATGTAGACTGCCTCAGAACGTAGCAGTCTGCCGACTGAAAGGTGTGACGTATATAAGTCGTACTGTCATCAATCACGTCAGAGTAGGAGGTTTCTAGAAAATCTTAACGAAAAGGCCGATAATCAAGATGAAATAATGCCAAAACCTATAAGTTAATCAACCAACCGGAATTTTTAAGTTGATTAATTGCACAAAACATAATACTTAATACCCCATACAAGCTATGCAAAACAGGAATGCCGAAGAAATCGAACTATGTAAGTGTATTTATAAAGGCATAAAATAATAACAACAAGGGCGATATCCAGACAGGATTACGTATCTATATTAATTTTAAAATTAAATTAGATCATTATCCAATATGTACTCGGTTATATACTTGTAAGAAATGTTAAACTTGGTATGTTGACGAAACGGAAGTTTCAAAATTTCTTTAAATATGCGTAATTGTGTACCGCCTTTGGCAGTGCATTTAAAAATCAGAGATTTTGTTTGGGAAAGAAATAGTTCTTTATTGTTACATATGGTCAAAAATCGTAATGCTTGTGAATAGAAAACATTATATAGCATGGTATCTGGTATGTTACTATAAATTGACGGATATTTTACTACTTCAAAACCGAATTTGTCCGTTTTGTCGAAAATACCAACATTAAATTTATTATTAATTATATTGATGTCCAGGTCAAGAACAGATGCATTTTTGGTGCCGTAATTATCTTTATTTAGAATGTTAGTTCAGGGGAATATATTTCACTTTTATATTTATCTGATCTACAACCTCAAATATGACATTATCAATGAGAAAATGTATTATTTTGCGACGTTTTATTATGCATCTAGCATCTTGAGAGTAAATTTTTAAGACATTTTGACTCATTTAAGTAGTCATGTAAGCATTATTTAATACATCGAAATGGGAAAATCTGTAGATTTTCTGTGTATTTTCCTGATTTTTTGACAAAATTAGGTGAAATTATAATACTGTTCACTTTATCTGTGCTTTGTGGGGCTGAGTAAGCCAAAATGGGACATTAAAATAGTTTTCTTAATGTTAGAAATTGAATAAAAACTGAAAATTGAGAAATTTGCATTAAAATCACAATTTTTCGGCAAAATTCAATAAATTGTTTTAAAATTTTACATTTTTTTCATTTCTCTGTACTCAAAATATTTTATACATATTTTCTGATAATTTAGTCTTCATATTTTAAAAACTAAGGAATGTCAGTCACAGCCCTGTTCTACACAGACATAGGAGAGAAACTTTAGGTATCACCAAAATGCCTTTCTTATTTGCTTCCCATGTGTCCTGGCAAAATGCCAGTGAAAGGATATCAAAAAAAAAAATAAACTGCAAAATTGATGGTCCTTTAAGTATACATGCTGCTCAATGTACAGTGGTAAAACTCTGGTCCATGGGCCTTTTGTGCTAAAATTTAACAATCTTTCTTATCGGAGGCAGTATTTGAGTTCTGTGAAAAAATTAGACAAGTTGCAAACAAACTACATAGAAAACACTCATAATTTGATATTTTTTTCAAAAAAAATATTTTTTTACTGTCATGTCATGAAAAATGTACCTAATCTACATGTAGCATCTTACAAAATACCAATAGTTTTCCACTTTTTCATATAGCCAGACTGGCAAGTAATATATTTCGTCATCCTCAATCAGAATGAAGACCCTAACATCCTACTAGATCACGTCAACAACCAAAACAATAGAGTTACATTCACAATAGAAAACAGAACCAATGCCTCCCTTTCCTAGACGTCTTAGTAAAGAGATCTGCAGAGAAACTTAATACTAGCGTTTACTGAAAGCCCACACATACTGATCAATATATAAATTTTAAGTCTAACCATCCACATAGTGTGAAGAAAGCCACCATAGCCACTTTAGCGCCCCGAACCGTCAACATCTGCGATGATCAATCTATATATATATATATATCTTTATTTCCTCCAATTCTGAAGATTTTCATCACTAATTACATAATACATACATAATAAATAATTAATACATGCAAACAATTATAAATATATAATAAAACAGAAGATATGATTGCAATTAAACCAAATACTGATCATTATTTAAAGGAGACAATCTAACCTTCCTTAGGGCACTGAATACAAAGTGTAAAATACATTTCTGAACGAGAAGACATGCGTCAGGCTCAAGTGTCGTTTTGTACGGATCAAGACTGAATATTAAAGACAAAAATTCTAGTTCATTTGCGTGAATGAGATTTAACAGATCATTTGGGGGTAACAGTGGTTCTAATTTTAAAAAGAATATCCTTCTTATGTTTTCAAACCAGTTGCAGAACATTAATGCATGAACGACAATACAAGAAAACATCTGACCACATTTTTCACACAATACCTGGCGATTATAACAGCTTATCCGAACAATAGAGAGGGCTTTTATGAATAATATTGGGGATGGGGACGCCAAAATGAGAATATCGGATGGAGGGGAAAATTTCTTTGGATACATCGGAACAAGTCGAAAGTTGGATCGGACTTTAAGCGAATATTCCATTGATCTATTTCGAATTGTCTGATAGCATTTTTAACGAGTTTTCCAAATTCGATTTTTGACAAATACATACGAATCTAGGAAGTTGCTGATATACAGTAATAAATTATATTTCTTGAGTATACGGAAGATGTCAGGAATAAATCCTATATTAATGGAATTGCAGGAGTACTTGTATTCAAGGATTCTGGTGATGACAAGTTGTCGCGGTAAGAATCTAAGATCAAGATTTAACAATTGACCAAAGAATAGCAACTTTTGCCGGTCGATATATGACTCAATGGAGTACCAGGCGAGCAGACTAAGGCAGATATCAGTTCGAGTTCTACTATGCAGGTTTTGAATGCGTTTACAGACATATCTTTGGGCGCGTTCTAGTGACAAAATATCGGATTCTGAAAGGTTAAACCAAAGCTGACATCCATACAGGGCTTTGGGATATACACAACTATTGATAAGTTTGGATGTAGTCAGAGGATTGAGAACAACCGAGTGCTGTATTACAGCCGAATGAGATCGAATAATTTTACAGGCTTCTGCAGTTCGGTCTTTGTTGTTTCTACCGGAATTTAAGATAACACCGACATGTTTAACTGATTTGTTGACTGGTAGATATGAGTCAAAAAGTGACACACACGTTTTAGTTACAGTTCTGTTCGGTTTACATTGGAACTTAAGGAGAACACTTTTACTGGTCGAAAACATGAAACGCCATTTTGAACTGGCACTTATTAACTAGGTCTTGTAAGCCCTTTTCATTCGGACTAACTATGGCGATATCATCAGCTTGTGTTGGACAGCTACAATTTATGTCCAATACAAATGCTCCTTTCGAAGAACTAGATACATCGTCAAGAAGCTGGTTGATATAGAGGAGGTAGAACTTTGCTGATAACACACCGCCCTGTCGTATTCCTCGTTGTGGGACAAACTTACGGGAGTAAGCTCCATCGGATCTAACACTACTAGTCATACTCGTATACATCGAGTCAATAAGATTCCAGAGTGGAGAGGGGTTTTTCGCGTCGTAAAGTTTAAAAAGTAGCCCGTCATGCCACACAGAATCGAAGGCTTTGGTGCTGTCTAAAAAGGCCACGGATATATCAGATGAGCGTTCGTGGAAATGGTTAATAGTTTCTTGGAATACAAAGGACGCATTTAGAGACGAAAGACCTTTTTGATAGGCAACCTGCAAAGAATTGGGGGAATTATTTTCTTTATTTAGGATAACCAGGCGTTTCTCAATAACATTTTCGAATAATTTACCTATAGATGGTGTGATCGAAATACCCCGGTATGAATTCGGATCGCTCCGATCCTTGTTGCCACCTTTAAAAATTGGAATGATGAAACTGTGCTTGAAGGATGCAGGAACCACTCATATTTTCATTATTGCATTAAATAGGGTCGCTAAATGATGATATAGTGTACGGCGCCATATTTATAAATGTTCGTATGCAATTCCGTCAATATCGGATGCTTTGTTATTCTTCAACGTGTTACAGATTTCGTTTATTTCATGTGTGGTAGTAAGCAAAGACAACCAACATTCTTTAGTTTTTTTCTTAAATTCTTGACTCGAGATGTGATATCGTCACCGAATTGCTGGTTATAGGTATCTTCACCCCTGTTGGAGAAAACAGACTCGAAGTGATCTGCCCACGCATTCAGAATTGATGTGGAGTCATTCGAAGTTTGTCCTTGAACATTTAAGTATTTGACAGAATTTGAGAAGTTTACGTTCCCAGAATTCTTGATTAAGTGCCAAAAGAATTTATCGTCAACATCTGAAGAGGTGTCAATCTTATGAAAGTGTTCACTTAGGTACTTAGATGATGAAGCTCTTAATTCTCTGCGAAATTGCCTTTTACACTTTTTATAGCTGACAAAAAAGTTATTGTCACCACCTC
The DNA here is from genome assembly GCA_917208275.1 of Patella pellucida. Lineage (NCBI taxonomy): Eukaryota > Metazoa > Mollusca > Gastropoda > Patellidae > Patella > Patella pellucida. The sequence goes on from OU795042.1 coordinate 34,795,514, forward strand.
TTGGTTTATCATTAGATTTCCATTGGTTGCGGGCTACACGCATTCTGACATGGTAATTCTGACTGATCTGTTCCAGTATGGTTTTAAATGCTCAAGGAACTTTTTCTTGGGAAGAAATTCTAAAGAAGCATTCATTATCGCATTTGTAATTTCATTTAAACAGTTAGCAATGCCATTGATCGTTGTTTAATCGTTTAAGTTAACCGACCAAAAGTATAGTCGTACAAACAGCCTTCGTTTATTGCCTCTAACCATGAGATATTACCATAGCTGGGAACGGTCTGTGGTGTAATAATTGGGTTAGATTCAAAATCGAAATTTGCGAAAACCGGAATGTGGTCGGATAGATTGTACATATTATGGTTTACAATACACACCTTAATTACATTAATCAATATATCTTTCGAAATAAGTATATGGTCAATGAGGGACATCGGCCCCCCTTCCACATAAAAACTACTCTCACTAACTTCAACAACTACCCGCGGCAATTAAGACAACCATCAAGCCTTTCACAGATGTTAGAAAACCAAAACCTGATACACCAGCAGTGAGAATTACCATACCCTTCCAAGGAAACTGTCATACCACCTTAGAAGACTCCTCACTCCGACAGGCATCCAGGTCACGTTTACAAAAGGAAGGATCCTTAAAGCTAATGGTAAACTTCCCCCAACCATACAACCGACTCCCAAAGAATGCGTCTATTTAGTCGTTTGCACCTATGACAGCAAGTACATTGGAGAAACGAGACAACCCCTTGGACAAAAGAATCACTCAGCACAAATCCAAGTCTTCTACCACAAACTCGGCCGTGGCCCAACACCTACAATCTATTCAAGGACACAGAATAAAATCTTATACAACTCTGGCAGTCAACCGTCCTGTAGAAAAGACCCGAAAACTGATCGAGGCGATACACATCAAAAGAAACAGTCCTGACCTCAACCTCGACGCAGGGATATTCCTACCAAGTGCTTATGATAGGTATAGGATATTAACCTACCTGAGGTTGCTATATTATATTACCCGCGGGCGCAGCCCAAGGGTGATATAAATATAGCAACTGAGTTATGATTGGTTAATATCTGACATATATACAACTGGCGGTAGTTTTCTCTTTGATGTGCAAAGGTGTAGTGTGTGGACGGAAAGGTGATTCTGAAAGATATCTTAGACATGGTCGAGTATGCATAACCGATTTAAATATGCCGATAAGAACGCCGTTTATTTCTGTCTTGAATGTTACAAACTGTACCATAATACTTTTTAATTGTTACAAGAATAAAAATTTATTTCTGTGTTTTTTGTATTATTTCGATTATCAGCGGTTGATAGCAGTCGAATACATCGACCTGAGATGACGTCATTAGCGGTTGATATTTCATATCAACCTGTCACGACGTCATCAGCGGTTGGTATGAACAGAATATCAACCTATGATGACGTCATGACAGGTTGTTGTGAGATATAACTGCTATGCACATCAAAGAGAAAACTACCGCCAGTTGTATATGTATAGGATATTAACCTACCCGAGGGTGCTATATTATATAACCCGCGGGCGCAGCCCAAGGGTGATATAAATATAGCAACTGAGGTATGATTGGTTAATATCTGACATATACAACGCCCACCCTTAAATTTAAATGGACTTTTCCATTAATATTCAACAATGATTGGATAACGGCTCGGTAGTTTCCGTCAAATAACGAAGATTACCGATTTAATCACGTGAAATTACGAGATGGTATTTTTGTAAACACAGCGCCATTTTGAAGAATTGAATTTCATACAAAAACAAAACGGAAAGTTATACGAAGTCAGACGAATAATCAATCCCTTTTAGCCAACATACTGACGATGGAATTGGCGTGAATGCAACTATCGATGAGGATCTATCCAAAGCCTAAAGAAAATTTGGATCAAAAGACATTCTTTCCCGATAATTCTGACAGTGAACTACGATTGAAGGCTTTTGCTTTGTTTTATAGACAGACGGATTTGGCCGACTGTTTTATTTAAGTGCATGGACTGTACCCAAAAATAGTTTATAATGGAAATCTTGGGTGATAAATACTTTCAAGTCTAGGAGTGTGTGGACGGAAAGAAGATTCTGAAAGATATGGAAAACCGATTTAAATATGCTGATAAGTACGTCGTCTATTTCTGTCTTGAATGTTTCAAACTGTTCCATAATAATTTTTAATTGTCAAAATAATAAAAAATTATTTCTGTGTTTTTTGTATTATTTTGATCACCAGCGGTTGATATGAGTCGAATACATCGACCTGACATGACGTCATTAGCGGGTGATATGAAATATCAACCTGTCGTGACGTCATCAGCGGTTGATATGAAGAATATATCAACCTATTATCACGTCATGACAGGTCATGAGATATAACTGCTATTCACATCAAAGAAAAAAACTACCACCAGTTGTATATTCTAATTTAATAACTTTATTGTGTTCGTTATCAACCCTAACTATTTGTTAGCATGTAGAATAGAAGGCCTTACTAGAAACTCTTTTAAATTATTAAGAATATTTTTTTAACCTCTATAAGTTATTTGTCTTAGTATAGTCATACCAACATCAATATTTTTATATATTTTTTATATTTGTTACAATTATAGGTTTACTTTAGTATTAAATTGAATATATATTTACTACACATAACATAGTTATTACAAGTTAATTAGTATATCTAGGCATACTGTGGTCATTCATGCATTTGTTTGTAGTTGTTTTTGCATTCTGTTGATGGTCTTGTATATATCATTATAGCTACTTAATTGCTTTATCTAACTAAATGGCTTCACTTCACCCTAGTTAATTAAGTCTTTGTAAAATATCACCTCCTTTGATCATGTTGTTGTCCTGTGTGGATTCAGGAATTGTTGTTATAGTTTTTTCTGTATAAATTGACCTCACATTTTTGCATTACTGTATTAGCTTGATAACGTTAAAAGAATACTCTTCGAAACGTCGCTCAAATAAATAAGTAGCTGTTTTCCATAAGTACGTGTTTTATTGCTCTATCCAGTTACTAAATGCCTCTTAAAGATTAAAATACCAATAGTTTTACACTTTTTTAAATATCCAGACGGACGAGAAATATATTTTTAGAATCTGTGGACAAACAGAAAAATTGCAAATCAGTTGCATTGATTATAACATTATAGATTAATACTGAAACACATATCCCCACTCCCTAAAATATCACTGACAGAATCAATCTAATCTTTGGCTGCATAATTAACATTATCAAAGGAATCTGTCTACTGAACCATTTTTTAAATTGTATTTTTAGTTAAGATTTTGAAAAGTTTTCGTTAAAAGTTTCACCATTGGTTAATAATAATCGCGTCATTTTACAAGGGTAGCAAATAAGGCCCTTGGCACAGATCGTGCGAATGATTTCGATCATTACTGCAGGAAGAAACCGAAGAACCCGGGATAACCTGCCTGATCGGACGGGAGACCGAATATTCGTCTCACTTACAACGATAAAGTTCTCCCCCTGAGCTGCGATTGAAGTTGAACCCTCGTTGCATTGGTGAGAAGCCGCCTTCAATAGAACATAGCACTAACGCGAAAGCCCCTTCTATCTCCGATCATCATTCCTGCATGTAAACTTACCTCGGATTACATCATTCCTTTGATCAAGCAATGCTTGGAATCATCATATTTCACATGGGGGAAAAACTATTATGGCAGATCCATGGTTTACCGATGGGAAATCCTTATCTTTTTAAACTTTAAAAGAAGACACTAGCGAGCCGCTCTGTTTTTTTTTTAACCCAGTAGGCTTAAAAATCACAAGATGGCGGTCAGTGTGGGCCACGAAAAGTCTTTGCTCCGTGAAAAATAAAACTTCGAATATTAGCATATAGGATAACGTGTAAAAGTGATGGATTAGTAAATCTAAGTAACTATACTACATTTTGTTTCAAACAATTATGAGAAATGGTATGTGGATCGGGATTTCCAGCGAGTAAACTTGGGATATTTTGTACTTGCTTCAATCATGGCGGAGAAAACAACTCAGGTGAGCTCCGATTCTCGTTCAACAAAACAAACCCTAACTAGCCGGCTCAACGACAATGGAAAGCTTATGTTACACAGCGATTCTAGTTTTTCGGGCGATGAAACACCTATCAAATCCAAATCCGGCAAATTTAACATATCTAATAGTGAAATACTAACTGAAAAATCTGAAAAGGCGGAAAAACTGCTCATAGACAAAGAGACTCTAAATGAAATAATTCGTAAAGCTGTAGCTGCTGCGGTCAATAAACTGGAGTACGAACTTAATAAAGCTATAAACAAAAAACTTGTGTCTCACGCAAATCGACTATCTGAATTAGAAAATGCTACGGAAAATCTTAGTTTGGTCCAGGACCATATTGAAGAAAGGGTGACAAAACTAGAAAGTATAATACAAAGAAAAGATCAACAACTGAAAGAACTTGAAAGTAAGTTTAACGATCTTGAACAGTATTCTAGAAAATCACATATTAGGATATTCGGAATAAAGGAAACAGAAAATGAAAACTGCATAGAAATAGCTAAGAAACTCTTTCATGAAAAACTACACATAGACGAAGAAATAATAGTTGACGCAGCACACAGAGTGGGTGTAGTTCAAGTTACTGGAGGTATCAAAACAGCCAAGATTAGACATCGTGGTATTATAGTAAGAATATTACGTCGGGATGACAGGTACAAAATAATCTCGAGACGAAAACAGCTAAAAGGTAGCGGGATCGTAATCTCAGAAGATATGACTCGCGAAAACGTAAAACTACTGGAATCGGCAACTGCAAACCCTAACGTAAAATCTGCTTGGTTTTCAAACGGGAAATTATATGTAGTTGGTCACAACAATGTAAAGTTCAGACTCACGAAACATATGAACATCGACGAGGAATTGTCGAAGGTAAATGTACACTAATTAAACTTTAATGTCAGTTTTAATAACTGCCACCGTATGAGCGTGTGCAGAAAACAAATAACCGAGTCTGTCACCTATGTTTCTGCAATTATATATCGTTAACATGTCTCTGCTAATACTGCATCTGAACGATGTATGTTTTGTTTTGAAAATTATGCCCAATCTATTGTGTATCCTTTCTGACACTGTAATATTGTCACTAACGGTAAAATTAACAGTAAATCTAGTCAATACCGGTATCAATATTTTGCAAGAATAGCCGACGTCAAGTCAGAGACTGAGAATATCGAAATGTAAAAAGTCCCTGTGAATAGACATATTTATTCATATTAAAATATCGATTATTAACAGGGTAACGAAATGATTTATTATAACACGTTAACTTATATTTGATTTGAAAGTTAAATCACGGGTCGCAATCAGTGCTCATGCAAACACCATTGCTGAGTTGTTCTTAAAGGTATAAACAACACATGAAGCTTACATTACCCTGTCTGAGTAGTAGTTGTTCGCTTGTGTCCATGACCATCTAAACATGCCCCACATTTGTCGTCACCAACCTATCCTACATGTGTACTGTCTCCAGTTTATCATTACTTATTATGATAGAGGTTAGGAGATACGGTGTGGGTCACTGAAACGAAATAGCTCCTCTGCATCCCCCCCCCGCCCCAATACCATTTAATTAAAATGAGATTTCGTTGAAGTCCGAAAATTTCTACTGAGTGCTAGGCTATACTGATAACATTAGGCTGTTCTTCGGAGTCGCGCCCCCCCCCCCCCCACAGCTTGTCAATTATTCTTTTGTTGAGTTGTAATCTCATTGTAAATAATATATGAGTATATATCATTGTACATAATATGGCTCGAGAAAGTAGGACAAATATTTCTGTAAATCATTGTATTCTCTCAGTCAAGTCTGGGTAGATTTGAAAATTTTTGAAATAACTTTATCTTTTTCGTTGAACTGAAGGACTCTGCCGTCAAACTATCCCGTATTTCATACACTTTTAATACCTCAACGAAATCCCCCTTAAACCCCTAATAAGTGTCTAATCCTCTAGAATAAATATTAATATTTATTGTCCTATACTGCTTTATTCCAAAACAAAAATGTTTATTTTCTTGTTAAATGTTTTGTATTGTTGTGTTAATAGCTGTATATATTTATTCACACACTTGCCAGTATATATGTACCTCAGTGTATTTAAAATGAGATTAGGTCGCGGGAATGATATCTTAAATGTAGCGGTGTCCATGACTAGAAGAGACCATTCAGATCATAACAAAATTACTTAGCTATCATAGAACTAATTGGTACTTGCTTACATCCTTTCATGTAAGGAAACAATTGTCTGTGCAGTATTATTCTACTATTCAAATACTTCTATCTAACGACGTTGAACAAAATCCGGGCCCAATACTAAAAACCGAGAATTTTACGGTATTTCATCTCAATGCCCGCAGCATAAGGAACAAAATCGATGAGATATACGAAATAGTCAACGAATTTCATATAGTCTGTCTTTCAGAAACTCACCTGGACGGGACATATCACGACCCGTCGCTAATATGGAATAATTTTCACGCACCAATCCGAAAAGATAGGAATAGATTTGGTGGAGGCGTTCTTGTTTACGTTAATGAAAAACTCAATTTCAAAAGAAGGCCTGATCTTGAATTTGACACCACCGAGTGCATCTGGATCGAAGTGAAGCTTCAGAATAGGTCTGCTCCTTTGCTGATATCATGCTACTATCGACCCCCAAACTCAACAGAGTCATTCTGGCAAATGTTTGAGGTTTCTCTTGAATTGGCACTCCAAGAATCCTCAAATGTCATTGTTACAGGTGACCTTAATATAGACTTATCTAAAAACCGGAATAGCAAATTAAACGAAATTATCATTACAAACGGCCTTGCTAATATAATCAACGAACCAACGCGGGTAACACCCACTTGCTCCTCATTACTTGATGTTATCCTTGTCCAATCAGATTTAAAGGTACTTTTTGGTGAGACAATTGAATTCGATTCTCATATTTCTGACCACAAGGGTGTAGTCGGAGAAATAGACTTACAGGTCACTGAAAAGGTTAACTATGTTAGGGAGGTTGTACTCTATAATCACGGTAATTTTGAAGAACTAAATAATCTTATCAAAAGTTATGATTGGAATAGCCTATTTGAAAACTTAAATACAGATGATTCGTGCGAATCGTTTTATCGAATCTTAAATGACTTCATTAACAAATGCATCCCCAAAAGACGGGTATTAATACGCCCAAATGATAAACCTTGGTTCAACTCAGAACTACGTAAAAATATAAGAGTACGAGAAAAACTTAGGAATAGGGTCAAACGTACAAATAATCAAAGCGACCTAAAAAGGTACAAAGTACAACGGAACAAGGTAAATAACCACAAAAAGGCACTAAAATCACAATATGAAGAGCAACTGTTAACTGATATATCTAGCCCTAACTCAAATCAAAAGGATTTTTGGAAACTTATAAATAAATTGGTAGGAAAAAACAATGTAACCCAAATTCCTCCATTGCACAACAAAACGGAGGATGAATTAGTTTATTCTGAATATGAAAAAGCAGAGCTTCTGAACAATTTCTTTGGATCTGTGTCAAATAATACCTCATCAACAGAGTTGCCAGAATTCAGTTCCCGCACAAATCAGAATTTTTCTCTTCCAAAAATCTTAGAGTCTGAAATAATCGATATTATAACATGTTTAAAAGATAAGAAAGCTTGTGGCCCAGATAAAATAGGACACAAATTCCTGAAAGCTACTTCGTGCTCAATATGCACACCACTTTGTTTACTCTTTAACAAATCAATTGAAGAAGGGATATTCCCAGCGTCGTGGAAAATCGCAAATGTGATACCAATTTTTAAGAGCGGATCCAAAAACATAACTGCAAATTATAGACCAATATCACTACTGAGCTGTATAAGTAAACTCCTAGAAAGGATTGTATTCAAACACCTGCACAACTATTTTAAAGATAATGATCTACTATACAGTTTTCAATCTGGATTTAGGCCTAATCACTCTACTGTACACCAACTAATAGAAATTTATCAAGATTGTGTTAGTGCTATTGAAACTCATAAAATTTCTTGCTATGTTTTTCTTGATATATCAAAAGCTTTCGATCGTGTATGCCATTCTGGTCTAGTATATAAACTAAGCAAATATGGAATCGATGAAGCCTGTCTGACTTGGGTAAAAAGCTATATAAAAGGAAGGAAACAAAAAGTATTAGTAAATAATGTTTTCTCAAATCAGATTAACCTGAATTCTGGTGTGCCACAGGGATCGGTGCTGGGTCCGTTCTTGTTCCTCATTTTCATAAATGACATCTATGAAGTACTGAACAACATCGCAAGGCTATTCGCTGATGATACTGCCATTGGTTGTACTAAATCTAGTATCGAAGACATAGAAAATTCGCTCAATAGTGATCTTTACCGATTACACATTTGGTCACAGAAATGGTTGATAAATTTTAATCCGAATAAGACTAAAGTCGTGCTATTTTCACCGAAGAAGCTAAGGAAACTGCCTTCCCTCAAATTAGGGGGAACGGAACTTGATGTTGTTCAGTACCACAAACACCTAGGCATTACTTTGTCGCAAGATTTAAAATGGGCTAACCATATTGAGAGAATTTGTAATACTGCAGGAAAGCAATTAAACATTTTAAGAAAACTCAAGTACAAATTGGATCAAAACACGTTAGACAAAATCTATAAAGCATACATTAGATCGATCTTGGAATATGCTAGTCCGGTCTGGGATAACTGTACCAACAATGATAGTATCCGTATAGAAAAATTCAGTTAGAAGCTTCCCGTATAGTTACGGGTTTGCCCAAGTTTGCGAGTAAAGAAGCCCTCTATCAAGAAACGGGATGGGACAAACTATCAACCAGACGTTTCAGACAGAAACTGATACTTTTTTACGATATATACAACAATAATTGTCCTGCATTTCTTACAAATATCTTGCAACAATATAGTAACAAAAACACAACGTATTCTCTGCGAAATACCAACGATCTATTGACTCCACGTTGTCGAACCTCACGGTTTGAAAATTCGTTTTTCCCTAGCACGATTCGCGCCTGGAATTCGTTAGACTCGTCAACAAAAGCTGCCGCTAATAGAGCAGTATTCAAATCAAAAATAACCCAATTTGATCAACAGAAACCTCCACCTAACTATTTATTAACATGTAACAGGAAACTTAATATCTTGCATACAAGACTTCGTCACGGCTGTAGCCCATTAAAATCACATCTTTATAAATCTAACCTTGTAAATGACCAGAAATGTCGCTGTGGCCATGAAACGGAAGACACGCAACATTATTTCCAAAATTGTCCTTTGTATGATGAGCAAAGGAGTATATTATTTGATCAATTAAAAAACTATCATAACCTAAATCTGACGACACTGCTTTCCGGTGACCCGGAATTAACGACAATTCAAAATATGTATTTAGTTAAGCAAGTACAGAAATACATACAGAATACAGAGCGATTTAAATCATGATGTAGTTCTAGACTGGAAAAACACGCTACCGCCCACCCGCAAAAAAAAAAAAAAAAATTATATTTGAAATATAAATTGATTTAATGTTTGAACCTCACCAAATAAACCTTACACACCTTTCGTATATTTCGCCGTTGTAAGGTATATTTTACCGTGGTGTTCTCCCTTGTCCATTTTTTAAATTACACTGAACTTCTGTAAATATGTTTGTTTTGTTAATTTATTATTTATTAGTATTTGATATGTATATGTATTGACTTTGCTTCACTGACCACCTACAACAATTATATTGTATTGGAGAGGACTCTTTTGTAAGTTCTAGTAACTTTTGTCCAATCCGTTTACTTTAAAGTAATAAAATATGTTTAAATAAAAAAGGACCGAAGTCCGTAACTCAAAATCTTCCAAAATCGTCGACATCGAAAACACGAATTATTGGTCAATTTAAATTAACATTGATGATGCAAACTTACCGGGAACAGATGAGCTTCTGATATCCGATATTTAAGATAAAATATACTTTTAACATTGGTACACGAATCATGTACCACAATGCGCTTCGGCCCCAGTTGTATTGAGAGGCTGGAGGGAGGAGGCTAGACACATTGCACCAAGTCAAACGGAGCTATGTAGACTGGAATAACTAGACACTAGACCTTTTCACATGATTGACATTGCGCTGGCTTATTTCGCCAAACATAACTGATTCGAAATGGGAGTAAAAACGGAAACCATTGAATGTAAATCTGTTTATATACATTCATATTACAGTATTATATGCGTTGCGAACCACTTTTGTGAATTTCTAGGTCCTAAAAGTTAGCGATTTAGTAGCTTAGTCCGTAATTTAATATCATCCAAAATCTTCGACATTGAAAACCCTGCTTTTTTTGCAATATAAAGTATTATTTATTATTAGTACAGAATATTTATAGTGCGCCCTTTCATATAACATGTTAAGGGGCAATTTACAAAGTGACAATGTAATCATAAATAAACAACAAGATTATGAACATGTTAACGATTGTATACAGAGTCAGTTAAAAGCCTGATTAAATAAATGTGTTTTAAGTTCAGCGTTGTTGTTCTGGTCTTACCTGGAAAAGATGGGCTTCTGATATCCAATATATAAGACAAAATAGACATTTTACCGTTGGTACGCGAATCGTTTACCATAGTGCGTTTCAGCGCCATTTGTAAAAAGGTGCTCAAATAATAAGGCTAGACATATTCCACAAGTCATGTCCAACGGTGATGTCATATTTTTTTTTGTAGAGAACATGCGCAATAAATACTATCGGTGTTGACTGGAATAATGACAAAATACAAATCGAATTTGCTTGCCTATATCAAGATTACTTATTATAACATCATAAATTTCTAAAACTTGATTTATTGTGGAATCAGGTTATTTACTTTTATAAAATGATAAAGATTTTTGAATAAGATTTTCTCTAGTATTTTACATAATGAGCATAAAACTGATCTATTATTGTCAGGGAAATGCGAACCACCCTTTCATTTATACGCTGCAATGATTTGTGAAGTCTTCGAAATATCAGGTAATAATTAGTGTTATAATTTAAAGATTGTGGAAAGGTGATAGGACAGATTGTGGAAACTATAGGGGAATATCGCTGTTGTCTATAGGTGGCAAAGTCATCGCGAGAGACATCCTCAACCGACTCAATGTACATCTAGAGAACGGACTGCTCCCCGAGACGCAATGCGGCTTCCGATCTGAGAGGAGCACGGTAGACATGGTGTTTGCTTTACGACAGATACAGGAAAAATGTACCGAACAAAACCGACCTCTATATGCTGTCTTCATTGACTTCACCAAGGCGTTTGACACTGTGTCGAGAGACGCCGAGATCAACCTAGCACACAATTAGCCACCACACAACAAGACCACTTACCACACAATAAGGGACAATCAACTCAGCACACAATAAGAAATTCGCTGGATGACCAGGACTTCAGTGAAACCACGTGCTCGGTATGAGCTAATCCAAGCCTTCGATAAATAAAATGAACTGAAAGTAGTCTATTTTTAGTAGCCCATTTCTTCGCTCAAAATAAAAATGCTTTTATCTCTTCTAAAGTATGTAATCATGAATGTGCCAGAAAATAACAAGTATAGTTAAAAAGCCATACAAACCTACTTTCCGGTTATGTATGACACAATATCTGGAATTTCGTATTAAGACATGTATTTTGACATTAAACACTCGCTCCACCCCCACCACTCTCTTTAATTCAGCAAGCGAAGGCTACGAAACTTGTATCAATTTTAATTTAAAAAGTATATATGCATTCCGTCGAAAGTATAATAAATACATTTCAAGAGAGAATTACCTTTACTTTTCAGTTTAGTCTACAGAATTTTGGTTAAGTCTTTCATTTTTATTTCAATTACACCCCCCCCCCCCCCAACACACACACACAAACACACTTTTCGCTTTTCAAGGCAAGTCAATATAAATGTGCCAGAAAATTATTTATCTATTTGAAAAGAGCAGTGAACGTGCTTTCTACTTATATGTAGCATGATATCTGGAATTTCGTATTAAGACCCGTAATTAGACATTGAAAACTCCCCCACCCGCATCATTTAATAGATTTTGGTACCGTTCGTCTTTGACAACCTCTCAAGGTAAATAAATATAAATGTGCCAGAAAATTACTTATATATTTGAAAAGAACAGTGAACGTGCTTTCTACTGATATGTGGCATGATATCTGGAATTTCGTATTAAGACCCGTATTTTTACTTTAAATATCCCCCCCCCATCATTTAATACATTTTTATACCGTCCGTCTTTGATCACCTCTGAGAGGTGGTCAAAGACGAAGGTACCAAAATCTCGTATTAACCACACCAGTTGACGCAATGTCAGCCTCTATGATACAGCGCGCGCACGCTACCATTAAGCCATCCAACCCCCTCCTGTCTTAGTAGTGTGATTTACAGTGTAAATGCAGAAGGAGGGCCTTACAAGAACAGCTGCCTAGTCGTTCAGATAGGACGAAAAAACGAGGTCCCGTGTACACATTGGCGTGCACGTAAAAGAACCCTTGCCAGTTGGAATTCGGTTGCTGCCCGGGCAAAATTTCCCTCATAGCACACTGTATGGCGTATGCCCGTCTTCAATTAGCCCAGGTTAGGTGCTTAAGCGCCCATTTCATTCATTCATTACAGTGAACGGTTTTTTATTTTGCAAGTTAATTTGTTCAATTGTTTCAATGGCGTTTTGTTAGTTCGTAGGGGGGGGGGGGCGTGTACGAGTTAGATAATCAATCAGGTCCGTCATTTGAAATGAAATTGGGTTTAACGTCCTCATGTCCTGCTCCTGAACTGGGCTAATGAAGATGATCATACGCTTTACAGTGTGCTATAATGGAAATGTTGCCCTGGCAGCAGCGCTACTACTTACTCTTATATTGAATTCCAACTGCCAAGGGATCTATGAGTAATCCGTACCTCGGTTTTGTCCAATCCGAACGAATAGACAGCTGTCCTGGTCAGCCCCCCCCCCATCCTACATCACTGACAAGGGGAAACAATGCACTCAAGAAATATGGATGAACTTTCTCGGACAATGCAGGGATCAACACCCGAACTCCAAGCTAGTGAGCCAGCGTCTTACCCACATAGCCACGTGCTTTCCACATTGTGTAATAAAATGGGCCGAGGGGAATATAAGTCTATAGCATCCTGGGGGCCAAAACATGGATTTCGGAAGCTTATTCCGCTGCTCATTTTTAGCTACCACCGACATGTTCAACTTTTCACAGCAAAATGAAAAGACTGGTGTTTCCCCACCCCACCAGACTCAAAACACAGCGATGGTGAAATATTTTATTTGTAAATGATTTTAAACTACATCTATAACAATTTGATTAAGAAACAATACTATACATGTACTATCTTTTAACTGATAAATAATCAGTTGATCTATATTAACCATGCATTATTCAAGAGCTAAATCTGCCTAGTGCAGGTCTTTATTAGGGCATGAAATGTTTTCTAAAGTATTAATTAGACATTAATTAACTGATCCAGGCCTTAATCAACTTTGGATGGCATCAGATTGCTCCGATATTAAACAGATTAAAACGTTTCAGTGATAAATCAAATATGGCGCGCCCAGACGCTTCGAGTCTTAGCTTTGATCAACCAGGACCGTGGTTAAAATTATTGCACAGGTCGGCCAAATCTTCAAATGCCAATATCTTTGCTTGCAATAGAGTAATTGGAATGAAATTTTCAAATTATTCATTTTACATCATCTACTTTCGAACTATTATAGCAAGCATGGCTAGTTCTTATCTATATCTTGAATAATGTAACTTTAAACAATATTTTATAAACTACGAAATGCGGTTGCCCTCAGAAACATATCCACCCCTCACTCACGACTACATGTTGGTTATGTCGAAAATTACGAAATAATGTTTGACCCATTCTTATTTTCATAAAGGTTTATGTTCCAAGTTTAGGAAAATAGGAAATTAAGAATGTTGCCGAAATATTTCCGACCCGGCTCAAATTCCCATAAAAGTTTATGTTCCAAGTTTAGAAAAATGTAAAATTTAGAAGTTTAAAAGAAATATAATATGGGCATATAAAAAATCAAATATTGTTTAATATTGGAGTACAAAAAGCAGCCTATATAATGTGTGTTAATTTAACATAAAGATATGATTGTCAGCAAAGCCTACATTTGAGTAACATAAAAGAATAACTGAAATAAACCTTAATCACCCCCCCCCCCTCCTCCTCGAAACCGACACAAATATGAAAAGGTAACATCTATATATTACCCCATAAAAATCTTGTTGTTCGGTCGAAAGTTTCGAAAGAATTGAAATTTGACCTAATTAAGAACCCATAAAGTTTCATGTCCCAAGTATAGACAATAAAAATTTTGAATGGTGACCTAACGTCCTTATAAAACATTCTGATCTTTGTAGGCGTTTCTGATATCAGTGGTCAGTATTGAGATTCGGCTACCTAACCCTAATTCCCATTTAGGAAGGGGGAGGTAGGATTTTCCAAAACTGCTCTGATCAACTGGAAGTGTTTACTCACTACTGACTTTACATTGTAAATAAACATAATCATGCATACAATGCAAAAATAATAATAGTAGACATCTGTAGACAACTTCATTAGAAAACAAAATACTAGTTTGGCAATAACAAGCTTATTTAGATAAATTGATGACTGTTGGCGGTAAATAACAATAGTTAAATCCAAATTGCAAACGAACCCCATCAATATTAGAATCAAAATGTTACAGTAGAGTCATCAGCTAACATGTTTTGGACAAACCTTTACATAGAGAAGTGATTCGATAGACTTTTAGTGAGGATATCGGTTTAAACTACAAGAGAGACATGCCCAAATGCTATGTGAATTTTAATGAATCTAACACCATGCCAGTTACTTCCCGACCAAGAACTGTAAACTAACTATCAGAGACAACTGGGTGGCCAATCACAAGTCTTCAAAGATAACAGGTCCCGTCGAGGACCAATGAATGGGGTGTGCACACCAGAATTGACGGAAAACGTCATAGAAACGAGACAGAAGTCGGTAATATATTTCATCCAGAATCTAGATCAACAATGTCATAACTACTGAAGAAACTGTTTATTTTGTGTTTTGGGGATGTAGAAAAAACTGTTTGGACAGGAGAATGTGTTTATTTTGTGTATGTATGAAGAAACTGTTCGTCCCATCTGACTGTCGGCGTGTTTTCTCCCGATAAAGAAAAACATCTTCGGTGTGATCTTTGTTGTTGAAGTTATGACATGTTACCCTAGGCATAACAGATAAACTCGGTCCCTCAAGTAGTTTTACACCTCAAGCCTAACTAAAAGTTAATTTTTTCAAGGGGTCTCTATTTTAAGACATGTTTCAAACTTGTCAACAGAATGTTCTTTACTGTGCCTATTAAACGATCCCATGAAAATTTAGAAAATATTTACAGTATATACATCAACCTGTTATTGCTGGACTAGAATTTCCCTATACAACTTCTATTTCCCAGTCGAGTTCCTGGTACCATAAACTGCCGCTTGACATCCATCCAAATCACAGCTGCAAAAAAGGTAAACTATGACAATTAAATTGTCCAAATGAATACTATGGCTTGAAAAAAAAGGTCATAGTTGAAATTTGACCACCTTAACAACGCGATTAGTATTTCAGCATATCTGAAACATTTTCGAAAACTACGAATGGACGTTTCCTATCTTCATGCTGTATTGTTTTGCGACTAGAAAAAGTCAGCTTGCGGCTCAACCAACGTCATGCTGTATTGTTTTGCGACTAGAAAAGGTCAGTTTGCAGCTGAGCTTTGATTTGTTCAAAGTAAATCGATAAAGTAAATTCATCTTTGAACCACTACTGAACACCTATGGTGACTAAGTGATAAGTTTAGTTGAAATGTCACAGTTTTGAAGGCGTAATTTCTATTTCCAGGAATGTCTCAACAGTCAATATGTATAATTTGATTCAAAGTAAAGGCCACCAAATTTAATTTGAATTATTTATAATGTTTAGGGATAATTTAGAAATAACTAAAGTATGGTATAAATGCCTACCCTGTCTGTCTTCTATATCCGTTGTAATCAGCATATTGTTCATTCGATGATTTAACATTGTTGTGGTCCTGCAAAATATACAAAGTTATATATTTTGTGTTTAATGTCTCCTTTAGTGTAATCTGAAAATAAAAATAAAAACACGAATTAAATTAGCATTAGCTATTTTCCTAAACTCAAACCAATATGCGTATCAATTGACAAATTCATATTTACGAATATGTCAGTAACATTAGACTAGACCTCACAGGACCGATACAGGACGGAAACTAGTCTGTGTGGGCCTAGTTTGACAAAAATATTGTAATATGTTGAAGATAGTTGGGCAGCTTACCCAAAGAACACTACCATACCGCCATCATCCGACCCATAAAAGGAGATATGTCTGTAATATGTAATAGAAATATGGAAGTAAATAAAATGGTTAATTCTGTATAAAAGACTCTAGCTTTGGCCTGTACAATAATCTAAAACTTTATGATGCTATGCCAAAGAAATACAAACTTTCATTATTGATGTGAGTTGGGCGATAAATAAGAAAATTCGTCACATTTGGTATTAATGCCTACCCCGTCTGTCTTCTCCTATACCCGTGGTAATCATCATATGGATCATTCGGCGGCTTAACATTGTTGTGGTCCTGTAAAATATACAACAATTCTATATCTTGTGTTTATAACATCGGGCAGTATCTTGGCATGCTTACTGAAACATTTCAATAGCCAAAGACAAACTTGCTGCCTACAGGAACTAGAGAAGTTGTAATTATCAAGTATAATTGTTTTTTTAATGCTTAAAAAAAGGAATTAGTGAATTATTAGAGACGTAATGGAATGTTCTAACACAATCAGCTATTTGTGAAATTCCCATGAATAACCACTACTATTTCGGTTCATCGTGTTACATTATACGACATCTCATGTTCTTAATAAAACTCATACATAATGTTTGAAATTTTGTATTACAGTAATAACACTTCCGATGGTCTTTTCGAAGTACAGAAAATATTGATATTAGTGCCTACCTCATCAAGTGCATAACAATTGCCTGTACAATAATACCCCCGTGTATAAATGCTGTGTGTCCCGCTCCTCCACAGCAATCACCGTCTTCATACGTCCCTTACAGACATATCCCCACGATCCTGTAAATGGATTATAAAGCATTGTACATTCTAAATGTCCAAACTTCATCTAATCACAGTTTATGTACATTAAACGGCGGCGTCAATATTTTTAAAGAAAATTTTATGTTTAGTTAGATCTTCCTAGACCCCCTCCCTCCACACACACTTTTTGTTGCCGAACTTTCAATAATAAACTTGTAAACTACAATCTCTTTATGCACTAATACAAAATACAGCATGTTATACTTTTGTCTATTATCACACCAAAAAATATTAAAATCTACCAATGGTGATGCATAACTCACCTGTATCCGTAAACTCTCTAGCCACTCTCACGCCCGTAAGTGTGTCAAAGGAACGGACCCGTTCCATATCCACATCGTCCCGGAAAACAAACAAGCTGAGTTCTCCGGCTTTCGTTACGTGTTGACTACCTTCTCTCATCTTTAATCTATGGGTCTCCAACACACCATAGCCTCTAAGTTTGAGATCTTCAGTTAGCTTCTGGGCACTTGATTCGGAGGAAATCCCATTTACGCAGTGACTGGACGAGAGATCGGGCTAAAAAACGATCCCCCGCTTCCGACCGCTTAGTCTTCATTCGTGTTGTCCACCATTAATCTTCATCCGTGCTGTCCACCATCAATCTGCATCCGTGCTGTCCACCATTAATCTATATCCGTGCTGTCCACCATTAATCTTCAACCGTGCTGTCCACCATTAATCTTGATCCGTGCTGTCCACTATTAATCTTCATCCGTGCTCTCCAACATTAATCTTCATCCGTGCTGTTCACCATTAATCTTCATCCGTGCTGTCCACCAATAATCTTCACCCGTGCTGTCCACCAGTAATCTTCACCCGTATCCTCCATTCTGCGACCACCGACCAGTGTCCTGGAAAAACAAAAGAAACCTGCAGCGGGTGGCCGACAGCAGTAAGTACATGTGCAATTACAAACAAACAAAACTCCAACAAAATCTAAATTAACCTAATCCACACCCCGTACAACCGAATTGAACTGAACTCTACTGCCCAGCTGCAAAAATTATTGAGGGCAAGCCAGCTGCAGACTGGCAAAACCCCCAAGAAGAAAATCCAGAGAAAAACAAACAAAACTCAACAAAAAATCTAAATTAACCAAATCCCTCCCCCGCGCAAACGAATTGAACTGAACTCTACTGTCCAGTAGCCAGCCTGCAGACTGGCAATACCCCCAAGAAGAAAATAAAGAGAAAGATTTTAACTCGCCTTTTGAGTCAAATGGTCCAAACTGATCACCATGCTGTCTTGCGTCCCCTCCACCCCTGCTCTCCAACATCAATCTGCATCCGTGCTGTCCCCCATTTATCTTTATCCGTGCTGTTCACCATTAATCTTCATCTGTATCCTTCATTCTGCGACCACCGACCTGGAATTACAAAAAAAACACGTCGGGCGGCCGACGACTATTAGTACATGTACAATGACAAAAAAACAAAACGCAACAAAAATCTAAATTAACCTAATCCCTCCCCCGTCCAACCGAATTAAACTGAACTCTACTGTCCAGTAGCCAGCCTGCAGACTGGCAATACCCCAAAGAAGAAAATAAAGAGAAAGATTGTAACTCGCCTTTTGAGTCAAATGGTCCAAACTGATCACTATGCTGTCTTGCGTCCTCTTCATCCGTGCTCTCCGGCATTAATCTTCATCCGTGCTGTCCTCCATTAATTTTCATCCGTGCTGTTCACCATTAATCAATCTTCATCTGTATCCTCCATTCTGCGACCACCGACCATTGTCCTGGAATAACAAAAAAATACACGTCGGGCGGCCGACGACTATTAGTACATGTACAATGACAAACAAACAAAACTCAACAAAAATCTAAATTAACCTAATCCATCCCCCGTCCAACCGAATTAAACTGCGGGTGCAAAAATTGGCTTTTAAATTAATTAGTGATAAACCGCTACCGAAAAATTCAACCTTATCTACTTATGAAACCTTGGCTACATCATTAAATATTTTAACCATTCAAAATCGGTTCACCTTCAATAAATACATCTTTCTGTTCAAATTAGTTCATAAAAAATTCCCAAACTACTTAACTAATATTCTCGTTTTTAAAAATACACCTTATACTAATATTAATCTTCGATTTAATATTCCTAAACCTAATAAATCAATATATAAAAATAGCTTAACATACATTGGACCTTGTCTCTGGAATAATCTACCTACCTCAACTAAAAACACACCTGTATTATCAAACTTTAAAGCGAATATCCTTTTACACATAAATTCCAACCTCAGTAAACCTTATGTACATAATTTTAATTCATAATAGAGAAGGTAGTTAACCTTACTGCAATTTTATATTTTAATATTGTAATTTAATTTTGTATCTCTTTATTTGATCTCATTGTTGTTCTTGTTATTCTTATATTGTTTTGTTATGTTTCAAGGGCAGAATTGTAAAAAGGCCTGGCCTAATTTCTTACCCTAATAAAGATATTATTATTATTATTATTATTAACTCTACTGTCCAGTAGCCAGCCTGCAGACTGGCAATACCCCCCAAGACGAAAATGAAAAGAAAGACTGTAACTCGCCTGTTGAGTCAAATGGTCCAAACTGATCACCATCCTGTCTTGCGTCCATCATCATCCGTGCTCACCAACATCAATCTTCATCCGTGCTGTCCTCCATTAATCTTCATCCGTGCTGTTCACCATTAATCTTCATCCGTGCTGTTCACCATTAATCTTCATCTGTATCCTCCATTCTGCGACCACCGACCAGTGTCCTGGAATAACAAAAAACACGTCGGGCGGCCGACGACTGTTAATACATGTACAATGACAAACAAACAAAACTCAACAAAAAATCTAAATTAACCAAGACGAAAATCAAGAGAAAAACTGTAACTCGCCTTTTGAGTCAAATAGTCCGAACAGATCGCCATTTTGTATCCACCATTTAGTATCCACCATTCTGTACCCCTCATTCTGTTTCCACTATTCAGTATCCATTATTCTGTATCGTTCCGGAAAGCCAAGTTGGTTACCTTCTCTTATCTAAAATCTATGGGATTCCTCCACACCATAGCCGCGAAGTTTGAGATCTTCCATTAGCTCCTCGGCACTGGATTCGGAGGGAATCCCATGTACCACGCATTTCGCAGCGCCGAGGGAGCGTGGTACATAGATAGACACTCTTACGCCCGTGAGGGTGTCAAAGATAGGGTCCGTTACATGTCCACATCTTGAATCTATGGGTCTCCTCCACACCATAGCCTTTAAGTGTGAGATCTTCCATCATTCAATTAGCTCCTTAGCTTCTCAGCGGTATATAACAATAGTTAAATCCGAATTGCAAACGAACCCCATCAATATTTGAATCAAAATGTTACAGTAAAGAAACATGAGCTAACATGTCTTCGACACACCTTTACATAGAGAAGTGATTTGTTAGACTTTAAATGAGGTTACCGGTTTAAAAACAAGATGTCTAAATGCTATGTGAATTTTAATGAATCTAACACCGTGATAGTTACTTCCCGACCAAGAACTGTAAACTAACTATCAGAGATAACTGTTGACCAATTACAAGTCTTTAAAGATAACTGGCCCCGTCGAGGACCAATGAATTTGGTGTACACACCAGAAATCGACGGAAAACGTCATAGAAGCGAGACAGAAGTCAGTAATATATTTCATCAAGAATCTAGATTAACAATGTCATAACTAATGAAGAAACTGTTATTTTGTGTTTTGGGGATGTAGAAAAAACTGTTTGGACAGGAGAATGTGTTTATTTTGTGTATGTATGAAGAAACCGTCCGTCCCAGTTGACCGTTGTTGTGTTTTCTCCCGATAGAGATAAACATCTTCGGTGTGATCTTTGTTTTTGAAGTTATGACATGTTACCCAAGGCATAACAGATAAACTAGGTCCCCTCAAGTAGTTTTACACCTCATGCCTAACTAAAAGTCAATATTTTCAAGGGGTCCCTATTTTAAGATGTGTTTCAAACTTGCCAACAGAATGTTCTTTACTGTACATATAAGACGGAACCATGAAAATTTAGAAAAAATGTACATTACATACATAAACATGTTATTGCTTATCTAGAATTTCCCTATTCAACTTCCATTTCCCAGTCAAGTTCCTGGTACCATAAATTGCCGCTTGACATCCATTCAAATCACAGCTGGAAAAAAGGTAAACCATGACAATTAAATTGTCCACATGAATAATATATCGCTTGAAAAAAGGACACAGTTAAAGGAGCTAAATCGCTAACATTTGGGACCTAGAAATTGTCAAAAGTGGGTCGCAACGCATATAATACGGTAATTTGAATGTATATAAACTGATTTACATTCAATGATTTCCGTTTTTCCCCAATTTTAAATCAGTTACTTACGGCGAAACAAGCCATACAGTCTCAATCTACTGCAAATTTCTATAGCGTCTGGTTATTCCAGTCAACATACGCCATATGGTATGGTGCAATATGTCTAGCCTCGCTCCTCAAGTCTCTTATTAAAACTTGGGCTGAAGCACATTATGGTACACAATTCGTGTACCAATGTTAAAAAATTATTTTATCTAAAATATTGGATATCAAAAGCTCATCTTTTCCCGGTAAGTTTACATCATCAATGTTGATTTAAAATGGCCAATAATTCGTGTTTTCGATTTAGGAGGATTTTGAGTTACGGACTTAGGTCCTTTAAATTTGCCCACCTGTAAAACACGATTAATATTTCGACAAATCGTAAACATTTTCGAAAACTACGAATAGGACGTTTCCTAACTTACTGCTGTATTGTTTTGCGACTAGAATAAGTCAGCTTGCGGCTAAACCAATTTCATCCTTTGCGACTAGATTTGTTCAAAGTAAACCGAGACAGTAAATTCATTTATGAATCTGAACACCTTTGGTGACCAAGTTATACGATCACTTGCAATGTCACAGTTTAATTTCTATTTCCTAATTTCTATTTCCAGGAAGGGCGGGGGGGGGGGGACCGAATGGTTTGCACGTTAGCGCTATATCATAAAGCCTGTCATTGAGTCGACTGAGGTGGTTGTTTCGAATCCCCGGTTGTACGTGACAAGGAGTAGGATCGCCTATCCAACCTCTTGGGGTTTCTCTGGGTCCTCTTGTTTCTTTCCACTGCTTATGACCCGTACGCGCAAGCGAATTATTGAAATATATTTAGACCAAATGTTAGTCCCGAAATGACCTAGTTTGTGGCAAGTGGACGTTAAACCCCATTTCTCTCTCTATATATCTCTCTATTTCCAGGAATGTCTCAACGTTAATATGTATAAGTTGATTCAAAGGCCACCCTATAATGTAATTAAGTATCACATGAAGTTTATTTTGAATTATTTATAAAGTTTAGGGATAATTTAGAAGTAACTAAAGTTTGGTATTAATGCCTACCCTGTCTGTCTTCTATATCCGTGATATTCAGCATATTGTTCATTCGGTGATTTAACATTGTTGTGGTCCTGCAAAATATACAAAGTTAAATATCTTGTGTTAAAAACATCGGACAGTATATCTTAGCATGCTAACAGACAGATTTCAATAGCCAAAAACAAACTTGCTGCCTACAGGAACTAGCGAAGTTGTGATTAACAAGTATGGTTGTTTTTTTAAATGTTTTAAAATAAGGAAGACAGTGAATTATTAGAGACGTACATATATATATTTGAACTACTGATAAGTGAAACGGAAAGTTTTAACACAATCAGCTACCCCTATTCGTGAAATTCCCATGAATAACCACTACTATTTCGGTTCATCGTGTTACATTATACGACATTTCATGTTCTTAATAAAACTTTTGTATTACAGAAATACATAATATATTAATGCTTACCTCATCAATTACATAACAATTGCCTGTACAATGTGTGTACTGTACAATAATAACACCATGTAGCCTTTAATATGCTGCGTGTCCTGCTCATCCACAACCATCTTCATACGTCTCTTACAAACATATCCCCACGACCCTGTAAATGAGATGAGGATTATTAGGTATTGTACATTCTAGAGAAACAGAGAAACAGAAAATGGGGTTTAACGTCAACTCGACACAAACTAGGTCATTTCGAGACTAACAAATGTTTTAATTTTTATTTCAATAATTTGCTTGCACGTAGGGGCCTTTAGTAGTGTTAGGAAACCGGAATGTCCAGAGAAAACCAACGAGGTTGGACGATTCGAAACCACGTTAGTTGACAGGCTTTGTGATACAGCGCGCGCACGCTATCCATTCGGCGATTCAAACTCCCTTGTACATTCGTAGGCTCGTATTTTCGAAAGTGGTTTAGTGCTAATCATAGATTTAATCTCTGATTTTCTGACCAGTCATATTTTGAAAAGCTGATTAAATTTTAAGCTAAGATTTTTATAAACTTTGATTAGCCTAATCAGTGAGTAAATCATTGTTCGAGAATACCATAAAATGTGGTATTCTCGAAAGTTGACTTGTACTTAATCATTGACTAAATCGCCCCAATATTTAGTCATCTCAGGGGGGTAGTTTAAGGATGGATTAAGTACATGGATATGCAATTACAATGTATTGAATGTTATAGAAATGATTATTTTTCATCAAATATTATATTTTGCCACGAAAGCAACAAATTCAGTAAATTCTGGTGAAAAAGATTTTTAATTTTTTTTACATTCTCTATATTTAAAAACATAAAATTATGTATAATTTAGTAAAAATGAATAAACTACAAAATAGAAATGCCAAAGAACATTTTAACAAAGGGAATTGCAAAGAAGGAAGCAAATCAACCTCTTAGCACAAAAGAGAACCTACAGAAGCTATTTGGTTAGTAATGAAAACATTTACGACTTTAAAATCTGAGTATCATTAACAACCCATTAAGTAATCATCAGAAATCAGTAGAATTTGCTTGGTTTCTAGTTCTGCCCTCTACTAACGTTTACTATACAAAACACAGAATTATCAAGGGCCATAATTCTGAAATTAACGGAAAGCATTGACAATCAATAGGACCCCTCCTCTCACGAAGTTAAACACTGTGTAAGTCATGGGATATTGCCTTTAGTACAACCACAAGATTTTTCAATGGTATCAAAGGCCATACCGGGAAATGTTGGAAATCAATAGGCTTCCCCATCTCATGACCCTAAACACTAAAAGCAATCGGATACCAACTTTAGTCTCTAGAGCGCCCACAAGATTTTTCAAAGTGATCAAGGGCAATAACCCTGGCAGTAATTATCGGATATCAGATCAGGGTGGTATTTAGGGGGGGGGGGTACATTGCATCCCCAGAAAATAAGGCGCCCCCCAAAAATTTGACAATCTTTCAATTATAAAATAATACAGTTGATTATGATCACACAGTGATGCCCTTAAGCTATTGACCAGTCGGTCGGTTTTAAGGGCACCCTTCAGTTAGATGGAGGCACTCCACCTCTCTGTTGCACCCCATCTTTTAAAAGCCTCCATACGGCCCTCAATCAGATATTAACTTTAGCCTCTAGGGTGTTCTACAATATTTTTCAAAGTGTCCAAGGACCCTAACTCTAACAGTAATTATCGTAAATCATTGGAAATCAAAAGGCTTCCTTAATGCTTGAACTTAAACTATAGCCTCTAGAGCGTCCACAAGATTTTTCAAAGTGATCAAGGACCATGATGCTGGCAGTAATTATCGGAAATCGTTAAAAATCAATAGGATTCCTTATCTTATGACCCTTAACTCTGTGTATAAATTTAAAGTCAATCGGATATAACCTTTACCCTATGATATTAACTTTGACCCCTAGAGCGACCACCAGATTTTTCAAAGTGATCAAGGGTCATTATCGAAACTCTGGAGGTAATTATAGGAAGTTGTTGAAAATCAATACGCTTTTGAGGGGGGTTGGGATGGCCTAGTGGTCTAGAGTGCCGCGCCTAGACCTTGAGCTGGCCGGTCACCTCTGGCTTGCAGCTGTGGTTTCTAGCCCTAGTGTGAGCCAATGTGACATGGAGATAGGAGCGCTTTCTCAACCTCGTGGGTTTCCTCTGGGCACTCCGGTTACCCCCACTGCTAAAGACCCTTACGCGCAAGCGAATTATTGAAATAAAAATTGAAAACCATACATTAGTCCCAAAATGACCTAGTTTGTGTCGAGTGGACGTTAAACCCCATTTCTTTCTCTCTCTTAATACGCTTTTGTGGCTCATGACCTTAAATAATGTATAAATTTCAAGTCTAGTACTGAATACACGAAAGAACCAATAGAAATATTGAAGCATAGTAGCCTAATAGTAGAAAAGTCAAACGTTTCTTTTGATTTAGCATAATCTTTATGATTTTTTTCAAGGTGTTCACAATGGCTTTCTTGTTGTCAATAGAAAGAATTTGTTAAATTCTTACTTTTAGCTGTTCAAGCAATTTTTTTGATGTAAGAGATTTAAGAAACGAAAGACTGTCGAGTACTTTGAAACTTAATAAATGTAAATCAATGTTTCACATTTTTATACAATAATTAATCCTGCTAAATGACATTTCATATCTTTAGCACTCGATTTAACAGTTTTATACAAAAAAAATGCATACTTCTTGTGTCTCAATAGGTCAAGCAACTTGTAAAACTTTTAATAATTAATCGCCCATGTACGAAGAAAACGAAAATCCCACTACAATTTGGGAAGAGTAGTATTAAAAGCGGATTATGCAAAATATTCAATTAATTGGTGATAATTTTGGATTTTAATCGAAAAGAGGTGGCATAAAATTAACTGCATCAGGAGAATAAATGGGACTTTGATATTAGCAGCAGAAATTTATTTCGATTACTAAAAGTGAGCCACGGTGGTGCAGGATGGATGGCCTTGCAAGGGACAAGGTAGAGTCGTTTGAATTGGATAACAAATTAAGTACCGTGTACACATTGGGGTGCCCGTAAAATTACCCTTGGCAGTTGGTATTTAGATAACACTGAGCCGTAGTGCCACTGTCCAGGACAAATTGCCCTCATAGCACACTGTATGGCATATGTTCGTCTACCTTAACCCAGTTGGAGCTGAACAGTAAAAATCCCATTTCATTTCATTTTGAATACTAAACATATCCGAACACTATTTTAATTGCCTTTTTTCACACATGTCATTTCTTTCCTGCCCACCCACATGAACCCCTTTGACTTTGCGGACCCTAAAACTAACTTCACGGACCCGAGGATGAGAAAAACTGTTCTAAAACATGTACTTTTCTAATCTACTTCCTATAATTGGGCCCCTTTATCAATGACAAATACCCTTTTAATCACTGATTATATATAATCATTGATTAAATGTTTAATTATAATCAAAGTTTAAACATGAATTTTAATCAATGATTACAAAAATTTATAGTCAAAGATTAGCTAATCTGACTTTTGAGAATACCCAACTTAGTCAACCACTAATCTCTAACTAGCTAGTTGCTGATTAGACCTAATCACAGATTATTTTAGACACTGTTCGAAATTACGGGGCAAAAACACGAATTAAATTAGCGTTAACTCTGTTCCTAAACTCAAATCAATTTTCGTATCGATTGACAAATTTATTGGTGTTAAAGAATTACATTTACGAATATGTCAGTAACATTAGGACGGAAAGTAGTCTATGTAGGCCTAGTTTTGGGAAAATATTGTAATATGGTGAAGATCGTTTATTTAAAAGAAAAAGGTAGCTTACCCAAAGAACATGCCGCCATCGTCCGACCAATAACAGGAGATATGTCTGTAATATGTAATAGAAATATGGAAGTAAATAAAATGGTTAATTCTGTGTGAAAGACTCTAGCCTTGGCCTGTATAACAATACAAAACTATATGATGCTATGCCAAAGAAATACAAACTTTCATTATGCATGTGAGATGGGCGATAAATCAGAAACTATTTAACATTTTGTCCCTTGATTTGTATATCTGGCGAAAGCTGGCACTCCCCCTTTAATAATGTACAATGCCTACGGTTTGTAAAACTGGGCTGCATATGCTATTGGTGGTACAAAGAAGACCTTTGTGCCATTTTTGTAGGTCCAGTGTAGTGCAAATAAAACACGACAATCTTATTAAACGTCCACTCGACACAAACTATGTAATTGCGGGACTAACATATGGTATAATTTTATTACAATAATTCGTTTGTACGTAGGTGTTTTAGCAATAAAAAAAAAATACCGAAAGGCCCAAGAGAAAACCCAATTGGTTCGACATACCTCACCCTTGTCACGTAAAAATATTGATCGACTGTTGAAATATGGGTTTAAAGTCCTACTGTTCTGTCGACTTGTTAATATACCAGCCTATCTGAATAAAATTTAAAAAGAAAATTACTAACCTGTTTGATACGAAAGACTTGTCATATTGGCTAATGTGAAGAGATGCTTTCACATCGCCACTCAATTTCAAAATGAAGGGCGGTTGTTGATGTTTGCCTTGTGTGTTTCAATCTGAGAACTACTCACCAGCGCCGGTTACCAAGTGGCTGTTTGGGTTGATCGTCACTAGTTGTATGAAACGACAAATTTACAAAAATGCATTTATTTGACGGGACCCCTTGGATATGAATTTATTTTGTGTTAGTTTGGCGTTCCATAATTCAGATCACGTGTAAAGAATCAGCTACCTGTGTTCGCGATACAAGCCTATACCGTGATTGGCTAATATATGTGGCGGGTATTAGGTACATTACTAAACACTGAAGAGATGTGCATGTCTGTTTTAAATGCTTTATTGTATCGTTCATGCCATAAAAAAAAAATTAAAATCCATCACAGCCTATGCTTTATTCATCAGTGAAAATTCATTCGATTCTTGATATTTTAAAAGTTGTGCGGTGTTTGTAATTTTCATCTCCGTAGTATAGGAAACATTCGTCATCTATTGACTACAGCTGCTTGTCATCTTTTGGTGCGTTCTCTAATTTTCTCAAGATTTGACAACTGTAATAGTGCTCTGGCTGGAATATCTCAACATTTATTAAAGCGACTTCAAATAATTCAGAACAACTGTGCCAGAATCATTACAAGAACAACAAAACGTCAACATATAACATCTGTCCTTAAATCGCTTCACTGGTTACCAATAGAGGCTCGTATAAAATTTTAAATCCGAACACTGGTCTACAAGTCTCAGCATGATTCAGTTCCATCATATATCACAGATCTTATGTAGCCTTACGAACCAACCGACCACCCCGTTAACAGAATAACCTCACACCTGTTGTACCTTCAACTAAATTAAAATCTTTTGGTGATAAGGCCTTCAGTGTTGGTCCTCGACAATGGAATGACTTACCTGACAATATAAAGTGTTCAGAAACAGTTGCTCAATTTCGATCTAGAATTAAGACACATATGTTCACGATGTATTATCCACAGGAGCTATTAACTTACAGCGCTTAGAGCATGCTCATGGATGGATTAAGCGCTATATAAATGTAAATTATTATTTTTATTATTAAAGTTACATTATTCAAGATATAGATAAGAACTAGCCATTCTCGCTATAATAGCTAGAAAGTAAGTGGTGTAAAATAAATAATTTGAAAATTTCATTAAAATTACTCTATTGCAAGCGAAGATATTGGCATTTGAAGATTTGGCCGACGTGTGCAATAATTTTAACCACGGTCCTGGTTGATCAAAGCTAAGACTCGAAGCGTCTTGGCGCACCATATTTGATTTATCACTGAGACGTTTTAATCTGTTTAATATCGGAGCAATCTGATGCCATCCAAAGTTGATTAAGGCCTGGATCAGTTAATTAATGTCTAATTAATACTTTAGAAAACATTTCATTCCCAAATAAAGACCTGCACTAGGCAGATTTAGCTCTTGAATAATGCATGTTTAAACAAAATCATTTCCCAAATCTCCAACTATCGAAAGGTTTAATTTATCTTGTTCTCAGATACGGAAACCAAGTGATTCTCAAGATATCCAAACATTGGCCGTCGCCTATCAGAATAAACATAAAATTCTAGACATGTCTTCAATACAAGGGTCATTCCAGTAGTAAGGCACATACGACATGTACCATTAACCATTCCAAACTGGAAGGCGTGGTCTTAACTATATAATAATAGTCTTTACACTAAAATAGTAAATGGGAGCTAGGTTAGGCAATGCCCTTTGTCTTCAATACAAGGGTCATTCCTGTAGTAAGGCACATACGACATGTACCATTAACCATTCCAAAATGGAAGGCGTGGTCTTAACTATATAATAATAGTCTTTACACTAAAATAGTAAATGGGAGCCACGATGCCTCAGTGAGTAAGACGTTGGCTAACCAATGCAATATTCACACAAAATGCAAGAACATTCATTTCGTATTAGTGTTCAGCACGAATATTCGCTCGTCGAATATAATATTCGAATAGCAATCGCGATATTCGAATATCTACATTATTTATTCTATTTGCGTTTAAATATTATTAAAGGCGACTTTCCTTGCCACATTTGTATTCTAAGCTTATTTCGATTACCCACAGTATATATTTCTATGGAGTACTTAACTGCAGATTATATGTAAGGGGGGTGGGGGCGAATGGTTGGCGTGTGCACCTTGTATCATAAGATTTGTCATTGGTTCAACTGTGGTTGTTTCAATTCGCCGGTTGCACGTCACAAGGAGTAGGATCGCCTGTCAAACCTTGTGGGTTTTCTCCGGGTCATCTGGTTTAATCCCACTGCTATAGACCCCTACGCGCAAGCCAATTATTGAAATAAAATTGAACCATATGTTAGTCCCGAAATGACCTGGTTTGTGTCGAGTGGACGTTAAACCCCATCTCTCTCTCTCTGCTTGTAAGGGTGCTACCCCTTCAGAGACAGTTATTCGGTAACTAGCCACGCAGGGACCCCGAAGCTGAATTCTGATTCTGGGTTAAAGCTAATTATTAGTGTGTGACATCCTTGAACACCTTTACATTATATCTGAACACAAACACATGTGTAGCGAAACTCACTATACGACGCTATATGTATGAAATTGGGATGAATTTGCTAGGATTCGTCATGAAGAAACAGCCGGGTGAACCCACTGGGCCACATTCATCACCAACATGAAGATACTGTTTTCTGCTTATAGAGAAAAACGACTAGACGACAATTACTTCCGTGAAATGTTGCAGTGCTAGAACCACGAATGAACGAGATGCCCTTTGTTTCGGATGCAGCGTGGAAGATTTCCTATACATTGGTGATGGCAAATCTTGTTTTGATGTCGTGGAAGGCCGAGTTCTTGTGTACAAACTGGCAGTTTACGTAAAAGATCAACTGGCAATTGCAAAAATATTTTTTTGTTCGTTTTTCGCGAGTTAACAGAGATTTCACGTATTTAATAATTGATTTGAAATTTTAATAAATTGAAAATAAACCATTTTCATTATATTGAAAATATTCGAATAGTATTCGAATACCAATTTCAAGACCCGTCGAATATTCGAATAGTATTAGTGTTCGAATATCCGAATACTACTTCCAGCTTCAATGCCCATTGTTTTCAGTTCTATATCAACAACTAAGACAACACTTTACTTTTGTCAGCCTTGCAGGCAAGCGAGAGTGAAATTGGGTTTAATGTCCTCTCGACACAAACTAGGTCATTTCGGGACTAACATATGGTTTAGTTTTATTTCAATAATTCGCTTCTGCGAAGGGGTCTTTAGAATGGGAGGAAACTGGAGGTCCCGGGGAAAACCCACGAGGTTGGACAGGCGACCCGACCCTACTCCTTGTCACGTACAACCAGACATTCGAAACCAAGCCAATTGGTTCAATGACAGGCTTTATGTTACAGCACAAACATGCTAACCATTAGCATATGCTACTCAATCGAGGTCCATCCAACCCCCCAGCCTTGCAGGCACTAATGGGAACTAGGCTTGAAAAAGATTATCTTTTCAACATGCATCCATTGAGATATTGAACCTCAGGCGATCTTTAGTCAACTTCAGCTCACTTATCCAGACTACCACCACGTGACCACCTCTTAATATTAATAGCATACAGTTTGTCCCATAAATGTAACATCAAATTATTTAAAATACATTATAGCATGCTTTATTTGGACTCAACTCAAACAGGATTCTGTCAGTAGGGTAGGGGTGAAGCGTTTGTTTGCTCTATAAAATGAGCACCTTTTAAAGGAGCTAAATCGCTAACATTTGGGACCTAGAAATTGACACAATTGTTCTCACTCTCAACACATATAATACTGTAATATGAATGTATTACATTCATCAATGGTTTCCGTTTTCTATAATTTCAAATCAGTTATGTTCAGCGAAATGATCCCAGCAGTCTTAAATCCTGTTTGATTTAGTGCAATGTGTCTAGCCTCGTTCCTTGAGTCTCTTGTTACAACTGGGGCTGAAACGCATTATTATTATGGTATACAATTCGTGTACCAATAGTAAAATGTTTATTTTGTCTTAAATATTGGATATCAGAAGCCCATCTTTTTCCGACAAGATCACAGCATCAATGTTGATTTAAATTGACAAATAATAATGTTTTTAATGTTGAATATTTTGGATGACATTGAGTTAGAGGCTTAGCTACTATATATTTTGGCCTGTGGCTGTATACAGCTTTTAATTTGTTCCAGCCCCATCAGACTTAAACTAAGAAGTAAGGTGATAAAAAATTTGATATCATGAAATATCAAGGCCAGCTTATTTATGGCCGACATCTTCTATATCATGTGTCATCACTGGGGCTGACTGATTGAA
Organism: Patella pellucida; assembly: GCA_917208275.1. NCBI lineage: Eukaryota > Metazoa > Mollusca > Gastropoda > Patellidae > Patella > Patella pellucida. Next base: position 34,827,561 of record OU795042.1, read on the forward strand.
CTGGTTACAAGTGGTAGAGTAGCTACGAGAACGTAGCTTAAAACGTTGAGATATACTGATGATGTGCTTGTTTTTAGCTACGATTGGCAGCCATCATTTTCACGTTAATTTTATTCCTATAATTCGCTTGCACGTAGGTCTTTAGCAGTGGGGGAAAACTCCTTGCCACATCAGCTGGAGATTCAAAACCACGCCAGTTTACTCAATGACAGGCTTTATGATACAGCGCGTGCACGCTTACCATTGAGCCATCTACCCCCCCTCACTCACCAAAGACCTGTTTAATTCAGGGCATTGATTGAATATGTCGCCTAGATAACAAATCTCATCTCTCAACCCTCTGTGTCAAGAGATGAGCTTGGCCCATATCACAAACAGTGTAGCACTCCCAGATCTGAATCGTAATGGGGCGTTTTATACAAAATTGACAGCATTTTTCATCGAAATAAAGATTGATTAATGTTATTAATATTTCCGCCACACACCACTACAATTATTGACTTTATCTTACTTGAAACGGTTACAAATAATCGTATTTAAAATCGATGTCCTAACTTTTTCCCCCCAAGACGACAATCTTGTATTTTGATAGTCCCCATCATCCAGACAAATATTTACCTACGTTGAAGACTAGGGGGTTCTGGGTGACCGAGACTAATATTAATAAGACTGCTCGTCTGCTACGTCAAAATGGTGACAAAGTGTAGCTACAAAACAAACACATCAGTATATCTCATCGTTTTTAGCTACATTCGCGTAGCTACATGTCGCCATGATGTGTATTGACTGTTCTCACATAATCATTGTCATTACTATATATGTCATTACGACATTGTCATTAGCGAGGTATTGGTCATTGCCAAAAATGTTAAATTTCACATCAGATTGAAGGTCTAATCAACAAAGGAATTTTCTCTCTCAACATCGTTTAATTAAAAACCGACGGAAAGTATCTGAATTCACAATATCATATTCGCCTTTGTTCATCATGTGTGAAACAATGTCGGTTGTTATAAAAACCTGCAACTTCTCTGATTGAAAACTATAAATTAATCATAAGCAACTCCGTGGTTGCTTCCAAAAGAAATGGTCGTCATAGAAGATAACACAGGGTTTTACAAACCAACATTGATGTGCATGTAAATGTGAGAAAGACAGCTCAGAAGAAGAAAGATATGTAATTTGTGAAAGAGAAATGCATGCATCCATTTACAAATTTGAAGAAAGTGGCAAAATTACAGGAAACGATCCAGTTTACACTGATGTCGTAAATAATAGTCAATTTAAACATAGAAAGTTCTATGATTTAAATAACAGTAGCTTTTTTGTACACAAAATTTTGTTTCAATAAAAGTAAGATCATTGACGTCATCAATGAGTAAGATTATAATTTGTTTTCGAATAATTTGTTTACGACAATAAAAATCAATATTGGTCACTCGTCATCCCGAGCCAAATGAACACTTTTCACCCACAATGTCTGTTTTCACCAGTTCACCACTGATCTGTGGTTTTCACATAGGGTTTAACGTCCCACTGTTCTTCTCCCACTAGGCTGATGGATCACGCCAATGTGTACATACAAGGGGCCTCGTATTTTCCAACAATCCAAACGAGTATATGTTATCTCCAAACGTAACTAACGTGACGAAATTTATGAAAGTATGTGTTATCCCTTAAGCCTACATCATTGACAAATTAAGACCCCGCCCCCCAAAATCGCGATAATTTTGTGGGTCAACACAGGGATCGAACACGGGACTTCCAGGTATGGCTATAACATTTACAGCCACAAGAAGGAACTACAATAGGCAGATGTAGCTTTACATGTAGGCCTAATGTCTCTTGAAACTAAATTATAAGAGACTTGTCTAGGTCCAATGCGCTGGTAAGTCCAGTTTTGAGATGCAACCGATTTTGAAAACTTAAAGAGTCCGCTTTTATTAATCGTATAGATCTTGCCCAATTAACAATTGAAATAACGTTACAGTTATGTAACTCTAAAAGTGTTGTCTTCACACCAGATCAAACTAACTTTGGCTGTATCACAGAGTATGCTCATTTCAGAAAGAACCGAATAGTTCCGACTACAGGGGAAATCGCAAGTAGAGTTCATTAAATTTATGTAACTTGCCAAAAGCCTATAGCTGATTGTAGTATGGCTGTTTCACAACGATTATCAAGAAATATATTACCCATAATAGATAGTTTGGTACAATTTAGGCGTCTAACAAGTACAAAGGTAATATACACTGTTTTATGATATTATGGCAATACAAATTAGCTTTGATATGCCACTAACTAACAAAGTTTGAATATTATATAATAATAATAATAAATAATAATATTTATTCAAGGTAAAAGGCATATAAAAATTTGGCATATAAAAAATTTGGCATACAAAACTTGGCACATTAAAGCATAAAACGATTGATAAAATATAAATATTGCACTATAATAGACATAATACTTGAGCACATGAATACGTAAAGTTACAGTTATAGTAATAAAATAAAATTAAAGGCTTATAAATTGTGTACATTTTCATTATTATAATGTTTGACTAGACTAGATTATCACTGCAGCCTAATACCTTAGGATGACCCACAAAGTTAAAGAAACTTATTTCCAGTGGGGTCCTTTTATGAAGAGACTTCCAGTTCCCACCAAGCTTGACACAACTAAATTAACAACTCCTAATTAATAAAAAACAAATTCACTTTTAGAGATGGTTTCAGATTTATCCATCAAATATTTTTTTAGCTTGAGCTTTAAATTTATGTTTCTTTGAGCAACTTTTAACTAAATCTGGTAGAGAATTCCAGTCTTTTATTCCATTATAGAAAAAGGTGGTAGATTCACATCCTTTTATTGAAGGTATATAAAAATTCATGTTACTAGATCTAGTGTTATAAGATCTTTCATTTCTAACAAAATTTGTGTGTAAATAATTTGGGCATACATTGTTATAAATGTTAAAGACATGATTGAGTCTCAGTTGTTTGACTCTATTACTAACATTTAAAAAACCTAATTTTTCAAACTCAAAATATGTTACACTTTTTCTAGGATGTAATTGTAGAATAAATCTTACAATCTTATTTTGTGCCATTTGGAGTTTATTTTTCATATGTTTTGATATACCTTCATACCAGCATGCACATGCATAGTCAAAATGACATTGAATCAGGGAGGAGCATAGTGTCTTCCTAGATCGAAAATTGAGACACTCTTTGTTTCTATATAAAAATTTTAGCCTCTGATTAACCTTTTTCACTATGGAATTGACAATATAATCACCAGTCAGAAACTGATCAATAATGATTCCTAAATATTTTACAAAAATTTTGGGTTCAATATTGATACCATTACAGGAAACAGCAAAATCACCCGGTATCAGAGACCGAATTTTTCGACCAGGACCAAAAATGATACTCTCCGTCTTTCCCAAATGTAGGGACAATTTATTGTCGGTCAGCCACTCATGGCATGACTCCAACATTCTGGATAACTTATGTGAGATGACCACAGGATCTATATGGGAATATAGAATTGCAGTATCATCTGCGTAAATCAAAACTTTACAATCTGAGTCAATGCTAGCTTGAACATCGTTTACATAGATCAAAAATAATAATAAATATTTTAAAAACTCCCACTCCCAAGCTGTCAGCAGAGTAATAAATGTAGGCCTACCCTTAGTTAAAATTGGTACAGTCTAAGACCCTTTACGCAAGTTCAAATAGGCTCAAACGCACAATTGTCACCACATACCATTACAGTTTGGTAATTCTATGACAAATAGTGAAGACTGGACCACTAAAATAGTTACGGAACAGTTTTTCTTTGTGGTAATGCGTTCTACATATGCATAGTGATGAATTTTTTATGAGGTATTACACAAACGACCATGAGTCCTAAATTTCCTCGTAGCAGTTAGGTTTCATCAAATCATATAATTATGCGGTAAGGCTTCACCTTTATTTCAATTGGAATTGATTTATTATATGTTAAGCTATGTGCAGTACTGTTTTGGGTCAGTTAATGTGTAAATTAAGGGAGCTATAGGCCAGAAACTTTTTTGTAGTCATTTGACTAAAAAACTTGCGCCAAGCAACCCTGTACGACAAACCACTACTGAGTCTGGAGTAAGGCGGAAGACATCAGTAGTGGAACCATTTCTAGCCTATCCTATATTCAATGTTTAACACTTTGCATTGAAAGCCATTAAATATTTAAATGACTTTTATATTGAAATATAAAAAAGTTACTGGTGTCTGGTATGCATCAGTTGTTCTTATTGGGCCAATACGATAGGATATATATATGCAAGTTAAAGTAGCCCCATATATGACATGAAGAAATTAATTCTAAGTTAATACAAATTAATTCTAAATTTCAGATATTATATGATGGAGAATGTAAACTTTGTTTGGCTGAAATTTCAATTCTCCGTAGACTACCTTCCAAAAAGACATTAGAGTTTGTGGACATAACTAAGGAGGAGTATAAACCAGAATTATATAATGGTATTACATATGAAGATGCGATGAAAGAAATGCATGTAATAGCTAATGAAAAGGTACATATATAAGTTTTATTTTATTCAACTCCTGAATTGTACTGCAGTTGTTATTCCAAGAAGAGGTGCCACCATCAAAGCAAAGAGTTGGGTAAGCAAGGATGTGTTCCGGAATTTGAGCAGGGGAGGGTCCAGGTAGGAGGCGTCAAGTTTGGTGTGATTTCTCAGGGGTTTACCTAAGAATTTTATATAATCAGATGCTCTGAGACAATGTCTGTTCATTTAAGTGCAGACAATATATAGAACTCGAGTTGAGTGATGCCAGAATGGCAGCAATGCTTTGCACATTGATTTGTTTAAAATTATTATGATGAGTGGAGAAGTAAATATATGTTCTGCACAAGCAAAAGATGTAGGGCGGGGCAATCTATACAAGTACCTGGTAAGTTGCAGAGAAAGCCTTGACATATAATTCGAAACCTTGGTGAAAAATTATTTTGCTTCCTCACATTTCATAATCAATGAATAAATGAATGAAATGGGGTTTAACGTCCTACGCCACATTTCATAAACTATCACAGTTAATAAAAATAACCATAATATGTTACTCTCAAAATGAGTTAGGTAAGTTGCCACCAAGAAGCTAAAGATTTCTTATGCAGAGCATCTGTTAATATTCTGCCTCTTTTTATTTTATAGGTTTATGTGAAAGCAGACGCAATTCGTAAAATGTATGATGAAGTTGGATTGTCTTGGTTGGCCAATTTTACTCGACTACCCAAGATTGCACCATACTGTGATAAACTTTATACAAAATTTGCCCAATACAGACTAGAAAGAGCTCTCAATAAATGTGATACAGGTTCTTGTTCTCTAAAATTAAAGGCATTGAAGGAATCTCTCCATGACAAAAGTTAATGTCTGACAAGTGTATTAGTAATAATTTATTTATTAAAGATTTACAGAATAGTTTTATACAAAAATATTTATTGCATAATAAAGGCAAAATAACAAGATATTTTCTGAAGTCAGACTTTCAGTGGATGGATAGATTGTTGTTGTACATGTATATGGAATGACAACAGTTTTATATTTTTAAAAAATAACAGACTGCTTCCATTATTTCAATGAGTTAAATCACTGATAAATTGCAAGAATTGTGCAGTTATCTGAAAAGTTTATTTATATAAACCAGTGATAAAAGAATGTATTGGGAATGGCATTACACTGCATTTAAAAATATTTCATTTTCTGTAAATTATCTTATTGTCTTTCAAACGATTATGAGGATAAATGTCATTGTAGAAGATTTTCGTAGTATTGGGTGGTAAATGGAGACACTTGAAATGCTGAAACACCAACCTTTGCATTGACCATATATTGGACTGTGTAGGGTACATTGCCCTGCACATTAATACTATTAAAAGATTTTGTTGACTGGTTAGGCTCACCCATGCTTATTTCCTCTCAGAAAAGGCAAAAATTAACATCTTGGTCATTATGGAAATATGCAGATCTGATGGGGTTTAACGGATGTGTCACCCAAACGAGTGCAGTCAAAAGACACTAGTTCTACAAGTTCTACCTACAGAAAATAAAAATGTTTACATGCAGAAATTAATGACATTTTTTTAATTTTTAAGTGACGCTGAGAACCAGAATATTTTCTATATGGCCTTAGCAATGGATGTATTGATCTTCTTGTTGGACATCTGCCAAAATTAAAAAAAAATTATGATTTAATATTCATATATTTTACTGATCATTAACAATACTATACACCTAAGAGAAAGATGCATTAGTTACACGAAAGCACTATGGTTTATAAATTGATTTGTATTTAAGACAACCAACAAATTGTCTTAAAGAATGCTACTTAAATTTTTGGCGATTTTGATTATTAAAGTTTTGTCCAATTTCTTAGACCTATAAATTAAATCTGAATAACGATTTGGAATATAATTTTGTTAATAAATATGCTATGACATTCTAATATTGAACCCAACTTGACAATAAATATGTCTTACATTTATCAATTCAAGTTTTATTGAGTCAGATGATCACGAACAAAATTGAAATAGAGAGTTATGTCCCATTTTACGTTCCATCTGACATAGCCTGTGAACATAATGCAGGGGAATGGCAAAGTGTTCATTAGCTTTTCTTTTCACACAACAGGATGTAGCCATAATTAATTTTATGTACAGAACAGTTTTCAATAATAGTCTTCAATGAAGCGTGTGTAGTGTTCATACATGATGTCACATAATAAGTAAAGTTTCTTTCTTGGTTAGTTTTATCACTTCATCTTTATTTTAAGGCTACAGATGTGATTGTGAGAAGGAATGGCCACTACCCCAGCTACAGCGATTCCTACAGTATCCCCAATAGTAGCTACCCCCATACTAAACTCTAGATGTTCTGGTGGTACCTGCAACAATAAATATTTAACATACACTAAGACAAATAAATTCTTGAAAATGAACAATATTTATATGAATTGAGAATAGTAAGTTTTCTTTCACTCTGTACTAAAAATGACTTTCATTATTTTGAGATTGCAATGATGTTACCAATCATCATTCCATCTTGATTGAAAATCTTTGATATTTAGGGCTGTATGCATGTAGCCCTGGTAATTCAGCTTAAGTTGCTAGACTTAAAAATTGATTTTGTTTTTATCTGAATAGCCATTTGTTTCGGTGATAAACTTTCATAGAAAATTATCAGTTTTGTCCGATGGTGATCAATATTCAAAGACAGGGCACACAAGAATGTTGGTATCCAAATACCTACCTCCACAGCTATCCTATAAAATGTATTAACATATGCAGCACCTCCTAAAAGTCCTTCATAAAATACTATGGCGAATATAATCCATATGTTTGGTATAAAACGATAAAAAACTTGAGCTAGTAATACACCCATATTTATTAACTGAAAAACACAATTTTATGATACCATTATTACCGGTAGCAATCTGTCATTATTCTCCTTCTTATTCTGGTAGGGGGGGTTGGGATGGCCTAGTGGTCTAGAGTGCCGCGCTTCGACCTCTAGCTGGCCGGTCACCTCTGGCTTGCGGCTGTCCTTGCGAGCCCTGATGTAAGCGAATGTGGCATGGAGAAGGGGCGCCTCCCACTGCTATAGACCCCTACACGCAAGCGAATTATTGAAATAAAAAATTAAACCATATGATAGTCCGGAAATGACCTTGTTGTGTTGAGTGGATGTTAAACCCTATTTCTCTCTCTCTCTTATTCTGGTAGGGGAATTTGATGGCTGAATGGTACCCGTGCGCGTGCTGTATCAAGAAGGTGTTATTGAGTCAACTGGTGTGGTTTCAAATGCACGGTTGTACGTGACAAGGAGTAGGGTCGCCTGTCCAACGTGGTTGGTTTTCTCCGGGTCTTCAGGTTTTCTCTCACTGCTAAAGACCCCTACCCGCAAGCCAACTATTGAAATATAATTAAACCATAGTCCCGAAATGACCTAATTTGTGTCGAGAGGTCTTTAAAGCCCATTCTCTTTCTATTTCTTATTCTGGTAGTGTGTGTTTGTTTTGATGTCAAATCTCAATTTTCAACCTAAGATCTAATACCATTCAGTCGTGATCAGATTTGACATTGGAATTTTACCATGAATATAGTTATCAAAATCTGAAGACCCATATCATTTCGGCGCAGGTGTATGAATAACCGATAAATATCCACCATTTTAATGTCATTATCTGTTACACTTGATTGTTTTTCAGTCATATTACTACAATGAGTTTTCTGTGACAAACATGTGCCAAAGCAGTTACTGGTACACGTTTGGATCACAACCTTGCTAAGGGGGTCTTAGACAGCCATGATTGTGATTGGAGTTTGAATGGTAGATTCACAAATCTCAACCGAGACCACTTCAACAGAAACATGGCAAAAGAAAGATCTGTTATGTATATCTTGGGGAGATTAGACTGGAGAACTGTAAAACCAGGGAAAATCAAATATAACATACAATGAGGCAAGATATACCGTAAACTGAATAAATTATTAGATTGAGCTCTCATTACCTGTAAAAATGGTAAAATCCATACTTTTTTAATGGGAAATATATTAACTGAAGATCTTGATAAAAATACACCTATTTGATAATCAACCTGATACCTGAAAAAATTATATACAACAAGTCAATCCTTTGTTCAGTTTGCTAGTAGCGAATAATGTTATTTTACATATTTCAAAAAATATGTTACTAGCTGTGTAACGGGTTGCACAGATAGAATTATTCTTCATTTTTGTAATATTGCCAATAACTCTCAAAACCCAAATATTACAAAATAGAGTTTTCTCCCTTGGATATACAAAGACTTAATTCTGTCGTGTCATGCCGGACAAAACTGTCAATTTCACCATTAAAACTTCCTCTAATACAGTATAAATAGCATATTAAATTTCTGTAAAATAAATGGTTATACAAAAATTTACAAGTTAAACTACATAGTCTGCTCTAGTGCACAGACAACCTTTAACGGGCCATAACTTTTGGACGAAAATGTTTTGAAATAAAAATTTCTTTTGATATGTGTATGGTCTTAAACTTTATAATATTACCTTTATTTGTGCATGTTGGAAATGAATCTTTTATGTGCCTTTAAAATTTGTATGTACATTATGCTGCAGCACCTGAACGACGGACTGATGGCCAGCGAAGACAGCAATATATCATCACATTTGAATATGAGCATTTAAAAATACCTTACCATCTATATTGTTCTTTTTTATTTAAATATGGCCAACCAGTATTTTCGTAATATAACAACTCATGCTAAAAATATACATATCATATTTATAGTATAATAAGAAACAGAAATAATGTGTCTTGAACAAACAAAAATATATGATCATTTCCAAATGATTAAATATTTACAGCTGAAAATGGAAATAGACTTCTAAATGTGGCATTTCAGGACTGAAAGCAAAACTTAGTAAAATATTGGTATACACTGCCATTTTCTTTCATATTCAACTCCAGAAATGTTACTGTTCCTCATTGTCTACGATATCACCCTAGGTGGAAGTGGATGTTAAACCTAGATACGACGATGACTGTTCCTCATAAGTATACACACATGATCATTTTCAATATACTGCAGACATGACCGATTGGTCCTTCCACACTACATGTATATTTTGTTTTTAAAGAAATGAAGTAACTCACCAATCCCTGATTAATAAAATATTCTCCAAAATACACTGTTGTCAAAGGAATCATAAACTTCAGCAACGGCTGAAACAACATGGAATCAAAATCAAATTTCATATGAAATGTAGTTCACTAAAATACCACACAGGCCCTGACTTGCAGGGAGCAGCTGTGGCTACGTGAGTAATATGTTTGAACCTGGTGTTGGCTGAGAAAATCCAATAGGATTTCCTGGCATGTTCCCCCTTGTTAGTGTTGCAGGACCTAACAAGGCACAATGTAGCCTGTTTCATCCGGATGGGACCACAGATTGAGGTCCCTTATATACATTTGGATGCATGTAAAATGTAAAATAACCCTTGACAATTGGAATTTAAAATAAGATTTTTTCTACAGTGCCACTGTCCTGGCAAAATTTTCCTCATATCACAATGTATGGCATATGCCTATCTTTATTAGCCCAATCATAGCAGAACAGTACAGTAGGACATTAAATGGCATTACATTTTTCTCTGATTTCATTCGATTAGTTTGCCTAGTTAGAGTAGTCTATGACCTGTCATTGATTCAAGTTTAATACTTTCATAACAATCCTATCATACATACCACAACAAGGCGTAGTTTATCTTTTAATGATAAATTTGCTATTTTCTTCTCTGTTAAAAATATAAAAAAATAAAAAATGTTTTATAAACATGTATAAATATTAATCAAACAAGCAACTTTAAAGATAAGACAGTCTGTTTAAACTCAATCTTTAAAGATAAGACGGTCTGTTTAAACTTAATCTTTAAAGATAAGACAGTCTGTTTAAACTCAATCTTTAAAGATAAGACAGTCTGTTTAAACTTAATCTTTAAAGATAAGACAGTCTGTTTAAACTCAATCTTTAAAGAATAAAAAATTGGTATAAAGTAAAAATCCAAATAAGGAATGAAAACCTAGTTAAAATAGTCATAACTTTTTGCATACTGCACGTGCCTGAGCTAGCTGTTGATGGGCCGCCTAAGTTTGTGATGAACTAATTGGTAGTGTGTATATACTGATCATGAATAAAACACACTCTATGCCATCAGCTGAAAATATTTAATTCAATTCAATCAATTGGGTCGATGATAACAACTTGAGGGCTGTATTTGTGTTGACACTGTGTTGTGCACAAGGTAGGATGTGCTTCTATTTTAAGACCACTCATTACATCTGCCAAATTATATGTTGTGTTTACATAGTTAAACTAACAACTCTTGTAGTATCCTTTTTCGTAATAGGGCTGATCTAAACAAATTCATCAAAAGAGCGAGCCATGGTGGCTCATTGTGTATGGGGCGCTGGCTCACAAACAAGGAGGACCTGGGTTTGATCCTGGTGATGGCTAAGAAACTTTATCTGCATTTCCAGCCTAGTTTTAACCTTGTCAGTAGTGCACAATCAAGGTACTGTGGACTGAACACCATTAGTAGAATGTTTAAAGTTCCCCTCATAGCACACTTCGTGACATATACATACAGAAATGGGTGGGACGATTTACCCAATACTACCCAATACTACCCAATACCACCACATACTACCTAATACTACAAGATAATGATGCAAAATAGACATATCATTTGATTTTTAAAAATTCAGGAGGTATTGAGTAGTATTACCATTTTATTTTATCAAAAGAAATCATACAATATACAGTTGACTAGCGAGACCTAATCAGCAACAAGCTCATCCTAAATATATATGTTTATATATCAGTACACTGATATTCCCAACTAAATGATGCTGTAAGGGGATATTCAAGAATTATCTGGTTACTTTTATAATTATAAGGAACTTACTAAGCCTTTAATTAGCTAATATTTATAGCATCAGGTCTCAAAACTAGTTTCCACAATATAAAGCTGTACAAAAATAATTAACTTGTCATCAAAACTTCTTAAAAAAGCTATATGATGTGCGGTATATAAAAAGCGTTCCAATAAATGCAATTAAAAAAGGAGAAAGCATGGAAAATGTGTGTACATTAGAGCTAAACTGGAAAGCAAGGTAGTTACATGATAACAAATCTAGCCTCTACTCAAAAAACAAACATGGTTCTCAATCACCAGTACTTTATCCATTAGGTTAAACGAATTTGATCAACCATCAACTTAAATTCCCAGAAAGATTCCTTCAAGTGAGGGAAAGTTGACTAAAAGAAAATATGTCAGCCTATAGCTTTCATCCTTCATTTCAGTCTTCTATTAAAGATCTACTCCTGGAGAGGCGGGTATTAGTCACAGAGATGTTGAGGGGATTGGTTAGCTTTCTGTATGATATTAATGAATACTAGAATGATAACAAATCCTAAACTTTGAAGATAAAAACATCATCCAAATCTGATACCCGAAATTTGTAAAATTTGAGTCCTGGTAAAACTGCCCCTGGTACTGGTAAAGAAAACACATGTATGTTATTTTAAAGTCAAATAAGTAACCTTCTCCAATTTCTTCATTATTTTTAGAGGAACTAGTGAATTGTTGGCTGGCAGCCATGTTAGTAAAAGAATTATAACTAGGTGCTGCATCAACATCAACATTATATGCAGTGTTACTAACACCAGACTGTTCCCCTTCCAATGCCTTCATTGACACACCAAGTACAGTCGGGGATTTTCTTTTTGGTAAGCAGCAGAATATTCCTAGATACAAATGACAAATTTTGTCAGACAATTTGAGAATATATATTTAGTATTGTATCTTAAAAGATGTATTCTTTTGATATGTGACTTTCTTATTGTATAATCATTGTTGTTGGTCTAAATCAGGGAAAATTATACATGTTCCTAAAACCAACATATCTTACAAATCTAAAAATACTGTCATTATGTGTTGTTGCAATAGAAAAGGAAGTAAGCATTGGTAATGATCATTTATAAACTTAGTAAAGTCAAATCTATATTTAATTATTATCCTATTTTAATCCCAGAATTTCAGAGAAAGAAATGCACTGATATGTCGTTTGATACAGTATTCGTTTATTTTCCACAACCCAATTTGTTTCCCATGTAATATTCCATCCTTCCTCTCCGTAAACATGTCTCTAGAATACTAACAGTGGTCTGCATCCAATCAAATAGTTCAATTTGTGAGATAAACAGCTGTATATAGTATTGAATAAAAAAAACACTCTGTATGTAAAAGGTTAACTCCAATCTCTGTACACCATCCCTGGCCTCTGATAGATGTGGGCATAGTTTTCGTTTTCTCAGCTCTAAAGGGTTAAATAAATCATGGTGCATTTCACACTAGATGTTGATATCATTAGATTTCATGAGAAATAAACTTACAAAATAATCAGTCATCTAATTTGAGGTACATGAAGAGAAGATAATTGGATAAGATTGTAACCTACCCTTGTCTTTTATTAATGAAGATGTATCATCTGTCGGGTAATCTAAGCCTTTAGGATGAATTAATACACAAAAATAACTGAAGAAACAAGAATACAAACAAAAAACCCAATTGATATAATATATATAAAAAAGCCTGAAAATGGAATTGAATGAGTATATATTCTCTCGGCTAAATAATCATTATTCTCTCAGCTAGGAGAGATATCTTAGAATCAAATGAGCCGATCTGCTTGAAAAGATGCCGTTCATTCAACAAAGACCCATAACGAAGGATGATAGGCCTACCCGTCCAGGTAATACAATAGACAATCTGACCTTGGTCCACAAAAGAGAGACACACAATAGTCGCCTCCCACTTCCGATTTCCAAGGCAAGGTCCAAACCTTGACTCTCGTTTAAATAAACCATTTGGTAGTAATTCGTACCTATATATATATTAAACCTAATGTAAAAACCTAACTAACCTAAACTTGGGCACTCCGTAACAATGTTTACTTTTGTTTTACTACCCATCCACATATATCCAATAAATTTGGTTTCAAGTTAGATTGAATAAGTGTAAACCCCATCTACCCTACCTCTGTCAATCTCAGGATTAGAGTAAACAGAGAGATGTTACTCTACTGAGAAAATAAATAAGTTTTATTTACTTTACTGCCATTATAACAGGAACAACAACCATTATTAATACAGTAGCTTTAGGACTGACACCAGCAGATGTTAAACCAGCATATGCTAATGAACCAAATACACCAGCGCCACCTGTACCAGATGACCATGTTGATATTACATTCCTAGTAAAAAAAACAACAAACAATAGGAAAACATTGTACTTCAAGAAATATATAAAAATTTGGGACTGTAAAGATTTGAGAATTGATCTAAAAGCTGTTGGCATATTTGTTAAAGACATTTGGCAGAACAAAAATAAAATGGAAAAAGTAAAGGAATGATATTTAACATGTGATCAATACATGTCTGTCATTTTGAGGGGGGGTGGATGGCTGAGTGGTTAGCATGCACGCGCTGTATCATTAAGTCTGTCATTGAGTCAACTGGTGTGGATCTGAATCCTCGGTTGTACGTGGCAAGGAGTAGGGTCGCCTGTCCAATCTCGTGTGTTTTCTCCGGGGCCTCCAATTTCCTCCCACTGCTAAAGACCCCTATCAAATGGTTGTTTTTGTTAATAATGTCACAGATGTAAACAACCTGGTGTTTTTCAGATTGGCTTAGAACTTTTCAGCCAGCCATCGCACTTACCTGTCAAAAAATGATGTTAAGCTAAGAAAAGTAATTTCACCCAATCCTCCACTTATACTGGCACACACAACCCCTATAACAAATAACATCATTAAAAGCACTAAATAGTGAAGATTTCTTCAGGTTCTAGTTTAATTATTAATTTTAAGTTTATACTAAGGTGACCCCAAATACTGAAAAGGGCATCACAGTTACTTGATCAACGATTAAAAGCTTCTCTTTTCGTTGGCATATATTTTTCAGATACAGGCCCGGAAATAACAGTTATAGGTGTACCTGACAAAATGTTGGGCACTAATGAAATAGTACCTGACATTTCAACTTATTAATAATATCAATAAAAAAGACAAATTAGTGCCGGACAAAATGACAGGCACCAGAGGTTTTGATCCTGACAAACCCCGAATCTGTGCCTGAAATTGTCAGTGACAGGTGCCTTATTTTCCAAGTTTGCAGATACAAACTATTTCTACTGATCACTAAATAATATTGAGGCAGTCTATTGACATATCTTTAAAATGGAAAATTTGTTATGTGGTTTTGGTTTTATGTCCATATGTATTGAAGGCAATAACACACCCCTCTCTCAGGACAAATTTATATTCCCTATTATAACACACAGGAAAAATTGATATTCCCATATTATAACACACAGGCAAAACTGATATTCCCCTATATAACACCTAGGTAAAATTTATATTCCCCTACTTAGCCTAAGCACAAAATGTTCACGATGAAACTCATTCAAGGTTTTGAACTACTGGTAGTGGAACTATACACCAAGTTTCATCACTCTCCATCAGTTAGAATTAAAGTTATCTTTTCCCAAAGCATCGACCAATGAAATTGGCCTAATGAGCATCTACATATTGGAGATCTACTATCTTATCTTCTCAAGGGTGATGATTTATTGGATAAGCAGTAGTAGAATTATGTAAGCAAAAAAGGTATTCTTACCTATAATGCTCAACCACACTTCATTAGAAAACCCTACGATAAGAAAACTGGCCAAAGCAAAAAGAATAGTCAGCGAAACTTTAATTCTGAAAAAATATTTTACTGTCATGTGTATCATGAATAATAGGATAAAATATAGGTTGCCAGGCAACAAAACATACGCCCACAGCAGCTAAATCGTCCGGGCAGTCGACAAGAGTTGTCGCATATTTTACTTTGTTCGGTGATGAAACATTTATTAAACACTAAAATCTGATTAAAAGTAACAACTCATTACGTATTATCAGAAAATCATTTGTTTGGCTTTGATAAAGTTTTCCTCCATGCTAACGTTTAGTATACGAAACATTTAATATTCTGGATCAAAATTCATTGAAACTCAATCTTCTTGTTCATCTCATGACCTTCAACACTGTGTATGAATTTAAAGTGATCAAGGACCATAACTTTGACAGTTATTATCGGAAATCACTGAAAATCAATAGGCTTCTTCGTCTCATGACTATAAACATTGTGTATTAAGTTAAAGTCAATCGGATACCAACTTTAGCCTCTATCACATCCACAAGATTTTTTTGAAGTGATCAAGGGACATAACTCTGACAGAAATTGCTAAAAATCGATAGAATTCTTCGCCTCATGACCTTAAAGAAAATATTCTATTTTGATGGCATTAATGATCATATTATGAAAGGGGTTTATGTATTTAAATAAATAAATAAACACGCCAAGAAATGTTGACGAATATTTCGACTGGAATAACGTAAGTGTAGTTAATTGCGCAGCCCGTTACTTGTTTTAGAGCGCGTGCTAGAGTTGGTGCCTCTCGCTCGTTGTAGAGTGAGGTTTATGGCCAAATAAATTTTGCAATGTCAATTTTTTGCCTTCCGTATATATATATCAAAAAGGAGTAGAAGATGAATGCCGGACTTTGCTGAAAAATGTATCAACCTATGACCCGAAAAATACGGTAATAATACGCTTTCATTCTATGGTAATAATAATAATAATAATGTATATTTATAAAGCGCATATATCCATCCAGAAATGCATGCTCAAAGCGCTACACAATTATTAACCCGGTCTCTAGGATACAGGTAAAGCCTGATTACCTCCCTTTACCCCCGAACTCTTAGAAAGAGTCCCAACACATGCAGCATCAACTTGAAATTCAAGGAGCGCATTAGTTTTTTGTGTAACACATACACCATCCTACCGGTACCCATTTACAGCTGGGTAGACTGGAATACAGGGATAAAGTGTCTTATTCAAGGACACAAGAACTCGGCGCACAATTCGGGTCTCGAACTTGCAACCATTCGGTCACAAATCCTACTCTCTAACCATTGCGCCAAATCCCTCCCATTCTGGTATTACGATGTCATGTAATTATAAGCAGAGTCATTGACATAAATTTGATTGCCGTACGGGAATTAAACATAAAAAAACCTGAGGTGCACATATTTTTTTTTATTACGTATGAATTTGAATATTTTGTTGACACGTTATTCTTAATTGTGGTTTGAAAACGCCTGCTTAAATAACGATAATAGTTGTTTCCCTTTATTTTCGGGAAAAAATGTCCGACAGCTAAAATTTTGAAATCCCAACACTGCCTTAAACACTGTGTATAAATTCAAAGTCAATCAGATATCGGATATTAACTTTGGCCTCTAGGGCATCCACAAGATTTTATGAAGTGATCAAGGGCCATAACTCTGACAGCAATTAATGGAAATCGCTGAAAATGAGTAGGCTTCTTCATACCATGACCTTACACACTGTGTATAAATTTAAAGTCAATTGGATATTTACTTTAGCCTCTAGAGCGTCCACAAGATTGTGGGCGTATAAAAAAATCATTAATTTGCATTACTAGTGATTATGACAGTTCTGAGTTTAGGTAAGAGCTTTATTTAAACATGCAATATGCAAGATGGAAATCTGCCTATTGCAGGTCTTTCAGCTCTTTATCTAATCTTCCATAATGTATCTGTAATATCTTTGAATTCAATTCTTTGTAATTAAGGATAGATAAGAGTGGTGATTTTGTTTGTTAAATGTGAGCAAGAAGAGTTGTTCAATAAACATACTATTACGGCTACCCACTGTACATGAAATAGAGATTATATACTGAAGGGAATACTTACCTATATCCTATACGTTGTAAATAAAATGGTGCTGTAAATTTGATTAATAAAGTGGGTAATATATCAGCCAAAAGAATTGCCTGGAATATAGTTATGAATAAACCATTTAATACATTGCTCTTGGATCTAAATCAGACACATTTTAGCCAATTTTTAATACAATAAGTACCAAAAATAAAACCACAGAAGAGAGGAGAGAGAGAGAGAAATGGAGTTTAACGTCCACTCGACACAGACTAGGTCGTTTCGAGACTAACATATGATTTTCAATTTTATTTCAATAATTCGCTAGCGCGTATAGGGGTCTTTAGCAGGAGGAAACCAGAGGACCCGGAGAAGACCCCCGAGGTTGGACAGGCGACCCTTTTCCTTGCCACGTACAACTGGAGATTACAGAAGAGAGGGACCAGATTGAAACAAGTTACAAGGTCAAAACTTGAATCTGTAGGTGGGACAGTTATAAGTTTATAGTGACAGGAGTAGTAACTGTGTGTAAAGTTGAATGTAAAGGAAACACATTATACATTTTTTAGCCTGGAATACATTCTTAATTCTAAGAATCTGACATAATGTATACAAATTTAGGACAATTTAACTTAAAATGTTCCAAAAAGACGTCTATGCCAATATACAGCATTTAAAATTTGTCTGGACGTAACGGTAGTTATACTGCAATTTGTTTATTTCAAATATTATGATTAATGTTCAATTCTGTGAGGATCCTTTGCAGACTGTTTTCCAGGGAACTTTCCGGTAGGCTAGTAAAACCATAGAGATATACTTACCCCGGTACTTATTTGATTACAAGTCATATAAGATGTACCATTTATAGTTGTTGTAACTGGTGATATTGTCTGAAAGAAAAGTAGTACTGTATAACAAAAACTTGTAAGAAACATAGCCTATTAATTAATCCCTTGAATAGATCAGATGTACATAAATCAATTTAAATCAACATTGATGATGTTAACTTACTGGGAAAAAATGCGCTTCTGATATCCAATATTTAAGATAAAATAATTCTTTTAACATTAGTACACGATGAATCGTGTACCATAGTGGGTCTATCAGCATAAATTGTAATAAGAAACTGGGAAAACGAGGCTAAAATATCTACACAAATGCTGTAGTAAAGAAGTATTTAGCATGGTCCATTGCCAAACACAACACTACCGCATAGACTCGAATAACCAGACGCTAGCAATCGCTCATCGATTGGGATACCTTACATATTTCGCCGAACATAACTTTTTTTGAAATAAGAGTAAAAACAGAAACAATTGAATGCAAATCAGGTATATATTCATATTACATTATTATATGCATTGCTACCTATTTGTGCCCATTTCTAGGTCCAAAATATTATCGATTAGCTCCTTTAATCAACATTGATGATGATAACTTACCCGGAAAAGATGAGCTTCTGATATTCGATATTAAAGATAAAATAATTTTTTTAAACATTGGTACACGAATCGTGTACCATACTGCGGATTGTCTGCGCCTCAGCGTCAGTTGTAATAAGAGACTCAAGGGACAAGGTCAGACACATTGCATCAAACCGAATGGCATATATACATCATTATGTAGACTGGAATAATTAGACACTAGAAATTTGCACTCGATTTTGACTGCATGGCTTATTTTGCCGAACATAACTGATTTAAAATTGGAGTAAACACGGAAACCATTGAATGTAAATCAGTTTATAATGTATACATTCATATTACAGTATTATATGCGTAGCAGCCCACTTTTGTCAATTTCTAGGTCCCAATTGTCAGCGACTTAGCTCCTTTAATACTAATCATGTGAGAGATGCTAAAATTATAGTCCACAGACATTTACCTGACAGTGTTAAAAATTCCGCCTAGAGAAGTAATTAACGTTTAGCATGAGACGGCATATGAGACATCAAGACTTTGTTAATATAAAGAGGTTTTAATAGTTTAAAAATAAAAGTTTAAGGGATACGTACGGTGGTAGAATTATGTCCTGAGGTACTATTTTGGGCTGCTGCAGTTTCATCATCAAGAATATCATGTGCTGCACTCAACATTATAACATAGGCAAAATTATTACATAATCCTAGAAACCTAAAACAAAAAATCCCATTCATTTCAAAGCAAGCAAAATGAATACACATAGTATAGACAGTCAATTATGACCCTGGCACCATAGGCACAGTTTTAAAGAAGAATTGGAGGAGGGGGAAGATTTTTTTATTTCTACATGTAAGTTAATAACAAGAAGTTTTTATATGATGCGAGAAGGAATCCACAGTAGCTTAGTAAATTGAAATGGCTTTTGTCAAGCATTAATTTCTTTCAACAATCTACCCATGCACTCATAGGTATAAAGGTAAATATAAAATAACCGTTTACCAAATTCTGGCGTCCAGGTAAAATTTCCTTAAAAGTAAACATCATGGCATATGCACGTCTTCAATAACCTGGTTGGGCCAGAAAAGTAGGACTTTAACCCCAATTCATTTCCCTCATTTGTGATCGAAAAAAGTAGTTCAAATCAATGAAAATTAAACCCAAAATTTGGATATCCTTTTAGAATATAGATAGGTGTTTATCTATCAGGAATGTTGATAAAATAATAAACTTACCAAAATCCTACAAGATTTCTACGTAACGTTGATTTCTCAGACATGACTTCTGAAAAAAATATGTTACGAATAAATTTGGAGAAAAAAAATTACTGCCATAACCTTAAAGAAAGTTTCATGAAAGCAACATAATTTATGAAATTGCATCCAATTTTAATGAAAAATCAATTTTACTGTTGGATAAGCCTACCAACTTGTGACAATCCCAAGATGTGTTTTACATTCTGAAATCCATATACAGTGCAATTATATGCACCTTAAATGTAATCATTAGGGCCATATACACTGCAATTACATGCATCTTTCATGTATTTATTGGGCGGTATACACGGTATATCAACAAAAATAAGTATATGGTTCACATCATCTGGATGGTTTGAGGGAGCAATAGTTTTGAGGGGTTTCAGACTGTCTAGGGATATATATCGGTTAAATTAACTGTATCAATTTTCTCTAATTTATTTCTGGGAACCATATTTATATGTACAAAGTGCTAGGGTTAATTTCCTTCGGGCCCTTGTGGTTTCCAACTACTGTACATATTATATAAATGCCAATGGGTCACCTTGGTTATTCAATAGGGAAGTTCTTTCTTGTCCCATGAATTACCATGATGGATGGCATGGATCATCATGGTTATCCCACAAAAAAGTTTATTTAGGTATAAAATCCCCATGGTTACCTGAAATTCAACCACAATAGTTTCGTATTGAGGCCCTTAAAAAGCCCATATGGGTCAGTACAATTATTCCATAGAAAAGTTATTGTCCCATGAAATAATCATGGTTATCCCATGGGCAAGATTGTGCTCCTTTGAAAACCCCACGTAATCTCTTGAATGGCACACCGACCACCATGATTTTCCAATGGGCTCTCATGGTTTTCGTGTTCCATGAGAATCCTATGGGATCCTATCTATAGATGAATGTTGAAATTAATAAGATCTAACAAAGACACGTTGTTTAAACAGCCCTTATCCTACGGTATAAAGTCCACTCAATTAAATATAATAAGTCATTCCTCTGACAAGCGGTTCACTAAAGAGAGGTTATAGTTTATCAAATTCTTATGGTTATGATTATTTAAGGGGGCCTGCCAGTACATTTAATTATTGACATTCCATACCTATTTGATGGCTATAGGTATGGTTGACAAAAAGGGGATGGTTATGCATAAAGACAAGTCTCAATTTTTATGTCAGTTTTCCAAATCTTCGTATGACACTAGATGGTAAGATAGGTTGCCTGGCAATGAAACATACAGCTAAATCGTTCAAACAGTCGACAAGGGTTGTCGCATATTTATTTTTTTGTAGGTAATAGGAGGCATTTACAAGACCATTACATACAGATCAGATTGTAATTTTTGTCATTTAAGTGGAAACAAGTTACAGAATTTGTGGAAATTTGACAGTTTTTTCGTCTTAATGTATAATGCATATAAACTTCATATATATCAGATGTTAACTTTTGTCTTTAGAGCATTCACAAGGTTCATTAATGTAGAGCATTCACAATGTTCAACAAAGGTCATATCTCTGGAAGTAATAAACAGAAATTGCTGAAATCCATTAGGCTTCTTCATTTCAATAATTGCAATGATGCATTTAAATTTAAAACAGATCGGATGATAACTTTTGCCGTTAAAAAGTTCAACAAAGTGAAACAAGGACCATTAAGCCTACTCTAGACATACTTAACAGAAATTTCAGTAATTCAATAGACTTCTTTGTTTCACTATATTTAATGATGCATATAAATTCTTTACAGATTACTTTCCCAGTAAGTATCACAACATCTATATGATGTTGATAAAATGTTAAATCATGATGTTGAGAAAAAGGTGAAATATGGGTGTATTTGAAACAATGTGTAATTCAACATTTATACAATAATACAATTCAATTATTGATTAAATGTTTAAATTTAAAAGTTTGGTTGAAATAGAACATTGAATCAATGTGATTTTGATGTATGTACTTGGTTGAGAATTTGACATAGGATCCACCTACAAGGTTCCAACTGTGATGAAGCGTACCCAAGGGCTTACTATTAACTTAATGCACAACCCCTTTCCGCTAACAAAAGAATTCAGGATAATCCTAATCCTGTTCTGTAGACAAGGTAAAGTTGTCAGCAAAAAGATAACACTTCCCTGAACACAAAAACGCAGAACTTTGGTCTTGAAAAAAAAAATGGCTAATAAGACAAGGGTCTGCAGTAGCGCATAGATACAATTACAATTTGTACTTCTGTCAGTACCAAAGCCACAACGTACTAAACAATTTGCTGAGAGATGGGAGAAACCTTTAAAAGAATAATGAGCAGGTATAAACATTTGACTCACAGAGATTATCTTTGTACATAATTATACTGGTTGAAATATGGTTGACTTAAAAAGAATAAAATTCTTTTATATTTTGTCCCATCTGTAACACAAGAATTGACTTACGGTTGACTTTAGGCCTTGTAACAACAAAAGTTTATTATCAGCAAATTCCCATGGAAAAATTATTAATTGATCAGCAACAGATTACATCAGAGATTATTCTGTATGTATTGTGAAAAGTGTAGGCCTACTACTGACCAATAATCCATTATTGACAAACCATTGAGGTTCACAGATCTACATGTATTTCGAAATAACTGAATACATGGATATGAAAAGTCACCAAGAGCTTTGTTGATAGGTTGTTGCAAAGGTGAAACAGATTGCCTGTGACAATAAAACTTTGAATAAATTCAAAATAGAATATTAGAATAAAGATAAAGAGTATCCATCGCGTTTAACAGAAATTTATTCCAATTAAACAATGATCACGAGTGTTGTGGATGAATAAATATCACTATGATTCAATAACTTCTAATATTGTACAGCGGCCTACCCACACTTTCACAAATCAATATTACCGTATACAATATCAACCAGTTTTATTGCCTTTTAATAATTTTATTATTAAATCACGCTCAGTGGACTTCAAAATATTTGCCACGCTGAAAAAAATTATACGTAGGCCTATTACACAGAGAAAAAACTCACTGCATCTACAAAACCATAAATTTCTGCATAAATTTTCTGAAAACAAATGTTTCTACAACTATTTTAACATCAAATAAATATTGTTGAATATATATTCGGTAAGTGGCATTTAGCGATTGAACACATTAAAGATTGTAAGCTGGCACTGCCAGGCAGGATACGCCCACATTTTCGAGAGATGGGTAGAGAACAAGCAATACCGAAAGTAATTTTTCCTACAATCAAAGGCCACAATTCACTAAGTTACGATTTGATATGCGCAAATATCGAAAAGAATCAAGATCTTTAGGTTATAAACATGCATTTCAAGTTTCATCAAAATCAAATTAAAATTGTTATCTCTACAGGGTCCACAACTTTGATATACCATATTTTGAAACTATTCGCGTACAGACGGCAGCCATTTTGTCTTGCAATTATGACCCGATTTTCTCGAAATTCGAACTCAATCTTCCATAGGATGTAACGGTGATAGATTCAAACGTTTTTTTAAATTGGATAATAATTGTGACCTCTAGAGGGACCATAGGGGATTTTTCGGACAATCAGGGGCCATAATTCAGGAAGTTACAATCTGATATGTGCAAATAACAAAAGGAACCAAGATCTTTGGGTGATAAACAAGCATTCCAAGTTTCATCAAAATCTAATTAAAATTGTGACCTATACAGGGTCCACAACCATGATATACCATTTTTTAACTTCCTTAGGGTGTAACGGTGATATAACCAAACGATTTTTTAAATCGGATAATAAATGTGACCTCCAGAGGGACCACAAGCTAAACAAAGGTGATCTTGCGTATAATCAGGGGCCATAATTTAGGAAGTTACGCTCCGATATGCATTTCAAGTTTTATCAAAATCGAATTCAAATTGTGACCTCTACAGGTTCCACAACCTTGATATACCATTTTTTAACAGTGTTTGCGTTCAAATGGCGGCCATTTTGTATGGCAATTTTGGTCAGATTTTCCCAAAAGTTGAACTCAACCTTCCTAAGGGTGTAACGGTGATATAACCAAACAATTTTTTAAATCAGATAATAATTGTGACCTCAAGGGGGATCACAAGCTCAACAAAGGTGATTTTGCGTATAATCAGGGGCCATAATTCAGGAAGTTACGATCGATATGCGCAAACATCAAAAGGAACCAAGATCTTTGGGTTATAACCATGCATTTCAATTTTCAGCGAAATCAAATTAAAATTGTGACCTCTACAGGGTCCACAACCTTGATATACCATGTTTTAACAGTATTCACATACAAACGCGGCTATTTTGTATGGTAATTTTGATCCAATTTTTCCGAAATTCAAACTCAACCTTCCTTAGGGTGTAACAGTGATATAATCAAACGGTTTTTCAAATCGGATAATAATTGTGACCTTCAGAGGGACCACAAGCTAAAATAGGTGAGGGGCCATAATTCAGGAAATTACGTTCCGATAGGCACAAATATCGAAAGGAACCAAGATCTTTGGGTTATTCACATGCATGTCAAGTTTCATTAAAATCGGTTCAAAATTGTGACCTCTTTAGGGCCCACAAGCTAAAAACGTGATTTTTCGTACAATCAGGTGCCATAATCCATGAAGTTTTGATCCGATACATGCCAATATCAAAAGCAGCCGAGATCTTTAGGGGATAAACCTATATTTCAAGTTTCGTCAAAATCGGGTAAGAATTGTGACCTGTAGAGAGTCCACAGGGGCGAAGACATAATACGTTCACATGAAAATGTGGGCGTATAAAAATCACACAGTTTATATGTGCTTGATAACGATAAGAGAATACTTGTCGAAACGTCGTGCTATGCCTATAAACCAGTGATTGTTTTTCGATATAAACTGTGTTGTGTTTTTTTTATGTTTAATATACATGTAATACATGTAATACATGTAAATTTATACACAATTCACTAAACAATAACTCGGTTCCATAAGCTGTAATAAACAGCATTTCAACGTCATTGCAATTGAAGAGTTTTATGTGCTGAATCGTTCAAAAAAAGATAATGACAAATTTACTTTATCCTTAACGAAGTTGCTGTATGAGTGTTTGAAGTTTTGACAAAATATATAGCGGTCGCTTAAATAGTCTTGAAGGTTAAGTAAATATAATAAACAAATTCTTAATTATCCATTTTAATGTTAAATAATTAAATGGTGCAAGTGTTCTAATACATGTACACAAAATATCTCAACCATCAGATACACTAGAGAGTTGATTATGGGCTTGTTTTATGAATAAATGTCTTTACAATGATTAATGTAACATTAAATAATTTGACACAAGAAAAATAAAAAGCAATAGGCAGATTTAGCTCTTGCATAGTGTATCTATACTGATACAAAATTTAGAAACCTGGGTCCGTATTCAAAGGTTTTCTAAAAGTTAAGTAAAAATACTTACTTTTTCAACTTAACCAAGTGTCTAACCTTAAATCGGTATTCAAAGGCTCTATTTTACATATGCTTGGCTGTGTGAAAACTTAACTCCACACTTAAATTATGGAAAACTGACATTCGCCAAATAGCATGAATTTTCAATTTATGGTATACCCTCCACTGCCAAAAATCACGAATTTATATCATTGCAAGCAAGTTATGCCCCCTTAAGAGCATCGCATATTTTATTAAATTCTTAGTTTACATTACAAGGAAAATGTTTGTCGAAATATTATATTGTAACACATGAAAATAGTATAATTATAATTTTGGATAAATTATTATAGTGTGCATCCTTTGCCGGAATTTCAGTTTGCATAGACTTTTTTTAAAAAAAAATCCATTTCAATACATTAGAATAAATAGTGGTAGTATAATGATGGATATTATAAATTTTAATTATTTATGATACGAATTGAAAACAACATATTAGCCATACACAATGACATTTATCTTCTAAGTTAGACAGGACAAATCATACAGTGTTTTTTTTTTATATATAAATCTATTATTTGAGAAATTCATAGACATTGTGTAACTACCAACATTTTAGATTGACGGCACATTGTGTGTACGAAAGATGCATGTTGCATTATATTTTATCTGAATAAATACTACCGATTATGTCTATATGGGAATGAGCTGTAAAAAATATATCATGCCTTGTTTCTAGCGGTAGTATAAAAAATTTCAAAAATTTTATAAAGCCATGTCATCACAAATGAATTTAACTTTATTTAGGAGATAAACACTTCATGTTTTGCATTTAGAGGGGTGTTATTGTCCAATAGACATGTCCTGAGATCATTAGGACCCAAGACGCGTAGCGTCGCGGGTTCTAATGTAAAATCTCAGGACATGTCTATTGGACAATAACACCCCTCTAAATGCAAAACATGAAGTATTTATCGACATTGTAACATGCTATTTACGATTTTAAAAGAAAATACTAAAACAGAGGGGTGTTATTGTCCAATAGATGGTGTCTAATTGACCAATCAAAATGCGAAGTTCACTCTTAGCATGTTACAATATATGACAATCTTATCGTAGACACATGATTAAGCATGTATACGAACATGATATATGATCGGAAAAAATATCCAGTTAAAACTATCTCGCTGGTAATAACCCTTTACTCCATTATGGCACCGCAACATCAAAACTGCCGACGAAAAAAGAAATTTCAGGCCAGCTACGCTCGGCGACATTGTCTTTGTTTCAATCTGAATTCCTTAACTTTTAAAATCGCCACTACGGGACATCTTCTACAGCATTATAATCTCACTTAACTTTAAGGTACCTCCCATAGGTCACTTAAAGTTAAGTGGGTATTTCTCACTTAAACTGGCCTTTGAATACCACTTTAAGACAAACACTTAAATGTTAAGGCAGCTAATAACTTGTAGGGAAAATTTGATACTTAACAGTGCCTTTGAATACCAATTGCCCTTAACTTACAGGAAGTTACGTATATTTAAGTGAAAGCTAGTAGTTAAGTGACTATCTTAGACTTGAGATTTACTTTGAATACGGACCCTGAGATAACAAGATTCACTTATTTATATTTGTTTGATTTGGGTTAATCATATTATTCTGAATACGATAAGCTGTACATAACACAAGAATTATTTGTAGATAAAGTCTATTAAAGGGAATTGATTATTGACCACAATTTTTGAATCACATGTCATCTGTGGTGACCTAATTCTTGACTTTATATTTAATCCAACTAAAAATTTGTCCTACAAGCGAAATTGTGAAACAGGAACCTCATTTAAATTTTAGCCTATTGCTATTGTAATCATGTCTATTACAGTCAGTAAGGTAGCCAAATTGTTGGTGTTTGGTACAAGCATGTCCGAAAAATGTCTTCGATTTCACAATTTTTCCCGAAATCTGAACTTTTATGTATATTTGTAATTTAGCATGAAAATAGTTTTCTCTAAAACTTGTGTTAGGGATTTGTGATATTTTAAACTTTCCAGAGTTACATCATGCATGCAGAAGTTGGTATCAAAAAAGTTCATTAGTTAGGACTACTGGACAACAACTAGTGAGAGAAGTGATAAATCAAAACAATTTAGATGCTTTATGCAAGATTTAGAAAAAAGAGCTGGCCGTTCTTGCGATAATAATAATAGTTCCAAACAAGATCAGTCAAAATTACTTTATTCTGAGCGACATTGTCACGGTTTGAAGTTTGTTTATTATTGTTTTGCAATATAATGTTACTAGTTAATTGAGACTCGGCCTCGCTTCTCCTTTAAATGGCAATCATAATATTGTAATCCATTTACATATCTGGGCCCTTCGATGGTCTACTGGTACTTAATTGATTATAAATATATGTCATGTGAATAAATGTCTAAATAGTAATTTACATAACATAATCATTTAATGGCGCAACGGTTAGAGAGTAGGATTTGTGACCCAATGGTTGCAGGTTCGAGACCCGAATTGTGCGTCGAGTTCTTGTGTCCTTGAATAAGACACTTTATCCCTGTATTCTAGTCTACCCAGCTGTAAATGGGTACCGGTAGGATGGTGTATGTATTACACAAAAAACTGTTGCACTCCTTGGGCAGCATATGTTGGGGCTCTTTCTAAGATTTAAAGAGTTCAGCGGTAAAGGGAGGTAATCAGGCTTTACTTGTATCCTAGAGACCGGGATAGTAATCGTGTAGCGCTTTGAGTGCATTATAAATATTCACATTAAATCCAAAATAAAAACCTATAATAGGCATATTTAGGTCTTTACATAATGTTAAAGCGTTAATTGCATATTTTCTAACAAGGTCAAAACATAATTAAAGGGACAATAACACTCTTGTTGAAACT
Source organism: Patella pellucida (assembly GCA_917208275.1). NCBI lineage: Eukaryota > Metazoa > Mollusca > Gastropoda > Patellidae > Patella > Patella pellucida. Next base: position 34,855,969 of record OU795042.1, read on the forward strand.
GATTAATATGTCCCAATCTTCATTCTGGTTAATAAGTTGTACTATTTTACAAAATTTCAATTAAATGACAATACAAATTTCATCATAACACACCTAATTTTAAAAAAATTGGAAAAATTTAACTGTATGATTTGAAAAGCCTTATAAATGTAAACACTTTCAAATGTGACTTGGATTTAAACATATTTTCAAACCCTCTGAACAAGTAAAGTAGGATGTAATGGATAATTTACACAACAGGTAGGACACTTAAACATCTAGTACTTAAAGGACCAAGTCCGTAGCTCAAAATCCTACAAAATCATCGACATCGAAAACACAAATTATTGGTCAATTTAAATCAACATTGATGATAATAAACTTACCGGGAAAAGATGAGCTTCTGATATCGGATATTTAAGATAAAATATTGTTTTTAACATTGGTACACAGTACCATAATAGCTTCAGCCCCAGTTGTATTGAAAGACTTGAGGGACGAGGCTAGACACATTGCACCAAGTCAAACGGAGTTATGTAGACTGGAATAACTAGATGCTAGACTTTTGCACATGATTGACATTAGTGGCTTTATTTCGCCAAACATAACTGATTTGGAATTGGAGTAAAAACAGAAACCATTGAATGTAAATCAGTTTATATACATTCATATTACAGTATTATATCATATATGCGTTGCAAACGTTTTTTGTGTAATTTTAGGTCCCAAATGTTAACGATTTAGCTCCTTAAATTAGAATAAGGCTATTATTTATTTTCTGAAGCTGTCAAGTTAGCAAGAGTGTTATTGTCCCTTTACAGTAAGACGCTAAACCCCATTTCATTTCATTATTGTCCCTTGAACTATAAGATGGAATGTACTGTACTTAACATGTATGTAGATCAAGTTCACTTCGAATTCTCCTAAACAGTATGATAACACTTGTGCTCCTACGGTTAACATTCATATAGCTATAATGATCCTACCATCATGAAAAAAATATATTCCGTGTAGTTGACTTACTATTATTATAATTATTGTGCCTACGACGTGCACGATCACTGCTGCTATTCACTATTAACGGTTCTCTATCCTCGGATTCAATAATTAATGGGACATCATCCTCTAACGGAAGCGATTCCGTATCTGTTTTTCTATATCTACTACCCATTATATGTATATCTCTCTGTTATCTTTACATGAGTTTTAATCAATTTATCAGTTTGTTTGGATAAATTTACAACCCCATTTTGTACGGGAAATTTATCACGTGACGAAACGTAAATCATGTGACGACTTTAAAAGGAGACTACTCTATTTAGTTAGCATTGTTTTGGTCTCAGACCAGTAATCCTCTTAATTTTTTTTTTTTTATAAGCAATATTTTTATTCAGATTCGTATCTGAATAGGGATTGGGGAACAGGCATAGCCTATATTAAACCCCTCTCCCTAATCCTCTTAAATTATTGTTATGATCGACACTTCAATATGGGCCAACATAGAAAGTTAATGAAATTTGGCATCTGTTCAGTTGGTGAAATAAAGATATTGAAGCCACCAAGGCTACTTTAGAAGTTATTACGTGCGTAGAGAGCCTTAGGCTATAGCCTGCCCTAACCCAATTCTCCAACATTTTGGTATGTTTACGGTAATACCCTATATTATATCGAAACACCAACACAGGAGCCTTCTGAAATTTTGTATTCTAGTTGTAAATTCATCTTTTGATTCCGTGAAAAAAAAAACACATTTTCTCACCGTGGGCACCCTTTGTTAATTGAACCACATATCCCACCTCGGAATCCGAGTTCTGGGAATTTTGCGGTGGTATAACTCGATACACCCACATAGAAAGTTAATGAAATTTGACATGTCCATACTTTATGCATCTGTCGAAGTCACCATGAAGCGTAGACGTTATTGCGTGTGCAGTGAGCCTATACCCTTACCCGATTTCCCCATATGTTTAGTATGTTAACGGTAATATATCTCGAAACACCAACGTAGCAGCCTCCTGAAGTTTTGTATTCTAGTAGTTTAACCATCTCTTGATTCCGTCAAACAAAAACACATTTTCCCACCAAATCTGGTTTGGGTCGACTTTGGTGGAGCGTTGGCGTACCTGTTGTTTATTGAACCCACAAACTCCTCCTCGAATTCGGGTGCGAGGAACACTGCGGTGGTATAACTCGATACGCCAACATAGAAAGTTAATGAAATTTGGCATGTGCATATTATTATATTATGCATCTGTCGATTTACATGTATTGTAATAAAGATATTGGAGCTACTTAAACTAGTTTAGAAGTTTTTGCGTGCGCAGTGAACCTACCCTTGTCCCCCCCCCCCCCCCCGTATGTTTACGTTAATATCTCGATATGCCAACATATATACATAGAAGCCTTCTGAAATTTTGTCTTCTAGTAGTTTATTCATCTCTTGATTCCGTGAACAGAGGCGGCGCGAGCCGCCGGTGGTTGGAGGGGCAAGGCTGGGGAAAAGTCCAAGCTAAGGGGGCAAAAAGGCACGAGCTTCAACTAGGAGTAGGGGGGTCTCCCCTAGAAATGTTTGAAAAACAGGCTGCCACAAATGCAGTATTTCAGGCACTGATCATTGAGATAAAGTGTCAAACGAAATCCACTCACGAGTGCCAAAGTAGGGAGTCCTTGTGGGGGGTATTGGGACCTCCCCAAGAAATTTTTGAAAAATAGGCTGTCGGAATTAATGCTGTCTGAGAGTATTCAGGCACCGACTGTAGAGATATAGAGCTGATCAGATACCGTCTGTCGCCTGCATCACTATAGTCTATCCGACCCCAGAGACGAAAGTGTCAAATGAACGGACTTGAGTGTTATTGAGTTATCAGGTGTTATTGGGTAATTCGACGTGACGTGTAATTATTAAGGAATATTACATGATGTGAATTTCAAGCCGGTACGTGAATTAAATGTGGAATTTTTCCAAACGGTGTACGTATTTGCATGGCCGCAGATCTTATTAAACTTTAGGGGGCGGGGGTGGCTTGCGGAGCCCGACACATGGCTCGCAACGCAGGCCTGAATCGTCCTGCGGGGTGTCTAAGGGGCCTTCCCCCTGAAAATTTTGAAAGCAGAATACCTGAAAACGCTATCTGAGACCATTTCTTAGCATTTTGCAGAGATGAACGTACCGAGAATAAATTGTTGTTGGTATTTGGCCGTCATCAAATACCAACATATTATAATATTATTATCAATACAATAGGTTGTTTAAACTCGTTGAGTGTAATTCTAAAAATATTAAATTTCTATAATTAAATTGTTTGTTTCAGTTTAAACCATATCATTTCAAAGTTAAAACATAAATTCAATATGAATAATTGAATCGGCCTAGGTAGCCTATATTTTGGACATTTCTAATACGACTACGGTAAAAAGTAGTTATGAGGGCTTACAGATATGGAGGGGGATCCTCAACAAAACTCTCAATTTGTGAAAATACATTTGTCGATTTGTGAAAGAACATTTGTTAATTTGTCAAAATACAAAGTACATTTGTCGATTTGTGAAAGTACATTTGTTAATTTGTCAAAATGCAAAATACATTTGTCGAACCTACAAAGTCAAATTTTGAAATAACACAGCTTAACTTTATAGTTTCAAGAGATGCAATTTCAACATTTCAACAGTTGTATTAACGACACTTGCATTAACGAGTCCTCCATTAGCAAGCCATGCATTAGCGAACTATGACCATATTTGGGTTGATGTATGGGAATGTGGTCGTACATGGGAATGTGGTCGTATATTGCCCTCGACCCCGTCCGTCCGCCCATCTGTCAATCAGTCCATCCGTCGTCCGCAATTTCTTGTGAACACTCTACAGACTACATTTATCATTTAATTGCTTTTAAATTGAAATATGAGGCTTATATTAGTGACATGAAGAAGCCTTTTTATTTTCAATAACTTCCGTTAATTTCTTCTGGAGTTATGGCCATTGTTTCACATTGTTGCATCTTGTGGACGCCCCGTATGAAATGTGGGGGGTTGGGATGACCTGGTGGTCTAGAGTGCCGCGCTTCGACCTCTAGCTGACCGGTCACCTCTGGCTTTCGGCTGTGGTTTCGAGCCCCAGTGTGAGCGTATGTGACATGGAAATAGGGGAGCCTTCTCATCCTTGTGGGTTTTCTATGGACACTCCGGTTTCCTCCCACTGCTAAAGACCCCTACGCGCAAGCGAATTATTGAAATAAGATTAAACCATATGTTAGTCCCCAAATGACCTAGTTGTGTTGAGTGGACGTTAAACCCCATTTCTCTCTCTCTCGTATGAAATGTATATGCATCATTTAAATTAGTAAAACAAAGACTCCTATTAAATTTCAGCAACTTCCGTTATAGATATCAGCGTGATGGGCGAACATACATACATACATAGGCTACATACAAAAACACACCTAAAGGTAAAGGGTCTTTAACAGTAGGAGGAAACTGAAGGACCAAGAGAAAACCCCGTTATTTTGTCCCATCCGCACGACTACACGTTATCCGTTGCCAGACCCTCCGTCCTCCATCTACACAACGGAAAAGGGAAGATATCTCAAGATAAATTCCGATGCAGTTCGATGAAGCTAGAGACCAAACGTCCTACTCACTGAGCCACCTTAGCCTCAACCTCTTTTCGATTCCGGACAAGGAACCTAGTTTTTTTATCTTTAACATTCGAACGGCTATGCGTTGTCCCTTGCCAGGCCTTCCGCTATACCACTGACAAGCAGTTGACATCGTTATTTTAATAATTTGATCGACTATACGTTGTCCCTTGCTAGACTCCCCAAACGAAAGTACTGACAAGACCACGCATCAAAATATCCGATGAACGTTGTTGAAGTTGGAAAGCAAAGAAAGATTTGATTGAAGACTTACAATTGATTACAGAATACAATACTATCTTTGCCAGAAGAGATTAAAATTAGTTTATACTATTTAATTGTCGAGATTCTGAAATGGCCGCAATAGGCTTCCATACCATACAATAACCCAAATATGGTCATAGTTCGCTAATGCATGGCTTGCTAATGCAAGGCTCGTTAATGCAAGTGTCGTTAATACAATTGTTGAAACAACAAATGTTGAAACTGCAAATGTTGAAATTACATTTCTTGAAAATACAAATGTTGAAATTACATATCTTGAAACTATAAAGTTAAGCTGTGTTATTTCAAAATTTGTACTTTGTAGGTTCGACAAATGTATTTTGCATTTTGACAAATTAACAAATGTACTTTCGCAAATCGACAAATGTACATTGTATTTTGACAAATTAACAAATGTACTTTCACAAATCGACAAATGTATTTTCACAAATTGAGAGTTTTGGCGAGTATCCCCCTCCATTATAAAGACGCAGGCGGACTGGTTATATTATTAAAGTTTAAAAATATAAACAGTAAACCACAGATGATATGGACTGATTAATAAAAGAAGTCCTCGCAATATAGGGATATAGGTAGGCAACTAAATTGCCGGTCACGGATGAAAATGTGATGAATAATTTTTCAAGTGGCCAACTGTGAGCATAAGCTGCTGAGGCCATGAAGAGATCATTCTCAGATCTGTTTTACATCGAAGACTGGGCATTTTTGAACCAAGGGGAAATATTCCCAGCCTGAAAATAGGACTCAAGTTTTGGGAGACGCTGACAGAGTACGGCGGAAGATTTTCATAGAAATTTGTATCAAAAGTTAAGAACCCCAGTGTTCTATACTCGTGGCTGCTATCAGTGATGTATGGTTGATCTATAATTATTGACTATTAATATGTCGCAGGTCACTAGTTATCTCAAGAAGGAAAGTTTTAGTTGTTGGGTTAGGATGTGGTATTGTCAGTACCTCCATAAAGATGTACACTCGGATCGCCAGACAGAAGACACGTCGAAAAATGACCAACTCTTACATTTACATTAATGCCCTTCTTTGGGCGAAGAAGATAGAGTGGAGTGGGCGGACTTCCACTAATAACAGTCAAATGACTAATATGATGATAATAGTCACGAACCATCAATGGCATTCAAGGACACCAAGCATTCTGATAAAACATGATTTCTGTCACACACCTTGCATTGGCTGTAAGGACACCGATGATTGTCATCAGGACATAACCTAGTCTTGATATCTGCAAGAAGCCTACACAAATTGGAGCGCTCTATCTTGTAGTCTGAATGGTAATCTTAATGGGGTTTAACGTATTAAATTACCGACACTATGTTCTCCCATAATAAGGCTATCTGAACCAAATTATACACCCACTTTTTTTTGTTACGTCTTTTTTGTAAATCATTTTAGTGAAGCCTGTACCACAACAGGCCCGGGACTGTACAGCGCAGTGGACGCTTACGGCTGGCTCCCGGATCCATTCACTTGATTTGATAATTGTTTAGTGTTTGCAATGTCTGTTTTCTGTTTTGTCCGCAGGTTTGTCTTGTGGATTTTTTTTTATTTGTTTTGCGTTTGGTGCAGTCCTCCTGCATTTACTGTTAGAGTAGAGTTTTAGCCCTTCGTACTGCAGAATGTTCTCGTTGTCGGGCTTTGCTCCTGTTTGCTCACTATATTTATTGTTTTAGCGTTTTCTGAGTTACTGTCCGGATTATCGCCCTTATTGTTAAAATTATTTGACGTTCTAACACCTGAAATCAACTGGCTGACTATCGCCATTGAAGAGACGACCACTGACAGGGTCGGTCGCATTTTTTTTTGTTTGTTACGTCTTTTTTGTAAATCATTTGTGTGAATCCCTGTATCACAACAGGCCCGGGACTGTACAGCGCAGTGGACGCTTACGGCTGGCCCCCGGATCCATTCACTTGATTTAATAATTGTTTAGTGTTTGCAGTGCAGGCCCGTATCTAGCCCGATGGGGCTTCTGGGGGCGCCGGTGTACCCACAGTTGACGATCCACGGAGAAGGGTCTAGCCCCCCCCCCACCAGGCGCCCGAAAAGTTTAGAAAATATGGTTTGCACCTGAGGAACTATGAAAATGTCAGAAATTTTTATTTGCGATATATTGGCGTATTATCAACATTATAAAAATTTGAAGAAATGAATACGACTTCAGCGTACCTATATTAATTAATGAGAAAAACGAAAAGTTTTGAATAGGGTTAGAGTGCGACTTGTATGAATTTTGAAGATTATCACTCCTGGCGCGGGCTTGAATCAATCTCATCACCATCGGGAATTTAACCTGAAGATTTCCTTCAATCTCCAGTTGGCTTTCTTATAGTGGATTTCTTCAGGCGTCGGTGTGTGGTCGTTTAGTCGCGTTTCCGTCATTGTAGATATCTGACGCCACACTGCCCGACTTCTTTTTCGGGGGCATGTCTTCACACTGTTTAGTATCGCACGTTATATCGATGCTGTATGTATTGGGAACCGTTATATACTAGTACTTGACAGTAATAAAAAGTTTAATTCCTGCTACTTTACACTTAACGACAGATTCTGGGCAGAAAAATAAACGCGAATTCTAAAAATTCCCTAAAATACCGCGGAGAACGGGTATACAATAAGGACTCCTTGGGTTCTAGTCTAAAGTACGTTTTATAATATCTGAAATACTAATACGAAAGGGACGCTTCAAATCCGGAAAAGGGGGCGCGCTGAATCTATACTTGAAACAATGCGCCCAGGTTTGCGGCAGTATCTGACACCTTTGAAAAAGATCGAGCGCAACCCTGCCAGATCTATTGTCTAATGTGCTATAGACGGCAACAAGTACGGTGTGTACCTTGAACGAGTTCAATATCTAGAATAATTTTTGTAATGTATTCACTAATATACGAAGGATGCCAGTGAAATATTTTAATAACTGGTGAGATTCGCTAATAATTCGAGTGGCAGAAGGTAAACAGCCCCTGCTGACCTATGATACTAGCTGAGCAATGCGAAGCGACTTCAAGTCTATAAACACAAGATAAAATTAATATATAATTGCTCTACACATTTGTTACTGTACTTGCTTGAAAACGTTGAGAGAATACTCTTCGAAACGTCGCCTAAATAAATCAGTAATTGTTCTTCCATAAGTATGTGTTATAGTTTATTGCTCTATCCAGTTACTAAATGCCTCTAAAAGATCATAAAATTAATTGTTTCCCCATGAGGTGCGCTGTATAACGGGCGCATATAACTCAAGCCCTTCAAGGGGCGCCCAATCATGCTGTATTGGGCGCCCCATTGACCAAGTCGTGAGCGCCCAACCATTCTCGCTCGACATTATTTATTATGTGCAACCGACATTATTGGAGCCCCTCCGGGATAAGTAACACCACAGCTCGCAGTTTTAGACGCCCCCTCAAGTTAGGTGTTAATCGTGTGATTCATTATGAGGCGCCTCATCATTTGGGTGGTGGGGCGCCTCATATATAACGACATGAATAGAAGTGACATTATTTAGGGGTCCCATCAATCTAGTAGTAGGCGCCTAAGCAAAGTCACTGGGCTTTAAAGGGCGCCCATACTGAATATGGACTCGTTAGTCGCTGGCTTCGTATTGCGTCCAACAGAAAGGGCGCCCATTACATTTTTCTCGCAATGGATAAAGGCATTATGCATTATGTGCGGCCAAACAATCATATTGTCATAATAAGGCGCCCCACCTATCATGTCATTGTGGAAGGTCCCCTGGGATAAGGTGAACACAGATCACACCGTTTTTACGCCCCATCAAGTTGTGATGTTCATCGTGTGACTCATTGTGAGGCGCCCCAGCATTTGAGGGGCGCCTCATATATAACGACATGATTGATGACGCTCCCATAAAACCAAGGGACATTGGTTGGGCGCCCTGTCACTCGGCTTTATGGGGCGCTAAATACGGGCCTGCAGTGTCTGTTTTCTGTCTTATCCGCAGGTTTGTCTTGTGGATTTTTTTAATTTGTTTTGCGTGTGGTGCAGTCCTCCTGCAATTACTGTTAGTTATTTCTATATTCCCATATTTTATGAGGTAGGTCCATCGTCCACAGTTACTTGTAAAACTCTATATGAACACGACATTATATGAAGACTAATATTGTTAACATTACTGAGATGAAGAAGCTTATTTATTATTCCAATTTATATTCGTTATTCAGATTGTTGAACCATATAGACCTTATGAATATCAACAATTATTTTTAGATTTGTGGCGATTGTGGAATATTGTAAGCTCTTTGACAAAAGGTACAATTTGTAAGAAATAAATATTATTTACTCTAATTATTGAAATGTAGAAGGCATTATTCAAATTACTGAAACGAAGGCTTATGTTGAAAAATTTTCGGTTAATTACTTGAAATGTGGAAGCATAATTAATGTATTAATTAAATTACTGAAAAGAACACCCATTAAAACTGTTTCCGTTAGTTACTTATAGAGTAATGGCCCTCGTTTCGATGAATAATATAGAATCTAGTGAATGCTTTAAAGGCGCTTATTATTTAATCTTTGGCATCTAGAAATGAACACAATAGGTCCCAATCAACGAATATAATAATGCAATATGAAGGTATATAAACTGTTTACATTCAATCGTTTCTGTTTTTTTCTGTAATTTCTAATCAGTTTTGTTCTGCGAAATACGCGAAGAGTCCTAATTGAGTAGCATTCTTTGGCGTATAAGAAGCCCATCTTTTTACGGTACGGTAAATGTGGATTTAAATTGACCAATAAGTAGTGACTGCAATGTTGAAGGCTGTGGGATGATATTATGTTAAGGACTTAGCTATTTTAATGGCCATAGCTATTCAAATTCACGAAACGTAGAAGCCAAACGAATTTCATTCATTTCTCTTCAATTTTTCTTTAGTTATGGACTTTGTTTCACTTTGTACAATCATTCTTGTGAATGCTCAAATTGAAATTTCATCAAAAATCGTCTGTTTTACTTTAAGTTTAAGTTCTTTGTAATATACATAATATGATATTAGTTAAAGATACGTTATGCAAGAGATAAATCTGATTATCGCAAGTCCTAATTTAGGCTTAATATGTTGTAGAAATTATAAATTAGATCTTTATTTAAACAAGCCCAAAATCAACTCTGTAGACCCACGGATGGTTTGGCTACAGCTTGGATTTGAATAGGATTTCACTGGTCGTTTTAATCAAATATTGCGCTCCGCGATGATATTATTAACTGTTATGTTTACGTCATCAGTTAGGTCGAGGCTAATTGATAGTGTTCTTAGCGAGGCCGCTGTTTAGCGATATTTCGCATAACATTGAAAACTTTACTCGATAATCGAGATTATGTAGGTGGTGTTAACGCCTGTCAATCAAACAATCGGCTAAGGTGAAGACATAGATCAGTAGTGAAGACACATTTAACCCCCATTTCTAGTCAAATACTACAACGCTAATAACTTTGTACAGAATAAAGTAATTTTACTGAAACATTCAATATATTCTTCTTTCATCATCTACTTTTGAACTGTTATAGCAAGAATGACCAACTCTCTAAAAATTTAGGTTATTTTTCATGACATTTAATTGGCTATATTTCATGATATCAAATAGGTTAATTTTCATGATATATTATATACTTTATTATTAATTATCTATTTTTGTGTTATTTTAATTTTATGACATTTGTCTTTTATTAGAGGTTACCATATTTGATATATTCTGATATTTTCGTTTGTACAGTCTCCTTTACACCGACCGGTGAAGAAAAGCAAAACGTTAAACCCTTTTTTTCATTTTGGTTATACATGTATATCAGAATTTGAACAATTCAGTTTAATCGTATTCCCAGTTTCTTCTAAGAACCCAGTATATACAACCAGCATGATGCACTATAACGTGTAACCTTCATATTATTACTAGTAGAAGGTAGAGAATATATAGCGAGAAAAGATTAATTTTTAAAGGACCTAAGTCCGTAACTCGAAATTCTCCAAAATCTTCAACTGATTTGAAATTGGAGTAAAAACGGAAACCAATGAATGTAAACCAGTTCATATACATTCATATTACAGTATTATATGCGTTGCTACCCATTTTTGTCAATGTCTAGGTCCCAAATATTAGCGATTTAGCTTCTTTAATGTGTATTTGTTTCATCCTGCTCTTACTATTAGAGAAATGTAGTCGCGGGTCGAGAAGAACCTTAGGAGTTTAGTTTTTCTAGCTCGGTTCCCACATGTTAGGGGTAATGTCCGTTGAACTGACAAAGGAAGTGTCGCTGCCCCAACATGGATGTAAGAGAGTCTTGGTAGTGAATACAACAATATTGGTGTGTTAGTCTCAAAATGACCCGCGTACAGTGTCGACGAGATGTTAATCTTCATCATTTTAATAAACAAAATACACAAGTATTTTTTGAATCCGATGATACTTGATTTTAAGTAAATATTTCTGATGAGACCACAAGACGAAATAGACCTCCTACTCAGTGAAAGGTTACTCTACACTGTATTATTCTTCTGGTTACACATCTTCAAGGCGTAATACTGGTGGCATCATAACGGAATCGGCGGTAGCTCAGTAAACGGGACAATGGTTCTCTAGTTATTAACAGGTGCGCGTTAGTTAGTGACTCAGTGCGCGCCGAATAATAACTGGGCGCGCAAATTATATTATTGGGTGTGCTCCGGGTAATAACTTGCGTGGGCCAGATACTAACTAGAGAGCGACAAACATATATGTTTGGGGTATCTTGCGTCGCTATAACCGGGCTCCGTAGATATAACAAAAAAGTCAACATAACATTAAATGTTAAATTTTAGGCTCCATCGAACATGAAAATGTAATGGAAGTTAAGGCTATTACTGTTATTATACAGTTGGCCACTATGTTTCCGATTGGGTCAATGTTTAATAGAATATACAAAACGAATTGGAAAGAATGAGAAATTCAATATTCGACGTTGCTCATGTATATACATATTATACTCTTTATAGGTTGAATCCCTGACCATGATTACAACTCAGAAATCCTATAAGCAAAAGACCATTCGTGTTGTTAACGAAATACGAGTATAAATCTATTTCAAGTCAGGTCGCGATATTGACCAATATAATAAAAAACACCAACAAATATTTTGCTTTGATACAATTCATTGAGAATATTTCAAAACAATATTAAAATAGTTTCACAATAATATTTATAATTGTTCTAAAATACAGAACAAATATTAAGCACTAAAATATAACACAATCATACATGATTAAATATTAAACATGTTAAATATATCTATATCATTATCAACATTATCTAATGGTGGAATACATATTTCATTATAATCATTATCTAGAAATGTAGAATAGTTTGATGTATTTAGTCCATGGTTTTTATTAAAGTTTTTATCAAAGTCTTCCTGCCACCAATCATGATCACCACTTCCATCTGATATTAAAGATAAATTTAAAGAATCTCTTGATTCATCATGGACAATATTCGTAGATTCATTAGTAAAATTAAAAACAAGCAGATCATCAAAACACGTCATATCATCAGAATTAACGTCACAACTTGAAACAGGTGAAGACATTGTATAACTATTAATGTCATCAGATTCATCACCAGTAACTTCTGGAGTACAGAATCTACCGTAACTTTCATCATTTAAAATATTTTCAGTTTTAATGTTTACACCATTAATTTCTATGTCTTGTTGTAGGAATGTCGACCGGTTAAAACCAGTTTTACAAACCAGTTCTGGTTGCTCTGCTGGTGTATTAAAAGATAAATGGCTGTCAGATCTTTTCTCGTCAACTAAATTATAATTTAATACGGCCAATGTGTCTTCTTTTATCTTAATTCGTTTAGTTGATGGAGGAAAGCAGAAATGTTCACTTGCTCTACGTTTCTTTGTGATGTCAGTTTGTACAATGTCTTCCATTTCTGGTTTTATTCCCCAATATCCACCTTTACCAGATTCATTAGGTCGTCGAGAGATCTTCTCAAAACGTTTGTTTAAAGATAAATTGTGTCGAATGGAATTTTTCCAGTGAGAATCGGCCATTTTGTAGTAAGGAAAATTATCAGTGATCCACTTGTAAATTGAAGATAAATTGATTTTCTTATCCTTTGTTTCGTTGATTGCCATAGAGATGAGGGTGGCGTATGAATACGGTGGTTTATTGCAACCATTGTTTTTATCATATCTATATTCTGTAGAACTTTCTGTCTTCATCTCTGGTGCCTGGTAAACGATCTCCGGCACTGGTAAATTTAGACTTGGCTCTGACGTTTGTATATCCTTGTTGATTTGACCAACGTTTAGGCTTTGTAACCAGCTCAAACCAGTCAAATTCTCATCAATATCATAACTTCCTGTAATGTTCTTGCCTATAGGATTCTTGATTAACCAGTTGTTTAATAAACGTGCAGCTAAAACATGTGTAGACGTCATATTTGGTTAGATTGTAGAAGTGTGTTTCAGAAGAGTTAATGATATACTGACTATCTACATGTTTTATATACTATAGTATACAACTAGTATATATAAACATACTGTAATCCTATCATAGTCACCTATACAATAATCACTGCTATTTCTTTATCAATCTTATTACAGTTAGTTTAGTTTATACCGCGTTTAATGTCCAATTTATGTAAACCGTTAATCTTTTAAATTAACTGTTATAGATTAACATAGCACTAATTAGCGTAATGCCATTTTGATTATTTAAAAAAGGAATAATTATTTTCCTTAACTAGAACCACCAAAAGCCCCTGTTTCACCAAAAGATAGCAAAGAAATTGAAACATAGTAGCATTATATATATATATATATTTATAGGCTATCTTTTGGTGAAACAGGGGCTTTTGGTGGTTCTAGTTAAGGAAAATAATAACTATATATATAACATAAATATTACGATATCTACCCATCTTTTAGTTTCTAAATGTGTATAGGGTGGCCTTTTTGTTGTTATTTTATGTGTATATTGATCACAGGATGTACAAGTTTATGACAGCTACTTAAAACTCGTTAAATGTTGTTTTTATATATAATTTAACTGTTGTTGTTTGATGTGTCATTGTGTTTATATTAATCAACTTGGTAAAACATGTTATTTGTTGTAATTGATAGCAACATTTTTATACATTGTTTATGTTGACATCATTACGGTTTTACAATGTTCTCTAAACAGCTGTGTAGCTAATTTTTCTTTATGAAATTCAAACTTCTGAATGTATTTTGAAATTTCAATTTGAATGTGTTCGTGGAATTACAGAAACTGAGATAGGATAATGGTTGCATATTATATTGTATCATTTTTGTTCATAAATCAAAAGAAATATAAAACATAAACTTTGATGCGACTTTTGTGTAACGATTCCATTGACATTCAAATATTTCCCAACTATCTAGTTAAATGTGGGCCCATAACAAACCTCCATAGATAGAGGCTATACTTTCGATTCGTCACTTCAAACCTATTCTGAGATCTGTAACATCTGTTCATTATTAATTATCATTTATTTGTGTCTTTTTGTTTTATTAAAATCGGACAATCATTATTAATTATATCAATATTATATCGGTTTCTCTAATCTAATAGGTTTCTGAGATATGTTCATTATAAATTATCTTTCATTTGTATTATTTGGTTTTGTTTTTGAAAAGACAATGATTATTAATCAGCTAGTTTCTATCGGGGCCACTAATTTACAACTAAACCCAACCCCATTCTGAAATGTAATTACCACCTATGTAGCCTAAACAAATGTCGGCGGTGACAAACATAACGCTATATTTTGTGAGCCAGCCATATGGCTTGTGATAGGATTTAATTTTTTTGATAGTTAGATTGTGCATAGCATTTTATCTTTCCATTTCGGCATTTTGCAAATCTTTTCATTTCGACATTTTGCAAATCTTTTGATTATGTTGTGTAATATATACATATCTATAACATATCTTGTCTAGTCAACTACCTTTTACAATACTCTGGTTGCTTCTACCAAACAATATCGGTCATTGGTAGGACTGATAGATCAACTTTAAACAAAATACTGTGCCAATGTTAAACTTTCTAAATAAGAAGCTTTAATATATCTTAAATGACATGTGGTTTCGTTATAGATAATTGAAAACTTGTCTCGTATTTTTAAACAAAATACTGTGCCAATGTTAAACTTTCTAAATAAGAAGCTTTAATATATCTTAAATGGCATGTGGTTTCGTTATAGATAATTGAAAACTTGTCTCGTATTTTTATGGCAACTATTCGAACACTGTCAGCAAATATTGTCAGTCAGACATGGGCAATACTGCAGCCATTCGCTAGTATATGGGTAATACTGTTAACTATTATCCGCTAGTACATGGGTAATATTGCAAGTCAGCCTCAGCTATAATACATTGGTAAATATACATGTACCAACCATTCTCGGCTAGTTCATGTGTAATACCTCCAACCATTCTCAGCTAGTATAATGTGTAATACCGCCAACCATCTCAGCTAGTACTGTACATGGGCAATGCTACCAACTATTTTCAGCTTGTACATATGTAATATTGCAAACCCAATTACCGGGAAGGAAGATATTTAAAAAAAATTGTCTGAAAGTTGGGAATGGTTGATGACATAAAATGTTTATTCTGATGGCAGTTTGAAGTTCGGTCGTTTTTCGTTATTCGTTATTCACCAATAACGAGCAGTTTGATATTCGTTTTTCACCTCGTTATTTGTGATTCAGATATGAACGTGTTTATGCATCTTTAATGAAAATATTTCAAGATTTATTTCAAAACCATCACTAGATAAGTCATAGCTAGGTTTGTAACTGAATCAGAGTACAATTCGTTGTTAACGAAATCAGAGTACAATTTATTTTAAGTCAGGTCGCGATATTAACAAATATAAAAAAACACCAACAAACACTTTAATTTGATACAATTTATTGAGAATATTTCAATCTGAACACAATGTTAGAGAATAAATTAATGTTAAAATAGTTTCACAATAATATCTATAATTGTTCTAAGATACAGAACAACTACTTTAGCACTATAATATATCACATCCATACATGATTAAATATTAAACATCTTAAATATATCTATATCATTATCTAATGGTGGAATACATATTTCATTATAATCATTATCTAGAAATGTAGAATAGTTTGATGTATTGAGTCCATGGTTTTTATCAAAGATTTTATCAAAGTCTTTCTGCCACCAATCATGATCACCACTTCAATCTGATATTAAAGATAAATTTAAAGAATCTCTTGATTCATCATGGACAATATTCGTAGATTCATCAGTAAAATTAAAAACAAGCAGATCATCAAAACACGTCATATCATCAGAATCAACGTCACAACTTGAAACAGGTGAAGACATTGTATAACTATTAATGTCATCAGATTCATCACCGGAAATTTCTTGAGTACAAAATCTACCGTAACTATCATCATTTAAAATATTTTCAGTTTTAATGTTTACACTATTTATTTCTATGTCTTGTTGTAGGACTGACAACCAATTAAAACCAGATTTATAAACCAGTTCTGGTTGTTCTGTTGGTGTATTAAAAGATAAATGGCTGTCAGATCTTTTCTCTTCGACTAAATCATAATTTAATACGGCCAATGTGTCTTCTTTTATCTTAATTCGTTTAGTTGATGGAGGAAAGCAGAAATGTTCACTTGCTCTACGTTTCTTTGTGATATCAGATTGTACGATGTCTTCCATTCCTGGTTTTATTCTCCAATATCCACCTTTACCAGATTCATTAGGTCGTCGAGAGATCTTCTCAAAACGTTTGCTTAAAGATAAATTGTGTCGAATGGAATTTTTCCAGTGAGAATCGGCCATTTTGTAGTAAGGAAAATTATCAGTGATCCACTTGTAAATTGAAGATAGATTGATTTTCTTATCCTTTGTTTCGTTGATTGCCATAGAGATGAGGGTGGCGTATGAATACGGTGGTTTATTGAAACCCGTGTTTTTATCATATCTATATTCTGTAGAACTTTCTGTCTTCATCTCTGGTGCATGGTAAACGATCTCCGGCACTGGTAAATTTAGACTTGGTGCTGACGTTTGTATATTCCTGTTGATTTGACCAACGTTTAGGCTTTGTAACCAGCTCAAACCAGTCAAATTCTCATCAATATCATAACTTCCTGTAATGTTCCTGTCTATAGGATTCTTGATGACATCGCGCCTGGTACGTTCGTGCATTTTTATGCGCGAACTCTTAGTTTTCCTATTACTCGCACGCGCACTATTTCTTTTTCTTTAGCATGTACCAAAATCTGGGTTTTCGCGCGGAGGTACTTTTGAGGTATTAGCCTGAGAAGCATTAACATTTGCCACTGTACCTGTGTATCGCTAATTATAAATCGAGTGTTTGATGAAAGTTTATATAGATCCTGAGTGTTATTTTCAGTACAGAGGTTATTCCCGTTCTATTATTTGCCGCTAGCAAACCAATGGGACTATTTTCTCAACAGTGTATGAACGTGTCCTTAAGCGATAATATCCTTACACCGAGAGAAATTATCTAGTCTCGGTGAAAAACCATGATCATCTGGTAAAAAATTACTTTTCTATTTTTTGGAACGGAAAACAGTGTTTTTAAAAACAAACGAACCTGCCGCACGTGAGGAAGTCATTATATTAATAATAACAGACGAGAACTCTTTTTGGGCACAGGCTTTCTTACTGAGTAGTAAATCGTCCACAAACAATCATTTATGACTATAGGAAATCTAGCGACGACTGTAGACAGTAAGTGGCTTATAAACTATACTTTTGAGTCGTGATTAATCGCTTTGAGTCGAGAATACCAGCTTTCAGGTCAACGATAACCAATTATGTCAGAAATACTATACTGACATTCGCTTTTTTCAAGTTGTACGCGAACTAACTGTCCTAACTCAGTAACTATCTTCGTCAGCTACTTTCAGTTTCACAATGGCTTGTACGACATTGCTAAGTAATATGTACTCACCCGTGTTATTTGCTGATAAGGGAGCCCATCAAATAAGATTAATTAACAAAACAACCCATCAAATAAGATTAATTAACAAAACAACTATAACTGAGTAGTGATTAAAATACTTCATTTTTTTTTCTTTCTCAAATAGTAATTGGGTTTTTTTTGACCGATGACTGCTAATGTTTTTTCGTGAATTAAACGGGATAATTGCAATCAACCCACGATCTTAAATTTTCCTGAAAAAAAAACCTTCCTTTGTTGAACGCACTATAATTTATCGATTGGTATTGCCATCTACGACCACATTGTCGAGGAATGCGTCAACGCACAGCTTACGGATTATTCTAGGGGCTTGTTTTTGTGTATGTCATTTTCAGTATATTATTCGTTTTTAACAAATTTATACAACTTTTATGGGAAACTATGATTATCAAACAACCGTAAACCCAACTGATGTTTTATCGTTTGCTTGGGCCTTTTACGAACCACGTGTAAGTCATGAACTTAATAAATATTTTCTTCAACCCTAACTAACGTGACGAAATTTATGACGTAGCTGGCTTTTTTTTTCGCATGTACACAGTGACTAGCCATTTTGCGCAGTAATCCCAGCCAGAATTTGGCTATTTTGTTAAAATTGCTATAAAAATTTTAATTTTTGTTTAGAACTGAAATAAATTAACTATTAGTCAATCCCCACACTAAAAATGAATGAAATGGGGTTTAACGTCCTACGCTTAAGCACTGTACCTGGGCTAATTGAAGACGGGCATACGCCACAGTGTGCAATGAGGGAAATTTTGCCCAAGCAGCGGCGCTACGGCCTACTCTTATATCGAATTCCAACTGCCAAGGGATCTTTTACGTGCACTCCAATTTGTACACGGGACCTCGGTTTTTCGTCCCATCCGAACGACTAGGCAGCTGTCCTTGTCAGGCCCTCCTTCTGCATCACTGACAAGGGGAAATCACGCCGGAAAATCGAGATGAACTTTCTCGGCCAATGCAGGGATCGAACACTCAACCTCCAGGCTAGCGAACCAGCGCCTTATCCACTTAGCCACCGTGATCCCCCCACACTAAAAAAACATTAAAATAATTGATTGTGTATATCTGAAATAGACCCGACCAAAACACAAAATAATTCCAAGATGTCAGCGCCCATGAGCGAAAAGTTTCGGGACGCTATACATTTTCAAAGTCGAAGTTAGGAGTTACAAACTTAAATAAAAGACAACTAATAATGTTTTCATTTCTTTATTATTATTCATAATCTGTCTTCGGCCATCATCTAAAATGAAAAAAGATAAGTTATTACTATTTCTACATAAATTCTTAGAAGTCCCAACTGTCGTTTATGTCGAGTACCGAGTCCCAAATAATAATTATTTAGCTTGGTCCGAGTGGTCTTTTAGCTTGGTCCGAGTGGTCTTTTCACTTGGTCCGAGTGGTCTATCAATTGGTGCGAGTGGTCTTTTTTATGTTCCGAGTGGTCTTTGGTCCGAGTGGTCTGGATACCTATTTCCCCCCCCCCTCTCAAAACATGTTATCAAGGCAACCCCTCCAGGGTTATAGTTATTTTTCAGGCATATTTATGTTGCCTGCATGGTCTCGAAAACTTTCACCTTTGAAAACCTTTTATTTGTTAATAATATTTGATATCACAACATTTTTTTATAAAACACTATGCAGTCAATTTACAACAAACTATAATTTAAACTTTAATCTTATATATATGTGAATTCAAACCTAATTCTAATTGAAAAAATATGTATGGAAGTAATAAACAGAGAAAAAAAATTATGTAACGGATAGACATAATAAATATTTTTAATAGTACCATACATTATTGACGGTCTCCTGTAAGTGACACAAGACAAAAGACCTGCCAAGACAGATACCTAGTCATTCGCATGGGAAGAGCAGCTCGGGTCCTGTGTACACCGTGCCATACACGTTACAGATTCCGTTTCAGTTGATAATCATTTTAAGAGTAGGCTGTAGTGCCGCTGTCCAGGCAAAACCTCCCCCATATCACATTTTATGAGAATATAAACCCCATTACCTTTATTTCATCCTAACCATACCAATTTGGTGACTTTAAACTTACAGTGAAATAGTGTTACAAAAATCAAAATTAACATAATGATCGATAATAAGGTTACGACGAGTGATTAATTATAGTTTATTAACTTCGAAAACAAAAAATTCAATTAAACCATATACAGAAATAGCAATTTTTTGAAATAATTAATATATCATTACATTATGACAATATGACCAGTCAGTGTCAAGGACAATAATTGCCTCAAACTTTAATATAAATCTTAAACATATAAATATAGTGCAATTTTTAATGACTTTAACCTCAAATATAATAGTGTACAATAAAAAGAACTTAATTAATATAATAAATTGTAGACAAAATGGAATCAAACACTTTCAATTCATAATCTTCTCTGAGTGACAATTCTTGGACATTGTCCACAAAAAATAGGTTTCAAATGTAATTCACAAACCCCTCCCATGTCCCCTTATTTACTATAACGTAAAAATAATCTTCACCTGGTTTTAAAACCGAGAATATCTCTCTTGTGACATCATATTAACAGAAAATACTTGTTTCCTAAAGCAGCTATCTTGAATTATTATGTCATATAAACGTAAACACTAGGTCAGTAGTTTAAGTCTTTACTATCCAGCCCTAATTATCCTATATAAGCCATAGTAATCCTGTTTATCAAGTCCTCTTAAAAATTTTAACATAGGAATTTGCTATTGCAAACCTTTACATAAAATTTTCTCAACAATTTCTTAAGTACAAACAATTTTCTTGCTTATACTATGTTTATCTTGCATTAAAGTCGCCAAATATAGTACATTCTGATACATTAAATACTATATTTTAAGTTTAAACCTTTTTTTCTGACTGACACTGTGGTTACAACATACCAATACCTCCATATTCAAAGCTCTATTAACAACCTGTTTATTAAGAAATTATATCAAAGCTCTTATTCTAAAACTGTTTCCTTCCTCACAACAGGTATCAATTATGTCTAAATCAGTATATAGTTCAATATTTATAAAGTTGAGGTTTATAATAAGTAACCTGTAGCATAATTTAGTATTGCTACTGACATACTTAAACCGGTATAATTCTCCTGTATTATAAGTGTGAACATGACAGGCAAAGATTTTAATTGTAAATAATATATTTTATTATTTTTTACTCTTTTATAAATACTCAACTCTGATTCTATATAGTTTATAAAAAATCAAAAATATTTGTTCTTAGTATTGTACTTTAATGTTTTATAGTTTTGCCTGTATATACACTTAAAATTCTTAATTTACACTTCGAATAGATATAAAATGAATTGCATATTTGGAAGGGCCAAATTGGAAAAAGGCCTCAGGCCTAATTTGCTACCCTTGTAAAATGACGTGATTATTATTATTATTAGTGACGAGTGTAGTAAGTGCGGTCCGTCCGTCCGGCGGTCCGGCGTCCGGCTCCAGAGGCTAAAGTTAATATCCAATTGACTTTAAATTTATACACGGTGTTTAAGGAAATGGGGTTTAACGTCCTACTGTTATGCACTTAACCTGAGCTAATTGAAGACGGGCATACGCCATACAGTGTGCCATGAGGGAAATTTTGCCCGGGCAGCGGCGCTACAGCCTACTCTTATATCGAATTCCAACTGCCAAGGGATCTTTTACGTGCACTCCAATGTGTACACAGGACCTTGGTTTTTTGTCCCATCCGAACGACTAGGCAGCTGTCCTTGTCAAGCCCTCCTTCTGCATCACTGACAAGGGGAAATCACGTCGGAAAATCGAGATGAACTTTCTCGGCCAATGCAGGGATCGAACACTCGACCTCCAGGCTAGCAAACCAGCGCCTTATCCACTTAGCCACCGTGATCCCCCCGGTGTTTAAGGTAATGAGACAAAGAAGCCTATTGATTTTTAGCAATTTCCGATAATTACTGTCAGAGTTATGGCCCTTCATCACTTCAAACAATCTTGTGGACGCTCTAGAGGCTAAAGTTAATAACCGATTTCAGCGATTTCCGATAATTGCTGTTTGAGTTATGGCCCTTGATCACTTCAAAAATTCTTGTGGATGCTCTAGAGGCCTAAGTTAATATCCGATTGACTTTCAATTTATACACAGTGTTTAAGGTCATAAAGCGAAGAATCCTATTGATTTTTAGCAATGTCCGATAATTACTGTCAGAGTTATGGCCCTTGATCACTTGGTAAATTCTTGTGAATGCTCTAGAGGCCAAAGTTAATATCCGATTGACTTTAAATTTATACACAGAGTTTAGGTCATGTGACGAAGGAGCCCGTTGATTTTCAGCAATTTCCGATAAATACTGTCAGAGTTATGGCCCTTGATCACTTCAAAAAATCTTGTGGACCCTCTAGAGGCTAAAGTTAATAACCGATTGACTTTAATAATCATATTTTAGTGTATTATAAATGTTTCATTAACGAAAAAAGTAAAATATGCGACAAGCCTTGTTTACTGCCCGGACGATTTAGCTGCTGTGGGCGTATGTTTCGTTGCCTGGCAACTCTCGTTTAAAGTTGTACGCGAACTAAATGCGTTTGTTACATACTGACAGAGCAGCCCGGAGTCGAGCAAAAGCCGCCCGACCTGTCTTCGTCAGCTAGTTTCAAAATGGCGTACAAGCAGTGCAAGTGGGAAAAGACGACAATAAAATCAGAAATATGTTATTTATTATTGTCGCACTTATTACATCACTCCTGTCGAACAAATCATAAAGCTGTGGTGTTACGGTGGCGGCATAGTATTTCACCGTAACACCACAGCCACTCTAACCATTCATAATACACCTAACTATCACTCCCTACACTCCCTCGTCTACTTTCCCAAACGTCAACAACATATCTCATACCTCCATTTCGCTGATTAACCCTTGTACCATGTCTACTGGATTAACCAGTTGTTTAATAAACGTGCAGCTAAAAGATGTGTAGACGTCATATTTGGTTAGATTGTAGAAGTGTGATTCAGAAGAGTTAATGATATACTGACTATCTACATGTTTTATATACTATAGTATACAACTAGTATATATAAACATAGTGTAATCCTATCATAGTCACCTATACAATAATCACTGCTATTTCTTTATATCAATCTTATTACAGTTAGTTTAGTTTATACCGCGTTTAATGTCAAATTTATGTAAACCGTTAATCTTTTAATTAACTGTTATAGATTGACATAGCACTAATTAGCGTAACGCTATTTTAATTATTTAAAAAAAAAGGATAATTTTTGTCCATAACTTAAACCGCCACTATTTCACCAAAGCATTATATATATAAAACATAAATTTTACTATGTCTACCCATCTTTTTTTTGTAAATGTGTATAGGGTGGCCTTTTTGTTGTTATTTTATGTGTATATTGATCACAGGATGTACAAGTTTATGACAGCTACTTAAAACTCGTTAAATGTTGTTTTTATATATAATTTAACTGTTGTTGTTTGATATGTCATTGTGTTTATATTAATCAACTTGGTAAAACATGTAATTTGTTGTAATTGATAGTTTATATATTATTTATGTTGACATCATTACAGTTTTACAATGTTCTCTAAACAGCTGTGTAGCTATTTTTTCTTTATGAAATTCAAACTGCTGAATGTATTCTGAAATTTCAATTTGAATGTGTTCATGGAATTACAGAAACCGAGATAGGATAATGGTTGCATATTATTTGTATGATTTTTCTGGATAAATGTAAATAAATATAAAATATAAACTTTGATGCGACTTTTGTGTAATGATTCCATTGATATTAAAATATTTCCCAACTATCGAGTTAAATGTAGGTCCATAACAGACCTCTATAGAGAGAGGCTATACTGTCGATTCGTCCTATCAAATCTATTTTACGATCTGTTCATTATAAATTACCATTTATTTGTGTCTTTTTGTTTTTTTAAGATCGGACAATCATTATTAATCAGCAAGGGGGTCTATCGGCGCCTCTTATTGCCAACTAAAACTACCCCCTGGGTCAATATTATGTCGGTTTCTCTAATCTGATAGGTTTCTGAGATGTGTTCATTATAAATTAAGTTTTATTTGTATTATTTGTTTTTGTTTTTGAAAGGACAATCATTATCAATCAGCTAGTTTCTATCGGCTCTTCTAATTTACAACTAAACCCAACCCCATGCTGAAATTTAATTACCACCTATATAACCTAAACAAGTCGGCGGTGACAAACTTAATGCTATGTTTTGTGAGCCAGCCATTTATTATATGGCTTGTGATAGGATATCAACACATATTTGGAAGAAACTATTGTAAAAATAAAATTAGTTAGTTGTTAAAGTACTTTCCACAAGTAAAGTGTTAGTAATTATACTACAATTACTGTTGTTATACATACAGATTATTTTACATGATGTTTTTACATACCTACATTAATCCATATCGGTTTTATTACATGTGACACTGACATTTCAAATACTAAGCAAACTTATTAATGAATAAAATAGCGACACTGATGGTTAATTTATTTGTGCATAATATGTATGTGTGTGTAAGCTAATATTATTTTCTGAAATGAAATTAATACATGTTTTATCACGCCATATAAGTATTAAGATCTTATAAGTGTATATTAATGATTAAAATAGCAAAACTGATGGTTATTTTAATACACAATTGAATAAAATAGCGACAGGTACATGTATAAGACAAAAATAGAGTTGAAACAAAGTATTATATAAAATAGTTATTTTAATAATACAATTCCATCCTATATGTTTAAAACCAATCATAAAAAATTCTAAAAGTAAAAGTTTTGGGCCATGTTTCGTCTGTTATTCAATTTGTCTAAGAACATTCCAAGTCGAAATTCAATGGGATTTATTAAAATATGTAGAAGTTCGTCATATGTGGCTGAATGGACAAAATCTTGATTTTCTTTAACTTTAATAAAAGTTCCGATCTTATGCCATTATAACACGGGCATTGGGATATAAATGGAATTCATCTTTAATCAGGTTTCTATCTTGGGGGTTTTGTATATCGACCAGTCTCTATTGCGATTGGGAAAGAACCACTTCTCAGCTGACATATCAGCCCCTTTGGTATCTGGGTAAGTTTAGGCCAATGACATAAGCCTAGTGTGATAAGCATGATTTGAAGGGCTAAATAGCTAACTTTTGGGACCTAGAAATTGACAGAAGTGGGTCGCAACTCATATAATACTGTAATGTGAATGTATATCAACTGATTTACATTCAATGGTTTTCGTTTTTACTCTAATTTCAAATCAGTTATGTTCCGCGAAATAAGCAATCAGTCTCAACTGAATGCAAATTTCTAGCGTCTGGCTGTTCCAGTCTACATACGGCGTAATATGTCTAGCCTCGTCCCCTGAGTCTCTTGCTAGAACTGGGAGTGAAACGCATTAATAGTAAAATATTTATTTTGGTCAAAAATTTGTATTTTCAATGTTGAAGATTTTGGATGATATCGAGTTAGAGACTTAACTACTTTAAATTTTACTATATGTTTGCAGCTTGTTACCGTTAACATTGGTCTTGAAAACCTCTGATATCTACCCACTGTTATCCAATTCTCTGAGATTACATTGTGCAACATTTGATACATATTTTACACTGTGCAACATTTGATACATATTTTACACTGTGCAACATTTGATACATATTTTACACTGTGCAACATTTGATACATATTTTACACTAATTTTACCATTCATGACAATACTGTTGATATTTATAGATTTTACAAACTTATAAGCACTATTTATCCACCCCTTTTCTTTTTAGAGCGACATGAATATGAAACAATCTTAAATAGTAAGCGATTGTTATCAAGGCGATACAGTTTACAGAACTGTCTGATACATTCTATTGTTTCTTTGGTGAAACAATTTGTCCAGCCCATATCACCTACCGTGGTAGTCCACTCAGTGAATGATGTGGTACATCCAAGGTGAAATGCCATGGATGGATATAATTCTCCCTCAGGCACTGCCCAGCAAAATGATATACAATTAAGCTTATGTTTGGTATTTAGATTGTGTTTTGTGTATAATTATATTTATATATTATTCTATTGTCTTTACAGGTATTAGTATGAGATGTATAGTGTATCAAGACGTTCAGGAATTCAAAATTGAAAGAATTGTTTTTAGAGTTATTTAGTCTTTTACTTAGGGTGACGCAAGTCGAATGATTTGTTTTGCGTGTAGTGGTGTCCTCCTGCACTTACTATAGTCCAGGAGACATAGTAAAACAATATCATTGTCGTAGTGTCTGTTTACTTTAATGTCTATCGACATCATAGTGGTGTCCTCCTGCAATTACTATTAGAGAACTGTACTCGTGGGTCGAGAAGAACCTTGGGAGTTTAGTTGTTCTAGCCTGGTTCCCACATGTTGGGGTAATGTCTGTGGAACTGACAAAGGGACTGTTGCTTGTCGTTCGGGCGAGACGATGACCTAACATGTATGTAAGAGAGTCTTGACAATTTGAAGTCAGCGAAGTGTAACCGAAGACGAGACCGTTCGGGTAAAATGCACTTCACAAATATATCCCATGTATCCATAGTATATAAAAAATAATCGTGTGTTAGTCTCAAAATGGCCCGCGTACAGTGCCGATGAGCTGGTTAATCTGCACCATTTACTTAACACAATATACCCAGTGAAAGGGTTACTTGAGATATCGGAATACATCTAACATATACACGTATTATTCTTCTGGTTACACATCTTCAAGATGTGATACTGTTGGTATATCATTATAAAACGAATTGGAAAGAATGGGAAGTTTAAGAAATTCAATCTTTGACGTGTTACTCTTTATAAGTTGAATCGCTGACCATGATTACAACTCAGAAATCCCAAGGCACTCGTAACCCGTTTCAACAACTCGCGTTGTTAACGAAATCAGAGTCAGGTCGCGATACTGACAAATATAATAAAAAACACCAACAAATATTTTACTTTGATACGATTTATTGAGAAAACTTCATCTAAAAACAAGGTTAAAGAATAAATTAATGTTAAAACAGTTTCACAATAATATTTATAATTGTTCTAAGATACAGAACAACTACTTAGCACTATAATATATCACATCCATACATGATTAAATATTAAACATGTTAAATATATCTATATCATTATCAACATTATCTAATGGTGGAATACATATTTCATTATAATCATTATCTAGAAATGTAGAATAGTTTGATGTATTTAGTCCATGGTTTTTATCAAAGTTTTTATCAAAGTCTTTCTGGCACCAATCATGATCACCACTTCCATCTGATATTATAGATAAATTTAAAGAATCTCTTGATTCATTATGGACAATATTCGTAGATTCATCAGTAAAATTAAAAACAAGCAGATCATCAAAACACGTCATATCATCAGAATTAACGTCACAACTTGAAACAGGTGAAGACATTGTAAAACTATTAATGTCATCAGATTCATCACCGGAAACTTCTGGAGTACAAAATCTACGGTAACTTTCATCATTTAAAATATTTTCAGTTTTAATGTTTACACCATTTATTTCTATGTCTTGTTGTAGAACAGACGACCAATTAAAACAGGTTTTATAAACCAGTTCTGGTTGTTCTGTTGGTGTATTAAAAGATAAATGGCTGTCAGATCTTTTCTCTCCAAAAAAATTATAATTTAATACTGCCAATGTGTCTTCTTTTATCTTAATTCGTTTAGTTGATGGAGGAAAGCAGAAATGTTCACTTGCTCTTCGTTTCTTTGTGATATCAGTTTGTACAATGTCTTCCATTTCTGGTTTTACTCTCCAATATCCACCTTTACCAGATTCATTAGGTCGTCGAGAGATCTTCTCAAAACGTTTGTTTAAAGATAAATTGTGTCGAATGGAATTTTTCCAGTGAGAATCGGCCATTTTGTAGTAAGGAAAATTCAAAGTGATCCACGTGTAAATTGAAGATAAATTGATTTTCTTCTCCTTTGTTTCGTTGATTGCCATAGAGATGAGGGTGGCGTATGAATACGGTGGTTTATTGCAACCATTGTTTTTATCATATCTATATTCTGTAGAACTTTCTGTCTTCATCTCTGGTGCCTGGTAAACGATCTTGGGTACTGGTAAATTTAGACTTGGTACTGACGTGGGTATTTCCTTGTTGATTTGACCAACGTTTAGGCTTTGTAACCAGCTCAAGCCAGTCAAATTCTCATCAATATCATAACTTCCTGTATTGTTCCTGTCTATAGGATTCTTGATTAACCAGTTGTTTAATAAACGTGCAGCTAAAAGATGTGTAGACGTCATATTTGGTTAGATTGTAGAAATGTGTTTCAGAAGAGTTAATGATATACTGACTATCTACATGTTTTATATACTATAGTATACAACTAGTATATATAAACATACTGTAATCCTATCATAGTCACCTATACAATAATCACTGCTATTTCTTTATATCAATCTTATTACAGTTATTTTAGTTTATACCGCGTTTAATGTCAAATTTATGTAAACTGTTAATCTTTTAATTAACTGTTATAGATTGACATAGCACTAATTAGCGTAACGCTATTTTAATTATTTAAAAAAAGGATAATTTTTGTCCATAACTTGAACCACCATAGCACCTATTTCACCAAAGCATTATATATATAAAACATAAATTTTACTATATCTACCTTTTATTTTTAAATGTGTATAGGCTGGCCCTTTTGTTGTTATTTTATGTGTATATTGATCACAGGATGTACAAGTTTATGACAGCTACTTAAAACTCGTTAAATGTTGTTTTAATTGTTGTTTGATGTGTCATTGTGTTTATATAAATCAATTTGGTAAAACATGTAATTTGTTGTTATTGATAGAAACATTTTTATACATTGTTTATGTTGACATCATTACAGTTTTACAATGTTCTCTAAACAGCTGTGTAGCTAATTTTTCTTTATGAAATTCAAACTGCTGAATGTATTCTGAAATTTCAATTTGAATCGGTTCATGAAACTACAGTATAATTTTTCTTGACATGTAAATAAATATAAAACATAAACTTTGATGCAACTTTTGTGTAATGATTCCATTGATATTAAAATATTTCCAAACTATATTTTCAGCGGCGGGAACACTAGATCTGGATCCAAAAGTGGTCCTTCCGAGCGTAATCGTTTTTGACTGTCCATTTTAGGAGTTTTTCACTACATTTTGAAAATTTTGTAGGTAATTCTCAAATTCTTACTACTTTTTCTGCATCTGAAATACATAATAATGTTGAATACGATTATTACAAAGCAGATAAAAAACATCAGCAAGCTAAAAGTTGTAGTTTCACGGTGGTACTCTGCTTCTTGAAATTTGATAAAAATCAGTTATGTGCCGTATTTTGTACAAAACGTTGATCTGGCGGGGGTGGGCCTTATTTTGACGGTGGGTCAAAACGTTTGGTACCTGAATCTTGTATTGGTCCAGTGAACACTCCTGGAAGTGGACGTAAAAATAATTTATAGTCCCGCCCCCCTACTATCTAGTTAAATGTAGGTCCATAACAAACCTCCACAGAGAGAGGCTATACTGTCGATTCACCCTTTCTAACCTTTTCTGAGATCTGTTCATTATTAATTATAATTTATTTGTGTCTTTTTGTTTTAGATAGGACAATCATTATTAATCAGCAAGGGGTCTATCAGCGCCTGTAACTTTCAACTTAAACTAACCCCTGTCGGTTTCTCTAATGTAACATGTTTTTGAGATCTGTTCATTATAAATTATATTTTATTTGTATTATTTGGTTTTGTTTTTGAAAGGACAATCATTATTAATCAGCTAGTTTCTATCGGCTCCTCTAATTTACAAATAAACCTAAACCCCATGCTGAGGTTAATTACCACCTTTGTAGCCTAAAAATATTATTAAGGTGACAAAATAAACGTTATATTTTGTGAGCCAGCCATTTATTATATGGCTTGTGATAGGATAGTAACAAGTATTTGGAATAAAATATTATAAAAACGAAATTAGTTAGTTTTCACAAGGAACTCAACTGTAAAGTGTTAGTAATTATACTACAATTACTGTTGTTTTACATACAGATTATTTTACAACAGTTGTATAAAACTAGTCAAATGATGTTGTTACATACCTACATTAATCCACATCGGTTTTATTACATGTGACACTGACATTTCAAATACTAAGCAAACTTATTAATGAATAAAATAGCGACACTGATGGTTATTTTAATTGTGCATAATGTGTGTGTGTGTAAGCTTATATTATTTTCCGAAATAAAATTAATACATGTATTATCACGCAATATAAGTGTATATATTAATGATTGAAATAGCGAAACTGATTGTTATTTTAATACACAATTAAATAAAATAGCGACACTGACGGTGTAATGCCATTTGATTATTTAAAAAAAAGGATAATTTTTGTCCATAACTAGAATCACCAAAGCCACTGCTCTACCAAAAGATAACCAATAAATTGAAACATAGTAGCATTATATATATATATATATATATTACATAAATATTACGATATCTACCCATCTAAACTAAGGCTAAATTATTACCTGTGTACATTAAAAGAAATGTCGGAACTAGACAGTATATTATGGCTTGTGAAGAGATAGACACAAGTATTTGAGACCAATCTAAATGTAATTTGGTAGCAATATTATGTTCCCCTAATCTAAGATTTACTCACATTATATTAAATTGATAATTGTTTGTGGATGATTGTTTTGTTTTAGAAAATGTCTAATTAAATTATATTGATAATATTGTTTGTGGATGATTGTTTTGTTTTAGAAAATGTCTAATTAAATCTAACTAAATTAACTCCTTGGAGTTTTAAAGTCAATTAATTATTTTACAATTATTCTATACAGATAAATCGTGGAAATATATTTTTGTATGATATTGGTGTGTTGTATTTACAGAAATACATGTATAATGTATTTATAACGGTATATCAATATTAACATGTAATTCTGTTTATTCCAAATTTATTTCTAAAACAGGATGTCTTTTATCACTAGATTAGTCTTTTAGTTCGGATTGCCTGATTTTTAACCACATTGGAACCTTTTCAAGCTATGATGATCATTGCAAATAATATAAATAATGGTAATTACATATTTACAAATAGAATAAATCTAAATAATTGTGATACAAGTCTATGAGTTGAATAAATAGGAATTAAAGACAGACAATAATATGGATCTCATGAAATAGTTTTCCTCTATTTATAGAAATTTCTACACCACCGCCCTCTCCCGCCTTTTCATGGGAGGTTTTGTTAGCGTTTTGTTCTAGAGCGCTTGGTGAATATTCATGATTTTTAGGGGGAAATAACAGGAAGTAAATATGCATGAATTAGGATGATCGCTCATAAATGATATTTCTGTCTATAAATTTGTTTGACCAGGCCTTTCCATACATGAAACAGGATCATCAGAATGTTAAAATAATATGTTATACGCATGAGGCAATAGCCAGTTTGACATCGGTGCTGTTGATTGGTCCAAAACAAGTTAAATAATTTGATTTTTGTTACTTCGTTTTTCGTGATTAATGAATAGATTAATTAGGACTATATCTACCGTTAATCCGTTAACGCCCATGAGTGGTATACCTGAATTATTATTGGATCAGTTTTCTCTTCCTATTAATATTCACAACAGTATAAAAATAATGGAGACATTTGCTATTTTATCCAACTATCAGAGCAGACGTGAATGGTGCCAATTTTGTATTTTTAGTAAAGAATAATCTGTTCACTATATCATCAAAACTATGGATTTCTTACCAAATGAAGATAGTCACTTGTCTTTGGTAAGTGTTGTGTTATATCTTAACTTACAAGTTTAACTCCCGAATAACAATCGAGAGGATATACACGATGAAGTTGTCTAATAATAAATTGGCATTCTAATATGAAATTAGAAAAATAATCTAAACTTGTACATGTTTAACTACTAAAAAAATACTGAACCGTCACAAATATAAGTGCAAAATGAAAAATGATAACCTTGATTTATTTGCAGGTTTTCTGTCGACAAGGCAAGCGAAAATTAAGAACTCTCAAAAATAAGGATAATCCACCAAGATGTCGTCGTCAACTTTTTCAAAACACAGAAAGGTTACCGAAAGAAAAAGACAATTTAAGTCAGGATAATCATAAAACAAATCAACATTCTTCGCCAGCAAAAGATTGGGTGACATGTCTAAAATCGTGTCTAGAATTTGATAATACAACGTCACTAAAGAATTTCCAGTCTTACTTACAGTTTATGAATTCTTGTGAAAATCAAGTCCAACAGAACATGGTTTTACAAAATGGCGATACGTTACATAATTCAAATAAACTAAACAGACTTGTCAATCAGGAAAGGCTAATAACTGAACAATCTATGTATGCTTATGATGACGTCATTGGTCGAAACGTTCTTGTTTATTTAAATAAAACAAATAACTATATTATATCCCCGAATATAGAAAGTACACAAAATGGTGTCATGTTGTGCGCTGAAAATACTCCAGAAGAGAACCACGTCATCAGTTCATGGGTAACAACAGAGACACCATCTAGTGGTTTATATTGTGATGAAGTCATGGAATCAGATGCATTAGAAATGAACTATGAAGATGTACAATATTTATCTGGATCATTTGATACGACCAGTTGCTATTCTGGTGATATTTGGGAAAGTGTCGATGAGTTTCCCGAATGTTCATTATAATCATTACTACATTTCTCGAAATTCATGTAGAGATTGTTGTCCTATACCTTCAAGCCGTGGAAAGTTATCTGTGATACGCAACTTGTGATATTAGAACTTTTATATATATATATATATATAAAAAATAATCTCCGAAGGTCAAGCTTTTTACAATATAGAAAAGTATGTAATATAAACTCGGAATATGCTTTGTTAATTTTCACTGTTGAAAAGTTATTTGTGATGATGGAGATAATGAGCGTTCATTACTGCATTTCTCGTAATTTATTTAAGGATTTTTGTCCCAAGCCTTCTGGCTTTGGAAAGTTATCTGTGATACCTAATTTGTGATATTAGTATGTGTATTTTTATATATATATTCTCCGAAAGCAAATTTTTTACCATATACAATATTATTATGTAATATATATATTTTTTGTTAATTTTTTATGTTGAAAGGTTATTCGTGATACGAAAATTGAGATTATTATTTTTATTTTCCTGCTGAAAAGTTACTTGTGATACGTAAATTGTGGTTATTGATTAGTAATTGCTTTTTAGTTCGAAAGTTATGTGATACGGAAATATTTTTTTTTCTTTACACATTTATATATTTTATATATATATACATGTATTTGTGATACCCCATTTGTTTTGTTAATAATATGGGGAAAGCTTATACATTATAGTTTCAACATTTGTTTATCTTGCTGTAAACTTATCTGTTATACGCAATTTGTTATATTAATTAGAATTTATAATATGACATAGAATGTCTGATATTGATTTCAATTTGTGATGATAAGAATTATGAATTGTGATTTGAATTTGGTCAAATTAATTAGCATTTGCGAGAACAATTAGAATTTGTGATATTGATTTGTATTTGTGATATTGATTTGAATTTGTGATATTGATTTGAATTTGTGATATTGAACAGAATGTTTGACATTAATTAAAATTTGTGATATTAATTAGCATCTGAATGTTTTTCTATCCATATTTTAATCATATATACATAAACTGTGTATGCCGTATTTATATAAACATGTATTTTTAAATACAAAGAACAATAAACTATTTACACCGTAACTATCAAAACTTCTTTTATTTGGACTTGGTTTATAAGTCCACTTCTCATAGGTAGACCCTGTTGGTAAAACAATGAAGGAGACAAAAACACATTTGTTGGTGTAAAATTCGTCCCTCTAACCCCTCTAACAATAATCAAATACCTAGAACAAATAGCCATTAGTCGGGTAAAGATAAGCCATATGGAAGGTCTCCCTAACACAAATCGCCCAAAATAAAAAGATAGGTTTTCGAGTAATTAGCAAAAATCTAATATGGCCGCCATTGGCACCTTAAAACTCTTATATCTCGGGGATGGTTGAGTTTGGAGGGTGTAAATGTATTACGGGTAGATAGGAAAGTGGTGCAGGTGGCTCAGAAGAACATAGCTATATGGCGTCCCTGTGACGTCATACCGTCATATGGCCAGCAATTAGCATCAATCCAATATGGCCGCCATTGAAAGTTAAAGTCATACGGTCAGCAATTAGCATAAATCCAAAATAAAAAGATAAGTTTTTGAGTAATTAACATAAATCCAAAATGCCGCCATTGTCACGTTAAAACTCCAATATTTCGGGAATGAACTGAGTTTATAAGGTGTAAATGTATTAGAGGTAGTTATAAAAGTGGTACCAATGAATCAATAAAAGCATAACCCATGACTTTCCACTGACGTCATAACTTCATATGTCCAACAATTGGCACAAATCCAATATGGCTGCCAGTGGAACCTTAAAACTGAAATATACCGGGAATGGTTGAGTTTTGTTTGGGAGACCTTCGGGAACCTCTCTACCAGACACAGCAATAACTAGTTTTTGACTTTCTTAGAAAATTTGAAATTGTAACTTTAAAGGTATCATTCTAGTCACCCGAAAGCTATTTGCCCTGATAATATTAGTAAAAAAATATTAAAAACCATTGCAAATGAAATTAGCGAACTCGTGTTGTAGAAATGTTTTAAATAGAGTATATCCTTGTGAATGCAGACACTACGGCATCCTATTATTAATAAAAATTGTTGTAAAAATATTCGGAAAATGTATAAACGTCCTACTGTTCTGATCCGACCCGGCTAATGAAGACGGACGTTCGCCATATATTGTGGTACGAAGGAAACTGTGTCCGGACAGCGGCGCTACAGCCGGTTTACGTATCGAATTCCAACTGCGTACACGGAGCCTGGGATTTTCGACCAAATCCGAAAGACTAGACAACTATCTTTTTCAACTCCCCCGTCCAACACCACTGACTAGAAAATGTATATACGGACGTGTCTTTTACTTCTTTTGTCAACATGATATATTCACTTCTTTTATTCAACGTGCTGTTTGAAATTGTGAGAGTGCTGTCTATCAACTAATTGATTTTTACATAATATTATCTTTGTCAAGCGGGTTGTGGGGTGCGGTAGTGTGTCTGAATGCACGTGCGCGCTGTATCATAACGTCTGTCATTGAGTCAACTTGCGTGGTTTCGATTTCTAGTTTTTACGGAACAAGGAGTAGGGTGATTTGTCCAACCTCGTGGGTTTTCTCCAAGTTCTTCGGTTTCACCCCACTACTAAAGATCCCAACTCGCAAGCGAATTATTGAAATAGAATTAACCACGTTAGTCCCGAAATGGCGTAACTTGTGTCGAGTGGATGTTAACCCCCATCCCACCCCTCCAGATTTTAAATTGATTTTCTATATTACCTTTATAGAGCTCCTGTGGCCTTCGTTCAATTAAGATACATTCAATTTACCAATTTCCAGATTTTTTTAATCTTTGAAGCGATTTTCCATTGTTACAATAGCTGTGTTTTCAATACCTTTTTGTGCTCGCTCTGTTTTTGGATATGTTTGGCACTCGCTAGAATAGCACCCGTCTATTGAATAAATATCTAGTTTTTTTTTATCAATATGTCCATCTTTGGTTTCTGAATAGAAGATGTTAATCTTATTCTTTATGCAAACAGTAACCAGGAAATTTGTTGACTTTTCTGTAGGCAACAAGATTGGTTTTCAATAAACAATATAACAACTATAAATAATAATAATATAACAAATGATATAGTGGTTTACGTCCTGCCATTGTCAAGACTGGAATGCAGTAGATAGAATAGAGATTTTCAATTAAGTAAATTGTTTTTTTTTAATTATCTGATCTATGGTCTCTGCATAGAAAATATTTATTTTAATAAAATATCCGGTTACTTTTCTGTAAGCTATAATTAAGCTGCGGGTAATCTTTAATCTATCAACGTCATGTACAAACAAAATCATATTTTATAAATACAAAAACAAAATTTATTTATTCTCTATCAACTGTTAACTATCCTATCCTTAATACATGTACACTCATTCATTCCCGAGTTTCAATAACAGCCATATTGGATTTATACTAAATGTTGGCCGTATGACGTCACAAGGACGTGACCTGGCATTGTTTCAGTCGTTCTTTGGTAGCACTTTCCTATCTACTCGTAAAACATTTACATCCCCCAAAATCATCTATTCCCGAGATCATTTTGGAGTTTTAAGGGTTTTCAATGGCGGCTATATTGGATTTATGCTAATTGTTGGCCTATGCCGCCATGTAGCTAGGTTTTTCTGAGCCATCTGTACCACAACCCGTAATACATTTACATGCTTAAAACTCAACCATTCCCGAGGCCATATCGGAGTTTTAAGTTTCAATGGCGGCCATATTGGGTTTATGTTTTAGCTATGTTTTTCTGGGACATCTGCACCACTTTCCATTCTACCCGTAATACATTTACACCCTCTAAACTTAACCATCTCCAAGATATTGAAGTTTTTAGGTGCCAATGGCGACCATATTGGATTTATGCTATTTACTCGAAAACCTATCTTTTTATTTTGGGCGATTTTTGTTTAGGAGACCTCCAGGGACCCCTCTATCAGGTTCTGTCGAGAATAGTTCTGTTGCAATTTGTTCTAGGTTATTTATTATATTTACCGGACTACATAGATTATTCTTTTCTTTGGGTTGATTTGTGTTACCAGAATACACATTTTATGTCATCAACTATTCCCAACTTTCAAGACAATTTGTTTTAAATATCTTCCTTCCCGATAATTCGGCTTGCAATATTACATATCACTAGCTGAGAACGGTTTGCAATCTGACCCACATACTACCTGAGAATAGTTGGTAGCATTACCCATGTACATTACTAGCTGAGATGGTTGGCAGTATTACACAGTAGTTTACTGTATTACCTATATACTAGCGAATGGTTGCAGTATTACCCATGTCTAACTGGCAATATTACCCATGTACTAGCGGATAATAGTTAACAGTATTACCCATATACTAGCGAATGGTTGCAGTATTGTCCATGTCTGACTGGCAATATTTGCTGAAAGTGTTCGAATAGTTGCCATTAAAATACGAGACAACTTTTCAATCATCTTTAACGAAACCACATACCGTTTAAGACATCTTAAAGGGACAATCCCGATAAGAACAGAGTCTCAAAAATAAAAGTCCGAGTATTTGTGAAATTTATGGACCAAAATATAAAAGCATGGCGTATTTACATTGTCTGGAAATTTCAGCTGAAAATATTGAGTCGTTTGGACGTGAACGTCAACACTGCTTATCCGGACACGTAACGCTTTTAAGATTTCGGGTCATTTATTTTATTGGGTTACCTGATAATCGATTTACGTTTCTTAAGAGGTCTATACAGTGAATGACCCATGTACTGTACTACAGAACAAAAGGTAAATTTCACCTACATATTATTTTTATAGAAAAAAGTCTGGTTTTATCCAGATACTGTATAATACAAAGGTCCCCATTTCCAGATGCAGACTGTCAGGTTTAAGTTATTTACAAGCGTATCACACCTATCGGGTTAGTTGGTCGACCTTAGATAATGGGTTTTAAATGATTTTAACACAAAATTAAGCAGTTTTATTCCCCAAAAAGGTTATCGGGATTGGCCCTTTAATGCTTCTTTTTTAGAACGTTTAACATAATTTGTTTAAAGTGGATCTTCCAGTCCTACCAATGACCGATATTGTTTGGTAGAAGCAACCAGAGTATTGTAAAAGTTAGATGACGATACACAAGATATGTTATAGAAAAGGTGGACGAAAAGGACAGATAATATGCTATGTACATTCAAACAAATTAAATAATTTTACACAAAAAATACAAAATTGTGTAAAAGTAAAATTTGGATAAACACAGCCTCACTATACCAGTGCTTGGGTGTACGAAGGTTTTCAACACCAATAATCCTAATTCATCTTTTTTTATTAATTAAGAAAAACAAAGCAGAAAAACCTGAAATTTCTTTGGACCAATCAACAAAGCTGTTAAACGTGCTATTGCCCCACACGTATTTGTTGACTTTTAATCCTGTATAAAATTATATTATATATTATTATCTGACTTTAAAGAGGCATTTTGAAAGATTTAGAAAAACTGGTGTATGTTTGAAGCTTTGACAAGACAAGATGTAGCGTAAATTGTTTGTTATTATTCATTCTGTTCATAAAGCTCTTATTCTTCAAATTTAATCTCTATTCTATTAATCATTATAACTAAAATTTATTCTATTAATCATCGTAATTTAGATTTATTCTTTTTACAAATTTTAATATTCATAATTTAGATTTATTCTATTCGTACAACTTTATTCATCATAAATTAGATTTATTCTATTCATAAAACTGTATTTGATAAAATATACATCAATTCATTTTATACACCTCTATAATTTAGATTAATGCTATTCATTAAGCTTATCATCACAATTTGATAAAGTTCACATGGGGTAAAACGATTCGGAACGCTGAATGCAATTGGTATAGGGCTAAAAGGTCCCTTTTTTTGTGAAATAAACTTGAAATGAACTTAAAAGACTCTATTGCTATCAAAAACAAAATAATATCTTAATACGTATATTGCGTACAGATATATGAATAAAATACCGACACTGATGGTTGTTTTAATTGTGTAATAAAATAAACATCAGTGTCGCTATTTTAATCATTTTAATGAAATACGTGTACTTATATTTCAGAAAATAATATACACAAACACGCACACATATTATGCACAATTAAAATAACCATCATTGTCTCTATTATATTCATTCATAAGTTTGCTTAGTATTTGAAATGTCAGTGTCACATGTAATAAAACCGATGTGGATTAATG
This sequence comes from Patella pellucida, assembly GCA_917208275.1. NCBI lineage: Eukaryota > Metazoa > Mollusca > Gastropoda > Patellidae > Patella > Patella pellucida. The sequence continues at coordinate 34,894,922 of OU795042.1, forward strand.
TAGGTATGTAACAACATCATTTGACTAGTTTTATACAACTGTGGTAAAATAATCTGTATGTAAAAAACCCCAGTAATTGTAGTATAATTACTAACACTTTACAGCAGAGTTCCTTGTTGAAAGTACTTTAACAACTAACTAACTTTATTTTACAATAATAGTAATTGATTTACTTGTTACTTTCCTTAAACAAGCCATATGGCTGGCTCACAAAATATAGCGTTAAGTTTGTCACCGCCGACATTTTTTTTTCGGCTACCTTGGTGGTAATTTAACTTCGGTATTGAGTTTGGTTTAGTTGTAAATTAGAGGCGCCTATAGAAATTAGCTGATTCATAATGATTGTTCTTTCAAAAACAAAGCCAAAAATTACAAATAAAAGATAATTTCTAATGAACACATCTCAGAAACCTATTAGATTAGAGAAACCGACATGATATTGACCCAGGGGGTAGTTTTAGTTGGCAATAAGAGGCGCTGATAGACCCCTTGCTGATTAATAATGATTGTCCGATCTTAATAAAACAAAAAGACACAAATAAATGGTAATTTATAATGAACAGATCCCAGAATAGGTTTAACAGGACGAATCGAAAGTATATACTCCCTACATTTAACTAGATAGTTGGGAAATATTTCAATGTCAATGGAATCATTATACAAAAGTTGCATCAAAGTTTATGTTTTATATTTATTTACATTTATCAAGAAAAATCATACAATATAATATGCAACCATTATTCTATCTCAGTTTCTGTAATTTCATGAACATATTCAAATTTAAATTTTAAAATACATTCAGAAGTTTGAATTTCATAAAGAAAAATTAGCTACACAGCTGTTTAGAGAACATTGTAAAACTGTAATGATGTCAACATAAACAATATATAAACATGTTTCTATCAATAACAACAAATTACATGTTTTACCAAGTTGATTTATATAAACACAATGACACATCAAACAACAACAGTTAAATTATAAATAAAAACAACATTCAACGAGTTTTAGTAGCTGTCATAAACTTGTACAAACTGTAATCAACACATAAAATAACAAAAAAAGGCTACCCTATACACTTAAGAAATAAAAGATGGGTTGATATAGTAAAATTTATGTAATATATATATTATATACATAATCCTACTATGTTTCAATTTCTCGGTTATCTTTTAGTGAAGCAGGGTCTTTGGTTGTTCTAGTTATGGAAATAATAATTAAATGGCATTACGCTAATTAGTGCTATGTCAATCTATAACAGTTTATTAAAAGATTAACGGTTTACATAAATTTGACATTAAACGCGGTATAAACTAAAATAACTGTAATAAGATTGATATAAAGAAATACCAGTGATTATTGTATAGGTGACTATGATAGGATTACAGTATGTTTATATATACTAGTTGTATACTATAGTATATAAAACATGTAGATAGTCAGTATATCATTAACTCTTCTGAAACACACTTCTACAATCTAAACAAATATGACGTCTACACATGTTTTAGCTCAACGTTTACTAAACAACTGGTCAATCAAGAATCCTATAGACAGGAACAATACAGGAAGTTATGATATTGATGAGAATTTGACTGGTTTGAGCTGGTTACAAAGCCTAAACGTTGGTCAAATCAACAAGAATATACAAACGTCAGCGCCAAGTCTAAATTTACCAGTACCCGAGATCGTTTACCAGGCATCAGAGATGAAGACAGAGAGTTCTACAGAATATAGATATGATAAAAACAATGGTTTCAATAAACCACCGTATTCATACGCCACCCTCATCTCTATGGCAATCAACGAAACAAAGGATAAGAAAATCAATTTATCTTCAATTTACACGTGGATCACTGATAATTTTCCTTACTACAAAATGGCCGATTCTCACTGGAAAAATTCCATTCGACACAATTTATCTCTAAACAAACGTTTTGAGAAGATATCTCGACGACCTAATGAATCTGGTAAAGGTGGATATTGGAGAATAAAACTAGGAATGGAAGACATCGTACAAACTGACATCACAAAGAAACGTAGAGCAAGTGAATATTTCTGCTTTCCTCCATCAACTAAACGAATTAGGATAAAAGAAGACACATTGGCAGTATTAAATTATAATTTAGTTGAAGAGAAAAGATCTGACAGCCATTTATTTAATGCAGCAACAGAACAACCAGATTTGTTTTATAAAACTGGTTTTAATTGGTCGTCAGTCCTACAACAAGACATAGAAATAAATGGTGTAAACATTAAAACTGAAAATATTTTAAATGATGATAGTTACGGTAGATTCATTACTCAAGAAGTTTCCGGTGATGAATCGGGTGACATTAATAGTTATACAATGTCTTCGCCTGTTTCAAGTTGTGACGTTAATTCTGATGATATGACGTGTTTTGATGATCTGCTGGTTTTTAATCTTACTGATGAATCTACGAATATTGTCCATGATGAATCAAGAGATTCTTTAAATTTATCTTTAATATCAGATGGAAGTGGTGATCATGATTGGTGGCAGAAAGACTTTGATAAAAACTTTAATAAAAACCTTGGACTAAATACATCAAACTATTCTACATTTCTAGATAATGATTATAATGAAATATGTATTCCACCATTAGATAATGTTGATAATGATATAGGTATATTTAATATGTTTAATATTTAATCATGTTTGAATGTGTTATAATTATAGTGCTAAGTAGTTGTTCCGTATTATAAATATTATTGTGAAAATAATTCTAAAATTATTTTTATTCTATTGAAATGTGTTCTATAATTTTTTTTTTTATAAAAGTAGCTATTTGTTGGTATTTTGGGATGGAATCAAAGCAATTTGGGTGTTTTGGATTACGTAGTGTACTGGTCTAGTGATTTTAGATTTCGGAGTTGGGATCATGACCTGGGTCCCATCTTTTTAAACGCCATGCAATTATTCATGTTTTTTAGATGATAAGGAAAGCCGACAAACTCCTTAAAACGTGGATTTAAACAGTGACCACAGAAAATAAATTCAGCATGAAACGCAAAAAAGATTGCAACAAAAGGTTTCTCAACTGGTAGGGTTTAGTGTACTTTGTTACATAACTATGGAACCATCCACTCAAATTTTATGATCTTGGTGTCTTTCCCTAGGTTTTAGGGGGTAAAGAACACATTAAGATCATTAAAAATGATGTTGGACTATTATGTCAAAAGTGGCCACCAACACCTCCACAAATATTGACTCAAATTTGATGATCTTGATGTATATACCCAGGTTTGGGGGGACAAGGAACACATTAAGAGAACTTTAGATATCACTGAGCTGTTGACTCATTATGAAAATGAATTCATGACCATCAGCTGTCCACTATCATAGAGTAAGTTTCAGGGCGTTTAAATTTGATTGTCATCCTCCTTTTCAGTATCCATGTTTTGAGTGATGTTTGAATTGTCACAGATTTGCTGATCTTGCTTCTTCAGTACTCCAGAACAGACAATGAGATCATCTACTTCGTTAAAACAAGCAATCAAAACAGCATAAACTGTATAATAGTAATTTATTTAAAGATTATGATCATTTAGACGTTTCGGTGGCCATCTTTAATGCAATCTTGATACCCCCCCCCCCCACACACTTTTCCGGGGGTCCTACTTTGATAAACTTTTAGTATGTTATAAAGTACACTAAACCCTGCCAGACTCAGTTGAGAAACCTTGTGTTGAAATCATTGGGGGTTAAACTGTATTTTGACCTGACTACAACCATATGGGTAATACTGCAAACTATTTTTTTAGCTAGTATATTATGGGTAATACTGCCAACTATTCTCAGGTAGTATTAGAGCGGGAGCCCGGGGGGTTCAACCTAGCTGAAAAGCTAACCAATTTCTATATGCGTCACTAGGTTCCCCAGGGGTTACTGTCGCAGGATATGAACGTCTGCCGCGCCCGTTGTGGTGGGTAAGGTCATGAGGGGCAAAATAAATGGACCCCAAAAATAGGCTAGACTAGCTCATTTACTAACCACGTGAAATTTGTTGCAAAATGTTCAGCACATCCACACGTATTATGATTCACCGATGCCAGACATTTTCTGTGGTGGGATACCCCCGCCAGACGCCTCTAATTGCCACACCCCGAAAGCTAAGCCAGACTAGCTCATTTACTATGATCAGCATATCCACATGTCAAGAAACACTGATGCCAGACATTTTCAGTGGTGGGGTACCCCCGCCAGACGTCCCTTAATGACCCACCCCGAAAGCTAAGCCAGACTAGCTCATTTTGTAACCGCATAAAACTTGTTGCAATATGATCAGCATATCCACATGTATCAAGAATTACCGATGCCGCAATTACCCCACCACCCAAAAGCTGAGTAAAGGGCGACTAGCTCATTTACTAGAGGCATGATAAATGCATTATATTAAATTGTGTTACACCATGGGCCATATATCTGTTTAACGTGGCGAGCGGGGAAGGAACCGGTCGCCATATTGTACAGTATAACCCATGCATAATTTCTTGTTACATAATTCTGTTAGCCTTGTGATCGTCTAGAATTTGTCTCTAGCTGTCTTCCTTCTCCTTCACGTTGTGTATGTTTACTGATTTCTCAAGACGTTCGTCTTCTCAGTTATAACAATGCAAGAGTTCGTTTTTACCTTTTATGTATAGCAGATATAGGTATACATACCTATACATGTCTTTGGCATATACAGTATCTGAGATTATTTAAAAATCATTCTGATTTCAGGTTTAGGAATGTGACCAGCAAATAATAATTTTTTGTTGAAGAGAATCCTTCATCAACTTCTCAAAGACAATAAACTGTAACCCGATTATCTGTTCCAAGCTGTATTGTATAAGTATCATATACATATTACACTGCTCTATATTTAGAATGTGCAAGCTAGAAGGTTTTGGAACAAGGTTCTATGATATTTTTAATTTAATTTCAAATCGAATAAAAGAACAAGAAAAAATGATTTAACATTAAATTAAACCAATTTCATATAATGCGTTTATCATGCGTTTAGTAAATGAGCTAGTCGCCCTTTACTCAGTTTTTGGGTGGTAGGGCAATTGCGGATGTCTGGTGGGGGTTCCCCACCACTGAAAATGTCTGGCGGTGGTCATGTGTGAACAATGTGAATATGCTGAACATTTTGCAACAGGTTTTATTCGGTTAGTAAATGAGCTAGTCAAGCTTAGCTTTGGGGTGTGTCATTTAGGGACGTCTGGCGGAGGTACCCCACCACTGAAAATGTCTGGCATCGGTGATTCTTGATACATGTGGATATGCTGAATATTTTGCAACAAACTTTATGCGGTTAGTAAATGAGCTGGTCTGGCTTAGCTTTTGGGGTGTAGTCATTTTGGGACGTCTGGCAGGGGTACCCCACCACTGAAAATTTTTGGCATCGGTGATTCTTGATACGTGTTGGTATGCTGAACATTTTGAAACAAATTCCATGCGGTTAGCAAGTAGCTAGTCTAGCTTAGATTTAGGGGTTGGGCAATTAGGGGCGTCTGGCGGGGGTACCCCACCACTGAAAATGTCTGGCATCGGTGATTCTTGATACATATCGATATGCTGAGCATTTTGTAACAAATTCCAGGCGGTTAGTAAATGAGCTAGTCTAGCTTAGCTTTAGGGGTGGGGCCATTGGGGGTGTCTGGCGGGGGTACCCAATCGGTGATACTTCATACATGTGAATATGCTGAGCATTTGGCAACAAATTTCATGCAGTTAGTAAATGAACTAAAATGATTTGAGGATGGGGTAATTAGGGGCGTCTGCAGGGGTACCCCACCACTGAAAATGTCTGGCATCGGTGATTCATGATACGTGTGGATATGCTGAACATTTTGTAACAGATTTCACGTGGTTAGTAAATGAGCTAGTCTATTTTGGGGGGCCATTTATTTTGCCCCTCATGACCACACCCACCACAACGGTCGCGGCAGGCGTTCATATCCTCTGACAGTAACCCCTGGGGAACCTAGTGACGCATATAGAAATTGCTTAGCTTTTTTTTAACTAGGTTGAACCCCCGGGATATACTCTCCCTCTCAGGTCAACAGCCTGAGAAGTGGTAATTTATTGATTTTTCTTCTGGACATTTTTAAACGTAGAAAATATTTCAAATTCAATTAACATATTTAATATTCCTAATTAAGAAACAAATGATTTCTAAATTATTAAATTTAATGAATGACATTAGGTTGAACTTCCTTTTGTTCTGTTCTGACTGGGCTAACGAGGAAACTATTGCTTCGTATATAAAATGTGCAAAGTCGCTAGTAAAAACACAAATCATTTAATATTGTTCCATTTATTTAAAACAGTATTTAAGCCAAATATAAACAATTTGTGAAAAAATAACTATACAAAAACAACCGCGTTAACAAATTCAGTTATAGGATAATAAATGACTTGTTTACAAAGATTAACTTCAAGATTCAGACCCGGGAGATTTCGTTTATAATATAGCTCCAATTAATTAAAAAACAAACAAGAGGTTAACCATGGTTAGATTAAGTTAGAAATTAAAGGCGCTAGTAATGAATTTTTTGAATGCCATTAGAAGCGTCGATAGGTCGACAGCTGATTTATAATAATTGTCCTTTTGCTTCTAAAACAAAACAATGAAATACAAACAATGGCAACGATAATTTAACGGAGCAAAACTCAGACACATCTTTAATTAGAGGAACCGACACTATTTTGAGCCTTGGGATAGGTTTATTTAATTAATAATGATTGTCTTATTTAAAGCAAATCCAAACGACACAGGCAAATGATAATTTTATCTGGACAGATCTCAGAAGTACGTTGGAATAGAGAAACCGACATAATAATAATATTAAATTTGTAAGACAGTATATTATGAACCTACGCTTACCTTTTGTCAATTTCTTTAAACTTTAAGGTTGACGGAACCGTTATCCGAAAATTGATCTCACATAGTTGTTTGTATTTCATCACAAGCCACCTAGCTAAGTGTCTAGTTTCGACATTTCTTCAGTAGTAATTTAGCTTCAGTTACTTTTGAAACTCAAGGGCGTTAGGTTTAGTTCGAAATTAGAGGCGCCGACAGAAACATAGAAATGAACAATTATTATTAAAATAATAATTGTTCCTTTCCATCTAAAACAAAAGCTAAAATGTAATCTGAACAGGGCCATGGAAGATTAGAGGAACTGACAGAATGTTCTCTCTATCCAAGGTTTGTTCTTTACTAGTATTTAATCTTTGATTAAGATAGACCAACTACTAAGGATGAAAGCATTATGCTATTTCATGAAAACATTGAAATTTTAATCTAAAATTACACCAAATAGTTTGAGTTTTAAAAGAATAAAAATAGTTGCAAAGCGATACATGGAACACCGTAAAGACTACAATGATGTATGAATAGAAATTGGGTTATCAATTACAACAAATAGCATGTTTTACCAAGTTGATTTATAAAAACACAATGACATATCAAACAACAACAGTTTAATTATATATAAAAACAACATTTAACGAGTTTTAAGTAGCTGTCATAAACTTGTACAATATACACATGTGATCAATATACACATAAAATAACAACAAAAAGGCTACCCTATACACATTTAGAAAATAAAAGATGGTCAGGTATATAATACGAATGTTGCATTGTTTCAATTCGAAAGAAAATCCACAACACGCTCAAATGCTCCCAAGGGAGTTCTAAAGCGAAAAGTGGTAATCTCGTGTAACAAAAATGCACGGACTGATCTCACGACCCAAACTGTATTAGGTGTAGCCATTCCTGAATTTAATGTTAATATATCAAAAGGATTACTAGATGGATATAAGGATGTTCCATTTATACAGGCATTATCCAGTATCCACAGCTATCTTGCGTCATCCACTCATCCGGGATAGTAATTATATCGCGCTATGAGCACGCTTTGTGGATTTGGCGCTATATAAATGGACATATTATTATTATTATTATCAGCCGTGTTCAAAGAGTAGTCATTGTGTCCGACCCCATTAGCAATAAAAAGTCATATCAACAATACATGACATGTTTGTTCCCTCTAAAAGAAAAATAAACACGTAGAATTTACATAGATACCGTTCCATGTTGGCGTATTAAGCATTAAGTCCGCAGCCTACGTCTCTGCGAGACCAAAGGCTTAAAAAGTAGCGGCCTGGATTTAATACCGTTGTTAAAACTAAAATTAAATCAGAATGGTAAACTGAGTTGGCCAGAGCAAATTATATAACGATCTGGTTGTAAAGACGGAGGTTAATCACCCATCGCGCATAATTTGTGGATTAATCACAAGACTGGGAATTAAGGATTTTTAAATTGCCGATCATAAATATAAACCAACGAAGTGCGAATGCAGCCACATTTTGAAGATGTCAAACTTAAATATTCCCTCCATAATGCACTCTTTCCACTCGGAATATGTCGTATAAAATTTATGAAGCGACTTGAAAATTCACTAACTATATATTACAATAAAGTTCAGTATTCTTAATTTGGAATGGTTCACATGGAGTAAAAATTAGAAATGTTTAAAATGGAAGTAGGATAATGTCAGTGACATGTAAAATAAAACCATTCTGGATTAATCTATAACAACTTTTCAAATAGTGCTGTAGAGTAAGTTGGGTTAATCTATATATAAAAACACCATTTCAGCACTTTTAAACAACCTTGGACACTAATCTGGATTAATGTGTATAAGAAAACAACCATTTCACTAGCTTTAAAGTGATGTGAATTCAAAGGATGTATCTGAATATTAAACATTCCACTAAGTGTATACAACAACATATTTTAAACAACTGTTTATCATAATTATAATCCTTCAGGTTTATTTCAGTTTTACGACATTTTATGTTACGCGGGCCTGATTCGGCGGCAGATAGACATGAATTGAAGAAATCACGTACAGGAACGGAAATTAATTTTTAATATCTATTTTTGTAGTATTTCTAAAAACAAAGCGGGTTGATAAATAATGTCAGTAAGTTTGAAAATTTATTGATGTCATTCATCTTGTCATCCATGGAAATGTTTTGTTACTGTGAAAAGGTAGACAATGGTGCATATATTCACCTCATTTCCCCATTACCACTCTGTGTGGGAGCTTGAGGGGTAGGTGGCTACATTTCTGAAGATAATATAAACAGTGTTTAGATAAAGGTCAACGCCCAATGTAATGAATATGGAACATATCGATTAGTGTATTAAAATGTCTATACCATAATACTAGATCGTGCCGGATACAGGAAGATAAGATAATCGCCTATCAATATGCGGGAAAATGTTTATGAAAATCGTTTACGGTTTGTGTATAAGGAAATGAAGCAGGGTTTGACTTCTTACTTTTCTGTACCGACTGGGGTCATGGAGACGAGCATATGCCATACAATGTACCACGAGGGAAATATTGTACCCGAACAACGACAGTATGGCCAACACTTATTCCATTTCAAATTTTTACCAGATGGTCGACTTTCGGGCAACAGCATATTGTATTTTTAGTTTCATCGAAATTAGAAAAAACATTGCGGGTTATAAATGGTCAATAAACTTCACAATTATAACGATAGGGTATTAGCCCAAGAAGTTGCTGTCAGATGCACATCAAAATCGAACCCGTCCGAGATCGGACAATCGGATAAAAAATGTGAATGGACGTCAAGACAACCGGTCGAACTAACATAGATGACGACATTAACACGTCAACATGAAGTCCCCCCAGTCGATCCACTGATACAATTATGTGAAAGTAAAGCAAATCATTTCAGCTAGATTACGGACATTATGAAAATTCAAATGATCAACGTGATTTTCTATAATATTATAATATATACCCTAAATGACTCCCATGCCCGTATTCAGAATTGTTACAATCATCTTCAACTTTAACTATAACGCCAAGATATAAAAACAAAATGACGGAAAAATTTAATGTAACAAATAACACAATAAATGCAACGATACGGCAAACATTTTATTATCCATACGAATTTCGTCAAAACATTATCATCGAGCTTCGATTATCTGCGCGAGAATAGGAACAACAGGTTTATTCACTAAATATAATTGGTTAGTTTTAGTCACTAAAATACGTTTGTTAGGATGCCCCTTTTTGTCAGTTGTATGGTCCTGAACATGTACATATTAGGGTTAGAATTCACACAAAAATAAAGTTAATAGATAAAAAAAAAAAAAAATCATATTAATTTATGTTTAATCATGTTTATTAAATGTTTCAAATGACACCCGCAAAAAAAAAGATATAAAGTTTTGTGTCCTACTCGCATGTCTTCCTTCTTAAAGGAACTAATTGACTTATTCAATATTATTCATTACTGGAAATTAAAAGTACGAACTCAATATTGGTCCATTTCAATGGATGTATCTTACCTGAACATATGTGATCGTAATATTCAATATTTGTGATATGTAATATAATGAACATTTTAAAATCACTACACGACTCGTGTATTCTTTGTACATAATGAAATCTAGCTCCATTTGCAATGGCCAGAGAAAGATAACTCACTTCATATGTTTTCACAATCTGATTAAAATACAGATCTATATTTTTTCTTATACTTTCGATGACATCCACTACATGATGATCTGACCGGTTGTAAGGGGAGGTTGCGTCAGGAGTCATAAGGGCGGCTTTTGGCCATATGACGTCAAATGTTTTATTACCAAATCACCGTACATGTTTCTTTTGGGATACCCACAGTTCAGTGCACCGCACGCAAAAAACTCGCCGCACAGACCGTTTCATTGGCTAATCCCTCACATCAACCGTAAAACAACTCTTCCAGATCCCAGTGTAGTAAAGTAAAAAAAATATTAGCTTTTCAAAACAAACGAAATAGGATCTGTGTTTTAATCAGATTTATGATTTTACATTAGCTTGCTTTTTTGTCCATATTAATCATACATTAATACTAAAGGTTAAAAAATTACAAATTTTCGGTAGTTTACCAGAAAGTGACTAACACATGTTGCTGTGAGTTGAAATTCGCGCAAAACCTTAACTAGCGGTACAATTTTGTAAAAAATGGAAAAAACTTATTCTGGATGATCTACTAACACAATTAAACTTGGACGTAAGTATTAAAACATTGCTTCAACTCCTATTCTTTTACATTTAAATAATCAGATTTACATTATAGAGACATTCGCCTCGCATAAAAATTGTTGGTTTGTTGAACAGTAATCAGCAGTTATAGTTTGTTCGAAATTAGAAAACCGGGAACATTTCTGTGAATCATCAGAAATAGGGATCGAATTCCAATAGAAAACATCTGTAGAGTTGTTAGGCCAGCTCCATTCACCATCAGTTTTTGTAAGGCCAACCAGAAATGTATTACCACTCGGAAAGGTGATATCTATAATATAAAAAAAGGTTTATATTAATATACAAATGAGTAATTCAACATGTAACCTATTTCCTGAAATCCGCTACTGACAGATGCATTATCAAGAGCTTAATCGATCTTCGTTTGTCTTCACACTGCATCTTTATAAGTTTAAATGACATTTATAATACTACTAACAACAATACAACAAATATATAATATCTTGTAATGTTTTCTTAAACTTTGTCCGTAAAGCCGAAGTACACAATGATTATAAGATGTCTACATAGTTGATAAATGTATATGGTATGTTTTATAATAAAATTCTACGACATGTTTCATTCGGCGGAAGAATAGAAAGACAGGCTATACGATTTCATCCAGATTATTATTCAAAAACCTTGTTTACGAGCTGATTGCCCGTTCATTTCTTGCCTATAGCAGATAACCATAGCCTCGAAACACCAGGCAATAACAGATTACATTGAGATTTGTAATGAATTATGATAATTCTGCAAGTATAATGATGAATCATAAATCGACTTGAGTACTAAATGAGGTTGTACTTACTTGACAAGTACTTCAGCAACAGTGTTCGTTTAGCTAATGTATCTATAGCATACAAAGTACTTCCATCTGCAGTACATGTAGCCAGGGCATTGTCATATATGTTATTAGTATACATCTTCAGAAAATATGGATTATAATCTAGATAACCTTTCGCAGTGAGATCTGAATAGGTAATGAAATAGAAAGTTTGATGAGTTATAGGTACAGGATTCATAAAAAGGTTTCTATCAACTCGAGGAAAATGATTCCATACCAAATACATGTATCTATTTCTGAAATGTTTCACCCTGAGCATTACAAATAAATTGGTTACGCTTTGGTCACCCGTCCATTAGTTTCTCACAAACTGACCTTTGATATTATGGAGGATATTCAACAAATTTACAATGTTAAATGTTAATTAGATTGCTCTCATCGTAATGACGTAGAGATTTTTGATGAAACGCATACATGTAATTACGGGTGGCGTGAGTCAGGCCCGTAGCCAGGAAGTTCTTTTTTTTGGGGGGGGGGGGGCAAAGATGTTTTCGGGAGGGCCAACTAGCATGGGCATCTGCATGAATTTTGCGGTAAAGGCCAATTTTCTTGTGATATTTGGGGGGGGGGGGAGACCCAGTATGATGTTGGCCTTTTATGTCAAAAATGGCCGCCAACACCTCCAATTGACCGCAGGTCCATACCTATTGACCCAAACTTAATGATCTTGATGCCTATCTCCAGGATTTGGGACAAGGAACACATTAAGTCAACTTCGGATGACCCTGACCTGTTCAATCATAATGAAATTGAATTCACGACCTTCAGCTGTCCACTATCACCTAATGCACAAACACCCTTGTCCATATAATATGTTTCAGTTTCGTTCAGTTTTGAGTGTCACCTTCCACTTCAGTATCGACCTACTCAGTGTTGTTTGAATTGTTTGACAGTGACCACATACAGCAGTGTAGGGGAGTCAATAGCGCCTGAAGCTAAATTGAGAGAACTTGCCCCCCCCCCTCCTCGAACAGTTCTAACATAGAACTTGTTTTAAGAGTTCGACAGGCACATAATTGAAATCAACTAATCATCTCCCTGTTTCCATCCCTATTTAGTTAGGTCACTTTCATTTGGCATCCCCGTCCATACCATAATTTAAAAGTACACAAGTTGGCTATGGAATCTTGTTGCAGGTGATGTTGGGAGAAGCCCTTTAGGAATGACATATTCTTCAGCAGTTGCCTCTTTCTTGGTGAAATGATATGGCACATTGATGATAGCGTAATCATTCGATTTGCCACCAAATAGATCAACTATCAGAAGCAAGATCAGCAAATCTGTGATAATTCAAATATCACTCAAGAGGTCGATACTGAGGAGGGGGATGACACCCAAAACTGAACGCTCTGAAACTTAGTCTATAATAGTGAACAGCTGAAGGTCATGAATTCAATTGCATAATGATTCAACATCTCAGTGATATCCAAAGTGGTCTTATTGTGTTGCTTGTCCCCCGAAACCTGGGGATAGACATCAATATCATCAAATTTGAGTCAATAATGATGGTCATTTGGAGGTGTTGGCGGCCATTTTGGACATAAAAGGCCAACATCATTTTAATGATCTTAATGTCTGTTTTGTCCCCCAAAACCTAGGGAAAAACACCAAGATCATCAAATTTGAGTTGATAGTTACATAGTTATAGTCATTTTCAGACGTTGCGGTGTCCATTTTTGACACCATCTTGAAAAAAAACCCCACCAGGATCAGCCGAGAAACCTTTTGTTGCAATTTTTTTGTGGGTTGAGGGGGTATTTTCCATATTATATTGACCTGACTAATAGGGAATGGTGTATTTCAGCTCGAAATATTGAGTCATTTGGACGTGAACGCCAAAACTGCTTATCAGGACACGTAACATTTTTAAGATTTCGGGTCAGTTTTTGCGTTGGGTGACCTGATGATCGATTCCCGTTCCTTTAGAGGTCTCTACAAAGAATGACCCATTTGTATAAAATAAACGTCTGGTTTTATCCAAACATCGCATGCTACACCGGTCTCTATTGCCAGATAAAGACTGACGGGTTTGAGTTGTTTGAAAACGTATCACATATATTGAGTTAGTTGCTCGGTCCTAAGGTACATGATTTTAAGGGATTTTAACACAGAATTAAGCAGTTTTATTCTCCAAAATATTATCGGGATCGGCCCTTTAAGGTACAATGAGTAAACTTATTACATGTCAGATGATAAGCCAATAAGTTAGCAGTCCGCTAAATTAGTGTGAAATGGGATCCACCATTCTGTTTAGGTCACAAGTCCAGAAGCGAAATATCCAAATGTGTTTTACATTTTGTATGATACCTCCACAAACAAGGGTCGAGATGTAGAAAGAACCTTGTTCTAAGATGTAAGACAAATTAAGTTGTTGGTTTGTGTTAATATATTTTTATTTTTTTTAAACAGTATTTTTTTATTTATAAAGTTTTATTTTTCAAAACAACCTCCTCCTTTAAAACAGAAAAAAGGACAACTCTAATTAAAGTTTAAATAGACCCAGGCCACATACTGGTGATATTATACCGGGTTTACTTTTGTTTTCTTTAAATTTAACTTACCATCAATAAAATGTTGAGAAGTCTGTGAATTTCCTTCGGGTACGTCCACTTTATAAAAATAATCCAATTCAACATTTCCTAAAACTTGGTTAGGTGTGCCTGAGTCAGGAACGAGCAAATAACACGTAGATTTTTTAAAAGCGAATTTCGTGCATGACGAATTATGTGACATGCACCACAAACTGCATGCACCCTTTGCATTGAATTCCCGCGAGGCGAAAAAGTCGCAGACTTTTGGTGAATTTAGAATCTTTATCACAAATAGAATACCAGACAAACTGAAAAGTGACGGATACATCATTAATAAACCTCGCTGTTAATTTCTAGAGTCCGGTATCAAGATCTATGAATACCTTTTAATCTTCACAACCGTATTTTAATGATCAATAAACCAGAAATACCGGTGTAACCTACACGCGCAGGTAGTGGCGGAGGTTGCCGGGTTTAATATACAGTTTCTTCAGAGAACAGTCATTTACGTAAGCATGTGTGCCTAATGGCGCGGATCGAACGAAAACCGTGTTTTTTTAGAACGAGAACATATTATTTTTCCATTAAATTAATGACAAAGGTGACAGAATTAAAAACGTTTAATCTGTAGACGATGACTTGATTATAAAAAACCTAAAATCTATTTCGTTTCCAAATAGTTGAAAAGTTCTGCCGTAACGGTTTAATGTTATTCTAATCTGCGTATTAGTCCGGTGGCTGAAAGGGGGGGAGGGGTTGTCGCCACCCCAGCTGTGAATTTATAAGACCAAGTTTTTCTAGACCAGTTTTTTTTTGTGTAGATTCCGAATCTGGGTGGTGATCAGGCGTTTGAGGGGGCGTTTTCGAGATACATGGGGTCAAATGTCTATGTATGGGTGTGTGTAAGGGGATTGGGTGCGGATATTATTATGTTGACATAATATATTAATAAAAGAAAAATTTCTAGGATTGCCCATCCATAAATGAGTGTTTATGAAGCCCCTGGACAACTGTTTTTGTTTTTTTTGGAGGGGGGGGGGTAGCAGGCGTAGGTGTGGGTGGGTGGGGGTAAGATTGGAGGGAATTGATTTTAAAATTGACCTGAAAAGTGTTTTCTCTAGCTTTTCGTTCAGTACCAATATCGTCATTCAAAATATTAAATTACAATTGTATAATGTATCACAGCAAAAGACTATTCAGGCAAGATGGTAATAAAGAAAGAAAGTTTTTTTTATCATAACAATTAAAATTCCTTCAGAAGATCTTTTTTTTCCTAATGTCTTCTCAACAAGCAAATACGTCATCCCAGCTCTTTAAACATTGTTAGAAGGTTGGGATTTACGTGAAAAAGAAAGACAGATAGGCATTACCGCAGGCCGAGTTATTCTCGAAACTTTCAATACTAATCTTGTTTGGATAAAAAAATATCAAGATAAGTATTGAAAGTGTCGAGAATATCATAAAACTAACAACCAACCACGAGGACACCAAAATATCTTACCTACTCCTCTCCGCATTGCAAATTTATGGAGGTGATGAAACGGCTCTAGGACAATTCGTCCCCGAACAACCAGACAATTTGTCCCCTGACTAGAATTGTCCCCAAGGACTATTCGTCCCAGACAATTCGCCCGGACATACCCTGTCAGTCTTTATCTGGCAATAGAGACCGTTGTAGCATGCGGTGTTTGGATAAAACCAGACTTTTTTTTATGAAAAATAATGTGTAGGTGAAATTTACCTTTCGTTATCAAGTACAGCAAATGGGTCATTCTTTGTAGAGACCTCTAAAGGAACGGATATCGATCATCAGGTAACCCAACGCAAAAACTGACCCGAAATCTTAAAAAGGTTACGTGTCCGGATAAGCAGTTTTGGCGTTCACGTCCAAACGACTCAATATTTTGAGGTGACATACGTACACCATACCCCTATTAGTCAGTTTAATATAATATGAAAAATACCTCCTCAACCCCCCAAAATTGCAATAAAGGGGTTTTCAGCTGAATCGGGTGGGGTGTAGTGTACTTTATAACATACTAAAAGTTTAAAGAGAAGTAGGACCCCCGGAAAAGTGGTTTTTTTTCAAGATGGCGTCAAAATGGACACCGCAACGTCTGAAAATGATTATAACTATGGAACTATCAACTCAAATTTGATGATCTTGGTGTTTTCTCTAGGTTTTTTATTGGGGGGGGGGGCAAAACACACATTTAAAATGACATTGGTCTATTATGTCCAAAATGCCTATCTGTCTTTCTTTTTCAAGAAAGTCCCAACTTTCTAACAATGTTTAAAGAGCTGGGGTGACGTAATTGCTGGTTAAGAAGACATTAGAAAAAAAGATCTTCTGGAGGAATTTTTATTGTGATGAGAAATAACAATAGTTTCTTTCTTTATTACCATCTTGACTGTGTAGTCTTTTGCTGCGATACACTGAACGAAAAGCTAGACAAAACACTTTTCAGGTCAATTTTGAATCATTTAAATCAACTCGAAATCATTTCCCTCTAATTTACCCCCCCCCCCCCTAATTCACACACGCACACCTACACCTGCTACCATCACCCCACCTCCCCACAGATCAAAACAGTTGTCCAGGGGCATCATAAACACTTATTTATAGATGGGCAATCCTAGAAATTTTAATTTTAAACCATATTTATAATTTGTCTTATAAAGGTCATATCCATGAAAATCTGTGTGGCCCAAGTGCTCCGTCCTTTAGATTCGAATAATTCTAGTAAGCCAACAAAGCTGCGTTCACAATGCATACGCATTCAATGCGAATTTCGGAGACTGGCCTCCGGAATTAGGATTGGTTTTCCCGGATTAAAAGCGGCGTGTCACATTACAGTTTATTCGAATTGCATTCAGAATGAAAAGCGCCACACTGAATGCCCAGTTAAGGTCATTCATATCCAATATGGATGCGCCAGACATTCGTATTGGTGATCTTATGTTGCTTATGTCAAATTTCCTGTGGCAAGCAACGATACATCAGCGACATCGTGTCTTAGATCTTCGACACCTTGTCATGCAGCTCCGGGAACGATTTCCTTGGCACCAAATCAAATGCAAATGAGGAGTATTACTCTTTGGGTAGCGTTTACCCTCAGCCCTGCAACACTGGCATCGGAAAAAAACGCCGGAAAATCACGATGAATATTTTCGGTCAACACCGACCGGGAGTGAACCCTCGACCACCAGACCAGGGAGCCGGCTGCTTTTTACTTACTGAACCATCGTGGTTCCCATTTCATAATTTCAGCACTAAATAATGAAAAGCAATACAGTTTGTTTTCATTTTTATCCAGCTATATGCAATACATGCTAGAGACTAGACTAGACAAGAATCGTCTAAAGCTTACTTGCATGCAGGGGATCACGGTGGCTAAGTGGACAAGGCGCTGGTTCGCTAGCCTGGAGGTTGAGTGTTCGATCCCTGCATTGGCCGAGAAAGTTCATCTCGATTTTCCGGCGTGATTTCCCCTTGTCAGTGATGCAGAAGGAGGGCCTGACAAGGACAGCTGCCTAGTCGTTCGGATGGGACGAAAAACCAAGGTCCCGTGTACAAATTGGAGTGCACGTAAAAGATCCCTTGGCAGTTGGAATTCGATATAAGAGTAGGCCGTAGCGCCGCTGCCCGGGCAAAATTTCCCTCATTGCACACTGTCATCAATTAGCCCAGGTTAGGTGCTTAAGCGTAGGACGTTAAACCCCATTTCATTCATTCATTACTTGCATGCCCTGCCCCCAAGGTCTAGACCGTGAATGATCAGCTGTGACCTGAGCGCGTGCTAGAGGCTAAATAATTTTGTTATGCACAGTATTAAAGGTGATGGATGTAGAAACCAATTGAATTTGAACGATTTACGATAATAACTGCCAGAGTTATGGCACATGATATTTATGCGCAGTGTTTAAGGTGATGTACGAAGAAGCCAATTAATTTTGAACGAGTTATGATAATTACCGCCAGAGTGATAGCCCATGATATTAAATGTTAATACATGGCAGAACTCGTAATCCGAATTTAGTGTGTTGTAAATGATTGCATTACTGACAAAAGGAAAGGTTTGCCACAACCCCTATTGACTGCTCGGAGGAGTTAGCTGCTGAGGGCGTATATTTCGTTGTCTGACAACCTATTTTTTTTATCTGGTTATGTTACCGCAGTATTTGTTTCAGGGGCGAAGGGTTACAGCTATGTAGGCTACACCCCAACTGATTTCTGTTTGTTATATTAATTTTTATTTATTTGCAGAATACTGGCCAGGGCCGTAATCTAATCCCTGTCGCCTTTGGGTGAAATATCGTCTTCGGAATTACTGGCACAAAATTTATCATGGCGAACTTTGGGGAGAAGGCGATTGGCGAGAGAACCTTTGCATGCCAAGGGCTACGTTCGAGATAATTTGCAATTTGTTGAGACCAGCCATTGAAAAACAAGATACAAGACTCCGGAGGCCAGGGCCTCACCACGAGCGACTGGCTGTAACAGTTTGGAAACTGGCAACAGTTACAAGACTCTGGGACGGAAAGTGGCCTGTCACACACAAATCTTGACTGCGAATAACCCGATTCAGAATAATTGTTCCGGGTTGAATTCGGAAAAATATACGAATTCGTTAATTCAGTTTTGTTTCGGTTTTTATCGAAATGAGCGTGACGTCAAAGTCCGGAATAAGACTTTATTCTGAATTCAACTCAGATTTAATCCCCAGGGTGGACGCAGCTTAAGTTACGTTCACACTACATGCGTATTCGATGCGAACTCCGGAGACCGGCCTCCGGAATTCGGATTGGTTTTTCCAGCATTAAAAATGGTGCGTCACATTACAGTTTGTTCGGATTTAATTCAGAATGAAAAGCGTCACACTGAATGCGCAGTGAAGGCCATTCATATCCATCATGGATGCGCCAGACAATCGTATAGGTGATCTTATGTTGCTTATGTTTAATTTCCTGAGGCAAGCAAGGCTACACCAGCGACGCCGGGTCTTACATCTTCTACGCCTTGCCACGCAGCGCTGGGCACGATTTCGTTGGCACCAAAATCAAATGCGAATGAGGATGGTTACTTTTACGGTAGCGTTGGCGTTACATCAACACGTATTTACATGTCCTTCACTCTTGACTCTGTACATTATTGAAATGTAATGCAGGGGGGATATACTTCCTATTGTTCTGAGGGTCTGACAAGGACATCTGTCTAGTCGTTTCGATTGTACGAAAAACAGAGGTCCCGTGTACATATTGGCGAGCACGTAAAGATCCCTTTGCAGTTGGAATTCGATATAAGAGTTAATCTTAGTGCCGCTGCCCGGGCAAAATTCCCCTTATAGCACACTGTATGGTACATGACTGTTTTCATTAGCCCAGGTAAGGTGCAGAACAGTAGGACGTTAAACACCATGTCATTTCATTTCCTACTGCTCTGGTCAGACTTGACTTAATTATAAACACGGCTATAGACCATTTTCCCAGGATAGCGACGCAACGGCCTACGCTTTAAACGAATTCCATCTATCAAGGCATTTGTTATGTCGACGGCATTGTGTACATGGAAAAAAACTGTCTTTCGTCAAATCCGAACGACTAGACAACTATCAGGCCCCCCGCCCTGCAACAGCACCACTGGCATAGGAAACCACGCTGGAAAATCACAATAAACGTTTTCAGTCAACACCGGGAGCGAACCCTCGACCACCAGACTAGGGAGTCAGCTTCGTAGCTCCAATTTCATAATACATTAGACTCGAAACGACTGAATCTTAGCTGGTTGCGATGGGAGGCATGCAGTTGTGTCTCAACATCATCATCTCTCCAAAGTTGTAGAAGGAGAAGCCTCTCCTCCTTAGCCCAAACTGCATCTCGGTTGTTTGCCATAACATCAGTTTCATAAACACACGATTTCCCGCGATAAGACGGAAAAAGAAGTGAACATGTGCGCAAAGTTATCGTTCCTGGTAAAACTGTTGATCGGAATCAAGCGTGTCACACTCAAATCTTGACGACGAATAAACCATTCGGAATAATTGTTCAGTGTTGAATTCGGAAAAATGTACGGATTCGTTAATTCAGATTCAGTTCGGTTTTTATCGAATTGAGTGTGACGCCAAAGTGCGGAATAAGACTTTATTCTGAATTCAATGCAGGTTAAAGCCCTAGTGTGAACACAGCTTAATACACCTACACAAACTAGGCTTTCGATTAAAACAACAAGGTGGATTTGAAATTGTTATCGACGGTGCAAACATGAACACATATCTATATGAATATTTAATCATGTCGTTTTGTACAAAACGAAAAGAGTTTCAAGTAATAATAGTATATATATATATTTCATTAATATTTGTGTTATTAATCATTTGGACATACAATTATTAGACAATGGAGGAAGAATATTTAGATATACAGTATCTACAGAAATAGAGTGTTCAATGTTTGTTTATGCCTGCAGCATCTCAATTTTTTCATTCAATGCCCGGGCGGTCAGTGGTCTTATCAATTTCTCCATATTTTATACTGTCGATGAATGTCTTATTTGTTGTTTTACTAAAACTCATATGAAATCAAAATATGAGGGATATTTCATTATTATACAGAGTTATTTTCAGTTATATCGTATAGGTCGAGATGATTCTGATTGTAAGAGAATAACAATATATGTTCACAAAAGGAATGGAACTTAAGAGTATTATTATTAAGATAATTTGGGTTGAAGTGAAGTTCAAGTCAACATTATTTTTTGTCAGCTTGTACGTATAGATAACCCCTGCTACTAGCGCATACCATGAAAATGCAATTGAATTAGCATACCAGTGATGAAATACAATCATTGTTATATCATACATTTAAAATATATTTTGGCATGATGGGAAGTTAATAAATTGAAATTAAAGGACATAAAGTACCACCTTAATGGTCAACTATATATTATGTTTGTATTGTGGATATTATGGATCTACAAATTGAATTTTTATCGTTATCAGCTCCATTGGTTTAAACAGATTTCTATGTCTTATCATTTCGAGCGTCTATGAATTATTAAGCCACCTTCTGCATGTTCCCGAAGCAACGACTGCGAGTTTTACAACATCTGTCCGTTGCTGGTTTACTTCACGATTCCCGAAGTTATAGCTACGTTATCTGCAGACACGTCAACAGTAGCGTCCAATCAGAGATTGTTACATAGCGAACCCCACGGAAACCTTGACATTTGACGAACTTTAAACTTTGGAACTCGATTGTCACAGGTAGACATTTTGGTTCGAACGCGCGAAACTTGGTATTCTCGACGACCAAGGATTCTGATTGGATCACAAGCTGGGCTTTTGCCCAATCAAACTTAGGCCGAAATATGCAGAGTATTACATGACGGGCTTGAGAAGATGTACGTAGTTAACGCGAGATCAAGCCTGCTATGGAAGATGCACTTTCTGATGCTTGTCGGATGCTAAAGATTCGATATTGTTACTGTCTGTGGATGTTGTTGATGCTCTACGATTGCGGATGCATTGCTTTCGACTTAGACTTGGCTTTATCCATTGATCTAATGACAGTCGTAAAAGACCACGCCCGTGCCGAGAGGTCTCGGGGGGGGGGGGGGTGAAACACATTTCATTTCACTTCTATACAATGGTCTTTTTGTTGGGATTTATCACAGGAACTAGACTACTCATTTTGATTGGGCGTTGAACTTTGATGGTAGGTAAGAGTTTACAAGGTTGGGGTATCATGTTTGGACGTGGACATCTACGAAATGGAATGGTACGTCAGCTTCTGTCTCCATAGTAAACGTAATCTCGGAGTACTGATTTTCAGGTGAACGATAACAGCATACGTGTATTATAACTTAAGAGAAGATTGGAGAGCTTATTCTTACCATCGTAAGCCATCTATATGTTCACAAGGATCTTTCACCAGGTGATGTAGTATTAATCCGCATGGCGATTAAACTGGCCAGGTTGATATCAGTGTCCGGAGCATTCTCGAGATTGGTCGAGATGTGGTCGTCGGGTATGTACGGCTTTATGGCTTTCTTATATCTGTGATCTTTTCACAAAATATTACCGAATCGTTAATGGATGAAGAAGAGATCCTGTATAAGGGAGATAACAATTTAGTCCGGTTTAGCCGAACGATGTAGAACAGATTCTCTATTCTCTATCTTGACAGGGAGGTGGCGGAATCATACGTGCTGTATCATAAGGCCTGTCATTGAGTCAACTGGCGTGATTTCCAATCCCCGGTTGTACGTGACAAGGAGTAGTGTCACATGTCCACATGTCGTGGGTTTTCTCCGGGTCCTCCGATTTCCACCCACTGCTAAAGACCCCTACGCCCAAGCGAATTATTGAAATAAAATTGAACCATAATATTATGTTAGTCCCGAAATGACCTAGTTTGTGTCGAATTCGCCTGTAGACATGGGGGGGGGGGGGCTGAATATACTTGCCCCCCTCCCACACTAAAAAAATGACATAGTAGGCCCTAGCTCCTATTTATTTACAGCAATTTTTATAGGATTAGTTAATATTTTATCGGTATATAACCTGTACATATACCAATATGGTTTAAATTGCTAACAAAAATCATCCTGGAAACATGTGTAAAGTGAAAAATAACTGTGTTCCATTAAATTGTGTCTACTTAGCCTGTCAGTAATAATTTGTAGATATTCCAGAAGTATAATTTCACGAATCACCGCTGCTAATGGACAAGGGGCTGTTTTGTTCGTATACCTTATACATAAAGTAAAAGCTACTAATATATGCCCAAACAGTGTTTACAGAAGACTGAAAATCTAAAAAAAACCAAAAAAAAACCATAACGCCTCCGGCGTCACAGATTGTCAATAATATTTATATAATTTCTTTTGTCCCCCCCCCCTCCTAATATATATTTCACAGGTATGCCTATGCCTGTAGATGGAGGTGTCTTTGGGTAGACTGTTAACAGTGTAGTGCTATTCGTTGGTATATATGTATATGCTCAAGTGTTGATTTTGTTTGGCAGTTGATTATAGATTGATCGTCCTTAATGCCCGAAACGCCTCTTCATTCTTTTTTTATCCCGCGACGAACGAAGTTAGGGAGGGATATTGAAACGGGGCTCGACCGTCCGTCCGCCCGTCCGTCCGTCCGATTTCGTTTCCGGAGCGTATCATATAAACCGTTAAATATATCTTTCTGGGATTTATATTTTTTTTGATTCTATGGAAACAAATTTTACTTAGTTTTTGGTGTACAATTTTGTTTCCGGAGCATATCTCATAAACCATTCAAGATATCTTTCTGAAACTTTCCACACACGTCAACCTATTACAGTAGTTGTGCCTTTTGCTATTTAGAAGTTTCTGGGATTTCTATTTTTTGTGTTTCCATACAAACGAATTTTACTTATCTCATAAACCGTTGAAGATATCATTTTGAAACTTTGTACAGACATCTACCCGGGTCATATCTCGTAAATCTTTAAAGATATCTTCAAGGCACTTATTTTGAATTTTGTCAAAATTGATCATTTTATGTTTTTCCATGGAAACGCATTTGACTGTTCAAGATACCTTTAAAATAATTTTACATTCATCAACCTATCATTTAATTTTCTGAAATCCAGCCTTCCGTTCTGATTTTGTTTCTGGAGCATATTTTATTATCTGTTCAAGAAATCTTTTTGAAACCTTGTACACACATTAACCTATTGTATATAGTATTTTTTTTCTGATTTATAAGTTTATTGTTTAACATACTGCAGTTGATTGAGGTAGGAAGGGGTTGTTGTGCAAACCTTACAGGGAGTAGCGACCCTGCCTTGCCGAACTACTATGATCAGAGTATGAAATTATATGAATCATATTCCATGTATCGGAATAAGAGATTTGTCTAAAGATTTAGACTCTGGTCAAAACAGATGGCGCAACCCTGACATGCTCTGCTAAACAGGGCAAAACTTTTAGGGCCAGCAACACCGTTTGCGAAATCTCATAATTTTTATATTGATTACCATTAGCATAAACAAGTTATTTTTCCTTTTTTTCCCCAAATATGTGCAAAGGCGCGGGATGTTGATGACTAGTCATCCTGTTGCTTTTGGATCTTATAATTAAGGTAAACTTTAGATCCTGAATAGTATATTTTGTTTGTTTATTACTAAATTGTTTGGTGTTGTTGTTCACTATCTCGGCCAATAACTGTTGTTTGGAGTTTCTGTGGTTGTGTATAATACGTTCGCGGGCGAAAAGCTTGCTCACTGTGTATAGAATCATGCTCGCAGCATTGGAGTACACGGGTGACTTACTTGGCACCATATCACCTCATCAGAAATATTAGGTTATTGGATGTCTGAAATTAACTAAGTTGACAAACACTTGATTAGGATCAGCTGAACAACTGTATCTATATTTATACATATACATCTATATATCTATAACTGGCTTTTATAGATCAGAATGTTGAACAACTATGCAAACTGTTCTATACTTAACGTAATACTATGTATTTCAAAACCTAACAAAACCGTCTTCCAATAAGTGCTAAAAACACCAAGCTTAATTATAATTTTCAGTAATACAAAAGGCAACTATCGTGTTAACAACTTGAGCGACATTCTAAACTCGCTACCAATTAACTAAGAAAACGGTTAAAATTTGGAAATCGTTTCACCCCTTTTCTGTAATTATAATAGACATTTACCGCAACGTTAACCACTGAAATGAGTGATGCTATTGTTTTCTACGACTTTAAATTCCCCTATCAGTTCCGTATGTG
This sequence comes from Patella pellucida, assembly GCA_917208275.1. NCBI lineage: Eukaryota > Metazoa > Mollusca > Gastropoda > Patellidae > Patella > Patella pellucida. Next base: position 34,920,217 of record OU795042.1, read on the forward strand.
ACAATGTCAACGGGGGGTCTTGGTAGCACTGTCTCTTACACCCGAAATTCAACCGTGATTTGATCTGTAATATATAACCCATGTAGATTTGTAACTCTGTACACCAGTTGGTGAATTATTTGATCAGCAGTTTACAAAAAAATAATTTCTTGGTTATAGACATTATAATAACACGTGTTTTCCTTTTGCTTTCATCGGTTCCGTTTCTTAAAATCATCGTTACACATCTATTGTAGCAATGATATCTATCTTAAAATTATATTTGGAACGTGTTCAATCAATGTGATAACTATTGACACCAATAATAATTTTGTCCGTTAAGATGCATCCATACCCAAGTATTTATATGGTTGTTATTTGTTGATATGGATAAACATTGTCTAGAACCACATTATAATTCAGTCTTGTGTCATTGAACTCTTTTATTGACTTACTTTGTCGCCATTACCTCTTTTCAGACAGTTGCTGGTGGACATATGTTCGTTGCTTTGTTACTTTATGTTTTCATTTCCACTCAACGTCAATTTTGTATTTAATGACTGGGCTATGTACACAGAATGGCCCTAAAACGAGTGTAATTAGTCTAATTTAAACATAAATAGATAAACGTCGAATGACCTCAAGACGGGAATGAAGAAAGTAATAGTTTAGAGATTTGTAACTCACAGACGAACTAGATTGCCTATTTATTTCACCCGTGCGGAAATCGTTACAAAGTGTATACACTATTTTTTTTTTAAAGAATTTATTTAAGTTAAGATACATTACAAAACTATGTAATACAACAAAATATACATTACAATACAACACAATACAGTACAATATAATACAATACAATACATAAAGAAAAACACCCCCCCCCCAAAAAAAACAAAAACAAAAAAACAAAACAAAACAAAAAACCCCCAAAAACATACATTACATATTGATATTATAAATTCATTTCCAATATACGTGTCCAATTACTTCTACTCTCGTTATGAATATTATTTTCTATATTAGCTATGTGTTTTATAAGTGATATGTATTCTTTTGCGGGGTACTATTTTCAATTTTTTCGCAGTAGATATAATATTTAGTTAAGAATAAAAGATGGTTTGTTATGGTCCAGTCTGACCTATTAAGAAAAGTGTTTTGGTCAAAAAATCCAAAGTGAATATTTTTCCATTTCAAAACGATTTCTATATCTAATTTATTAATTGGTTTATGAAATTCAGACCAAATTTTACTAGAGTAAAAAGAGTAGTAGAAAAGATGTTCAATATTTTCAATGGCGGCACTGCAGAAATAACATAAGTTAGAAGATTTTAATTTCCATTTGAGTAAAGTGTCGTTTGTAAATATTATATTATGTAGATACTTATACTGAAATGTTCTAAGTTTTGCGTCCGGTAGAATTTCATAAATTAATTTAAAATATTTATAAAAATCATCGATAGTGATGACGTCATTTATTGACGTTTGTCATTTTGAAATCGATGTTGGTTTAGTGAGTTTTTCTAGGATTAATTTATTGTACACATCTATAGATCTAATTTTACAGATTGAATTATTGTATATTATGTTTAATATTTTATTAAGATAGTCACAGATTGATATCGGGCGAGGATTTTAGATACAAGTGGAAAGGTTTAACAGCTTTCCTATTTTCGACTTGATATCTTGAAAAGTTAATTTATTTTGTTTACTGTTGTAATTATCAGTATTTAAATCTTTTACATATACAATATTATCATTTAATAGATTTGAATTATATATTAGCTTGTTATTTATTATTATATCTTCAAGATTATCACTAGTTTCAATGTGTCTTGTAAATACATCTTCCCAGTTTTGATAGAGATTTTTATAGAATGTTGGTAGTTGTATTAATGTCGATTTATAGTTACACATTGGCAATATATGTCCACCGTACCCTTTTAGCATAAAGTTATACAGTTCTTTCCAAGGTTGTTCTGTTTTATCATCTACAATTTTCTTTATGCAGAATATACATTACGTCTTTAACATTGATTCAATATCAATCATTTTAAGTCCAACTTTTTCATAGTTTTGAATTAATACATTTCGTTTAATTTTATCATTTCCATCCCAGATATATTTGTATACTATTCTGTTAAATTCTTTAATTAAGTTAACGGGAATTAGTATTGATAGTAAAGGATATAAAATTTTAGGAGTGGCAAATGTTTTTACAATCTGCATTTTTTACATTAATGATAGATATCGATTGTTCCATTATTTAATGTTTGCTCGATTTCTTGATATTTATCGCTGAAGTTTAATTTAAATGATATATTTTCATCACAGGAAAATTATATTTCTAATATTTTAATGTGATTTGTACATATTTTAATTCCGAGAGATTTGATTTCTTCATCATTATAAGAGTTTTTATAATTAGATTATATATTTTAGTTTTTGATAAGTTGATTTCAAAACCTGTAATTTTATAAAATAATTTTAAGACCTCAAGAAGATGTCTTGCAGATTTATAATCTCTTTAAAATACTGTCACATCATCAGCAAAGGCTGTAACCTTAATATTTTGTTTTCCAAATTGTATTCCAAATATATTTATGTTATGTCTTATCTGATTTAATAGTATTTCAATGCAAAGATTAAAGATACTTGAACTTAGTGGATCCCCTTGTCTAACACCCCGCTTAACATCAAAATAGTTGGTAGTAAATCCTTTGTTTAAAACTGCAATATTTTTGTAAAGAGTACTTATCCATCTGACAAAGTTTGATTTCAAACCGAACACATTTAAAGTTTTAAAAATAAAGTCGTGAGAAATGCTATCAAAAGCTTTACGGAAGTCCAATGCAATCAGGATACACTATTTTGCCTATACCGTTTTTTTTGGTGTTTTTTTTAAGGACTTTGAATTTTGTCTAATGGGTTGGATTGTACTTGTTTATTTGTCATTTGTAATAAAAATAACATGTTTTTCATCTTAGAATCGACACTTTTGGGAACAACCGGAAACAGCCATCGTATTCGAGATTAAAACCACAATATTGATAACGATCGATATAGTTATTAAAATAAAATTATGCATGTTTTTTTAAAAAATATAATGGAGATGTTTACTAAGGTAATACGACATACCCATTCAAACCCCTTAAAAAAATACAAACTATTAGAATTGAACATGGCATCCTATAATTAATAGCATAAACTAAATCAATATATCACAAAAGAGGCTGTTTTGAATAGACATTTATAAAGAAGAAAAATCTGTAAAGAAACAATAAAGAAACCTCTACGTAATCTTTTATCTTTCCACACACAAAAGCGTTGATAAATCAATGAAATTTATGTCGGAAGTGTACACACTCTCTCAGCTATGTAGAATGTAAATGAACTTTACGGACGATTAGGCCCAAAGGTGGGAATTAATGTAAAAAATACCCATATGAAATAGTTGCTTAAATTTAATCTTCCTAACACTAGGAGTTGTGTTCAGAAAGAACATGTACACCATGCCATATGTACGACATATTAATACCTTGATAACGTTTAAAACAAACATTTTGTACTTTACCTAATAACACACCAATCACATAGGGCTATACCAAGGTTATGGTAATCTGACACTTGGGGATATCAATGGACGAAAGGTATCAATTACTTCGATCGAAACACAAATACAAATAAAATCAGTGTATTATTTTAATTCTATTTGGACAATAAACAGTCACTACCTATCGGGAATATCGCCACAACTGTCAAATCCTTTCCACCAGTAATGCGATACTATTTTGTTGTTCAAAACTGGCATTTCACAATTTTGTTGAATTATTTAAGAGTTAAAGGAGCTAAATCGCTAATATTTGGGACACAGAAACTGACATAAATGGGTCGCAACGTATGTAATAAAGTAATATGCATGTATACAAACTGATTTTACTTTCAATCATTTCCGTTTTTACTGTAATTTCAAATCATTTATGTTCGGCGAAATCGAATGGTAATCTTTAGCGTATAGTTATTCCAGTCTACACCGATAGTATTTATTGCGCATGCTCTCCAGATAAGAATATGGCAGCACCGATACGTGTACCAATGGTAACATGTTTTTTTTGCCTTAAATATTGGATATCAGACGCCTATTTTTCCCCGGTAAGATCACAACATCATTGTTAATTTAAATTGACAAATAATTCGCGTTTTCAATGTCGAAGACTTTGAATGATATTGAGTTAGAGACTTAGCTACTTTAAGTGATAGTTTAGAACGATTCCGCCATTTAATGATTTAATTTGAAAATAGAGAAGTTAGACCAAGACTACTGTGGTTACGATAATAACAAATCAATGCACACGTCTTGTCAGAAAACAGTGGTCATTTGGTTAAAAAAAAAAGTAATTTGAATGCAATTTTCAATGTATTCATTTTGCATTATCCAGTTTTTAACAATTACAGCAGGAAAGAACAGATCTTATCTAAATCTCCAGCAAGTTTTCCTAACTACTAAAATAATAAAAAAAATATCCTCAGACCATGCCTTCTTGCAGAGGCGGATCCAGGGGAGCCCCCCCCCCCTAAATCCCTAAAAAACTGTAAAAAATAGATACGCGCCACAAATCACCACTGACTGGATTTCCTTGATCCGCCTCTGCCTCCTTGCATGTATAGTATCCCCAGTGGTTTCATTCCGTTCTACTCCACTAACCACTGGGTTAATGTGCAGGGGGGGGGGGGACACGTTTTCAAGTTATCCGATATTGATGATTTTGCTATTTTTATCGACCAATCCCATAAACTGTTATTTGGGAAGGAAGTTGGAAAATGAAGTTGGCAAAGGAAAGTAACTCTCATCTAACAATTTTCCGAGTTGGTGTTTTCTAAATGCGTAATTATTAACAACCAATCATATATTATGTTGATGTAGACCAGACACGCATATAATAATGTAGGATCATTAGTTTTATTGAGAATCGTTCATTCGTTTCCGGAATTTTATGTCCATGTGATATTGTAGACAAGTAATTGTGAATCAAATCACCAAGAATAAGTTCAATAATAATACACATATTTCAGACAAAGAACGAATAGTAATAATAATAACTAAAGTCAAACATATAGATGTTATACATATTTGAAATCAGCAACACATACTGTAGATTTTGATAATACGATTAAATATAAATAAATTAGAAATATATACACTACTAAAATAAATCAATCAGTAAATGGACATGGATATGGTTATCTACCCTTATAAAAAAACGAAGGCGAAACCATTGATTTGTAAACTGTTATCTGATTGGTTCGTAGACTGTATCTACATTCTAGGCAAATAATTTGAAATCGTGGAAACCCTATGGATTAACCCAGGGTATATTGGGCGTGTCTGGTCTAAATCAACATAATATATGATTGGTTGTACGGGTGATTTGAATGGTTGACATAATACGATATCTAGACAATTAGTCTGGTCGCTAAACCCAATATTTCGAATGATCCTGGAAATTGTACACAAAGGTGTTTTTTAATTGGTGTTAGTAGTCTATGGTGTCTGTTTTCAGAATCTGCCGGGTGAACCTCGGTCAGCGTTTTTTGAGAAATTCAAGATGGCGTACAAGACGGCAACAATTCCGAAGAATCCCCCATAACTCCCATAGCATTTAGTCTTGGATGATAATTTTGGTGTCTAACCGTATGTTTGGCGGGGGGGGGGGGGGTCAAGGAATACTGAAATCGTTTATTATGTCATGGGATGAGTAGATGACAGTGAAATCCAAAATCCAGACATTATGGCCCTTTATAGCGGCATTTTGAGTCGATTATTTCACCAAACCAAACTATATCTAGATGGAAACTGTATGTAAGTGATACGATAACACCACATAGATGCCTATCAGGGACGCCAGTGCCACATCGGTTGGCCTTGGAGGGGGGGGGGCACATGCTGTTTTTTGATCCTTTAAAAAAAGGGAAAAAGGCACTTTCTACCTGCCAAACACGGAAATAACCCCTACAAAGATAGGTAATATTCAGTTTTATCCCTTATGTAGTATCGTTCACCCAGTTACAGCAGATGACAAGCAAGACTACATGGTTTGGGTGAAGGTATGGACATTCACAAATGGAAATATATCGTCATCATCGCGGCCTAAACCATGTAGCCTTGTTCCAACGAATGATGCATTTGCAGGGAACGTAAAAAGATGTCATCACCAAACTATAGTGTGGCGTTCATTTGTTTTTTTTAAATGTTCACAAAACCACTTGTGCATCCCCCCCCCCTCATAGTTAGTGCAGGGGGACTGCGCCACATATGATTTACAAAAAGGACAAATACTACGACAAGACATCATACTTCGAAAAAGCAAACAAAACAAAAAAATAAAACAAAAAAAACCCAAAAAAACAATTCAACAAAGAGTGAATGAATCCGGGGGCTAGCCGTAAGCGTCCACTGTGCTGTACAGTCCCGGGTCTGAAGCAACACAGACTTCACTCAAAATTGAACATATTTCACTCGTACAAGAAAACGCACAAACAACCCAACACAAAGAAGCAAAGAAAATGTAGACCGCCTGAGGAGGCAGTTGTCTGCTGACTGAATGGTGTGACGTAAATACGTCGTAATGTTATCAATGACGTCAATAGAATTTCTTAACAAAAAGGGCGATAATCAAGATTTAATAATGCTAAAAGCTATAAGTTTAAACAACCAATCAGAATTTTGAAGTTGTATAATTGCACAAAATACTAAATACTAAATACCCCATACAAGCAATGCAAAACAGGAATGTAGAAGAAAGCATACAATGTAAGTGTATTTATGAAGTCATGTGATAATAACAATAAGGGCGATAATCCAAACATGGTTACGTATCTATACAAATTAAACTAAATTAAATTGGATAATTATCCAATATGTACTCGGTTATATACTTATAAGAAATGTTAAACTTGGTATATTGATGAAACGGAAGTTTCTTTAAATATGCGTAACTGTGTACGGGAAAGAAACAGTTCTTTATTGTTACATACGGTCAAAAATCGTAATGCCTGTGAATAGAAAACAATATATAGTGTTGTATCTGGTATGTTACTATAAATTGACGGATATTTTACTACTTCAAAACCGAACTTGTCCGTTTTGTCGAAAATACCAACATTATATTTATTGTTAATGATATTGATGTCCAGGTCAACAACAGATGCAATTTGGGTGCCGGAATTTTCTTTATTTAATATTAGTTCAGGGGGATATATTTCACTTTTATATTTATTGAAATTTCCATTATCATTGATGGGTGTTATGTCATCAATGTAACGGAAGGTGTAGTTCAGACTTTTAGCTACTTTGTAATCTGTTTTTCTTTTATGGTCCTGAAAGTAGAATTCATATTTATGTAAATGTGCATTTGCCATAAATGGGGCGGGTCAGTTCCCATTGGTAAACCAATAGTTTGCTGTATTATCTGATCCCCAACCTCAAATATTGCATTGTCAATGAGAAAATGTATTATGTTTTGAAATTTTTCTTTATCAAAAATTACAGTTTCGGCATTGCGAGGTTTTATGATCAATCTAGCATCTTGAGAGTAAATGGCCATCAAGTGTCTGCCTTTTCCGAAAGCTCCATTGAAGGCTTTATCTACAAACCAATCCAAATTATTTTTAAGATCTGCATGTTGGAGCATAGTATACAAAGTAGAATAATCGAACGTTTCTATTGTTTTTGCATTATCTTTATTATTGATTTTATCTATAGTCTCTACTATAGGTTTACTTTTTATCAATAATGAAAAAACTATTAATACCAGTGTAATTTCGAAGTGTTTTGCACCAAATTACATGTTGGGTTTGGCATAATTTAAGGCTTTTGGTGATTGTCTGCGCAAGAGGTTTTGTCTGGCAAACACTGGAGGATATTATATATCTAAATTTTACTGGGTTTTTATGAAATTTAAGTATCGAATAAATGTACGGTAGTGCATCTATTTTCACATTGTCTTAAATATTATTACTCCTGTTAAAAGAGTATTGGTTGTGCAAGATATCTTGTTTAGTTAAATCCGTAATGCTTTTATAGGTGTCATTATTTGTGTTGGGCCAGAGTCAGAATATTTTTAATATAGTACTTTTTACAGATAAAGGCAATGTTATTACTGGCCTTATCGACAGGTGTTAGAACAAATCTCTCTTGATGAGTGGCAAGACACTCAACTGCAGATGCATTTTTTAGAACCTCTGGTGGCGGGTGTCTTGGTTTAAGTTTGATATATTTGATTCTTTTTGACAAGAGATCAAACACAGCATTTTTCCACTCTCCAAAAGACCCAAGAGGTGCACGAAATTTATCAGACCAGACTACAATGCATTTCCTAATTTGGGATTTGAGATCATTATGTAATTTTTTAAAATTAGTTCTATTTGGCTGTTCCCGAAATTGTGGTCCCAATCTGAAGAGATTTCTAAGATTTTTGTCTTCGATAATGTCAAAGTTTCCTGTCAGTATATGGTCATTGGTGCATTGACATGTAGTATTATCGTAATTTTCAATAAATTCTTGTACGTTTAGGTTTTCGATAGTTTCATGGTAGTTAGATATTTTATTACGGATAGGAGGTAAAAAGTTTAGTTTGGTGAAATAATCGACACCAACCTCTGCCAAAGAGTTAAAGGGTCATAATGTCTAGCATTTTGGATTTCACTATCATCTACTCACTCCACGATATAATAAACGATTTCAGTGTATTCCTTGATCCCCAAAACATACAGCTAGACACTAAAATTATCATTCTAGTCTAAATACTATGTGTGTTTTAGGGGATTATTATTTCAACTGGTGGCCATCTTGGACGCCATCTTGAATTTCTCAAAATGCTCATAACAAAAACACTTTACATTTATATACAATGTCCACGTTCGGTGATAGTTCTGCCGGATTAAATGTTTATCTACACACTGTTTGTATTGGAGATATACGGAAGCCCATTAAGGTCAATCAACTGAGAAAAACAATCTGAATATCTTGTAATTACAAGATACGGAAAAGCCCACGAGTAACTTATTTTAAGGTCGCCATACACCGATTTATCGAATAGCTAGGTCAACACCGTACTTTATGTTATGTTATGTTACAGAATCGGCACTTTCGTCTTAAGCTCCCATAAATATCATATAAATATCATTCGTTTTTTCATGCCTCCATTGAAATCATACAGTTAATACTTACATAAACTTCATACTCACACCAACTTCATATCAATATCATGATCCATCAATTTTGATTATATATACATGTATTATCTGTGGCCTCACCAATCCTTCATTATGTACATTGATTTTGATCATGTTGTTTTTATTCCTTTGATCTTATTGTTGTCATGCATGGTTTCTGATTTGTTGTTATTACCTGTCTGTATCTAATTGCCATACACATTTGTTACTGTATTTGCTTGAAAACATCGAGAGAATACTCGTCGAAACGTCGCCTTAATAAATCAGTAATTGTTCTTCCATAAGTATGTGTTACAGTTTATTGCGCTATCCAGTTACTTAATGCTTCCAAAAGATCAATATCCCACAACATAATGTAGAAGTAATTAGTAAAATCTGATTCCCAAACAACAAAATAATAATTTTAAAAACTGTAGAATGTTGTAAGCTGGCGTCAGGGCCAGCGGAAACAATTCGTGATTTGGGGGGGGGGGGCTATCCTAAGTACCTATAGGCGAGGATCCAGCGGACGCAATAACCTGAAGGAAAGAGTACTTGCGGCCAAATTATTGTTTGTGATATTCGATTCTAACTGCTCGATGGAGAGTTTTGTGTCTCAAACATGTAAAAGTTGTAAAAGTATCATTTAGCCTCGATCTAACTGATGACGTAAACATAACAGTTAATAATATTATCACGATGCGCCATAGAATCAGTGGAATTCTATTTAAATCCAAGCTGTAGCTTTGCCATCCATTGGTCTACAGAGTTGATTTGGGACTTGTTGTTTAAATACAGATCTAATTTATAATTTCTGAAGCCTAAATAAGGACTTGCAATAATCAGATTTAGCTCTTGCATAATGTATCTTACTGTTTTTAAAATTGCCAATAAAAAATCCCCTGCATATCTGAAAGAACTTGTAATGGTGAAACGCCCACTTGTATCAACTAGGTTCACGCCGTCTCTAGTTCAACCTCCAAACAAATCTAAAATAGATTTTTATTGTGATAGAATATTGATTAAAATTCTATGGAACTCTCTACCCCCTGAAATACGTTCTTGAACTAATATTGATGTTTTTAAATCCACGATTTAAACAATCCCTTTTAAAACCCCTTTTGTTCTTTCATCCATGTTAATCCTTTCGTTATGGTACATTTAATTTTTAAGTATCTTTTAAACGTACAATGGAAATTTTGTCCATACATTAATTTGTGTTTAAAAAAGTTATGGTTCATTGAATTTAATGTAAACATTGTATTTGTTTTTAATGGTAGATTTGTTTTAATAATTATTATATTTCTATTATTATTATTATTGTAAAGCGCGTTGAGATTTTATGCCATTTTTATGCTGTTATGTAATGCGCTATATAAGAATAAACTATTATTATTATTTTTATTATCTTGATTTTGATTTCTTTAATAATTAATTAGTATATATTCAGGCTTGGATTTTGAAAGTTTTCTGAAAAATGTAAATGTTATTCCGTGGCTTTAAAGATACGTTGTGCCGAAAGTATTTACCAGGTGGTTATTTCAATTAAAAGTATAGGACATTTGGTATATATGGAAAGGATAGACACTCAATCATGCTGGAAAAATACTGGATAACCCGAACACACCAATGGGGCAAGCAATGGGCAAACACGTCAGGGTATCACTAACTGGCAACCAGAAACTGTTGTCTACTAGCCGATTGTGTGCTAGCTTGACTGGGGGAGCGGTTGTTATTTTCTTGATCAAATGGATCATTCAGTGGTGTCAACGGGAAAAAAGGTGACATAAAATAATTGAGAAATTACTTAGTTCTCAATATGTACGATAAATGGATAGTAAGTAATGAAAAAATACATTCTGAACAAATGAACCCTCCCCCATTGAAATGAGCTGACTGATATGACGTCTAACGACAGTTTATTTATAGCTTGCGGTATCTCCCAACGATTACAAAATTTTAAGAAATTTTCAAGTCCAAATATGGCATCATATCACATAGTTTGTACACGGGAAAGTATCTTTAAGGAGAGTCTGAAATCAATGAATCATTAATAAATGATATGAATGAGGGTATGGAGTTGTTGGGACTATGAAGGTAATGAGATTATGAACTTAATGAAAGGTTTTTAATGAGGGTACGAAATAACTAATGATGTTAAAGCTAAACTCCGGTTACAAAAATACCGAAATAATTAAATAAAAAAAAAATAACGTCCCTAGCCGCCATACTTGTTTAAAAGTTGTGAAAAAAATATGGCGGACATGGAGGCTTATGACGTGGAAAGATGCGTCGCTCTCATTTCCTGTGTGTTTGTTGTCCGCCAGTAGAATATTCGGTTTTATTCTCACACACATAGCATCATATCACACAGTTTGTACGCGGGAAAGTATCTCCAAGGAGAGCCTGAAATTAATGAATCATTAATAAATGATTTCGATGAGGGTATTTTTGTAACCTGAGTTAACCTTTAATTGGAGCATAACCTGAATCTGCCGATCCCGTAACATACAAAAATACTAGCTATCCGATAAATCAGTGTAGGGCGACCTTGCAATAAACTGGTTAGATAACTTTTTTTCATGTGATTGACTCTAATGGGCTACTATGTATCTTGTAAAAGATAGTCAGAATATTATTTTTTCATTTGATTGACCCTAATGGTCTTCCGTAGAGATACGTTAACGCCAAGATTAATTCGGCCGGATGGACGTATGGTACGTTAAACACCACTGGGAAAAATGATAGACCTATACAATGGTTTTTAAGACTGCAATTCATTAATTAACTAAGATTTTTCAACTTGTTAGCAAACCTGTAGTAATTTTAGACATTCGTTGTTAATGAGCCGTGTAATAAACACCCAATACAGCCCGAGATCACGGCTAGATCTATTTCTTAAGGCCAACTCAAGGTTTCGTTATGACCGCTGAGATGTAAATAAGGTTTGGGCACGTGATTGTTGGAGATATTGTAGAATGCGTTTAATTATTTTGGGGAGAGGTTGAGTCTCCACATTAGCACTCACCTAGGATGATGGAAATTAAGTTCGTGTCGTGATATGTCCTGGTTTTATAAAAGTACACTAATATATTAATTTCATATACAAAGTTGTTTTCGCTATTTTGGTGTTAGTGGCGGTGATGGAATTCTGATATTTTTGTTTCTTAAAAAAAAAGAAATAAATAAGAGGCTCCCGGGTAAGAGCCACATTGGTGTGTTTCCTACTAAAACTTTGATTTTCTAAAAAAAAAATGTGTTTGTTTTACGCAGTCCCCGGGTTAAGACTATGGATTCTTATATCAAGTTAATTTTTTTTACTAAGGGTTAGGGCTGGGGTTTGATATAACCTGTGATATTAAGTGGATTGGAATACATTTTCTGAAATATAATTAAACGTAAAACTGGAGAGTCGAGACTTTGTTTTTCATCGTACTAAATTTACGGTAATGATGATCGAGGCTACCCTAAAATTCAAACGTTAATATCTCGGTTCAGAATAGGGAAATGTGACTGAAAATTGCAGCATATTCTATTTACGTTATGTACTGCCAACTATGTATATGTATATCTATGTCGCACTTGATTTGGTTTCATCAGTCAGTTACAGTCCGAAACTTGAATAGACAGAAAACATCATGGCGGAATACAACAACTGCATATAACATTGACGTATATGTGTGATGTTTATTGCTCGTGGTATTCTGCTTATTATTACATGTATACGTGTTTTGCGGCTGTTAACATTTCGATAGTCTGTACACATTTTTGACAATACCAAACAGAAGTAGCCGTGTCCTCATACTCCTCGCAGCGTTTCGTAGGTAATCTCTCTACACACTGCTATTTTGAGTGGATATTGTTGTTCTAAAGTTTGATTGGTCAGTAGTCCGTCTACTGGCCAATCACTAGCGGCCTACAAAAGCTTTACATTTAAAACGAGTGCCAGTATTGGATCAAATATGTTGACATAACGTTACGTCATGGCTCACGATTTAATTATGACTAATTAACCAATGCAATCAAGACGAATAAAATGTAAACAATACTGTTTGGAAACGAACATACTTTCACGGTTTTTAATAACCTAAATCATTGTCCAAAGTTTTAGGAATGACCCACAACAAACGAAGGGCTGTCATGTTGCTGTACTTAAGTGGTAGCTATCATTGAATGGAAAGAATAGACACATTCCCGCGTAAGTTCAAGAAACAGACGCTATTCCAGCAATGGCCAGAGAGGGATTTCGATTATATGATTCCTTCGATGACGTCATAGTCAGTTCCTGACACATAGTACCGGGATAATAATTAAATCTAAACATAATTGCATCTTTATTATGAATATTTAATCGTATCGAACAAAAGAAAAACGGGAAGGTTGTTGTAAAACATTTTCATAAGAATTGTATCAATCAAATGTCACTCTAATTAAGACGCGGGCTGAAAATATATGTTTTATGGCTGTCATTAGTAAACTGGTATCCCGAGAATGAGTCGGCACATAGCGGAAATACAGTTCAATTGTATGATCGAGTCTGTTTATTTTATATCGAATACTGCAACTTTAAAGATGCATTATGCAAGATGTAGCCCTTTTCTGGCTTCAAATTTTATGAAAACTATACTTTAGATATGCATTCCTTCACATGACAAGCGTATCATCAACCCTCTAGAACATCGGATGGCCGAGCTATTGAATGAAATAAAACAATCGAGCGAAATGAATAATTTAATGTTAAACTGGATACTCTATACATTCTTTGTTTTCGTAGCAGTTGTAATTCGGCAGTTGAAACTGTCAAAACCAAAACATCCATAATTTGGATCAGAATAAAGCAATATGACTGGAATTTTCAATATATTTATTTCAATATATTCATTAACTAAATCTTACATAATGCACCTTTAAGTTTACATTGTTTTCATAAGAAACATATATCCAATTGAAGACATATTCACTCTCCCTGGTCTGTTGTTAGCTTTATAGGGAAGATTAGAATCTTAATACCAATGATCAACACAAGTCTACAATAGCACTTATTCAAATATTTATCATTTTTAATACCTATATTTCTTTATAAATCTGGTTGGTAATTCGTGTTAGTTGTCATATTCTTCGTACCATTTGTGTCTTGGATGGAAGACGAGGTTTGGTAAAGTTTTTACCGACCAAGATGGGATTATCGTGGTTCCTTGTTTCATTTCTAATATCATTTCTGGCTGTTTATGCTGTAGCCGATACGTATGTGCTATGCAATATTTTGAACTTTGTCTTATTACTTTATTCTATTTTGTGTCTCAATACATTTATTTCAATTCACTCTCCCTAATTATAATCTAATAATTCTATAATGTCTATGGACTGAACCATCGTACTTTTAAAATCCCAAAGTATTACCTGATCTCTGTATCGAACTTACTTGCATACTGATCTTCAATTACTTATTGTATATCTTTAGATGCAGTGGTTCATGTGGAACAACACAGAGATACACAGTTAGTTGTGGTCTTTGGAGTAGATGTACCAGATACAGGTATCAATTTATTTTTATTGAGTGTCAGGTTCACGAGTTGTAATGATGACTGGCGAAGTTACTAACCTTTCTTTAGTACTGAAACAAATAACTCGCCATAAAACATACTAAACTTTTAAACATAATCAGGACCCTGTTTCTCAAAATCTTAAAAAAAGAATAAATCCAAATTTTAGTAGATTCTTCAATTTTGATTGGCTAAGCACAAAAATCACTCTAATATTATCCAATAAAATTGCTAAAATTTGGATTTGATCTTAGTTAAAATTTCGTTAAAACAGGCCCCAGAGTTATCAATTGCTATCTGTTTACTTTTACAGGACAGCATACTCAAGTTGCTCTTGCAGTAAGTAAATAAAGTTATATTTTATTAACAAATATAAATTAATTAGTATATATTTATGTATATTTCATTTAGCCCACCACAATATCGTAGTTTAAAGTTACATACAGTATATATGTTGTTTTCAAAGAAAACAATCACTGCTTTGTTTATTGTACATCTGCAGTGATGGTTGTTCATATAAAATGTTTTGCTTTATTGTGCTCATTCGCTAAATGTGATTATTTTATTTTTTTTATTGTAAAGCATATTCATGGGTAGCCGATTCCAGTTGCACCAGATCTTGTGGAGGCGGAACGATACAACAAAAGATGGTCATATCAAGATGTACTGCGTCATCCAGACCATCATCGTGTTCGATACGTATTCGTACTGTTTCTTGTAATGCCCACCGCTGTCCAGGTAAGTGTAACATTTCAGTGCTTTTCCAAAACAAAATTGTAATGTTATATTAGACACCTTTCGCATCGGTATGAAAACAAATACGAAAACGAAAACAAAAGCGATTCGTTTGTATTTGTGACATCAATCCGTAATGAGTGTTCGGCCAATTAAAAACGTTACGTATGGAGCTGGATTTACGTAGGTATACAAACGAATATGTTTCTTGTCTCATATATTGAATTTCTCCACCATTTTTCGAGACTTTGTGTATATTTATGACTGTGTAGAGTTTGTAAATTGTGTATAAAAGCAACACTCTCCTTGATTTGTTTTTTTTAATTTTTTTTATCTCCTTGATTTGTTGCACATTTGCCAAAAAATCGATTGAAAACTTTACTTTGACCGAGAAGTTCATATTGCCAAAGCGCTTGTTAAAGGATACGAAAACGAAAATGTAAACGAACTTTTCGTGTTCGTACCGATGCGAAAGGTCCCCATTATTACACGTATACATTTATCATTAAGAAACAATAGTCGTAAACAAAGAAGTACTTGTACTTTATCTACTTTAATATACATGTATACATTTACATATAGTTTATAAATAATAATCATGAAGGATCAATAGTTTTGGCATTCTATAACAAGCTTGGATAAATAATAAGAATTTTCTGTAACTGCTTTAGATAAATAATAATCGTATTCTAGAATTAAATAAATAATAATCGTATTCTATAACTAGTTAAGATGAATAATACTCATATTCTATAACTACTGAAGATAGAGATAAATAATAATCATATTCTAGAATTAAATAAATAATAATCGTATTCTATAACTAGTTAAGATGAATAATACTCATATTCTATAACTACTGAAGATAAAGATAAATAATACTCATATTCTATAACTACTGAAGATAAAGATAAATAATAATCATATTCTAGAATTAAATAAATAATAATCGTATTCTATAACTACTTAAGATAAATAATAATCATATTCTAGAAATACAAAATAATCATATTCTATAACTAGTTTAGATAAATAATAATAGTTTCTATAACTAGTTTAGATAAATAATAATAGTATTCTAGAATTAAAATAAATAATAATCGTAGTCTATAACTAGTTTAGATAAATAATAATAGTATTCTCGAATTTAAATAAATAATACTCGTATTCTATAACTAGTTTAGATAAAAATTAATCATATTCTATAACCAGTTTAGATAAAAAAAATAATAGTATTCTATAACTAGTTGAGATAAATAATAATAGTATTCTAGAATTAAAGCAATAATAATCGTATTCTATAACTAGTTTAGATAAATAATAATCATATTGTCATATTCTATAGTTTAGATAAATAATAATTGTATACATTTAATGACTCTATGTGTCTACAGTAAAGATTTGGTCGCCCTACAGATCATATTCTTATTCATGTCAGTGCCTAAGAGGCTGCTTGCTGGAAAAAATATTTGGAGTTTGTTAAATAAAGTTATAGACGTCCCTTTTTCTTCGCCGTCAGATATCTTAATAAAAGGTACATTTTGTATGGACTCCTTTCCGTTGTTTGTCGTTGTTGGGAGCCTTGTTACTGCATAACCAAAACTAGACATCAGTTTTATCACCCGTGTCATTAATTTATATTCACCTTGTTTGTTTGTAGTTAACGGCGGATGGTCTTCGTACGGATCATGGATAAATTCTGGAACCTGTACTAAGACATGCGGAGGGGGGTCACAACGACAGATTCAACGCAGAACATGTACTCAACCTGCTCCTGCTTATGGTGGAGCCCAGTGTGGCGGAAGTAGTAGTCGACTAAAATCTATAGAATGTAATACAAACCCTTGTCCTGGTAGGTCACTCAAAGACCAACTTTAATATACCACACACATATTTTAGTTTAAATTCAGTTACACTAGTTTTTCATTAATACTGTTCTCATAATTTGTGTAGTCATTTACCTTGCCTGGACAACTGTTGCTGATAACCAAAAGGCGAACTGTTTGAAATCTCGTGAAACCCCGGAAGTATTGACCAGGGGTTGTTGGCTTATTTATGTTTGTACCATTAGAAATATTCCACCAATTTTTGATATAAAAATCTACTGTATATTGTGCCATTGATCACATTTGGAAACACCGGGAACCACTTTGTTTATGTAGATTTTCTCATTTAGGAATTCGTGTGTCGTCGCTCAGTTTTCCAGAACACTTTGACTACTTGAATGTGCTTGCCATTTATAATTGTCTATGGAAGTTTCTTACGAGGGTATATTTGATCTTTAACGTCCACTCGACACAAACTAGGCCATTTCGGGACTAATATATTATTCAATTTTAATTCAACAATTTCCCTGCGCGTAGGGGTCTTTTGTAGTGAGAGGAGGCCGGGGAACAAATGACCCTACGCCGGTTGACTCAATGACAGACCTTATTATGCGACGTTCACGCGCTAATAATTCGGCTATCCGAACCATCGAAATATAAATGAAACCAGGCTAATAATTACGAACTTAAATAAAGTCGATGAATGACATCTTAATATATTTCAGTTAATGGTGGATGGACATCATTCGGATCATGGAGAAATTCTGGAACTTGTTCGCAAACATGTGGAGGAGGTTCGCAACAACAGGCCCAGACAAGAACATGTACTCAACCTGCTCCTGCTTATGGTGGAGCACAGTGTAGTGGAGCTAGTAGCCAACACAAATCTGTAGAATGTAATACAGACTCATGTCCTGGTAGGTTACATAAATTATAATTAAGACTTCAAGATGGTACGTCTTTAGTACACAGGCGGATGTCTTAATGACATCAAAGAAAGCAGCACAAATTCAGTCGACATGATAAGGATATTGGCAAGGCATTGTCTACATAGACCTCCCCCCGCCCCTAGGAACCGTTGTTTCAAAGTCGGTCAGTCAAAAACAATTGATCTTTTGCTGTACATATGAAACAGGTGAGAAACATTGCAGGACATAACTCTTATAATAGTTCATATACCAAATATAGATCAATTCCATCCTACTTGCCGTATCATTGATCTTCAGACTAAAGTCTTACTTTTACAAGATTGCTGAATTGCCTTAACCCCACTGTACCTATCATTTATTGACTAAAGTTTACATTTAAATCCACAGTAAACGGTGGGTGGACCTCATATGGACCATGGACTAATTCTGGAACTTGTTCGAAGACATGTGGAGGAGGTTCTCAACAACAGATCAAGACAAGATCATGTACTCAACCTGCTCCTGCTTATGGTGGAGCACAGTGTAGTGGAAGTAGTAACCAACAAAGGCCTGTAGAATGTAATACAGATCCCTGTCCTGGTAGGTTACATGAATGTATCATAAATAACCATAGACCCTAATACGTATAAATATATATTTAATACAACCCCGTACAAAGTTGCATGTAGTATCCAAAGTAAAATACATGCATTTTAATACTTTTTGCCTACATTATGAATAAATATGCATTCCAGTAAATGGCGGATGGACTTCCTATGGATCATGGATCAATTCAGGGCCCTGTTCTAAAATCTGTGGAGGAGGTTCTCAACAACAGATTAGGACAAGAACATGTACTCAACCTGTCCCAGCTTATGGCGGAACAGAGTGTTCAGGAAGCGATAGCCAACAGCATCTTTTAGATTGTAACACACACGAATGTCCTGGTAAGTTACGTGTATCTTTAATGCCAAACCACATCCTAGAAAATTACTTGTATCTTTATTTTTTATACACATCCTAGTGAGTTGTGTGTATCTGTATGTGTATCTTGAATATCAACCGAAACCCTGGCAAGTTACCCGTATCGTATGGAATATCTTTCGAAACCTTTAATGTATCTTTCACCTAATGAAGTGAACACTGTCGGTAGATATTTAATACAAATAATAGCCCATTAACAGAAACCTTTTATATAACAAGGACCTGTATGTTTTCTGTGCTTTGCTTTATATTAGCTGCGGGTGGTTGGAGTAAGTTCTCAGGATGGGCATCAACTTAAACGATGTATCGTGTGGATTAGGACAACAAAATTAGATCAGAACAAGAACGTGTTCAGACCCGGCACCAGCTCATTGGGGTGCTGGTTGTGTAGTTACTGAAGCTGAGAGTCAAATTGTTGAATGCAACCCAGGCCCCTGTCCCGGTGGGCATTTCACCAAATGCTTGATACAGAAACACACAAAACTGAAAATTATTAAACCTACCTATTGTTGTTAAATATGCGTGAGTCAGCTGATATAAAGGTATACCTGTGTTTGCAGTTATAGAAACAAGGCGCATTATTGTCCTTGAAATGTGGTTCGAATCCATATAAAAGGAATATTTGAAAACAACATTTATCGAATAATTAAATTGGAATTATTGGTTGTTATTATAAATCACGTTATTTCCTTAAACCAAGCGCGGAACAGAAACTATATTAGACAATTTTTGAACGATTTTTAATACCTAAAACAATCGACCGTGTGTGCGGCACTGACTTTTGTGGATATTGGCTTTTGCTGTTTGGTCACAAAAAAATTCCCATCGCATTAAAATTGTAAAGCAGTAGTCAATCTTTCGGGAGAAAATTAATTTGATCAAACAGCTCAAGCTAAAATGACAGCTCGCCATTAGTAAAAGTTCATCGATTGGCGTCGCCATTATGACTAGTCATGTGCTCACATAAGGATGTTCTTGATTCTTCGCATACAAATTTTCTTGTTCGCGCGCACACATCTCCGAAATTTCGACTACAAAGGCCCTGATTACGACAACGCGGATTGCTTAATATTTGCGAATTACTTTAAGAGACGAAAACTAAATTTGCCCACCCACATATTATTTGGTTATCGATTTTTCTAAATTATTACAATACAAAAAATACTGACATTTTGAAAACATTTGAACATGAGTTTAGAAATGTTGTTTAAAGAAATTTAAAAGAAATGGCGCGTGTAGAATTTAATCGTCTGGAATGCTTTAAATTAATGTCTTCTCATTCTGATGGATCTTTCGTTATTAAGAAGCTTAAAGACTAAAACGAAAAAAAAAAGAAAAACAATTAATATAGGACAGATGCCCATAGTTAAGCTAATGAATGGAGGGTAACATCATGCCAATAGTTTAACAATCTATTATATAGTAGGTTTTATTCTGATGACATGCAAATATGATGTGTGACTAGGGTTGGGACAATATCCATTAAAAGAACTACAGGGATGTCACTTGAATGTATTGCATGAAAACCTTTCAAAAATTGGTGTCCGGCAATTTTTTCGGTCAAAATAAGCAAACAGTTAGCATTAAAATAGAAAGAAAAGTGAAACAACTAAAATTTTCTTAAATCCAAAAACTTTTGGATACCTATAAACTACATGGCAGTCCAGTCACTGTCTCTTCAATAACTTCGTTGGAGAAAATAAATGCAGCTACGATCTGAAATTGGCTAATGCAGAACTGAATCACTTTATATCCATCAAAATGGCGTGTAACGTCTGACATTGGGCGATTCCGATTCCAAAATCATTTCACTGTTCAAGAACTCAGAAACTCCATAAAAAGTGTTGTTAATCCAAAACTTATCATTGGGTTTTTATATTCCATAAGTTACTGTGACTGTTGTTTAGAGGTTTCTGCATGATTCATTCAGTAAAACCAGTGCATGTGGAGGCAGACCGCCATTAAATTTCCCACCATTAAATTGTAGTTCGTCTATTTATAGCAATTCTCCCTCCTTCTCTTTTCCCCCCCTTTGCATGGAGATTTTTGTTGATTTTTTGGTCTAGAATGGAAGAAGAGGTTTTGAATTAATGTTTTCTACCAGGTTTTAGTAAATATTCATGATTTTGAGGCGGAAGGATAACTGAGTTATCGGGGTTGGCTACGGTGATATGTACGGCAACTAGTTACATGTTTTAGGTATGCTTCTTCAAGTTTTTTTTTTTAAACAATATTTTATTCACGGGATACCGAAACAAGCCAAAGGCTTATATAAATCAGCTTCTTCAAGTTGGTGTATCTCAAAATTTTGGTGGTAAACCTCATACAAATTTTAGTGCAAAAACATGGTCATTGTTCACCAGTCTATAGTGAAAAGCATTCAGCCCAACAAAAATTTGGGGAAAAGTTGGAGTTAGGCAAAGAGGCCAGAATTAACATTGAAGTCACTTGGAAAAGTGATGGTGGTCTGCATCCATGTACGTTTAATCTGGGTTATTTCCCTTTAAACCGAAGACAAATGACTCTGAATGGCATTTTTTAAAGATAACGCACCGAAACCGATTTTTGTATGTGCTGTCGATGTATATAGCGGACCTCGTTTTTGTTTTATCTGTTACCAAATGACCAGACGCCCAACACCGGATTAACCATGGTGGGGGCCCTGGGGCCTGAAACATGTGGGGGCCCCTGATCACAGACCGCGAGCGCCGAAGGCGCGATGCCCCGCAAGGGGGTCTCGAGCAGGGCGGTATGTAGGATTGTAAAAGTGGGGGTGTAGCAGAGTATTGGGGACGCCAATATAATGCGATGATAGTCAAAAAGATAAACCGGTCTCAAATCACTTTAACCAACCAAATCATGACATCACTGATCTAATTGTCACGCCGATAGAACAGACTAAGAGCGATTCCGAAACTATATAATACAGAAGAAATAAAGACGTTTAGACTAACACGAGAAAAATTCTGGATTGAAAAATTAAAAACAACAACCCCCTTAGGTTTGAATATTCATACGGTTAGCGCAATAGACCCTTTTGTAGTTCCATTTAGTGCAACAGCTGCACGCGCATCCAAAATCATCAGAAAACACTATACTGATCTCCAAGAAAATCACCCGAAAATCTTCACACAAAAATAAAAATCTGAACGACATCCTAGTGCATAGTAAATTAGATTAAATAAGGCCAGTCTCCACCCTAATCCAAAATCCAATTCTCATTTGATACACACTAATGGGGCTCACCCCAGATAAATTATAAACGGATTTCTTCGATTATGAACAAACTATTCTACTTTGGTTATTATAAACTTACCTGTATGTTTGAAATTACCGCCGGTTATATAAAATCCATTGTACAACTATATATCCCAGCGAAAAAGAAAGTTCCCTCTTGTAAAATTGAACTCGACACAAACTTTGACACCGATAAATACCAAAACGGAAGCTACTTACGTCATTTATCGGGATAGATCATTTCGCAGAAGGGGGTCAAAGCAAGGCTTGTCTATCGTGACGTTGTTTGGCTCATTTACGACAATTTATATTTTGTGTATAAATAAGCTATTCCTCTCAGACCCCCGTAATGAATTTGGGCGTTTAAAAACATAAATAAAACGCCCGTAGTCCGGTATTTTGTTTACGTCTTGTATTAATTATTTGGTTAGAGAGTTTGGTGGGATTATTTCTTGTGAACTACATTTGTTTTACTGGCCTCCAATTTCACCCTTGAATAATTTTAATATTTCCTGATAAACTTAAGCAGTCCTGACAATAATCTTAAGCAGTCCTGCCAATTAACCTCAGCAATCTGCTGTAGCCGCGGTAAATGCCGATGTATTTTACAATTGCCTCGGCAAAATTAATAGCCGAGCGAGGCCGTTGAATCCTTGAATAGGTATGTAACGTTATTTTTTTTACATGTATATAAAATTAACCTCAGCAATCTGCTGTAGCCGCGGTAAATGCCGATGTATTTTACAATGGCCTCGGCAAAATTAATAGCCGAGCGAGGCCATTGAATCCTTGAATAGGTATGTAACGTTATTTTTTTTTACATGTATATAAAATTATACCAAAATATTTATCGGCAGATAGTTACACGTATTTCTATTTCTCTCTGAATATTTTTTCCGGTGTGCAAAAACTGTTCAGAATTTTGTAATCGTGCATCCAAATTATTTTGTAATTTCACGGCTTTTTTTTGGAATTCACTAGACATTGTATCCATACGTTTATATACATGGGTGCAATTATAGGATGACAAACAATATTATATTTACGAGTATTCTGCTGTATTCGTTACTCCTCGGTTTTATGGAAAATACGACTAACGAAATTGTAAATAGCGATCGTTACTAAAAAAAACTGGCTCGGAAGTCGTAATTTCTACTGGAGAACTGGGGCAGCTAAATCTATATACGTGATTTTTAGAATTTTACATATTGGGATACATTTCCTGAACAATGACAAGAAACCCATTAAACAGAAAACGAAAAAAATACCCGGCTTTTCATATTGTACTAACTTGTTATTGTACGGCACAATAACTGTGGTTAAACGACCACTTGGTACAAACTAGCTCATTTCAGGACTAACATTCTATGTTTCTTTGAATTTAAAATGTCTACATACCGTAAAAATGAATTATGCACATGCAAAGCTAATTGACCGTGCCGCTCATCGGCAATATCCTTTATCTTATTTGTCACGGTTTTAAATACGATTAATTGTTCGTAGATTGATTATTTAAAAATTTAATTAAGGAAACTAAACTAATATAGACCATCAACGGTATATGTAGATATTTTCTCGGAAAACACCGAAAAACAACCGGAAAACACCATTTTATACTGAATACCGGAAAACACCCTAAATATCGGAAAACACCCTAAATATGTAGCCCCGGTTTTCAATAAAACTCGGAAATATCACGAACTAATTTTTCATCACCCTAGGCCAGTGCTTATCTGGAGATTTAACCCCTCCCCAAATTCTTAAACCTAACCCGTTTCCACCACCCTAAACCTTACCCTTACCCTAACCCTCACGTTAGACAATGTATTTTGACAGACCCTTTGTCCTGTACTACCGACAGAGAGAAACCACACTGCAAAATTTAGGGGAAGTTTCTTGACAAACCCAAGGATCGGGGTATATAATCATAGAATTGGGAGGAATATGGCCGATAACCCGACATCACGACACCGCGACATATTTTTAGGGTGTTTTCCGGTATTTGGTGTGTTTCCGGTGTTTTCCGGTATTCAGTATAAAATGATGTTTTACGGTTGTTTTCCTGTGTTTGCCGGTATATAGTATTGTCGTTCGTATAATTGGTAATATATTATCATTGTGAATACAATTTAGTATACTGACAATCAATTGTTTCGAAATCAATGTCTTTGTCTCCAGTTGCTATGTTGTTGCCCAAACTCAAAAGGTCGTGTTTTTTTTAAATTACAACACACGTGATTGTCAACCTTTACCTCCTTCCACATATCATGATGGTTTAGCTCATGACGTGACATGTGTAATGTTGTGATGGACACTGTCGAAAATACAAGCGAAACGTTGTCTTTTCAAGAGATAACTTTTGTTTTGGATGGGAATTGTGCAATGGATTTTATTCCACCGGAGGTGATTTCAAAAACATAGGCAAATTTTTAATAACAAGTATTCAGTACTTTGTTCACAATTGAAGAAATCCGTTTATAATTTATCATGGTTCAGACAGTAATTGTTTAGGAACTGCATCTGAACTCTCCCAGTCGATCCCTTCCATTCTTCAGCCAATATATTTGGTGATATTAAGACGATAAAGTATAAGAGGAGGCAAGTACGCGAAAAGGTGGGCTTCTGATATCCAATATTTAAGACAAAATAATTTTTTTTAAAAATTGGCCAGACTACTTTCGAGTGTCATTTGTGATGAAGATGAACAAAACTAAACATTATCCCAAAGGAGAATATTACCAGTGTAGACTGGGCAAACCAGACGCCAAAGAATACCTTTCAGATTGGAATGAATGTAAATCAGTTTATATACTTTCATATTACATTATTATATGCTTTGCCACCCATTTGTGTTCATTTCTAGGTGTCAAAAATAGAGATTTAGATCCTTTAAATAAGGCCTAATAAAGAACAACTTCTCGTAAATGGAAACCAAAGTTTACTGTGTTAAGACTAAATAGAATCTAAGTGGTGGCTAGTGGTGCAACTGCAATCCATTGTTTCAAAAAGGTTGATCTAATTGTCCGGGGATAACAGCTTAAATTATGCTACTTAAAAAACACATAGTTATTTATCTAGCTATGTATGTGTGACAACGAGAAAGACATATTATACATGTTCGTTTAAATGCTAGCTGTCTTCATAAAACTCATAACACACATCCTCCTCGCAGTGTTCCGTTTGATTAGAGCTAATCCTACTACTCCCTGCTGGACTGAGTGGGTATTATTGTCACTAATTATGACTGGTCAGTGGTCCTTTAACTGACCACTCACTGACTTCGTTACAAAGGTATTACCTTTAAAACCGAACGTTTAATCAGGGCAACTGTGTTTACATAACGTTACGTCATGGCTGCACGTTTTTTTATGCTATATTAACCAGCGCATAGCAGGATATTGCAGCAAAACTAATTGCGTGACAAACGAGGCTATCGGTATTGACGTAAAGTAAACAATACTGTATGGTAACGAACAGACTTTCAACGTTTTTAATAGCTTAAATCTTTGTCCAAAATATTAAGGAAAAACCCAAGATTAAACGACGGACTGTCATGTTATTGTACGTAAGTTGTAGATTTGATTGAACGAGAAGAATAGACACACTTTCTTAAAAGTTCAAGAATCCGAACCGAATCCAGCAATGGCCAGAGAGGGATTTCACGGGCCGTTGCTTCAGGAATATGATAACACAGGGCGTAAGAATGTTGGTCAATCAACCATGTTGCATTTCATTTCACGTGAATGTTAAATTTTAGTGGAATGCGAATCTCATTTTCAAACTTTCCAGTCTGTAATCACCCCGCCCCATCTAACAAACAACCACCACTCCACCCATAATAATGTGCGATGGTTACGGCTCGGGAGCATTGGTTCTATAGATTTGCCATTATATTTTAGTGAATGGTGGGTGGAGTGATTTTGGAGATTGGGGAGAAATTACCGATTGTTCAGCAACTTGTGGAGGCGGGGAAGGTATAAGAATCAGACATAGAACATGTACTAATCCAGCACCTTTATATGGTGGAGCAGAATGCGAGGGGGGTACATCTGAAGAAACATCAGTCGACTGTGCTCCAGATCCTTGCCCGAGTAAGTAGTATTGTCCAAATGAGGTTTATTACAACTCTATTACTTTTCGCTTAAGTTTTGGCCTTCTCAATATATAACTGTAAACAATTTTAACATCCAAAAGGCATTCAAATTCACACTAAAACGCGTGAGGGGTGGGGGCGTAAGTTTGTCACCTCGTGGTATAAGTGGCGTTCCCGTACAACCTTTGATCTCCGGATTTCGTACTGCCCGCGGCTGCATACAACCCCACCGAGGCACCATTACAAAATCTCGCTGAACATGTGCCCCCAAGCACTGCATTTCACGCACGTGGTAGGCTAAAGTCTTTATTAGTGTTGGCTCTACATTAAATGCGTATCCGTGTATGTAATTTGTAGTCAATGGAGGGTGGTCGGCGTACAGCAAGTGGTTATATATCACCGAATGTTCCGTATCCTGTGGAACAGGAACCCGATCGAAACTTCACACCAGAACCTGTACCAACCCAGCACCTCAATTCGGTGGTGAGGAATGTGAAGGAAATTATAATGGTACACTTGAAGAAGAATGCAATTTTGATCCATGTCCTGGTATGAAGGTTTACTTTTATTATGTTTTTGCATGTACGATCCCACCCAAACAGGTCACATAGTAGGGCTGCCTGCACGTACACATCTTATCAAGTTATACCAACCCACTTTTAAAAATATCCTTGAGCATACGTTAGGCAGCGGAATAACATATTTGATGTGCAATTCCTGAAATTAGCATATCGCATCTGCGTTAATGGAGATGTTGTAAAGGTGTTAAAATGTTAATCCTAAAATGCGCCGATCACATTAATTTAATCCTTATCTCATGCCTATTTATCAATGACTCAATGGTAAATGGTCGAATATTTTGGGTACACCTTGTCATGATCGTTAGTGTTTTGCAATGCCGATTTTCTATGAACTTTACACCGAGAATTTAATACCAATACCAATGAAGATGTACATTTTAAATCTTTGAATATGCCGTAAAATGTATTGATAGCATGTTACTCGACCCCAGATCTTTAAAAAATCCCACTATGAAATTCTGGAGTCGCAGCAACAATTTGTCGATGGTATGTTTATATGATTCAGTTGACGGTGGTTGGAGTGATTGGGGTAATTGGACAGCAAATGGCAAATGCACAACGACATGTGGTACAGGAGAACAGATCTACACCAAAATACGCAAATGTAACAACCCAGAACCAGCTCTCGGGGGTGTTAGATGCGAAGGAAAATCACTCAAGCAAAAATCGGAAATTTGTGGAACAGACCCATGCCCAAGTAAGTCCAATAATAAATTGTACTTTTCGTTCTAGCATACAGGGGCATTATGTTAGATGTAAATAAAAAGCTGCCATTTCTCACTACAATCGTTAAAGATAGATTGCCAGGCAACGAAACAGCATACAAACTTTCCGTGGGATCGACAAGTGTTGTCGCATGCATGTATAAATTATTTTGTAGTTAACAGGGGCTTTTACAAGACAGTTTCATAAAGATCAGATTATCGTTTGAGGGCTCACAAGGTTCTACAATAATTACTGCCATAAGTCTGGCAGTGATTAACAGAAGTTACTGAAATTCAATAGGATTCTTCGTTTCACTAATTTAAATGATGCATATAAATGTCATACAGATTGGTTGATATCTCTTGTCGTTCGAACATTCACAAGGTTCAATAAATTTCATACAGACCGAAGGATAACTTTTGTTGTTTGCGCGTTAGGACGGTTCAACCACGTGACACAAGGTTAATAATTCGTTTTGATGATTTAAATTATGCATATAAATTGCATACAGATCGGATAATAACTTTTGTCGCTAAAGCGTCCACAAGGTACAAGAAAGTGAAACAAGGGCCACAACTCTAGACGTTATTATCGGAAATTGCTGAAATTCAATAGGAGTCTTCGTTTCACTAATCTAATAAATTCATATAAATTTCAAGTGAAATTCAATAGGGTGCTTCAGTTAAATTACCTCACACGGACACGGTTATCTTCGTTAGAAGAACAGTGTAGTTGATTGTCATTGCTACCGCTTTTATGATAATAAACAAAGTCTCTCATATTCATTTAACGGGAACCGCATCAACCGCAAAACGTATTTAAATCTAGACTTTACGATGGCACTGAGAGTTGATTGTTGTCTTGGTAAGATAATTAATGTCGAATTAATTATATTATATATGTAACATAATATAGACCTACAAAAGGCAGATTTATCTCTTGTGTAATGTCTGTTTAGGCATTTGTCATCTAAGCTTCAACTACAGGGATACTTACGAACTAAACTGTTATGGCCGTCATATTGATTTGATTGGTAAATATGACATGTCTCTTTCGACTATAATATTTGACATATTTCATTGACGGATATACTATATCCCTGATAATATAGGTCTACTACGTTGTTAACACTGTTCATCACGTGTATTTTGCACACCTATAGTTCATTGGCCAATCACGCTATTTTACCGAGATTTCGCTTAATAGATTGGATGCAGCTATGGCGGGTGTTGCATGCCAGCAGGGTAAGCTTACTCTTCCGGACACCTGTTACCACTGTTTGTCGTGTATTTAGTACACGGTGAACAGTCCATATGCTGATTACACTATTTTGCCATATTACACTATTTTGCCTATACCGTTTTTTAGGACTTCGAATTTTGTCTGATTGTTTGGATTGTTCGTACTTGGTTTTATTTTATTTAGTTGTTTTAAGATTGACACTACTGTATCTTTAAGATGTCTGTGCTCAGTTGACAAGACCTTGGCCGCAACATAATTTAAGAAATCATAATGGCTTTAAATGTTAAGGAAGTAATCAGAACTCATGTACACAAACGTATATTAAAAACCTGGGCCAGATGGCAATAATTTCCGTTCGAATGGTTCGATTTGCATAGTTTTTTGGCCGGCATGTTCTTAATATTTGCTTTGGCACAGTGTTAATCTCTGTTTTTGCTGTTGATTATGAAGCGGTGTCCCGTTAATTTAACTCAGTTTTAAATTTGTGGACTTACATGCATTTAATATGTTTCATGTCACATGAATGAATTTGGTTTTATTTCCATTGAAGGCAACCATTGATGAAGTACTTAAATATAATTACTAAACAAAATCCCCCTTGAGACTGGGAACACTTATCTTCCTACACAACTTGATATAGTTTCCCATCTAGCTAATAATTCTTTCTGTACTGTTATATCTATAAATACTCACGATTAATATATATTATTCATGTAGCCTTGAGACATGCTGCACTGTTCTCGAAAGAAGTGACATATTTTTTAAATTTGTGTTGACATTTTGAATTTAATAAAACGACTGAAGTTGAGTATGCTTGAACTGAAGAGCAATCAATTTATTATTATCACGTCTAATGGGTAGACAATGCTCAGCTTGTATCGCTTATTCACTTATATAATACAATGTTCTTAATGATAGTCTTTTGAGGTCTTAAATAAACAGTTCTCCATATTGACCTTCCACTTTAGACTATTCCTATGTATTCGATCAGCTTAGGATCCAAGTTTTCCAAAGCAATGGCAACTAGCATTAGGACTTCAGTAACCTGGGCCCTGTTTCTCAAAATCTTAACTAAATATTCTTCAATTTTGATTTGCTGAACACTAAAATCAATGTAATATTTTCCTATCAAATTATCTTAGTTATAATTTCGTGAAACAGGCCCCAGTACTACACTTTAAGCAAGTATGGGCGCATATTTAATGTTTATTAGCGTCACTAATCAAATTATCTGATAAAAGATCTTTGGTTTTAAATTTGTATTAGAATGTAACTGTTATGCATGGATCGGTTTAGCAGATCTGATGTACCTGTTAAATTCCAAGGTGACTGTAACAAGTATATGAACCGGCTACTAAAGTAGATTACTATAGTTATTGTTCATTAAGCTGGTAATGCTTGTAACCATTGTTTCATCAATATGGGTAATCCCTGTAGTTAGCGCTATCTATAAATATAACCCAGTTCCGTCGTTGATGCACTAACGGAGCCAAATGAAACAT
This sequence comes from Patella pellucida, assembly GCA_917208275.1. NCBI lineage: Eukaryota > Metazoa > Mollusca > Gastropoda > Patellidae > Patella > Patella pellucida. Next base: position 34,950,762 of record OU795042.1, read on the forward strand.
TTTTAAGCGCTAACGTAGGTCTTGGTAAAAACTACTCGATATTCACGGAAAGACTACCAAACAAATTCACAGATGACTTATTATTCACGTATTGCAACCCAGACTACGCACGTGTACGTGTCGAGCAATAGCCCCGTTCAAGACACACTACTCTCTATTTCTGAAATCAAACTATAAGACCCTGTGACTTGGGTTATTTCAATTATTCCTATGAATTAGCTACATAAATCTCAGTAACTAGAAACAAATACCAATGATAAGAGTCTCAAAAACAAATAAGTTGATGTAATTTATATATTCCTTATCAAAGTCCTTATAAAATATTCTATGTGATGGATACTTTGGAAATGAAATGGGGTTTAACGTCCTACTGTTCTGCTCCGAACTAGGCTAATGAAGATGAACATACACCATACAGTATGCTTTGCCCGTACAGCGGCACTAGGGCCCACTCTTATATCTAATTCCAACTGCCAAGGGATCTTTTACTTGCACACGAGACGTCGGTATTTCATGTCAGTCCTGCCGTCCTGCATCACTGACCGACGCTGGAAAATCTGGATGAACTTTCTCGGCCAATGAATGGATACTCGAACCATTTTTTCAAAAAATAAAATAAATACACCCAATCTAATTAAAATACAGATCTATATTTCGTTTTAGTTTTTATACTTTCGATGGCCTACACTACAAGTTATAGTGAGATTTCAAGTTCTAAGACGTGAGGTACCAACAAGCGAAATTTGACCCAATTAGCGACCGCCAAGTGTTTTTTTTTATCTACCTTTGCTTTGCTTTGATTTCTATTGCTGCTAATGTCTACCCACAGTTCCGCGCAAAAAAAGTCAGACACTCAATTCGACAGACCGTTTGATTGGCTGACCCCTCATTTCAAGTAGAACACTACTTAAATAAGAACTCTTCCATATCCACGTGTAGTAAAAACAAGTAAACACGAAATTTTGAACTATAAAAACGAAACGAAATTGGATCTGTATTTTAATCAGATTGTAAGTTCACCTTAAAAAAAAATAGAAACCGTACAAACATAAAAATTTAAAGTCTGTAGAATCCTTTATAACAAGATACAAGTAGTTTAGTTCTTACATGTGCTACATTAAACGGTTAGACAAAAAAGTTAAAAGTCTCAATTGTACTAATGCAGTCCTCTCCAGGAAGACATATAACCGAAACTCGATACTGGGGTAGCTAATCGATACAAAATAGTAAAAAATAACTTGAGACTTGAAGGAGCTAAATCGCTAACATTCGGGACCTAGAAATTGACAAAAGTGGGTCGAAGCGCATATAATACTGTAATATGAATGTATATAAACTGATTTACATTCAGTGGTTTCCGTTTTTACTACAATTTCAAATCAGCTATGCTCGGCGAAATAAGCCATGCAGTCTTCATCGAGTGCAAATTACTAGCGTCTGGTTTTTCCAGTCTACACATGCCTCGAGTCTCTTATTACAACTGGGTCTGGAGATCATTATGGTACACGTGTACCAATGTTAAAACAAATATTTTATCTTAAATATCGGATGTCAGAAGCTAATCTTTTCCCGATAAGTTTACAACATCAATATTGATTTAAATTGACCAATAATTGGTGTTTTCAATGTCGAAGATTTTAGAGGATTTTGAGTCACAGACTTATGTCCTTGAATGTCGTCCAAATGTAGTATCAATAGACAACTGTCAAAAGTCTATTAGTTTGTCACCCTTCACCCGATTTAATTTACCCTTTGTCTTATTTGTTTCATACTTAGTTCAAAGCGGAGAGTGACCCTAGTTAAATAATATAAATGTGTCTGTTACTTTAAGTTGACGGTAATTGGAATGAATGGCAAGATTGGGCTCCCGTTGGTAATTGTTCTGAAACATGTGGAGCAGGTTTGATCAATGAAAGCAGAACACGTGTCTGTAATAATCCAGAACCGCAATATGGTGGCGAAGAATGCTGGGAAGACAGCACTGAACGTCGACAAGTTGAATGTATTAATACACCATGCCCGGGTCAGTATATCCTCCTATTCTATAATTAGATTGTGAATTCACAACGTTATTTAGACTCATCAAAAAATCTATATCTCTGTCTATCTAATTTAAATTATACAAACATTTCGTTACGTGTTACTTTTCGGTTCTCTTAATTTTAATAGGTAGAAAGACCCCGTCCCTCTAGCCAGGTGGATTCCCCAGCGTAATTTCGCCTCGTCAGTGGATTTAAGTCAGGGGGCCTGGTAAGAAGAGCGTCTAGTCGTTTAGATGGAACGACAAACCGACTTCCCGTGTACAGGTTGACGTGCACGTTGAAGAACTCTTGGCAGATGGAATTTGGCATTTTATCTCCTTAAGTTTAAAAGAGGCACACTCAGAATAAACGAAAGGGAAAAAGAAATTAAATTCGATAATATTGTATCTATGTCATAGATAATATAAGTATCTGACCATTTACAGCTAGTACATACATCAAATATCAGTAAATCATAAAAAAAAGTGCAGAAAGCAATTTATAACGAGTTTTCGTCTTACGTAGGCCATTTGTTTCTCTTTAAAAGTCTCTTATTGTGAAAGTTGATTCTCTTAAGGGAATATCTCTGTCGGCTGATAGTGGCCATGTAACTCTCCCCAAATAATTCTTTACAAATTTCCAACCTCGTGGGTTTTCTTCAGGTCCCCCGGTTACCGCCCATCGCTAAAGACCCCTACGTACAGGCGAATTATTGACCAATATGTTGGTCCACCAATGACTTGGTTTGTGTCGAGTGGACGTTAACCCCACCACCCCTCTCTCTCTCTCCCTCTCTCTCCCTCTCTCCCCCTCTCTCTCTCCCTCTCTCTCCCTCTCTCCCCCCTCTCTCTCTCTCACTTTACAAAAAGCTGATTGATTTTTTTCACAAATTAATGCCGACACAAAATGCTAATTAATACTGCAAATTTGCATTTTGTCTCAAAATAATCAGGTATTTTAACTTCAAAATCAATTATTTTAAGTATGATGTAGAAATACAACATTAGAGTTAATTCATCGAACAAGTGATATCAGGTGTTACGGATCTAGTAATCATACCCTGTCAATACGTCTGATATTCTCTGACATCTTATACACACAAAACAGTGTCATTAGTATACAGATGTATTTATAAATCTAATGTAGATTTATGGATTAAACCGTCGACCACATAATCTGTTATATCTGGCCACTGACAATATCTATGGGTTGTAGATTTAGATTTAGGTTGTAGACATGTATCTACTGAACTTTGTTTAATCGATGGGTATAAAACTTTCAACGAAGACAAATTATTTCACGGACACCAACATTACATAAGAACTAGCCATTCTTGCTATTAGTTCGAAAGTAGGTGATGTAAAATGAATAGTTTGAAAATTTCATTCAAATTACTCTATTGCAAGCAAATATATTGGCATTTGAAGATTTGACAGACTTGTGCAATAATTTCAAACACGGTCCTGGTTGATCGAAGCTAAGGCTTGAAGCGTCTGGGTCCGCCATATTTGATTAAACCAAAGTATCACTGAAACGTTTTAATCTGTTTAATATCGGAGCAATCTGATGCCATCCAAAGTTGATTAAGGCCTGGATCAGTTAATTAATGTTTAATTAATACTTTAGAAAACATTTCAGGCCCAAAGAAAGACCTGCTATAGGAAGATTTAGCTCTTAACTAATGTAACTTTTAGTAAAAAATACCACCAATTTGACTTGTTCTAAATCAAAGGGGGGGGGGGCATTTTACATATTCCTGTTTGACATCGATCTTTCTGGTGCTGTAAATTGTGAACATACATACATAAATACATTCGTACTTTAGTGAACGGAAATTGGTCAGTTTGGACCGATTGGGAAACAGATGGTCCATGTTCAGTTACATGTGACGAGGGTGAAATACAAGAGAAAAGAACCCGAACTTGCACCAATCCGATACCTCTGTATGGTGGCGATGCCTGTCAAGGTGATTCTATGCAAAGACGAACAGGAAGTTGCAAGGAAGTTTCTTGTCCAGGTTTGTCATCCCAATTCATAACACTATTTTACTAAACGTCTTTGCAATTATTTGTGAATGTGGCTGGTCTCTTTCTATTTTAAGATTCTAAGATATAGAACTATTTTTATCTGTCAAAATGTAACATACATTCATACATACATACATACATTTGTATTTCAGTGAACGGAAATTGGTCAGTTTGGACCGATTGGGAAACAGATGGTCCATGTTCAGTTACATGTGACGAGGGTGAAATACAAGAGAAAAGAACCCGAACTTGCACCAATCCGATACCTATGTATGGTGGCGATGCATGTCAAGGTGATTCTATGCAGAGACGAACAGGAAGTTGCAAGGAAGTTTCTTGTCCAGGTTTGTCATCCCAATTCATAACATTATTTACTAAACGCCTTTGAAATTATTTGTGAATGTAGCAGGTCTCTCTTTTAAGAGGCTATACTATAGAACTATTTTTATCTGTCAGAATGTAACATACATACATACATACATTTTTACTTCAGTGAACGGGAATTGGTCAGATTGGACCGAGTGGGAAAGAGATGGCCTATGTTCAGTTACGTGTGGCGAGGGTGAAATACCAGAGAAAAGAACCCGAACTTGCACCAATCCGATACCTATGTATGATGGCGATGCATGCCAAGGTGATTCTATGCAGAGCCGAACAGGGAGTTGCAACGAAAATTCTTGCCCAGGTAAATTATTTGTGAATGTAGCTGGTCTCTCTATTTTAAGATACTAAAATATAGAACTATTTTCATCTGTCAGAATGCAATAGTCGGGGAAATGGCGGTGGAAGTAAGAAGTTCGTCAATAAAATATACATGTTTGGTCAAAATTTAAATACGTTACCATAGAAGTAAAATTACCATGTAAGTCTCAAAATAGCAAAAGTAAAGTATGCACAACGCGTTCAACACCATACCATTATACTCCTATCAAAGCACGTAGTATTGCCCATACACACAGGTCTGCTTAACTCCTACAATAAGTCATCACTCCAGAGGACGACATACACAAAAAATATCAAATCAATCAGTCTAGACAAATCAAAGACATTCAATAAAATCCAAATTACGAAACAAATGACATTATGCAGATGGTTCGAGCGATAGAAGAAATGAATACACGGCGGGCAGACAGCCAGCTTTAATATTTAATGCCCATATAATGCTTTTAGAGGATTCATAATAGGCATATTATAGTAATATTCCTATTTTTTTTATTATACTTTTCTATTTAAACTGGCGTGCTCGAGACATGATTTAGGTGCTTCTTTCTTGAATGCCTGAAAACTACCTAATATCAAAGAGCTTACAAATTGATCTTCGTTCTAATTTCTTATTAAAGAAGCGCTATTGAAGATTAGATAAAGAGTTGGCCCTTTTCCAGATGCATAAAATCCTTGAACTTGAATCACAGCCTGAGTAGACATGTACAAAGAGCAACTTGTTGCACGCATCGCCTCCTAATGTTTCATTCAACATGTTAATGTTATGCACTTTATGTTCTTTTGGCTGCGTGTTTGAACGGATGTCGATGATCTCATTGTCTGTAATGGAGAAGCAAGACCAGCAAATCTGTGACAATTCAAACATCAAAACTGAACGCTATAAAACTTATTCTATGATAGTGGACAAATGAAGGTCGTGAATTCAATTCGATAATGATTCAACAACCCAGTGATATTGAAAGCTCTCTTAATCTTTGTGTCCCTTGTCCCCCAAAACCTTGGATAGACATCAAGATCATCAAATTTGAGTCAATAATTATGGCCTTGTGGTCATCTGGAGGTGTTGGCGGCCATTTTTGACATGATAGGCCAACATCATTTTTAATGATCTGAACGTGTTCTTTACCCCCAAAAACCTAGGGAAAGACACAAAGATGATCAAATTTGAGTTGATAGTTACGATCGTTTTAAGACGTTTCGGTGGCTATCTTTGACGCCATTTTAAAAAAAATATTCCGGGGGTCTTACCTTGATAAACTTTTAGTATGTTTTGGTTCCTCTAAGACTTGTGTTTGGGCGTTGACGATGAAAAGTCGCATCGAACATCCATGACGATGCGCTACCATATAATAGGTTCAATATGGTAAATCGTACGAACAATTGTGTATTTTCAAGCGCATTTTGTACGTTTGCAATTTATTTTATTAATTTGCATATAGGCTTCGCATACGCTTCCCTCATACGCAATTGTGTGACTGGGCTATAAAGCAAATACGTATATATCCGCAGAGCATGAAATCATAGGTATTCGATGCTTTGGGGATACTTTGTTTCCATCCCACCCCTAACACCAAACGTATACTCCAACCCATCTTTAATAGAAGGCTTGATCTCGCCTTAACTACATACAGCTTATCAAGCACTTCACTCAACACTCTGCATTTTTCGGCACTAAATTTGATTGGGTAAAGCCCCCAACCGTGATCCAATCAGATTCCATCGTTGAATGCGTTACTAAAAATAGACTACTTTCAATTCATTTTATTTATCGAAGGGTCGGATTAGCCCATACAGAGAACGTGAGCAGCGAATTCATTATTGCATGCTGAGTTGATTGTCCTTTTTTGTGTGGTTAGGGGTCTTATTGCGTGCCAGTTTGATCTCGGCAACAGTACAGTGTAAGTGTCACGACCTCTGATTGGACAATGCTAATTATTCACGTGTAAATACAACAAGCGTAAAAGTTCAAGAATTGCCCAGTGTTGGAGCAACGGTTAGATGTTGTAAAACTCGCGGCCGTTGCTTCAGGAGCATGACATCAACCATGCTACTTCTAATCGGAATACTCTAAGACGCAAATCAGTCTCTTGTTTTATCATTACAGGATTGATTATATATTGATCGTATTAGAGTGTTAATAGCTTAGATTAGTTTTATGTTTGGCGTCGTTAAGGCAACACACCATCTGCCATTTGACAATATGTCAGAACAACTTAATAATTTTATCTTTGTTTGTTTACGGCTTTTATTGTTGTATTATAGTATTGTGGTGTTAACATGGTCATATTTCTAATGCTGGGCAACGAATAAACGCCTACCAGCATTCGAAGCGCGGAGTTCATAGTTAAAGGGACAAGTGCAGTAACTCCGCATAAAATTAATGGGCGAGTCTTAACTTCGTTTTTAACTAAGTGATCTGACCTATGTAGCTTTATAAACACTGTATTCCATAGAATTGTGTAGACCTACCGTATATCCCTTTCAGTTGTTGAAAGGCATTGAAAAGGTTTGATCTTACAGTGCCTGTTTCGTGTCATTTTCTGGAACAATGTGACATATTCCGCCTACATTCCGGTAAGGAGGACATTAAGGGCATGTCAAATACCACATACAAACTTTCTATATCATGAACACCCACTATATATTTAGACAAAACGTCAAATGTATATGAGGTATATTGATATTACCATCAATGTTTAATAATATTACATTACACTGTCAGTTAAAAGTAATGATATATTAGTAATGGTATACTATTATTACACATCCTAAAAAGATAAATGTAGGTTGGACCGCACTGTGTATTTCCAAGTTTATAGAAGACGAAGTTATAAATGACAAGTCAAAATTAACAACATATATAAAGCTGTAACAACATATATAAAGCTGTTATTCCATATAAAGTTATATAAATTATTAGTTAGACAAAACAAATGTCAGACGTATTACATTGATATCTTTAAGGTTGCTATTATAAATTATTTGACCAACTGTTACATGACGTCGGATAGCAGTGGCGATAGAGAGGCGGCTTCTCACCAATGAACTTTATCGTTGTAAGTGAGAGGGATATTCGGTCTCCCGTCCGATCAGGCAGGTTTCCCCCGAGTTCTTCGATTTCTTCCTGCAGTAATGATCGAGATCATTCGCACGATCTGTGCCAAGGGCCAAATTTGAAAAAGGCCTCAGGCCTAATTTGCTACCCTTGTAAAATGACGTGATTATTATTATTATTATTATTACGTTGGTAATAACTTATGGCATTTCATTCTTGATAAAAATAAATTATCTATTGATATGTTATGACCCGACTTCACAAACGGGTTAACTGTGGATGCAAAACGCTATTGGGAAACATCTAGAACTTCAAAGAATGCTGACGTGTTTCGGCACGTCAGGCCACACCTTATCACGTCAACAATCAAACTACACCATTCATTATTGAGTATTGTAAGATCTAATACCTATTAAAGTAGGGGAAAAATGCCTTTATAAACTCTTAATAAACCGGAAGTTATACCCCAAGACCGAAAATTTTGATATGCATTGTTAGTAGGCATGAGTGTCATTATTTATGAAAACATCAAGGGTCATTTAAAGGTTTGGCCACCAGATAGAAGTTGAAAAGCCGAAGAAAAATGAAAGTGAAATCTGAAGTAAATGAAAACGAAATTTAAAATCTACTCCCTGAGGATTGTTGCCATTTGGTGCAGGTTCAAAACAACAACAAAAAGTTTTCGAAAACTGGAATTTAAATGGCGGCTGAATATCAATTTGAAGACTTTTTGTAAAATCCAATATGGCGGCCAAACGGTTAAAAATGTTATGCAACAAGGTCTCTGAAAATGAAAGATAATATCTGGGGCTAACATCACAAATGTCATGTTTGGTCTGTTGAAAAATGGAGAAACTATTCATGTTCAGGAAAATCGGAAGACTCGGTAATATCCGAAAGTTTCCGGAAGTGGTCACAAAATGTTAGAATATGCCACTTTGAAGACTTCGATGCGTTCCTTAGTTTTCAACTTGGCACCTCAAATAATGACGGAGATACGCAATCTTGAATGTCGAAAAATGATGAAGGAAACTTCGCAAATCTTTGATGTAAAATCCAATCGAGCGAACTTCCGATTTCGAAAAACCGTCAGTCAGAGCCCATTCGTTCAAAATAAATATTGATATTATAACGTCTGCGGCCATCTTTGAATAACCTACTGTCCAACCAAGTTCAAAATACTTGTACTTAATTAAGCACCAACTAAACATTTCTTCCAATAATACTTCCTACTCTAACTGTCCCACAGAACAATATTAAGATTTCGGATTAAATCCAGTACTTATGAATAAATATTATGATTGTTTAAAAAAAAAAAAAATATAAGCAAGACAAAACAAATGTTAGAAGCGTTGCACCAATCGATAGCTGGTTGGATAGCCGTGGCGATAGAAAGGCGGCTTCTCACCAATGCAACGAGTTACGAGGGTTCAATCCCAGCTCAGGACAGAACTTTATCGTTGTAAGTGAGAGGGATATTCGGTTTCCCGTCCGATCAGGCAGGTTTCCCCCGAGTTCTTCGGTTTCTCCCTGCAGTAATGATCGAAACCATTCGCACGATCTGTGCCAAGGGCCATATTGGAAAAAGGCCCCAGGCCTAATTTGCTACCCTTGTAAAATGACTCGACTATTAAAGCCATAAAGCTGGCGTAAGAAATTATTTGTTACCCCCCCCCCCCCCCACTGCCATAAACTATCAGTTTCTTCTATTGTCACGGTTTGACAAAACAAAAGTGTTTGATTTGTTTTGAATACAACTAACCAGCATGGTCAGACTAATTTGTATTGGTGAACACGTTACATGTCACCTGTCACTGAATTCATGTGTGTTCTGTGACAGGTACATGTTGTAGATTTGTATTTATATTGACAGTTAAATCATTGGTTTTATTTTTTTTTACCTAAAAATATCCCTGTAGTATTAGATTTAATGTCATGTTGCCATCACTGCTATATATTTTTCATGCAAACATTTACTGAGATATATTTGGGTAATATGACGATCTGCAGTATCACGTAATCAACCTTACTAAAATTTACAGTATTATTTTTTCTTGACCCTTATTAAGAAGTACTTCTTTATGACTCTTCTGATTGACTATGTTATCTCCCAGTCCGTCTGTCTGCCATTTGTTTTTTTTTAAATGTAACTTTTTGATTGGAGTAAGATCCAATGCTATACACATAAAGAGTTTCAGATTAAAGTAGTTAGTCCGTGGTTTTCCGTTAAGTAATTATTGAATTAAGATTAATTGGTGACTTAAAATCTTGTTTCCCTAAATTTCTGTATGTAAATTTGAGGTAAAGGTATTTGACTGAGATTTAATACATTGTTTTATATAAGTCACATACTGATTCAGTGAAAAATCAGTATTACGGTATTAATATGTAGGCCTATCTGGATTATTTATTCATAAAACAAATATTTTCCTAGTGTCCGCCTATAGTAACTGCAATCATTTGATAACATTTGTTAGAGACATGCATTGTTTCAGCAATACTCTCACAATGTTTGTTAATTTTCGGTTCTATTTAAATTTTAAGATTGTTATTTGAATCGAAAAATGAAAGTAATAATAATAATATCTATTTGAATTCTTAATGAAAGTAAGGAGGGGGGGGGGGGTCTAATGGTTAGCATGTGACTGTGTGCTGTATCATGGGTCAACTGGAGTAGTTTCGATTCACCAGTTGTACGTAAAAAGGAATAGGGTTGCCTGTCCGACCTTGTGTGATTTCTCCGGGTCCTCCGGTTTCCTTCCACAGCTACAGACCCCTAGTAGTCTAGCACTTCATGTACGTGTGACCAATACATCGTATTCTTCTATTTGCAGGTCTTTGTGATGTTGATGGATATACTTTCGCTTATGAACAAGATTTCACCAAGTATTTCGCATGTCAGGGGGGCCGTGCTGTACTTTCAAATTGCGCCTACGAAAAACGCTGGAATGAGGAAACGAGGAAATGTGTGAAAATCTGTCCAGGGTTTTTGTCGAGAACGTTTGCCCACCCAAACGATTGTCGCCAGTATGTCCAGTGCATGTGGGGATTTTCCATTATATTAATGTGTCCAACTGGAACAGCTTTTGACTTAGCTACCAATCGATGCATCCATGAAGCTCAGGTGACCACGTGTAATTGATACACATATGCTACCATGTTTGGATTTAAAGTTAAAATGAATAAATAAGATTCTAGTAATTGTTTGCATTGATAATTGTTCACTTCACCCAATCATTCCGTAACAAAATAATTTTCTATCTAGTTCCGTCTTCATTAAATTTGTTTATTAAGAATTTTGTATTAAAATTAAATTAGTCTGGATTGAAATCACCGATGTTATGTAGTATTTAGTATCGCTCTATTAAAGATGGATAAGGTAAGATTAATTAAAGAGTTGACATTTCTCTCTATAATAGTGTTTGATAAATAGATAAAGAAAACAGATTATGCTGAAAATTTCAGTCACACTGGTTCACTCTGAACCAAGATATTAGCGATTCAATTTTAGACTATCGTCGGTCGTTAATATCCATGTTTACGTTAAATTTTCCATCAAAAACGGTAATTCAATGTCATCGAGAGTGGCTTATGATCTGGGTAAGTTGACATGTCAACTCAATAATTTAGATAACATTTCTAGCCTAAAGAAAGACCCGCAATAAACAGATTTATCCCTTGCATAATGCATGTTTAATAACAAACTAATCCATTTCTGCTGAGAAATCCATTAGTATTTGACAAATAATATCAATAATTTGTACTCTTATATAACCGTTTTTATACGCCCACATTTTCACGTGGACGTATTATGTCGTCGCCCCTGTCCGTCCGACCATCCACAATTGTTTGAGGACTCTCTACAGGTCACAATTCTTGTCCAATTTGACGAAACTTTAAATGCATGGTTATAAACCAAAGATCTTGGTTCATCTTGTTATTTGCACATATCGGACCATAACTTCCTGAATTATGACCCCTGATTGTCCGAAAAATCCCCTATGGTTCCTCTGGAGGTCACGCTTATAATGGCCACTGTTTGTACGCGAATAGTGTAAAAAACATGGTATATCAAAGTGGTGGACCTTGTAGAGGTCACAATTTTAATTTTGATTTAATGAAACTTAAATTGCATGTTTATAACCTAATGATCTTGATACTTTTCGATATTTGCGCATATCAAATTGTAACTTAATAAATTATGGCCTTTGATTGTAGGAAAAATCACTTTCGGTGTTGCTTGTTCTCTATCCATCTCTTGAAAATGTGGGCGTATCCTGCCTGGCAGTACCAGCTTACTATCTTATTTAATTATGAATAAGCTAGACACCGAAAATCTGAATAATAATAATGGGGAAGAACTAAACTCGAAGATGTATGATGAAAGGGATTGATTCTTTTCACTTCCTATAATCATCAAAATATTAAGTCTTGACAACACGGCTTTTTGCTACAAAACATTTGTTATACATTGCAACAAATAGGTGTCTTTTATGATGTTTCGTTATCTAGTCATCTAAGTTTTGTTAACAAGCTGCCATCATGTAAAATAGCCCACATTTTTTTTTTAAAGAGAGGCAAAATCAATTGGTCCTATAATTCCGGAGCGAAAGGTAGCGGACCACTGAACCTTGATAGGGGTTTACGTCTTATAAACCCAATACTTCAGACCAAATTGGATAAAAAATCTTTATCATCTTCAGCCTCTACACCGTGCTCCAAAGGTTTTCGGTAAAGGGGGGAGTTGGGTACCTCTAGGGCGAAAGGTTACGGACGGATGGGCTGAAACAGAAGAAAATCGATAGGTTTCATATTCTCATGTTCATTATAAGTCCAGTCTACACCGGAGAACGGTTTGAAATTTCACATCTCATCGCCTTTTCCCGACTTGCCCGCCCCTTGTCAGTGGTGCATGCTTGGAGAGAAGGGCTGGCAATGAACAAGGTATATAGTCGTTGCGTGTTTACGTAAAATAACCTTTGACAGGAAATAAGAGTAACCCGTAGTGCCGCTGTTCGGGCAAAATTTTCGTCGAAGCACACTGTGTGGCGTTTCTACCAAACTTCTTTAACCCAAAGAGTGCAAGCGTTAAACCCAATTTCATTTCATTTCTGGTGATCCTTGCATCAATTATACCAACTCTCGTTCGAGGCATTCATAATCACGCGTCATTATTGTTCCTCCAAAATGTTCTCTAAATGAAACAATACAAAAGGAAGACTGGCTATTTATTTTATTGGGTCGATGATCTCATGTGTCGGATTCGTTGAAATAAATTGCTCTATAATTTTAGTCGAAACCGATGTCGATAATAATCACACCTTAATACCGTCGAATGTAACAGCGAAAACCATCACATCGCTTTGATAAATCGCAAAAAAAACCAAATGATTAGTCGTTTATCATTCCCCATAGCGTATTTGTTTTATTTCAACCATTATTTTATTCGGAAAAAAATACCTTTTATGAAAATTAATATATTTGAATGCAAAATACAGTTATTATGTGTGATACACCAAATAGGAAATTCAATCGTACAATTTTGAATTGATTTCCAAACAGCATGCTTGAAGGTTATCGTGTGATTATTTCTTTGATTATGGTACCCATTGCTGGTTTGTGTTACTGAAAGATATCGTCTTTATACTTATGCATCAATGACTTTTTAAAATAAAAAAAAGCTAACGTTCTATATTTGTTACCAAGCATGAAATACAAAGGCCTTCATCCAGAATAATTGATACAAATAAGAAGTGCCCATTATTTAAGGGAGTGGATATTCGCCATTCGAATGGCGAATAGCCTAGACCCATAAGGATGGTTATTCGCCATTCGTTTTATATAATAACACTAAAATTCTTGCAGATTGTCGGTGCTTTTATTCAAAATACAGACCCAGAATCCATTTTTAATTGTCATTTGTTTTTTGAAGCTTCATAGTGCATATAAACACCTTCGTTCACAGCGAAGCGTAGACAGCGAATCCAACATCGTGTGTAGATGGAAGTAGCACACATGTGAAAAGTTCCGTATTCTGTAAAATTCTGTATCTTTACTACGGTAACCCAGAAACATTGAAAGTAGATAAAATACGAACTGAATCTAATTTCATGCCTGCGAAAGCAACAGCTTAGGGGCTTATTAAAATTGTTCTACCTGATCTGCCAGCCTGCCTACCGCCCGGAGTAGGCTACCCATATTATGTAATTGTCAACCGTGTCTTCTATAAATATGGGCCTATCCTTCGTATATACATTTTATTTTCAACTATGCGTGTTATATTTGCCACCCGTATATTTCTTTTTCGTATATACATTTCGAGAGAGAGAGAGAGAGAGAGAGAGCGGGGGGGGGGGGGGGGGCTCAATGACATCCCGTATTCATTTGCCTACATTTCTTTCTCAACCGTGTGCTTTATTGTCAAACATATAATTCACTTACATCTACTCACATAGGCGTACCAGCAAAGGATGATATCGTAATTTTTTAAAATTGACTAAGGGATTAAACTTTATATTAGGATTAAACTTTATATTAGGATTAGACTTTATATTAGAACATTTAAAGTCATTTTAATACACAGTGACATTTTTTCAGGGGCTCCCTTTCTTCAGGAATCATGATTTACTATTAAGCGACCGACTTTGCACGCCGCGTCTCTGTGTACTCTAAACGATATAATTTGTAGGCATGATTATAATTTGTTTAGCTATTTTCGCTTGTCAGTCGTGCATGACGGAGGGCCTGACAAGGACAGCTGGGTAGTCGCTCGTCGGATAGGACGAAAAAACAAGGAACCGTGCTGTATACATTGGCGTATCCGGGCAAAATGTCCTTAATTTGAAACCGGAGAGAGAGAGAGGGGTTGAGAGAAAGTGTGTGTGTGGGGGGGGGGGCATTTCGGGAATACAAGTAGGATTCCATTTTTTTAAAATAATTTCCTTGTGCGTAGGGGCCTTTAGACTTTAGCAGTAGTAGGACGCGGGGAAAACCGATGGGGTTGGACAGGCGACCATACTCCTTGTCACGTACAACAGTGGAATCGAAACTACGACGAAATTAAAATGAGAATATCACAAACTGTTTAAATTTGACTTGTAACAAATAGCTATAATAGTTCGAAAGTAGATGATGTAAAATGAATAATTGCATTCAAATTACTCTATTGCAAGCGAAGATATTGGCCTTTGAAGGTTTGATAGACGTGTGCAATAATTTCAACCACGGTCCTCGTTGATCGAAGCTAAGTCTCGGTCCGTCTGGTGTCCGCCATATTGAATAAATCAAAGTATAGCTGAATCGTTTTAATCTGTCGGAGAAATCTAATGCCATCCAGAGTTGATTAAGGCCTGGATCAGTTAATTAATGCCTAATTAATACTTTAGAAAACATTTCAGGCCCAAAGAAAGACCTGCAATAAGCAGATTTAGCTCTTGCATAATAATGCATGTTTAATAAAGAGAACAAAACACGTAGGCTTTTAATGGTGTTCTATTTCAGCTAGCACGAGAACGTAACTAACAACGCTGAGATATAGACGACTGGATGCCTTTAGTCAATTTCTTTATTAATGCCGTACTATCTTAAAAATAAGTTAATTTTATACTCAATTGCCGGCTTTATGATACAGCGCGCATGGCCATCCAACCCCCCGAATATCGAAAGGATCCACCCGAACGACACTACGTTGTCCCCTGTCAGCCCCCCCCCCCCCCCCCGTCTTGCTTCACTGATAAGGAGGTCTAGGAGGAACCATGCCGAACAATAATAAACATCCTCACCCAACACCGTGTATGATCATCAGACTCATGCAAAATATAGTAGATCATTTATTGCTGAACCAACAAAGTGCCACACCCTTCCCATGGTAGGAAATTTAACGTCCTACTGTTCTGCTGGGAATCCGCTATTGTAGAAGGGCTATGAGGGACTCTTATATCGAATTCTAACGAGTAGGCCTACACGGGACATTCTTTTTTTACGTCTCAGCCAAATGACTATACGTCTTCCTTTCTTTGCCAGACCACCGTAAGGGGCAACCACGCCGGAAACTCCAGACTTACCGACTGAGCCACCTGCCCCACTTTAGCCGTGCCCCAAATATGGCTGGCGTGTGTGTGTATGGGGGGGGGGTTAACGCGTGCGACTTGAATCATAAGGTGTTATATAGTCAAGTCCCATGGCTTTGATTCCGCAAAGAAGGCCCTCTGTCCAGTCACGTGGGTTTTCTCTGGGTCCTCCGACACCCCACCCCCATTGCTAAAGAGCTCTATACGCAAGTGAATTATTAAAATAAATTTGAGTCATATTGACGCTTATAGGCTTTTTATATCATATGGTACATCCATAAAGGACCCCCCCCCCCAGATGTTATGTTATAATTGTATGACCAGGGGCCTGTTTCACGAAATTTTAACTAAGATACAATCCGATTTTAGTAATTCGATTGGATAGTATTAGATTGATTTTAGCGCTTAGCCAATCAGATTTAAGTATGTACTAAAATTTGGATTTTATCTTAAGTTAAAATTTCGTGAAACAGGCCCCAGCTTATGTTATAATTGTATGATCAACTTTTGTTTTGAAATGTGTATGCTGTCCACAGTGGATGCAATGATACAATAAAATATATCTATCTATCTATATGTTAGTCTAGAAGAAATTACTGTCTCGAACAGACGTATGGCGAACCGACTCTCTCTCTCTCTCTCTCTCCTCTCTCTCTCTCTCTTTTTTCCATGCGATGTGTGTCCAATCAGGGTATACAGTGAATATCCACATAAAATAAAACATTAGGCCATACCAAAAACAGAAAGGTAAAATTTAAAGTATTTATTATTACCTTATTCTACATATCTTTTTTTTGTGCGGGCATTCATTTTTATTTTTCATATTTTCATAGCAACAGGTTCTTATTTCATTTTTTTTATCTACCCGAACCTTTCAATTTTAACCGCTGTTTATTTCCAATCCATATATTTGAATAAAACTATTTTGTCTTATTTAAACCTTTCCAAGGCAGGTCATAAAGTATGGTACTTTTTGTTGTCCCCCGCCTTTCGAAGAAAGCAGGGGACTATAAAAATGGGTTCGTCCGTCCGTCCGTCCGTCTGTCTGTCTGTCCGTCTGTCTGTCACACTTTTTGGGACACAATAACTCTCGTTCTAATTGAGCTAGAATGTTAAAACTTAGTGTAGGTGTTTATTATGGCAATACCTTGATGGAGTTCGAAGATGAGCATTTTCCGCTTAGGGTAAGCAGAGATAAGCAATTTGATTGGTTGATGCTTTGGGACACGATAACTTTAGTTCTAATTAAGTGAAAGTGATGAAACTTGGTGTATAGTTTCATTACATCAATATCTTGACTAAGTTCGATAATGAGCATTTTCTGCTCAGGGTAAGCAGAGCGCTAAGCAATTTCATTGGTCGAGACTTTGGAACTGAATAACTCTCATTCTAATTGAGTTAGAATGTTCAAACTTAGTGTGAGTGTTTATTGGGTCAATGTCTTGATGGAATTTGAAGATGAGCATTTTTTGCTTAGTTTAAGCAGAGGCAAGCAATTTGATTGGTTGATGCTTTGGGGCACGATAACTTTAATTCTTATTAGGTGAAAAAAAGAAATTGGTGTGTAGTTTCATTACATCAATACCTTGACTGAGTTTGATAATGAGCATGTTCTGCTCTTGGTAAGATGGCTGATAAGCAATTTGATTGGTCGAGATTTTGGAACACAATAACTCTTGTTCTAATTGAGTTAGAATGTTCACACTTGGCATAGGTGTCTATTAGGTGAATACCTTGATGGGGTTCGAAGGTGAGCATTTTCTGCTTAGGGTAAGCAGAGATAGGCAATTTGATTGGTTGATGCTTATTAAGTTCTGATTAAGTGAGAGTGAGGACACTTGGTGTATAGCTTTAGCTTTATTACACCGATTTATTGACCAAGTTCGTTAATCAACTTTTTCTGCTGAGGGTAAGCAGAACGATAAGAAATCTGATTGGTTGATGCTTTGGGGCAAGGTAACTTTAGTTGTAATGAAGTGATAGCAATGTAACTCAGAACTCAGAGTATAGATTCATTTTATCATTACCTTGAGTCCTCGACTAAGTTCAATGTTGCAAGTTTTCTGCTTTGGCTAAGGGGCGATAAGCACTTTTATTGGTCAAGACTTTGGAACATAACTCATTAGGCGAATGTCTTAACTAAGTCAATAATTAATATTTTGAGCTAAAGCTAATATTTTGAAAAAAATAAATGTTCGATTAATTAATATGTGTCATCTTATTATTTTGGGATTTCGGCGGGGGACATCAGCCTCACTGTTGGCTTGTTTAGGTAGTCACCGCTAGGCTATAAATAGACCTCCAATGGCACTGTGCCAAACAACGTTTGTTGTAGTACTAGTAGTAGTTATTTTCGCATTTTTACTACAACAAAAATGATGTATGTGCATTTTGTACAACGAAGTTAAACTAGTTTAAGTGCTTGGTAGTATTACCCTTCGACCAGGCATCGTGATAGGACAGAAAATATCGATTAAAAAAAACGAATGGCGAATAACGTAAACGAATGGCAAATAACGTAAACGAGTGGCGAATAACTCTTTGCCATTCGAATGGCGAATATCCTCTGCCATTATTTAAACGGGGGAATATTTATATTTCTGCTCAGATAAAATCCCAACACGAAACGACGTGCAACGATTGACATCGGCGGTCACTTAAAATACAGATAAGACCCGATTGCTTACCAAACTTGTACTCGAGGCAAACACATTGTATTAATGATAAACACTCACTGTTTTTAGCACTAAGACTTCAAGGTGGTACTTGCCATTTCTGCACCTGTCGTTCATAATTAAATTGCATCCTGCGTAAATACATGGCTCAACAAGTGATTGTTCATAATTGCAGCTGAGTACCATATTAAAAACGTTTTGTATTCGATGAAATTTCCCCAAGCATATAAGTAGGACATTTGACCAACTAAAGCATTTGACTAATTACTATAAGTCAGATTTCTCAGTGCAGGATTTATGTCTGAATTGGAAACATCGGAAGTTTTGGATTATCTATCCAAAAGGTGAATTTCGTGAATATAGATGAACGCTACTATAATCAATGTGCAGGATTTATGTCTGAATTGGAAACATCGGAAGTTTTGGATTATCTATCCAAAAGGTGAATTTCGTGAATATAGATGAACGCTACTATAATCAATGTAAATTCAGCTGTAAGAACCCGATTTTGTTTTAAATAACGAATACACAATCTTATTACTATTTCGTTTCATTTGTCCTCCCAATTTTTACACTGCAATGGCGAACGATATCAAGGGTAAAACGAAACAATCTTGATACTTGATGTAGGTCAAACTGACGAATGCATTAATTGAAACAAAAACCAACTCTTCAGAGCTTTGGTAATATATATACCGTACTGGGTTTGATTAAATAAAAAAAAACAGAACAATATCAAAGCCTACTAATTCAATTAATTGAAGATCTGGGGAATACAACAGCTCATGAATTTACTTCGTTATAACCACATTAATATTGGATCATTCTCCCTAAATTTAATTAATCGTGTAAAACCATGGGGCTGTTATAAAGACAATGCTGTCACGTAAAAGCTGGGATTATTTGATTATTATTCACAATGGAAGTACACAAATAATTACTTACCGACACAGTATGGGACTTCGCCCATTGAGAAAATGTCGGCATGATCTGATTGTAGTACATATAACAAAAGAAGCTGGGCCAAAAATTAATTAAACTACCGTAAAGTTGAAAACATGGTGAATGTTTCAAGGACTCGATGCTTTGAATACATGTGTGTTTAGTGTTATAAATATGTACAACCTTCGAGTGTATTAATTACAGGTATGGTCGAGTTACCTTAATATCATCCTCGCACAACGCCCTGGAAAATACCACGAAGCGAGCTCCAGCAGTGTGCGAAAGGGGTAAACACAGTAGCAACTGTTAACGACCTGTTTGGAGAATTTCGTGGACGGGAAGGGTGCCCTAGAACTTTTAGCCTGTTCAAAAGTTTCCCGTCCTGCAATTGGGCGGAATTTCCGTACTCCGACCCTAGTAAGGACACGTTACTACGTGACACTGTGGCGATTTGTTTTCTTCAGGGACTTCAGCTGTTCCCCATCATCTACTGGTGCAGTGTGGAGATCTACAGGGTCCCGGGACACGTTTAGGGAAGATCAGCAAGGTGGGCCTGATCTGGCTTGCCTTCAAGGAAGCCGTAGCTTGGGCATCTACTTTGAAGCTTTGAACGGGAGTAGGCAATGGTAAGAACGCGCTGGGTTTTTATAGCCCTCCAGCCAGGACGGGATTGCATACTAGAAGCACGTTCAAACACACTCAGAACGAACGGAGTTGACGGGTTACAAACAAGTTAGAACCAGTTGCGGACGTATGGGAACGAGGTAAAACTTGTTACGAGGTAAAACTACATCACGTCTGCCATTGAAACAAGTGACGTGGCTACCATCCCAAGCTTAGCCGTGAAAAGGAGTGAATTCGCGTCTCGACCTTTTGAGATTTCTCCTAGTCGTCTCACTTCCCAATAAAAATACCCTTACGTGCAAGTAAATTATTGAGGTAGGCTACAGTTGTACCATATGTATCGAGTGTACGATAAACCCCATTTCTCCCACTATCTCTCTCTCTTAAACAAATCGATCAAATTTATGTCTTTATTCTGACATATATATATATAGAGAGAGAAAATTAAAAAATGGCAAAAGAAAACTACATATTTTCAGTTAGCGCTTTCACAACTTACGTTGCTCGTCAGACTTTTAATATTACCACTAATCAATAAATAATAGATACATATTATATATTATATATATTAAAATTAAAATATAAGAGAAAAAACACTAAAAATTAAAAATTTGGCTAGTTCTTTCATCGTTATCAAACGAATCGTCAGGCCATTTTTAATGCGTTACAATGCTGTTACAATAACGCATTAAAAATGGCCTGATATATATATATATATATATATATATATATATATATATATATCAGGCCATATATATATATATAAATAAATAAGATGTTTGAAAAGAAAACAAACTACATATTTCAAGTTAGCGCTTTCAGTTCCATCGGAACCTCCTCAGACTTTTTAATATGATAGCGTTATATAAACACAAATAATAACAATAGAAAGACGTCACATCCGACGTTTACAATAAATGTTGAGTATACTACTGTTATTAATAATTTAAGTTGAAATTTAGTTACATACACAATGAAATATACATTTGCAATGAAATATATTTATAATTTTAAACTACACCAGTTAAACTTTAACATTAAGTTCGGGGTTGTATTTCCGTATAAACATGCTTTCTTTTATTTCTAATAGCGCTTGATTTGCTACATTTAATTTGTACATAGGGAAAACAGTGTATCTACCTCCGCCACAACGATCTAGATGTTCGCTCAAAGGAATAGTTCTATTTTCTGCGTTTTTAATTTGTGAACGATGGAGGTTCATTCGTCTACTTAATTGCAATTCTGTTTTCCCTATGTATCTGCAGTTACAACCTGCGCATATCATCAAATAGATTACATTATTATATTTACAATTCATATTTTGTTTGATTGTAAATATTTGGTGATTTGTGACAAATCACCAAATATTTACAATCAAACAAAATATGAATTGTAAATCAAATAATGTAATCTATTTGATGACAAATCACCAAATATTTACAATCAAACAAAATATGAATTGTAAATCAAATAATTGTAAATTCATATTTTGTTTTATTGTAAATATTTGGTGATTTGTGACAAATCACCAAATATTTACAATCAAACAAAATATGAATTGTAAATCAAATAATGTAATCTATTTGATGATATGCGCAGGTTGTAACTGCAGATACATAGGGAAAACAGAATTGCAATTAAGTAGACGAATGAACCTCCATCGTTCACAAATTAAAAACGCAGAAAATAGAACTATTCCTTTGAGCGAACATCTAGATCGTTGTGGCGGAGGTAGATACACTGTTTTCCCTTTGTACAAATTAAATGTAGCAAATCAAGCGCTATTAGAAATAAAAGAAAGCATGTTTATACGGAAATACAACCCCGAACTTAATGTTAAAGTTTAACTGGTGTAGTTTAAAATTATAAATATATTTCATTGCAAATGTATATTTCATTGTGTATGTAACTAAATTTCAACTTAAATTATTAATAACAGTAGTATACTCAACATTTATTGTAAACGTCGGATGTGACGTCTTTCTATTGTTATTATTTGTGTTTATATAACGCTATCATATTAAAAAGTCTGAGGAGGTTCCGATGGAACTGAAAGCGCTAACTTGAAATATGTAGTTTGTTTTCTTTTCAAACATCTTATTTATTTATATATCACCTGAGAGCTGTTACCACAACTTTTTTATATATATATATATATATATATATATTAAAGTAGATAAAGTACAAGTACTTCTTTGTTTACGGTAGATAAATGCATAAATAAATAAAATATACGTCCAGGTAAGAAAATCTTCCACTTTACTTCATAATGACATACATTAAATTATAAGCTAGCTATCTGCCTTCTAAGGGCGTCTTCAGATATTAATAATGTATACAAAATATTATATATATATATATATATACACCAAATCATAAGCTTACTTTTTAACCTTAATGGGAAAGAAATAGGGTTTAGCGTCTCCTCGACACAGACTGGATGACCTGGCGCCTGATACGTTCGGGCATTTTTATGCGCGAACTCTTAGGGGTTTTTACTGGCATGCGCACAGGTACTATTGATTTTTCTTTTACAAGTACCAAAATCGGGGATTTCGTGCGGTGGAATCAGGGAAAAAGTCTGCACTAACTCGATTTAGGGCCAGATGAAAATTGTGATAATTGTCAAGTACATGCTATATTTATACTAATAATTGTGAAGTTAACATAAATTTAATATTGGCGAAATCACCACATGCCTTCATTCTATGCAAAGAGTATGTTGTTTGTTACATTTTGATTTAAAGCAAAATGCAGAAAACATAATGGACAGGGTAATATACAGAATTTCGGAAATCTATTTATGGTAAAGGGAGTTATCTCCCTTATGAAAAATATCAATAATTATTGATAACAGTATCAGGCGTATTTAAGTTTAACCTTTTTTCAGATACTGTAATCAAATATTGTTTCAACTATTGCTTTCCCTCTCCGTCAAAACGGCTGGACATTGTCCTTCCAGCCAATTCCCATCCCGTCCGTACAACTAACAGAGCGATACATGTACATATCTAATGTATGTAGTGTAGTAAATGTGAAAATCTAGCAAAAGACTGTTAAAGAAACCCAACTTGATGTTTATACATGTAGTGACAGTGATGATGATAATGACTTACTTTGGTGACATTTAAAGTGCAGGGTACCTACGTAATTTTTAATTTTTAATGATTGTTTTACGTCAACATTTTTAATAATACACAATTATAGATATTATTTCAGTTTTAATGTTTGTAATTCGGCCTTAAAAATCTGAAACAGAGGTTTACAGCTAGCTGTAGTAAAAATAACGTAGGGTCTAACTCATAGGGTATGTTGGTGTGGATTTATGTTTTAGTGGAAAAAATCACGTGATTTGAATGTGATTTACAAAACTTGTGCGTCATACAGCATAATCAGTCAACACGCACCTGAAATACTGTTACCAATTGCAGACATAAATATATAGCATTCACTTGACAATTGTCATAATTTTCATCTGGCCCTAAATCGAGTTAGTGCAGACTTTTTGCTTGGGACTATCTGGATTTGTGTTCCTTGTAGCGGAATTGTGTTTCTAAGCAGGCTAGAAATTTTGCTGCAGGGTAATATGCGCAGTTGGACATTCACTTACGCACTGATGTTTTGCATCTCAATTAAAATGGCGCTTGAAAGCAAAGTGTACACGACGTCGGTGGCTGATTTTGAAATTATCTTACATTATACTGCATATCACTATCAGTAGCCCAAAGATAGCAAGATTTATTCTGATTCAGATGGGCCAATAAATTTGTGTTTGTAATATCGAAGGCTGTGGATAATTTTGAGTCAGCCCTTTGATGTAGTCAATTGTATCGTTTGTCCTTCCTTCGTGTTGTGTAACTGCCATACATTACCCAGCAAAATGACACGATTAATTATTAATGTGATATATATGCGCTTTTAATATACTTAGACGGTATTTATTCCTACAACAGATGAACTTCTTGTCTTAAAAAAACCCAATATGTTTTACAAATTTGACATATGGTTTTTCTACCGTTCAGGATTATTTTCCATATCTACCAATGATACCTAACGCACCGCAAACGGGAGTGATAACCAGATATTGTTTTATTCTATCAAGCATTCTTATTTCCTCTTTAATGTTCTGTATTAGTATGTGACCTGAAAGCCAAGCGCTGATCAAATTTACAACTTTTCACATTTAGCTTTCGAGGAATAGATTTAATAATAAACGATGAAAGAGATTGAAACACGATTAGTACAAGATTTTACCTAATGCCGAAATATAACATTCACTCCATTAAATTCTTAAATCGTTGGCTTTGAGCAAGAATGTCGAAAGTGATATTTTGAGAAGAGAAAATGGAGAAGATTGCATTTAAAGATTCAATTTAAAATGCAGATTCCTTGTCATTATTTATTTAATAATTAGATTCATATCTCTGAATTTGAATATATTTCGAGTGACTGGGTGATGTACGGGTCGTATAATTATATCCACTACGACATTTCGCTCCAACAAATTTCGGCCTAGACGTTTGGTGCAACATTGTCGTAAGTGCTGCAAGTAACCAAAACTCATGTTGACTCAATCGATAAAAGAGAAACAGACTCGACCAAGTACATTTTAATGTTAAGAATTAATATAAATATTATAGTATCACATTTTGTGGAAATATGAACAAGATAAACTTCATTAACACATTTCGGGCTAGATGTTTGGTGCAAAATTGTCGAAAGTGCAGGAAATAACCAAACGCTCACATTGACCCAATAGATAAAAGATAAATCCATAAACAATTATACAAATTAATAATTATTATAACCATACTTATACTTCTCACTTGGATACTTAATCTACAGGTAATTGTCTATATAATTTTGACAATATTTTGGAAGATACCCAGACAATTTCAATTTCAGTAAATCCGCTCGTTTCTGAACATCAATGTTTAGCTGAGAATTGTATGCATAAGAATTTAGATTAACCGGTTGACCATATTTTCTGTAGGCCTTTTTACAATACCTTTCACCAATTTCATCATCAAAAGTCACTTAAACATCATTGTTGTCTATTGAGTAAGATTTTAGATTAACCGGTTGACCATATTTTCTGTAGGCCTTTTCACAATACTTTTCACCAATTTCATCAGCAAATGTCACGTAAACATCATTGTCGTCTATTGAGTAAAAAATAGGAAGTGTTGATATACATCTGGTAATGAAAATGTCACAACCTTTCACTGGCGACAATTTTGCACAAATTAGATTTCTGGTTTCCATGACAACATAACAGGTAAAACCCTGCTCATCTGGAAAGTTGGTCATCAACTATCAATAATATATAGTAACATGAAAATTGCAAATTGTTGCCCAAACCCAACGAAATGATAATCTTTGATTTCTCTTGAATAAAACAAAAAAGATTTTTTAAAGTCAATGACACGTAACCAGCGACTGATCAATTTATTTGTTCGTATCACAACATTATACGTGCGATATGAAGATTGCAATTTATGAGTGACTGATGATCAGAATCAGAAACAAAAACCAAAACAAATGTCGCTGACCTTTTTGCAAACTGATAGATAACCTTGAACAAAACACACACTTTCCCATATTACAGACATGTTGATACATTTATATATTAATGTATACAATCCATAGGCAGTATAATACTCGAACATTGTTTTGAAAGTTTTGAGTGGTAATGATATATCTGCTTTATATATATAAATAAAAAGTTTTTGATAATGATTTGTCGGTGAGAAAAAACTCACAAAAGATACTTGTTTTCATCACCTCGGTAACGCCGCAGACTAACGTAAATTTAAAGAAACCCGGAAACCCACTGGTAGATGATGAAATAGGCACATCATGGGCGACAGCAATTGGCTATAATCAAGAAACCGACAACGCCTGATTGATATATCAAGCATTGATTCTTGTACACCGTCGTTTAATATAAACAATTAACGCATTCTTTGAGCGATGATCAATCGACTACGTATATAACCAGTGGTTGCCAAGCAAGATAAACCCACGTTTTGCAAGAGAGTCCACAACCTTTATATACTTTTACACTGTTTGCGTACGATTTACACTAATTTGAACTCAACCATAATTATTGTGCAAGGGCGATATATTTAAAGGGACCAGAAGCTAAAATTGCAAGGAATCTAGATCTGTATGCTATAAACATACCTTTCAAGTTTAAACACTATCATCGGATAAAAACTGTAAGCCCTAGAGTGTCCACAAGCTAAAAACATGATTTTTCGTACAATCAGAGGCCCTAATCAATGTAGTCACGGTCCAATACATGCCAATATCGAAAGGAACCAAGATAAACCTATATTTCAAGTTTCGTCAAAATCGGATAACAAGGGGGTCTAGAGCACAAGTGATCTAACTACCTACCATTTTAGTTGGTTGTTAGATCACTTGTGACCTGCAAATTGTTGAAGAGCGGACAGGAGCGACGACAATATTAGTCCATATTAAAATGTAGGTGTATAAAAATAACCATGTCATGCTTTGTAGCCTAATAAATACCCACAACAGACAGTGATGAAGATATATCCTCGGTATTGAAAAAATGCCTACGTTGCATCGCAAATAAATAACCGGTCAAATTGCAGTAGGTTAAATACTCATGCAGGGTTGGCTTTCGAAATTAAGCGAACGATTATGGATGTATATTGTGTTTCGCTAAACTAAACACCAAAGTGGATTTCAACCGATAAAATATGCGCGGTTAAGTTAACTTGGGCGATTGATAGTACGAACATGTATACCGAGTTACTACTTTATCATGTCGTGGCAAAGACTGTTCTAAATCGTTCCTGGCGAAAAAAGTCCCCTCTGATCAGTTGTCTGAATCAATAAGGCACTTGTTTGAGATGCTAGTCACTCTGTCGACAATTTGATTTCTATTTCTTCAACCCAGTGAATGAAAACAATGCAAAACAGATCAAAATTACTATTAGTGATATCACTTATCATGAGTATGACCGGAGGACCCAAAGCCATGATTTAATAGCATTTCGCTTTCTCGAAAACAAGATGGACAAACACATAAACGAAAACAGGGTTTAAATTAAGTTAGACGGTTACTGATGTAAAGGTTCAATGAGTTTCGTGACGAAGGGATATACTATATGTGATGACCTTTTTGACAGTTTAAAAAAACAGATTGATTTTGAGAAAAATGTCCAGTGTATCCAATTTGACATTACTAACAGTTCAGCTTCCACCATTCACATTTTTGGTGTTATTTCTTCGTTTTGTTATAAAAAGGAAGAAATTTATCCCAACCTTATAATTTACACGATGATCATTTGGTTTTCACTTGGATAATTATACCTCATATAATTTTCTCGTATAGTAAAAATAATACAGTGTAACAAGATCGTTTTCTGATATTGATCTCGGTAATATGTTATGTAGACACTTGGGATATATCAAAGCCAACCAATAACTCACTCAAACGAAAAGAAGGAAATAATTTAATAAAATAAAGCACAAATCTCTCCACTTAGATAAAACAGACGAACACTCTTACACGCAGTACATTAAGCACAAGTCTTGTTAACGAAGTATACAAATGATATGGTTTAGTATACAGATGATTAGTTCAAGAAACAACAACGAAATTCACTGTTCACGCTAAACGAGAACTAAACACACTTTCTCTCTTTTTTTTTTTACAGAAGTATCCCAATAATGCGCCTTCGTTAACAAGTTTAACAGATTTAATCCATTTTTGTCTGAAAAAAAATTCCTAGAAGAATTTTTATCATCTCCATATTGTTTTGATCCAATTTTGTCTGAAAATAAATTCCTAGAAGAATTTTCATCATCTCCATATTATTGTTTTGATCCTAAATAGGTATTATCTTAAATTAAGCCACTTTTTTTCAACAATTCGCCATGAATTTCACCTCCAACGCTTTAGAAGCACCAATTTGGTTCGTATTGTTGTTAGTTGTCATTTTCTATAAATCAAGTTCTGTCAATCCATGATATAATTTTTATAAATATCAGAATCACAAAGACTAATTGAAATTTTTTATTAGATATCGTTGCTCCATTTGCTGAAATATTACTACCTGAAACATAATTTGAAAATTGGTTGACAGTTATTCATAATTTATTGAAATATTTTCTAGAGTTGACCAGGATGTCACTAATCAAAAGAAGTCATTATAACGATTGGATGGCTGACGCGATCAAATGATTCTACAAAGCATCTTTTTCTAGAACACCGAATGCAATTTCCCATTTATACACATGGCGATCGTTTAGCTGATACCTTCCAGCAATAAAGGTATATGGTTTTGGGGATAAATTGTTTGTGCAAATACTCTAATTAAACGCCCTTTACCAAGAAAGGTAGATTGACATTGACAGACAAGGAAGTGTCCGAGGGGTAGACAAGGAAGTGTCCGAGGGGTCGACAAGGGTTGTCCCATATTTAATCGTTTGTGGGTAATTGTGAGTATTTACAAGGAAATTTAAATTTTTTATACAGATCAGATCAAAATTTTAGTTGTTTGGGGGTCCAAAAGGTCCTGCAAACTAAAACAAGAAATGAACTCTGTAAGTAATGTACAGAAACGGCTAAAATTCGACAGGCTTTTGCATTTTACTAATTCATTCAGATGATAACTTTTGTCATTCGAACTTTCACGGGTTCAACAAAGTAAAACCAGGCCACAACTCTAGAAGTAACTGATGGAAATTATTTGAAATTCAATGGAATTTTCGTTTCACTAATTAAATGAAGAAAATCAATTTCATACAGATCGGGTAATATATATTGTCGATAGGGTGTTCATAGTGTAAAAACAGGGTCATAATTCCAGACGTAATTAACGAACAAGAATTGCTGAAATTCGATAGGATTCCAAATAATGCATATGGATTTCATACAGCTCGGAAGATTACTTTTGTTGTTAGAGCGTTCACAAGGTTCAACAAAATAAAACAAGGGCCATCACTTCAGAAGATATTTACGGAAATTATTGAAATTAAATAGAATTCTTAAGCTCACTGATGTAAACAACGTATATTTATTTGAAATCAATCCGGACGACGGACAGGTTCGACGGCAATACACAACCACGTTGCCATGTGGGCGTATAAAAGTAAAGTTAGCTAATAAAAAGAATGATGATAGGCTAGTTTATATTTTGCCTTCTTGGTCAATGGCCACCCTCAATGTATTTTTAAGATTAAACTTAATTCAGTTTTCAAACTAGAGTTCAGCTTTAATGTGTCACAATGTCTTGTAATATCAGTATCACAACCGGAAAGCTGTTCTGACGTCTGCTAACAATCGCCATGAGTTGCTATACCAAATTGTTAGCTATTGTAACATTAAGATGTCAATGAAAAGGGGAAAAAATCGAAACTCACAAATTTTGTCTAATTTATCTTTCCATAGGTAAGTTGTTTGTTTGAGACTGTCTGCGTGTTGGGCATCCAAATGATCCTGACATTTATTAAGTATAGTTTCTAGACAGATGGGTACTTCCATCAGGTTCCTGAAATGTAAATTAGTATATGTACTGTAAAATAGAGCCAATTATGATAGGTTGTTGACATAGTTTGATTTAATTAAATAAATCTTGTCAATAACATGTCAAAAGCAAAATCAACATTATTTTCCGGGATCTATTCTTTGCCTTCTAGTTTGTTTTAATCGCTCGATTATAATATGTCAACCGCCTGCCAACATACTTGTAACAATCTGGTATAATGACTTTAGAAAAACAACCGAGCCAAAATACATTCTTGAAATGTCCAAACTATCACTTTGTACGCTAATCTCCAACCGGACTAAAAACAAACAACAGCCTAATTCTTCTCCACACATTCTTCCCATTTGTCTTTTAGAATAACTGGACTTTTTACGCTTATCTCCAACTGGACTAAAAACAAACAATAGCCTAATGTAGGATTCTTCCCCGCACATTCTTCCCATGTGTCTTTTAGAAAAACTGGACTTTGTGTTCATGCCCCTTAATTATATTCCAGTTAATGTATTCTTTGCTTCGTGCGTTTTACAATTGGCAAAGTGCCGATATAAGCTTTGCCTTGAATTGAAATGTGCAGAATGCATTGTTAATTGTTAAAGTATTCATTTTCCCATACCAGAACAGACAGACGTGCAAACAATTCTGGTTTCTTTCACCCAGACGAATATTCCATCAAGTCGAAGCAAGTTTAGATTAGTTGTAATTCCAAGAATCTGACGGGCTATGTGGTTAAATATACCGTCACAAAGTTCAGTGGACATATGTAAAAGATAGGTTACCAGGCAATGAAACATACGCCCATAACAAGGGTTGTCGCATATTATTTTTCTTTTGCCAGCATTGGAAACATTTACATACAAGACACCAATGTCTGATCCCGAGAGAATCTGTTTGACTTCTAATAGCTGTCCTACACTAACGTTTAATTCACAAAACATTTTATATCAAGGGCGTTAACAAAATTTTTCAATATGATCAAGAGTGATAATTCTGGTAGTATTTGTCGGAAATCGATAGTATTCTTCATCTCATGGCCGTAAACTGTGTATAGTGTTAAGATACTAAATTTAGCCTTTAGAGCACCCACAAGATATTGCAGTAATAATCAGAAATTGTTTAAAATCAACAGGATTCTTCGACTTATGACCGTAGTGAATCGTATATTAACTCTGACCCCTAGAGCGCCCACAGGCGATTGTGGACGCCGGACCGACTTACGAATGGGCGGGGTGATGGCAACATACACCCACATTTCAATGTGGGCGTATAATAAAAAGTCCCGACCAGTTCGTAAATTACCATTGGTATATCAAAGGATTGGCGGTTGTGTTTATCTTATGCCAACCCAACATACAACATGAATTTTCTATTTAACTTACTTGCAAAACCGCTCTACTTTTTGTAAATCTTTGCCAACAGTCATATTGCCTAGTCTCCCAGTACACGCTTGCATCTGTTCTATAGCATCCTGTGGACATTGGCCACATACTACATCTAACATCACTGGAGTAAAAAATATTTGAAAAATGGAGAATAAAAATATTTACCAAATCTCACTTATGACACAGTTAGTGTTAATGGACCTTTGTTTTCATTCGCGCACTCTTAAATGATAAAATTTATTAAAAGAGGTGGATAAATCACCGATATAACTACGGTAATTAATAACTTTAAAATTGTTGGTATCTGGTTAGGAGCAATTCTTATATTTGTCACTGTTAGAGTGTAGAATTTCTCATAATTTGGTTACGAATCGAGACTGTCAGTTCGCAGAGTGAGCCAACAAAGAGCTGTGATTGGCTCGTTTTTGGTTCTTATAGCGGTGATACAGATATATGATGAGATGCGACCAGTTGATGGCAGTGAACGTAAATCCCTAGTGGGCCCCGATGGTATCGTTCTGTTTTACTCCATTAACTCTTGGGTCCAAAATCAAATTATCCACCCTTGATATAGTCTCGGTCACCCAGAACCCCCTAGTCTTCAACGTACGGAGGGTCTGTGTCCGTTGTAAATGTTTGACGAAAATTACTGGATAATCTACCACATAAAAAACAACTCCCGGTTACGCATGGGCAATGGAACCTTTTGCCAAACTTCTAAAGTCTCGGTAAGTGATAGATATTATGATGCTGGGCCGATTTTGCTAGATTCTATAAAGCGAGGCAGAAATATATCCCACAATTCACTTGGCACATCTATTATTAGAAACATATAGAGACGAGAAAATAGAATGAATTAATCGCGATGAAGAATTAAGAAGATTGTGGGAAGCCATACGTCTGATTCATGACGAGAGAAAATTACCATTTCAATTAAAACTTTTACAAACAAAATTTTAGAGAGTGTCATTGTTGACAAGCGAGATGTTTTCGTCAAATTTTGAGGACCCATCCACACTAATATTCGTAGAATATTTGCTTGGATGATAGAGACTACCCTTGATAAGTGTTCCAATTTTTGTCGACCAATCAAAACATTCTATTAATTGTCTATAAAGAGGTAGTGTATGGACAAAGGGATGTACTTCGCATTAATTGCAACCAAAATCGCCGAATTGTGATTGCGAACTTTGTCAAAATATTATATGACCTCGTTTTGTGAGCATATTAAATTTCTTGAAAAAAATTATCATAACCGAGCGTACAAGCTACTATATGGTGGTGAACATAAACAATTGACGCTAAGACTGACTTGTAAACTGTTTTTTGATTGGTTCACAGGCGGCCAATGAAATCACCAAGGTCATATAATTACAAGTCGTGAAAATCCGATGAATGGACCCAGGGTTAAAGGATTAGAACGGAACGATATCACTGGAGATACCGTGGATGTAGTGGTAGTAGTTCACACCTTAAAAGGACCAAAGTCCGTAACTCACAATCCTCCAAATATTCGACATCGAAAACACGAATTATTGGTCAAATTAAACAAATATTGATGATGTAGACTTACCGGGAAAACATGAGCTTCTGATATACTCTATATAAGATAAAATTCTGATATCCTCTATTTAAGATAAAATTCTGATATCCTATATTTAAGATGAAATAATATTTTTTAACATTTTTGTACACGAATCGTATGCCATAGTGCGTCTCAGCATCAATAAAATTGTTATAAGGCACTGGGAGCACGAGGCTAAAATATCCCAGAAGCCAATGTGATTGTTCATATCCTGGACGCGGATTCTACATAAATTTTGTAGTAAAGAAGTATTGTACATGGTCCATGGTAAAACATGACAATATTATCTGAACTGGGGAGCATGCGCAAAAAATACTTCCTGTATAGACTGAAATAACCAGACACTAGCAATCGCCCATCGATTGGGATACCTCGCGTATTTCGCCGAACATAACTTTTTTGAATTTAGAGTAAAAACGGAAAAAAGATAGGTGGCCAGGCAACGAAACATACGCCCACAGCAGCTAAATCGTCCGGGCAGTCAACAAGAGTTGTTGCAGATTTTACTTTTTTCGGTAATGAAACATTTATAATACACTAAAATCTGATTACAAGTAACAACTCATTATGTAAAATCATTCGAATTCGTTTGGCTTTAATAAAGTTCTCCTCCATGCTGTTCAAGTTATCAAAATTCATTGAAACTCAATATACACTGTGTAATAGGATATTAACTTTAGCCTCTAGAGCGTCCACAAAATTTTGAAAGTGATCAAGGGCCATAACTCTGTCAGTAATTATCGGAAACGCTGAAAATCAATAGGCTACTTCGTCACATGACTTTAAACACTGTGAATACATTTAAAGTCATTCGGTTATTAACTTTAGCCTCTAGAGCGTCCACAGGAGTTTTTGAAGTGATCAAGGGCCATAATTCTTGACAGTAATTATCGGAAATAGATGAAAATCAATAGGCTTCTTCGTCTCATGACCTTAAACACTGTGTATAATTTTTTAGTCAATCGGATATTAAATTTGGCCTCAAGAGCATCCACAAGAATTTTTGAAGTGATAAAGGGCCATAACTCTGACAGTAACTATCGGAAATTGCTAAAAATTAATAGATTTCTTCGTTTCATGACCTTAAACACTTTGTATAAATTTACAGTCAATCTGTAATTAACTTTAGCCTCTAGAGCGTCCACAAGATTCTTTGAAGTGATCAAGGGCCACAACTCTGATAGTAATTATCGGAAATTGCTATAAATCAATAGACTTCTTCGTTTCGAGCAATTGTGGACGCCGGACCGACGGGGGCGACGGCAATATACGACCACATTTCAATGTGGGCGTATAAAAATTGAATGCAAATCAGGTAAACACATTCATATTACATTATTATTATTATATGTGTTGCTACCCATTAAAATTTGTGTCCATTTCTAGGTCCAAAATGTTATCGACTTAGCTCCTATAATCTATGCGTAATATGTACTCCGATTGATTATTTAAATGTATTATCCAAAAAATATGTAATGATCGATTACATTTCAGTTACTTTTCAATTACATTTTATGGCACATATTGATATGTCTAACTATGACATGTCTCAAAGTTTAGCACCAAAGAAGTTCATTAATTATAACTACACAAATCCAAAATATTGAATTGTTTTTTTAAAGTGGCACATCGGGGCTTTAAAGAAGCATTGTGTAAGATTTAATTGTTCTAAAATAAATAATGCAAAATTAATATATTGCAAATTTCATTCAAATTACTGTATTCTGAGCGAAGATATTAGCCTTTGAAGGTTTGCCAAGACGTGTGCACTGTAAACACCACAGAGCTTCCCCATTTTAAATTAATTCATTATCTGACCGAATCGTTCTAATCTACTTAAAATCGGACCAATCCGCCGCCCCCCCCCCATCCGAGTTGATTTTGGTCTTGGCATGTTAATATTATATAGTTTATATGACATTTCATGCCTAAAGAAAGACTTGCAAACAACAGATTTATCTCTGGCATAATGCCTGCATAAGTAATGGTATAAATAACGATGTCCAGTCTGTAATCACGTGTAGAATTAACATACTGTGATATACCTTGCGGAAACGCCGATCCACTTACTGTGAGAGGAAATTAAACATGTGAACGTAAACTGAAAAGCCCATATCATTTACAGTTTATTTCAATCAACCTAAAACCCATGAATCCGTTTTAATAACAACAATAACAAAAGGTAATACTACATCAATTAATATCAGTGAATATTGGTTGTCGAGGGGGGGGGGGGCATACATCCGACCAAAGGGTAATCACCAGAGGGCCACACGCATTAGTGGTTTGGTGTAGTCCACAGAGTCTTCGTCTCGGCCTCATTTCGAAAGCAATTGTATACGTTGTAACCTTACAGATTTCTTGGACAAAGACAATGCGAAAATCTCGTTTATATCATTTATTAAAGAGAAATATGTGAACTAGAACAGAAATAAAGCAAACGAAAATGAAAATCAACTATGTGCCATATTAGTAGTTGATATTATTGTCAGTTATGTCATCATTCGAGTATGTAGTTTTTTGCATAGGAGCATACATGATAGTTGATCAACAAACAGTAGATATTGATTAGTCAGTTAGACGTCATCCAACACATTTACCATTTGCGTTGTTTCCTTGCATAGGTATTTATGACGACGTCGTAATCAATGTCTATATCGCGATGTATCATGATTCATGAGGAGAGCGAGTCCCGTCAGGCGTTCCTCTCCCATTGACGAGAGGAGATATGTTTTCAGCGTACGAAGTCGACTGAACGAACGTTCACACTCGCATGACGTAACCGGTAGAGTGGCCAGGATTCTCAAGATCACGATTATATTTGGGAACATCATGTCGTGGACGTTCGTTAATGTCGTAGTAACCGAATAAGGTATCTCTCCAGACCATGCCGCCCATTTGGCCTGCCAGCACTCTAGCTCTGCCTGCAAGGTATGGATTGAAGGGATGTCATCTACCATCTGCTCGGCGAACTTGGTAACCTTGTTCATCCAGTCATCGTGCTGGGCCATCACTGATGGAATTATAGGAATCCGAGCGACAGCTATTTCTGGGTCGGACCGAAGCTGGAATTCATCTGCGTTGTGAGGTGATCCATGAAAGGAATTGCCATTGATGCGCGGAAATAGGCCTCGGGTGTACTGGCCTCCATATTTTCTCGATGCGCCTGTCGTTTACATAGCCTTGGGATCCTTGACTCGTTCGCACCTACTTTCTTCGCTATATCAGACGCCTGCGCGAACCATTCCACACTCACTTCGTCGATAGTTGTACGGCTCCCTGCCAGGGCTGTGATTACGTGGTCAATATTCGTCATGGCCGAAACTATGTCCAAAGAGGTACCCTGTAGGGATACGGTCCAAGATTTCACATAAGCAAGTCCACGGAGACAAACGATGAACGCGTAGATGAAGTCAAACTGAGTTATTGATGCCAGCAAGCACCTTGCCTTCGTCAGAGTTTCTTGGTTCCATTTTGAGGAATCATCCTGAATGGAGCGCATGGTTTCCACAACAGCTTCATACTTATCATGAAACGTCTCCAAAGCTTCGTACCGCGCTGCCCACCTGGTCTTGCAGAGATCGACCAGTTTCTTCTTCTTCGTTTCGGGACAAATTTCCTCGATGATGTCTTCCAGTTTCCGTGATCGCCTCGGTGAATATTTAAAGAATATACATATCTCCAAGAGGACTCCCACCACGTTCCTAAATAGCAGGTAAACCGCAATCGGACATATTTGAAAGTTTGAGGATGTGTGAATTACCATGTACATACAATGCTGCAGGGTACTGCCTGGTAATGATAGCAGCACATCCATTCAAACAACCAGACATGTTCCCGGCCCCGTCGTAGGCTTGACCCCGTACCAGATTCAGGTTAAGGCAAAGGGAGATCAATTTAGTCTTGATTTTATCCGCTAGTGCCTCTCCTGTAACTTCCTCACACGAAATGAAACACAAGAAGCCCCCCCCCCCTGGATTCGCGCCTGGTTAGGGCATATATTCTTCTAAAACGATATTGTATCTTACAGCTGGACTCCGGTTACAAAAATACTAAAATAATTAAATAAAAAAAAGGTAACACCCCCAAGCCGCCATACTTGTTTCCAATTTATGAAATAAATATGGCGGACATGGAGGCTTTGACCTGCAAAGGTTAGTCGATTTCACTTCCAGTTTGTTTCTTGTCAAACAGCTGTACACGTCCGGCCTTATTCTCTACACACGCTTGACTGATTGCTCCATTTTGTTTCCCAACAGTCAGTATACCAATTATTGAAGATTGCAAAATGTTTGATCCGGTAAGCCTGTAAAAAATTATATGAACTGCGTCTACTACAATATTATAGCCTAAGCTTTACTCTATTTATATTATTATTGCCGCCCGAAAAGTTTAGTTATGTCCCTTTGTCGTTTTCGTAAACAAACATCAAACATGACTTCTTGTAATAATCGAAACTAAACTACAAGAAAATCTAATCTAAACTATCTGTTTATTGCATAGTATTAGTTTAATGGGCGTTCTCGCTAGAGATAAAGGGACATAATTTATAGGCGAGGCGGTCCAACGTGACCACATTGTTTACCCTATAGCACAGTTTCCCTTTGTATTCATTACGAACTTATGTGTTGACAAACGTTAGTTTTTGTTGTTAATACGGAATTTAATACTGATACGGTTCTCTTACCATCGATAACGTCACGTGGAACTGAGTTTGTACTAGCGTCACCTGGTGGGAATTCCTTCAGCGAGGACGCCAATTACACTGGACATTATGCTGCGATAACTTGTTTGGTGAATTACAGAATTACATATTATGTGTAAGATATCCACAAGAAGGCGTGGCAATAATAATAATAATTTGAAGAAAATGATAGTTTGTGTAGGTGATTTTATTTTGTTTGAATATTTCAGGTTGGTGTAAGCCATATCTTTTTGAATATTTTGTTTTAGAGTAAAGCTTAGGCTATTATTGTAGTAGACGCAGTTCATATAATTATTTACAGGCTTACCTGATCTGACATTTAGCAGTCTTCACAAGAGAGAGAAGGTTTAACGTCCATTCGACAGAAACTAGGTCATTTCGGGACTAGCACATGGTCCAATTTTTATTTCAATATTTGCTTTCGCTTAGGGGTCTTTAGCAGTGGGAGGAAACCGGAGGACCCGGAGAAAACCAACGAGGTTGAACAGACGATCCTGCTCCTTGTCCCGTACACCCGGGGAATCGAAAACACGTCAGTTGACTCAATGACAACCTTACGATACAGCTTCCAGCAATGCTTAGATATAATGTATTTGGGGACAAACATATTTCCCGGTTGTCTTTGTTCTCTTCCAATGAACCTAAAAAATATCACCCACATTGTTTTTGCAGTATAAAATACATTTTAATATGTGACACATGGCCAATTTATATTTGATATTGCCTGAATATAAATTTAGAATAATGGATTTGAAATCTGTCATTTCCGGTTCCAAGCAAATTGAGTTATATTTTCTCACAAATATCATTAGCCAGGAATATTGGTATGCTGTAATCAAGAACAAAAACAGCATAAACCTTAAACTTAAACAGCAAATAGTTCCAATTTTAGAAGACAGTAATTGGACGGGGTTTTTCCTCTTCATCACATATACACTACAGCCTACCAACGTAAATAAATTAATTAGCCTACGTATATTCCTTATTAGATTTAAATATCTACCCCGCATACCATGATAAACATACAATACAAACAAACAAAAGAAAATGTTTGAAGACCATAGATTCGATACTCTTGAAGTTTTTTTTTGTCTAATTGCCTCGTCGTACGTGAACATTCATTTGAGCTCTTTTCTTAGCTATATGGATTACTGTTTCGACGTCAGTGATTCTATAGACCCAACTAACGATTTAACACCGCACCCAAAGTACCAGTGTAAAGTGGGCAGTTTTAGTCTTTTCATTGATTTTATTTCGCTTTTTTAAAGGTGGTGACGGGAGGGGGGGGGGCGGGGGGTCTTATTTAGCATAATTTAATACGTACTTTCAATTGAACGTTTCACTTTATAAAATTAATCATCAATGGGGTATTGAAACTGACTAATCAAATGCCTAATTGTTGTTTATGACCATGGTAGAAAGACCGTAACTGTAAACAAGTACGGACGTATTTATGCCGTGTGTTTGATACACTGGTACGCGGTGTCTGTTTGTAGAAAATATAGCCTGTGATTCAAAGGATGTCCGTTATACACAGTGTTTTCTAAACTAAACAAGACAAGATAACTAGAGGAAAGAGAAAATAATGTCCTTTATTACATTACTAGTCAATAGAAATATTGGATTTTCATCAACTGGCCATGTCTACCTTCATTACGCGACGCATATTCCAATAACGTTTTAATTTAAGACCAGGACACAATAAAGGCATGGCCTCGTTGTATTTTTATTGTCCCCATGTTTTGTAATATATAGAAGGCCATTAACACATATCTCTTAAAATATCCAACCAGCTATTTACATCACTTGAACTTCTGGTAGCCGACTTCTGTGTGACAGGTCTATTAACTAACGGTGCCTTAGGGCTTGGCTCCTAGTAGCCTTTGACCTACTGATCGCCATTAATGGTTCATTCATATCGAAAAGATCATTCATATCGAACTGAGTTAAATTAGCTTTTCTATAACAAACCTTTTATATTCCCGAAAGACGGTATTTCATCGATATTGCGTTTTATTCCTGAGAAAACAAACAACGGATTAAAATAACTTCCTGTTTCTAGAGTTATTACATCAAATGTTATGTGATGTAATGAAATCTCGCTCTGCAAACATCTAATAACGTTAAAAACAATGTTACACTTTGATTTACAACAGCCGCAAATAAGATTTTGACAGTTATACAAGTGATCTGAGAAATGAAATTCTCTTCAAATTGATACAAATGGGATATATGGTGTTAAGAAATACTTAAAATGTTTTATAACGTGGCTTTGTCCCTGATCAATAGCTATTAAATAGGAAACAAAATTGTTCAAGGTCTTTGGCAGATGTTAAACTACCATGTCAGCTCCATTTAAAGGGCGTAAAGCTCTTTCGCATTACAGACAACAGACAACTTGAATTAGTGGTCCATGTTTTGCTACCGTGAAAATATGAGGGTCTGGTGTCAAACGTCATTTGTAATGAGCGCCTTGACTAACGCATAAGCCGTACCGTTCAATTTGGTCGGCTCACGTTTTAAGATGACCATAACTGATTATATTTAGAAATTATTTTACAAATTTAAAACAAAGAATGTTATTCAGATTACATACACTTATTATATATGCAGCATTTTAGGTTCCAAATAATGGAGACTTAGCCCATTTAACATAAAACAAATTCATCTAAATCTTATTACACGGTTATGTAATACACACAAAATATATAATTTTCAGTTTAAGTTTGAGGGCTTAAAGATACATTATGGGAGATGAGATAACGAGTTGGCAGTTCTCACTGTAATAGTTAATAACTACATAATGTAAAGGCAACTGAAGATTTCAGTCAAATTGATCAACTATGAACCGTGAATCATTCGAATGAAAGTTCTGCTTAGCCTCGATCCTCATTACTGAAGTCGGTAAGGCGAAACTAATAGTCTCGCTTATCCATTTATTTGTTTAATCACGAAGGAAAGTTTTCTTGCTAATCGGTCAACAATCCAACAAATATCGCAGTCTAAGCCTTACCATCGAGAGCTAATTATGGCCTGAATCAGTTAGTTAATGTCTAATTTATAATTTCTATAACATCTGAAGCCTACATTAGGACTAGAAGTAATCAGATTTAGCTCTTGAATAATGTAACTTTAAGTTCATTTAATAAAGTCAACATAATGGATACTTCCTTTATCATTCGGTGATCTGTTTGTAGTTTGCCAGTCGGTGCACAAATCCCGACCACAGGGTTATAATTTACAACAACTGAACCGTCGTGATATTTTAAAAAGGTGGAGGCAAACTTTATATCCATGTTCATGAATGGGTTATTATTTTTAGCCTATTGTAGATATGAATTTTAAAATTTCCGCCGTATGTATGTTTTTTCTGTTATTTGTATTTTACTATGCTTATTTATTTGTGTCTATGTAATGTTCATCTCGTCTCTCATAATTCTTAATGAATGGCAGTTTTTAGTATATTTTAATTGATGAATGTGATGTATTTATAACTGGTGAGACAATAATAAACAACTACTACTACTTTAAATTTATAAGTTTGCAGATTTTGCGTACAAAGAGAGGCCATTTTGTTGGGCAGTTTCGGCCTGATTTTCACGAAATTCGAACCCACTCTTCATTAGGGTGATAAATTTAAACATTTTATAAAATTGGATAAAAAATTGTGACCACAAGAGACTCCACAAACTATAAACGTGATTTTTGGTGCAATCCAGAGCCATAATCCAGAAGGTTATAGTCCAATATACAAATCAGATAAAAATTGTAAACCATGGAGGGTCGATAACCTTGATAATACATACTATTGCACTATTTGCGTACATAACGCGGCCATATTGTCCGACAGTGAATACAAATTGTTACCCGTAGGGGAACCACAAACTCAAAACGCGACTTTCCTTACAATTGGGGGCCATAATCCAGGTACTTGCGCTGTGATATGCGCGAATATCAACTGAAACCGCGACCTTTTGGTTATAAACATACATTTCAAGTCTCATCTAAATCGAATAAAAATTGTGACCTGTAAATTTTTCACAAGCTAAAGACGTGATTGTTCACCCAATCACGGGCCACAATCATGAAGTTTTGATCCGTTATGTTAATATCGAAATGAACCGGGATCTTTTTGGGATAATGGTATATTTCAAGTTTCGTCAAAATCGGATAAGAATTTCGACCTGTAGAGTGTCCACAAATAAATTTTAAACGGCCCGACGACAATTATATACGCGCAGTTTC
This sequence comes from Patella pellucida, assembly GCA_917208275.1. Lineage (NCBI taxonomy): Eukaryota > Metazoa > Mollusca > Gastropoda > Patellidae > Patella > Patella pellucida. The sequence continues at coordinate 34,992,339 of OU795042.1, forward strand.
TAGTTCTTGATGGTGTTGCTCTTCTTAACAAGCCAACAGTGAGGCTGATATCCTCCGACGACATCCTAATATAAATAGATGACTCATACTAATATCCTTTTGAAAAGTATCGAGCAATTCAACTGAATATCTAATCTAAGCATAAAATGATCACCATCGAACTCTGTCTAAAATCTAGTAGTGAAACGTACACTCAGTTGCATCACTCTCCATCACTTGGAATCTGCTAACCATTAAATGAACGCATCAAGACATTCATCTAATAAACATCTATATTAAGTTTAAACATTCTTTCGCAAAGATTTGATCATTCAAATTGCTTATTGCTACTTTGTTATAACGAATCTATACTGTGAGTTTCATCAATCTTACCAGATAAAAACCATAGTTAGTGGGTTCCACAGTCTCAACCAATTAAATTGTTTATATCTGGACATGAATGAACACTGTGGGATAATCTTCCAAAATTTGCCTCCCTTTTCACGCTATGTTTAAAAAAGCAGATTTCGTATATAAAAGGCCCGGATAATCTAGCGATAAACTAGATATTCTCAAATGTTGACGACCAATCTACGAATATTTGCGTGAAATATAGTTACTAGAGGCAAGTTCATGGGCTCCGTTTACTGTGACTTCGATGGAGTAATCATGATAAATTATCTAAAGGAAAGTTCCACCACAGATGTAGCACTACCACTGTCACATATCTTTGTTATTGGCTTGATTGTTTAGGGGTTGGTTGATTCTGGGCTGCTACTGTTGTAACTATCTTGTTAAGGACTTCACCATTGTTTTTCTTACGATACCGACTCATATAAGTTACAGGAACAATAATAGTTATTTTCTATACGTTTTTTATTATGTCACAACAGTTACACAATAGTCTTCATTACAATATTTAAAATTAACATCCCTTTCTCTCAACCTAACTCCTGTAAGAGTCTAACCAGCGTGGCGTGACTAAGGAAATCCCTACATGCGTGTCTGATCTTCTAAAGAAGTTTACGTAAAAGACTGATAGCAGCTAAATTCCAAATATGGAACGGACATGCACCTTAACCTGTATATCGACAGCGATTTTTACATAATTTGGTCAACAAATATGATATATGTTTTATAACAAAGAAAAATTTAAATGACTATCACGTTCATTAATCTATATAGCCCAGTTAACGTATCAAGAAACCAGCATAATATACTTTCTATACTTTTGGTTATGAAGTTAGAATCAATATAATGAAAGAGAACAATATTAGTCTTTAGCACAAAGCCCTACCATCCATATTACTACAAAGATGGTTCATATCAAATCAAAGAAAAGCTCCGAGATTTCGGGCTGCTCCAGGACAATCATGGCTTCAAGATCCTACCACACCGGCCTTTTCGTCATATCTAGTTCCCTCTGATTTCTCCATCATTCCACATCTGAAATCTGAACACACAGGGGTCGCAGATTTATGAAGTCATCACTGCTGTTCACAAGTTTTCGGAGCCACGGCGGATCAACGTGTAAGACATTGGCTTGCCTACCTGGAGGTCCCTTGTTTCTCAAGGTGTTGACCGAGAAGGTTCATCGACATTTTCCGGCGCGGTTCCCCCTTGCCAGTGGTGACCGACGGAGGCCGCGTGTATATGGTAGTATAAAAAATCCATTAGGAACAGTTTCCAAGTCATTTTTATAAATATTAAAACTTAAAATGCACCCCACCCCTGCGATCAACATCTGTTTACTTCTTGCAATGTCTATGTAATCTGTCTTGTCCATAGTTTTATCTTGTAGATTTTGTTTTGCGTGTAGTGTGGTCCTTCTGCTCGTACCATTAGACACTCCTGCCATTGCTTATGACAAATGGACTAAGACTAGTAATTATTTGCCTAGTTTTCATGATGGACGAATGTAGTGCGAGTTATTAATAGACAATTTTTCCCTTAATTTTTTTCTCCCCTCTTCCTGCATTTTTGGGTTGACTTTTTGGTCTAGAATAGGAGAAAAGGGATCAAATTTGCAATTTTATAGCAGTTTTGGGTAATACTGGTGATATTACAGCGGAGGGATGGGGCTGTAAAATGTCTTTCTGCGGAGCAGTGATATGTATCGGAAGTGAGATTTTCACCCAAGTTAACTTCAAATCCCTGTAGCAAAATATCTAAACCATATTAACCCTACAAGTTTATGATGGGGAGATTGCCAAATGTTGTCCCCATTGTGCCTAAAAATATTGGAACCAACAGAATGTTGAGCAAAAAGCTACAGCCAGTGATGTTACAGCCATTTAACATTGAAGTCAATGGGCAAATAATTACTAGTCTGAGTCCAAATGGCTAACACATCTATTATCATTGGTTTAAAAATCCCTGCATACCTATAGCACGTCCAAATAAATAGGTCTGTAAGATCTCGGCAATAAGTGCCGACCAATCTTTTAGTATTGAATTATCTTCCTATCATTTACAACCCTATTTTATATATAAATCGATTCTCTTTATAACATCATATTTCACCAGAAACGTAATTTAACAAGCGACAATACAATCAGAATGACTAAACGACACTACTAATGATATACTACTAGACTCTTTCAATGGTAATATAAACGAGAAATTAACACTATTTGCAACCTCAGAAGCAACCAGACAGTGGACCTGATTACTTAAGTCATGCCCCAGTCACTACATCTAATGTCTGAAAACCTATGCATCCACTATGAAAGTAAGTAGTTTTGTAAGACGTAAATTAAGGGCACTATAAAAGTAAGTAGTTTTGTAATACGTACGTTATGGTCATAGTTCGAGTGTAATATGTATGCTTCACGAAATTGTTATACAAATTGCTTGGTATTTGCCGGAAGATAATTACATTCCATAGTAGCTTTATTCTTTGAGTGTCGGGGGTTATGGTGGTTTAGCGGGTAAGACGCTGGCTAGCTAGCCTTGGGGTCGGGTGTTCGATCCCTGCATTGGCCGAGAAAGATCATACAAATTTGTTTTTGACGTGGTTTCCCCTTGTCAGTGATGCAGGGTGGAGGGCAGCTGTCTAGTCGTACGGATGGGACGAAAAACAGTGGTCCCGTGTACACATTGGCGTGCACCTTAAAACTTCCCTTATAGCACACTCTATGGCGTATGTCCGTCTTCATTAGCCCAGTTAGGAGCAGAACAGTAGGATGTTAAACCCCATTTCATTTCATTTCATTTCTCTAAGAGTTAACATAATATATGTATGGCATTTATGGCCATTGTTCAAGTATAATATGTATGCTTTATGAAATAGTTATACAACTTGCTTGATGCTGGTATTTGCCGGCACGTTAAACATTCCATATTAGCTTTATTCTTTTGAGAGTGTTATCATAATATATATGACATATAATAATCTGTGAGAAGAAAATGTTTAATATATTGGATAATGATAGTTACACCGAGGTTAAATATTTAATCTAGGATCGTGGTGTTTGTTGCATTCCTGTTAGAACAATAACATGTTAATGTTGCTCCTTTTCAAGCCTCATTTGCGTTGTCAACTCTGTTTGTCATAACTACTTTTTATAAACCCACAGTCAACTCTCTCATAACTACTCTTTATTCGCCCATATTTTCACGTGAACGCATATTGTCGTCGCCCCTGTCCGTCCGTCCACAATTGTTTGTGGACATTTTACAGGTAACAATTCTTATCCGATTTCGACGAAACTTGAAATATAGGTTTCTCTCCAAAAGATCTCGGCTGCTTTCGATATTGGCATGTATCGGATCAAAACTTCAGGGATTACGGCCATTGGTTGTACGAAAAATCACGTTTTTAGCTTGTAGACCCTATAAAGGTTACAATTTTGAAGGAACTTTGAATGCATGTTTACAACCCAACGATCTTGGTTCCTTTCGATATTGCGCACATCGGATCGTAACATTCCGAATTAATTATGCCCACTTATTTTACGACAAATCGTTTTTTTAGCATGTGGTCCGAATCATTATCCGATTAAAAAAAGAACTGCATGATTATATCACACCGTAATGAAGGTTATTTTCCAAATCGTTAAAATCGGACCAAACCTGCCGTACAAAATGGCCGCCGCGTGTACGCGATTACTGTAAAAATGTAGTATTTCAATGTTGAGGACCCTGTAGAGGTTACAATTTTAATTCGATTTTGATGAAACTTGAAATGCATGTTTATAACCCAACGATATGTGGTTCCTGTCGATATTTGCACATATCGGAGCGTAACTACCTGAACTATGGCCCCTGATTGGACGAAAAATCGCCTTTTTTAGCTTGCGGGCCCGTCCCTCTAGAGGTCACATTTATTAACCGATTTTTTAAAAAAAAGTTTATTTATATCACCTATACACCGTAATAAAGGTTGAGTTCGAAAGTCGTGAGAATCGGACCAAAACTGTTGGACAAAATGGCCGCCGCTTGAACGCGAATAGTGTAAAAAAAACATGATATGATAGTTGTGAACCCTGTCACAATTATAATCCGATTTTGATGAAACTTGAAATGGTTCTTGTCGATTTTCGCGCATATCTGATCGTACCTTCCTAATATATGGACCTTGATGTTACTAAAAATAGCTTTTTATTTAGCTTGTTCTCTAACCATCTCTTGCGAAACGTGGGCGTAATCTGTCCTTGGTTTGGTTTTTTTTTCACAAATTGAAAAGAAATTGTTGTCAGATAAATTATTTAATTATTAAGCACACTGATTTGACTGCAATAGATTCTTCGATCATGGACGATAACGTTAGAATATTTGACCGGTGCATTGTGAGAATCCAACACTGGGGTGAAAATACAAATCTGTCTTTATTGTCCACTCACTGATAGTTTGTAATATAAAATCCACATTTTGAGTAAATGTCACAAACACCGATTTTTGTACCACTGCTACTAGTATAAATTACAGTACACCCGACTTGTATCACACACATCAAATGTTTATTATGTGTCAATAAATTTAAGCCTTTAATGGATAAACTGTCAACTGTAGATTAAAAAATCTAGCTATAACAATGTAATGTAATACTATTGTGCGTCAAGGTAAGAAATCATGCTCCCGCTTGTGGCGTTGCCGTGGTATCTTATGTCATAGACTTACACTCATTCTATTGATTATTGCCCCTGATTATACGAAAAAATGCGTTTTTAGTTTGTGGCCGTTGATCCTTTAGAAATCACATTTTTTTATATAAGCCCACATTTTAATATTGTCACACTGCAGGTTACAATTCGTATCCGATTTCGACGAAACTTGAAATATATGTCTATCTCAGTCCCTTTCAATATTGGCATGTATCTGACAATAACTTCATGGATTATTGCCCACAGTGCTTGGTTCCTTTCGATATCAGATGGTAACCTCTGACTGTACGAACCATGGTATCTTTAGCTTGTGATTCCTCTATACGTCACCGTTATTATCCGATATAAAATATGAACGTTCGAATACATCGAGAGTAATAACAACTTTGTCTGGTTCGTTGATTTGGAAACCAACTGCTAAGCCAAAGAAGATGATTAACCCGAGTAGAAATAAAAATATATTTATCGGTTGTAAATAGAGATAACCGGAAAATCATTTCAATTTTCTGCAAAATATAGAATATTCAATTCAATAATTTATTTGGTCCATAGAGGAAGGCAAATGGAACAGACGGACATTGGCATCGCATTACATGTCCCGCGATATAACTCTATTTTTGAAAATGAAAAATAAAATACGTCTATTTTGCATCATTACGTTGTAGCATTAGGTAGTATAATAATTATACGATTCTTATATCGCAGTTTTTAAAGCTAACGGGGGGGGGGGGATTCCACTTCAAGGCCGCTGAAAATTCGAATGATTTAAAACCATTTTTTTTTCAGTTTCTACTTTGATTCTGTAATATAATGTTGAGATTGGGATCGCAGAGGTCGTATTGACTGGTAGGGATTAACGAGTTCCTTTAAATACGACGGGGCATTTTCATGAAGGCACTTATACACAACTGTTCAAATTTTGAATTCTATCCCTTCACTTACGGACAATCAATGCAGAGAGTTTAGTACTCAATTAGCTGGATGTCATCAGCATATACGTGATGTGACAGCTGAAAACCATTAATAATTTGGCCTAGTTGACTAGTATCCCTGGTAAAAAGAATTTGATCCAAGACGCTTACACCATAATTTAGGGAGACCGACGAGGAATGTGAGTTTCTGATAATAACAAATTGGCTTCTTCCTTGATAGATACGACGAATACCAGTTTAATACCACACCGTCTAAACCACACTCATTCCAGAAAAGGGCGAGAAGAACATTTGGATCAATAGTGTCGAATGTAGCGGACAAGTCCAGCAACATCAACAAAGCAACATTTCCTTTATCAACAATAGTACATGTATTAACTTTATTTAGCATGCAATTCAGTGCAGTTTCTATTCCATGGAATAGTTTATAGGCCGATTGAAATTTATACAAATGCTCAATGAGACGGACTTTAACAGATCTTTCAAGAACTTTGGATATAAAAGACAGGTTGGATACAGGTCTGTAATGCTTAAGAAGATTGTTATCTAAGTTGACTTTTTGTAAAAAGGGGTTTTACAACAACAATTTTAAATAAAGCAGGAACAGTTCCTGTTGCGAGACTGATGTTTACAATTTTAGTAATGACAGGAACCAAGGTATCAGTATTGTCGGCACAGGGTCCGACCTGTACCATGTAGGTTTAAAATCTCGAATTAGATCAGCAAGTTCAGAAGTACCAAATGAGGCCAAAACATCACCTTTAAATGTGTCGATATCAACTGTAAATGAATCATTTGCAATACCATTCCTGAGGCTGGTGATTTTGTTTATAAAAAAGTCACTGAAAATTCAGCCAGCTGCTGATCAGTAGATGTTGTAGTGAGTACACTATCAACGTTTCGACCCAACAAACTAAACATGACACTAAACATTATCTTCGGGTTGTTAGAGTTTGATTGTATGAAATCGTTATGATAAGAAGATTTTGCTTTCCGACTAATGAAGTTGACTTTATTTCAGGCGGTGTTATAGATTTGTCCGGGAACTTCTGGTTTTGTGAGACGCCACTTTCGTTATGTAGTTCGCCGTTCAATTTTGGCTTGGGATATTTCGTTACAATACCAGGGGTTAACTGGATGTGCTCGCATTTGTTCAAAAGTGACAGGTGCATGTTTATCTAATAGTTCCTGTAATGTAAAATTAAATAACTCCTCAATAATCAGGAGGAGCTGTTAGAAGCTGAGAATTATTTAGGTCGAAGTTGAAGTCATCTCTTGATATCTTCTTGACATTTTAACAAGCACCTTCGATAGTTTGATGGGAGAATGCATGTAACGTAGGTTGAAAGTGATTAGACAGTGATCAGACATCTGCTTGTCCTCAGCAATAACATCATTGATAGTATCATCACTGTTTCTAGTTCTAATCCAACTTAAAGTGTGGCCAGATTTACTTGTAGAAGAAATAACATGTTGTTGAAGGTTATGGGAATCTAGAAGCTGGATAATTCTTTTAGTAACAAGCTTCTCTGTGTTTTCATAGTGGATATTAAAATCGCCTAAGATGACAAGATCCCCTTCATAGTTTGAGTTTCATCGACAAGAGAAGAAGCGAAGGATCTGCATAACACATTGAATCTGTTAGCTTATTAGTATGTTGTTGTATAGGGTAAATCGTCCAACGTTTCACCGAACTCTTGATTGGGCAGGGACTATCCTTTTACGATACATGCCAATATCGAAACGAACAGAAAACTTTGGGATATAAACATATATTTTTAGTTTCATCAATATTGGTGAACATTGTGACAGTCGTGACGTTTGTGTTGTTTGTCAATAAACAAATTTAAGAAGAATGTAATGATGGTATCGAAGTAATAGGGTTCTTGATTTCATTTCGAGACGTGCATAACAAACCCTATATTGTAGCTTTATAGCCACCGGGGTGTGAGTTTATTTTCAAATCACATACTATCTACACATCATTGGCTTGTGCAGATGGAGGAAGGTTTCACCAAATTATATAAATTATTATATGATGGGGTTTGGCGCTAATCTCCTTGTAAATATAGAAGCAATTCGCCAGACTTATATGCCTATCACGTAAATCATTAGTCACGCTGGACTAAAAACCAACTTTGATCAGTAGTAATATTATTTAAAAAAAACTATATTTAGCTATCACACCAGACTCTTAATCAAGTAATATTTCCAACCTTGAAAACCGCATCTTATCAATAAGAGAATGGATGACTAACAATTTCCTGAAGCTAAATGACGGTAAAAGTGAAGTGCTTTTATAAGATAAAATAAAAAAAAACTAGAAAAAATTGTCAATCGATAAATTCAAGTTGGTAGTTATGGAGTTTCTCCTGCTAAGAATGTAAGAAATTTTGGTGTTTATTTTGACAGTAAAATTAACATGGGTAACCATATATCATCTATCTGTAAATCAACAAATTATTTTCAATTGTATAAGATTGGCCCAATACGAAACTTCATTGATAATGAAACCAGTAAAATGCTTGAGAATACTCGTGTTACATCATGTTTAGACTACTGTAATTCCCTGCTATGTAATCTTTCTGCAAATAAGTTGTCTCTCCTCCAGAAAATTCAGAATAGAGCAGCACGAATCATTACCAGAACTAAACCTACCGATCACATTACCCCTGTTTTACATGATCTACACTGGCTTCCTATATCACACCGTATCACTTTCAAATACTTACAATGTACACTTACTTACTCTACATAACATTCGGATAATTCGCCAGATTTCTTTAAATCCCTTATCGCCCTACTCTCCGATCGCATATTAGCAACCTGCTTACACCTTTTATCCTTTCACATCGTATGGTAAACGCGCTTTTTCCTACGCTTCTCCTTTTCTGTGGAATATTAAACTATCTGATAGCATTTAAATTTGTAAACGCAATTTAAAAACACACCTTTTTGTTGACTACTATGGCTTTTAATGCGGGTATCTGAGTTTATTGTATACTGTTTTAGGCGCTGTTATATTTTATTCTTTATTACTTTTAGCTAGTTGAATTTGTTTATTTCATATTTTATTATAATCTTTATCATCATTTAATTTTAGGTGTGATGTCCACAAAATGTTAACTGCGCCATTGGGCAGTTTTGTATATTGGTAATAGGCGCATTATAAATACATTTTTATTATTATATGACCAAGTTCATTACCACAAATGCTCCACAGGCAAGCTCTAAAGCATCCAAAACGACTGCCTGTCAGTAAAACATTTACAAGCAAAATATTGACCTTGTTTAGTCGACAGGAAACTTCTCTTAATCTTATCTTCAATCTGTCGATTAATGCGCTTTTCGGGTGTTCTTGGACGATTCTGCATAATATAATGTCGCATTCCAAACTTTCGATGTAAGCTAGATGGTGCAACGATTTGCACGTATGATTTTTAAAGTTATTAAGCAGAAGGCAATGGCCGACAGTCAAGTCACCCTTTTATGTTATTAAAATATTATTACGAACAAGATATTTCTTGCTTCAAAATCTAAATTCTATAATCAAGCGATCCGTATGATGATACACTATCCAAAGCAGAAAATATTCATTGTTTATAGCGCCTTGTCCACAGATTGTTTATGTATTGCCTGGTTTTATACAAATCCCATTATTGACCAACTTGTCTACATTGAGACATCGAATGAAGTATAATCGTCTTCATGTCCGGTCTTTCATCTTAAATTTGCTTTCCCCCTTAGAATCGAATGTCTGGTGATGTATTGTTGACACGTTACTAAGCAATTAACAAACAATTACATTTCTTTTTATTTATTGAAATTCCAATATGTACATGGGAGGCCCTGTTGGTTTTTTTTTATCTAGCAGATTTTAATGTAATCCAACACGGAGGGAATCGGACGTGACAAATCCAGATCTGTTTTGGTTTTGCCCGCGTGGACTTGAAAAACTGGGTGGTGTTTAAATCATCTATCAGTAATGAAAGACTTACCTAGTATCGCCATACTGGTTAAAGCCAGCGTATTACCATTAATTTCCGTTAGCACGTTCATTGTTAATATCTGAAGAAACACTTTCTCTTTTATTATTTAAGTTAGCCCACGGCCTGTCTGTGTATACAATTGTTTACATGTGTATGCTGTTTTAGTTTATACTAAACAGACGCTCTTAGCTTAGATTATAAAGTTTGTTTATATGGAAGCGGTGGTCCACTTCCCCATAGGCGCTATTCATAGTTACTTTTTCTCTTTATTCTGAATATTTTCTTTTAACGCTGACGTGAGTTTTACAAGTTTCTTTTAATTCCTTTAAAATAACTTGATGTCGAAAGCTTTTTCTGGTTTGGTTCCCATTAATTTTCAGCGAATAAACACCCACGTACAAATCCACAACACAGTTGTATCAGAATAATGTTTAAATCTGCTTTTGAACATTAATTTCTTCAAAACGTAGTACTATTTCAAACTTCATTTATACCAAAGGGTACCTTTTAACGGTATACACTGCATATATCCGGGCTAATTTCCCGATATAGAAGTCATTTCTTCGGTCTACCAAACACATCACTAACTACATCGCCGCGCTAAGCATCGTGCATAAATAGTGACTTAGCGTTTAGCTTTTGTCACAATCCAACAAGTTGTAAAACCAACAAAGTCATAATTCCGAGCAACTAGTTCATCTTATTGTAGCAAACCTGAAAATGTCACCCTGCTAACCCAACGGCATCCGGTTCTATTTTAGCTACTGTCAAAACCACGCTATTCACTGAGCGCGATAGTCGTATTTCTAAAAATCTATACCATAGCGGCGAATACGTTAACTGTACTGTTGATATTAAAGTCGCCTCCTCTTTTAGAAGACCGTTAGAAAATAATGCTAACTAACCAAAGGGGGGGCTGTACGCAAAACTTTATTTTCAATTAAAGAAGTAGTGATATAGCCGAAGTCGGGTGATATGCTGTTATGAATTGTAAATCTTTAATTATCGAACTACAATAAATCCACGTTCGAACTATTTTAATTAATACTCAGTTTTCCATGATATTTTATCAGCGGTGTGACACCGACGCATGTTCATGACGTGCTGCCAATAACTGCATATGAAATTGATTCATATTTATTACTTTAGTAAGGGTCTCGCAAATCATGTTTTGAATTTTCTGATTTGTCAAAACACGCGTTCAGAATATTTCCAAGATACCGATTAATTAGCTGGTCTAATGCAGGGCTGTATCTATCGGGGGTGCAGGGGGTACATTGGACCCCCAGAAAAATAAGGCGCTCATAGAAATGGCGCCCCTCACCCATCCCCAAAGAATTTGACAATCTTTCAATTATAAAATGATAAAGTGGGTTCGTTTGCTCTGATCCAAACTTTCTTATATCATCACTTAGTAACTTACGTGGATGATTTGGCGCCCCGCCACTCTGTTGCATCCCCACTTTTAAAATCTTACATACGACCCTGTTCTTATGCAGTCGACATTTTAAGAAATAACGTAATAGCATTAACGGAAGTGATGGAGAACCATGGCATCTTTAATCTTAGTTTTAATTTGAAAAGTTTTGTTGTCCGATTGTCGAGGGATTGCGTTTTATTTCAAATTACCATATCTAGAAATATTAATACCCTTATAACGAAGTCGAGGGAGTGTCGAGGGAGTGTCTTCACACGGTGTAGATCAAATGCTGTTTAACAATGGCATCTTTAATCAAAATCTGGACAATTTGAATGCCTAGTTGTCAGATTGTCGAGGGATGTTGGGGATTAATAATCATGCAAGTTACAGACCCCTTCCTTATCGAAAATGACATATTGGCATTAAAGAAAAATGGTTACGCGAAACTTTTGGGGAATACCGATTTGTATTACCAATTTGTATTCGTGTCTTTGTGAGTCCACTCGTCCGCTGTCCACGTTCCGGAGGCTGGACGGTTAAGGTCACGAGAAGAAGAATCCTATTGATTTTCAATGATTCCCGATAATTACTTCCAGATTGACGTGAAACCCCTTGTCTCCCTCTCTGCCTGTTCATATGTTTCGTCGCCTGGCAATCTTTTTGTGAAATTCACAATAGACCAATGGATAACGTATTATTTTAGATAGAATAGGCATCCACATTGAACGATTAAAACAATCTAAAAAAAAAATGGCCAGACAGAAATTTATCCCAGTTCGTGTATGTGTTCCTTACACTATTGGATGGGTTTTCTAGCTAATGTTACTATATCAAAAAACTATAAACCATTAAAACAGCATTTATTTATTGTTTTGACTATAAGTTTTTATGTTTTTAATTAACACGATGTTCTTGTTATTTCTAATAGAATGCACGCACTCATCCTCAAATGATCACCTGTACATGTGCTAAAACAAAAAATCAGTAACTTTAATACCCTTGTCGGAACAAACGCTATAGTGTGTAATGGCGTATTATGGAATTTTGATATGAAGATTATACAAATTTGAAATAAGGAAATTCGATGAAGCCTGTTAGGCGAGGATGCTGTGATGCCTCCAACTTCACCTGTTTTTTACTTGCGAGAGGACGTTGAATGAGTTAATCCAAAGAATATCCGTATGAACTTGATAAATCCACGATTGATGATGCAGCCGAAACTGAATTCTGCACAGTTTCGATATATGCCAGTGAAATATTAATAACTGGCGGTATTCACCAGCACAGTCCATATAGTAGTATCATTAATTTTTCACTGATAAGTCGAATGGCAGCCATTTAACAGATACCATTAAATAGTCCCTGCTGACCTAAGATAATATAAAACCATGGACCGTATATACGGTCCATAATAAAACCAAGGAGTAGTCTACTGACGTATTTCGGTATATCACGTCACGTCTTGTGACGTAAACAATCAAGTTACACCATGAATTATTGAGTATAGTAACATCCAATACATATACTAAACAGCAAACATTAGTACAATTTCAAAATCAGCGAGGCACTTTAATCAAATCATTCTAGAAAACGACTTACTAAATGGATCAAAGCAATGTTTTTAATCAGTATGTTGACACATAAGAAATTAATTCATCACAATTCCAAGACATTACGAGATGGCTTAGATTATGTACGCAGTCTATACATCAGTATCTGGAGTGTCCACTGTGAGTGTCAATAAAAGCAGCACAGTCCCGAGTAACTCTAGCGGTGTGGGCACGGGCGTTGTAATGCTGAAAAACGTTGTTTCGGTGACGTGTAAAATGTGGTATTACGTGGGGTCCGAGAGATTGTTCGGTATAGAGCACTGCTGTGATGCCTTTTACTCTCCCTGGACCAAATTTTTGGAACACCACAAGCCTCACGCTCTGATTCAGGCCGATTCCACCCAAACTATTATGCTTTGAGACCATTATGGTACGAGACTCGTGGGGGGATCAAATCGTTGTTGAGCTAACTGTAGACGATCACGTCGATCGCGAGGGGTAAGGTCAACGCCAATGATTGTTCTCTCTGGGGTAAGACGTCGACGCACTGTATCGGTACTGATGGGTCTTTCGTTTGTTCCCACTGACTGATGTGCTGTCCAAGATGCTCGTGTGAAAGGATTCTACACGTACGTTGCGACCTTGTAGCCTTGAGGTAACCATTGGTCTACCAGTTCGGGGGTGATCATCCGTGGTGTTGGTGGCCCAAAAGCGTTTCTGAAGCCTGTAGATGGTCCTAGCATTGGCGTGCAGCCCGAGTTGCGTTTTTGAGAGGATTTCTGTGTTTGGGAAGGAGCCGTATAGCTGAGGTATGCGTCTATGCAGATTAACATACCAACCTGACGTATGTCGCTTAGTATATCAAAGTGAAGAAGACCCCTTCATTTTGTACTTTTAACAAAACCGGAAGTTAAACTTTCTGACCGATTTTATATAAATTATTAGTAGACAATACAGTAATCATACATACAAAGGTTAAGGGTCATTGGCAGGTTAGGTCACCATCTAGAAGGTGGAAAGTGGAACACAATTTAAAGTGAAACCGGTAGTAAACAAAATCGAAATGAAAAATTCGACTGCCTAAGGATTGTTGCCGTTTTCGAAAATCGGATTTAAAATGTCGACTGTCCTTCGATTTGAATGTTTTGGGTAAAATCCAATATGGCGGCCGAGCTGTTGAAAATCTTATCGAAAAAGTTTTGGGAATGAAAGATAATATCTGGGGCTAATAGCACCATATATCATTTTTGTCTATTTTTAAAATGGAGAGAACTATTCGGTTTGATGGAATTTTGAAGGCATCGGCGTGTTCCTTATATCCCTACTAATACTTGATATAGTGACGGAGATGCGCCTTTTGTTACAAATAACCTAATTTATATTTATTAATAGATCCAACAAGGCCAACCACATCTACGTTGGCAGAAAGTTTGCACCATGCACAGTTTTAGCTGCAAACTCTGACTACAAAACGAACTCTGAAGGAGTAGTGACGTATTTCGGTACGTCAGAAGGTCAGTCAGGTCTCGCCTTGTCACGTCGACAATCAAGTTACACCATGAATTGTTGAGTTTTGAACTCGTAAAACACCGAACTTTGTGATATTAACTGTTAGTCGACATCAGGGCCATCATATATGCAAAGGTCATTGAAAGGTTAGGTCATCAGATAGAAGGTCAAAATTCGAACAAACTTCAAAGTGAAACCGAAAGTAAACGAAATCGAAATTAAAAAATCGGCTCTATTAGAATTGTTGCCAACATGAGCAGGTTCTAAACAATAAAAAAAAAGGTTTTCGAAAATCGCAATCAAAATGGTGGGTAAATATCGATTTGATATTTTTTTGTGTAAAATCCAATAAGGCGGCCAAATGGAAAGAACTATTTACGTTCAGGAAAAAGTGGAAGGCCTCGGTATTTTTTTAATATTCCATTTCGAAAACATTAATATGTTCATTATTCCTACCCAGTTTCAACTTGATGCCACGAATAATAAAGAAGATACGCCCTCTTAAATGTCGACGAAAACTTTCGTAAATCTTTGATGCTAAAACTAATCGAGTGAACTTCCGAATTTCGAAAAACCGTCAGTCCCAATGATATTCGTCCAAATAATTCAAAAATGAAAGCCGACGAAGATCTGTTGATATATAACCGAGATATGGGGAATCAGGGATTATTGTTGTACCATCCGTAAAATACTTCCTGTTTGTCAAAAAATAACTCAATTTAATTTTCAGAATGTTCGGACCATGTACAGTTTTGGCTGCATATACTGACTACCAATACCCCGATAACCCCATAAATTAAAATAAAAAAAATAAAAACATCTACGTGTTTCAACACGTAACACAAATGCTTACCAAAATAATAAGCACTTTAATGCAATTATGTATACTGGAAACGTGTAAGCCGAACTACAAATTAAGCCCATGGAGTCACGTGTCCGCAGGTTTGTCTTATATCTGTGGTTAGTGTTTTCCCCCTGCACGTAATATTATATAAATAATCTATTTCTTTGACCGTTCTGGTCATAAATACACAATAATCGGATGAAAAAAATCTATTTGTGTCTCTAAGAAATATTTTTTTCGAGATACTTTAACAGGGTCCTTATTCGGGTCTGAAATATTATATTATACTATTAGTAAGACTTTATTTACATGACAAGTCCGTAATCAACTCTCGATACCATCTGATTGATAGGCCCGATTTTTCACAGATTTGATTCCGATCTTCGGTTCAAGGGCTATTGATGATTTACTTTAAAAGTGGATAATCGAGAATTTGTTTATCATCGTAACAACGACAATCCATCGACTGAATTCTTCAGCATATCCCCTACACATTATCTATATTTTAACTATTAAAGCGAGGCCTATCAGCTCCTTGTCTACTCTTCCATAATGCCGCTTTAAAGGGACGTTTCAAATATTAATTATTGTCGAAATCGCCATTATGTAATAGGTTTGAAAGAAAAAGCATAAACAGCAGTACCGTTGTTATTCACAAACATGTTTGGTTTATAAGAAATATAATTCTCAACACAATTATCAGATTTAGTGAGTCCCTGCCTTGGTATGCAATGAAAACCCGATCAAGGCTCATCAACACATAATCAGTGTTTGGCTTAGATTAGACAAATCACTTTGACGGCAAATCCTTGAAGGTATACTTCAATAGCATATTTCTAGACAAACGATACCTCTGAGAGAATAACAGGAACAATGGTGTTTAAATATAGCCTTTTTCACACCATAACATGTCTGAAACATGTTATTGTTAGTTTGTAATGGCGTTAAATGCCCAGAAACTGTTAGCATAGACACCTTAATGCGAGAATTTCCTATTTTCTATGAAAGTCAAAACATAATTATGTATATTTCTTTTGCTCAATAGGTTGTCAACTCAATATTAAAAGACCATAGGTGTCATTCTCACTTAAACTCATTTACACGGGAAATAATAACACAATTACCTCCCTTGTTTTCCTATTCACCACCATGGAATAGCTATCTTCAATCGTTTGAGTTTGAAGTTGAAAAATATATTATTGCCAATTTCTCAACTGGCAATAGTGAATATTATAGGATAATTAGGATTATTCTTTTGCAAGGTAGAACTGTTTATAGATACCATTTATGTTAGGGCTTTATTTTCATACATTTTAAAAATATAACTTAAAAATAAGAAATTGTAACTTTAAAGGAACGGTTATTTTCATGTGGACGTATATTACCGCCGCCAATGTCCGTCCGGAGTCCGTCTGGACGCCCGTCGACAATGTGTCTGATGACACACTACAGATCAAAGCTCTTATCCGATTTTTCGAAGCTTTACAGGTTTATCTCCGAAGGATCTAGCTTCCTATCGATATAACCATGTCCCGGCTGTAACTTCATGGATTATGAACCCCGATTGTACGATTTTTTTATCCGGTTTTGATAACTTTATATTCCAAAGATCTCGATTCCTTTGGTAATGTGGACGTATGTCGCGTAACATCCTGGATTATGTAAATCGCGTATATTGCATGCTAATTACTATTCACCACTGAGTGTAAATGTAGTGTGGTTATGAGGCTTTCGCATCACATACTACATGTATTTACAGATTCCATATCTTTATAACCACTAATTAACAATCCCAGTTTGAAAAATTTGTTGTAACGTTACAAATTGTTATTGTTTGGGTTATTCATGTACGGGTATGCGTGATTTAAGGATATACAAAATATGACCTGTACAAGATTTGAATGTCACTATCAAGTTGAAAATAGGACGTAACCATAAATAGATGATCCGACAGAAACATTGTCTATACCTGCAGTAGTAGCGGATCCCGAGATGACATTGTGTCAACTTCAACTTCTAACACGTGGAATTAATATTCAAAACTGATATGCTCATATCAAGGTAGATTCAAATAAGTAATGTGGTGAGTACACGATTTTAAGCACATAGCCTTGTTAAACCGTCTACGATAGTATATTATTAACATCACTAAAGAATAATCTCTGGATATAGAATTATTGGAAATAAAGAGGTCTCAGGTGTGCATTTACTCGAGAATCCTAGTAGAAACAGCACTGGGTAGTAAACAGTAATTACATTCCATGGAATTCCGGCCTGTGTGTGATGTATAAAACAAGACTATAGACATAAATATAGGCATGGCTATTACGACTCATTGTTATTGTGGCTATGATGAGAAGATTATTAGTGTATGATGTATAAATAATAGATATAATCATTTTACCACCTGAAACATCCGTATCCATTAAGGTTGTCGTCTGGCCACAGTAGACGAGTAACAAACCCCAACGCATAGTGAGACAATAAAAACACCGTACAAACTCTACTTATCACCACCCTTTACAACCCACCCCCGTGGCACCCCCTCCCCCCTCACAGACCCCCCTTGCTCATAAATTCACTGCTCCGAATATTATTAAATATTTTAACCATCAGCCGTGAAATTTTCAAGTGCAAAATTGGGAATTAAACATTACACAAACAATCAATGCATGAACCCGAAAGCGAAATACTTGATGTTGATTAATTAAAACCGAATATTTTCTGCATTATTGAAAAAAAGGTGATTCATATCGTTTTACTGATTAAGAACATGGGCCTGTGAACAATACAAATTATAAAATGGTATTTTTTTCGGTGCTTAATGAAATGGGGTTTAATGCTGTGCTGTTCTGCTCCGACTCAGGTAATGAAAGCGGTGTTGCTAAATGAACAGACCGTGGTCAGGTTTCCAAATAGTGTATTCCAACCCAATGCGTGGGCTCATCTGCCTGGAATATATTCGTGTGAGTCAAACATGGTGGACACATACGTCTCGATAAAGACTGGTTGAATATTTTGACCATTTAAAATTGGTTCACCTTTAATAAATATGTCTTACTGTTCAAATTAGTTCATAAAAAATGACCAAACTACTTAACTAATATTCTCTTTTTTAAAAATACACCGTATACCAATAATAATCTTCGATTTAAAATTCCTCAACCTAATAAATCAATATATAAAAATAGTTTAAATACATTGGACCTTGTCTCTGGAATAATCTACCTATCTCAATTAAAAACATACCTGTATTATCAAATATTCTTTTAAAGATACATTCCTAATCTAAGTAAACCTTATGTACATAACTTTTATTCATAATAGAAATAGAGAAGGTAGTTAACCTTATTGCATTTTTATTTTAATATTTTAATTTTATTTTTTTGTCTCTTTATTTGATCTCATTGTTGTCCCTATATTGTTTTGTTATGTTTCTAGGGCAGAATTGTAAAAAGGCCTGGCCTATTTTCTTACCCTAATAAAAATATTATTATTATTATTGTTAACATTCCGAATCTAAGCCAACTTAAGGCTTTTGTTTTGTTTTCATTTTATGTTGGTTACAGTTTTTGTTCAACTGGCCCGTCATCGCTTTCGTAGTCATTACTTGAAAATTCAGTCATTATAGCACATATCTCATCTTTTTCTTTGCACTTTTTACAAAAACGCTTCTGAATTAATCAGTCAAGAAACATAATTTTAACACAAGGTAGGTGCAAAATGCAGGAATAAAAATTTGCAGAAAATATATATAACCTAATATAATTCATGTTCATAATGCGATTAATCTAATCAACCACGCAAATGAGCATACAACTAAGAATAGGTAATTATTTTAAATCCACACTATTATAATATTGTATCACTATGGTCTTTGCGACCATATTGTATATTTAACTAATTTTTGGTTTAACACACACACATTGTATAGAAGTCATATCTAATGCACCAAAACAATGAGTGACGGATTTACACACAAAAAGAGTTTTAATTTGGTAAACATGGCATGTTCCGTGGGGATCAGAATATCATGTTTAACACGTGATTGGAAATTTACTATTTCTATCATACACTGTAACCATCCAATTAAATCCATTATTGGTAGAACCTTAAGTCATGGCGTATGAAAATCTCTAAAACATTCCAAACCACCCAGATATCATTGGATTCCAGCGGATAACAGGCTTGCTCCGTAGGTACAGCCGCTAGATTTCAGAGGGAGGTGTAGCAATTTCTATCAGAGAGAGTGTGAAATGGCGTTTAACGTCCACACGGCCCAAACTAGGTAATTTCGGGACTGAGAAGGACCGGGAGAAAACCCACGAGGCTGGACAGGCGACCCTACTCCTTTCCACGTACAGTCGGAGATTGGAAACCAAGCGCGAGTTGACTCAATGACAGGCTTTATGATACAGCACCACGCCCAAACAAGCCATAACAAATTTACCCTTTCTAGTTATGACCCGTCTACTATTTAATTCATTCTTGGTAATTAATTCGAAAAGGCCTCATTAATCACTGAATCTGTAGACAACCTAGTAATTCAGGTCCCAGACAAATAAATAATGACTTTTATCGAGCACATAATGTATAATCGTGGTCAACACCAACATGGTGACTTCTGACAAATACGTATTTTAGTTTAAAGTTACAGGAATATGTATTCTGCGTTATAAATATTTTGAGTTATATTATGTCAGTCACAAGTAAAAAATATCTACATGACAGATAGTTAAGTATTAAAATAGAGCTGGATGCCAACCAAGGAATTGTCTAAATGCTATATATATAAATACTACGCAGCATGCCTGGAACAATGAAGTCGTTGTTGTAAAAAAAAACTCGGCGCCAACAAGTGAAATAAACGCCAATTTTAATCATACAATATGACCAAAAAAACCCTTAAAGCGTTTTTTTTGGTCATAAAAATGGATATAATTCGTTTACTAATGAAGGTATACTATTAGCTGCTTATTCTATTTGTTGAACTATTGTGTAATGGTGTCCATACACGATCAATAATACCGTCACTAGTATTGACAGGAATTGCCCACACACGATTCAATATTTTCATCAATAATTTCATCATTTTTTGGTCATTTTTCAAAATGGATGCCATGTTTACTCTTCCAAGGTTGACAATAGAATATGAAAAATTTGACGCAATTATTGAGAGATTCTCTAAAGCGGCCCACACACGCTCAATATAATTGTCAATAATATTGTCAATACTTGATATTGACAATTATGTTGAGCGTGTGTATGCGATATTGAAGCTCGATATAATTGATGTCAATATGATAAAAGAAATCAAAAGTCCGTAGATATTTTATTGACGAACCGTCAATGTTTTTGCAACAATTGACCGTGTGTGGGCGTCATCAATAATATTGACGCAATATTTCATTTCTCGAAGTAGGTGTGGGGTGGGGGCAAATTTCGGGCAATCTGACTTTTCAGGCAGACAGGTAAAGTGAAAAAAATCTATTATATGATCTTGTTGGCAAGATAAAATGGCCGAAATCTAATACAAAACACTAATTTTACGTTTCTTTGAATTGAATAGCTGGCAAAATAAAGTGGCCGAATATTAAATATTAAAACATTTTGTCTGGGACCAGTGTCAGTGGTCAGTGGCACTATAGCGCTTGAGATGAGCTTTAGTGTGATCGGCCACTCGGAGACTGGTCACCCGCTCGCCTTGCATTAGTCGGGTATCCGTTTTCGCGATATTCTCTTGAAATTTGCCTTTCTTTCATTACGCGAAGGCCGCGTCATTTCAACGTAGGCCGGTCTGCCGTTGGTATGACCCAAAGGCAAATGTGTGAATGGAAGTAGAGAGAACAGAAAACACATGAAACTCAAGTGCTGAAAAAAGCGGGTAGAACTACGCCCAAAATCGCGATGTTTTTCGGTGGCCAGGGACAAGATCACTGCTCAGTCGATGAAAACACGAATGGTATGCCTATCATCGAGAATAATAAATCGCCTACCGACCCGCAGGGAGTAATTTCTAAGCCAGTTTCGCAAAGGGCCCAGTTGATTTGGGGCTTCCTAGGGTCCATCAGATCCTAGATCCGCCTCTGTGGAACAGTCTCATTGAACGGTTGGAGTTGACGCCGGCATAGCGTGGGATTCGGTTACGAAACCATTGGACAACTTTGGTGTTGCTTAACTCACGGACTAGAGAAGCAGAAAAACGCATTTACGATAGCTGAATTTTCAAAACTTTTCTCCGAGACCATTGATTGTTTGGGATTCAGGTCAGTCACCAAAGGTAGGCTACTTTGGACCACATTGAAGTTGCTGTATTCAAGTGCTGAAAAAGCAGGAAAGCGCGTTAGTGGCAGCTAAATTTCAAAATTCTCTCTCGACGGTCCTATCTCCATGGATTTCAAATCAGCTATCTTAAAAACAGGCTACATAAGACAACTTTGAAGTCGCTGTATTCAGGGGAGAATAGCGTGAAAATGCGTTTGCAACCGTCAAATTTTCCAAAATTGTCATGGAAGGGTTGGTGGTAGGGTCCCCTACACAGTAAGCGCTCCGTACCTCCTCCTTCGCAGAAGACCGGCGCCGCCGTCTATAACCCGAAAATTTTGCCCGCCCCACAAATTATCACCGGGCCTGTACGTCTATGGGACTTGGAACTGCCATAGATAATGCTTAACAAACAGTTCCGTCCATGATGGCTGCTTTGCTCAGAATGAATATTGAGACAATATAATTGAACGTGTGTGGGAAACCGAAATTTGTTTCAATTAAATTGACATCAATAATATTGACAATTATACTGAGCGTGTGTGGGCCGCTTAAAGCGCCCCATACACGATCAATTATATTGCGCAATTTAATTGTCAATACCCTGAATTGACAATTAAATTGACCGTTTATGGGTGATATTGATGACTTGCGCAATTGTATTGAGTGAATCAAACTCTGCTTGATATTTTATTGCGCAAGTCTATTTGATTGCACAATTAATTGATCGTGTGTGGTGATCGTCAATTAAATTGTGCAATAAAATTATTTGTCTGCAAGATTTCATACCGTTTCAAAGAGGAACTGCCACGGCGACTGCTAGGTCAAAATCCCCCATCCTTTCTCAACAGATAGCAAGACCAAAATGAATCCTGTTTGCGCAATTAAAGTGTCAATTATATTGAGCTGTGTGTGAGTAGTAAAAAATTGTCAATTATATTGTGAAACCAGGCTTGTGCAATATAATTGATCGTGTATGGGGCGCTTACACGATCAATATTGTCATTTAATAAATTGACAGTCCGTCCATATAGTGATGAACTATCAATAAAAATCAAAATGATTTTGATCCGTCAATATATTGACGCAATGCTGGTCATTGACAATATTTTATATCTATGATTCTATATAGCCCAGACACGATTAATATTATTGACTCAATATATTGAGTCAATAATATTGACGGAATTATTGATCGTGTATGGACCCCATAAGTCTACTTTCTATGGTTTAACCAGAAACAGGCTATCAGAAAACACAATTCTGGTGTCGCTGCTTTACTCGGTACCCAATTTGGCTCAAAATATGAAACAGAAATAATATACAATACTTGTTGGTCTAATAAAAATAAGGGAAGCTGGATAAAGTAATAAGTAACAAACATTACACCAAATTAAATGTTTATATTAATCAAAAGTTCGGGTTGTTGAAAATCATCCTGAAAAGACAAGTAAAAAAAACCAATGAACAAAACACAGCAATAGCATACATCAATTCTCGGCTATTATTTTATGCTGAAATCGTCTGCAATACCACATAAACCAATCAGCAGTCAAATCGACATGTCAACCGAGGCCCATGTGCATGAAACGAAGTCTTATTGCCATAATGATTAACACCCTCCTCCCCCTCCTTATGCTGCGATAAAAATGGCAAACAACCATTTAGCTAAACAATAAACACTCGTTTATTTATTGTTGAATTTGATAAATCACATTGAAGAGCGCCACCAGTATCATGTGACATTCCAAATGATGACTCACATCAAAGTTACCATCCTCATTAGCCCGGTCGGAGTAAAATCAATAAACCCCATTTCATTTCCATCAAAAGTTACTGAATCAGCGTACATTTTTAATTATAATATGACAGGACCTCTATAAATAAAAAGTAGGGCCATTTGCATAAATTTCTGTACAACGCCATTTTTAAAACATGTGACCATTCTTTCATTTATTGACCAATCGAGTATTGTTTGGCGGCTTCTTATATTTATTTGTTTTGCAGTATGCGGTTACTGTTTATAGTTCGCGGGTAGTAGATGTAATTGGTCAAGAAGAAACGTTAGTTATACACATCTGTTTCTGTTTATTCGAAACAGCGTATACCGCAGATAACCAAACAAAATCTTAAAGTAACAGAAAAATAACGTCATGACTGGGTAACAAAATAAAAAAAAAAACCAAAAATCAAAATGGCGACGTACAGTGAATCTAGGTAGAATTCCCTTAGTTGTTTCAATTGTATGAAATAGAAAGTTCTCTCTTGATGAAGTTGACTATTTGGAAGACTAGAGTGGAAGACCGCATGGCTTTCGTCACGTGCTCGGCCAAACAAGTTTTGCGGTGGTGGTATAACTTTGACAGATCCACGTGCATTCGGCAAACCTCGACAGATTCCACGCATCTAATCTCGGCTGTATGACGAATTCCGCAATATTGGAACTATTTTAAAGGTTCCGGATGAACAATGGCTGCGTCCATGGAGATTTCTGTGGAGAGTTTAATGTATCAACAAACGTCAAGTTTGGCATTGGGTTTGGGGAATTCTCAGTGAATTTTCTCAAGCCAGCAGCCGTGAGACAATATCTCTGCTCATTTAGGTGTATACAATCTACAAAAGACGCCATTTTGGGACTTTTTTTGTAAAAGCGGCACGTTTTCCTCTTGAAGTAAACCGGTAGCCGCATCGAAAATGCATGGGTGTACCACTTACTGTCATACAGCCGAGGTTAGATGTAAGGCACCGGAATCTGCCGAGATTTTCCGAGTGACCCATGTATGTGTTGCAATCAAAACAAAGAGCGATCGTTTGAGTTAGTTTGGGCAACGGAAAATATCAAATTAAGGCAATTACATAGAAATCATTGCGTGGATTCTCGTAAAATGTGTAATATATAAACTAAAACTTTTCTATCTTCTTTATATTATAAATAAATTAACAAGCAACGCGAAGTTCATGTCCTACGTTTCCAAATTTGACAGATGGCCGTATTGTGGCAAGGGCAGCTATTCACGGTATGTATTATTCGAGGAGCTAAACCTTACCATAACATTTAAAGTTTAACCGTACGAATTGTAATTCACAATGGGGTCCGCTTCGAAAATAGTCAAGACAAATTTAACATTTAAATTTTATTTACAATTACTACATAAGTTGTCTACTCATATTATTTTAAACTCCATTATAGTTAATTCCATACCTATTCGAAATAAATGTAATTTTAGCTAATTCTATTTTTGAAAGGGGGCTTTAAAGAAATAAATTATAAATTATGGTTTCTTTTTTTCTTTTTTATCCAGTTCTCAACCAGACGACTGTGTTCTGTGCTATAATCAAAGGCAGTTGCAAAGGGTATTAAAATAAACTGGGTTTAAGTTTTATGATTCGTATGGTAAAAGATTTGTCATTGATTTTGTGTCGCGTGTGTGTTCAAAAGGAAATTCTCACATCCGACAGAGTGTCACCACATAATACGAAATGGATATCTTCCGAAGAGTTACGTAATCAGCTTCAACTTAGGTATTGCTCATGTGGGATTTCAATTTTCAAGAAAACCTTTTTACTTTTTACTCGATAGGATATTTAGTTGTGCAATGGATTTTATTTATCAGAGTTGATTTCAAACACACGGGTAAGTTTATGATAACAAAAGTTAAGTAGTTAGTTTAAAATCAAAGAAATCCGTTTAAAACTTACGATGTTTCAAACAGTTAGTTTTGAATTTGTATCAATATTTAGGGAACTACAATCTCATCTTACAAATATGTCACCTGCAACATGCTTTGAATTCGGTTAGAAAAGGGTAGCGACAACGAGTGGGTAGAGATAAGTAGATCTCTTATATAAGAATATATTATGACTGTTAAAATAATGTATTGCATCTTGTTTGTGTTTTGAAAAAAGGTCGGTGTTTTTTTTAATTTCTCACAAAACAGATCTTTAAATGTTACGAAATTAGCACTAAGAAGACCGACTGCCCTGTCACTCTGACCGATTTGAACATAATGATCGGGTAAAAATGATAGATTTACACCAAATTACTTCAGGTTTTCGTAAGGCATATACAATAAATAAATTACAAAAGGTGGGAGTCACACTCACACTACATGTTTGTGAATCTATTTTAGCTTCGCAGAGTGGATTTTACTGCGTCACTTTTGTTTAATGTCTGTAAAATAGTAATTTCTCGAAACAAAACTTTTCATTAATTTAGTTTACCGCACGGTTAATTGATATTGAGAAGAGAATATGGGTTTGCGTCAGGCTACCACATTGTAATTAATGCTTTACTTTCTGAAACATAGGGTAAAGGCATATAAACTCTGCATTCTTTAAAGAGCTTAACCCATATGTATCACACTTATTAACCCATATTATACATGTAATCTTATGAGTTTTAGTCATACCGAAATGACATATTGGTTAATGCTTTACTTCCTGATAGACCTAGTTAAAATGTATGAGAAGGTTATATTCGTTTAGTAGGGAATATGGTAATTTAATTTCATAAAATCTCATAAGCAAATACTATTATATTATTTTAGCATGGTTAAGTTGAAATCAAAAGGGGTTTAATGTCCGACCTACTTTTCTGTATTTACATGTAGCTCGTAAATGTGTAGGTAATGTAGGCCACGTGACATACTGTTAATACTTATAATAATGTTTGCATTTATATAACTCAATATTTCAAACTATTTATATAAAACGAACGCGTATCCAAACTTGATAATAACAACCCTTTCTATCGTTCTTTAAATTCAAACTCGTTAAAGAAATGCTAATCAATGTTCTATAAATTATTCTAACATCTTTGCTACGTATGATCTGGAACAAAGATGTGATGCAAACAAAGGAATGCACATGTAGTTGTTATTTCTGGCTAATATAGAGGGCTGTAAGAGCAGAACAAGAGGACTTTAAACCCCATTTCATTTCAATTCAACCGAACACACTGAGAGTAGCACGATATTACTTAACAATACATATTAAAAAATTCCCCATAGAAATGATCCATAAAACGAAACGCAAAATAATAACGCCGTGTAGTAATGAGGTAGATGACCACAGAAGGAATTCGCATACTGTCCCCCGCATTAGACAAACCACAAAATTCGAACCTCATAAATAGCCAAAGTTTATTACAAAAGAATATGTGTTAGTATTTTTATGTAATAAAAATCCACTCTTAAGTTAAAGCTAATGTTGTAAAACAACCAGACAGTAGTAATTTAGTTCCAGAATGAGACAGCTGAATATGAAACTGGTGTTAAAGTCAAAGTATTTCAAACGAAAGGGCAGATATAAACTTACAATGATTTTTTTTCTTCGCATTAAAATGTCTTCATTGCAGCTAAACAAAATACAGATTACATTTTGCTTTTTGTAACTAAAACGCAATAATAATGTGTCAGCTTTTATTTGTAATCCCTTTAATCCCCACCCCAATAATAGGAGTAGTAACGGAATAAAGCACATAGTAGGTTCTCAGAATTTCCGTTACTGAAAGTAACTAGCAATAATTGCATTCACCAATTTACTCTTAAAACAGTTTCATCAACCCCTCCCTGAAATTCGGCAACTGGAATACTGAAAGACACAAACAAGGAACTAGCGAGTGTATTTGGATAATAAGTACATTTTATTTCATTGCTATGTTCAAATTTCTGGTTCTTTAAAAATAAACTTACACTAAAACTGATGATAGGATTGTTGATATTGGACAACATCAACTAACGGTAACTAAAACACTGATACAGGCGAACAGCACGATGTTTATTTGCCGAGGTTATGATCAGAACTTCAAAGTGCCAATGTTGTCATCCCTAACACTAGCTTCAGTATGCTAAATAGTAACTTATGACCATATATAATAGTGTATTGGCTGTTAGGCATAACAAACGTTCACTGCTTGAGTGAAGAATTAAACTCTGCGCAATGGTAGGCACACAATCTCATTAAAAATACAGATCTACGTCGATATTTCGTTTCGTGTTCTATTGCTTTCGATGGCCTGTGACATATGCAGATCTGACAAGTTATAGTGGGAGTTCCCGTCAGAGGCCAAACGAGCGGCTTTTGACCCTATAACGTCAGATATTGATTAATCAATAAGCGTTGACGTCTTTAGTGGTTTACCCACAGTTCCGTGCATTAAAAGGCCAAGATGTTTTAATCAAATTGGTAGGCCATTATAAAGAAAAAGACGCCACGCCCCGCCCCCTCTCCATATAATAATAAATGACGCGCCGTCACCATTATTACCTATTTTGGTCAATAACTGTTTGTGCCCATATTTTCAATATTATGGAGGTATCAACCGATGAAGCAACCGCCATGTTCGATTTCAAAATGTTTGCCACGTTTAAGAAATTCATTTGTATCTCAAAAACTAAAATTGCCAGAAGCAACATTTGAACGCCTACTGTACCTGGTGAGTATATCCGATTGTCAAAAACCACGTGCAACAGCCGCCATATTGTATTACAAGACGATTTTTATATATACATTTATATCTTAAAAACTATAAATTCGATTAGATGATATTATGACCGCAGTTTTGATCAGAATGAAAAAAAATGATGGTCATCTTCCTACTTTTCTGTGCCAATCAGGTTGAAGGGGCATTATGTAAGATTTAGATAGAGCTGGCCAATATTGCTATAGTATTTCGAATAAAGATAATGCAAGATAAATACATTGAACATTTCATTCAAATTACTTTATTTTGAGCGAAGTTATTGATGGTTGTAGTTTTCACACGGTGTGTGCAATGACTAACTATTGTACTGGTCATTCGAGTCTTATCATCGCTTCTCCCATTATAAAATTAAGTCATTAATTGGCCGAACCGTTCTAATCTACTGAAAACCGGGGCCATCTGATGGCACCGAGTGTTGATTATGGTCTTGCCATATAAATACATGTCTAATACATAATTATAACTTTAAGGTCCAAAGAAAGACCCGCAAATAAGCAGATATAACTCTTACGTAATACCCGTGTTCAAAGAGCTACGGACACTACCGCTTACGTTTACTATCAAAGGTTATATTGCTTACGAGGCCGCCACCCTATACCACTGTCAAGGGGAACCCATATTGGGAAATCTCGAGGTACTCACTTAGCCAAGGTGGTTCATAACGTTCAATAGCAGAAACAAGTTATTCTTATTTTTCAACAAAAGTATGTGGTCAAAATATCACGTCGTCAAGAAATCAATTATGAAATAAACACCTCGTATTTAAAAGACGCGTGGCTCATTTGGTATGCGTGGTTCATTTGATAAATGGTCAAATAGTAGTAAAGTGGCTAACAAATAATTTCCATGAGAATCCTTCACTTTCTTAGTAAAGCATGAAACTCTGCAGAGGGGGACTATGGTACTCAATGATCATAAAAGAACTAATCTCAAACAATCTAATTTAGAATGTCTAAACTATTATCTAAATAATAATCTGCAGTTCATAGTGTATAAGAAGAATGGCTATTCCCTTGTGGAGCAGAAAATTTTTAAAGCCAAATATTACACTATCTTTTGATTTTAAAATATATGTTGGTTATCAAGCAAGCAGAGACCTCGAGTTTTAAAGGATTTAGCCTTTGGTAGATTAGTCTGAAATTCCCGAACTTATAGGTACGTTATATTCCTTTACCTCAGACACGTGGACAATAGATTGACTCGTCGGAATTTAGTGACTAAATTAAAAAATATTTAAAACCGAGAGGAAATAGTGTCATATGGTGTGGTTGACCTATTCACAAATTAATGTCCCCAGATCTGAAGCCATTGAAATACTCGGTCAACGTCTAGACCAACTGGAAACACCATTACCATACGGCCCACCCCAGATAGTATAATACAACTAATTACAGACTGTGTTAATACTGCCTACTTCATCTTAGACGATGAATTGTACGAACATATACATGGTCTACCAATGGGAAGCCCCCATCCCCGATACTGACTGAAGTATAAGTGACCTCCCTGGAAGAAAAGGCACTGTGATGCTGACAGAAGATCGTCACAACGGAGAAAGGTAACAACCACCCCCTTTCTAGATGGCCTTGTTCAGAGAAATGTACCACCCGATCAATATATCAACTAGAAGTCCGGCCATCCTACAAAAGTTAAGGCAACTACCACCTAAACCCTCGCCCACGGAGCGAAGTAAGTCCTGAACTCGCCAATCTAATTAAAATATAGATCTATATTTCGTTTCTTTTTTTATACTTTCGATTGCCTACACTGCATGTAGATCTAACAAGTTATAGCGAGAGTTCACGTTCGATGACGTCAGGTACCAAGCAAGCGACATTTGACCATTCGATTAACCAATTTGCGACCGCCATGCTTTTTAAAATCGACTTTTGTTTTGTTTTGATTGCTATCGCTGGTAATGTTTTCCCACAGTTCCGCGTAAAAAAGGTCAAACGCTCGATTCGACAGACCATTCGATTGTCTGGCCCTTCGTTTCAAGCAGAACATGGGTCTTCCAGATCCAAATGTAGTAAAGACAAGTAAAAACAAAATTTTGAACTATAAAAAAACGAAACGAAATTGAATCGGTGTTTGAATCAGATTGTAAACTCCGCTACAAGCAATGACCCCAAACAAGCTAAGACCAACCAAGAGTTTTAAAGTCGTATCTCCATTCCCTTCCACAACAAACTATCATATCACATCCGCAAACTCAGCATGAATAGACAGTCAGCATAAATAGTCACCCGCTTCCACAATGGCACAACAATCAAAGACGTCCTCGGGGCAAATAGTAAATCTTATTTGGCCACAGATCACTAAAGATTTCCTCATTGACTTTAAAGTTAATTCTCGTCTCTTAGACCGGCTCTAACTTTTCCCAAAATTTTCTTTGCTTAGAAAGCTTTCTACCAAAGATAGAGCAACGTCATGAGGTTCTTCATGAAAAACTTTAGATACCCAAGCTGGAAGTAGAGACAAGTAAACATGTTATTCACCTAGCCAACCAGCACAAAGTAATCCTGTCCAACTCCCTGAGTAGTGTCAAATCTATGGAATCGAGCTCCTCCAAAAGCAGAAAAGATTTAATCCACAAAGTTAGAGGCCTTATTAACCAAAAGAAAAACAGCTAGAGGAGGGTAATCCTTGCATGGATCTCTTCCCGCGACAATTTTTTCAGAAACTAAGCCAACAAATAAGCTAATAGTGGTTGTCAAAAAAACATCAATTTGGACAATTTAGAATATGTCAGTCAGGAATTGCAAGCATAGCAAAAGATAGAATCAAAATTGGATCAGAATCCCGTCTTAAACACCCATCGCTATCATATACGTAGCTATACACCAGAGGGGAAGGGGAGGTATTATCCGAGGGGTGGGCAAAAAGCGGGAGTTGACTTTTCTAGTAGCAAATATCCTCAGGAATCCGAAAATGGTGGGTACTCAGTCAGTTGAGGGAGTGTTCAGGAGTTATTGAGGTCAAAGGGTCATCAGAGGTTAAAGGAGAAGGGGGTATTATCCGAAAGGGGCAAAAAGCGGGAGTTGACTTTACTTAAAACATTTTTCCTCGGGAATCCGAAAAAAGTGGGTGACCAGTCAGATGAGGGAGCGTTCAGGAGTTATCGAGGTCCAAAGGTCACCAGAGGTTAAAGGAGGTTATTTTCAAGGTGGGCAAAAAGCGGAAGTTAACTTTTCTAGAAGCATTTTTCCTCAGGAAACCGATAATGGTGGGTGATCAGTCAGGTGAGGGGACGTTCAGAAGTTATCGAGCTCAAAAGATCACAAGAAATTAAAGCAACATGTCCACACGGTCATTTGATTGGTGTATAGAAATACTTATTTTGACTATGTGTATGGATGTTAGCCTCGTGATAAAGTTGCATACTTTGATGGATGATAGACATAAAACCCTTCACACCTATTGGTCGACTGCAATCTGTTATGGTACATTTGCTAATGATTGAAAAATTACCAGCTAGGGACAAAACACTTTGTCTCAATACTCTCCTATCACCATTCGTCTTCAATAGAAGGCTTGATCTCGCTTTAACTACGCACATCTTGTGACGGCCTACATATTTCGGCTATAATTTCAATTGGGTACAAGCCCAAGGTACATTGTTAAGGTACATTTGCTAATGATTGAAAAGTTACAAGCTAGGGACAAACACTTTGTCTCAATACTCTCCTATCACCATTCGTCTTCAATAGAAGGCTTGATCTCGCTTTAACTACGCACATCTTATCAAGGCCTACATATTTCGGCTATAATTTCGATTGAATACAAGCCAAGGTTGTGACTCTATTAGATTCCTCGATCGTCGCGAATACCAAATCTCACGCTTTTAAATTAAAATGTCTACCTTTGATAATCGAGTTACAAAGTTCAAGGTTCACTCAATATCAAGGTTTCTGTGGAGGTCGCTATGTCACAACCTCTGATTGGACGCTACTGTTCACGCGTCTGTAGAAAACGTAGCTAGAAGTTCTGGAATTGTGAAGTAACCTAGCAACGTCCAGCTGTTGCAAAACTCGCAGTCGTTGCTTTAGTAACATGATCGCTACCCGCAGATGACAGATACATAAAGGACCCCTCAGCTTAACTTTGAGTTTATTGAGAGAATATAATGATATTTACAAAGAAGCCAGGTGGGACATAAAAATGTCTCCTAGAGAAAAACATAAACCATATGACAACTAAACTAGTGAATTAAAAAACACACAACAGGGCGGGGCGTAAAATTGTCCCCATATGGTTGACATGACTAATGATGTTGTTGTTACTTTCTAACTAAACTCAACGATTTTTTTTACTTTACTGGAGAGTTTGATCAAAGAACTTCCTACTTGAATGTTCTATTTTTATTTTAAATAGTTTTGGTGGTCTTCCAATTATAATATCCTCCGTTTTATCGTCAATTAGTTTCTGCACTGACATATCAATTTATTTATTTATTATCTCTTTCATCTTTAAATTTTATTTTTATTATCTATCCTAGGCCAACCCCTCCACCGGAAGCGACACAAAATATTAGAATCCCAAATACTCTCTTTTCAGGTGCTGGATATTTCTTACAGAGAAACAGTAACGAAGAACGAACAACAGAAACGAAGAAAAAATCAACAACCATACCGGACCAGAAGATCAGATGGAAGAAGAGTGGACCAGGCCGCCGCCGCCGCCCCACACTCACCAACAAGCCCCAAAGAAGAGTTTCACCGCCATGCCGTTCAACCGGACAAATCGACCAGACCGATACGAATGACTTGTAAAAACATACACTCAATGTTTATTTGTCTAAATGTTCGTATTGTCCAGAACGATGTATGTATGTTTGTAAAATGTCCATGATTGTCGCTATTTGCATATTTATATTATAGCTTTTGTTATATAACTGTTATCGTCCGTCATCAATAATTTTGTTTTTTCTGTACATATTTATAAATAGTTCTCAATCCATGCAATCTTTTGTTTCGCTAATCACCTTGTAAATAGTTAACTTTGACGGTTAGACAACATGTAATTGTTTGCGATATCACTTCGTAGGAAGCGGACGTAAAATAAAGCTATTTCACACACTCTGTATCAGTATTATGCTTTAAAACGACAATATAAACTTTGTTGAAATGTAGCTCCGAATGCCTCCGATTAAATAAGTAATTGATTATCCAAAGAACTCTCGTGTTCCTAAAGTTAAACTGTTCAATATTAAATGCTATTCAAACAGTATAGCCCAATCCCAGATTGATTTTCATGAAATTGTCAAGGATATGTATTGTCCTTGGTCGATATTTTAACAGATGTTAGGATAACGTTACATTACAGAAACGCTTAAGATCGATTAGAAAAAAACACTGATGAAATGTTTAATCATCTCTGAACTGGAGAGTCTGTTTGGGGACATGTGTTAACTTGCCTGGCAAGCTTTGTTTAATTTTGAGATGGCTCTTTCCCTCTATTAATGTTCATTTTCCCCAGCTTGGTGGTGGTATCTGAAACTAGCCAGGGATGATGCGCCAATTTTGCAAATGATGGATAGAGAACAACCTAAATACAGTCAGGGTCATAAAGATATATTTTAAGTTTCGTTAAAATCGGATAAAAATTGTGACCTCTAGAGGGTCCACAACCTTTGTATCACATACATTTGAGTAATTTGTGTACAAAGAACGACTATTTTGTCGGGCAGTTTAGTTTCGATTTCCCGAAATTCGAATCCAACCTTCATTATTGTAGAATGGTGATATATTTAAACAGTTTTTAAAATCAGATAACAATTGTAACATCCAGAGAATCCACAAGATTAAAAACACTGATATGTTCGAATATCGAAAGGGGCCAAGAGCTTTGGGTTATAAACACGCAATTCAAGTTTCATTAAAATCTGATCAAAATTGCGGCCTCCATCAACCTTGATATACTATATTTTTTTTACACCATCTGCGTACGAGGTGCGGCCATTTTGTCCGGAAGTTTTGGTCCGATTTTCACGAACTTTTAATCAACCGACATTACGGTGTAACGTTGATATATTCAAACGGTTTTGTAAATTGCATAATAATTGTGACTTCTAGAGGGACCACAAACTAAAAACGCGTATATCGTAGGAGCCATAATTCAGGCAGTTACGATTCGATTTGCTGGAATATCAAAGTGAACAAGTTTCATGAAAATCGGATCAAAATTGTGACCCATAGAGTGTCCACAAGCTAAAATTGTTATTTTTACTACGACCTGGTGTCATAACCTATGAAGATATATATGAACGGACACATGCCAATATCTTTGGGATAGACCTATATTTCAAGTTTCTTCAAAATTGGATTACAATTATGATCTGCAGAATTTCCACGCGCAAATGTCCATGTGTATTTGCGAATTATGAACTTATAAACTAGGAAAAATTATCGGAATTGTGGTCAAAGTTGCGATAAATACCAGTATCCTAATCAGTTATTTTTTTATTATCAAGAGCCATATCGGATGCAAAACAAAAGAAAACACAAAAGCAGTCTATCGTGAATTCTATGGACAATGTGTTATTTTCTTAAGAACATACAATTAGTCTGGTCTGCTTCCTCCTTATATTTCTTTTTTTACATTTAGTTGTTTCTATTTATACACGACTACAATGCTAAACCATCACATTTCAAAACCTGATACCTTCTTACACTGTCAACCATTACCTTAAAGACGTATAATTCAGTTCTTTACAGAATTTTACTTCGTGTTTTGGGAAAATGTAATACCAGGGCCTTAAAAACAAACTGAATATTCACTGAAATATATTATATATTTGGAGACCTATACATACAATTTCAATAGCAAATCAAAATAGAAGTTGTTTGAACGAAATAGGATCTGTTTTAATCAGATTGGAAATACATGCTTCTATAATTTCAATGAGATAAAACAAAACCGTCACATATCATTTAAAATTAACACAAGGACCATTACACTGTAATACGAAAGTTATCGAATCATAAATTTTACTGAGGCATCCATATAGCTAACTATATTACGACAGAAAATCAATAGGTGTCTTTATCCCTATCAATAAGATACTGGGCATATTCTGTTTAGGCAAAGCAATACGTGTTTATCATTCGATTGCTTTGCCTGGTTGCCTTGTCCTCGAAGCTTTGGTTTAAAATACGTGGGAGTTGGATCTGGGATTTCCTCAATGAATCAGATTACCATTCACTAATTGAACAGGTCCATAATTCACTGAAAAATAGTCGGCACCCCACTAAACACGAACTTGATCTGTTACTCGGCATCACATTTAAATTTAAAATAATCAAAGAAAACAGAATATTTTTCATTGATTTTGATTCAATAAAAGACAACACTGGCGTAAAAGTAAAAAAAAATGATCTGCTATATAGCAACAATACACCAGTCTCCAATCAAATACCCCAAAGTTTAATATAACACATAATTTCATTGCTTCACTGGTCGTACTAATGGAGACAAGGATTGTGTCAACAAATTTCAGTAAAACAAATAATGGAATCCCGCGAAACGCTTATTTGATCTGGCACTAGGCTGTACAGTAGTGTATAAAACCTCGAATCAAACACATCAAATTAATGTTTTCCCCTTTTTTCAGGAAATTTCTATAGAATTAAAATTAACTAAATGTCATAACTGAGTAAGAAAGAAATTGACACGAGGTCCTAGTTAAGGTCTTAGGCTAGCAATTATTTGCCTATTGATTGTGTCACGATATCTAAGTGGGTTAGACGCTGGCTCGCTTGCCTGGAGGACGGGTGTTCGATCCCTGCATTGGCCGAGAAAGTTCATCCAGATTTTCCACCGTGATTCCCCCTTGATGGAGAGCCTGACAAGGAAAGCTGTCTTTTCGTTCGGATGGGACGAAAAACCAAGGGCCCATGATGTACACATTGGCGTGCACGTAAAAGATCCCTTGACATTTGGAATTCGATATAAGGGTAGGCCGTAGGGCCGCTGTCCGGGCATAATTTCACTCATAGCACACTTTATTGCGTATGCCTGTCTTCCCTAGATCAGGTTGGAGAAGAAAAGTAGGACGTTAAACTTCATTTCGTTTCATTTCATTTATTTGCCTATTGACTGGTTGTTAAATGGCTGTAGCACCACAAGCTGTAGTTTTTTGCTCAACATTCCGCTAGTTCCAATCTTTGTAGGTACATAAATATAGGAGACCGCATCTGGCAATCTCCTCAATATCATCGCGTAGGGGATTGGCGGTTTAGATTTTTTGCTACGATTATTTAATGTTGACTGAGGTCAAAATGTCACTTCCGACACAATATCATCAGTACTACTCAAAACTGCTGTGAAATTGCAAATATGGTAGTTTTTCTTCAATTCTAGACTTTAAAGTCAACCTTTTACTTTTCATAAGATAACGAGTGTGAGGTTGTAATCTAGTCATTTGTATTTGAATAATGTTGACACCTACATCATCCCTTTGACGCACACTAGATCTACAAATCACATTTCCATCGCTTACACATATTTTTTCAAACTTTAGAGGCATACTACTGTCTGTTGTTGAGACCATATTTTCTTAAAATAACGCTATTTACTTCGACGAAACTATGCTTAACAGTCGCCTTCAAACCCTATCATTGCGAACTTGTTCTGTTTAGTGGGACTTTCAGGTTTGAGACACAAGAAATCTCATTTTAAAGTTAAAAATACCCTTCGGGTTGCACTAGATAACAAAACTAACTTTCAGGGTATTATCCTTAATTGAATTTCGTAACGAAATTAATCACTTCATATGTCAACCCCCTTTAATTTTATAGGGTATACCCGAATGAACGTTTGGGTACTGAATTCTCTAAATCTCGGAATAACATGGTGAAAGGGGAGATTTTGGCTTCCAAGGAGCACCGAATGTGTACAAAAAAACATTTCAACCAACGACTGTTGGTGCTTGTTTGATCTGTGCGATTATTCACAGCAGTTATCCGGACTCACATGTGAAAGACTGGGCCCTCCTAGCAACAATTAATCAAACCAATTTACTAAGCTGTGGTTTAATCATTTCCATACAAGGGAGGTAAATACACTTAACTTCGTGAAATTATAACCATCTTTCAATATTTGTCTTCTGTCTGAACCTTCATAAATTTTAGACTGATTTCTTCGATTATGAACAAACTAATTATGGTTATTTAAAACTTGCCTGTGTTTGAAATCACCTCCGGTTAAATAAAATCCAAAACATAAATGCCGAAACTGAACAAGGAATTTGAAATCGATTAATGGTAAAAAAAAAAAGAGAGTTATCACCCTTTCTATATTTGATGTGGTCTTACCGTGAAAATTGGTACACGAATCGCATGTCAGAATGCTTTCGAGGGTCATTTGTAATTAAGCGGGGGAGCTATGGTGACTAATTCAGTAAGATGCGGGCTCATCAACCTGGAGGTCCCGGATTTTCCGGCGTGGTTCACCATTAGTAGTGGCGTACACGTAAAATATCCCTTGGCAGTTGGAATTCGATGTAAGAGTAGGCCGAAAATAACTGATTAGAATTTAGAGTAAAAACGATTAAATGTAACTCGGTTTATATACATTCATATTACATTATTATTTGTCTGAAGTTTCTCCGGAGTTTCGAGGAGTTTCGGGTATTATTTGCTTCCAATAATAATATTTTGGGGCACGATTGCTGATTCATGTGGAAAATATTTAGGTGTCTATAGATTCTTATTTTCCAATTTTGTCGGTGACTTAGGCAGCCCCAATTTCCGAGATAGTTTCGTTTGATGTTGATGGGTATAATGAAGGGGCGGATCCATCAATGGGGGGGGGGGGGCAGAATCGGGACATGCGGACCATGGATCTGCGAGTGGTTTAGGGGTTGTCGGAAGCTAAATTGACCATTCTATTCGTGTAACTTGTCGAACATATTGTAAAAAGGCGCTGTAAGCGCAATTTCTTTTCACTTTTCAACGTTTTGCAGTGAGCTCTAGGTTATTTTGTGACCTACATTTGCATTACGTGCCCCTCCTCCTCTATCCAAGGCCCTGTATCCATAGGCTGTTCCCTTGTGGCGTGTTCCCTTGTGGCGTTGTGACCTTTTTACCAGACCCTGTACCCGCGCGTATCCATAGGCTGTTCCCTTGTGGCGTGTGCATTGTACGATGGAAAGAAAGGTAAAAGAAAAGTCAACATACGAACGTTGATGAGAAAGCAAATTAACTCAAGACACAACTATCATTATGCGAACCGTTTTTTTTATTGATAGCTCGACGATGAACTCAACTACTGAAAATCGGAAGGATGAGGGGGATGCCACTATTGCATTCAGTGTCGAATTAACCTTGTGGGGGTGGGGGCATACCAACTGTGCGGGGCCCCCATTGTCGTTTGTTAAAATTATTCTTACTGACCGCAGATCGTATTAGTATGTACTCCGCCCCCTTCGGTGTCTGGGGTGTTTACCTTCAGGATTTCTTTTTTTAAAATAAGGATTAATTTCAGTGTACCTGAGACAATAATTTTGGGCATCGATTTCATTGACGTTTTGAATTAGTTGACAAATTGAGTATTTTAAACAGACTCTTCCTCTTATGATTGTTTCATTAACTTTATGTTATTGAAATCCGGGATAAATATTAGTATGACCTAGAACTGTCGGGGCTTATATGTTGGGAGCCCGGGACATTTTTCCCACTATGCCACCCCCCCCCTCCCTGATCAGGAGCTGATTGTATTAATTTTCCTCCCTGGTGCTCATCTCAGAAGATAACATGTCTTCAGACAAGGCCCATGGTGCTGGGTCCGGCCATTTTTTGAAACTCGCAATAGACTGGGTGAATTTCACACAAGTTTCCATACAATATCGCACTCGTAACGACGTGTTCCCTCTAGTGCAGTTGCAAAAGAATTGACATGTTCATTGTCTGTGTTCCCGGTCACAAGTAACATGTTCCGTGCATGAGGCCACAATCTGGGAACATCCTATGGTCACGGGCATGTTAAAAACAAAGGTTCATTGTCCTTGTGGCGCGTCACAAGGGAACATGCCACAAGGGAACAGGCTATGGATACAGGGCCTGAAAGGGCTGTTTGTCACAATTTTGGGACATGCGTTTTGATTAAGGGGGTACACTTTTATGATGCGATTTGGGCCCGATTATCTAGTTTCCGGGCTCCCTTATCAGATGGCCCGTTTCGCTAGACCTGGCCCCTCAAAGGCTTAAGAATTTGACACAATGGCGGTGAATAAAAGCTGTCTATTTTATTCGGCTGGTTATAGTGGCAACCATCAATCATGCCAGATGCAATAAAATGGAAAAGATCAAAGAAGCGTCCTCCAAGAAATGCCTCTTCAGCTCAAAGCAGTTGAAAATGTCTATTCCGAAGAATGATTCGTCACATAGGCTATATTTTGAATTTGGAGTGTGTGCCTTTCTCTAGCACTTTTTCGGTCTTATCTTCATAATTTCAGAACTCAGGCACAAGGACCTTCATTATGGAGTCCCCCAGGGCTCAGTTTTAGGGCCGATTATTTTTACACTTTATACACCCCCCCTCTTTGGAGACATTGCTAAAATAGTCAACTCTATATCGCTTTTAATCCTGCCTAATAATAATATAAGTGACACGGATCTTCAAAGAATGTCGCAGGGTGCAAAGAAACAAATCGAAATGTGTTTATCAGAAATAAAATCCTGAATGTTTGTTAACTTTTTAAAATTTAACGACGATTAAACAGAGTAAATCCTTTTTTGATCCAAATCGTCTGTGTTGAGATTGAAAAGTGATGTTAAAATTTTAATCGGGTCTCACATTATCAAACCATGAGTCCACCAGAAACATGGCCATGACAGTTATATAGCCATGAACAATCAAATTACCAATATTTGTAATGTATGTTACTTTCATCTCAGAAGTAAAATTCGTACAGATTTAGCCTCTGATGTTGTAATGCTGTAACTTCTAGACTGGACAGCTCTTAGCTGGTATTCCTGATACTTTAATCCACAAACTTCAAACGGTTCGGAACCCAGCTGCTAGGCTTATCACTAAATCGAAACATCGTATTACCCCTATATTAATTAAATTACATTGGCTACACATTCGTTTTAGAATTGCATATAAATTGCTTCTCTTAGTTTTTAAATGCCCCCGTGGTTTTGCGCCTACATACTTAAGCGATTTAATTCAAATTTACACACCCTCTAGAACTTAAAGGTCCTCATCTGATTGTTTACTGTTATGTCAAAAAGCGATCAAGATTAAAAAAACATAGGTGATAGAGCATTCAGTATTCAGTATTAAATGCCATTCAAAGATATTCAGTATTCATGCACCAAACATTTGGAATTCATTACCCTTTAACATCAGAAATTCTACAACTATTACACTTTTTAAGAAAAATATTAAAAATCATTAATTAAAGAAGCTTTTAATTTATAACTTAAGTATTTTTTGAAAAAAATGTATTTTAATCCAGATCGTGATATTTAAATAGTCTTATTTTTCTATTCAATAGTTTTCTTATATCATATTATTTACATTTCAGATATATATATATATATAAGTTTATTAACTTTATGTTTGTTTATTTTATTTCTGAATTATTGTATTGTACTTTGTTTTATATTGTTTTTATTACTTACTATGTAAAGCGCATTTGAGCACTATGTGAATTGTGTGCTATATAAATGTACTTAATAATAATAATATAAGTGACACGGATCTTCAAAGAATGTCGCAGGGTGCTAGTGATGACGAATATTCCCTTGAAGAAGCCACTTCATCTAAGGTGACTTTGTTGTTGTTAGTTTGCGTGTTCGATTGACCGAGAGAGTATACATTGGATTTGCAAGTAAAAGATCCCTTGGCAGTTGGAATTCGATATAAAGAGTAGACCATAATGTCGCTGTCGGGCAATATTTTTTTTCATAGCCCACTTTCCCTCATAGCACAATGTGTGGCGTATGCCCGTCTTCATTAGCCCATTTCGGAGCAGAACAGTAGGACGTTCAATCCCATTTCATTTCATTACTTGTTGTTAAGGTCTCTTCAAAAAACGGAGGAATCGTATACATAACATTAGAATTGGTCATTGATGAACATAGTGCAAAATGTTTCCTTTTTGTTGGGATTATAAACCAATATCTGAGGCAAACGCGTGCCCTCTAGATCATAATGGTCAATTGGCGTGGTTTCGACCCCAAGCACGAGACAAGGAGTGGGATCGCCTGTCTAACATCACGGGTTTTATCTAGGTTATCCTGTTTGTTTCCAATGCTATAGAGAGGTACCCACTAACAAAGTCATCGGTCTCGATAGGCCTACATCAAGGATGGATCCTTTAAATGAAGATGCGATTACCAAAACACGACATATTTTTGTCTCCGTCTTTTCTTATTTTGTATGTAATGGAGGAGAGGGAGTCTTTGTGAATGCAGTTCCTTAAAACCACGATTCGGAAAAAAAATCTGGACCGGATCATGGAAATTAAACAAGGTTCAACTAGTCTTGTTAACTTACAGTTATGGATGCTGCTACCCGTCTGTCCATAGATCTAGAATACTAATATAATATGTCACACTTTTATTATGTGCGCTTAACGTCATACGTCACAAAAACTGATGGCGTCTTAACAAATGTAAATTTTAATGTAAAGTTGCGAAACCTCTCTAATCTGTCTAGATCTGTAGAAAATGTATCTTTTTCGGGGGTTGACTAATGTTATTACAGTTCAGAGTGATCATTCCCGCCATACAGTCGTGTCACGTTAGGTTTCTCATGATTCGGACAAACCACACGAGAGTCCTTTTTCAGAACATTGGAAGAGGTGTAGGATAGCCGAAGGTCAATCAGTTTCATTGCGGAAAATCGCAACCAACATTCGACAAACAGACGAATTGTGCAAGTCTATGTACCTAGTATAGGTGTTTTACTGGGTTACTCTTAATATTCAGATTTGCATAGACACCATTTTTTTAAATACTTTTATTTGCATACAATGACCATACACTTTGTGATGGGGTGGAGTCAAAATGTATATTGGATCGCATTCGTAATATGTTCCTACTTGTTAGACGTAAATTTATTTTTGGAGTGAACTATTCGGTTGATATTCAGGTGTGTGAGTGACATGGATTTTCTAGATGACATTTCTTGGCGTACGCGAATAACGCAGAAATATAACTTGTTACATGTCGCCCTCGGCAAAACATTATCCGTGATATAATTCATCAAAACTGTGAATGGTTTACAAATTTTACACGTCTTACAGCGATTGTCACCTCAACAATTGTCTTTAGCATCTTGACGTCGGCTATTTCTTCATAGGTTAAAAAAGTGAGATTTTTGGATTTAAAGATTCGTGGAATTTAATAACAGACTTGTTCAATCGGGTAAGTCAGTTTAGATTTTATTCTTCGGTCATCGTCAATACAGAAGCCAATTTCCCACATATTACAATCAACACATCAAAACATATTGACCATAAGTTGAGCTACCTATTTAAAAAAAATAATACATGTACTGGTATCACAAACGTCACTGAAAAAGACAACCGTGGTAAATATGTTGTTTTGGTAATACATATGTCATTATAAGCCAAATTAAGAGAGTACTAAATGATCATCATGCTCAAGACTAGAGGAAGAGAATATTTAAATAATATGTCATGAAGACGAATTAGCCAGAAATATTTCAGTCAAAACCGGTTTTATTATTACCATCACCAGCGACATAATTGTCAAAGAAGGTTCATCTATCCAGGACATTTTAAGGTTAAGGGGGATAGGGTGGTGTTCTCGAAGTGGAAATTGGACCTGATAAGAACTGGGCAGTGTGGGTTGACTCTTCTAGTAAATGTGAAGCTGAAGAAGTTTTTTAAAGGTGGTTATGATGTACATAATACTAGAGACCGTAGGAAATCTATTTTCTTGTTGGAAAGTTGATGCATGAATTGTCCTTAAGTCTTGGATGAATGGTGTCCACACAATTGGTAGACTTGACCCATTAGTCAATATCATGTGAATAAATTCTTTGCATCTAAATGACCGTTATACATATTAAAACTACCAAAAGAACTAAATATTATGAATATGAAGTTTCTTATCGTACCTTTTTCACAGTTATTCGTTTCTTACCTCATAGAAATATATATCATCTCAACTATCAAAACCGTTTAAAAATGTACGTGTCTTTTAAAATTGCGGTACGGTCCTTTAAAATTAAAACCGATGCACGTACAAATGGGGTCAGTCTTATTTAGTAGATGAATTGGACAAACACAT
Source organism: Patella pellucida (assembly GCA_917208275.1). NCBI lineage: Eukaryota > Metazoa > Mollusca > Gastropoda > Patellidae > Patella > Patella pellucida. The sequence goes on from OU795042.1 coordinate 35,035,684, forward strand.
ATAATTTACTTGTATACATAATGGCTTCTTCTGTCATTAAACTTTTGTTGTTGGTGATTGGGAAATCATTATTACAAATACGCACCTCCTATTTTGGGATTTGTTATTATAACGTGTTGTCTTGAAATTAGTCAAAATTTAAACTGTGAGCGTGGGAAAAATGAAAAGTTGAGATCATAGTTGTAGACAAAAATCATAATTTGAGAGGGTCTGTCACAATTTAAACAGAAAGCACGAGGGGAATACAAACATGAGATAAATAAGTTTTACAGTTTTCATGGATTTGCATCGCAGATTTTGTAGTTGTTATAAAGATTTGCAGCGCTAATATCTGGATTGTTTATTAATATGTTTAGCAATTTAGGGTATTGAACTTAGCCAAGCTTTAAACTGCAAGCGGGGAGGAATACAAATCTTAGATTAGGAATTGGTACATTGGGGTGGTTTCATTAAAAATATTATGCAGTCTTAAACTAAATCAATATAAACTGTTTATCAGAAATGATTTTCTTAATCAATATTAATACGATGTTGGATGGATTTTGATAAAACTGCACAATTGTTACCAAGTTATGACTTTTCATTTGAGACTTGCATTAATTTTGTTGCGATTTGTGAATTCTTGATGCACTAGCTAATTTTAAAAATAAAAATGTACCCAATTTTAATCCAGATTTGGATTCTAACGAGTATGCCCTTTTACTGGGCTATTGTCAGAATTCCAAATATTGACATGAATCGTTTAAAAGTGTCCGGGGAAACAGTAAGCTAATAATATGTTAACGTTTACAAGGGAATTGGGAATGCAATGTTATGATATATTTAGTAATACGGTAATGGGTTGATGTCAAAAGTGAACAAACGACTTGATCCACGGTACTGAAGTGATATATTGACTGCACATGTATGACAAATGGGATATGAAGATTAGATAATACCCATGATCGTATACTAGTGAGTTGATAACCCATTGAGCGAAAGACAGAAATAGTTATGTTTTGACTTACTTAGAAAATTTTAAATTCTCGCTTTAAAAGCTGCTTAAAATATTATGTCGATTTGGGTGTTCTCACACCACATCACTATGTAGATGTTGACATTAGTAATAGATTAGTGTAGTAAATTCTGAGTTACTGCCACTATCACCTAAACCTTATAAACGCTCTACGAACTTGCCGGGATTACGCCTTAAGACCTACATGTATGTTGGGAGGAACCCTATCCATATTCAATTAATAGTCATACAACTGACTTTAAAAAAGGCTACTGTCACCCTATCGACAAAACTATTTGTGGAAACCCTGTAAAAACTCTGTAGGTCAGAGATTTTTTTTTATATTGTAATATAAACTTCGGGTTGTTTGCTTAGTATGGGTCGTATTGAATTCGTTCAACGTTTTGTTTTCAGAACTACTAGCCCAGTCGACAAATATTTGTTTACAGGTCAGAATATTAAACTCGCCTATCAATTTTATGAAAAGTTATTGCCCTTGACAGCAGATTTTCGGTACGATTAATATAACCGTATTTATGTATTGACTACATTGTGTAATTTATTCGGGTCATAAAGGTAGTAAAGCCTTTGATATGGCATATTATCATTTCGATTTGATTTATCGAATTTGTACAATACGTAGCATGATATAATAATATAATCTATTCATTGTAATTGGGTTATCTAGTGCAACAGGAAAGCTTATTTTAACTGCAAATATACATGTATATTTTAACCTGAAAAATTAAAGTATATACTAAAAATGATTAGTAAGCTTCACAATAAAAACAAACAAACTGAATCTTGTCCGGTTGTGGCCCAATAGGAAAATTTTCTAACAAGGGGTTCCAGGGTTCGATCCTGTTGTTTACTAAGCAAGTTCGTCGGGATCTTTCAGCGTGGTTTCTCTTGTCAGTAGTGTACTGCAATGCGCCTAGTAAAGAACAATGTCCAGTGGTTCAGTTGGATTGGCAAATCGTTGTTCCTTACACGCGTTGCTGCATGTGAAAATGAACCCGTGACAGTTGAGAATCGATGAAGAACTGGTGACATGGCGTGTGTGGCCTTCATATCTGACATAAAAATCGGCGAGATCAAAAACCGATCGCCACATCCTACGTACGACCCATGCATCATTTACTTCATATTTCTGTAGCCTTGTGATCGTCTAGAATTTGTCTCTAGTCGTCTTTGCTTCTACTTCATGTTGTGTGTTAATGGTGGCTAAGTGGATCAGGCGCTGGTTCGCTAGCCTAGAGGTCGAGTGTTCGATCCCTGCATTGGCCGAGAAAGTTCATCTCGATTTTCCGGCGTGATTACCCTTGCCAGTGATGCAGAATGAGTGCCTGACAACGACGGCTGCCTAGTCGTTGGGATGGGGCGGAAAACCGAGGTCCCGTGTACACATTTAAGTGTACGTAAAAGATCCCCTGGCAGTTGGAATTCGATATAAGAGTAGGCCGTAGCGCCTCATAGCACACTGTATGGCGTATGCCCGTCTTCAATTAGCCCAGGTTAGGAGCATAATAGTAGGACGTTAAACCCCATTTCATTCATTCATTCTTTCTGTTTTCTTAAGCGGTGGACACACTAGCCGAATGATTCGGCCGAATCGTTCGGCCGAATCAATCGTCGTCGAAATTCGCCTAGTGTGTCCACTGTCATTCGGCCGAATTTCTAATCGGCCGAATGATTCGCCCGAATCAAACATGTTTGATATATTCGGCCGAATATTATTCGCCCGAATTATATTCGCCTGGTGTGTCCACTTCGCCGAAGCATTCGGCCGAATGTTGAATTCATTAGCCAATCAGCACTCATATCGAGAAGTCACGTGATTGTTTGAAGACATAGACGCCGCCGTTTTTAATCATGTGACGTGAAAAGTGATGCAATCGACTGGTGAATCGGGCGAAACATTCGGCTAGTGTGTCCACCCATTCGGCCGAATAAATTCGGCGCCGATTGATTCGCCCGAACTATTCGGCCGAATCATTCGGCTAGTGTGTCCACCGCTTATAGACGTTTATCTTCTCAGTAGTTATAACAATGCAACAGCTGGTTTTACACTTTATATAACATAGACGGATACATGAATTCTCCACCCTAGCCAGGACGAGTCTGCTGAATAGAAATTGCTACATCTTTCCCCTTCTGGAACCAAACTACTGTATGGTGAATTCTCACGGGTATCAAAGTTTTGTAGACGTTGGTTTTGGGCATTTAATTATGTAATTGGTCAAATATAATGTAAATAATTAGAACGACGGGAGGCGGGATAATAGAAGAATTTAGTCTCATGTTATTTATGATGATTGGTCCGCTCTCTCCTCACATCGGGTTTGGATAAATATTAAGGGTAAAGTAAAATGATTTGTTGCAAAGTGCACTATCAATGCCCTATAAAATACACACTCGCGTCTTATCATGCAAGCGGAAATTCATATTTCACAATTTCTTGCTCAACCGCGGTTACACAGATAAAAAGATTAAAATGGGGACAGCCGTTATCTCGCTATTAATACACACATCTATGTATAGTAGTCTAGTCTTAGAGTTTCGATTTCCCAACCTGTCTTCATAAAATTTGAGATGTATGCGTTCTTGGTACTATGTGCTTGGGCTCCGACATGTTTTTAAACCTGAAAATGACCCTTCATGAGAGATACGAATAATCGGTAAACTGTCAATGTTTACAGTAAATTTTGTATTCCCCATTTCAAACGACATCGACGTTACGTTACAATGAGAAAAATATTAAGTTTAAATACAAAATTTTAAAAAGTTAATTTCAACCACTCTACTGAATTAGATTGAATAAAATTATTCGTGACCTTATGATGTAAGCAGCAATTCCATCTTGATTAAAAATAGAACAGTAACCTATCACTTTCTGCTATACATTTTGGATATTACAGTTTACATGAGGATATTAGCAAATTTGATAACAAATCCCATTTAGAATTCATCAATTATATAATTCTTCTAACAAAATATGTCATCTTCAAATTAAAATGTATGGGTAATAACCGTCTCACGAACATTGTATGACTTATATAAGAAACACAATTGAGCTTGAACTATCTGCAAATCGTAATTCTGGTTCCTTGATCAACCCCAGTACAGTGTACATTACTATATTATTTTTTAAAGAATAATTCTAAAGCCTATTTATCCTTACCCTTATGGGTTAAAGATATTTCTCATAAACAGTGATTGAAAGTTGAATGTGTAAATTCTAAACTTAAGTCTGAGAATGCCTCGTGAACTCGGGACCGTTGTGACTATTGTTTTCACGTTACCTTGCCCGGGCAAGTCTCTAACTCTATATCATCCAATGTTTTCGAGATTGAAAACAAAAATAAATTGTCAGTTTAAATCAACATTGACGCTGTGATCCTACCTAGAAAAGGTGGGCTACTGATATCCGATATTTTAAGACAAAATAAACATTTTACAGTTGGTACACTAATCGTGTACCATGATGCGTTTTGGCGCCATTTGTAACAAGGAACTCGAAGAACGAGGCTAGACATATTCCACAAGTTATGTCAAACGCTGACGTCATATTCTTTTCTGAGGAGCATGCGCAATAAATACTATCGGTGTTGATTAGTATAACCAGACGCCAGATATTACCATTCGATTAAAATGGAAACGATTGAACATTAATATTAATTTTTATATGCGTTTCGACCCAATTGTGTCAATTTCTAGGTCTCAAATTAGCGATTTATTAGTAATTAGTTTACAATAATGCTGCTGATAAACTGTGGCTACATTTCGTGTACACGTGTCCCTTACTACAAAAATAAACTGTTGAGTTTGAAGGATTTTTTACAAGAATGACACCCTATTTGTATTGTAGACTTATACGTCATAACATGTACATATTGTCATAGGACGCCTCGGGTGAAAACATTAACTATGGGTCATAAATTAGATCCAGACATCCAACGTGACACTTGCGATAGAACGTTCCGTACAGAGATACTGATCGGCAGATGCATTTTTCGGATGATAAGTATCTAATTGTTCATGGTATCATCTACGCTAAAATATACCCATCTTGATTATTTAACTTTCATTAATAAAACAAAATCAAAATACCAGTACCCTTTTAAAGATAAACGTGTTTGCAAAAGAAGATTTTCCCGCCACATGCTTCTGTACAGGTGTAGCAGAATATTCAGTGTTACGAGTAACTATAACGGTGTCACCGTGTAAAACAAACAGGGAAGAAACAAGGTTTGATAGACAGGATGAAGGATGAAATTGTTACTAAGAACGGGATTTATCCCAAAATGGCAAATAGTATGAAATTAAAAGTTGATTGTCCAAGTTAAAAGAACGTCCGTGCAACTAATGAGGAAGATTGTTAGTCTGAATATATATCCCATGATGCCTTGAATTACCCCTCCTCTGTTACAAACGACCAAGACTCAAAACATTGGTGTTAGGGCTTTTAGTGAGCGGGCGCCAATTGAATGGAAAACTCTGCGTCTCATCCTGTTTTTAAAAAAAAATTGTCAAAACTGTTTTATTTAAAGATGCCTTTATCTTGTGACTGTATTGAATTTGTATTAATATCGTTATAGTAATTATTGTTATTTTACTCACTTCTGTTGTATAGTTATATGCATAATATCTTCATCATGTGTTGTTTACTAAAAAATTTATGATTAAATTTTATTTTGTCTGTGGTAATATTTTGTGATATTTTATAATATTTGGTAAAGCAACATAAAAATGTTCATAATAATAATTTCCAAACAATACACGAGAAAGTTGTGTTTATGTAAGTAAAAAGGCGTTCAATTTGATTTAACGCCTTGGAGTCGTGTTTAAACGAATTGTATATACATTTTGACAAAGATCTACCAAACCAATGGTTTTCAAGGCGTGTTACAAACTCTGGCGATAATTCTTGCGACATGTATTAATCAATCTCATTGCATCAATGCAGATGTAGGACTATGAAAATCACGACACTTATTGGCATTTTCTATTTGTCAAATCCAATCCTTGAGTCGGTAATATCCAGCTGGTGTAAACGTTTTGAAACAACTATATCCATTAAAAGTGTTAACATCTAGCTGTAGAATATGCATTACATTTTAACACATTTTGTCTATGCAGTTGAGAAGTGCTTTATTATAGGGGCATTGTTGTGACATATCAGTAAGACGTGTTTTAGCAACACCGTTACATTCGTTTAATTCGAACACATCCGAAATCCCAGGGGTACAGGACAACATGCCAAGTTTCATTAAGGTCAGATAAAAAATGTACTAGTAGTCTATCTGACTCAATCGCTATCACTATTCCAATTGTAATCTTTTATATGTTTATTAACCTCGATTGTTTAATCTAACCTTGGGAACAATTGTGGCCTTCGGCTAAACCTTGATATAGTTAAGTTTATACCTCCGCCGTGAACTCTATTTTTGAGTAATTAATAATTGTTTGATCAGATGATACACTGTGAGAAGTTGAACCGGATGACACCTTAGATAATTACAAATCGCGTTTATAATGAACACCCCCCTTACAAGTGGTCCATTTTTGATAGAGGTGGTACTTGTTGTTACACCCGTGTTTCGTTGTTATGTGTATTAAATGACCTGCCCATGTCAATCATTGTGAGTCAATTAGAATTGGAACAAGGGAGATAACTCTCATAGTCGTCTTTAATCTTAGTGGTAACTATCGCCAGCAGCATTGCTATGTAAATAGCCAGACATTCATAAGTGAAAAGCGATGCGATGCGATGCCTTGTATTTATTGTAAACTACTTGACTTAGTGTAGTTGCATAAATTATATTAAACTTCGTTTCGAAGTATGACCCTATAGGCCTTTTTGATAATTCACAACCTAAGAAGACCTAAACGGGGTTCCGTGTCGGAGCGGCCCCATTTACTGACCGCGGAGCTCAATGACAGTTGGGGGGGGGGCAGAATTCGGGTTTATACACCGGAGCCGGTCTTCTTTGTATGGAGACACCCCCATCCCCCCACCAAGAAGAGAATTTTGGAATATATGACGGCTGCAAACACGTTTTTCTGCTACTTAAGCCTATGAACGAAGCAACTTCTAAATGGTCTAATATAGTCTAATAGACGGATGACACGAATTCCAATAAAACGTTTACATCCAATATAGCCTTTACAGAAGATGGGACCGTTGGGAGAAAATTTTGAAAATATAGCTGCTGCAAACGCGTTTTCCTGCTATTCCAGCCTTTGAATACAGCAACTTCAATTTGGTCCAATATAGCCTACCTGGCTGACCCGAATTCCAAACAACCAATCAATTGTCGCCGGGTATGGGGCCCTCAGCCACCCGGAGAAAATTTTGAAAATTTAATCACAGCAAACGCCCGTGTAAGCAACTCCAAAAGTATAAAATAAAACCAAGTACTAGCAATCCAAACCATTAGACAACATTCGAAGTCTTAAAAAAATAAACTGTAAAGGCAAAATAGTTTAATCAGCAAACGGACTTTTTACCACTCTAAATTCCAACCATCCAATCAGCTGCATTGACAATTAATAATAATCCATGCTCAGTATAAATTCGTATTATTCAATTAAAAAAGGGAAAATTAGTGTTTTATTAACGCTCGATGACAGTTAGGGAAGCAAAACTAGAAATGCCCGATAAAAATTCAGGTTTACAGACAGCGGCACCGGTTTTCTTCGAGAGGTAAAGAAGCGGGGCTGACCTTGTATGGACCCCCAAGGAATTTTTGGCATATAATTTGACAGCCGCAAACGCGTTTTACTGCTATTCCAGCCAGTAATTTTAGTGTTTTATTAGATTTCGGGTACTTTATTATGGCAAGTAGATGAAATAAAAAAATGTTTTCGCTTTACCCGTCTGCCCGAAAATTCAGCTTGCCCGACTGTAGGCCAGAAAGTCTATTATACCAGCCCATACCAGCGGCCCGTTAAAAAATGCCACCGGTCACATACAACATGATCATAAACGCTCCATGGCCGATCCAATACGCACCCCCCCCCCCTATTATATTCAGCAGAAAAAAAGTTTTCTTTAGACGGATTGGGGAAAAAATTTTAAAAAGTTATCCGACCGGCCCTTTTCATTTTTTACGGACCGGCCCTTCGGGCGATCGCCCAATGGGCCAATCCGCCCCTGGACCTAAATTAATAGCATTCAAATACAGTTCAGTGAAACAAAAGTAGTGTTAAATAAACCTAATTTGTCTTTTGAGAATTTTAATTAAAACAGTATCTCCAGACGGAGGAGCTCATATTAGACCCCAAAGTTGCCTTCGACAATTTTTATTTATTCTGCTTTGATTGGTGTCATTATAACGTTGTCTTAATTACATAAAAATCGAAATGTTTTTCACACTTAAACATTATAGTAATCTTTAGAGAGTCGCCGTTTTAAACGTACACATAACTGTAACACAATTGTAACTGAAAAGGGTCATTTATTACGTTCAAAAGCACAGACTACAACATCTCCTCCATTCTGATTTTTTTTCTAACAAGAAGTAAAATGTGAAAGTAGCCATTGAGCTTGTAACTAATTTTAAATTTTCTCGGCGAACTTTCCATCGTGCTGGCGTTACGGTTATCTCTCGTCATATCGGTAAGTTATATTGAGAGATGACTCGTGTTTTCCCTTGGCGTTCGTTACTTCCGATTCATGAAATTTGTATTACCCAGTTATAGTAGCAATGATCTCTGTGTTAAAATTATATTTGGAGCGTGTTTACTTTGTTCTATCACATATGTGATAATGACTAACACCAATATTGTTCTTTAAAGGGACAATAACACTCTTGCTGGCTTGACAGGTCCAGAGAAAAAAAATTAGCCTTATTCTAACTACGAGATGTTTAAGTGTCCTACCTGTTGTGTAAATTATCCATTACAACCTATCTTACTTGTCCCGAGGGTTCGAAAATATGTTTAAATCCAAGTTGCATCTGAAAGCGCTTACGTAAGGCTTTTCAAACCATGTTACGGCATGTAGTTGAATTTTTCCAATTAGGCGTGTTGAGATGAAATTTGTATCATTTTTAATTGAAATATTGTAAAATAGTACAAATTGTTGACCAGAATAAAGATTGGAACATATTTTTCAGTTACAACAAGAGTGGTATTGGGGCTTTAACGGCGACTCTATCTAAAAACACGACGATCTAAATAGACGCAAGAATAGAAAATATTGGCACAGTTCTAATACAATCATTTAAAACCCACCACATGCATTGTATTTCATCCGTTGCGGTATCGTTTGTTACAGTAAAGTACATATACATGAAATTAACTCGCCTACTTTTCCACATTAGATTGAATGATGATCATTAAAATTTCAGCAACCCAAGATGTACTCTAATGACTATTATGATATACAGAATTATCCAGTATTATTACATTGAGAAAGAATAATTGGTTTTGTAAAAAAAATAGTTCTTTAATCGGACAAGGGTTTTGATTGTTTTCGGTAAAATTCTCAATTGATTCTAATCAGGTCTAATGATTGTCCAATGATGGAATTTTTTGTGAGATATAAATAGTTTGGGGTTTTAGGTGTTCTGGAAAGAGCGAGCATGTGCCTTTCTTGGTGTACGACTGTATCAATAGTTTGTAACGTTCTCTTGGTAAGATATAGTCCACGTACTACTATACTAATTGGAATACTCTTTGGGTCGGTAGTCATATCTTTTATTTTATTTTGACAGCCCTACGTCTGTGGATACCAGCATTTTAACCAGCCTAGTTTTAACAATGTAAACTTCCCAGATATAAGTGGGATGACATTCCCTATAGAAATATTAAGCCCCCCCCCGTCACCAGTAGCTATAGTGTGGTTTTGGTGTTCAGAAGTCACTGCTACTTATCAAGCTTGTGAAGATGGCTACATAGACGTCTTGGGCATAAATAGTAATAGGAAATAAAAAAATAAACCAACTTAGATTTTAAAGCATTAATTTATTATTCTCTTCCATAAAAAGAAAACCATTAAAATAATAAATTCACAATGATAATTTCTTAAAATCAATACTGTTTTGATAAAGACTTCTTGTTACACTATTGACTGATCTTTAAAAAAACGTGGGCCTATGAATACAAAGCTGAAGCCTTAAAACTGATTGGCACTTAACATAACCCACAATGGCTAGCAAGTAAAACAATACTGTAAATGAAACAATAATGTTAGCCTTTCTTATTTCATATGATTTAAAAGGATAAATAAAAAATAATCTGGTATATATTTTTAATCCTTTTTATTTGTCATTATCAGCGTCATTCATGTTACCGAGACAACCAAATATATGTGTTGACCAATGGGTTTAATTCACAGTCAGCCATGACAAAAGATTAAAATGTAAAACAATAAGTTCATTTAAATAATTAATATTATAATTTATGTACAATAACAAATTACGTATACACTTAACATAAGCAAAACCACAAATGCATGATAATATTCAAATTCATCACGAGTGAGTAATATCTTAATCAGCCGTTGATGGATTAAGTTTGGATGAATAACAAATGGGCCATTGCCATTATAGCGATAAAAGATTAATGATGTAGTAAAATGGCGTCAACAAACCCTTAAGTGAATAACATACTACAGATAAGGAGAAAGTAACGACTTGTTCTTGTTTATATAAAAAGGGATCATGATGACATTATAGAATAAAATTGTAATGATAATAGATTCTGAGCTTTTAACAAAAAATGTTTAGGCCTCTAATAGCGCCCTAAATATACATAATTGGTCAGTTATTCTAAAAGTATTATTAAGGAATGTATTGAAATGTGAGGAACTGAATCATATCAATTATAAATTAAAATAACATTTTAGTAATCATCCATAAGATATTTAAATGAAAATGGTCAGTAAAAGGACTAAATAATTCATAATATCTAACTTACAATCCCATTTACTGAAATATAACAGGCAATTATTTGGCGGTCAAATCAATCATCAGTATTTAATTATTAGTCTATATAAAAATAATAACAAAGGACCAATCCCTTTGCTTGTCAGTTCTATGTTAATTCATTAGTGCCGATGGACATTTCTTTCTGTGGGATATTCTCTGTTGTGACCTAAATACCCCAGAAAACATTGATTGAAAGCATTACCTGAAAGACTAGTTCTCTGATGTTAGATTTTCTTATCATAATTCTGGGATTTAGCATCGTCTTACAGATGAAAGCCGATGACAGATCTTCATATCATAACTTTAATGAAGATCAAAATCGATGAAGATATTTGGCAAAGAATAAGCTGGTATTCGCGGTATTAACTTGACTCTTATATGAACACGAGAAGTTTCCTTTATTTACATTTCCACCTATAATTTCTTATCTCCAGACTCCGCCTGGACAATGTCATAAATTTTAATCCATAGCAGCAATAAATTGTATTTTGAAAATAACTGCACTGAAAGACATTGAAAATACCAAGATGATTTTAGATGTCTCTTGAATGCCCCGGGCATACTTAACACGTTATCAGACCCCATTTCGTCCCTTTGTTGTTCACATTTTATTTACGACTGACATAAACAGTTAGGTTCAAACTAGGGATCAAGGTCGAATGTCGTAATTAATGAGGTCTTAGATTGCACAAAGAACATGTAGGGTAGGTGTTGACAGATAACAATGTTCACATTTGATAATTGCACTTGACACGAGTACGACCCCGTGTCTTAAAATAGCCCCTTATTACCTACTTCATAAGTCACCCTGAGGGAGGCAGAAGATATGACATTGTGACTCAAGTACAAGAATCTGTGAATTAATGTATACTGATTTATAGGCTTCTGGTTTTCGCTCTGCTGGTATTAAGAAACGGGCTTATTTAATTTGCTTAACAATTAATAAATAAGGATAAGTAGTAAAATGGTTATAAATCACTTATATTTGTTTATCAAATGCATTTGCTGAAGAGATACTTGTTTCTTCTCTTAATGAATATTTCTGTTGATATCATATTAAGGAAGGAGATTATGTCTTGTGAATCGATTGGGGTGCTTTTTTGCATAAGTTAATATTTTACTTTATCAAAAAAGGTTTGAAGATACAAAACGTAAATGAATTAATCATACACCGATTGAATCCAGAATCAATTTGAATTTTAAGGATTTTCGAATATTCTTCATGAGAAAAAACAATAATATTATCTATCATCAGCTAAACACATTCCATCAACAACACACTATATCTTTGTATTCACTCTCGACATTCCCTCTAAAATCAGTGACTAAAACACACAAACATTTGGTATAATCAAAACACTCGTATTCTGAACTGACTAGATAGATACTGTACAAAAAAACCTATTTTTTATGAAAACCTTTGTCATTTTAAAAATAAATAAAAAAATACCCATACTTGTTTCGTATAACTAATCATGCTGAATCATGGTGAATCATGCTGGTATCAATTGATTTTAGAAAATAAATATATAATAGGCTATAAGTATTAATCCTGTCATAGAGTAAACGGGTGTTATAATTGGGTCTATTTCCATACAATACTTTCGGGTCTCATCGCTAGTGAATCACGCATGATGTAGCTATTACGAACAAACATTTCCTATTGAAAACCATGATGTTATGATCAGTTAGAACGTCGGTTATTTCTCGATTAATGTTCATAATACGTGACAAAAAGCGAAATGTTAAACGATAATACAGACATTTCAATTCACAGGACTAGAAACTGTATCCTTTACAAATAATTTAGTACTGACACCTATAAACTTATCTGTGTCGTTCAATAACATCGATAGATTTAATAGCATTTCCAGATGGTCTTAAATGACATGGTTCAAATATTGGATTATGTTATACGTGAAATGAAATTAAAAACGTAAACTATTTACTATAATGACATGTGCCACACATACAAAACAATTTTGATTACGTTAATACGAAGTTCAAGTTTATCGAGTATTTACAATAATGAATTTTAATATCAATCAGTAATGTCAGCATCTTTTGTCTTCCATAAAAATGTTCAGAGATCCATGTGTTCGAATTATGTTAAATAATACTACTCTGGCGGTATGCGAGTGGGTGGGTGAGTTCCCTTCATTTGACGTTTTATTTAAATGGATTGCAAAGTCAGCCCTAATTCCAATTACATAACAAACTGTCTTCGTTGATGACACACATTTGGATATAGCTCAAGACTGAGTCCATGACATTACACATTGAAGTTACTTTCACAAAAATCTCCTTGAAACAAACAATGAATGAATCTCGTCTAAACTCCAATCACGTAATTGAAAACTATTTCGTTGATCATGAAACGATGTTAAGACGAAAATAGCCATCTTGTGTTTTACAGTTTGTTGCGAGATTGACCTCCATCTTGTGTGATGACAATCAGATCAATATGATCTACAGTCTGTTTCCTGTAAATGAGCACTGAATACTGAAATAATGTCAAACGACACCTTTCAGAAACCATGTTTACATTAATAACAACAATAATAAAAGTCCAATCACAGTAAGCTGATTCTAGCACATTTTGAAATTCAAATTTGTTGCGTGTTCAACGCTACACTTCCGGTCGATTTCCGGCGTCGTCTTCGAATGAAGAAGCCTATACAGACGCCAACAATAGCAACCGCTGGGGTTGATGCCAACATGGCTCCACCAATAAGACGTCCAAGACTATGAACTCTTCGTCCATGGACTATGATAAGTATTCCTGAATGACAAAAAAAGACAATTGATTTTAACATTAGGATTTAATGTAAGTCAATCATGTTAACTTATGACAAAGGGTTCAATACCTGATTGGTCGAGAAAGTTCATCCATAATTTCCGGGTTGGTTTCCCCTTGTAAGTGATGCAGGACGGAGGGCCTCACAAGGACAGATTTCTAGTCGTGCGAATGGTACGAAAAACCGAGGTCCCGTGTACACATTGGCGTGCACGTATAAGATCTATTGGCAGTTGGAATTCGATATAAGAAAGAGTAGGCCGTAGCGCCACTGCTCGGGAAAAATTTCCCTCGTCGCACACTGTATGGCGTATGCCCGTCTTCATTAGCCCAGTTTAGGAGCAGAACAGTAGGACGTTAAACGCCATTTCATTTATGACAGAGGCCTAAAAAGACATATGATTTTAACAAAAGGATACTGAGATTAATTGTATATTAGTCAATGCAGGCGTCATATCACTCAATGTATCTAAACAATGAAGTCATATTATTTATAAATGAGTAGTGCCACTTTGGTTTGGTGACTATTCAGAGAGAACCAAATCGACAAAAGAGTGTGCACATGGGGTTATAACGGTTACACACGGGAATTCAAATATATCCAAATCGTACACATTAAAATCTACATAATTAAGTATCTTCGATTGAAAGTGTGTCGTCGATTGATAGATCATTGGCATTAGCAATAAAATAATATAATGTAAACAACTTACCCCCAGGCAGAGCAACAAATATCAAGAATAAGAAGAGTGCCACCACCGTCGCCACAAAACATTTCTTTCCACATGGTGACTTTTTAGGAGTACCATCTGTGAATACAAAAAGTCGTGGTTACTACCATATCAAAACTCTACACAATAAAGGAGGCTAGAGCATTTCGGTACATTGGGAGTATAAGGCATGTAGGCTAAAGTACATACCGGCATCAGCTAGTCCTAATTATTTACGAATGAATAATATATGCTACGTAAATAGACGTTCTACAAAAAAAAGTTTCCAGTTATTTTAAATATTCCCTTCATGTTACCTAGTTTAGATTTAGATTTAAGAAGTTTCGTCTGACCCATCCTCGCTGTGTGAACGCTCACTCACCAACTGACTGACAGATTTGAGATCGTCTGCTACTTTGACCGAGTATATATATCTAAGCTCTTCTATTAAATGAACATACATGTCAGTGACTCATACAAATAAATCAGCTGTCTCTGTGTCTGTCACTAGCTGGTTGTATACAATAACCGTTAGGCTATTTGACATTTTGACCTTTCTGTATCTAGACTGGTGACCTAGCTAGTTAATGTTAAATAGATGATCATTGGTCAAGTGTAAAAAACATAACAGTTCTAAAAATGCCCGCTATTCATTGGACACTTTTTAAAAGTTTATTCGCACGTTACATATTACGTAAATTGTGGCGAAATAGATTGTGTGCTAGTTTTTAACCAAGTGACGTCATAGAAAGGGGAGCGATTGATTGGGTCAGATGAAATACCAACTGCAACTCGTCATGAATTCATACCGTAGACATAATGTGGACATTGACCTGTCATTTTGATACAGACATGAGATACGCGATAAACCTCGGATTAAATGGTGGTATTATAACAATTGAATATATTTATCAATGTTAGTAATCTTGTAGAGGGTGTTGAATCTATCTTCCCATGTTATTAACACTCCGTGTTTATTGGGGAGTTTGAGCTTTCTGACTCAGATATTATACATTCAAAAGATTTTCCTTTTCTCAAATAACAACAGAGGATTGCCGATTAAAAATACTTCATAAATATTCCACCTCGAGAAGAATTAGATGCGTTAAAATACAATGTATGTATATGAGAACGCAGAAGATTTATTACTGTAATACTGCTTTAAAACTGACATTTGTAGCCGTCAAGTTTGTCATGATTTCATGAATTTATTGCTCAATACTGTTTAAATGTTTTCGTTGTTCATAGTTATAAAACACGAATTGTAAGTTTCATTTGACGAGTCGTACAGTGCATTACGTCTTTTGACTTAAGTAAATCAATTTTGACATCAAGTACACAATGCATGGGGAAACATGAAACTTAAACTAGAAGTTTTAACAAATCTCAAACCGATTTTAAACTGTTCATGAACATCGATTTTTGCCTTAAAGAAACAACATCGAAAATTTTATTTCTCCAAGCAATAAGCCATGGGCTTTCCCTCAGTATATATTATTATATCTATCAAGCTAAACATGAAAGATTAAAACCAAGGTCACGTGGGATATAAAGGATTAAGTGAATTGATTATAATTCTCACACTCCTCGTTAAAGCCCCATAGTGGTTTAGTTATTGTTTTCTTTCATGCCAGATTAAACAACATCATTTATTTATATACAAAAAAACAGTAAATAATAAATATCACATACTTCATTACACCCAGTTGTTTATTACACAGAAAGAAATAGTATAATAAATCCAGCAGTTTAATAATCATAAATCCAGTGGTTTATTACACCGAAAAAGAGATGTATAATAGATAAATTATAGCGAGCCACGGTGGCTCAGGGAAAAGAGGGTCTTGGTCACTAACTAATTAGGAGGTGCCAGGTTGAATATATATCGGTGTTGGTTGGGAAAGAACTTTGGGATTTTTCAGCCTAAGTTCCACTAACTGGAACTCGCTATAATTTATCTATTGTACATCCTTATTTCTGTGTAATAAACCATCTATGACAAGGTTTGGGGGCGTTTGTTTGGAACTTTTCAACACAACAGTTCCACAAGATATTGGACTTAAACAAAAAAAATCCAAAATTTCTGCCTGTGTGGTAGTGTTTTGAGTCTGTGGTGTTTTTTTACAACAATAGTTCCAACAGATGTTGGACTTAAAAAGAAAAAAAAACAATCTTTTTTACAAAAATTCTTCTCAGATTATCTGTATGCCTCTGTGGTACCACATTGCACAATATTTTCGACTTAAAATAATTTTGATACAGTGTTTGGGTTTTGTGGTGTTTTCACCACAAGAGTTCACCAAATTTTTTCTCGGGCTACCTGTATTCCTCTGTGGTACCACATTCCACAAGATTTTCGGCTTAGAATAATTTTGATACAATGTTTTGGGTCTGTGGTGTTTTTTACCACAAGAGTTTCACAGGATATTAGACTTCGAAAAAAATCCCTTGCCATGATTATAATAAACCACTGAATTTATTTCATTACTAATGCACCTATATTAGTACCGTAAAATTCTAAACTGAATGAAAGTGTTCATATAGTTAAGTTATGGCACACCCTTTGCTTAACACCCGTAAATACAGAAATGAACAATGATTTGATTTATTTTATCCATTTAATAACATCCTCTACACGTCTGTTTTTTTAAAACAAAAACTTCCTGAGGACCTCTAAATCGAAAAATTCCGAAATGATGAAAATATTTGAAGACTCCCACGACAGCTGATATTTGCAGTATTATTATTGAATGTCAAGTTTGCCAGTTTCTCGTAATAATAAGCCAACATGACGGATGATTACGTAAGACAGAAATGCATGTTAACTTCTACTTTAAGAGGAATCAATACAATATCAACATCGCTCATGTAGATCGCAGACACGCGAGACCTACATATTATCGACAGGTTGAATCATTATTACTCGATCAATATCTGTCTGGTAAAAATATTTAATTTCTAATTCAATTACGACTCTTTAAACCCGTGAATAGAAGCCGACCGGCATATGTGGGACATCCCAAAAGATAGCATATTTATCTTTGAAAATGCCCGAAAGCCTATTTTCAGACTATTGTATTCGATGTCTGTATTACTGATTTTGAGTGTAAATAAATGGTTTGGCGGAGTTTAAAACAAATATTAGCGCTTTGTAAAAGAAAAAACTATTTGAATATTCCGCTAGTTCCATTTAGACTGTGTACAAAATCAACCAAAACATCCCCAAGGAGCTATGTGTGATCGTTCAATTTAAAATGGTTCCCAGTTAACCTATCGCTGGCACGTTATTCCCTTGCCCCAATTGCAGGGAAGTTCTTGGGTTTTGGGGTTTCGGTAAAATCAGAGTATTATATTGTCCAAAAGTAAACGATATTTGATTTCAAAGTCATAGTGCTTCTATAAATATTTGTAACCTACAACCAACATCGATTCCTAATTACTAGTAATACATTCACGAGAGAGACGGGGGGGGGGGCAGGCGAGCCTGCTCAAAGTCGCGTATTTTGGATGTAAATCACGCCACTGGACTGAAAGCGTACTTCTTAAACTAATTGGCCAATCCCATGAATAGTAAACTATGTCTTTAACACTCTAGGGTAAAGGGTTTTACATAGGCTAAGCCTGATCCCCAATCCCATTCAGTCAATCTGAATCAAAATATGGTTTTAACGAAAAGACATGGACATACTCCCAGTAAACAATTATTCCAAACACGGCTCCTGTATTCATCCTACAATTCTGTTCAATACTCAAGAGATTTGGGTTTATAATAAACTAGCCTAAGTGCCAAAAGATCTCAATTATTGCCATTTCAGATCGAAGTACTTCATTATTAGTTTCAAGATGGACTTCCTGAATAAATAATTAGACATCTTTATTCCGAGATACAGTTAATTGTCGACACAATGAAAACATGTTCTGGGTTAATGTCGAATACACAGAATATGCTTTAAATTTGAAAGATAATATAATATTCTGTAAACATGTTGTGCTCGTCAATGGTTAATTTCCAATCTTAATAAAAGCATCGCATCCTATTCTTTATTTTCGTAATTCTATACATCCGAACTGCCCCATAAAACCGTACTGCGGCAATTACTGTTCAATACGTTGTAAAAATCTAAATCGGAAATTTGAAACATACCGAATGCGGTTCTATTTACGTATGTTAAAAGAGTTGGGAATTTCGAAATCCGTCTCATCGATCCAATCGAGTTCCTGTATAGATAAGTGTATTTGTTTCCTTTAAAATTACGCTTTTAAGGCTCTTTAGATTAATTTGAGTGAAGAATAAACACTTCTAGCAAATCCATTATCTTTTCTGTTTAAAGGATATTTATATATATATATATACATCCATGACGTACATATGTGTTGACATTATGTTCTTTTTTTATTCTGTCTATCAAAGTATGTAAATTTTAAATAAACCTATATTACCTACCATTCGATCTATAAATCAATAATCCATAGCTAGTCATGTCTACACGTTAAATAGCGAAAGCTTGTAATTTGCTAAAGAAATAAACACAGTTACCTGCCCAGCAACACATCCTTATTAAAACTGAAGAATTTTAAAATCAAGTCTTTCTTTGATAAGGCCATATTGCTGGATATGGTATCAATTGAATAAATGAAATGGAATGTGGTTAAACGTCCTATTGTTCTGCTCTGGGAAGTCGGACATACGCCATACAGTGTGCAAGAAGAGAAATTTGGCCCGGACAGTGCCACTATGGTCTACTCTTACTGAATTCCAACTGCCAAGGAATTTTTTACGTGCACGCCAATGTTTACACGGGGCATCGGTTTTTCGCCCCACCCGAACGACTAGACATCTGTTCTTGCCAGGCCCTCTGTCCTGCACCACTGAAAAGGACAAACAACGTCGAAAAATCCCGATGAACTTTCTTGGGCAAACACGTGACCTCTGGGCTACCGAGCCAGCGTCTTCCCCAAAGAAAAGTAGACCATATTTCTATGGTCTACCCCTGATTCCCCACTTATAGCTACCTTGGCTACCATTGTATCAATAATGTTTATATATTTAAAGTTTTATGACCCGTAACAAAGCTTCTTTAAGTGGCATTGAGTAATTGAACAGTAACACAATAACACTATTTATGGAATAACAATCACTGGTTTATTAACATGCAACGTTCCGACGATGATACTCTCGTCTTTATCAAGCAAAAGATAGTCCTATTTTGCCAAAATATACGGATACTTAAACGTCCAAATTTGGAAACCACACTGGATCAGTGAGTAGGGCTCTTGCACCTTAACCACACGATACGGGGTTCAATCTCTGTGTTAACAGAGACAGAGACAGTTTATCGAGATTGTTGAGCGTGGTTTCCTTTTCACTTTTACTGGGACAGACCCAAATACATTTTAGTGACTAAAACTAGTGTGATACAACATGGCGTCGTTTTTGTTCTCGGTTTTGTTTAACGTCAACTTCCACCGACGGCCATATAACATGTCGTCTTTTATAACGACATTCAACGCATACGCACGGTATCTTTTCTGTGGAAGGAAATCAGAGTACAAGTAACAAACCAACAAGGACGAGACAGCGCTCATATCTCGATGGGGGTTGGGTGGGGTGGTTGGCTGAATGGTTAGCTTGTCATTGGGTCAACTGGCGGGGTTTCAAATACCCGGTTGTGCGAGGCAAGGAGTAGGATCGCCTGTCCAACATCGTGGGTTTTCTCCGGGTCCCCCGATTTTCCCCCACTGCTAAAGACCCCTGCGCGCAAGCGAATTATTGAAATAAAATTAAACCATAATATGTTAGTCCCGAAATTACCTAGTTTGTGTCGAGTGGGTGCTTAACCCCATTTACACCAAATTAATTAATAAACATAATCTATTATGTATATCTCAATGGGACGTGGTCGGTTGTAAAATAATATTTCTTGATTTGACGTAACTTAGACTAAAGTGCATACTTTGGCACATATCTGTTGAGTCAACGCTAAGATGTAAACGTCTTAATTGTCAATTTGCAAGTAGTACAAATTGTTTTCGGGGAAGTTAACGAATGCGAGCGCAAAAGACCCTACTGATTAGATTTCAATTTATTGGATTTAATAATAATTGTGCGTCCATGAAAACAAATTGGGACTTTTGTCCACTATAAGCAGGTATAACATAGAATAATAATGGCTCTTTGAGCAAATTTCAAATATATGTGAATCCAATTTGATAAGAAAATAACGAGTCTTCATGTCTCAAAAAAACTTAATTCCAGTTCATTGTCTAGAAGGTACCATCATATTTAATTTGTTTTGGTGTTCTTTTACAATACCTGAGAACTTCTATTACTATAATCTCACGATTTACTAATAAAGACGTCTAAGACATGGCCTTTATTGATTTTCATGACATATAGAGAAATAGTTGGAGGTTTAAAAGAATCGATAATGGATGTCTAACATTGGTCCATTGTCTTTAATGTTAGCACTCCAAATAGATGAGATAGAAATCCAGGGCCTCAAATAAACATAAATCTTCGTGAATGTTGTTTTTGATAATCCCCGCGTTAAGCTTCCTTTAAGAAGCTTCTTTTCGGATATGACGCCTCGTTCATGTTGGTAACAACGATACTTTCATTAAGATTTCTCACTGATGAATATTCTGGAATAGATACCTTGCTCTGATGTCGCCAATGATAATTGGTTAAGTTAGACATCAATCCTATGCATGCAAACCGACTAACTTTTTGACGGTAAAACATATCTTTGGGTATAAATGAGCTTAAATCTTCATACAACGAATATGCGTATTAGTTTGTAAAACAAGCTAATAAAATGCAGGAACAGTGGCGCTTGTATAGTTAAACAGAGGATAAAAAAAGATTAAATAGATCAAGTGTTGGTTCTGGTAGGAATAAAAAATGGCGACTTAATGAATTTAACTCAGTTGATTTATATCAAACGGTAGTGTATTTCGGTTATTGATGAGACAAAATCTTAATAAATATCTTTACGATATATTATGCCAAGTGAATTTATTGTCATTTATTAAATTTATTAGCGTCTTTCATTTTTTTTAAAATACCAAATCAAAGAAATTAGTCTTTTAATGCGTGGGGTGGAGTCAAGGTCAACAACAGTCCACCGTTCAAGACTACAAGATGCGTTCGTTTACACCGCGTGGTACATTTGTCGAAGAAGGTTTATGGTGTCCTTGTTGATGCACAATAATGCACCAGTTGCACGACAATGTAAATAATGTCATCTCGATCGAATCACGAATTTAAACCTCAACCTCAAATCACCAACCCTGCACCTTTAACCGTAAATAGCATGATGGAAAAACTCTATACGTGAAAACGTGTCAAGTAATTAACTCAATTTAAAAGGAAAAAAACTCCACATATATTGTGACAACTAAAAGTATTGTGGTTATGTAATTGTAGATATATCCGTTACATAATAACTAAATATAATATATGTTATATGCAGTCATGTACAATTACTAAAAAAAAAAGTTTCTGCGAACATGTACATTAAAAAAGAAAAATGTTTTCCTAAATTTAGAATAGAAACATGATATATTGAATAGCCGTCTGATTAACCATCCAATGTTTATTAAAACTATGCACGTTTGTTTCAAATACATTATGTATTAAAAGAAGTGTACATAATTAAATTTGGTAAATGTCACACAGAAATTTGTCATAATGTCTTATATTAAGCACATCTGATATACAAAGAGACATTATTACTCTCGCCAAGGAATTCAATGTAAACATATTTGAGTCGCCTACTTAAAATGGGGTCCGGGGGGGGGGGGGGTTACTATAATTCAAAATAGATAATGAAAATCAATATTTTGAAAATGTCATTCAAACTACTTTATTCTGAGCGAAGTTATTAATGTTGGAAAATATACCCTAGATTGTTTATTTACGTAGCAATGGTACTGGACAAACAAGAAGTAGTAAAGTAGGTGATCTGTACACTGAAAGTGAAGGATGGTACATCTTAGCAATGACTAGTCCGATTTTCTCAAATTTGATATAAAATCTTTATGCATTTACCCAATGCAGGAATGCCTACATAAGGTACTATTTACTATATAATAATATATCATAGAAACCCAAGTTATAATATTGGTGAACAAAACATATATTCTCTTAATATCTTATGCTATTTAAAAAGTTACAAAAAAACATCCGGGCACGTGAACTTATCATAAACAATAATTGATACAAGATATTCTGGAAGTAACAAACATGTTTCATGTCGGTAAACAATAAAAAGAATGTCGCTTCTTTTAGGATGTTCTTATTCCTGAAAGATATCAATAATACGATTCCCGTGAAGATAACCCTGAGTTAAACACTAAATAGTTGTTCAGTACCTGAAATAACAATAAAGTCGAAACCATCCATCGATCAACAGAAAAACCTGTTGATTGCCTCGTAAGCACGTATTCAAGGTAAAAAAAATCAATTCAATACAAAACATCTTTCCATTAAACACTATAGAAAAAAAATCGCGATCAAATCTATAGCTACGAATAACAAAGGAAATTACCAGGACAAAAGACAATACCCGCGTTCATCAAGCTATTCCCTATGGAGTGGACTGCCCGACGATTGAAATTATGTTCAATAAATTCCTTACTTACAAAAGTTGTCGTAAAATGCATCTATTTCAACGGCCTAATTAAATCTTTCGGTTGCTGCAAAACAAAGATCTCCAAAAGGAAAGCAAGTGAAATTGTAAAGGAAACTCAAAGAAAGAATATTTACCATCCGACATTGTCAATTTACTCCTTACATTGGTCTGGTAAATCCGCTTAATGTTAGTTCAGCAACTGCCAACAATATTATACACTACTAGCTATAGCCTCGTGTATGTATTTCTGTCATTCAGCCAATGACGTATAGGGCTATATTGTATGTCTACTACACAGTTAACGGGAGAATTAACTTTGTTATATCGGCATTCAGGGTACCATACATTTATAACCAACTTACTAGTTAACAACGATTAGACCAATTACCCCATAAATACAAAGGCCAACAGCATAGATATATATTTTAATCTCAAATCTATAAATCAGAGAATGTAATAGGTATACTCTATATGGTTTAACATTTAGATTTATGTAAAGGAACGTGTTAATCGTTCATTATGGTCGTTATAATGAAGATTGGTTTAATTACATATGAACAATTAGTATGACGTATGTCCTAATGCGGAGATTTATTAATATATTGTAAATAGTAACATTAAAAATTTATTGAGCCTATACGCTTGTGTTCAATGTTTTAATAGACATATCGGATCATTATTGTTCAATAAATTCATATTGCATAACGCCAAATGATTTAACATGTGCGCTTTAGATGATAGGGTCTGCGACTAAATCAAGTGCATGGTTTAGATTCCCCTACCTGTATGTCGCAAATGGTAAGATCACCTGTCCAACCTTGTGGATTTGATCCGATTACTTATCCCTTGCTAAAGATATTTATGCGCCAGTTTATTAGTGAAATAAATTTGAACCATATAATATAGGCAGTGGCTATTGTTACGACGAGTCGTGAAAATAGTCCCCGGTCTATTGTTAAGACGGTGCTTTCAAAGCCCTCCTCCATCGGCGAAATTAAAAACTGAAAAGTCGTAAAATTAGTCCTAAACCTAACCCTTCCCATCTCTTAATTGGTGCCTTCAGTTCTGAAAACGTTTAAAATACTGCTTTTCTTTCAAAGCTGGTTTTGGGGAGATTAGCAGCCATTTTGGAATTCGTTCTAAACTTTGCTTAATCTCGTCGTAACTAAAGCCACTCTGGAAATGTCCTATTTTGTGTCGATCGAAAACCAAGATTGTGGTGGTGGGGTTTATGTGGATGGGCCGTAATGAAGACTTCTACGTGATTTGTTACTTGTGCCAGCGTTCGAGCGATGGTAATGTCTATTAGAAGCGGTGGCCTAATCAGATAAACGTGTCGTGTCTAATCAGTCCTACAAGGCTCGGTAAAATCCATCCAGCTACCCACTATCCTGTATAATTGTTAATTGTCATTAATAATTACAGGAAGCGACCATTTTATTAAGTGCTTCTGCGACTTTCAATAAAAAGAATTACAACTTTCGTGACGTTATTTTTTAAAAATCTGATTTTGACAATGGTCTATAGTACATGTAGCAAGAATTCGTTGACAGACAGTTTATTGACAAGCAGGAACATTACTCAACTTGATTAAATTTTCCCACTTCTGAGTGGGACTGTTGAACTGTTTAAATACAAAAAGACTCTTACTGGCCCAGGTTCTTTATTTTCAATAAAGCAAAACCAACCAAATCAATATTGTATACAAAAATCAAAATAGATCAAGGAACAGTCATAGACCTAGTCTAAGATACGCCTAGTCATAAATATCAGAATAGATAGAGTGTGTATAATTATATAATAATTCATACTTCAGACGCGTAACCTACGTGACAATGGCATGTCGTTTTATTCTGAAGACCTTCTACATTAAATCAGAAGCTGTTGATATTTTAACGGGGGTTGCTGTATCATAAAGCCTGTCATTGAGTCAACTAGCGGGGTTTCAAATCCACAGTTGTACCTGACAAGGAGTAGGATCGCCTGTCCGACTTCGTGGGTCTTATCCGAATCCTCCGCCGGTTTCCTCCCACTGCTAAAGACACCAACGCGCAAGCGAATTATTGAAAAGAAATTCAAGGTCGAGTGGACTTTACACCCACTCTCTCTCTCTCTCTCCCTCTCTCTCTCTCTTGACATTTACATGAGGGTTGTATATTACTAATGGATATCAAACTACATGTTTTGTTAAACGGGCGCTGAATAGTTAAAAACAAAAATTCAATTTAATACGAAATGTTATTGTTTGCAATTTGTACCATTCGTTAATTTGTACCTTGGTAAATCAAGAAACCATGTTTTGTTTTTTACCATAGTTTTTAGTGCCAAAGACTCGTTCATTGTAATGCTGAGTGAATCTTTCTTATATGAGGTGAATACGCCACCGTAAGTTTTGATATTCGGAAGTTTTCAGTGCAAGAGTATTAGTTATTTCCTTAGCAGTATTCATGCAGTATACGCTGATTTGATCGTAGCCAAGATTTTTGTTTTGCGTGTAGTGTGGTCCTCCTGCACTTACTATTATGAGAAGGTCAATTTCAAACGTTAGTGGTACATACATTCATATTTAAGTAGAAGGTAAACAGTGAGTGGTGGTAAAAATTTTAAATACATGTACATAATAAGATCTATTGGCAGTCATATTAAAAATATTCTTTTCATAAGTGGATGACTTGCAAATAATTCGTTTAAACCTAGTACACATAGAAAAGTAGAACAAGTTATATGAAAGCTTTACTTAGAAAATAAAATAGAATATACTTAACAAAGTAACAGATACCGTTTGGCTAAAAGATACATGATCCGTTTTCCAAAAGTTTAATATTTTGAGTCTGTAAAGTACAGATGGGTTGTTGTCATTAAAATCAACCCGGTGATCTAACCACAAACGATTCTTCACGACGTGTCTAGATTACCACAGCTCAAAGTTTCTCTGCTTCAACAGCAACGAATATTGGTTTGGTGCGGCGAAAACAGCCCATTCGAATTTCCTTATTTTTGAAAAGGTTTTGAGGAAAGATACCGCCACCTTTTGTTAGCATGCGTTCATGTTTAATAGATTGGGAAATATCCCACATGGCATGTCGTGAAATGTATACGTGAACATCTAGTTGTATGTACAATATTCTCACCAGATTACCCAGATCAGTAGTTTCTTTCGAGGACACAATTTAGACTGGGTGATCTATACTACTTTATAACAAAATTCCAGTTCAGGGCTTAAAGTTAACCATCTATGTTTCCCGCTGCTAATGAATGGCATATTTATTTCTTATAATTTTCTAAAAGATAGGTCTACAAACGCAGAGTTCTTTAGAGGAGGAAGGGGGATACATCGGAGACAAACAATATAGCCCTTATCACGAACAAGAGTGGAATCGTGTCCATAACTTGCCCAGATAACAAGCCGGGTGCCTTGTGTAACCGTTAAACCTCGTGGTCAACCAACCCCATTTGGAACAAAAACGGCATATGCAGTATACTGAAATTTAATGTTTGCTGTAGCGTCCCCTTAAAAGACACAGGTTCATTATTAATTTAATAATAGCTCAACTTTTGACTTTATTGACTATCGACAGTATTAATGTCGAGCCTATTTGATCTGATACCAGATTATGATACAAGATACGACTTCCTGCTACAACCAAGGAACAACATGTTTTCTTATTCGCAAGTAAATATGTAAAATTTTGAACCCGATTTCTCGCGTGTTCTGTTACCGGCCTATTTATCGGCATTATTCATTATAACCCACAAGAGTGTTCCAATCAATGAGGTTTATTTTTATCAGGGTGGTATTTTTTTTCAATTAGTTTAATTATGTTTACGGCACCGCGTTTCTGTGTAATGGTGTTGATGTTGCTCGGTGGAAAAAGTGAGGTTGGCTATATATAGTTACATATTTATTGGTATGCTACTTCCAGCTGATAACATTCCTTTTGTAAGTTTAAGGTGGTCGAAAAGATTAACGCGTGCGCATTAGGTCATAGTAGGCGGGGTTTCGATTTACAGAATGAACATGACAAGGAGTATGCAGTAGCCCGTGTAGAATTCAGAACAGCAGATGTTATGGGGTCCATACACGATCAATAATTCCGTCAATATTATTGACTCAATATATTGACTCAACATATTGATTCAATAATATTGAACGTGTGTGGGCTATATTGATGTAAAATATTGTCAATGACCATCATTGCGTCAATATATTGACGGATCAAAATCATTTCGACTTTTATTGATGGTTCATCAATATATTGGCGGATCGTCAATTATTGAATGACACAATTGATCGTGTGTGGATATTTTGTCAATAATTGCGTCAATATTTTCATTCCATCGTCAACCTCGGAAGAGTAAACATGGCATCCATTTTGAAAAATGACAAAAAAATGATGAAATTATTGATGGAAATATTGACTCGTGTGTGGGCAATTCCTGTCAATATTATTGGCTCAATATGTTGAGTCAATATATTGAGTCAATAATATTGACAGAATTATTGATCGTGTATGGACCCCATTAAATCAAGTTGTATAACATTTCCATTTATTTTAAATAGGGTATGGAACAGGTCATACGACAGCCCACACCCACAAACATATGTTGTTTTATTAAAACTGTTTGTATAATTGCACGAAATTACTACCTGAAATAATACAATTTGTTTTGTTACAAAAAGCCAATAAATTGTTTATTTTAACAACTATTTTTATTGGTTGTTAATTGTGTGCTTCTACTTTCAATTAAATTATAAACTAGATTGGGGGAATAGCCATGCAAGCTGTCGTTTAAATTGATACTTTCCTCTATCCTCGATCGCCCTCTCAATGTTTACAATTCTGCCCTTTATATAACAAAGAAATGAAACAGACAGTGACAGAGCAGTACACTTAAAAATAGCATGAGAGCCTATCCAACCGACTGCTAAACACACAAGCCAATATTGAATAAAAATTGAACCATGTGTTAGTCCTAAAGTGACATCGTTTGTGTCGAGTGGACTTTACACCAACCCCCGGCAACAAAATATCAAGAGGTCAATAAAATGTCGGCCGATAACCTTCGAAACAATTTTAACACACATCTATCGCCTGACGTTTCTTTATCTAGTCAAATATTTTCATTTTGTTTTAACACAAACATCTTACTGTATATACATACATCTAGAGATGACCTAACGTCTATAATATATTATAAAACAAATATTGATAGATATTACATTTCAAGTTCGTGTCATCGTCATTGTAACATTATATTAATGGGTTTAATAGTACTCTGTAGACGTTGTTCATTGTATGGAATAGGACAAACTTGAAGTCCTGCAGGTCTCAATTCTTTAATAGTGCAAAATTGAAGAAATAAATCACACCACATGAGAGAGAGATAGAGAGAGGGGGGGGGATTACTTCGAATTCTTGAAAGTGGCTGCCACTTGATGGATGGGTTATTCCAAGAATTGTGTTAATTATATCAGTCTTTCGAGATTTCATTAATATTTGACGTGAGCAACTATAGTCGTTCTGTACGTCGGACAACTTCCAACGTACTATACAGGAAAAGCGCTCCACCCAGTCGAAAAGGCTGATCACGTTAGCAAGCATGTTGGTTATGTCAGAAATCAACGACTAACATAGTTTTGCCGGGATATTGACGGTGAAATGAATCTGTGTAGAAAATAACACGCTGATTGTAAAGACACCTCATCATCCCCAGTACCGGATTCCCAATAATTGCCAGAATTATGACCCTTGATCACATTAAAAACTCTTGTAAACGAGAGGCAAAAGCTAATATCTGATTGATATGGCCCTTGGTATAAAATGTTCTGCATACTAAACGTTAGTGTAGGGCAGCACTATTAGAAGCTAACCAAATTCTACTGATTTCTGATAATTACTCAGAATCAAATGTTTATGTTTTGTAAATGTTTTCATAACTGTCAAAAGACATAAATATGCGACAACCCTTGTTGACTGCCGGACGACTTAGCAGCCGTGGGCGTATGCTTGGTTGCCAGGCATCTTATTTTCTAACCGTGAGAGTGCGATATTGGAAGGGACCTCATTAGTCGTGGGCGTATGCTTGGTTGCCAGGCATCTTATTTTTCTAACCGTGAGAGTGCGATATTGGAAGGGACCTCATTAGTCCGCTGTTCATCTCAATCCGGCGCTGAGTGCGGCTTGCCAGAAATCAAAATGAGCTAAACAACTTTGATGTTGGGTTTTAAAAGTTGCTAAGTTCATAATATGTTATTTAACTTAGTGGTGGGACAAATTCTACTACATGTAGGTTAAATTATAGTTTCGAACGATAGGCAGAATTGATTTCCTAATTAAACTGCCTACTATTCAATTAACAACGGATTCTTTCTCAATGCCTTTACCTAAGGGTCTTATATGCCAACGAACACCGATAAACCATCTCATAAAACAAAAAAAGTAACTAATACTTATTTTTGACTGAAAGGATGGTGCCATTTAGTTTAAAGTATTTCGGAAATGCTTCAGTTAAGAAAAGGGTTGACTCCATTCAAAGAGTAGTTAAATTTTGGGAAAAAACCCAAAAAAATTTCCAAGTAAAGAAAAAACTAAAAACATTACACACATGTTGATAAACGTAACAAATAACATTAACAATGATTTCATTTTGTTGCCATGGTACAAATGTACTTGGTAATTATTTGCACTCAAAGGCTGGAGGCTCCTCTGTATTAAGCCTGAACTAATCAATCGTTTACTAATGTATTATAAACTGTCGACTTAATTGATCGTAGGTAAATTGTATATATATAGCTATAGATGTGTTTAAAATCACTGGGAATTATATGAATCACTGTGTAGTGCGTTTTAATCTATCAAATACCTAATTGACTTGAATCAACTTTGATATTTGCAATCTGAAAATCTAATAAACCGGTTTACTTATAAATACGTTCACATATAAGTTCTTCTATTATTACAAGTTTAATTGACGTCCTATTGTAAAAACTATTATATTATTTTCGGCACGGAATCCTTGGTTTATTAACTATGAATTAATTGGATTACGAGTGCGCTGTTGTTCGATTTTAGAAGTTTCAAATTAATGTAAAATATTTATCAAGAGCTCTGTACTCAATACTCCATTAAACTTTGAAAATCACTCCAACAAATATCATAGTTTAGAACATGATCAAACATTAATTCAACTTAATGATGTAGTAGAACCCATGTTTTGTCTGGCTGTATAGATAATAAGAACGTAGAGGATAAAACAGATACATCCTCCATAATACAATATAATCTGATAGATTAATGAATAGGTATAGAACAATGGTTGGTTTACGTGGTTTACGTGATATCCCCGTCCCTATTAATGCCAAGCTATCGATTATTGACCGTGTGTATACATTTTAGCCCTGTCAATATTGGACTAGTTTTACATACGGGCTTATAAATCATAATCAATTTGTATATAACCTAGCACTGACCGGTTGCTTTGTGTTAAGTAGGTTATAACGGCACGTTCGTGGCTCTTAACCTGTAATCGGTAACGAAATAAAAGTACAAAATTGGTTGAATTGAGTACAGAAATAATCAAGGATCTCACCACCCTCCCGTTCTTTTTCCAGGAATATATATCTGAACAAATATATGTATTATTGTTATAAATTTATTCGGTACAATTATTTAAATACCTTAAATTTTATTGCCTTCTCTCCCTTCATTATGCGATTGAAGACTCTTTCGTGATACAAGATCAAATTAATTATAACTACCCGTGCAGGCAAATCAAGATGTCTTCTCCACCCAGCCATGGCAACCCATGCTACACGAGGCCTGCTGGTGGTAAATTTGGTATGCTATATTTTATTAGCAGTAAAAGGGAAGCGGGCAACCCAGAGAAACCCCACGTTATCTCATCCCTTGACACTGCACTCAACGCATAATCTTATGATCGAATGCGCCCGCGTTCAACCTTTCGGTTATTCGCTCCCACCCATTTAGCCCTCCCTTAGACATAGGGTCACGAAAGTAGACTACCTCCGCCCTAACACACATACACGCACACCTCCCACGTATCTGTTTTCTAGATTAGACATATTGAAATATTTTTCTTCTGGTAAACTATAATAACGATCAATATACTGAAATCGATGTCAATTATTTCAATTAGATGCATAAACAATAATGATAAGGGTGATTAAGTTCACTATCAATAATGAATGTCGGCGATCTGGCAACTCATTACATACATTCACATAGAAATGAGATCTAGCACGAGATGACGAGATAACATCAGGTAGAATTCACGCACAGGTGTAGACAATGATTGTCAGATGGTGAAATTACCGTAAAGAATGGCGGAAATAAGAAACAGAGTAGACGTTTCGGATCGTGTTTGTTTATATATTAATCTACTTAACAACATATGTTATGGTATCTGAATATCAAAAGGCCGCCAAATTTATAGTACTGATATTTAGATGGAAATAATAACCCCGTTTCCTTTACATACATGTATATATAAATTGATTAGATTGCGAAAGCAACCTAATTATGCAATGAATTTATTACTCGATGTAAAATCCTCGAAGCAAATAATTCGTTGGAGATTTTAGGCGTTTTACTGTTGTTTTTTTCTTAGAATAATTTTTGAATGTGTGTTATTGTTACTGATACAATATGGGTTGCAGCAGTAAATGAGACTATAGCTTTTTTTGTTATTTTTGAGACTATGTGGGTTCATTGGTTAGGTTTGAAATCATATGGATCTTATCAGTTATCTGTTGAGATTCTAGTGTAGTGTTCGAAGGCGTTTTAGTGACATTAAACTAGAAATGAGAATTTAAGGGTGTAAATTTGTTTCAGACAGCATCTAGATGTCACTGGCTGGGGAATATCAATCAGCGATTCAGCATCTACACTGTAAGTAGACCCCCCCCCCCCCCCCCGTGGCAGATATTTTGAGGTGGATATAAAAAGATACTTAAATCAAATGAAAGGGATGTCTAATAAATGGAACATCCCGTTCCTTTGAATCAACACCCTCCCTTGTATCATTATGTTTGTTGGTATATAATTTCTAGCCTACTTGGCGTTTAGAAAGATTGATTAAGTACTGTGTGCTCAATCTACAAGATGTTGGCTTCATAACATTACGTCAGATAAGATTAGTTAAACAGGTTGAATGCGAATTCTATAATATTGAACAACTTCCCCGGAGCTTTTAACACAGAGGGCAGTAAAGTGTGCAATGCCCAAGGGTCATCTTACGCTTACAATTTGGCTAGATAATCAACCCTTGAAAAGCGGGCAGTAAAGGTGTGCAATTCACCAAGGAAGATGTTACGCTTACTAATCAGCCTGTGGTGGTCACGTATGTTATACGGGGGCACAAACTGCTCGGATTATAATTATATATTTATTTGATCTACGTTGGATTACACTTGGGAATAGATCTGTATACATTATTACGATGTAGGTAAATGTTATAGATCTATTATGATGTAGGTATTACTCACATGAGTGTTTCTGTCTATTATACACCTTGGCGTGTTAATTAATAGAGCAAAACGTATTGAGAATATAGGGTGCAGTGGGTGCTTCAGTTGTGGAATATGTTATTGCTATTTACTATCAACGTTATGAGTAAGATGTGTATTTATATAGGTGAGTCTTGTATCGAGTCATTGCGGTACACGTGTTCAAGTTATGTTGGCATGGGTGCCACGGTTACGATACAAAGGGTCACAATGCTATTAGTCTCTGTTATATAAATAAATGTTATTGTTTTGTTTGGGAAGGGAATTGTAAGCGTTTTTACCAGATATTTCAATATCAAGTATTCATTTGAACTATATCACTTGTGTTAAATAATAACCAAGTCTTTATCAACATCATGCAGCGTGATATAGATAAAACGTAAAGGTCCAACAAGCAAGGTGGCTAATACAATTACTGATTTTGGTAATTAAGCACACCGGGGTACTAAACAAAGATTCCAAGTAAGAATGAACCGACTCGTGCTAAAACGATTACACAATATAGTTATTACAATAACTGTATGAGCCGAGAGAAATAAAGATGGCGATGCCAAAATAAGCCATTGTAAACTTAAAATTGTTCTAGCCTGGATAATTTTAGGGACCAAAATCCACGTTAGGCTGCGTATTGACATGTTGTGGCTTTAAGTTAGAACTATTTGTTACCAGTCTTCGCTAAACTGTTTCAAATCCTCGATATAACATCACACATTCTGAAACCATCTATATCAGCCATATTTTTTTCAACTTTATATTTAAAATAATTTAATAGGAACTTTTCCGATTCGAAAGGTTATCATGTCAAATGCAGAAAAATATTTAGCAAGATTTCCCCTTTGACCTGGTTTTTCTGGTTCCAGTTGTTAAATGTAATTACCACTATTATCGTCACACTCCTGTTCACCTGTTTGTAATTAGTGTATTAATTAATGACGTTATATACTTATTAGCGGTATACGTATGACGCCCACAAGAGTACGTGACTATTTTGATTGTGGAAGTGGTGAGATACAAGAATTTCTTTTATCTTATTCCAAATATCTCAAGAGATTTTTTTGAAGGATATGAATATTGAAAAAGTGGTCTTGAAGATTCTTGGGGTTTTTTTTAGTTTGACACCCACCCACATTCCAACCTTAAAAAAGGTAGGATTATAACAGCGCAAAAACTGCGCTTTTCTGTGGATATTTGCGGGTAGGCGGTGGTACCGATGGCGCTTTGTTATAATATTGACAGGAGCTAAGGAAATGTGACGTATTACAACAACATTCTATTTCATTTGATGTAATAAAGTAATTAATTCAATAGTTATATAAGAGAAATATATTAACGGCTGTATTTACTTATAAAGGAGGATAAGTGTTTACATCCTTTCAACGATTTTAATATGACTGGACAACTTAGTTGTGGGTGAAAGATGTGGATTTTATTAAGTTGTTTACATTTAAATTGTACGTCTCTATAGATAAAGTCGCTGTATATCATAAAGGATGCTGTTTATGCAATTCTTGAATTCGATCCCACGTTTATGCGTGATAATGGACATGAGCCACTAGATTCCACAGGCTCCTAATATTGCTATAGAGCGCTACATGCAAGAGATTTAAGAACGCACTGTGGGCCAGGAACTGAGTATGTCGTCATCGCCTTAATCCTGGAATTGTGGCGTCATGTCGAAGTCAGTGAATATATTAATATGTGCTATTGTCCAAGGAAAAAGCATATAAAGTTCCATGAATATCGTGCGGGAATTGGCAGAGCCTTGACCTTTATTTGAAGAGTGTCGACCGAGAAGAACAATAATGGCAAGAACAAGAAAATGGGTATAGGTTAGGGAAACACATAAATAATTGCATAGATTTAGGTCCCTAGTTCATATTTATATATGAAAAAAACCTGAAATGTTTTATTAAAGAGACTGTCCCGAATAGAACAGAGCCTCAAAAAAAAAGTCCGAGTCTGTATGAAATTTAAACGCCAAAATATAGAAGAATGGTGTATATACCCTGACTCAAAATTTCAGCTAAAAATATTGAGTCGTTTGGACGTGAGCGTTAAACAGCTTATCACCCAATAATACATTTGACAGTAGATATCGCTTGTGTGTTAAATGTGATATCTACAGTGTGGTGATATCACTTTAGTGATATATACATAGTGTAGTGAGATCACTTTACATAAATTTGATTGGTCAATCAAAAAGGAACTACCTTCTTTTATTTTAAAGAAACCACTTAGTTGACCTTGAAGGAAAAAACTGGGTCAGTATACAGGGCTATACAATAGCTTAACTGCTGTCAAAAAATGATGTATCACTACGCTATAATGTAAATAGGATCGGTAAAAGTGAAATCTTTAGGAAAGAATTACATGTATTTATTTGTTCATGTAAGAAAGGATTGGGTGATAAAAAAAATCTCCAACTCGTGTTTTTTGATACCAAAAAATATCAACACTCGTTGATAAAGTAAATAAAACTCGGCAGAGCCTCGTTTTTTTTACTTTATCAACTTGTGTTGATATTTTTTGATATCAAAAAACACTCGTAGGAGATTCTCTATTTATCCGGACACGTAACCCTTTCAAGATTTCGGGTCAATTCTTTCGTTGGGTGACCCGATAATCGATTCCCGTTCCTTTAGAGGTCTACACGGTGAATGATCCATGTGCTGTACTTGATAGCAAAAGGTAAATTACACCGGCACATTATGTTTATAAAATAAAAGTCTTGTTTTATCAAATCACCGCAAAATACAGCAAAATTCATTTCAAGATGAAGACTGTGGGTTTAAGATGTTTGAAAACCTATCACGTATATTGAGTTAATTGCTCGACCCTAAGGTAGGGGATCTTACTGGTTTTTAACACAAAATTAAAGAGTTTTGTTCTCAAAAACATTATCGGGATTGGCCCTTTAAACGGGCATAATGAAAGTGCCAAATCTGCCTGTTGCAGCTCTTTCTTTGGGCCTTATCGTAACATTACGGTAGCAATGACAATCAAGGCTACAGTGTAATTAAGTCGCCCATAACTCCGCTTAGAGTGAAGTAATTGACTGAAATTTTTAACATATTCCCTTTTCATTAACTATTTGTTAAAAATCATAGCGAGAACTGTCAGCTGTTAATCTAATATAACATAATATATAATGCCCCTTTAAAGAATGATTATGTAAGATTGTGTTAAAGAGCTGGCGGACCTCGTTATACTAGTTTAAATATAGATAATGCAAAATAAATTGAGAATTTCATTCAAATTACTTTAATCCGAGCGAGGATTATCAATGTTTGTAGTTGTGACAAGATGTGTGCATTGATTGTTTATTATCTTACAAAAACGATACTGCTTTTTGTCTCGGTTCTCATTTGTTTAAATTAAACCATTAAGTGGCCGAACCACATCAAGAAGGATTGTAATATTAATTAGTGTCTAATTAATAATGTATATTATAACATTTAAGGTCTAAAGAAAGACTTTAAATGGACAGATTCAGTTCTCTCACAATGTCTGTTTGTGCTGCAATCAAAGGTCCAATAATTTATATAAATAATATACTTAGTATAACTACAACACTATTCACCGTTCTATTGATCAGCAGATTTCTAACGTTAGGAATATTTCAGTTAAAATCAATAGAATGTGATTTGCATAGAAGAATAAACAAAATCATTTCAAATAGTCTTAATACTCAAACCCAAATCACCTAACAGCCGTTTACAAACCAACCTAGAAACTTTGTATTTGAATATATGAATATAGAAAAGAACGGTTAGCTAGTGTAGTTACCAAAGTATTAAGAAAATAATAATATCAGGTATTGTAGATACACGTCATTACTTATCGCATTGACTGTTTGAACCAAGATACACATTCTGTATAAATACTGACACCAAACCCACCGACCCCACCCCTCTAACGTGGAACAGGCGTTATAGTGTTGTTATTTTGTTATGTATCGCAGGAGATTGTCACTTGAATAGAATGGGATTTGTTTTAAATATTTGATTATCATTTCACATTCCTTAAATTCCTCAGACAACCATTAATTACAATACAGATAATTGAATGTGACCCATGTCGCCTGCAATAAGTCAAACATTCAACAGGGGAAATAAATATAGTGTCATTACATATCGTTCGCATTTTAGAACGGGTTAGTGTCAAGTTACAATCTTAAGTCATATGTTCCTTGTTCTTGGTTGTTTGACGTCTCCCCATTGTAAAAGTGATAGCTGGACTATTATCTGCCCCTGGCGTCGCCCTGTCTTTATAATCGTGGGAATAGTAGGCACTAAACGCTCGTTTCCAAAATAAAGTGCTATCATGGGACATGGCTTTAAAAGGGGCATGTTATTCTATTGTCCTGGCTGACCAAGTGGTTGGCACTTTCACAAATAAATGTTTCATGCTGTACAGAATAGAACTATCATCAGTCAATGTCTAACATTTATCATTATCAACAGTAACAATTGGGTACGTCTATTATGATGTTCGTTGGTCGGAGTACGTCCAAACGCGGGAATAAAAAATGGCAATCATTAAAAGTTCATCCCGTGAACGACATAATCACTGCTTGTTATACTAACGCGGTCCATGCTATCATTTCCATTCAATTGATATGCCGGATAACAAGCTCTCATGTAGCATTTGATCTGCAATTCTAATTTCTAACTTGCGTGTTGGAGAACGGTGCTTGGATATATAGTATGTTGCAAAAAACAAGATGATACATGGATATCAAGAAACATAATATATCTCATTGCGGTGATGAGAGCAATCCATGGTAATCGAATTACACAATTATAAATCTCAGTATTCGCCAGAAATGTCAACAACTCCATTATCTCGATGTTCAATTTAGGTTGTGCCATTCATGATGTGAAAAAGTTAATTTGTACACCATATAATATTTCTATGGCTGTCATAAGGATTCGTCATTAGTGGGTTTGTATTTCTGGTCTGTATTGTGCATGAATGGATCATATCCTGGTCATTAAGAGAGGTGATAAACTTTCCCAGAATAGAACACTGCGATCTGCAAAGGATATTTCATAGGCAATATGCTTCTAGGGCGACTAAAACTCCCTGTATCAGCAGCAATCGGGATTTCAACATCCTGGTCAATGCTGCAGCGATGTCATAGTTATACCTTAGTCATGGTAATTTGCTAGTAAATTATTAGTATAGGCAGTACTCAAAACATTGCATTCGACAAATTATGTAATTAAATAAGAAATACAACGTCACATGAAAGATACTAATGATAAAAAAGTGTTTCATAGAAAAACAATGAAGTAAACAACAATTCTTGATTGCTATAGAGCTTCAATGAAAACTGGGAACATATACGTGATGTGGTTCCTCTCGAATACCATGCACATGGTACCGTGTCAAACCGACTACCCCAGATTTATTTTGAAAAATAGTGCTTAACGGTTGCCCACCATTTCAAACCTGGCTACTGGAGTAGAGGCGAAAGGGTCATACCCAGTCACTATCTTTTAAACAGATAACACACCTTTCATCTTTACCCAGGGCTACTTGACTTAAGCCATGCCATTTTATCTCATGTTTGATTTTGCCGATCTATTTATGACTTGGAGATTAAGCTAACTTAATTTATAATCTATAAGCTAATATATTATATAACTTTATAACGAGTCTCATACAACAAGAGATTAATATATTATTCAACATTCACTAATATTTGTTAATATTGGCGTCCTAAGTTTAACTTACTTAAAATGGACTTAATCCTTAATGACGTGTTCATATTGCAAATGAAATGAAATGGGGTTTAACGTCCTACTGTTTTGCTCCTAAACTGGGCTAATGAAGAGATTCATATTGCAAGTAATATCATGATCTAACAACATTTTCTTATCGGGAATATTTTATTAAAAACATCCTTCGTAATATCGCTATGACTGTTACACTTGTTATCGTGGGGTGACTCGGTGAGTAAGACGTAGGCTTGCTAATCTTTCGGTCCCGCTGTTAGGCCCGAAAGCTGATCGGGATTTTCCGACATGGTCCCCCAATTGGTGTAGGACAGGGGCTGTGACAAGGGGATGGGAATCGTCATTCGAAATTCAGGTGGTAAAAAAACCCAACCGAGATCTCGTGTACACATTGTCGTGCACGTAAAATAACGTTTGACAGATGGAATTCGAAATGAGAATAGGCCATAGCGCTGCTCTCCGGGTAAATTTTCACTCACAGCGTACAATGTAGGGCGTTAAATCCGATTTCATTTGGTTATAATGGTAATAATACATGTA
Organism: Patella pellucida; assembly: GCA_917208275.1. Taxonomy (NCBI): domain Eukaryota; kingdom Metazoa; phylum Mollusca; class Gastropoda; family Patellidae; genus Patella; species Patella pellucida. Next base: position 35,074,560 of record OU795042.1, read on the forward strand.
TTTAAGATACAGATGTGACGACATCCTTTGAAGTTGGCGTACCATTATTTCAAATAATGTAAGGGCAACATGCCAATCGTATAATATCAAAATATTAGACTGGAGTGACGTATTTCACTGTAAACGCACGTGCGGAGTGTCTGTATTTTAAGTCGTTTAATGCTCTCGCGCTTAAGACATTGCGTAATATATTGTAAAAACACTCGGACTTACGGTCCTCTTGTTGTTACAATATATTACTTAATGGTTCGCTCTCAACCATTAAACCACACATAATAATAGTAACATAACACACTACCACAATGCAGGTAGTTATTAAAAAACTGTCACTAAAATACCACCAATGTGACCTAATAAATTGTATACTGCCATTTTAATATTAGTCTGTATTTATATAGTGTCATGGGTAAGGTCAGTACCGTTGCATCGTTAATGGTTTGACCCGGTACCCGGTTTGGGCAGTTTGGCTCGAGGGGGGGGGGGTAACGTCCACTAGAAACAAACTAGGTCATATCGGGACCAGCATATGGTTCAATTTTATTTCAATAAGTCGTTTACGCGTAGGGGTCTTTAGCAGTGGAAGGAAACAGAAGGGCTAAGAGCCGCTACATGCAATTTTCACTGGACCATTGCCTGACTGACGTGTACTATTTGTGGTGTATTTGTGCAATGTCGTGATTGATTACACCCTATAAACGAACACACCCCTACATTGATTTTGTTCAGATGTTATGTAATCACTTTACACCCAGACTGACATTACAGCAATTTAGCAGGTCATAACTTATAAAAAAGTGATTTTAAATTTGACTGAATCCACTATGACGTTATACCCAAATGCAAGAGAACTATGCTGCTACCACCTTTCATTTGAGGTCAAAGATTGACCACATTCTAATCGAGTGTTCCGCTCCCTAGCTGATTGACTATCAAGGGAAAGAATTATCATATCCCACGACAATTTGATGAAATGGCCGATGTGACCTAGATTATGACCATTCTATCAATAGAGCATATTATTGATTTCCCCTTAACATAATCACAATAATATCTACACTGTTTATTATTTAAAAATGGACTAAATTCTCTAATTGATGATTAATATGTATTTATTTAATATCAATAAGACCTACTCACAGTGATGCGTATAGTTACATGTAATGTCAAACCATATCTATGGCTTGGAAAACGTTAATACTATTAGTATTATGTTCTTTATCAAATAGAGCATTTAAATATTTAGAATACATGTGAAATGAGGCATGGTGTTTTACTGGGCTGAATTATTTATGTTAATAATAATATAAAATACATAGCTTTCCCTTGGCGTGGGATCAATTTCTCTACCGAGTGCAATACTAACGGTAGACATCCAACGTTCAATACGAGCGTTCGATATGCCGACTAAGGCTAGAGTCTAGAGAGGCATGTTTGATCAACGAAATACTTGCGGAGTTACGGTTTAAAACATTCCACTTACCTCGTATGAGATCACTCGCATCCGATCGCTTCTTCATTTGATTATATGCCACAGATTTATCCGTCCCGGAGTTAGTCATTGATGCATATTACTGTATCAGACCAATGGTTTATTAGTATCCTTCACTGTTGTGTGCTTGCTTATGGCGAGTATTCTTTGTTTGCCGTTAAACTTGCACTGATCAATATTGAGTAAATTTGAGTGTCTCGTGTATTCCAGTCTATTTCTAGTTCGAGACTACACACAAAGGGGAAGGCAACAGAGGGAAAATTAACCATCTGCCACGCTTCAGTCGACTGGTATCCTTCAAAGTAAAAGAAAAGATCTGTCGATCATTTAACATTCATTAACTCAAGTTACGTAATGGCGAGAGTTGCTCCAATTCGGTGATAAACGGAGAGGGGTAAACGGACGATAATGTCGGTTGCTATGGTTACGTTATGGCGGTTTTTTGTGTACATGTCTCGAATGGAGAGTTATATCACGTTCATCATGTTTAGTTTATCTAAAGTTTCTTTAAACAATTTCTCAACTCTGACTTATTTTTTTTTCTCCAAATAATGTTATAAGGTCGTTTATCCAAACCAGGTACTTGCGTTCATGTGTTGTGGTCTTGATACAGTATCACTACAGTCTGTGTTTTCAGAAACAATCTTATTTTGAAGAAGTCCAACTCATTTTACAAGTCACTTTCAATATAAATGGCTACTCAAATAGCCGATTTTGAAGTTTTGTACCTTTCTATTTTTCGAAGCTTCTTAGAAGTGCAAATCAACGTGCTTTGTGAATTCAGCAATAAACCGTTAATCTTGTGATTTTTCGTATTTCTAGAATAATAATTTAGATCTAAATTTCTATAAATATCTTAGATTTAAGAAGAAATTGTATATAATCTGAATTTATAATCGATGGTGCATTTGCACTTCACTAATTCCCGCCATTTGATTTCATTTTTCATGTGTTAGTACTAAGCAAAACATGAATGATAAATAATTAAACTAACTGCGGTTATGCGAACCCATCCATCTCCGCAATTCTAACTTATTAAAAGTAAGGGTTGTTTTAGACCTATTTACAAGAAAGGCGGACAATTAAGGCTTGAATAATCAACCCACTTACTCGACAGACAACAGTAATATAATAACAAGAAACACAGATATCAAATAAGTGTCAATTCCTAGTCAATTTATTTGACTTTAATTTATTTTTTCTAGAGCACTCACTGTTATTATATTATATGTCTGCTGTAAACACGTATTCCATTTTGAGGAACATTATGTAGATTAAAGCCATTAGGCTTTCAACATCTCCTAACAGATGTCGCCTTCAATTTTACTTGATCTATACCCACTAGAAAGCAGGAAACAGTATTAAAATTATCCATATGCACTTGTGTATGTCTGGTTTCTACAATTATTTACACGAGTCTGTTCGAGCCTGTTACGTAGACCTACTTGGTTTACTTCATACAGAGATTGTTGAGCATGTTCATCATGTATACCAATTAAAGTAGAAGAATTAAATACAAAACATTGAATATAGAGCTGGTTTATGGTCGTTAATTCTATTTTTATAAACACAGATTGACATACTTTACTGAGAATAACACATGCATATGAATATCTTTAAATGACGAAGATTGGCCAATTGATAGCATATCATCACTTGTGCTACCTATTTATCGTAATGATATACCCTTACCCATGTTGTTGTTGTTGTTTATTATAATTTTAACGTCCAATATATTGTCTGTGATATTGTGGACAGGTTGATTTAATTAAAGTTAATCACATATTATTATGAAGGAGGCAAAACAAGGTATGGACAAATAAAATGATATTGTATGTAAAAATGTCACTTTAAATAGAACACGGTCGTGAGAAAAGTGGGCAGTGCGATTTAATGTATATTCACTGATCACTGTTTGGGATTTGTTTATTATAGGAATCATTATTGCTTGCTAATCCTTACGCTTTACTGGTTGGACAAGAAGTAAATTAAACACAGACAGTCAGATCAAACAGGCCATTGTTCGTGGATTAAAGGTGACTAATAAGTTTAGAAAGTAGAAATGACAATGTTAATTAGGTTACAAGCCCTTCAGTTGATTATCCAAAGACTTAATTAAATGTTAATTAGATTTCAAAGTTCTTCAGTTTTATTTTTAAAACTAAACTAAATGGAGCCATTGGATGGATGGGCCCAATTAACGTTGGGGGTATTTTTTTTTAGCATAGGTGGAAGCGGTAGTTAACCGGTATATTCGAATAAACCAGAAGTTAATATTATTAATGTTCCTACGCATATTGTAATGTTGAGGCCGTATAAAACTCCATTTTCGGCGGGGCTCTATGACCGCTTCCAATCTTTGTGACATCGCATATAATATTACTGTACTTGCTTCCCATAGTACTGTTGTGATTTTTTATGTGTCCAGTTACTTAATTCTATTCGAGCAGTACATCTGATATAATTCATCACAATCATTATTGGCGAGGTAGCATATTGACGTAACTAAAATACCCGCTCTGACATTATTGGATTTAGTGTTGGCACTTAGTGTATTGTTGCCTCTCTTTTTTTTGCATGCTTTGGATTTTTATATAGCATTGTTGTGTTGTCGATTCAGTAAAAGCTATGGGGATAACACCGTAATGTGTTATACGAGCTAGTACAAAACAAGACACATATTCCAGAACACCGTAAACTTATAACACACAATAAGAAATGTCAAAATATCCCTATTACATTAACAGGATAGGACCTAAATGCGATCCTTGTATAACGCTGTACTTGACACAGATATAATGTAACAGTAAAGGTTCAATGTTTAGACGATTATATCAATATGAAAAGAAAGAAACCCACCAAAACTGTTCTAACAGTTTTAAACTGTGATAATAATTACAATAATGGCGCATTTTTGAATTGTTCGTCTTTTATTATTCATTCAATATCCTATTCTTCCAATTATACATTTATATTAATCTTTTTCAAAAAATCCTTTGGTGCTAATCAGACGTTAATTATCTAGACGGCTGGCGGACTAATGATTGTAATTACTATCCACAGTGCTACAATACCTTGCCGCATTATACAAATTTTGGTCGCAAGCAGTGCATTTATTTTACTTTACTTGATATTTCATTAGAGATTATCAATATTTCGATTTGAGCAATTCTTTTTTTTAAATACAAATATTAACAGGTAGTTGTTTTCTATTTGTGTAGATTTCCGTCGATACTTGATACAATAAAAAAGTATCGTATAAGCTAATGAACGACCTGTCGTTAAATACTTTCTCAGTGTTTATGGGATCAATTTTGTTTTGATGTCGGCATTGATCTTGTACGTACAATTCGGTACACTATCGTATCCCGCAGTTATTATTAGAAGCAGCCCCTGGTCTTGTCACTAATGAAATGGTAGTTGGATTGATTAATGGATATTAAGAAATCTATTAGCTCGTGTGTAGGCCTACTATATTAGATCTATCCCGAAAACCATAGCCATTTGAAGTAGTCTACCATTAGCGTCGATAATGAAGACTCTCTTAATATAAGTATATGAGATAGTAATGGCTTTTAACGATGGATAGTGTTGTGACGAATATCACTGTACGACTTCGCATTACGTACATGGATTATTTTTGTTTTCGTGTGTCATATCAAGGTCGCGTGTTGTAATAATGAGTGCTCAGAGTTCTGAAGAATATTAACCAACTTCAGAAACGTATTTGTTGAAAAAGTATAAATCAAGCTGCTTATTAATGCAGTATATATCAACATTAATGAAGGGCTGGCTTTTCGTGGTATAATAGATTCTGTAAAACAAATGTGTTGGAAATTTTCTAGTCAAATTATTTTATTCAGATAAATGACATCGATTGACCGGCCTTTTATTGAGTGGTTTCCATTCAGTATCTAACTCATGCAATCGCCCAGAGAGTCATCTTTTTGTAGATGCATACCGAAAAAGTTTTTTTTGCGCAGAAGTGTGATTAACTCGATTTTTGGCGTTCTCAAGTGACCGCTAACACAGACGTCCTCTCTCTACCAATCAAGTTTGTTATCACCTCTACTTACAGAGGCATCAGTTAAGAGCCAAATCTGCCTACTGAAAATCTTTCCTTAGGCTTCAGGTAGTTTTATAACACGACAAGCTTAAAATCAACTCTATAGACCCTCGGGTGACTTCGATACAGCTTGGATTTAAATAGTCGTCCATTTGTGTGTGACCAAGCTAACATTAACCGTTAGTCACCGGCGTCACTACCGGAGATGGTCGATGAAAGGCCTGTTAATTGAGGCTTACCGTAGCCATTCAGAATGTTACTCTTTTTTATCATCTATTTTTGAATTATTATAGCATAAATGACCAACTCCTTATTAAACTCTTAACTAATGTATCTTTAACCGGTTCAGAAAATACTCATTATCGAACTTAGATATTGATCTAATGAAACTACACACCGATTTTTTTTTTTTCAAATTGCTTACCAATATTTTTTAGTCTTTGTAGAAAATATCCATAACCGATTTCAGCCAAGGCATTGACGTAATTAGCTATGACAACCACACAATTAGGATCAAAATTATAGTGTATGTCGGTATGTCTGTCTGTTTGTCCATCACGCGCTATGAGACACGATGATTGGCTGATTCTAATCGTGCTTTAACTGAAGTAGATGATATACATTTTCTGCTTAGTTAAGCAGAGAAACGCAATTTTATCCCCGTCTTTTTAACCCAGTTTAGGAACAGAACAGTAGGAAGTTAAACCCCATTTTATTTCATTTAAATTTGCAATTTCATCGGCCGAGACCAAGTTCGGTGATGACCATTACCCCTCACAGGTTTTGAAACATGATACCCAGCTTCTATTGATAAGGTTGAATCTTCAAACTTAGAGTTGATGTTCGCGAGGTGGATGCTTTGGGGGAGTTCGTTTATGCATATTTTCTGCTAAAGCTAAGTAGCTGTCCGTCACACTTTATGGAATACAACAACTTTGCTTTGAATTAAGGTAGAATGTGAATCTTTGTGTAAATGTAGACTTGGTGTAGATTATGGGTGAACTAAGATCTTGACTCATTCGATAATGATTAAGCTGTGATAAACAATTCTTTAGGGGATGGAGTTGGGAAGGCTTCGGGTATAAATTTCATTACATCGAAATTTAAGCTTGCAGATATTTAGGTGGGTACATGGACAGTCAGAATGATTTTAATCAAGTCAAGAAACAGATAAGGGGAGGTAATCTACCAAAGTACTACGGACCAGCGACTTAATTTTTCGCTATTGGCTTCAATTTTACATCCATTACATTTCTTGATCTGTCACATTTTTAATGTTTCACCACACGCATTTCGACGAGTTGTGACCGTTTCGACATTTTGTTCCACATGGACAAGGGAATCTATACATTGCGTGGTGTTATTTTCGCAGTAGATTTCCGTAATTGGGATCTGTTTATTATCTCCAGATTGTCCAGCCTCAAAATCATAAATATCAACCAACAACAGACTGACAACATAAATACAAGCACTCTTTACTATTGCGCATATTTCCCAAACCAAAAGTTGTAAACACATGAACACCGTGGGTGTGCCCGATTGAACGTTATGTGGCTGAATTGTGTCAAACCACAAAATAGTGACAATCGAGTAAATGCTGGGAGTACTAGGGGTAGTCTTTAAATGCCTGTACTAACTATTAATGTTGGGGTACATACGGTTATCTTATAATTTTGGTACTAAGTATCAATAATGTGGGTAATAGGGTAGTCTTATAATGCTTGTACTAAGTATTAATGTTTGGAGTACACAGGATAATCTGATAATGTTTGTACTAAGTATCAATGCTGGGGGTACTAGGGTAGTCTTATACTGTTGGTACGAAGTATCAATGTTTGGGTTACTTGACGTAATCTGATAATGTGCTGGGGGTACTAGGGGAACTCTTATAATGCGTGTACTAAGGGTTAATGTTGGGGTTATAATATAGACGTAATCTTATAATGTTTGGGGTACTAGGGGAACTCTTATAATGCGTGTACTAAGGGTTAATGTTGGGATTCTAGACGTAATCTTATAATGTTGGGGGTACTAGGGAAACTCTTATAATGCGTGTACTAAGGGTTAATGTTGGGGGTTATAGACGTAATCTTATAATGATGGGGGTACTAGGGGAACTCTTAAATTGCGTGTACTAAGGGTTAATGTTGGGGGTTATAGACGTAATCCTATAATGTTGGGGGTACTAGGGTAACTCTTATAATGCGTGTACTAAGGGTTAATGTTGGGGGTTCTAGACGTAATCTTATAATGTTGGGGGTACTAGGGGAACTCTTATAATGCGTGTACTAAGGGTTAATGTTGGGGGTTCTAGACGTAATCTTATAATGTTGGGGATACTAGGGGTAATCTTTGTGCTGACCATGTAGTTCAGTTAAGCTTCATGAAAACTTTTTGAATAGAGATGAGATTCAAGTGAGGACTCTCTGTTAAAACATTTGTTGTCGAATGAATTTGAGTGGGTTGGGAAGGAGTAAGCTAAATCCCCCACCCTCACTTATATTTTCTCTTCACCCTATTTCTCCCCGACCGTCCTTTAACCATTATTTGTTAAACCCGGCAAAGCAGAACAGTTGAACGTTAAACCTCATTGCGTTTCTGGATTCACCCGTATTTAATAACCCAGTTGGAGCAGAACAGTAGGACATTAAATCCCATTTGCATTTCTTGATTAAAGATGGGTTTTCGACGATAATGGTTATTCTAAATCTTTATCTTTTCATTATTTCGATTTCAGATAGTTCTGCCATATTTAATAGAATTCAGGAAAAATCATAACAATAGATAATGTAAAAGGCAATATATATTTAATGATACATTTATACATATCGCGGGCATACACACACACACTCTCTTGTTTAAATATATTTTGTAAAAAGTATGAAACAAGAGTAGCCTCCCTTTATTGTATGTTCTCTTTAAAATTGCACTCCATAATAAACTATAATGATTATGGTGGTCTTAAGCCTAGCACACGGCGAGTTTCTAAGGCGATTTGTCAATGATTTTTAAATTGCTAGAAAAAATCGGCAGCGCCAGCGTCATTATTTATTACATAAGTTCGATATTTGGAGTCAAATAAAATGCTGGTGGCTCTGAAATCGTACATTGATCACATTCAGCAATCTCTGGAGGGGCATTTTTATTTGTTTGATAACGTAACCAGCGGTGGCAACCCCGAACCGTGGTCTGAGAATTTCATGTTCGCGAACACACGTCGTGGTATTCTCGACCACAATGTTGGTTGTCTATGAAACTTATGTGATTTATTTGAACATAAGCTTCCAAACACTGGTTCATTACAAGGGGTGTGATTAGTGTTACAATAAACCAAATAACATATCACATCTTTACATACAACTATATATAATGTAGAAGTTCACAATTGTTATATACATCTTTGGAATATTAAATAATAATAATAAAAAAATAAATAAGTATGTAATGCACAAAATAAGCGTTCTTTGATAAAGCGGTAAATAAAATCAAAGAATTGCCTCACTGATAATATTTTAATAAAAATAGAAAGGAGGAGATAACTCTGTCAAACCAGTTTATACAATTTGTTTACCATTTCTAATGCTTACACTACACGTGATATTATTCACGAACATCCCCCATATCTCGTCCATGACTCGGGTAAAAAGTTTTTCAGTTAACGTTTCTGGCAAATACATGGAGATATTATTCACGAATCATTCGAATTTTAATATTCTTAGAGTCGAATATACCTCTATCGCCAGCGCATGAGTCCATTAAAAATCAGCAAAAAAAACCATAAACATCTCTTAATACGTCCATTTAAAAAGAAAAAAAACACCGAAAATCTCTAGTAATTACACAGGAATATTATTCACAAATTAATAGTCGAGTATTTCGAATCTTTCGTTCCTCTGGCTCCATTGAAAAGCACCAAAAATATTGCACAGTCAGTACAACCTATACGACTAATATTTGACATAATTAGTCTCCTCTATCCCATTATCTGCTGCTGTAATAGTTGTCGCTCTGACATGTTTAATTTTATTTCTACCAAAGTTTTTGAGTCTATGTTTATTAAAACACAGGGCTATGACTATTAATAGCACGACAACAGGTAAGATAACAAGGACGATTCCAACTGCTAAAAGTCTGTAATCAGAATCTTTCTCAGAATACACTAGCAGTAAAATACCTGAAAAATAGAAAAAAAAACACAATGAACTAAGAATCTCATAATTCTCATAATAAAATAATCACCGCAATATTTTGTAAAACCAAGATATAACTATGTACGAAGACCTATTGTAGGGCGCGTGGGGGAGGGGGGGCGCTGTTGCTATTTGGTTCGAGAACAACTATAACGAGCTTTTGTGATGAAATATGGATGTTGTGTACACGACATGTCCTCCTGGTCTGAAGAGGCTTGATAATCGTTACGCTAAACCTTGGTCATCAAGGTCGTTTCTACCAAAAATACAACACTTCCGGATAACAAAAGGGAGAGGGGTTTAATATAGGCTATGCCTGTTCCCCAATCCCTATTCAGATACAAATCTGAATAAAAATATTGCTTATAAAAAAACAACAAAAGCCTTAACTACTGAGTTAAAGAGAAAAGATTAATTGAACTAAAGGCCACAGACTAATTCACCGGACTTTTCTTTGTTAGTAATTAATCCCTATCAAAATGGCAATCATCCACAAGATTATTACCCGGAGGACACTTTCCTTTGAAGCCACTTGCTGTAATGAACTTTTTAACAAATATTATCTTGATTGCAGTGGGGCGTTAAATCCCATTTCATTTCATTTCTATATTGATTGCTAATGTACAGCTACGGAATTCATATTGACTTAATTATAAAGTAAAATACAAGTGCAGTTACAAACTTGTACGGCCGCCCTGAATCTTAGTTAATCGTCAAAATCACTGGAAAGAAAACATGATAAGTGGCAACCTATTTAGTTTGCAACAACAACTGATCTTTTTAGTCGAAAAGCACCAGTTAGATATTTATTTTCTTCCATGTTTTCATATAGTCTCCTGTTTTCATTTCATCAGGGGAATCGAAACCACGCCAGTTCACTCACCGACAGACCCTATGATACAACGTGCACGCGCTAACCATTCGCCTCTCCCCATTTTAAAAAGATCATATTGTAAAACATCCATGTTTTATTTTTTTTATTTTTATTTCATTGCATTTAGTTCCTTTTTTATTACAAAAAATAGTATTATGTGTGCTCAAATCATCTGAATAGGTCGTTATATTTCATGTTTGTTTCCATTTTACTTGCAAAAACCCCATTGTTACAGTCAGTTTTTATGCAACTTAAAAAAGGGTACACTACGAAACAAAATATCGATGAAAGAGACTTCTCAAAGAGTTTTAACATGGTGTTGATACATAACTAGTGTTCGGCACCAATATTCGAATATTCGCTCGTCAAATACATGTATAGTATTCGAATATTCGAATAGCAATCACCATATTCGAATAATTTCGAATATCTTCATTGTTCATTCTATTTGCGTTCAAATATTATTAAAGGCGACTGTCCTTGCCACTTTTACATTCAAAGCTTATTTCGATTACCCACAGTATATATTTCTATGGAATGAAATGGGGTTTAACGTCCTACTATGATGCACCTAACCTGGACTAATTGAAGACGGGATATTTCTATGGATTAACTAACTGCAGATTGTATGTAAGGGGGAGGCGAATGGTTGGCGTATGCGCGATGTATCATAAGATTTGTCATTGGGTCAACAGTCGTGGTTTCGAATCGCCGGTTGTACATGACAAGGAGTAGGGTTGCCTGTCAAACCTCGTGGGTTTTCTCTGCGTCCTCTGGTTTAATCCCACTGTTATAGACCCCTACGGGCAAGCCAATTATTGAAATAAAATTGAACCATATGTTAGTCCCGATCTCTCTCTCTCTCTCTCTCTCTCTCTCTCTCTCCCTCGGCTTGTAAGGGTGCTACCCCTTCAGAGACAGTTATTCAATAAGTAGCCAGGGAGCCCGATGCTGAATTCTGATTCTGGTTGAAAGCTAATTATTAGTGTTCAAAATCCTTGAAAAACTTTACATTATATCTGAACACATGTATAGCGAAACTCACTATACGACGTCATCTGTATACCATTGTGATGAATTTGCTTGGATTCGTCATTTAGAAACAGCTGGGTGAACCCACTGGGCCACATTCATTACCAACACGAAGGGACTGTTTTATGCTTACTAGACGACAATGATCTCCGTAAAATGCTGCAGAGCTAGATTCACAAATGAACGAGGTACCTTTATTTCGGATGCAGCGTGGAAGAATTCCTATACATTGGTGATGGAAAATCTTGTTTTGATGTCGTGGAAGGCCGAGTTCTTGTGTACAAATAGGCACTTTACGTAAAAAATCAAAACTGGCAATTGCCAAAAAAAAAATTTTTTGAGCTTTGTTCGAGAGTCAACAGAAATTTCACGTAATTGATTAGGAATTATAATAAATTCAAAATAAACCACTTTCAATATATTGAAAATATTCGAATAGTATTCTAACACCAATTTCAAGACTCGACGAATATTCGAATATCCGAACACTATATATAACCTCGTATCCATCATAATAAAAATATTTCTAGACTAACCTGTTGGTAAGGCCACAAAAAATGAGAAGCCTACTGAAGAAGCTGCTATACAACCTTGTAAACAACATAAACTCGATTTCACCGAATCATCTGAAAAATACAAATTTATAAACGTCAATCTTCTTCTTTTAATATTAGTGTTTAACATCCACTCTCAAGTCGTCTAATTCTATTATGCTTAGTGCGTTCAGGGGTCTTTCCTGTAGGTGTAAACCCACAAGGTTGAGAAAGGGCCCGTGTCTTTAAACCACATGCGCTCACACCAGGGATCGAAACTATGACAGCAAGCCAGAGATGACCAAACAGCCTCATTTTATTTCATTTCTAGCTCAGCTAACCGGATTCGCATGGGGAAAAAAATCATTTTCCCTATCATAACTTATATATTACAATCAAAAATATTTTTCCATCTTTGTAAATCACATAAAAGGAAGACTCAAAATACAATTACATGTATATTGTATACTGGATAAACAAAACACACCAACCGCTGTTTTTCGTGGTGTATTAATATTATGTGACTCTTAGATCCCGAGTTTACATAAGAACGATTCTAACGGGTTTGCCTTTATAGACTTTTTACATATTGATCTATATCACCGCCACGTTGAAATCAATGGTATAATAAAAAAAAAGACCACAGCGTAGGAGGAATTTGTCTGCGATATCACTGTAGGTGGAAGTGGACTTGAAGTACAAAAAGAACGAGCAGACGATTTTGGTATAAAGTCCTATATCGTCTTCTGTCTAAATTAAACGAAGAGGAGATATTAAAAGTCATATTTCCAACACCTTTAATTCCCTAATTTAATAAATATGTACAGTGGAGTGCTATTTTTAATGAGGATGGATCATTCATAGCTGGAAAGAGGGAGAGAGAAATGGGGTTTAGCGTCCACTCAACACAAACTACATGTACACTGTTAAAAATGTATGTAAAATTACAGTGAAAACCATGTAACTTATTTAACATAAAGCTGTAAAAATACCGCTGCATGTTTTTATACTATAAATTTACTGTATTAGTGGGTTTACATGAAATTACTGTAAAAAGTTGGTAAATTAACACTCGACACAAACTACATGTAGGTCATTTCGGAACTAGCACACGGTTCAATTTTATTTCAATAATTCGTTTGCGCGTAGGGGTCTTTAACAGTGGGAGGAAACCGAAGGACCAGGCGAAAACCTACGAGGCTGGACAGGCAACCCTACTCCTTGTCACGTACAACCGGGGATTAGAAACCACGCCAATTGACTCATAGCTGGAGCCAAATCTTATTAACATGCACTTATTAACCCAAGTAGCTCCATAAAAAGGAATGGATCGATAATGGATACGCCCTTGTAAAAAGGAATCGATTTGTAATTATTGACAATAAAGGTAGTATTATAGATTTCATGAACACTATTGTAAATCGATTCATCAAAGTTTTTATTATTTATTCTAACTGCAGATCAGATCCTGACTAAATACCTGTCTGTGTAACGAGATCCCCTTATATCAATTGATTATTTTTTTTACAGTTTAGTTAATAAACATGTGCAGTGTTGAATTTCTTGTACGTGATTTTATCATATTTAGCAAGATTATTCTCTATATGATCAGTTTAGTCCATTAGTAAAGCAGTTCTAATAACGGATCTTATTATAATACCATTATCAAGAATAGGATTCGAACTAATTGCAGTAAGACAGTTCGAATAAATATTGAATGAATGAAATGGTGTTTAATGCACTCGATCAAATATTATAACCGCCTAGGAAGGGATAATAATTACGAAATAAATCGGCTTATAATGGGACAGATCGGTATATTTATGGCCTTCGTCAGGGGGACATAAAGACCAATACTAAGAGTCTATTCACAAGACCATAACCCTAGCGAAACATAGGTCCACGGAAGCTTTAAACCCAGGGACAGTCGAGATAATTCCACAAAAAACGAGCGTAAAACACACCATTCATGCTCCTATGATGGAGGCCCTACATTTACTGAGAGATAAAAACGGGCTGCGTTTACTTCCTCATAGGAATGAAATGGGGCTTCAAAACCCTACTATTCTTCTCTGACTGGGATAATGAAGACGGGCATACGCCACTGCAGTGTTCTATGAGTAGAATGTTGTCCCCAGGTAGCGATTGAATTTCAATTGCGTAGTGTTATTTTACGCGCACACCAACTTGTACACGAGGCCTCGGTTTTCCGTCCCATCCGAATGACTAAGATAGCTGTTCTTATTACTGAACTGAGCCGGCGTGGCTTTCTCACATGAACATTTTCAAGAAATCAACTTGGACCTAACAATATGTTACGGTTTTGTTCAAACTACATAGGTGCTGAATATCAATGCAAATTGTCCGATTTCATTCGACATTAGTCTCGAAGGTTGTGTTCTGCCACCACACCTTTCTGTGATACAGGGAGTTAAAGCTACAAGTACCGTATCAGACGCGATTTACTAATATGGTATACAATATAAGATAAGATAAGCTGTGACATCACCTTGATATGAGTAAATGATCGGTTAGTTACATATAGACACAAAGTAATAATTGTTTCACTAGAAATATCCATTTGTTACAAACTATCAATCATTATTTTCTCAGGGTTACCATGGTCGTTGATCAAGATGTATCTAAAAGGTCAAAAATCGAACATTTAGCAAATATCTTATACGGGTTTATAAGACTGAATTGAAACCCATTCGTGCTGTATCTTCTCTCTATAATCCATCCACAATTTAGTAATTTTGCAAGATCTCTTTAAGTTCTAATAACTGTCACTTTAACCTGGTGGGTATTTTTTTTATTGTGATTATAGGTCTGCATTTTATTTGAATCAATATCACCTGGTGTTATTATATACATGTTTTATACTCCTATATATTATATCTTATAATGTGCTTTATTATTTATTTTAATAGTAGCAATTGAACTGGAAAAAACAGGCCATACTTATAATTATAGATACAATATTATAATGCTATTATCGAATTTAATATGAAATAAATAATGCTTGATAATGACTAGAGAATCTCAGTAGAAATAGTAAATAACAAACCAGAAACCAATATTACAGTAAACATACATTATAATATCACTTCCCAGTTTGGGAGTACATTCAGCAATGTGTACAGAGAGCGGCACATAATGTGTACAGAGAGAGTTGTACAGAGAGACATGTACATAATGTGAACAGAGAGAAGTACATAATGTGTACAGGGAGAGTGGTACATAATGTGTACAGAGAGAGTGGTACAGAGAGACATGTTCATAATGTGAACAGAGAGAAGTACATAATGTGAACAGAGAGAAGTACATAATGTGTACAGAGAGAGATAGGGGTACATGATCTATACAGAGAAAGGTACATAATGTGTACGCTCGTAGACACGTCATGTACACAGGGATAGCTACAGAATGTGGACATACGTTGGTACTGGAAAAAACAATGGGGGGGGGGGGCAACTATGTTAGGCAGGCGACCCTTGTCCCTTATAAATTAAAATCGAAACAACACTATTGGACTCAATGATAGACGTTATGATCTGAAGCACGTGCGTTATATCATTCGCGTTGTATCCTATCGTTTGCGTGCTACATTACAAACTAGGTCCCTTCTATAAAATGGTAGAACATTTGAAACAATTCTGAGATCGAAAACAAAAATGTTTCAACAAATCCCCCCCCCCCCCAACGCCTTTTGTTATTCTAAAAATTGACCAAGACAGTTGTCGACGAAACCTAATTCATATATACAGTTTACAAAATATGCATTCTGATTTGGCCATTTTACTTCTTTATATAGTAACGATATAAAATACCTAAATAAATGGTTAATATCGCGGAGAATTACATACAGAATAAAGAAAAACATATGAGAGCCAGTTAGTCATTAAATCGGGATTTAGTAAGTATCAATTAATCACATTCGTGCAACCCTTTCCAAATTGATTGACACGCCAGGATAAACACTGTATTACCAATCTTAATAAGATACATGTATCATGTATATAATAAATAAATAACTAATTTATGACCTATTAACCCCGGTCAAAGATGCAATATAAACACGATAAATATGTGATATGGTGGAGTGGTGTCGGGTATCTGAAGAATAAATATATTCCACCTCTTGCACAACACTAAAGACTAACTAAATAAGAGTGTGATAAAGTGATTTTGCATTTTAAAAAGTCAAATGAACATTGCTTTTAGCAGTATGTCAAGGACATAGACGGTAAACAATTAAAAAACACAGATAAAGTCATGTTTAAATAGTCGTTATATAGTGAACTCATCGGATGACAAGTGTGTTCTAGAAATAGTAAGCATACCATGCCGGTGCACGACACCAACCAATACTTATACATCTGACTGTGGCGATGGTTTGAAGTTAAACAGACATATTAATATTATGTATTGTTAGGAGATATTGCGAAATTCGAAGCACGTATTCTCGTCAACAATCTTCTATTTATCTAGTTACATCACAAAGGATTAGACATAATAATACCCTGCACGCCCCCGAGTGTTTACCTTTTTTAGTTAAATATTGATTCTTATTATACATAAGAACATGCTATTATATGTAACGTATATGTTGTAATTGTTCACCTAAGATTTACTAAACCATCTAATCAAATGAAATAGAATGGGGTTTAACGTCCTACTGCTTTGCTCCGACTGGGCTAATAAAGACGGGCATTGTCATACAGTGTGCTATGGATGAATTTTTCCCAAAACAGCGGCACTACGGCCTATTCTTATATCGAATTCCAATGGATCTTTTACGTGCACGCCAATGTGTATATGGGACATCTAATCAACCGAACGACTATACCCCGTGCCTTACCAGACCCTCGGTACTGCACCACTAAGAAGGGCAGACCACGCCGGAACTCGATTAGAATATACAGAAAGTGACAGTTTGTGTATCACAGAACTTCAGATAGTTGTAAGAAGCATTGTGACCTCTAATGTTAATTATTACCCGAACCTTTGGATGTAGATATCTTCTCCTTATTTATCAGAAGACGTCGGGGTTACATACTGCACATGGAAACGAAATGCGGTTTATCGCCCTTAGTTATATCTGCACCGACTGCCAAGGGTTATTTACGTGCAGGCCAACATGTACATGGAGCCTCCGATTCGAAAGACTAGACGCTGTCCTTGTCAGGCCCTACGACCTTTTCAACCATAACAGTGGTATCGAATCCCGGACTTCCTTACTCACTGAGGGCCCGCGATTCCCTACATTTTGTCGAGTGGTATACGCGTTTATGCCATTGTGTGTGGGGATCACGTGGCTAAGTGGATAAGGCACTGGCTCGCTAGCCTGGAGGTCGGGTGTTCGATCCATGCATTGGCCGAGAAAGTTCATCTCGATTTTCCGGCCTGGTTTCCCATTGTCAGTGATGCAGAACGGAGATCCTGACAAGGACAGCTACCTAGCTGTTCGGATGGGACGAAAAACCGAGGTCCCGTGTACACGTTGGCTTGCACGTAAAAGATCCACTGGCTTTTGGAATTCGATATGAGTAGGCCGTAGCGCCGCTGCCCGGGCAAAAATTTCCAATATAGCACACTGTATGGCGAATGCCCGTCTGAAATTAGCATAGGTTAGGTGCAGAAGAGTTGGACGTTAAACTCAATTTCATTTCATTTCATTTATGCCATTGAGAACGCAAATTTCTCATTTTCATGCAGATTCTTGCTTCTATTATTGTTAATAAAACCACGGAGATTCGTATGGCATTAGCCTTCAACTGATACATAATTTATGGATCTACTTTAACATGTCGATCATGGAAAGAGTTAATTTCTATAAATGTGCATCGTACCTATAAATCATTAATAATGGCCATGGAAAAACTCGAAATTAGCGCTTTGTAGTTTTTCAAGGCTGATATGCAGACGGGGATATTTTATACTGTATTAAAGTAATTGTACGTGATTTGCATTTGTCGGAGAATATCACATTTCTTTCGACTTAGAAACAGGCACATCAATAATATTTGCCGAACACGTTAAGATAGCAGAGGACGTGTTATAATATCATGACATCAGCAAACAATAAACACACTCGTAAGTGGCGAACAGATTGCAAATTCGAAGAAATGTAGACCTGTTTTGATAGAAGTATTTTTGATAGGATACATCGAAAGTAAAAAGGTTGAATTGTTCATAATAGACAATGTTAAATATTTATCAGCGTGGCCACCATGTCCTCTGAAAGAAAATACCCCGTTTAAGTGCTTTTTCCGCGTTTTTCGGCGAGACTATGTTTCGCCAACCTGTAACTACTGGGCTAATGAATTCCAACTGTCAATTTTACCTGCACGTCAATGTTGACGGGAACTCGGGTTTTCATATAATTTGAACGACTTGACCGCGTCAGACCCCACCCCAACCCACCGAACCTCCCTTTACCACTGACAGTTGGAAGGCGCGTCTAAAATCCCAAAGAACTTTATCGGCCAACACTGGGAGGAACCCCAAGTTTTACTAGTCAACTGGCCAGCGTCTTAACTCAGTAAGCCATGGCGACTCCCAGACAAACTGAACTTTATATGTGCACGAAGATACAAAACCTGTTTCACAATCTATGTAAGTATGTTATAATATTCAATATATAAATAGTATGTTACCTTCGTCCTGCTGTTCTATCGATGTCATGGTTCCTATATATTGGTCTAATTATCCTATTGTTATATATCTACACATATTCCTATACGTACCCGCACTAAGCTACTTGTTGTTTTGAAGACACGATATGGTGAGATATATAGTAAGTAGACTGTAGATCGATGTAGAAATGAAAGTAGTAAGACAATCAGCGGCTATTCTCTTTTATTCTCCTACAGAATATCCACCGTTTATATACCTTTCTATACAACACCGCATCGATTATAAACTTCAATATATCACGTGACTTCATGTTTAAAGTGGTTTTCATTGACTATATAATTTGTCCTTTATTTGAATACAACTAAAAAGACAATATTACCAGATGCTAGGGAGGAGAATAAGCATATTGTGCTCCATGCACGACACCCATACTTTCAAAGAGCTAAATGGAGCGTCCTGGTATGTAAAATGGTGTGTGAATGAGTACCGTTTAACGACTGAAATGTGAATTGTTTCCTTTCCAATTTTTTTAAATGATAGTCGATTCGAATGTTTGTTATCTATGCAAGTAGTGAACCACGGTGGCTCAGCGAATAAGACGTTGGCTTGCTAACATGGAGGACCCGTGTTCGATCCCTGTGTTGGCCGTGATCATCGGGCGTGGTTCACCATTGCCAGTGGTGCAGGACAGAGGGTCTGGCAAGGCACAGCGTATAGTCGTTCGGATGAGACGAAAGCCGATGACCCGTATGCATCTTGGTGTGCACGTAAAATATCCCTTGGAAACTGGAATGCGATATAAGAGTAGTCAGGACGTTAAACCCCATTTTAGTTCTATGAAAGTAGAGTTAAATTTACGTGACAAAAAGTAGGGTCGAATACCAAACATCGTGTTTTTTGTTGAAAAAAAGAGATGTGATATGGTACGCTCTCTTTAAATGAAACGTATTCTAGTAGGTAAAGCTGTCATATAAACAAGTAAATATATATTGTCAACTTTTAGTCCAGCTGTTAGTGAAGCCTGATCGAAACATGTGGTCTGCATATATTTGGTTTATATCCACGCCCCCTACTGTGTTTTACTATATTTACCACTAATTGTGTCAATAAAGAAAAAAAAACAACCTTAAAATATGTCTCCAACTTGAACGAGGTCAAAAAAGTATACCAGATTGTTTGTGTCTAGGTTTTTTTGGCATTGTTTGTTTCGGTGCATTTTTTAAAAAAATAAAAAAAAACAAAAAAACATAAAACAAAAACTAAATCCAACTAAACATCAGGGCTTTGTGATGTTCGGTTATGAAAAGTCAACAAAATCTCCGTTTATAAAGTTCAGAAAAAACTTAAATAATAGGGTATCAATTTATATATATTCAATTCGACATCACATATAGACCTGTAGACAACACGAGCTATCTCTTTAAAGAAAAGAGTAAACGTGGGAATTAATATAAAATATGAAAAGTATGAATAATATTGTTATCTTTAGTATATGACCTTTAACTAAATCTTAGGTAAGATAAGTCATAGTTTAAAATGTAGATACAACTGCGATAAAGATTTTGAAGTAAAACTTAAATACAACACATCCTAAATAAATAATACATGTACATGTAGTAATAATACAATGTCTAATGGGGGAATTACACAAAATGAAACAATACCGGGGGATAGACATCAAGATCATCAAATTTGAGTGAATAGTTCTGGATTTGCGGTCATTGGGATGTGTTGACGACCATTTTTGACATAATAGGCCAACATCATTTTAATGATCTTAGTGCCCCACCCTCAACTCCAAATTTGAGTTGATAGTTACATAATTATGACCATTAAGACGTTTCGGTGGCCATCTTTGACGCCAACTTGAAAAAAAAAACACTTTTCAGGGGGTTCTACTTTGGTAAACTTTTAGTATGTTATAAAGTACACTGAACCCTGCCAGAATCAGTTGAGAAACGTTTTGTAGAAATGTCTTGGGGTTAAACTGTATTTTGTCCTGACTATAGTACTATAGCTCAACAATCAAACATACTTCTTTTATTATAAACCATTTGGTCAAAACATTATCCAAATCAATGAACTGTAGTTTGAATTCGTAATTGGGTTGATCTAATGTGATGGGAGAAATATCTTTACAGTTGAAATTTTATTTCACAAGAGTAAGTAGGAGTCGACTTATTTACAAGATTTAGTTTCAAGCTTGGCTTCATGTGTCGACAGAAAAACAAACAATCGACCCTATCTTAGACTTTATCTTTAGACGTACAAAGTTTCATCCCTGGGTCATAAAACAAATCAATATATAAAATCTAATAAAATTGACAATATTTTAAAGTTTACATTAAAATTCTGGTATATTCACATCTTCATCTTTATGTGTCTGAGACAAAGAAGCATTAACGATTCTTTCATTATTTTTTGTATATGTCGGCCCATTATCAAAATACATGTAAGCAAACTATTTTATACGTTTATGAAACTCAATGAAACATTTAATGCTTTTAAATAGCCATATCTTTAAAATTACTGTGGGTTTTCTACTCTAGTGTCATAAATACGATATAGATATCAACATCAGTAAAATTTACAAAGTATTAAAGCTTTTAAAGAGTGACATCCGCAAAACTAAAGTACAGTAGTATGGGTATTCGATCTGGTGTATTTCGCAGAAAAGAACTGACTATAAATTAGAGTAAAAAAAAACGATTGCATGTTAATCAGTTTATATATACATTCATATTACATTATATGCGTTGTGACCAATTTTTGCCAATTTCTAGGTACAAAATATTACCGATTTAGCTCCTTTAATTATGATCTTCGTGAAAGCATTCATAAAATATAGGTTACTCATAATGGACATAAACCGTCTATGATTAAACAATAAATTGAAAGATTACTAGATTAATGTCTAATTACACACACACACGCACACAATCCAATTTAAATATCCATATCAAATCAATGTCATATATAATTATAATGGAATGACGAATTTATAGGCCACCCAAATATGCATAATCATAATATTGTGCGTTGACATTCATTAAACAGTTTAACAGATCGGCTGTTTAGTAAACATTGTAACTATGCATTTATTTGTAGCGGGGTGTAAACGTGTCATGTAATTGTTCGTATATCTTGAGACATCTATTGTTCTGTCCTGTTGTTCCTATTGTTTAACGTCCGCTTCCACCGAAGGTGATCGCAGACTAATCTTATTTTTCAATTGTTTTATCTTAGCGCACGACCGGGGTCTTTCTAGTTACTATACTTGTATCGTTAAACTGTCTGTGGGGTAAGGCGGAAGACCTCAGTAGTGGAACCATTTCTAGGGTCTATCCTGGGGGAGAAAACCGGAGTACCCAAAGGAAACCCACGAGGTTTGTTCGTATATCTGGGGACATCTATTGTTCTGTCCTGTTGTTCTCAGTGTTTAACGTCCGCTTTATCACAGACAAGTCTTATTTTTCATTTGTATTATCTTAGCACACGACAGGGGTCTTTCTAGTTACTATACTTGTATCGTTAAACTGTATGTAGGGTACTAAGGCGGAAGACCTCAGTAGTGGAACCATTTCTAGGGTCTTTCCTGGGGGAGGAAACCGGAGTACCCAGAGGAAACCCAAGAGGTTGAGAAGGCGTCCCTATCTCCGTGCCACATACGCTCACACCAGGGTTTAAATAGACTTGTGGGTCATTCCTTTTGGTGTGTGGCGGCGATTTAGATTCACGACTTCAGCATCGTGTCACCAACTGTGTGAAACAATAAACACATATTTTAGCAATGGTCAGTTTTTATGGGATATGTAAGAAAACGGAGTGTCTTTTATAAAAAATAATAAAACATCCTAAATTTTTGTTTAAAAAACCTAAACCACTCTCTATTAATATAAATATCACGGAATGAAAAATTTACCTTCTTCTTCTTCACCCATTTCCTCGTCAGACTCGGCGTCGTCGGGTGGTTTCTGGTCGCTTAAATCAACCTGTATTCCTTTAAGCCTCATCTTGGGTTTCTGGTTCACTATCACAAGACAGATTGAAAATTAATCCCAGCAATAAAGATAAATAAAATTTATGTTTATTGATTAAAACATTATCAACAAACTAACGTGTTTCACTGACGATGAATCATACAATAATTGTCCCACAACGTGCTCTCACAGGGAGACTCAGTTGATTAGCATGTGTCGTGGACTCCAAAATGTCAATAATCTGATTAAGTCCTCTTTTCAAGACATGCTAGCTAAATGTAAATCCAATCTAGGTATACACATACCTTTATATATAAACTAAAGCCGATCAGAGTTTAACGTGTTACCGTGATGCATACTGAGCGAGTTCAAGGCGTCTGTGCATTCACCGTAACGTTCATGTAAAGAGTTGATAAGTTCACTCAACGTGACCAAGATGAAATTCATTCGCTTGATAGGTTCTAGGCGTTGATGATTAGGTCTACCTTACACCGAATAGATAAATTCCAATAACGTAAATTAATATTTACCCAGTTCACAATTAACAATACAAATATGGTTATATCTATTCTTTGCCCATCTAAACCATTGATTAAATTGGAAATGTTGTCAATTCGATCTTGAATATGGCCTTGAATACGCAAATCGTTTGTAACATGAGATGCAATTAAGTCATATTGTCCTCGAATTCTAGACACAAAGCTTTAAACTCAATACAGCGCGCAAAGTAACATCCGTCGTATGTGATGGATTTATGGTTAGCGACATTAACAACAACTTATGATAATATTCTTATAGGTCACTTATCTGTGTTCAAATCCAAGTTTTACACATTTTGAATTGGATCAAGCATCGACCCTTGCTAACTGCCTTTCGGTTTACACAATTTTCGTGTTTCGTGGAGTTAAGTATAAAATGTGACAGTAATTTGAGCTATTTATAACCACACAATATCAGACGCCGTATCAAACATTCTGTAGTAAAATAGGTGAATACTTTTATAAACATTTCAACTATATGACCTCTTATGATTTCACGTGTTTAGTTTTACTCTACAAGGCAGTATGTTATGTACATCCTGGTCAAATGTATGTCAACGGTACTGGGCGTGGCCAATACATCATCTTGTTTTTCATTAGTTATTTATAGTAACCGGTGGTTTTCTTTATGCTAAAACACATGTACGGTGCGACATGATTGATATAACAGGTGAATGCTGTCCTTCATATATCAATTTAAATAAAACCCAAATTTAAAGTGACGGGTTGAGATTTTCTTTCACAGTTAAATATACTCTTATGAAGGGGTCTATATCTTTAAAGCGACAGTATTAGTTTGACCCAGAAATGACGTTTATAACGAGAACTGGTTCATCAAATATATTTTAAAGGTTGTTTTTGGATACCTCTATAGTTACCATGCGTTATATTGTTCTAATAGAAGGGTCAAAATCTCATCAGAGGATAGCCAGACTGAAATCAAATTTTCCAATCATACGAATAAAGTCGAGTAATATTCTATCAAAAATAATTTACCTAATGTTCAATAAATGACCAAAAAAACATACAATATTGTTAGCAGTGTGAACTATACTCAAAGATGGGAAGTGGTATAAAGTGGTCTGTAAAAATAGTATACATATAATATGTCTGACGCACGAACTCGTCAATAACTCGGTTCTTTAAAAAAAAAAGACCCTCACATTAGGCTAATGATTTCAGTGATCGAACTGCATTTCTGGTATCTCTTGATACGGAACAAATTGACAGACATCGTCGATTGTCTTGTCTTAATCTTTACTGACTTAGAACATTATACCATAGGAAACGTATAATAAACATACATGTAACACAATATGAAATAAAATGAAAAATGACATGAAACGGGTTTTAACGTCCTACTCTTCTGTACCGACTGGGATAATGAAGACAAACATACGCCATTTCAGTGTGCTATAAGTGAAATATTTCCCGGACAGTGGATCTACGACCTACCCGGGTTCTTTAACGTGTACACCATGGTTTTATATCCCATTCCCACGACTAGACAGCTGTCCTTGAACGCCCTACCTCCTGCGTCAGTGACAGGGGGCACCAAGCTGGAAATCCGGAAGCGAACCTGAGACCTCAATGCTAGCAAATCAGCGTCCTACTGAGCCACTACGACTCCCTAAAGAAATAAGATGAGGAAGGAGAGGGACTCAATAAGTTGCCAAGGTTAAACAAGTTATTTATAATCATATACATGTAAATGATTGACCTTTAACTCGTTGTTAAAAATAAGTATATATTTAACCATCTTTGAGACATAAAAAATTAACCGGATATGAATAAGGCGATAAGTACGCCATGAGCCATGAATATACACATTTTCCTAATATAAAGGATATTTACACAAGACATAACCATTTGTAATTCTAGTCTTTTCTATCTGTAACATTTCTTGGAGGCTGTTGTTTTTGGCGTTTTTTTTTTCTTTCAAATTAAAATTTGACACATGCAAGATTATATACTATGTATACAGGTAATAATTCTTGGCTTTCTGTAGTTAATGCAATAGGCGACCAGGACGATAAATTAACCTGAACATTCACTAAAGATAATAATGCAAGATTTACACACCCTATTTATTGATTTTGTATGCCCTTTCGATTGTCAAATATATCACCTTTCAACGGGCGTTGTTTGATGTGGTTACATTTAAATCTCCTATAAAAACATTCAGAATCAATATTAGAAAGGAACCAAGTATGATGTACTC
Source organism: Patella pellucida (assembly GCA_917208275.1). Taxonomy (NCBI): domain Eukaryota; kingdom Metazoa; phylum Mollusca; class Gastropoda; family Patellidae; genus Patella; species Patella pellucida. The sequence continues at coordinate 35,100,123 of OU795042.1, forward strand.
AGTTTTATTGTCGTTTAACTCAAGGAAGTTGTTTGGCATCCATGTTCTAATATCCTCGATGCAACATTCTACATGTAGTTGGGATTTTGATGGGTTAAATTTGGAAGAAGGCCTGAAGGATAAATACAACTGGGTATCATTTGCTTTAGATGGATGCCGAACTTCTTAACAATTCTGTCCAATAGGTCCGTTTAGATGCTAAAAAAGGTGGGCCATAAAATAGATCCCCGTGGCACTCCGCATTTTAGCCGTTTTTACCAAAAAAAGAAGTATCCAAATCAAATTTGCTTTGTGAGGTTTTCAAGATGAGGCTCGATTAGCTTAATTATGAATATGACCATAGATTCCGAAATTACTCGGTAGCCGCTAAGAGAATCGTGTGATCAAATATGCCAAATGCTGCTTGCACTCTTGCAGATCTAGAAATATCAAGCGATAATCACGTTAAAATGCTCCAAGAAGACTGTTCACCACTGTATTCAACTAAATGCGAAGCTATGCACTTTTTAAGAATGTTAGAAATGAAACCAAGGTTGGAGATCGTTCTGTAATTCTTATAATGACTAGGGTCTAGGGTCGCTTTCTTAATTAATCAACTGCACATGCATGAGCAGTTTTAAATACTCCAGGAAAGACTTGCCTACTTATACACGATTTGATAATAAAGTTTGTGATACTGGGAAGCAGTTCATCTAGGTAGTCCTTGGGAAGCCATTTCGGTAAGACTTTGAGACTGGTGACTGTATATTTGTTCTGATATCGTTTTGGAATAGCGTATTAAAGTGATGAAATCTTGAACTGGTATCAGATTGAAGATTGTGGATTGTTGGTTGAGAAGACGTGTGATTTCTCCATTCAGTTCTAATATCACTTATTTTTTTGGCAAAGAAATGAGAAAAACGCCCTGCTCAGTCGACACTATCAAAGTCAGAAGTCCTACCGAAATTCAGGTTGTGATAAACTACCGTAAAGAATTCTTTCAGTTTACTTTCACTGGTCTCAATCTTTTCTGAGAAGTAAAACTTTTTCGTGGTTTCAATAATGTGAGTGGAACTGTTTTACATGATTTATAGATTCCTTTATAGGCTACTTGGTTGATTTTTCTGTAAGTACGTTCAGACGTGTTGCGGATCTGTTATCTGATCTATCTTCATTAAACTGCCTGTCTGCTACCAGGTCGAACACTGATATATTTGGATATTAACGGCACAATATGCTGCAGAATTTTGTTATTTTGGACGGCCTGTTAATTGATAAATTTGAATTGCTGATTGCATGTACTTTATTTTTTTATTTTTTTTTGGGGGGGGGCGCTTTATCCATACGGAATAGTGATCCGATAACTACCACGTTTAATTGTACTTAAGCTGAAATCATTTTAGAACACTCTTCCATGTTATTCTTTTCAGAAATCTGTGAGCCACAACCTGTTGTTTATTACGATCTATGATGACACGCTTCCGTGTTTTCTATTTTGTAACATTTGACTATAGGTTTTCGATGATAAAAAAGAATCTGATTAGAATTAAAACATTGTAGAACATTACTGAAACTTCTTTACCGGAAACAGATTAGGAGGATATGATACTTGCATGCTAAATAAAACATGTCGAATTTCAAAGGGTATATGTTTGGTCTGATTAAGAGCGATCGTGTCGGGGTACGGCGGACTTTGAGATCCCTTTACATGCACGACACCATGAACACGGGGTTTCCGTCCACCACAAAGACGATCATGTCAGGGTAATATAATGTATTGGTACTTTCTGCAAAAATCGAGTCCATGTTTTATATGCCGGACAGGTGAGCGACTGACTCTCCCACCCGTCAAGTTATCCGGATCTTGGTACACGTTGGGTACATACGGGTTTCACCCAAACACGAAGATGTAAAGATGTTTTTCTTTTACCGGGTTTGATAGATCCAACTTAGCATGTTGGAGACGCTCGGAAATGTATGCCAAAATTGTGTAACGGAGCCGTATCAATGAGATGGAGTACTGATATTGGTAATGTTAATATCGGTATTTTTGTTTTTGGAGATATACCACACAATTGCATAATTAGCTAGAGGCTGTAGCATTCTGGCGTGCAATAAGTCCACGTACATGTATTTAAAATTTAATATTGGTTCACGGCTTCGAATATGCAATAATGATCGACATGGAGGGTTTGATTATCATTCGAAAGAACCTCGACGGAAGCGACAAGGGGTTTTACGTGTTTCGATGCATCGCACAACGGAACCAATCTCGTGTTTAGCTTTTCAATGCCGGGGTGGTCTAGTCATAATTAATAAACCCAACTCTGTGTATAGTTATCATTACTATTTATAAATGAACATCAAACACAAATCGATCCTAACAAGTAGGTAAAATACAAAATCGAATAGGGGCAATCTGCAAATTTGCGACAGAAAGTTGTCTTTTACCAAGTCCTATTTACTGTAAAGATCTCATCGATAACAATACCAAAAATGGTATACTCTAATATAGTCGGATGTCTTTTTCTCCCTGCTTACACCCTACTGATACTTTTGAACCTCATGTTGGGAAACATGTTTCTCAAACACAATGTCATGTTTTTGTAATTTATTTCCTGTAATTGGTCCTTTTTGTCAATGAAGCTTCTTGGGCATTACCGCTGCCTTGGAAGCAGTAGGCGTAACTAGGTGTAGTTATGTTTGTTTATATATGTATATATATATATATATATATATACAATCTGCAGCCTGGTTACCGTTAATTAAAACTATAAATAACGAAGTACAATGGTGTACTTTAGTTTAGCTAAATAATTGTAATTATATCATGGTAAAAATATTCATCTTTCCTGTCTTCATTCAGCCCCGAGCTTAACGAGTGATGATGCACACAAAGAAAAAGTAATCGATGCACATCGTCGGGTTATTTTATTTCTCATCACCTGATTTTGCCTAGCAACAATGTAAACTTAACAAAATGAGAAAAATCTCAGCTGTTAATATTGGTTCTGCACGCCATATAAACGAGAATTTCTTCTAAAGATTAAAGGAGTAGACATGCCATTCAGTTATCTGTATGGGATTTGTTCCAAAATAGAAGGCGAGAGAGAGAGAGAGAGAGAGAGAGAGGGAGAGAGAGAGAAATTGGGTTTAACGTCCACTCAACACAACTAGGTCATTTCGGGACTAACATATGGTTTTTAATTTAATTTCAATAGTTCGCTTGCGCGTAGGGGTCCTTAGCAGTAGGAGAAAATCGGGGTGTCCGGAGGAAACCCACGAGGTTGAAAAGGCGCCCCTATCTCCATGCCACATACGCTCACACCAGGGCTCGAAACTACAACCGCAAGCAATAGGTCGCACTCTAGACCACTAGGCCATCCCAACCCCCAAAATAGAAGGCAGAATAACATGCAATGAATGTAGCTTAAAATGACCAGATAAGATGTTTTATTTTGAATATTTGACATTTGACAAGGAGAAACTTTGTGGCAGCCGATAATTACCCTTTCGTTCCTTCTTGTCATCGCGTGCGAAGGCGAAGACAAAAAGTCACGACAAATGGCCCTAGTCGCGCTTCAAGAAATGAACAAGAAGGAGTGGGAGAGCACTTACCTGCTTCCATAGGGACCAGACTGCACAAACTGACTAGCTTACATTTTCATTTATTAACATGTCGCTTGTTCTAATCTGAAAAGGTTTTGGCAAGTCTCAACAGGGGTCATACCACTAATTTTTTAGTATTACATGTAGATAAAACTCGGACCCCAACTTAACATTGATATTATGAACAAACAGTACATAAATACAGCACATGAAATACATATATATGTGAAAATAGATATCTTTTCTTTTTAAGACACAAATAACAACTTCCACTTTAATTATAACCGCATAGCTACCGTGTTGACTCCAATATAAACAATGGTTGCTCTTTTTTTTAACCATTGAAGATATTTATAATCAGCGTCATTGTTTTACTGTTAACAAATAACAATGCCACATTATCGATTTGTGTGCCTCACTACGTTATTTCAAACCTTTGTTTTCACTTAATTGCTTAGAATTTAATTGAAGTCATAGGAAAAGCAGGAAGAATGAAAAGTCTAAAAAGTCTTTGAATACAAGATTTCAACGAATGCCATTACGTCTCTGTTAATATATTATTAAACATGTTTTTCTTATACTATAGTGGCTAATTATAGTGGGAATAAATGTCTAATTAATAATTTATTTCACATGTGAGTCCAAATGAAAGAACTGCAATGGGCAGAATAGATCTCAAATAATGCATCTCTAACAAGACATTGGTATTACAATAGGCGTAACATACACTAGAATTCGATAATACACGTTAATACGATAGGACGATTCAAAGCTTTAATGTGTGTCCAGTTAAGAAACAACCACAGAGAAATGAAATGATGTTTAACGTCCTACTTTTCAGCACCGACTTGGGTAATGAAGACGGCCATACAGCGAGGGAACATTTGCCCGGACAGCGGCACTACGACCTACTCTTATTTCAAATTCTTACGTGCACGCTAATTGTGTACACGGGAACTCGGTTTTCCGTCCCAACCCCTGTCTTGAACAACACCGATCACAGCAAATACAGAGGATTTTATATAGTCGGTTTCTAATGCCTCCTGTTCATCAAGATGGAGGAAATGTGAATAACGTGTGAATCTAGGGTTGGTTAGTTATAAGATTCTTTCATTTATAATACTTCCTAGAAAATCTGCCGGAAAAGTCATATGTGTCAGGGGACGGGGGCTAGTCCGGCATTTGGGGGGAATTGGACGGCGAAGAAGAAACCCCATCGCCTCCATCCCCTTTCATTAAAAGGCACAATCGTCCCTGGTGAAAAATTCTGGTGTATCTCCCCTGAGAGCAATTACCAAATCCTTATTTAGAATTATTGTGACGATGACAAGTAAGTGATAATGGTAGTCTAACCACTTTGCCACCTTCGTTCGGTTAAGAGAGGAAGTAAGGGCCCAACTGCCAATCTCGTGTTGATACATTATTTTTGGGGTAATGAAATGAAATGGGGTTTAACGCCCTACTCTTCTGCACCTAACCTGGGCTAATTGAAGACGGACATACGCCATACAGTTTACTATGAGGAAAATTTTTCCCGGGCAGAGGCGCTACGGCCTCCTCTTATATCGAATTCTAACTGCCAAGGGGTCTTTTACGTCCCATTCGAACAACTAGGCAGCTGTTCTTGTCAGGCCCTCTGTTCTGCATCACAAGGGGGAGCCACACCGGAAAATCGAGATGAACAAACGACCTCCGTGATCCCCTTTTAGGGTAATGAGGCTTAGGGGTTGTTTTGTCATGATATTATCCCATACCACGGGCGCTCCCCAATGATACCCGATTAGTTTGGATGTAACTTTTCATTGTGACCGTAACGTAAATATGACGACATTTGTTACTCACGATTTAATAACTATGACGAGACGTCTTGTTAAAGTTATTGATATATTCGCAAATATATCGCAAGGCTTATAACGCCCGACTTTCAATAAATATCAATTCAATGTAACTAAGTCCGTAACTCAATACCATCCAAATCTTCGACATTTAAAACCATTTTTTTTTGCAATTTAAATCAGCATTTGTGTTGTGATCTTATCTGGAAAAGCTGGACTTCTGATATCCAATATTTAAGACAACATTTTTTTTTACCATTGGTACAGGAATCGTGTACCATAATGCGTATCAGTGCCATTTTTAACAGGGTGGCCAAAGAACGAGGCTAGACCTTTTCGAATATTCCACAAGTCATGTCAAACGCTGATGCCATATTCTTGTTTGGAGAGCATGTCCAATAAATACTATATCGGTGTTGACTTGAATAACAAGACACTAGAAACTGACTTTCGGTTGAGACCTCTGGCGTATTTTGCCGAACATAACTGATGATAATTCACGGTAAAACGGAAACGATTTGATGTTAAGCAGGTTATATAAATTCATATTACATTATTATATGTGTTGCGACCAACGTGCCAATTTCTAGGTCAAAAATATTAGCGATTTAGCTCCATTAACATTTTTTATTCTATGTCACGAAACAGTTTTCTTTCGATAAAAAAAAATTCAGTTTCAAATTAATTGGTAATGATTAAAAGTCTATGGTAAAATGTCACAAAAACTGTTCAAGTTCTCGAGATAGTTTCATTATTGAAGTCAATAGTTTTTGCTCAGCTGTAGATGTACATTTAAAGGGAAATAACTCCATTTTATCACTTTCATTAATAGAAATTCCTCACAATATGTAAAACATGTTGATGCCTTTTTATTTACTAGTAATTCATGATAATCAGGGTAATGAAAGGCACACAAGCCCTCAAAACAAATTATTATGTTTTATTCCAAATGTGGGTTTAACTCAACGGTGCTCTTCTCGTTTGCACTTAATAGCATGTATGTATTTTATTTACATTATAAACGATCTTGATGAATATTAAACTACAGTGACCGTTGTGTATTAATATTAAACAACCCCTCCAACCCTTAGGCGGAATAATCCACCGAGTTTAATAATATCGCGGGTCACGTGTCCATGACGTTACGATCTGTATCGTACTCGTATTTTTATTTATTTTTTATTTGTTTTTATTTTTTTTTATATTTTCAGTGGTGCCTCATCATGGATTTGGGGAAGTCATGGCTAGATGGAGTCAAGGAGGAGGAGGAAGAGGAAGAAACAAGCCACGAGCCTACTCTCCGCACCGAAAGTAGTGATGGTCGAGTAGACAATACCTTGGATGCGGGATCGGAAGTTTCGATCACTGACGAACAAACATCTACTGACAGACCAGACTCTAAAACAGACGAGTGCGACATTAAACCTGGAATGACGGTGGATGTTTACCCCGCTGGCTGTAATTCTGATTCCGGCATATCTATGCCACCGTCACCGGACTCAATAACTGACGAGTGCCGGAACCGTACTGAAACTCTGTCCGATGAAGAAATTAATGAGCTATACTTAGGAAATGTGTCCGCGAAAAATAGACGTCGTCGTGGCATTTTTGGAACCTCAATGTCGCGGACTAATTCAGAAGAGACCGAATATAATGGCGAGTCACCAGACAGGTTAAAAGAGCCATCATCACCCGAGAGAAAGGTTTCTTTGGTATCATTTGATTTGGACGTACCTGAAGATTACAGCCATCTCCAACGAAAGAAGAGCAGCACTGGAAATGGTGATGGGAAGCATATATCATTTGGTGGGTTTGAAGAAGACGCAAAGGATGAGAAAAAAAGCGAAGATACACGACGCTGGAGTCGTGTGTCCTTCCAATCTAATGCTTCGGAAGCATCATATGGTAGTACGCCCCGGGGCGTCGCCTCTCATGTAAGACGGGATTCCATTGCTCTGGCAATGAATGGTATTCCTGTACTGGAGAAACCAAAGCGGTTCCCAATGTTTCGAGCTGTTAAAGAGGTGGGTGAGGTCACAAAAAATCCAAATTCGGTCCTGGAGAGAGTAAGTTATATTTTAGCGAAATAAGCTTGCCGGACACTTCGTCTTCGTGCTCAGCATTTTGCTTCCATACTGCTTTAAGGTAGAGCTTTGGAGGCACAAAGCCTACGGGAACTGAGCAATATGTGTTCGCGATTGTATGCTTACTTAGCTAAAATTAGCTTTATCTTCAGTATTAATATTGTGCATTGTTTAACACCGTGAAAATACTGGTTGTGGCTATTTGTACATTGATATTACTAATCCTTTAATAATAATTTTTGAACGTTTTCAGGAGTAACTTTTGCAGTGCTAATGTTTGCGTGTATGTCGTGTTTATTGTGATTATCTGTTTTGAATTGAAAATATAGGTCATATCCCGTTAAAAGTCATATGTTCTTCTTGTATGTAGAGCCGTGTGTCAAAGTAAATTTAGAGTTTCTAAATTGACAGTACCATTTATAAGGTGAACAGAGTGCTAATTTAAGGTCCAGAACTCGTAATTACCCCAATCACGACCCGAATTGAAAGAGATGTTGTCATTGGCAGCGCTAATTCAAAGAAGAAAAGTACAGAAGCAATGACAGAAAAATATCTGTTAGTTTTAAAATGACGAGTATCATCGAGATTTGATAAACAATACCATTTCGTTATATTTGATTTGCTTAAAGATAAGTTTCCCCGAGTACATTAGGTGATCTATTCGGCCAACATATCTTCATATTAGCCCCTCTTTGGATTCCGTGTTCAGCGAATCTAGTTAAAACTATGGGTCATGTTCATTCCCTATATTCGGTTCGTCACGAAATACAGTAAACAACCAAAACCAAAAAAAATAAAACTGGAGAAAATATTAGAATGATTTTAATTGGACTAGATGTAGAACCATGGGCCTTTCTGTCTCACACGCAGAGCGTAAGGATGTCAGGAACCGGTTGCCACACCCTACATACGACCCATGCATCTTTTCTTACTACACATTTCTGTAGACTTGTGATCGTCTAGAATTTGTCTCTAGCTGCCTTTGCTTCTACTTCACGTTCTGTGTTTGCTTATTCCTGTTTGCTTTAGACGTTTGTCTTCTCAGTTATAACAATGCAACAGTTGTTTTTTTTACATTTTATATAGCATAGATGGATACATACAAGCATGGTACAGATTACAATTCAGTCAATACTAACTAAACTCTTCCCAACCCTAGCCAGGGCGAGTCTACGGAATAGAAACTCTTACATCTTTCTCCTTCTGGAACCAAGCGTTATCTGGTGAATTCTCACGAATATCATAATTTTGTCCTCATGGTTTTAGAGATTCAATTATCTAATTGGTCAAATATGATGTAAATAATTCGAGAGATTGGTTAATTGAGCCCGGTGACGTCGAAACCCACCCTTGTATGGTTTTATGGAAATTTACTCACGAACATTCTCATGAGATATCAATTATCGTGTTGTTGACATATAGAGCAAGTTATGTTTTGGCTAAATAACTCTTTTTAATAAACCCATATGTCACTCATATGCTAGTTTGATTTAAGTATTTTAAGCACATATGAATATGTTAGAAACTATTAACTTGCCAAAGATATTAATTAGTGAAATATATAGCAATCTTATTGCTCTATTCTTTGTCTATAAAATTAAAACAATGTCGCCACGACTATATTACTACATAGAATACAGCGACTGTATTCGGTTTAAACACTTTACTGTCTGGTGTAGACATAAAATAAACAAAATGGCAACCGGAAGTAAGTTATAGCACTCCTCGACCAAAATCGTTGTCGCCATTAGTCGGTGCAGAAAAGTAGGACGTTAAACACATTTCATTCCATTGTTTATCGTGTCATTCGTGGTTATTTTAACAATTACATACCGGTTGATCATCTCCAAGCATTAGACCAGAATTTTCAAATATTATAAGGATGTTTGTGTTCAACAAAAAAACTGTTTGTTAAACTTGTCAACCTCTGCTAGTAATATAGTATTATCTTTGGTGATAAACGTGAATTATTTGAACATACCTGTTTATATATGTGTTTATATATTTTATCTTAGTGCCCCAAGTATCATTTCATTAACATTGTTATGCATCCTTTATCTAAATATACATCCTTTATCTCAAAAATACATCAATTTGTCTTAAAGGTAAATTGGCCGTGATAGCTTGAAGAGGTTTATCACTATGTGTATCCATAGTCATTATTCTTTTTATACACTGTACAGTTGATCAACCCAACTGACGTTCCGTAAAATAGTGTAATAATATAGAACGTTTTAGTGAAGATCAATTTATGTTTTAGATATTCTATCTCATATATAGACCGATTCAAAAATGTTGAGGATTATACATGATATATCACAAAAGGTACACAAGGTACAAAAGGTAAGGTCATTGAAAGCATCAATAATTTACAATAGAACTAATAGTATATTAATACAGAAACTGTTACAATAATGTTTAAGCATTTATATATATATCGTATATATATATATATTTATTAAGCAAGCGAATTTAACATATTGGTCCCTTTCTGGTAAACAACTTCGTGGGTTTTCTCCAGATCCTCCGATTTCCTCCAACTGCTAAAGACCCCTTCGCACAAGCGAATTATCGAAATAAAATTGAACCATGTATTAGGTGTTAGTTCCGAAATGACCTAGACTGTGTCGAGTGGACGTTAACCCCTATCTCTCTCTCTCTCTCTCTCTCTCTCTCTATCTATCTCTCTCTTTCTCACTTTGCTTCTGGCTATATAGATTAGGGTCATCAGAATACTAAATAAAGGTTACGCACCAAGGAACGTCCTTGACTTGAAATCGAAGACATTGGTCATATTCCTGGAAATTTTTAAAGAAAAATATTACCCCATTTAGATTAGATTGTGTTTCATCTCTAAGACTTAAATCACCTGCAGCTACCAAAACCGGTTGTTTTCGAATTTCTCACTATTATGTAACGATATGTTATCAACATTTTATGACATTTTAAATTAGCATTATTCATATTACCTGAAAGTAGTTTTAAAAAAATGGATCGGGTTTAGTTTTGTTATCATGAAGCTAAGTGCAGTGGTACAGTGTCACAAACAGCCAAAAATTACGTTGGGTTATTTTTTTCCATTTTCTATTTTATTAATTACGGTATGCCATTCAATGTCGCATTTTCTTCTTTCTGAATTCGGATCACCCAGACCCGTCAATCCGCTGGCGAACAGCACGTAGACTGTTTACTTCGAGCGACCAAGAACAGTTCCAATGATATTGGAATGCTCCATTATCACAATCAACGTGTCACATGATGATCAAAAGTTCAAGCACTTATCTGCCAAGCAATCTGAATAAATCTATTCTCAGTCACGGTTCGTTTTATTTCTTATGTTGTATTACATTGACATTTGGACTAGAATGTCTCCGATTCGAGTACCGTTGGGAGTGTAAATGATAGCGCACCCTCTTAAAATGCCATTGTCATTTGGAATACTACTCTCGAGAATTACAGACTTGATCACTTAACGGTACATTAGTCTCAAAATTGTCGAAGCATTCCGTTCGAAAGGACCGCTGGCTTTTGTTATATTATACAACTTAATGTCTATACATGGTTTGGCCCTTTTAAATATTTTGTGAATTATGTTTTTCCAGGCGTTTCCCATACAAGTTGCAATAAAAAGATGTGTCGGCTTTAGATTTGGTAGGACCCTACACTACAAAATGACACCATGAGGTCTCACAAAGAAACGTAACAAAACAGGGTCTTGTTTCAACGATTAAATACAATTTTTAAAGGCAAACATAAAAAATAAAGCTATTTCGCACATACACACCCACACAGGTCAAATTCTAACATAATTAACACGTAAATCTAGTTTAAGTGCAGGTGAGTAACCTGTCTAATTATCAATAGAAAGTCACGGCTTATTTTAAGACTCGTTCACACCTCATTAGACACGTTTAAATGACAAGATTAAAACAATAGAGACATACTGAGTAGATATGCACAAAGACAATGGTCAGTTAGTTGGTCGTAGAGAGCCAGACGATCGAGTGGTCATTCTCTTGACAATTGAGTGAGATATAGGGGGCTGAAAATAGTTGACAGCTACTAAATAATTGTTAAATCGTGTTGACCAGGTTAAATAACTGTAGCCAGATGCCCTCTGTTTTGAGTAACATCTCCAAGTTGTCACATCGGTTTGGGAGATACGACATGGAAGAGGCGGCAGAGAAAAATAATGAAGTCCAGAGAAAAATTACCTGGACCTGGTCAAATCCTTTCAGCAAGATCAACTTTGATTTTCGATGTTTTGAGGTAGATTTTTTAGTTTTGTGATAATGTCAGCAATTGAATGATATATCGGATGTAAATAGAGTCAGTCCGCTGCGTCGAGCAATGTTTTTTATTTGTGCTAGAAAATGATTAAAGACCACGCTTGTAAAAGTCGCCTATATATTGAGGATAAACCAGAGGTTGTGTTTTATATAAATTGTGTTTTGAATTCGTGTTCTCGAGGATATAAGATGTTGATCGTGAAAAACGCCATTTCGATCACGCGTCATTTCGGACTCAGTACGACGGTTCGGACTCTAATTTGACTTGTTATTTTTAAAAATCCTTTCTGGCTTATTATAAATCGATTTGACGGTTGTGTCCAACCTTTTCTTTAAACTTATTCCCGAGACCGACGCGTCACCTACCCATGTTTGGTCTCGTCTTCATTAGTTCGAATGGAGTAAAACGGTAGTACGTCATAAAGAATTCGTTTATATTTGCATGTCGGTCAAATGAAACTTGAATTCCCTCGTTCAGAAGCACCAACATGTCCTTTCTGTACCTGGACAGACGGTTGTGCGAGAAAATCATCCAGTCTTGTCGTTTAGTCGTTGTATGTGCATGATAAAATTAGTTCGGTTTTTAATTGTATATATTAGTCTCTGGGAATATGTTTCTAATTGTATCATTTTCTTGTGTTATTATTTTTCGGGATTTGTATGTAAAGGGTAAGGACTTGTAAAAAGTAATGACTTTGTGTATGTAAAAAGGTAATGACATTGTCTATTTTAAAAGCTAATGACATTGGTCATTTAAAAGATAATGGCCTTGTCTATTTAAATGGTAATGGCATTGTATATTTAAACGATAATTGCATTGTATATTTAAAAGATAATGGCTTTGAAGTAATGGCATTGTCTATTTAAAAGATAATGAAATGTAGGTTTAAGTGATATAAATATCACTTGTTCAGTTCAGTTCTTTATTTACTTGGAGTATCAAACTCATCAGTATACATATAATTACAATATTTACATAATCTACAGTATGTACATGTACAATATAACAAAGTTAATATGTGGAGAGTGGACATTTAAGTTATATATCAACTATATTGTCATCAAAAATAATAATCTAATATTACATTTTATTATACTAGTATACTAAACATCATTTAGGTTATAATCATTTAGGCATTCTACATTTTTTAAATTACATTTTTATTTATTTTTTTAATAATTCTGATCGACGTTTATCAGCATATGACAAATAATTACCAAGTGAGTACAAGTGTTTTACATTACTGGTACTTAGTAACTGAAAAAAAAATTCAAAACGTTAGGTCTAATACGGCTCGATAAACTTAATGCGTATAATTATCACCAAATGACGGGCAAATTAAAACATGGTGAAATTGATCTTCCAGTTCATCAAGCTGACAAAATGTACATACTCGTTGCTCACGTGGCACTTTAGTATATCGACCAGATTCTATATATAATTTATGGGATGATAAGCGTAGACGAGTTAAGTGTTTTAATAAAATAGGCTTTATAGGCTTTAAAAGATAAGGTTGGAGTGTAAAATTTTATACAAGATGTTTACAATAGATACCTTTAGGAGACTGGCAGATATTGCTTTAACAAGACTGTTTAAAAATATCAAAAATTTTCTGTTTAAAAATGAACACGGAATGTTTGTCAACATTTTGCCACATATGCCCCAATCCTAAACAATCTAATTCCTTTTTAAAGGGACAGTCCCGTATTATACAGAGGCTCAAAAATAAATATCTGAGAATGTATGAAAATAAAACGCCAAAATATAGGGGAATGGTGTATATACCTTGTCTCAAAATTTCAACTCAAAATATTGAGTCATTTGGACGTGAACGCCAAAATTGCTTATCCGGACACGTAGCCCTTTTAAGATTGATGGTCATTTTTTTCATTTGGTGACCTTATAATCGATTAAAGTTTCTTGAGAGGTCTATACAGTGAATGACCCATGTACTGTACTTGATAACAAAAGGTAAATTTTACCTACATATTATTTTTATAGAAAATAGTCTGGTTTTATCCAGATACTGTATGATACAAAGGTCTCCATTTCCAGATGCAGACTGTCAGGTTTAAGTTATTTACAAGCGTATCACAAAAATCGGGTTACTTGATCGGCCTTAGATAATGGGTTTTAAATGATTTTAACACAAAATTAAGCAGTTTTATTCCCCAAAAGTTATCGGGATTGGCCCTTTAAGGTTACAAATCCACGTATCATTATAATTAAACATTTCAGTTAAACAACATCTAAGTAAGTCATTTTCAGTAAAAAAAAGTTTAGTATAATATTTCAAAATTCTAATTTTCCGTAAAATCTGTAAAGGATATCTACCCAATTTAAATAATAGCATGGCATGATTCGTGGATTGTTTAACACCTAAAATTAATTTAAGATAATAAAAATGAAGTTTATCAATCTCTTGATTTTGTATGTAGCAATTTAAGTATTTTATTTTCTTTAGTTTAGAAACTAAATCGGTATGCAGGAGTGAATGGTGTCGTATTATAATTTAGTGTTCTCTTATCTTTCATTGCACCATGTGTCATTTGATGGTGAAGCAACATTTCTTCAAATTGAAGGAATCAAAATGTTTCTAGTGAGAACGAGACATCCAAATTTTAACCAGAGCTTCTTCTTCCACTTGTGAGGCTTTACTCCGCGCTTCAACTAGAGTGCTAGTCCGGCATATGATGTGAACAGACAGGCGAGGCAGAAAAAGAACCACTCTACATGTATCTTCCAAAATATCCTATTGTGGTTAAAATTCCGTTTGACTTGTTTTCATGACAATAGGATCTGGAAAAAAGTTTTGAATAAACAGCGTGGAAGTTCATGCTAGTAAAAGAAGACTGGCTAACAGAACTAGAGTTAACTATAAATAGTTCAGATCACTCAGTTATGGGAGCCTGGTGGCTCAGTTATCAAGGCGCCGGTTTGTTAGCCTTGGGGTTACGGTTTTGTTTCGAACCCGGTGTTGGCCGAGGAGGTTCCTTAGTAATTTCGACCGTGGTTCCCCTTGTTAGTGGTGCATAAAGGTATTTCCTGGCAGGGAACTGTGTCTAGTCGTTCGGATGGAACGTAAAAACGGGATCCGTTTACACATTGACGTGCACGTAACATTAACCCTTTCATTATCAAATCTAGAGTTAACTATATAAATAGTTCAGATCACTCAGTTATGGGAGCCTGGTGGCTCAGTGATGAAGGCGCCGGTTTGTTAACCTTGGGGTTCTGGTTTTGTTTCGATCTCGGTGTTGGCCGAGAAAGTTCCTTAGTATTATCGACCGTGGTTCCCCTTGCAAGGAACTGTGTCTAGTCGTTCGGATGGACCGTAAAAACGGGTTCCGTTTACACATTATCGTGCACGTAACATTAACTCTCTTCATTATCAAATCTTAAATACAAATACATCGTACTTTTTTATTTAGCGGTTTATATATATAATATATATAGATGGACCTAAATGGGTGAAAGAACCACCATAAATGAAATATGTTGTTCTCGTCATTCCACCTCCTCAGTTTCTTATAATTTTGCTGTGGATTTATAGAAGTTAATTTGGGTCATCTGGTCATGCTGACAATTTAGTATCAACGAAACGAAGTCAATTATATGTTCAATTACTACACAGTGTAAAGACCATTGACAGGATGAAAATCCTGTGTTAATAAGAGGTTCCATTCCCTTCATTTCGACTCTCACACCTAACATAAAGTTTAAGGAAAACGCGTTAAAAACACATTAACCTTTTAAAATGTACAGCAGAACCGCGCCACACATAAAGAAACAGAAGCTGTGATTAATTGAAAATGTCACAGATATTACGATAACCCCAGACACTATTTTAGGATGAACTGTAAACGCTTTAGGAAATCCCTTTTGCCCATCGGCAATGAGGCATAGTTTTTCGTTCTAAACACGTTAAAAGGTTACCAATCATGGCTAAAAACCCAATAAACAGCCACAGAAATCACCCCGATTTATAATCGTCACACCAGGCGAGCGCTTATTGTCCTCCAATAACTTGTATTTTTTCTCCTACGCGTCTACGGGGTTTCCAATGCAAGGAAAACTATTGTTCATGATGGTACATGTACTTATAGTAGACAAGGTCGATTTTATCAATAATGCTATCATCATTATAGCAATAACATCTCTGTAAAAATGGCGGAGATCCTTTCGTTTTCTTTAAAGCTTATTGTCATAATTCTATCATTTTAGAGGAATTATCAATTTCACCAAGATAATGTTATGATTGGCGAGATATGATCACTCTGACCCAAACATAAACCTCGGTTTCGATACCCCCCCCCCCTTCCGCAATCACCTCTTTAACACCTTTAACGAGTTCGGGGGGGGGGGGGTCTAAAATAAAAGAGTATAGTATAACTTAATTGTCGACAGTGTTGATTCTTGTTTTCAAACGACATTAGCTTTTCTCTCTACTTTGGTGACGCGAAACTGACGGAACCGATGAACATCGTGGATGTACGTGTAAATGTAATATTATTACGTAACACATGATTAATTCATGGTTTATTCATTTCATGTGGAAAGTCTCGAGAGTTACACGTTGGTTAGCTAACCTGGAGGTCCTGTGTTTGATCCCGATGTTGACCGAAAAAGTTCATAAAATGTCACCCTTGTAGTTGGAATTCGATATAAGAGCAGGTAGTAGCCCCGCTTTCCGGGCAAACCGTCTCTCACAGCACACTATAGCACACTGTATGGCGTATGCCCGTCTTCATTCGCCATGTCGGAGCATAACACCATCATAACGCATAAATTTTATAGAGATTCATTTAACGACGTTTTATGGGTATACATGATATGATTCACGGTTGTCGTAATTAGACTGAAATCACAGTTAATGATGTAGTGTGCTATAATACAAAAAACATGTATTGTATTTCGTGCAAATGTTACCCAAGGGACAACACATGTGTTAAGTAATGATCTGATACATGTATATAGAGAATTTATATTACATATAATGAGATCATATCCACCACAATGTGCAATACGTGTATCGTTAGGTGTAAACATAGCTTAGTCTAATCTATATGATGTAGACAATGATATGTGTTTATTTATGTTAATACAAGTTTTGAATGTTTCTTGGCTTGTTTTTATATGAATAACAACATAAGTCAATATAATGCGTACTCTGTCAACCATTACTCTTGAAAAGTGCATTAGTGATGGGGATGTTGACATACGAAAGTTGAGCCGCTTGGGAACAGACGTGGAGCTTATTAAATCGAGAAGTGTGATGTTATTATTTAGTGTTTGTGTGAAGGACAGATGTAAAACGGAGTAGAACCACATTACAAGATAGTATACTAAGTTTTGAATATGGAGATCATTCAGGGCAGAAATCTATTCTCAAAGTAGATAGTTATCTGAGTGCATAAGGCGATATTGGTTAGCTTTGTTGATACCCCCATTTCACTGGGCTGCGGAAAGCTGCGGTACTCACGGACATCCGCGGAATGGCTCCTACGGAAGAGCTTCGGCATTTTTACGCGGAAGAGTGGAAAAATATTTACACGGAAAATACCCATTCCACACGCTCTCGGAATACTTTCGGAACAAAAACTGTATCTACGGAACAGATACGGGTAAACTACGGTACAAATGATGGCGAAGCGTCGGAGAAACTGCGGAACATTTAGGAATGCGCCCGGATCGTCACGGAAGGTATTCGGACAACTCGCGGACTACACTCGGCAATGGCGGAAAATACGCGGGATAACTGCGGCAGCTGGTGGTACTAATCAGTTTGGCAAGGTAGAACTTCGGAATGACTGCGGAACAAGCGCGGACCATTTTCGGCAACCGCATTTCGTCTCGGACCAATCGCCACGTTCTTGCGGAAAATCGGTAAAGTTCAAAGGATGAAATCAGATTCCGCCGATAAAATCACTGTTTTGAAGACAGAAAGTACGAACTTATATCCCCATTTCACTAGACCGCGGAACACTTGCGGAAGCAAAACCGCAATTATACCGCAAAGTACCGTATGTCTTTCCTGTTGTACCGTATTGTTCGGCGAGGAAACGCAGTGAATCTGTATTCAATCCAAAACATCCGCAGCCTTTCGCGCACCCACAATTTTCCGCAAACGTTTGAGGAAAAATTTGTTCGGGCTCTTCCGCAGTTAAACCGGGAGCAATCCGTAATATTCGCAAGTTTCCGCTGTTATTCCGTATATAAACACAGTTGACGCAAATTGTCCATGGTATAATGTGCTTTCCTCTTCGAAACAGCAAGTTTATAGGCGACATTGTGTGTTCTTTACTAATTTTTCCGCGGGTAAAACGTGATTGATCCGTGACCAAACGCTGTTGCCGAAGATCGTCCACACTTGTTGCGCATTTATTCCGCGTAGAAGGCCAGTATTTGTTTATTATTCGGCAGTTCTACTGTGACAAACGGATTAGTATCGCCAGATACCGCAGTTATTCCGCTACTACCGAGTGTGACCCGCAAATTATCCTTATGACTTCTGTGCTCATTTCCATGTGTTCCTCAATTTCTCCGTTATTCTTTTCCCGCAGCTCTGCCGTCGAGGTAGAAATATCTATAAACGCAATGCCTGCGGTATACATGCGGACAACTTGAGGCAAATACGTTTGTATACGGAATTACAGCGGAAGACTCTCGGATCGATCCCGGTTGAACAGGGGGAGAGCACCGAAAATTTTTCCGCAAACGATATTTAAAGGAAAGTTCGCGGAACAATTTTTGGCTCGCAAAAGTTTGTGGACGACGAAGAATGACTACGGTTTTACTGCGCTTCCTGGCGGAGCCATACGGAGCGAGAGGAAAGACTTACGGGCTTTGCGGTATACTTACGGATTCCCTTCCGCAAGTCTTCCGTGGCCCAGTGAAATGGGGGTATGACATTGGCATTTGATTGATTTTGTGTCCTCAGAAACTGGACCCCGAGCGCTACTAACCTTATGTTTTGTAGTCCTTCTTCTTGGAGCGACTACATGTTCCGCTTGTAATTCAGGTACGACTGGCATGAAACTTGGCATGCTTTGTTACTTGGACAAATTGTGCGTTTGTTGGAGGTTATGACACCACAAATCGAATATTTTATTAATGCGATGACGGCATGTTCGGTCCCTGTCTGGTCCATAACATGCTCGTTAAAATAATGTATTTATGCACTATAATTGTCCTTAATAGACTGGTAAACATGTATTTTGTTTTTACATTAAAGGGGAATAAGAGATTTATTTTATTGTCGATAGTGATTTATATCAGCTAAATCAAAATGGCTGAAACTGTTTGGTTTGGGTAAAAAATAAAATATATTTTATACGTTGATTTATTTTATGCGATGGCAATCCGCCCACGTTTAAACTTTTACGACATCGTACACCCCCCCCCCCCCCCCAAATTTTTTTTTTTAGAAACGACAGTTTTTAATCTTCCCTTTATCTTTGAAGGCAAACATTTATTCAAATGAAGTTTGCAACACTATTATTCTAACTATCACTACAGATAATACTAATCCTTTATCTATTAAACGATTTTGGAGAGCGCCTCAAATGTCTAGGCTAAAAGCTAAAATCCCGGACACTAGTCTTAATCCCTACCATTCCTATTTTCAACATGCCAGTTAATCATTTTCCGTGATTATTTAACTCTTCAAGGTCATAAATAGATCATGTCTTCATTGATGTGTGGGAATATATATCAAATTCCTCAGCAGAGATAAAGGACACAATATTTTATATAGCACACTTTATCTTCAACTGAACGCAATTTATTTAAAGATGCATTATGCAAGAGCTACGTCATGTAAATATGCCTTTTTTGCAAATTATATACATTCCTTTTACGAAATGTTTATGCACTTGGCAAACCATAACCATAGCTGTTTCTTGACTTCGGTTTGAAAACTAATTTTCATAATTTTCAATTTTCACTATCTAGTTTTGAACTATTATTACATAAAGAACAGTCAGATCTTTATCTAATTTGTACATAATGCACCTTTAAGTAGTGAATATTTTTTGTATTAATTAAATATGCATTAACTGGATATTCTGCTGGAATAATTGATTTCGATAAACTCCATTTTTTTGTTATTAAATTATGTTTGTTTGTCATCTAGGGATTCTATTTTTATTAAAATATTTAATATCAACATTTGATTTAAACAATATTTTTTTAATTGTAAAGTACATTTGATGATTCAATTTGCATCCATTAATCGTCTTTAATGGGATAGAAGGGGCTTTTTCGACTCTCCTATTTAATATCCAAACTGTCAACCGCCGAATGAATAGGTATAAACTTTATTGTTAGCTCCATGGTACTTCGCTTGACAAGTGAAATTTGGTTTGATATATCCCAAATCGTTCTTCTCGACCCACACCTAATCCAGAGGACATTACCCTGTCCGTTTGACTACTCTTCTTCCAAGAAATGTATATGCAAGCTCTGAAACTGAATAAGCTTTTGGAAAGGCCCAACAGTAAGGGAAATCAGAGTAAAACTTTGTCGGACTTTATAAAACCAAATATTCAAAGATTTCTGTGACGAGTTGGGACCTTTTTTGGAAAACAATCAATAGAAAACTGAACCGGCAAGCTGAAAATTCGACAGACAAAATAATAACACATGTACACAAATAGCTCATACGGGCGACATATTCACTTTAACAATATCTTATTCATTTACTAAATATGATTCTTTATGGTAATGGTAACTCAGCTTCACGATCATCCTCGTCAATTTGATATAAAGTCTCTTTGTATGTTTCAGATGAACTGGAAGGATAAGGAAACCTACAAAAAGTACGTCATCCACATCTTTGTCATCTTCGTCTTCATACTGTCCTTGGTATTTGTTAGTCTTGCATGGTATTACCACCATGAAACAGAGGAATCAATTGCCAATAGTCAGCAGATCTTTTTCGACCCAAGGATTCGTGTATTAACCTTATCTGACCCCAATGGTCATGATGTGATCAAAGCCCAATTAGGCCAAGAAATTCCCTCTTGGCAATTGCCTCTGCATTGTCCGCTAATAGAAACCGGTGACCAATCTAAGAAGGAGTGTTTATGGAAGAGACACGCTGTTCTTCGAGTCAACCATTTTTACTCTCCAGATAGAGATATCCAATGCTACAACGTTTCTTGGGAAAGTCTCAATCCCAAATACGTACCCTATGATTGTTTTGATATTGGTGACGTTCAATGGTTCGGGTCATCTAACCTAACCCATGGGTCGATGCCCATATCAGGGAATTTTGATTACAATTCGAACGAATACAGTGCCGGAAATGAAGGTGTTCTTCAATCTGCCGTTGAATTCTACTGGATTACCTCAAATGCCGTTGGATTGTTTGTGGACAATGAAATACCGACGCATGTCAGATGGAATACTACAAGAGAAGGTCAGATATGCCTTGTCGCAAACTTCACGGTACCGTTCTATGACCAAGATGACAAACGCTTGCCTGGACTAAATTATACACTTTGTAATGGGCACGACATCTTAAAGACGCACATTTTTATGCGGAATCTCCATTCGCACCCCGAAAAACTACGGATGATCGACACCAAAACATTACAAGACCCTCACTTTTCAACAGTAGCAGAGAAAGAATCACGCCACATAACCCAAGCAGACGTCGAAGACGTTGCCAAGTCGGTTGTTAAGTACGGATTTAATTGTAGTACAATTCAGATTGATGGAGTGTGGCAGTCAAAACTGGGCGATTTAGAGTTTGATGTATCAACCTTTCCAAATGTCACCAGAATGATGGAAGTCGTCGAATCTTCAAATTGTAGTATATCTCTTGAAATAAACCCATTTTTTCATTTTTTATCTGAACATTATGATCATGGTGTTAAGAACAATTTCTTTGTACGGGATTCCGGTGCCCGTGTTCCTGGGCTTGTCCACTGGCAGCATGGTATTGCATCAGTCCTTGACGTTTCAAATGAAAAAGCACACGAATGGTTTGTCAACAGTATTAAATCTATTCATTCGAATTATGATATCGACATTCTAAGGTTCACTTATGGTAATTCAAACTGGCTTCCCCATAGACCTCATTTCAACGAACTAAACGAAACTCCTAATGCCGTTAGAAGATTGTTCACAGATCTGGTCTATTCCGCCAACCCAAAACTAGTCATAGATAATACAGCGCAAACACAAAACATTGCCAGTTTACTCAGCGTTAAAGCATCGATTATAACCATGGGCACCAAAACATGCATCAGTGATGTTATCCCCAAATCATTAACGCTCGGGATCTTGGGCTATCCCTTTGTTATGTCTGACGGGTTCAGATCGTACCATGATAAAATAAATCTGAACGCTCCTAATTTACCAAGCAAAGACCTATTCATAAGATGGATGGAACTATCAGCTTTCTTTCCAGCAACGAGCTACTCTTTGAGTCCATGGTCATTCGATGAGGAGACAGTTAAAGTTTCTAAAAATGCGAGCGTTCTTCATGAAACCCTTATTATGCCAATTATTAAAAGCAGGAAAATGAGGCAAGACCTTCATCGAGGATTGAGTATAATGCGTCCATTATGGATGGCAAATTCAGGTGATCGAACCGCAAAAACCATCAGCGATCAGTTTTTAGTTGGGGATACTTTGCTCGTGGCTCCTATAGTGTGTGAGAGTACTGTGAAAAGAGATATATACATTCCAGCCGGTATCTGGAACGACCAACTACGCTCTACCTTGGTGGTTGGACCTAAGTGGCTACACGACTACCATGCAAATTTGTTTGAGATTCCCCATTTTGTGTTTATGCGAGTGTATAATTGAAACAAACGTAAAAGATACCACATACAGTTAAACAGGAATTCTTAGAGTGTGTGAGCGGATTTTTGCACGAATCTGTAATTTGTAAATAGTGAAACTCGAAAAACTGTGCTAAACGTAATGTATTATTTCAATAAACAAAATAGATTATCTATGCAAATCAAACATGGGTAAAATATTTGTGTTTCTAAGGAACTAAACGAGCTGCTGTGTGCTTGTTATGTTAATATATGGCTTGAGACCCATTTGTGTATCTGAATTAGCTGTGGTGTAAGAACATTATGTTCCTTGATTTGATAAAGAACAAATTTAATTTGAACGAAATTTATATCACGAAAGAGATAATATAGTGTAATTATGCTAAATCTTAATTATATTCAACTGGGATAACAAATAAAGTAGTTCGCAATATGTTCATAATATTCACTTCATTTTGTGTAATATTGTATTTGTAATTTCTAAATTCATCATTTTCACCGGTCATCATCTAATAAAGGTGAATGGTGTTTCTAAAGATTGCCGGTATTAAATAGTTGTTTATTGATTTTTAAAAGGGGTTTGGGGTGCCGAGGAGGGGCTCAGATTAGGCACGAGGATAATCATATTTTGATGCCTCATTTATTTCCTTATGTAGCTGCATGGACCGAGTTGTGACATAAGTTCAACTGTAAACAGGGACATGCTGTGCAAATTTTTAACTGGGATCAAACGAATCTTATATACTAGTATACAGGGCCGTATTTAGCGGGGATCCGGGGGTACATTGCACGCCAAGAAAAGCTAAGGCTCCCCGAGAAATGGCGCCCCCCACTATCCCTCAAAAATAATTTGACAATCTTTCATTATAAAATTATACTGTTGGTTATGATCAAACAGTAATGCGCCGAAGGCATGGAGGCTATGGCGCCCCACCTCTCTGCTGAACCCCCCACTTTTAAAATCCTACACACGGCCCTGCTAGTATACACAATCTGAGACATACCTTCAGCTTCAGTCACTGAAGTCGGCAGACCATCTCAATTCACTCGACGCCAATTAACTAATAACCAGTAACGTCATTTTTGTTGGTGACTTCCTTAATTCATGTATGGTTACCTACTGACCCCCCCCCCCCAACACACACACATCTCCCAGTCATGAATATGTACCAAAACCGGGCATAAAATATATATTCAAACACGAAAACGTCAACGATTACTAAATTGCCACGTGAAAGGGGCTACTGACGGATTCGTGAAATCAGGGGAAGCAAATTAATATAACATAATAATATGTATAAATGCCATCTGTAACCCGGTTTCACAAACAATATTCTATACCTTTAAAGTCCGATAAGACAATACATAACGCAAGTACCTTTTCAAAAACATTTTGTCCCAATAAACTACTTGAATCAGCCTATTCAATAGAAGTTTACACTGATTTAACAGTGTCTGCTTCGTTTGTGATAGACTGTTGGGAGTTATAACAATGCTTTAAAACCAACAGCTCGGGCACTTATTGTTGATTAAATTATATTTGCTGTTGCAGAATTTGTCCACTTGATTTTGTGTTTTATAATCGATTATTTCTATTTTGAAGGCGAATTGATAATTGAAAAAAGAACTGATTTGTCTTCATTACATGTGTCTATAATAGGATTTTGTAAATATATATATATGGCAATGATTGCCATGTACCTTGATTATATTTTGTATTAGGTCTACATGTTCTTATTAAATTCTTTTTCTGGGCTAGCCAAGCTGCTTCTATTTAAAGAAAAATCTATTAAGAAATAGAGCTTCTCAATCGTGCCATATTTCAATGCGGTTTTTTTTTGGGTACAAAAACATCCATTTTAAGTAGCTAAGTCTCTAACAAACTCAATATCATCCAAAATCTTCAACACTGAAAACACGAATTATTTGTCAATTTAAATCAACATTAATGTTGTGATCTAACCGGGAAAATAAGGGCTTTTGCTTCTGATATCCAATATTTAAGACATAATAAAGATTTTACTACATTGGTACACTAATCGCGTACAATAATACGTACCATAATTTGATTGAGACTTCTGGCGTATTTCGCCGAATATAAATGATTAGAAATTTTAGTAAAAACAGAAACGATTGAATGTAAGCAGTTTATGTACATTCATATTACACTGCTATATGCGTTGCGACCCATCGTGTCAAATTCTAGGTCCCAAATATTAGCGATTTAGCTCCTTTAAGATGAGAACAGCCAAACTAATAAGTCTTGCAATATGATATTTTGATGTAATACAATTGCCGCCTCCACACGATACTGCATCATAAGTATTGAATCCTTAGCGCAAACGGTGATTGTCTGAGAAAAAAATCCTCATTTTGACTACGTATCAAAAATCGATGAAACGATGAACATTCATTATTTATTATGAACATCCCTCTCGAATATGTCTCCAATTGATACTACCGACTTAATAAGATTCCCTGCATTGGCCTACATAGAAACTAGGAGAAGTCAATTGTGTCCGTACCCCACCAGTAAAATGAATATGCCATGACATAGACGCAATGCTGGCATTTCTAGATTTGTTTTCTTTTAGAGTTGTATCTACTGTTAGTTGAAAACTATCTAATCTACTTGTTCAACTTGTTATAGAAGAGTTTGCAGTTTACATGAAAGGTTTGCAGTTTTCATGAACATTTTCCGAAACGTTCGGTGTTAATAAATAGCTTTTTAAAGATGGGTTCCCAGCAAAGTTTTTATCGGGTGGTTATATCCAATAAAAGTATGGCAAATTTGGTAGGCCTATATATAGAAGTACAGTATAGCTGACATCCACTCTTAGTAGAAAAATACTGGATTACCCGAAAAACGCCCATGGGGAAAGCACTGGGCAAAATTGTCAGGAAATCCCTAACTGACAACCCGACGGTTTCCGCTAGCTTATTGTATGCTAGCTTAAGTGAGGGAGCGGTTGTTATTTCTTGATCAAATGGTTGGGCTGTTTTCGGAACATTGAGGGGTACCAAAGTACAAAAGACTCTGCAATTAAACGGCGTAAAAACAAGTTGGTAGAAACAATTAAGAATTTACTTAAATAAAGTATGGTAAATGTACAGAAAATAATGATAATAATAATAATAATAATAATAATATATTATTCAGTATTGAGATCTTACGATCTATAGATACAAATAACATTCGAACATATATACATAGTGATATTGTCAATGAATTATACAGAATTTAGTATATAATGTGGATAGTTTTAATATTAACTGTTTAATAAATTAATACATTGATCTAGTATGTATAGCTCTATTTAAATAGCAGGATAACGAAACAAGTGTATTTATATCATGAGTGTTACATAGTTGATGGAATTTTGCTTTGTTAGGGGGGTGGCTGATATACTGCTGAGGTATATAAATTAATCGTAAATGGATATAATGGTTACACTCAAGAATAAGATGAAATAAGTCTTCGATAATACCACAGTTACATAGCATGCAGATAGGACTGTTCCTTTGGTTCCGTCTAAACAATTGTGGGCTAATGGAAATAAATTAAGACGTAATTTTGTAATATTTCTTTTTACATTTTGATTTATGTTAACTGTCATATGAAATACTCGCTTAGACTTTCACTGTTTGAACTCTGGTTGACCATTCTTGTAAGTTAATATCAATTACATGTAGTCTTTGTTTCAAAACTTCTAAAAAAAACTCTTATGATCACCAACTTCGTCCATAAACCAAACATATGCGAAACCGATTGAGCTCAATAGTAGCCTAATCTTAGTTGCCCAGGTTACCCTACCAGCAGTGTCGAGCTTCCTTAACATCAAATATACTTGTTTGGGGTATCTTTGATTGGACATTACAGTAAGTTAAAGCCAGTATTTTACGCAAGCTAACATAGTAGACCGATATGTCATACCTGCCACACTCTCCCTTTGCCGCTATGGAGGAACTGCTCTTATGTATTTGAAGAACGAATTTACAAAACTGAAACTGCACATTTTCAATATCCTTTCTTAATGCATATCCCCATATTTCAGCACCATATAATAAAACTTGCTTTACCATTGCGTCTAATATTTAATGAAAAGGGTGTCGACCTGGTTTTCCGAAGCAAAGCCTGTATTGGCAAAAGTGACTTTTTGGCTTTGACTGATAAACTATACACAGCTTTGCTCCAGACTAACC
The DNA here is from genome assembly GCA_917208275.1 of Patella pellucida. Lineage (NCBI taxonomy): Eukaryota > Metazoa > Mollusca > Gastropoda > Patellidae > Patella > Patella pellucida. The sequence goes on from OU795042.1 coordinate 35,126,916, forward strand.
TGGACGAAAAAAGTACACTTAGATAATTATAGTAGGAAACACATTCTATCGTTGTATTATTGTAGTAAAATCTTTCGTTTTTGCGTAGAACACCTCCATTTCTGAACACTACGACCTTTGTTTTTGAGGTGTTGACAGTAAGATTAAAATCAGTACCAAAAAAAATGTAATATATTTATTTTCTTTTGGAGATCACCCACGGTATCAGATGGTATACCTAAATCATCAGCATACAATAACATAATAATGTCTTTGGCATCCTGATTAGTGAATATCCCTCTAACGTCACCGCAGTTCATGTAATCGATTAGTCGATTAAGGTACAAGCAAAATAAGAGGGGACTTAAGATACAGCCTTGGCGAACACCAGAAAAACATTCAAAATAACCCGTTAAATTTGATCCTATAATGACACATGATTTTACAGACGAATACATATTTTTCAAGGTTGAATACATTTTACCTCTGACTCCTATTTCTAACAATAACGACATTAATTTAAGTCTGTTCAGGGAATCGAAGGCCGTAGAAAAATCGACGTATAAAACGTACAGACGCCCCTTGGATTTTGACAAATATTTTTGGATAAGACCCTGCAAGGTGAATATTATTTGATCAATCGTAGAGTAACCTCTTCTGTAGCCATCTTGTTCCTCATAATACTTATTTTCCAAAGAACACCACGTTTGTAACCTATTGTTAAGAACAGAGCTATATATTTTACCAACAGAGTCTAGTAAAGAGATCCCCCTGTAATTAGTGCATTCATTTAGAGGACCTTTTTTGTGTAGTGGGGTAATAAGTGCTTTGGACCAGCTTTAAGGATAACAACTGGTATTAAAGATCCTGTTAAGTGCCAGTCCACGAGAAAACCATGCAAAATCGGGAAGGTGAGGGGTCGGCCGATTCCATTCACATTAACAGGGTTTGGTCATGCCCATGAGACTACTCGATAGCCAAAACCGCTGATCTCAGAAATTGACCGTATTTTGGGGCTTTTTGCTCATTTTTTAGTCAATTTTAGGCAATGTTAGCTGATGTTTTTCAGGTTGTAAATGAGTACTTATGAAACAAATGATGATTTGATATATTAGGCTAGGTAGTAATGTTTCAAAAAAATGAAAAAAGAAAACTCTATCTTTCCACTTAGGGGTGTCATTCGATTATTCCTGAATGGTATAAATCGAACCCTAAAAAGTCCCCAACTTTATGCCCCGATATCTCCACTGCCGCGGGGTCCAATGAATTCTTTTTGTGGTTGTTAGTAAATGGGTATCAGGTCTCTCGATTAAAAAAATAAAATTTCATATACGTCTATAACTTCACTCTCTAAAATAGTGGGTAATTTTGACAAAAATCGAAAAATATCAACAATTTTACGAAGCTTTACCACCAATATTATCAAACTGATATTCAAACAAATGTAGTATAATACAGACGCCTTCACAGCTACTATGTTTTCGCAACATAATGTTCATATGACAACTCTTACTGCAACTGGAAGTGAAAATTTGCTTAAAATTTGCATTATTTCACTCTTAAATCTCTTGATATGTGCTGATCTCATTATAAGCTGCAGTTGAAAGAACGGTCATAGCTCATAGTAGCAATTTAATATATTTTGTAAGGAAAGAATTGAATGTTTCTGATAATATTGTGAAAAATTATGAACGTAGTTTTTATACGCCCATATTTTCATGTGGACGTATATTGTCGTTGCCCATGTTCGTCCGTCTGTCCGGACGTCCACAATTGTTTGTGAACAGGCTACAGGTCACAATTTTTATCCGATTTCAATGGAATTTAAAATGTAGGCTAATCATCATAAGATCTCGGTTCCTGTCGATATTGGCATATATCGGACCGTAACTTCATGGATTATGGCCCCTGATTGTGCGAAAAATCACGTTTTAAGCTTGTGAACACTGTAGAGTTACAAGTTTGAACCGATTTTGATGAAACTTGAAATGCATGTTTATAACCCACAGATCTTGGTTCCTGTCGTTATTGGTGCCAACCGAAACGTAATTTCCTGAATTGTGGCCCCTGATTGTCCGAAAAATCGCCTATTTTTTTTAGCTTGTGTTCCCTCTTAAGGTGACAATTATTATCCGATTTAAAAAAAAAACGTTTGATTATATCACCGTTACACCCTAAAGATAGAGTTTGCATTTTGGGAAAACCGGAACAAAATTGCCAGACAAAATGGCCGCCGTTTGTATGGGAATTGTCTAAAACAAATGGTATTTTCAAGGTTGTGGACCCTGTAGAGGTCACAATTTTAAACCAATTTTGATGAAATTTGACATGCATGTTTATCACCCAAAGATCTTGGTTACTTTCGATATTCGCACATATCAAATTGAAACTTAATGAATTATGGCCTTTGAGGTGTTGACAGTAAGATTAAAATCAGTACCAAAAAAAATGTAATATATTTATTTTCTTTTGGAGATCACCCACGGTATCAGATGGTATACCTAAATCATCAGCATACAATAACATAATAATGTCTTTGGCATCCTGATTAGTGAATATCCCTCTAACGTCACCGCAGTTCATGTAATCGATTAGTCGATTAAGGTACAAGCAAAATAAGAGGGGACTTAAGATACAGCCTTGGCGAACACCAGAAAAACATTCAAAATAACCCGTTAAATTTGATCCTATAATGACACATGATTTTACAGACGAATACATATTTTTCAAGGTTGAATACATTTTACCTCTGACTCCTATTTCTAACAATAACGACATTAATTTAAGTCTGTTCAGGGAATCGAAGGCCGTAGAAAAATCGACGTATAAAACGTACAGACGCCCCTTGGATTTTGACAAATATTTTTGGATAAGACCCTGCAAGGTGAATATTATTTGATCAATCGTAGAGTAACCTCTTCTGTAGCCATCTTGTTCCTCATAATACTTATTTTCCAAAGAACACCACGTTTGTAACCTATTGTTAAGAACAGAGCTATATATTTTACCAACAGAGTCTAGTAAAGAGATCCCCCTGTAATTAGTGCATTCATTTAGAGGACCTTTTTTGTGTAGTGGGGTAATAAGTGCTTTGGACCAGCTTTAAGGATAACAACTGGTATTAAAGATCCTGTTAAGTGCCAGTCCACGAGAAAACCATGCAAAATCGGGAAGGTGAGGGGTCGGCCGATTCCATTCACATTAACAGGGTTTGGTCATGCCCATGAGACTACTCGATAGCCAAAACCGCTGATCTCAGAAATTGACCGTATTTTGGGGCTTTTTGCTCATTTTTTAGTCAATTTTAGGCAATGTTAGCTGATGTTTTTCAGGTTGTAAATGAGTACTTATGAAACAAATGATGATTTGATATATTAGGCTAGGTAGTAATGTTTCAAAAAAATGAAAAAAGAAAACTCTATCTTTCCACTGAGGGGTGTCATTCGATTATTCCTGAATGGTATAAATCGAACCCTAAAAAGTCCCCAACTTTATGCCCCGATATCTCCACTGCCGCGGGGTCCAATGAATTCTTTTTGTGGTTGTTAGTAAATGGGTATCAGGTCTCTCGATTAAAAAAATAAAATTTCATATACGTCTATAACTTCACTCTCTAAAATAGTGGGTAATTTTGACAAAAATCGAAAAATATCAACAATTTTACGAAGCTTTACCACCAATATTATCAAACTGATATTCAAACAAATGTAGTATAATACAGACGCCTTCACAGCTACTATGTTTTCGCAACATAATGTTCATATGACAACTCTTACTGCAACTGGAAGTGAAAATTTGCTTAAAATTTGCATTATTTCACTCTTAAATCTCTTGATATGTGCTGATCTCATTATAAGCTGCAGTTGAAAGAACGGTCATAGCTCATAGTAGCAATTTAATATATTTTGTAAGGAAAGAATTGAATGTTTCTGATAATATTGTGAAAAATTATGAACGTAGTTTTTATACGCCCATATTTTCATGTGGACGTATATTGTCGTTGCCCATGTTCGTCCGTCTGTCCGGACGTCCACAATTGTTTGTGAACAGGCTACAGGTCACAATTTTTATCCGATTTCAATGGAATTTAAAATGTAGGCTAATCATCATAAGATCTCGGTTCCTGTCGATATTGGCATATATCGGACCGTAACTTCATGGATTATGGCCCCTGATTGTGCGAAAAATCACGTTTTAAGCTTGTGAACACTGTAGAGTTACAAGTTTGAACCGATTTTGATGAAACTTGAAATGCATGTTTATAACCCACAGATCTTGGTTCCTGTCGTTATTGGTGCCAACCGAAACGTAATTTCCTGAATTGTGGCCCCTGATTGTCCGAAAAATCGCCTATTTTTTTTAGCTTGTGTTCCCTCTTAAGGTGACAATTATTATCCGATTTAAAAAAAAAACGTTTGATTATATCACCGTTACACCCTAAAGATAGAGTTTGCATTTTGGGAAAACCGGAACAAAATTGCCAGACAAAATGGCCGCCGTTTGTATGGGAATTGTCTAAAACAAATGGTATTTTCAAGGTTGTGGACCCTGTAGAGGTCACAATTTTAAACCAATTTTGATGAAATTTGACATGCATGTTTATCACCCAAAGATCTTGGTTACTTTCGATATTCGCACATATCAAATTGAAACTTAATGAATTATGGCCTTTGACTGTAGGAAAAATCAGTTAGTTCTCTATCCATCACTCGAAAATGTGGGCGTATCCTGCCTGGCAACCGCCGGCCTATTTTTGTATTACATTTGATATTTTGTGGGGGTTCATGAATGTAATTAGATGTGATATTTTGTAAGGATTAGTATTCCCTCCCGAAAGTAAATTTTGTATATATTTTATATTTTGTGAGGATTAGGGATTGACTCACGAGGTCAATAACGGGCATTGCCCTATTTACTTTAGTATTTAATCTGTGATTGCATATTCTCACCTCAGAGACCAATCTGCGCTTTCTGCTTTACGTACAACAAGTTAAAAGAACTGTTACGAGTTAGACCAACATGTATAAAACTACTCTACTACTAGTGAGAGAGAGAGGGAAAGAGAAATGGGGTTTAACGTCCACTCTACACAACTAGGTTATTTCTGGACTAAAATATGGTTTAGATTTATTTTAATAATTCGCTTGCGCGTAGGGGTCTTTAGCAGTGGGAGGAAACCCGAGTGCCCACAAGAAACCCACGAGGTTGAGAAGGCGTCGTCCCTATCCCATGCCACATACGCTCACACCAGGGCTCGAAGGCACAGCCGCAAGCCAGAGCTAGAGATCGAAGCGCGGCACTCTATACCACTAGGCCATTCCAACCCCCTCTTCTAGTAGTACCAATTGTTGCTGTTCGATATTCTGATATATACCACATGAATCAGACCTTCTATCCGTATATATATGCATACACCATGTCGTACCAGACAATATATAATAAAAAATAAACAGGAATGCAATGCCTTTTGAAGATTCGATTTTACCTGCTCTCGCTTCCGCTCGGTTTTTTTCAACAATTAGCAATGTCAGGCAATCAAACCTCTGTCGATTCACTCATATATGTTTTTTTTCTTCAATCCAGACGTTTTGATTTGCATAAATACTCCTACAAAACGATATCATAGCCCTTTGTTTCCAATATTTACATTTTTTTCGTCCATTTCCATTTTGTCCTCAACCCCATGTGCTGACGTCACACATGACACCGAACACAAATTAGCATTATGACAGACTGAGAAACATTCATCGTCTGCGCCATAACCGCCTGTGTTGTGCCGATCTGTAGCATGCCAAGGGCACGTAACCTTTCATTTTTGGTAAGCCGACGCATATAAAAATTTGTTTTCTGGTCACTAAAACAATTAAACTGATGTTTCCACCCTGGAATTCAATGCCACAGTGACTGTAACATTCAAAGTCAGAGTCGTGCAAATCTTGGGTTGGACCCCCATGATGATCCTAAGCATCACCTGCATTCCATGCGGTAGCTATTGGTGCGTTTGGACGTCACATGTAACTGGAAATGTTTCTTCTGTTAGGTTATATAGTGACGTTTTTCGTAGTCATTTGCATATTTAAGTATTATCCCCCCAAAATCAAATATCCCCTACTTTTTTTGAATAGTATATATGCATTTTTGAAATATGTAGACCATCCCGAAATTATCCATGGTATAATAGAAGGCAGTGATATCGGAGACAACGTAAAATCATATTTCATTAAAATCTACTTAAGACACTATACAGTCAATCCATCATGCTTATATGTCTACAGACTCGACCCCAGTCTAATTAAATTCCTAATTCTTTTGTCAAAACAAACACTCATCAACAGCAAGAATTGATTTTTTATATACCATGTGACATATTAAACGAAGAATTTGGGATTATAGCATTTAGAGCCAACGATTGAATCATCAGGAACTTGTCATCTTGGGGAAATGTGGCGTTTTCTATTCAGTGGCATAGGTATTGCCTAGCACAACGAGCCCAACTGTGTTGGATTGTTTACGCCTTTCAATCTTACCAGAGCCGGAACAAAAAATTCAGAAGAAAAGATTATGATTCTCCATATGGTTGAAAACTAAACGATACTAATCCGTAAAATGCTATCTGTATATTTCGAAATGAAAAAAAATAAACAAGCCCCCCCCCCCACTCCCTAACCAAATCCAATCTCAAGTTCCTAATCTTTGCGGTATTTTGAATTTAAAAGTAAAACTCCACTATTCGGATTTTTTTTTGAAAGAATCGACGAAACCAGTAAACGACACAACCATCTGTGCACATGTCAGTATCAATACCAATTCGTCATTATGTATGCCGAATATGGCACCAATACAAATTAGTCATGATTTCTCTTCAATTATGTACTATTATTCCGTAATATAATGAATCAGTTGTTCTTTACTACAGGTATAATCTTCTGGCTCAAACGACAATATTATGACCTTTATATGAATATAGTCGTATTAGCCCTCAATCAGTTTACCTTGTGGTGTTTTCATCTTCACCTGCAATACGACAGCTTACTAATATGATTACTATATCACTAAGCAAGGATTCATTTAATAACCGCGAATGTCATTAGTTTCTTCTTAAGCTATAAATATACTGAAATAAGCTAGTTTAATAAGCATTAGTCCCTAATGCTTTTATCATCCTTGGATTAACAATTAAGTAAATAATCACATGCTTTGGGCAACAAGGAAAGGAACCAACACATATATTTTCATGCTGATGGTTCAGCTAAACCGAGGTCAATAAATAACTGTGACCCACACTAACTAATGGTAAAATAATTTAATATTTGTCCAAATCTTCGAGAAAATGATCCTTTAAGGAGCTGAATGGCTAACATTTGGAACCCGGAAATTGGCACAAACGCATATAATAATGCAATATGAATGTACATGTATACAAACTTATTTACATTCAATCGTTTCGATTTTTACTCTAATTTTAAATCAGTTATGTCCTGCGAAATACGCGAGAAGTCTGAATGAATCGAATGGCAATCTCTACTGGTTACTCCAGTCTACACTGGTAGTATTTATTGCGCATACCCTCCAGATAAGAATATGACGCCACTGTTTGACATGACTTGTGGAATATGTCTAGTCTCATTCTTCGAGTCCCTTGTTGCTAATGCCACTGAAACTCATTCTGATACACGATTCGTGTGCAAATGGTAAAAGGGTTTTTTTTGTCTGTAACATTGAACATCAGCAGCCCATCTTTTCCCGGTAAGATCACAAGACAATAATCATGTAAACTGACAAATAATCCGTGTTTTCAATGTGTAAGACTGCTGTTGGTGATATTGAATTAAAGACTTAGCTACTTTAAATTAGAATTATGCGTATGGTGAAAGTTTGTGTATGTGTATGTGTGTGTGTGGGGGGGGGGGCACAATCGAAATGCAAAACAAATATACACTACATGCCTTTAACCAGTTTTCCTGCCATTTTGATTACTGGTTGGAGTGTGTTAATTTCCTACAACAGTTCATTAAATACCGAGGGGGAGATGGGTGGCTAAGTGGCCAAGGGAAGCTATCTTGTCGAGCGGATTGGAAAAATCTCGAGGTCCCGTGTACACATTGACGTGCACGTTAAAGATCCAATAACAATTGGAATTTGATATAAGAGTAGGCCGTAGTGCCGCTGTCCGGGCATAATTTCATTGATGGCACACTGTATGGCGCATGTCCGTTTCATTAGCCCAGTTCGGAGCAGAGCAGAAGGGCGTTAAACTGATTTCATTGAATGCCCCTCACTATATTTCTTAACAGTCAAAGCTGCAGCCCAACTGATGCTTCTTAATTCTGACATCTGAAACCTGACACCCATTCTCGTCAACAACTTTTTACTGAAAGGTTGCTTTTCAACCTATTGTTCATACTAATGTACAACAATGTTGAGGTATCAGACGCATCCTGAATTCTCTTTTATTGTCAGGATAGAGTTGACTTAAATTCGCCTAATTGTTCTCCCGACTTATTGATTGCCGGAGTTAATTGTATTTCATATCCTAAATGATTACAAAAACAATGAAAATGTTAATTCTAAAAATGAGTGTAATGTAGATGACACAATGAAATTATTACAATAACAGTATTTATATTCGTAAGAGCTTAGACGAATGAAAGACAGCTTCCCGTGGGCTATAATAATATGAAAGCTTTTATAAAAGCAGGAACATTTTTAATCATGGTGACGATGATTAATTCTGTTAGGCCATCGTCTGGACCGTGGATGTATTCATGCTATTCTTCTTTTATGCTACTTTATCACAAATTATCTTAACAACCATCCTGATTCATCTTGAACGTGTGTACCGAATAGATTGTCTTTAATGTAGGCCATTGCTAGTCGGCTTACATTTAGCCCTGCTTGAGAAGAACCAGGAAGCTGGTTGACCGACATTTTAATTTCTACATCGACGATATTAATAATAGAAAACTATTAGCATGTATACCTCGAGAATGTTAGGAACTATTTCTTTTGATTTTATTTCCATATGCAACGAAAGGCGTAAAATGGATTAGAGTCGCATAACATAATAGTATACTAAACTTTTCTACACTGTAAAAAAATATCCATTGTTAATTTAGCCGAATTCCGTGATTTAACACCTTTTTTTTATGTTAATCGATGGCTTTTTTTTTTTTTTAGAGAAATTGTGTTTAAAGTGTGAATTATTTCTTCAAATTACGTGTTTTATGTATTTCTATTAGAATGTTCAGTATTAAACTGGAAATTTCCGTGAAATTTAGGAATGAAATGTTTTATTCCCTTTTATAATGGACTTAATTCACTGAACAAACGGTGGAATCACCAGGAATTTCAGTGCAATTTAGGAATTACATGTTTTATGCCATTCTTTAATGGGACGAAATCTGTTATTTTACGAGATAAACAGTGGAATGACCAGGAATTAACGAATTATTTCTGTTTACAATGCAACGATAAGTAATCGTATACATATATAATCATTCCTAATAATTATCATGTCATAGTATTCATTTCAATTTATGAATGAAGAATCATACTTTGTAAAGATTGGTGTAGTACATGTCATGTATATCTAATTTCCATTATTTATAAGATCTATAACGTGTATTGTTATTCATCATACGTTAATCAGATTATAGGTATTTTCATTAAGGTATACAAATATTATTTAACCCTTCCTGTGCGTAGGTTGTAACTGTAAGCCGGGTTGTTTCTGTGGCACCTGAAAATATTAGCGAAAAGAGGTTGGGTATGAAGATTATATGCGATATCACTTCGGTAGAAGCGGACGTTAAATAGAGCTATTTCACACAAGTAATATCGCAGATAATGTTTATACGCAACCTCTTTCCGCTAATAAAATAATGCGAAATATCCTAATTGAAGGTATCACAAACCGCCAGTGATTCCCGTTAGAGGCTTTCGGGTGTAAGCTTGCGGACTATCAACTTGCGGGCATAAACTCTGCCAGTCAGGACAGGGGCCTGTTATAATTAAGTAGATAGTTCTGAGTGTGCAGAATGTCTTACTAGTTGTGTTTCTATTGTCTGGACACAGCGACAGTTTCTATAAACTATTAGGGAACACACATAGGCGTACGGGACCGAACTTGTTAGGGAGGGGAAGCATATTTTTTACCGACAAATATATTTCTTTAGAGTCCGTGGAGCCGTCGGCGAAGCCGTCCATCTGCATGCGCCCGAGGCGCGAAGCGGCCGACCGGGGGTCTGGGGGGTCTCCCCTCAAAATTTCGAAAAACAGACGACCGTAGACGCGATTTCCAGGCATTTCGAATACTTTCTTGTAATTTGGAGTGAGTAGTAAATTACGTCAGTAGCAGCATAAAAACTGGTAGAAAGTCATCTTTAAAATACAAGCTCTATTACGAAAACAAGAACCAAGTCGAACGATTTACTTTTGCCACATTTTTTATTCAGATATCAGATGTATAGAAGACTTGTATATAAAATATATAAAAGACCATTTTAAAAGAGTTCAAATTTACAATCTATATATTCCGTATTGTGATTTACTTTTGCCACGTTTTTCATTATATGACAGTTCATATTTTTTATCCATATCTAAGATAGATAAATCTAGAATCAAGATAGAAGACTTTTTGAACTTGTAAAATTCATATACTTTTAATATATATATGAATTACCATGGAGAGGGGGTATATAGGCTTCTGCCTGTCCTCCAATCCAGTTTCTGTGAATAAATATTGTTTAAAAAAAAAATATGAATTACCATTTTAGTTCAAGTTTATTTACATCTAGTGCACTATATTATACCAACAGAAGAACAAGTCAAACGATTATTACTTATTTCACATTTGATACACGATGATGCAGCATTAGTAGAATTGTTATCCGGATTTTGCTGTTTCGTAGCAGAAAAGAATGATGATAACGTTTTCTGATTACTCTCTGATGTCCTAGTGAATTTAATGTCAGAGGTGCCGTGACCATACTTTCTCTCCCACTACAATTTAAAGTATTCTTTGTTCATTATCTGTTGGCGGGACGTACATTGTATTTTGGCGCCGTGATCTTTCTTTCGGTTATTTGACTGTGGTTCCATAGGCCTAGTAGATACGTTTCCTTCAATTTTATGGAAGTACTGCAGAAAATTATTAAATCTTTAATACTGATTTCAGTACTGCTAAAGCATAAGTAATCTTCTATGCTAGCAGTATTTTAATCAGTACTGAAAATATTTTTGATTTTTTTTTTATGGAATTGATATTAAATATCAGCAATAGAAAGTGTACACTCATATCATTCGAGTTATAATAAATATAAGCGATGCATCCGCCCTAACAGCAAATTAAGTGTGGACTTCAATTCAATCCCTACCGTTTTGACAACAAACAATTTTTACAAAATTTAACAGTTTTCTCACCAAGTGTCCCTTAATTGTATAAATATGGTACCGCTCACAACTAACTTAACAAAAAGCACGTGAGAACTTAATTCATATAAATTGATTAGTTTAACAAAGTCATATAAAATTGAAAATGAGATTAATGAGTTACTATAAGACGATGGGCAAAATTTACAGTTATCTTGTACACTAACCGAATCCATTAATCAATCGACGACACTTTTTAAGTTCGTCATCTAATATACAAGAACACAGTACTCAAGAACTGAGAAAGGCTATGTGTAAGTGCTAGTTCTATTCAGATGCGCCCCCCCCCCCGCCTCGTACGCCTATGGGAACACATTAAGTCAAATAAGAAGTTGTCAGTTAAATTTTAACATTTGGGCACACTTTAGTATTTTGTCTTTAACTTTGATCTGTATACTCAAAGCGCATGTTCTGCTCGAGTATTGTACTGATAATTTTCGATTGTGTTTGACCAACAATTTCTTTCTTACATAAGTGGACGAACGTTAAGAACATTGCGACTGTCTGCGATATCACCCTTAGTTGAAGCGGACGTTAAACACTAAGGAGGGAAGAACATGGTTTTCTGGCAAAAAAACAAACAAAACTAAACAAACGTTTATTATCATTGTCTACTCATTGAAAAAACAGGTATGATGTACAGTGCTACATTTTATACATAGATTGCCATATAACGAAACATACCGAGCTTAGTCACCCGGGCTGTTAATAAATATTAAAAATTATTCAACAAAAGAAAAACAAAAACATAACAATGCAAAGCAAACTATACATGGGATCATAGATCAGACACAATTTGAACAGAGTCACTAACACTGCAACGTTCTTGGGACATCTTTATCAGACACTGCGTCTAATAAAGGTAATATAAATTCCAGACCTTTTATTCTGGCAAACAATGCTCGATTTAGGATATGTCCTATTTTTCGAGTTTTTGATAGATTTGTCACCAGTAAACTAAAACAATCCTTGCAGCTGCACTTATCGGATTTTCTAAATTAAGCGGCACTTATTGAACTGTTTTGAACAGCAGCTATCGAACAGGCCTATGACAGAAGCGGTATGTCTATACATAATATAATAAAATAAGCGAAAGTGCTATTAATCGACAGATAATGGGGCTCCTTTTTCAAAAACGTTTAATATACCCAAGAGAAGTTATCTTTAACTTTTTATATAATTATATATATATATATATGGACGTCTGTCAGGGTTTAAACATACATATTATGACGAGGCGTTGAGGTCGAGCGGTCAGATTCGAATTCCGAACTCAGACGCCACTGAAAAGACCCATCGAGCTTTTTCATGTTCAGTTGTCAATATTATGGCGCAAAGGGAGTTAATAAGGGAAGGTTGCCAACTCATCCATATAATGCGTCCATCCGTCTAAATATTGGCGTGTACACATCTACTTCCTTGTAAATAATAATTCTAATTTTAGTCTCTTCTTCTTTAATATAAAGTAATGCGTAGAGAAAGACTTCCCCCCATTAATTTTTTATATATTCATTCATAAAGAAATTAGTTCCATGCACCAGTTTACCTCGTCATCTGCGACGCGTGTGTATTCTTTTTATAAAATGACAATTACAAAATAGTATTCAGGAAAACAAAAGAATAACTGGACGCCATAAAACATTTTTTGATTAACAATCAATATCTTAGCCTCCAATAGAATCTTTGATGTATGTAGGTGACAGTAAAATATTGAATTGGTTTGATCTGATGTGTTTTTATTTCTTCATTGATGTGGTAATCTCTTTACTATTTAATGCTTGTTTGGAAAGATTAAGCGACAGTTTTTTTATTAACTAATGGTGGTTTACATTTTTGCTTACAGCAGTTTTTCGATAGGATCGGTTCTATGGCTTTATCTAAATGTGTTAAATTTTGGAACAAAGTATATTATCTTATCAATGCAATCGACAAATCAAAAAGGCTTACCCTAGTGGCTTTTAAAATTAATCAAATATGTAACATGATCAACGTTTCAATCAAATTCAATAGAAGCAGTCGCCATTTTTTTTTTACTGCGTTGACGTGGTAAGCTTAGAGGAAAATGTCGATATCACTCTTAATTAACTTAAGCGTTAGCAACAAGCGATTAAAATATGCGAAAAACTTGAGTTGATCAAAAAAAGGTTTATGGCCCTGGGCATAGGCATAGGTCTACATAAAGGATAATCAATATACTAGCACTACAAAAACTCAACCAAATGGAAAAGATATGGACAACACTCATTTCATTATAAACCATTGTATACTATTTTACAACATAATGCATTAATTGAAATCGAATAAAATTAAATGTGTTAGATTTATTTAGTTTACTTTAAATATGAAATAATTTCTAATTATTACAATCGATTTTATCTATACTATATAGAACTACCAACCAAGAAAAATTGTCGACCAAAGAACACTTTTATTTGTGAACCCTAACTACATGACATTTTATTCGATTAAACTAATGTTAGTAACTCCATTTAATTTGTCCACAATTTCGCTGTATCACGTTGGAGTATAATTTGTTGAACTTGGTATACTCAATTTTTGGCCAAAATGACGGCCATTTTTGATCAAAGATGGCCGCCATTGCTCGAAACACGTTGGCGAATACTTTTTCGAACTCGGCATACTCGAAAACGTATTAAAAGAAATATTGGAACACATATCTGGCCCATTCGAGGACAACATTCTCGAAAGGGTAATTTTTGGTCGCCTCTTTGGTCGCCATTTTGAAAAATGCCAATTACCCGATCGAAAAAATCGAGATAGAACAAAAAAGTTGCCAAAATCGTTTTTTCAATCAATCGTTTTTTATTTTGGTTATTTTATCCCACCCCTACTTCAATCGACTCGTCATATCCAATTTACATATTACCAAAGCGTATTAAATTAAGAAAGCACAATATTACCAACATACTCATCAAACAACGATATTATACAATAATTTACACACAGTCTATTCAACAACTTTGATTTAAATGTAAGACACATTACACGATTTAAAGTATAACATTAAGTATTAATAACAGTATTATAGTCAATGATAGGGCACAAAGTAAATGATTACTTTTTAATCTATCTTTAGACGATGTGGGCTCTAGATTGTGACAAACAGGGGCAGTAACTCCATCCATAAAATCATTCATGAGTAGACCAATATCTGGCCCACAGGCTTTGGCAACAGGTCCCACGATACATTCTCTCAAACCCAACTGAAATCTGAAATATAAAATTATAAAGTTATTCTTGACGCTGAAGAAAACACAGAAGCAAGCTGATTAAAACACAGATTCAAAATCGTTTCGTTTTTTATAGTTCAATATTTCGTTTTTACTTGTCTTTACTACACTTGGATCTGGGAGACTTGTTATTTAGCTCGTATTCTGCTTGAAACGAGGGGTCAGACAATCAAATGGTCTGTCGAATCGAGTGTTTGACCTTTTTGCGCGGAACTGTGGGTAGACATTACCAGCGATAGAACTGAAAACAAAGCCAAGATAGTTTGGTTGCTAATTGGTCAATGTATCTTGTTTGGTACCTAACGGCACTTTAACTTGTTAGATCTACATGTAGTGTAGGCCATCGAAAGTATAAAAAACGAAACGAAATATAGATCTATATTTTAATTAGATTGACAAAGAATGGACAACGCGTATATTGTGTAAAACTAAACCCCGATGTCAAAGTGAACGTTGGGACAATACTCGATTGAACGTACCGAAATTAAATTAAATAAGTCCCACACAAAAATAGTGACAATCGAGTGAAAATTTGGATTTCGTCGACTGTTTACCAAAACATATTAACCAACATATGAGACATACCCGATATTAGATTGACAAAGAATGGACAACGCGTATAATGTGTAAAACTAAACCCCGATGTCAAAGTGAACGTTTGGGCCATACTCGATTGAACGTTCCGAAATTAAATTAAATAAGTCCCACCCAAAAATAGTGACCATCAAGTGAAAATTGGGATTGCGTCGACTGTTAACGAAAACATATCAACCAACATATGAGACATATTCGATGTGTTTAAATACGTCACGAATCTACTTATACCACCTCTGTTGTTGAGACTGACATAACTGTTGTGGGACTCAATTTCGCGCCACTCGAGTGATTGCAATTCTGTCAATTCCGCACGTCCCGGAGTGACAATCAAGAACCCCCAACCCTTTCCTGGAAATCAATAGTGGTAGCATTCTAAAGTCCCAGGTTCCTATGTAACTACAACAGATCCTATACAACATAATACAAAAAGGGTGAAATAACACATTTGAAGTTGTTGATGGTCATTTCCCCCTTTCGGACAATATCTAATCAACGTTTAAAGAAAAATCAAAAATCAAAGGCATTTAATCTCGAACTAGGAATAAATCCAACTTAAATGTGGCCTTTGGGGAACATTAAAAATGGCGCTAGCTCGGTGTCACTATATCATGTTTATATTCTCTGTAGAGAATGCATATTCACAAAATATTCTGTCAATGTGTACGGTTGACAAATTTTCAATATTCATGATTGTCTGGTAACATTGCTATTTTTATTGTCATAATAGAACATTATGCATTAAGAAACCATATTCTTAAGGAATTAACTGTCTTTAATTGTCTTGCAGTGATTTATGGACATACATACATTTATACACAGACGAGTTTTACCTAAAATTATTAATATTTTATATTTTTTATTTCGTTTTTAGGAAGTCCGACTAACGATATTCCGGGAGTTGGCAGTGACACACGACTCGTAACTGTAAAATGAAATTCGGTGATTGCAATGATAGTCGTTGGAAAAGGCAGCATTTTAAATTTGTGAAAACATTTAGGAACAAGCACGTGTCTTGACTATCGTCATAGTATTGTAGCGTGAACGGATAACACATGGACTATACTATAATAAGAAGACTTCAATGGAGTCAGTATTCAATTATTTTTTTTAACACCGAATGAAACTATCTTTATGCCTACCCGCAATGGACTAGCTATAATAGTATGCGAGATACCAAGGAGAAGGATGTAATCTACAAAGAGCGAGCTGTCCGTGTCTCCTATTATTAATGATGTTTTAATAAATCCATATTTTGTTTTTATTTAGATCTACATACTTAATTTTAATGACAGTATGGATTTTAAACTTATCTTTTATTAACAAGATAATTAGTGGGGTAATATTAAAGCGTGTGATTAAAATTCGTTATCTAGATTTAAAGCATATTAATTGCAATCACTCGTTAAAGCTTTCACGGTGGAGGTTGGGGTGGAGACAACGTTGAGTTTGGCTTTGAATCCAGGAGAGTTACGTTACCCGAGAGTTTTATAAACTCTGAAGCTATAATAGAGACAATATTTCCGCCCATTTAGGCGCATACATGTAGCCTATATGAGTGAGGCAAAAACCGCACGATTGTTTGTTCGGCGTTATTTGGATAAATGTAAGTGACCAAAAAATGCTCTGCGTGAGATATAGGGCAGGCCTGGATCTTCGCCCTTACCCTCTGGACACACACCTTATGTATTAAGTAATCAATGACCAATACTTACCCACAATATGTAACAATGACGTGATTAACGTATTTAGCTCGCGCTATATTTAAATGAAATATATATTCTATATCATGAAAACACTTTTTTATAATTACATCTTGTTTCGTTATACATCTCTTCGACTCGGAATACACTGAAATAGTAACAGACATACTATGTAAGGATTAATGAACGGTATGGACATGCAATCTGGGCGCATTAGCGTCACAGTTACGTTTTACTGTAAGCTCTTGCATTCGACAAACCTCGACAGATTCTACGCATCTAATACCGGCTGTATGACGAGTTCCGCCATATTGGAACTATTTTGAAGGTCCCGGATGAAAACTGACTGCCCCCATGGAGATTTCCGTGGAGATTGTATTATATCAATAAACGTCAAGTTTCAATGTCTGAAGCTGTTTTTCCTTCAACTTTGCAAGGAAAACTCTACACACTACAAAAGACGCCATTTTGGGACTTTTTTGTAGTAGCGGCACGTTTTCCTGTTAAAGTAAACCGGTAGTCGCATCGCAAATGTATGGGCGAAGGTACATATCACTTACTGTCATACAACCGAGGTTAGATGTAGGGTACCGGAATCCGCCGAGGTTAGCCGAGTGAAAGCTCTT
Organism: Patella pellucida; assembly: GCA_917208275.1. Taxonomy (NCBI): domain Eukaryota; kingdom Metazoa; phylum Mollusca; class Gastropoda; family Patellidae; genus Patella; species Patella pellucida. Next base: position 35,144,499 of record OU795042.1, read on the forward strand.
GCGATATGTGGATACTAATACTACCGAATAGGGTCTGCCTTTGGTCACCACCTGCCGTGAAAAAAAGTTTATGGGATATCCCGATGTTGCCAGACCCTTCATTCGTTGAGGGAGCGCAGACATTATAGTTATAGGTAGCATATATTTATGGATATTAACTACTCTAATGCCATAGATGACAAAATGAACCTCTGCATATTTTACAAGTGATAGAAATATTCATTGTGTAATTGTAGCGTAAGTTTCTTCCCCATGGTTGATCCGGAGTTTCGTAAGAAATAACTCGTTTTTTCCTATTTTCGACTTGCATTTTGGCTTGTATTTTACCATCTTGTCGCCTTCTTACTGACATCAATAAATACAAAAATATGAAAAAAAAGTCGACAAGGCGGTTTACAAGCGAAAATGTAAGTCGAAATTAAGACAAATAGAGGGGCGATATTAATGCTGTGTGTTATTTCTTAATTTCCTATTTTCGAGTTAAATTTGGCTTGTATACCGTCTTGGCGCCTCACATTTTATCCTAATTTCTTATTTTCGATTTTCGACTTTCGTGTTTTGAAGGGGCGAAAAGTAGATATCAGTCTAATAAAGAAAATACTTGTCATCGATTTTAAATAATACATACAAATTCCTAGACTCTTTAATAGGGTTAAATTGCTTGCCATTCAATTTGCACGACTATTAAACAGGAAGACATGGAGTCAAAAACCTTAGCCATTACTTAGCATAACACATGACACAATTATATTGAATACAAGTTACTTGAAGAGTTTACTTAGCATGCCTCTCTCCAAATCTGCACACAATTTGATGTGAACATGCTCGATGTAACTGTAAGATTGTTTTCCTACCAGTATATAATAAAACATATCATTATAGTATTCTACTCTAAGTACATTTTATATTCTTTTATTATCACTAATAGAGAGGAATGGGTTTAACGTTAAGTCGACACAAGCTAGATATTTCGGTTCAATTTTATTTATAATTCGCTTCGCCTAGGGATCTTTAGTAGTAGGGGGGGACCGGAGCACCCAGAGAAATCCTACGATGTCGGACAGCCGACCCTACTCCTTATCACGTACAATCGAGGATCGAATCCAAACCAGTTTAGGCACCAACTTTGATTGTTGGCTCTCCTGAAGTAAGACCAATGTGTCAAATGTCAAAAGCTGCGTTCGAGATAATTTGCAATTTGTTGAGACCAGCCATTGAAAAACAAGATACGCATGACTCCGGGGGGCAGTGCCCCGACACAAGCGATTAGCTGTAACACTTTGGAAACTGACAACAGTATACTACAAGACTCTGGGACAGAAATTTGGACTTCAATGGTCAGCAGTTTGATGTGAATCAAGCGTTTCACACTCAAATCTTGACTGCGAATAACCCTTATCGGAATAATTGTTACGGGTTGAATTCGGAAAAATATACGGACAGTTAATTCAGATCCAGTTCGGTTTTTATCGAATTGAGTGTGACGCCAAAGTCCGGAATAAGACTTTATTCTGAATTCAATTCAGATTAAAGTGTGAACGCAGCTTTAGACACTGGCTCACTCAACTGGACCGGTAGGTGCAGAAATATAGGACGTTAAACCCCATTTATTCATTCCGAATACCAACAGTTTTTTTACAGTACAGATACAAAAGAAAATTCGTTCGAGAACAAGCTAAAGTAGTCTCTGCGAATTAATGAAATGTATGCCATGTTTGTCTTAATTATTTATTTCGCATTAATCCGAATAATTTGGATCACGGGACTCAACCTATGTAACCCTCTCTTCAAGACTAAAATAATATATTACACTGTTGTCTGACCTTTTATATCGGATTGTATATTATTATAATAAACAATCGTGACTTGGATAAGATTTAGAAACAAAATTACTCACAATACTAATAGCCCTCTCAAGATGTGTTTTAAATGTCACACATTTCCCGTCATTATTGCCATTAAGACGTTTTAAAGGGAAATAGCCATATGTTTTCTCCGGTGCAACGCCTACCTTTCAGACGACAGTATCTGAAAATTTTAATTTGATTTTTTGATACAATTACTCTCCATTAACAAACTGTACGTTTCGATAGGCCTAGTCGAAGCGTCCTCGGAATACACAGTATTTATATTGCACATAATTATATTCTGTATAGACTCGTCAATTTATGATATAACATGTACATAACGTCTCAAAAGTTACCAAATTTCGCGCACGGGAAAGCGGTTGAAATTAGTTAAATCCAAAATGGCCGTTGAATGTTCACGAAAATCCTAAATAGTTGGTTAAAGACACTAGATGTATATTATGTACATGATCAAATTAACCTGACATTAAACTAAAGTGACATTACAAATACGTAATATGGACAGTTTATGAAATTATGCCATGTCTTTCTGTGGTTGTTGTTTTTGATAGTTTTTGAACACAGTTCCTGTGAGGGCAGTAACAGCACGTAATAGTACGCCATAAATGGTTTATATTTCACATACTTATCAATACAGGATCTCCAGAGGGAGTGGGGGGATAGCTATTTGTAATCATATGCTGATGCAAAAGAAGATAATTTTCTATTTGTTTATACAATATAATATAAATCATGTAAATGCTAGGATATATTGGTTTGTGAACATTACTATAGCCTCTACATACTAATCATTATAAGATTCACTTGAGGTTTTATATTAACTGGATGACATCGCGCCTGGTACGTCCGTGTATTTTTATGCGCGAACTCTTAGTTTTTCAATTACTGGCACGCGCACGGGCACTATTAGTTTTTGTTTTACATGTACCAAAATCTGGGATTTCGCTCGGAGGTACTTTTGAGGTATTAGTCTGAGAAGCATAACACTTGCCACTGTACCTGTGTATCGCTAATTATAAACCGAGTGTGTGAATATAGTTTATATATCTTACGCACAGAATTTTCAGTGGTGCGTTGATCAATCTCAATTTGTTGCTAAGCCCCTCCAATAGGACTATTTTCTCAACAGTGTATGAACTTATCCATAGCGATAATATCCTTACACCGAGAGAAATTATCTAGTCTCGGTAAATAGAACCATGGTTTACTGGTAGAAAATTACTTATGTATTTTTTTGGAACGGAAAACAGTGTTTTTAAAAACAAACGAACCTGCCGCAACATGAGGAAGTCATTACACTAATAATAACAGACGAGAACTCCTTTTGCGACGCATTCTTACTGAGTAGTAAATCGTCCACAAACTATCATTTATGACTAATAGGAAGACTAGAGACGCGTGCAGACAGTCAGCAGGTTATACACTATACTTTTGGGTCGAGATTACTCGCTTTCAGTTTACTCTGTTGTCACCTATAACCAATTATGTGAGAAATACTATACTGACATTCGGTTTTTAAAGTTGTACGCGAACTAACAATCGCCGCCCTTGCTGTCTTCGTCAGCTACTTTCACAATTGCGTACAGCCAGTGGCGGTGATAAAAGACGACAATAAAATCAGAAATATGTTATTTATTATTGTCGGACTTACAGTATTTATTAATAGGCTACATGTATATCTAAAGAATACTGGCATTCATGTTTGATACGACTCCTCGGTCTCCTGTAACCCTAACAAGTAAAAGGAAGGAGTCGAATACATTGGACTATTTCACATTTGTTGGAAATGTAGGTATCATTATATGAATTATGACCACAAAACTAAAAACCATAGCCAATATAAAAAATGTTGTTGAAATATTTTCCCCTCTGTATATACTTCGTCTCCCCTTTTACTTATTTTAACAGATATTATGATTATTTAACATTCTATCTGTATAGAACTTGTACATATCCCAATATGTTAAACAGCACCAAGAATATTTCCATATTGTGACAATTTCTGAAGAACCTCTACAACTGACCCCCCTCGCTTTGCGAATGACGGCCCTCCAAATAATGTCACCTCCACCATAATAAACTTTAAAACGCCCCTGACTATCACAGTCATTACTACTGTTGTGTACAATTATTATATTAACATATCAAGGGTATAGAACATCATTGTGATAAGTGAAAATAACCCCCAAAAATATTCTATTAAAATGAAGCGCTTGTAATTCTTTTTCTATTGGTATATAAATCAATACCATCGCTCATTTCAAAATGTCTGAACATATCGATAAAATATATTAATAAATGAAATTTGGGTAGTGAATCACAAGTTTAAATTGCAATTTTCTCAAAATCAGGCATTTTGACTTATCACAAGTGTGTTCTATAACCTCGATATGTAACAGTCATTAAAAAACGTCTGAATACGGCACCACTGACTTAAACTTGATACACGTTGTATAGGCCTATTCATTGCACCTTCATGGCATGTCAAAGGTTAATCGGGGATAGATGATAAAAACACCAATTGAAGCGTCTATAAATCAAAACACGGTTGATTCAACAACACGACTTCATTAATTATTGAATACGTCGTTAACCCCGAATAACCTTTCACACGTCCAATCACAATATCGTGCAATAGGTGTATTAATTTGATTTTTAGAATTAACCACGCAAACAATGCCAAAATAGTGTTTTCACTGCTCATGACTGGCACATACTGTCAACATTGTATATTTTTCCGTTTCCGCCCTTCACCCCACAATATATATTTCACGGCTACGTTGCGACGGTACCATCACACCCAGTTGTTGACACCCATTAAATCACTCCTGTCCACTTACTCCCTATACATTTTTCCTAGTCCTACTTTCCCAAACGTCAACAACACATGTCATAAATCCAGTTCACTGATTAACCCTTGTACCACGTCTACTGGATTTAACCGTATGTCTAACACGTACAGTATTATATCCATATAATTAGAAGGTTTATTTGCCAATGAAGTGTGAATAAATAGTCGATATGACGTCAAGGTAATAGCCTATCATTTGAAATGTACTTTCATGCAGTAACAACTCATGCAAGAGTAGAAATAAAATGGCCCTTTGAAATGGAGTTCGAAGTATTTTGCTTTTTATTTTGTCTTTTAGCAAGCAATAACACAGTGGCGTCTAATTAAAGATGTCCATATTTTTTTTACAGCGTTCAATATACAAGTGTAAAATAACTTGCAGTTTGATTGGTTGAATCAGTTATATTCAATTACAATTACTTCATTTAGTTTTTATTGCGTTCCGGGGTTTTATTTACACTGTGATCTCATCACGTATGTTTGATATCAATTCGTCTATTTGTCTTGCTATTTCCAGAGATATCAAAAACTTTCTGGGCTTCTTCTCAAAGAGTTCCATTTTAAACGTTTCTTTCCTTACAGCTTCCCATAAACATTGCAGCTATTATAACGGTTTTTAATACTCCATTTCTAAAAGTTATATCATCAAATGAAATTAAGCTTTTCGTTTAAGCACCACCCTAGACTTTGATTCACTATTTATAAGAATTATATTAAAATCAGTTTATTTTTGTCACTATATTTTCAAGACAGTCTGGTGATAAGGTAACACATGATATTGATATATACTATTCAAAAAAGGTAGGGGATATTTGATTTTAGGGGCATAATACTAACATATGCAAATGACTATGAAAAAAGTCACTATAGAACCTAACAGAAGAAACATTTCCAGTTACATGTGACGCCGAAACGCACCAATAGCTACCGCATGGAATGCAGGTGATGCTTGGGATCATCATGGGGGTCCAACCCAAGATTTGCACGACTCTGACTTTGAATGTTACAGTCATTGTTGCATTGAATTCCAGGGTGGAAACATCAATTTTAATTGTTTTAGTGACCAGAAAACAAAATTTACGTGCCCTTGGCATGCTACAGATCGGCACAACACAGGCGGTTGTGGCGCGGACGATGAATGTTTCTCAGTCTGTCATAAGCAGGCTATGGTCCAGATACCGTGATACACAATCTGTACAGGACAGACCACGCTCAGGTCGACCAAGGGCGACAACTCAAGCCAAGGATCGATTTATCCGTACCTTGGCCTTGAGAAATCGTGTCATCACAGCAAATCAGATTAGCGCTCGTCTTCAAACAGACACTGATGTGAGAGTGAGTGGCCAGACCATTCGAAATCGACTGCATAGGGGTCACCTTCGCGCCCGACGTCCTCGCGTGATCCCTTGTTTGAGAGATCATCACATCCAGGGAAGACGTTGTTGGTGTAGGGATCGTCTACACTGGGATAATCGACGCTGGAGCAATGTGATGTTTTCAGATGAGTCAAGGTTCACTGTTAATTTTTGGACAGACGTAGGAGGGTGTGGTTTCGTCGAAACGAGCGCTTCCAATACGTTAACGTCATCAGACATGATCGATTTGGGGGTGGTTCTGTTATGGTGTGGGGAGGCATCACTGTTGCTGGAAGAACGGCTTTACATGTCGCTGCAGGGCGTGTTGCAGGCCAGTACTACTGGGACAACATCTTGGCAGTCCATGTTGTGCCGTTCGCACGACGTCATGGCCGACGTTTCATCTTCCAGGATGACAAAACAAGATGTCACAGGACCAGGATCGTTACAGGTTACCTCCAACAACAGAACATCACCATGTCTGGGACATGCTTGGACAGAGGTTACGTCAACGTCAACAACGTCCTGCCAATGTCCAAAACTTGCTGCTGCCTTGCAACAGGAATGGGACCATCTGGACCAAAATGACCTTAGACGTCTCATTAGGAGTATGCCACGTCGGATCAATGCTTGTTTGGTAAACAGAGGAGGATTTACCCGTTACTGACTTTATTGTGATGCTGTGGTAACTTTGCTGTTTGACCTCGGGTATCATTTTACCCTCCCTATAATGGTCAGTCTGTGCCTTACTTAGTCTTACGATCATTTGGAATAAATCGATGAATGTGAACTTCATTTCATTTTGTCATTTGTTTCTTCGTCAGTTTCATTAGGTGACTTTAATTACGCTTAAAAAATTAAATATCCACTACTTTTTTTGAATATTATATCATTTACTATTTGACAGTATTTTATTCGAAGGTTTTCATCGGTTTCTTATACACCTTCGAATTCAGTTTTCTTGAGTATTCTTCGTTGTAATTAATTGTCATCAATATTTTTCAGTTTGATAACATTTTGATCTCGTTATATTTCAGGGTTTTTTTCTTTGTAAACTTCTATTTTCTGCAATAAGCTCCATTATTTATAGTTTTTGACACTGGGTATTTTTCTTCCATGTCATAGGATTCTTCAACCCTGACTCTTACACCTTTTTTCAGGTTTTACTTGATGAAGAATAATAGTCAATTGTTCAATTACATCTTTTATGTCGTCTTTTGTTAACATGGTTTTTTGTAACGTTTTGATCCATTATATTCATTTATTTCTGTAAACATGCCCCGATTTAGGTCAACGATGGAGTTTTCTCTAAGTCTTTTATGTGGTGGTTTTCCCCTTCTTTAGATGTTATTGGTTGATTTCTGACTCATTTTAAATGCCTAGTTAAGTAGAATGTAAACTAAACCCACAAGCAAAATTTACTATTAGTCTATTTTATCCACTTTACAATATTTATCTATTTCCAACAGTTTTTTGCTAATAACATTTAAATTTGTACTTAGATTTAACTTAAAACCGCACAATCTGTTCTTGATAACATTACACTTATTATTACATTTAATACACTTGTTATACAGAAACATCAACTTCTATAAGAGCTTATTGATTATACATCCACACATAAAATTGTACAAAAGAATAAGTGAACAAATTTTTATAAATTTTGAAGAATACCAGTGTGTATTGTTATATCAATATGCAGGTCTTCTCAATCCAGAGGTTGCAGTGGATGGAGTAGGCGTTCCGGTACTTCGATATTGGTAAACTTTTAGGATGTCAATCAGTACACCCAACTCGACCAAAAACCACCAAAAACACTTTTCTCACAATTGTTGCGGGGCTGGCCTTCCTTTTCCATAAAATGGCTGATGTATTAAAAGACCTGACAATGATTTATTTTCAAAATTTGGGTTTTTTCCGGTACTCCCGTTTTGGGAAACATTTAGAATGCCATTCAGTAAACCCAGCACTACCATAAACTATTAATAAACATTGTCTTGCAATGTTGACCCCTAATTTATAAATTGGCTGGTCTATAAAATGTCACCCAAACAACATATATTAAACAAATAATGCTTAAAATACCTTAAATGCTTGAACAGATTTAGTTTATAGTTATGGTGCAGAGTCCGAAATTATAAATATCAGTATTTCATCTTATGTAGGGTGAACCATGTCTAAATTTCCAGTATCACTAGCTACATGTGATTGGATTATCACAACGACAAGGCGACCCAGGTTCTATTACCTTAATAAAATATCATGCAATAGAACTTTGTTTCAGAAATAATGAAGATGCCCCGCTTACATAAAGATACTGTAACCATTATTTTCACAATTTCCTGTAGCGTTAATTTTATATAAATCAAATTAAAGCAGTATGCAGATGATCTACACAGTCGGTACAGTCATTATTGTAGTTCTTGGGTAGCTTTGAACTACGCTCACGAACTAGCGATGTTTCGAAAAAAATGGTTGCCATAGACAGCAGTTTATCCGAAAGAAAAACTAGGATTGTTTAAGCATTCGATAAACCATCTCTAGTGTTGTGTTCAAAAGAATATATTCTGGAAAAGAACGTCCCGGGATACTGGAAATGTGCAGTGTTCATCATCTTGGGTCCTAATGCTTCCCAAAAACATATGAAAATCATCCCCCAGCTAACAGAAACCAATAGTGTTCATCCTCGGGCTAATAAAACAATAGGATTCACCAATTTGGAAATTTCCATTAAAATAATGCTTAAAATAATGTTTGACCTCTAGTCACCTCTTAACATGACTATCAGTAAAGAGGGTGCAACTCCTGACCGGAAGGCCGCAGAATGCTGAAAATCGATAGACACCGTACACTCATGACACCGATGCTCCACACAAAATGTTAATAATTGTCAACAAATTTAACGGAAAATGACAAAGACGACGTTAGTCTGGTATTGGTGGCATGGAAAGTGTGGCTACAATCGATGGGTTTCAAGCAAAATTTTACCTAAATGCATTTACAAATTTATACCGCGACAACCAGTTTCACAGAAAAGGATGTGATTGTGCAACAAATCAGAAACAGGGGGTCGTGGGGTGCTAACATGACCCCATTCCACTACAATACTTTGCTTCACGCCACATTTAAAAAGAAAAATAGTTAACGACCGTAGTCTCTATCGGTATCGGGTTAAGGAAAATGACAAGCCAAAGCGGAATTAATTGCAAGACCGTTTTTCTGTATGCAAAAAGAAACATCACTTTATTCAGTTTTTTATAAATTTTTCACATGGCAAGAAGGGTCACGTGCTCTTGAACGGTCACGTGCTCGTGATTTATGATTTCTTTTGTCTTGACGTGTGAACTTTTCATAAAAATGACGTAGTTTCTATAACCTGTATACACGTATGTATATTCAACACCCTAATGGAGATACAATAACCAAACGGGATTAGCGAATGAAATGAAATGGGGTTGAACGTTCTACAGTTTTTCTCCTAAACTGGGCTAATGAAGACGTGTAAACGGGGTTAGGAGCTGACGACCTATAATTTTTAAAACGATTATCTCAAAAGCAGTGATATTAAAAGGTTTTAAAAGGCATTAATAATTTTTAAGAAAAGAAATAGTACGTGCTTTACAAGTCTACCTTAATAACATTTCTATTGTATAATCATTTATTTACTTTTCCAAATGCAAATCGACATTATCAAATAAATGTTTTGTATATTACAATATTAATCTTTTGTAATCATGTAGATGCCGAATATATAAATAATAATCAGTATACATTTGATTATACTGAAATTTGAATTTGACATTCCATTTTGAAAATAAAACTATTCTGAAAAAAAAATACGTTAAAAATGGTAGCCCCTATGACTAAGGTTTTCGAAGGCGGCGTAGTGATATGAATATTGGATGACAACCTTATAATTATAAGCAACAGTCTTAGCTTATTATCCGTTATCTCGACATGGATTCCACCATGAATAATCATTTAAAACTATGACGTGAATTGGCCCTATAAATAAATGCCGGAGACTTTTAACCCATTATCACCCGTCTTGAAATAACAAGGTATGAATGAACGAACACCACGAAACTGTTATAAAAATTGACACTTATTGCCGGATAACATTATATTATGAGATCTTTATTGGAGTGCTGTGCAGACTTATAATTATGGATTGCTACTCAATTCATTGTGTTTGTAACCACATTAAACGGAAATATAACAGTGGAGAGACTTTAGTTTGGGTTTATGGAACTAGAGGCAGCACTAATACAAATTTTGCTAATCACAATAATTATTTCCTTTGTTAAACCACTGCTGAGTAGAAGCACTTTATGCGCCATAGTAATTCCTGTACTGGAAAAGGGTTCAGTGACAACCCCTTCCCTTGGTGCCATAATCTATTTTCTATTTGCAGTGAGATGTCTGTGACGGACGAAAACATACAGTGATCAAACTGGCTACTATAAATTAATAAGCATGGCGTATGTTTGGTTTGATTAAAGCTAATCCCACTTAACAGTACTGCTGGAAAGAGGGAACATTCTTGTCCCAAATTATGATTGATCAATAGCCCGGTTTACTACCCTCTGAACAGGGCGTCAAATTGGACCAAATATGTTTACATAACGTTACGATTTTATTATGCCCAATTAATCAGTGCATAGCAGAATATTGCAGTAAAACGAATTGCGTGACAAACGAGGCTGTCAACATTGACATAAAATAAACAATACTGTATGGCGACGACATACTTCCTACACCGTTTTAATATCTTAAATCACTGTCCAAAGTTTTAGGAAAGACCCCAGATTAAACGAAGGATTGTCATGTTGCTGTACGTAAGTGATAGATTTGATTGAACGGGAAGAAAGACACATTCCCTCAAAAGTATCAGAAGCCAATCCAGCAATGACCAAAGAGGGATTTCTCGGGCCATTGCTTCGGAAATTTGGACGTGTGCATGTAAATAGTGAACCAAAAAAGTTGATATTAAACACAATAAACGAACATGGCCGTTTTATATCCAAGGGTACCTCTTTACAATTACCAATTAATGATTGCTGTAAATAAAAAAAATAAATATTATATCATTGTCGCGGTTGTTCTTGGAATATAAAGTAGTTACTCACGATCCAATTTGCCGCAGATTTTGTCGAAGGAAAGGCGAATTTTATTAGGGTCAACAAGTTTATATAACAAATGTATCTGTTGTGTATGACGACATGCCACAAACAGTCTTTCCACGCAGGTAGCAGACGATTCAAATTCCCCAGATCTGAAAAACAATCAAGAACAATTGAAAAACATCATAACACCAGAATTGGACATGGAAGTGAATAAAACATGGGTAAGAGTTTCATCCGTCTGGTATGCAGGGTTTAAAGATACATTCCCGCGTACAAACTTGGTGATTTGATAATATATTTTTACGAAAAAAAACAACATAACCAAACTAATTAAAAAATCATAATTTTGCTTAAAATCCTCCTCAAAACATTTTAATTGGCAAGGAACACCCTTGCTATAAAAATCGATTTTGTTTGTGTCACGTGGCTGACCTCTTTCTGTACCTAGTAACGGGTTCTAAGACGGCGGAGAATTCATTGCATACACAAGACAATGTTGTCTTTAATCGCTGACTATTTATTACAGATATCGAAGCCTTATTAAATTCTCAGATTATCCACCGCCCGCGTCTTTTTGCGTGATTTTTATATCAGAAAGTGTTGTACATTCAACTCTTCATCAAGTTTATCAACATGTACATCAAGCCTTAAATCTTTGCGTTCAACCGTTGACGTCACGCGTGTAGTCGTGGAGACACCCCCATTCGTCGGGAAACCCTTACATTTTTGTCCTGTATACGCCCCATGAGCGTTTTCAGTGAATCCAGTATTTTTCTAGAAAGATTGGTTATTTCTACTTTCCATAATAATATACACAAAAATTTTCATACTCTTATTGGAAATAACCACCCGATAAATATTTTTTTTCTGGAAACGTATCTAATTTAAATAAAATGCATTATTTTGATCATGAAACAGGATATTAAAGATAAACAGGATGTATAAAGACAAACACCAAATAGGTATAGTCGATTTCGTGATTTCAAGTATATCAAAAGATATTTTGAAACAGTATTATTAGATTTTTCTAATTCATGTTTTTAATGATTATTAATTATGATAAATTTTTCCTTTCAGGCGTTGTTCAGTTTTTAATTAAAAGTTCTGAATATTTGTTGGATCTGCAATCTGAGTGTTGTTAAGCATACTGTTGTTATTTCTATAATTAAATATTATTAACGTAAAAAGGTAATGGGTGAACAATAATTATATGTGAATGTGTCCAAGTGTAGCGTTGACCTTTTAAAGTCCTTACGGTAGGGGTGGCACAATCCTGGTCACGGATGAAAAGGACGACGTCACCGCATCAAATACAATATCGCCACTATCGTTTAAAGTTCGGACATGGCAGGCATTAAATTATGTATGTAGACGACATGGATTAGTCCGTCTGATGTCGCATGATGTTGCACGAGTGTTGGAATGCTGTCATCTACAAGTATATTTGCTGAGAAACCGTGCATCCTCTAACATCGCTGCGTTCACATTGAATTTATACCCGAATCTTTTGATCGCGATAATGGGTTTTCAAGAAAAGTGAATGAACCGAAGTAGTTGGTTAAGGGATTGGTATCAGAAATTAACTTTAAAAAAGGTGACGTGAACACATATTCATACTGTAGGTAGTCATAACAACCGAGACAACTAAAACGCAGATACTAATTAGTGTTCATGGTTATCAATATTTTGACATGCACAGATCATTGTGTTGCTTTCGTTTCTATCACAGCGATTAAAGATACTCCTTTTTTATTAATTAAACTAACAGACGTGTATGTGCGTAAAATACAAACCGATGAGGCATTGGTATCTTTAAAAATATATGTTGCCAGGCTACGAAACAAACGCCCACAGCAGCTAAATCGTCCGGGCATTCAAGAAGAGTTGAGGCATATTTTTACTTTTTTTGGGTAATGAATCATTTATAAAATACCAAAATTTGATTAGGAGTAACAACTCATAAAGTAATTATCAGAAAATCATTAGAATTTCCAATGTGGGCGTTTAAAAATGACAGTGCATTGTTTTCCGTTTTTGAAAACTATTATAAAAAAACAACATATACCAAGTACGCCAACTTCAACTGAAGCGTTAACGCTAATATAATTATATATAATCATGGACTTCTGCTGTAATTTCTTCCACGTTTTTATAAGACAGTATTGCATTTACATTCAGTGAAGTATAAAATTGGCAAGGGACGTATTGAATGCGCCCGCCTATTTATCACGGAATCTTCTAGAAACGAAACTACGTAACCGTACAACATTAAACCTGGTATTAAGTTGTTAAAAAAAAAATAGGTCACAACCTTTGATACAATTGGAATGTTTTCAACACACCAGATAATGCCCGAGAAAGTTCATCTAGATTTTCCGGCATGGTTTCCCCTTGTCATTGATGCAGGAAGGAGGGCTCGACAAGGACAGTACCAGCTGTCGAGTCGAGGTCCCGTGTACGCACTGGCATGCACGTAAAAGACCCCTTGGCAGTTGGATTTCGATATAAGAGTAGGGCGTAGCGCCGCTGCCCGGGCAAAATTTCCCCCATAGCAAACTGTATGGCGTATGTCCGTCTACATTAGTAAAACAGTATAATAGGACGTTAAACCCCATTTCATTTGATTTCTCAATAGAATGCTATTGAGTTTCAAAACTGTAATCCTGAATATCCGTGTATTGATAATATCTCATATATGGGAAAATATCAACTATGATTATTTTAAATACGTAGGGCCATTCCGGTCAATGATACTGAATATAAATCTCAAAAACTTCGGTGCCTCAAGACTTCGGAACATATTATAAAACAGGGAGACCAATAGATATGCAACGGATCCATTGTATGTAGAGGTGAGCATGATGACGTCCATAAAGGAATAGAAAACGGCGTGGATGTTTTTTAAATGAATCTACATGAACTGGGGTGATATGTGAATGTATTTTTATAGTTAGATGTCGCGTAGCATTGCCGCGACGACAAGGCTGATAAACAACAAGGCCGTGCTAAATCCAGTCGTATTTTGATCCTACCTAAAATGATTACGCCCGAACAGACCTACTAGCATATGGCCTTAGTTGACAATAGTTTATGTTTATTTGAATTTTCTCTTCCATACAGTTTAACGTGGCCCAACATGTTTAATTCTGAACCTCTACACCGAGGAATTGCCATAATCTAAATTACTTTATTTTTTTATTATTTAAATCTATGTTACACTTAATGGAATTTTTTGTTTATCACAGTATCCTTTTAATAATGGAATATACATGTATAATTAAAAGACGTTAATATTTCTAAATAGAAAGCACAGACATACAGCTTTTATATGTAAAGTTAATTGGATACTATGACATCTTAAACCGTTATATCTGAGGGCTGTTAGGTTGTTCCTATGTCGATCAGAAGTCCTCAGGGACATATAGATGATACTTATTTGACTTAATTCCATATAAGTTCTATCACAAATCTACATGAACTTCTTCGACAGTAGGAGAGTGTGTGTAAAATTTAAGATCTGGTTAGATTAGAGTCGGGAAAATCTGTTTAATGGAGTGGCATTTATCTTAAAGATACCCTTAAGGACGGATCTCCGGATACATCTATAATTGACCTACAAGAAAATACCACTGTACAGAACTCCAGCCAGAAATGGACGAACATACAAGTCAAGTGAATGTGGGGTCAGTGGAAAATTAATAAAATAGGTTTTGTTGTGTTCGACTAAACGCAAAAATGCATTTGCCTACTAATCTGTTGACTATTATAGCCTGCTCACATTTAACTTTTTATATGCTTCACAAATTGTCCCAACATCTTGTAATGTTTCAATCTTATTGTTCAAACTGACTTAACCAAATTGACCATCGCTTAGAGTTGTAAACGAATCTTTGTTGTCTGTTTCAACATTTGTAATGTTTAATCTTGACCTTATTGTTCGTGCCCCCTCGAACTAAGGGAATGGCGCGTTCTCGATTAAAACAAATAGTATTTCAGATTTAATATTCAGCGGTCATTACAGTCCTATTCTCAAAGGGATATATCTGTCATCGCTTCCCTGCACCATATTAACGTCAGATCTCGTAGATGTGTTTTAGCCCGCTACATTTCTCTAGTTTTTGCTTCATTGGTTGTAATTTTTGTTTTTAGAGGTTGTCAACGTAAATTATATGAATAGCTTCTTTTAACAAGTCTTAAAATGGAAAGGGAATAACCTTTCTGAATTGAGTAAAAATATAAAATTGACGATTTAATTAATTTGATACGTGTAATTGTTTCCGAAGTGATTATCGGTCTATTTTTGAAATTGCAGAAACTGTCGACAACAATTAATTTTGTGTTGAGCAGATGAAAATAAGTAAAAAGGAAAATTCATTTAACGACTTAAGGGTGTAACTTTGCTTTTATCTAAGTCGGGCGATCAAACCTATTTAAGGCAGTTTAATTATATAGACGTCCCATGAAGCGTATTCTAAAAATGGTCATACCCCTCGCAGTGTTGCGTTTGATAAGTGCTTATCCCCACTACTCACTGCTGTTCTAAATTATGATTGGTCAATAGTCAGATTAACAACAAATAGTTAACTGCTATACAAAGGCGACACCCTTAAAACAGGGCGTCAAATTGGACCAATGTTTACATGACGTCACGTCAGGGCTCACGATTTTTTATGTCAAATTAACCAGTGCATAGCAGAGTATAACAGTAAAATTAATTACGTGACAAACGACATAAAGTTAACAATACTGTATGGAGATGAAAAGACTTTCGTCGTTTTTAATACCTTAAATCACTGTCTAAAGTTTTAGGGAAGACCCCAGATTAAACGAAGGACTATCATGTTGATGTACTCAAGTGATAAATTTGATTGAATCGGAAACATAGACACACTCCCTCAAAAGTTCAAGTATCAGAAGCCAATCAAGCAATGGCCAGAGAGGGATTTCCCGGGCCATTGCTTCAGGAATATGAAAATAAATATGCTTCACGATATACTTACTCACAATGGCGTCGAATGACGTCAACATCTTCACCAGCCTTTACATTGTCAGCATGAAGACCAATTGTTAAATTGTCCAAACAACCAAATACATCAGTAACGGCATTAGTCGGACACGTAGACAAAACAGACTGCATGAATGCAATCAACACCACAATTACTGAAAAGGAAAATATTGACAATTGTTCTTGAACAGCTGCAATAGTATTGTATACTCGAAGCAATCAACACTGCTGTAATCAAGGCATATCTCAAGCTAATATAGCTACATGTGACAGTAGATTTACCAGTTGATGGTTCGTCAATTATAAACGAACAAGCCACCAAATTGCGAATGCAAATAGGGGAGAGGAAAATAGAAAAAATACTACATCAATCGACAGGTTTGTGCCCTATTTGCCTTCCAATATTTTGCTAATTTGACACATAACATGCCATTCAACCCAACAAGGATTGTGTTGACATTTCAAAAGAAAAGAATTTAAGACTAGCGATATATTGATACGTTCGTAAGCGGCAACACTATATACCGGAAAACACCGGAAAACTTCAGGAAAACACCATTTTATACTAAATACCGGGAAACACCCGAATAACACTTAATACCGGAAAACACACTAAATACCGGAAAACATCCTAAATAGGTAACCTGAGACATTATCACTTAAAACTTTGTACCGATAACCAATATCTGTAAATATAATGCATAGTTTGCCTTGTACACAGCCTTATAAAGGATTTTGTGAAAACTAAACAATAACACGTTAGTCATACTTTAATATTATGTACGTGTAAATGAAAGTGTCACAAAATTCGATTGATTCGATTATCGCACAATACCATGCTAGTGGGCTGTAATTCTCGGGCTTCTCTGTTATAGGTCCCAGTAAATTCTATGACTTGGAAGCTTGAAATAAAATGTCGTGCACTTGTGAATCGCTACAGAATTCTCCTTGTGGCAATAGGAACGACCACAATAAGGAACAATGATTGAAAATAGATGTAGAGTAAAGCATAGTTTCAGACGTCAGGGCTTATATATAGTACCCACAGTTGTAGTTCTGAATTTCAGTTAATGTCGATTAATCTCATTTTTTTATTATTTTACATTATCTTTAAATATTAATCTATTCCTGGCCATAATTGAGTTTGTGAGGAATAACTCTCAAAGCCATTGCCACCTAATTCCGAATTACAATATCTCGACAAACATTTTCTTATTTTGCATGATCTTAAAACTTTGAAATAACTCCCTTTAATTGCCTAATTATAATTTAACGCACCTTAATTATAAGCTCACCTATTACATATATTTACAATATGACGGCCATTTGGAGGGAAAATGGAACGATATGCGGATTTTGATTAAATAGTCATCTATGGTACCAGGATATTTTTTCGGGCGTAGATTCCATTTTTGCCGTTTACAACTGTGTAAAATGATCACAATGTTCACATTAACATATTTCTAATATGGCTTTCATGTATGGCGGGAAAATGGGACTATGTGCTTATTTTGATTACGTAGTCGTATCAATATTATTTTTTTTTTTTGGGGGGGGGGGGAATGAAATGGTGGTATGTTCACACATTCAGCATATTTTGGTTTGTGGCAGGACGTTTTCTAAGTTTAAGGTGCTTGCTACGCTGTTATGACCTTTATGTATAAAATATATGGGGAAGCTACCGAGCCTCGACCATGCGCTGCAATCTAGCATCCACAGAGGAAACATCTATGTTTTTGATTGCTTGACTTTTGGTTGTTCTCTGCTTTGAAAGTGAATGGGCACGGGAGTGTGGTGAGATAGTATTCCAGTCTGACTGCTAACCGGGTGATCATGGTGGGAACACTTTCGCACAGTCATAGTTTGGCCATGAGCGTAGTAAGATCTTGTAGTTAGCGCTTGGTTTTGCCTTGCCGCTATGCTCTCTTTGCCTTCATGCCAGGAATAGGCTTTTATTTCCTAGGAAAATCGATATCAGGTCCATGGTCATCTCCGTTGAGGAATTTGCATCGTTGGATAATATACCAAATTGGTACGACACGGTACCGGCTTTCGTGAATGTGCTACAACCGAAAAGCCAACGTACCAGAATTTGACTTTGAAACCAGTAAATACATATGGGAAGTAAATGTTTAGAAAACGATAATAATATGTTTAAAAAACGTTCAACAATCTTGGACAATTTCTAAATTGGTGAACATACAACCAGTTTACGCAGTTGTATATGACAGAAATCGAATCTGCCTCCCCGAAAACATCTATATAGACACCAAATACAACTACTCGAAATCAACCCATATTGGAAATACGCCAAAAATGTGAACATGTGATCATTTGACAAGGCTATAAATATCAGAAATTGATTCTGCGCCCCTGTAAACACATATATTGACACCAAACACTATACTACTACTCAATCAAAATTTGCACATTGTCTTATTTTCGCCAATAATGACCGCCATCTCGGTAATATGCACTTAGTCCATTGCACTTTACATGGAACGACCCGTATGAATTCATAATCTTTAAGTGACATTTAGTGTTCGGTAAACATACAATCACTAGTATTATTCTTAAAGCACGACGTTTCGACAAGTATCCTCTTACCGTTATCAATCACAATGACATTTGGTAAACTTGAGGTCAATATACATGTAGGTATACAAATATTATGAGTTAATTTAACTAACTTCGGAGGGAATAGGAACAGGCGCCATTACTATTTCTTAACATAACGACGAAGGATGTGTGGGTGGGGAAACATGCGTACAAATTGGAGTCTTGGTTTCCTGGGGATTGAAATCTTCATTATCCTATTGTAATATGACATTGCTTTACCATTATGTTTGTAAATTTGAATGCTTACGATGCCCTTAACAATACTGCTACAATGACCGCATGGTGATTTCAAACACGAAAATGAGAATGAATAAAAGCCATCAAAAGATAAAGAATAAATGAAAAAATTATTTATCACCTCGCATAAGTTGTGGTACCGCAAACATCAACAATGCAAATTAAAACATCCTCAAAACTTAGTCCTCGGATAGGCTCGACCTTTTGACAAACCTCCATATTACCGCCTTCCCCTTCCCGTTTTCCAAATACACTGCCCATAAGGATACTAACAAACCACTTCTCTAGGATAGGGTTGCTAAGCTAAAGAACTATTAAGAACAGATAGTAACTTTAACCCATGTCTAGTGAACGTAATATGTACATAATCTTTTTTCTCTCTGCAGGTCGGAAGTCACCAGTCAGAATTGAATTAAAAGTGTCAGTTAAAATCTTATCAAAAGTCATTATGCATGACTGAAACACAACCAAATTAGAATTTAAAACATAATCAAAAGATGTGTGATCTGTGCTATTTTTGATAAAGCGTTTGAGTCTTTTTGTATATAAGACGTTTACGTCAAGAATCTTAATAGCGGAAGGTAATTACTTAATTATATTTATTTAACATAAAATGTTATAAGGTTCTACAATACATGTTGTCTGTTCTGTTCTTTGTGTGCACGTTACATTTAGTATAATCCAGAGTAAGAAAGAAAAATAAGACAATGCTTCTATGGTTGCGTGTGCAACTCGAGGTATTGTCAAGAGCGTAAAAATAATTGGTTTCGATACACTTGGCAATAAAAATTTTTAACGAACACACGTTTCCTTTCCAGACTATATTCTTGACATGCCAATATTCAGGGTACTACATAAAGCCTGTTATATACTGACGAATTTGTGGTGTGGGCTAGAATAAAATCTTGTTTAATTCGTTGGTATTCTATTTAGTGTGCCATCATAACAATCGTGACCATCGAACAATCTGGTGCCAATTACGTCGTTTCATTATATTTTTATGTTGTACTTAAATTAGAAAAAAAGGAAAAGAAATTCATAAGCATATTTTAATTAGATAGAGCCATGTATTCTCTATTAAAATCCTAATCTTTCAACGATGTAATGAGGCTTCCCATTGTTATTTTATTGTAAGTTTTATGAACTCGCATTAACGGAAAAATATAATGTACTCTTATATACATATTGAAAAGAAGTCATATTGGATCTTTATTTTTGCCAGAGAACAATGCCTTTAATAAGATTAATACTAGTTTGCTTGAGGGTGATCATGAGCATAATTCATTTTGATCATGGTATTAAGCTAGCATCTTATAATAGCCGTATTGAATTGACGAAGAATGCGTACACTATCAACAACACTTTAAATCCATCGTCTGAAATATGTTCTTATTAAAACATCAAGCTTGATAACGATACCTGTATGTGTATTGAAACGTAACATGTTAATAAAATTCAGAAGTAGAATATCCATATAAGTGAGTTTATTTTAAGTCAGATCTATAATTATGTCTTATAAGGATTATGAACAAGTAAATCAGTTATTAAATAAACGGAGTAAAATGTACAGGAATGCATAGAAATTTGATGTTCCAGCTGATTTGAGTACAGCATCTGTTTCGAAGCGGTTAATTTTTAACTCTGTAAAAGATGACTTGCATGTACGGTCATGTGCAGTAGTGATCTACGTGTGACCAATCTCGAAACCAGACAAATTTTGGAGAAAGACATTTCTCTGGTGACACTGGGTAGCCATTTTCCCAGAAGGGACGAATCACACGACTGTCACTTGACTCAAGAATCATTTTACAACAAACGGAACGACGATACGATCTCTAGTTTTCGAGAAATCGGCCCAAAAATGATTGACCAATCAGAGGTCAGAATGGGTGGGGCTTAGCTCTGAAGAAATTCGATCAAAATGGATTGTCTATGGCCCCAGACGCCTCCGGTCCCGCGGCTGACTCTGGGAACGAGATTGACGTGTGACGACAGTGTGTTCTTTATAAACTGGCCTTTACATACTATTTTATTTACACTAAGTAAGAAATATTTTTTATCCAGATACATCATAGCGGGTTGAGTTATTTGAGAAAGGGCTGAATTGAAGCACTGTAAGGAAATGTCGGTTATACCAGAATTGTACTTCAATCGATTTTGGTTGATAAAGTCTGTTATTCACTGATGTTTCCAGAGCTTTATAAAGGAAAGTCAAACTGGGCTCTGGTCAATCGTCATTACTGTTTCAAATTTAATGGGACTACACCAGCGTCATGATGGAAAAGTTTATATCATAAATTATGTTGAAACTAAATCGTAATGTTACACAATTGAGATCATTTAGGAAAATGTCACTTAACACCTTACATACATGAAATGGATTAAAACATCCTTATCATATTTTGACTTCCCCTTGGTCGATGCTCGTGTCAAAACAAAGAAAACAAAGATGCCGCCATCATTATGTGATATTATCACCAAATAATACATTCTACAGTAGATATCGCTTGTGTGATAAATTTCATAAGCTACTTTTTGTTTTCAAAGAACAGTTAGACTTTGCAATGGTTGAATTGCTGTCAAATAATTGATGCATCTTAGTACGCCATAATGTTTTCAGGTTCACTTAAAGTGAAATATATAGCAAAGAATTATATTTATTTATTTCTGCATGTAAGAAGGAAGTGGATGATAAATAAAATCGCATACTCATCTTTTTTGATATCAAAAAATATCAACACTCGTCGATAAAGTAAAAAACAATTCGGCAGAAGCTCGTTTTTTATCATTATCAACTTGTCTTGATATTTTTTTATGTCAAAAAAAGACTTCTCTATTTAGCCTACATCACACAATAATCAAATATTGCTCAAATACTATTTATCTTCAACGTTCTCTATAAATAGAGGATATTAAAAAACGAAAACCCTTCGTGACATGTTGTTTTTTAAACTCCGATAATGAACATTTTGAATAAATGTTATCGCAGGTATTTTTTCAGACAAAAAGCTTTTGATGAGCTGCAGAGATGCATGTAAGGTGCTAGATTCATAAAAAAAGGCGACATTAACCATTTCCGATCAGACTTTGATATGTTTGTGATTTTTTCTGTGTTATAAAAATCGGTCCATTTTCGTTTCAATTATATAAGATATATGCCCTGTCCCACAATGAATCATAATCTGATTACGTATACATGAAAACAAAATTATTGATATTAAGTTAATCTATGGTAATTAGCTATGGCTATCCAAAATATAGGTTTGCCAGGCAACGAAAAAACGCCCATCAGGAGATTTACGAGGGAGGCAGCAAGAGCGTCAAATAATATTGCTCAGTCAAAAATGCAATAAACTAAGCTTACTTTAGAGAAATGGATTGCGTAATTTTGTAAAGAATTTCTAAAATGTTGTAAAATATTTGTAAGTCATACAGATTACCCTCTCTGTAACAATTAAGAACTGGGTCGCCATGAATTAAACATCGGACAGTCGTGATCGTGAAAAGTTGGATACGGAGCTGTTCTTACATTTAGTCATTCAGTCAATGACAGGTGCCTTTTTTTTCAAGTAACGATCATAAACAGTAAATATATAATCATTATGTCAAATGACGTCGAGAACATAAAATACTTGAAGATTATAACTGGCAAGTAGTAATTTCCTTTCAATTCTAATTAACAACATGGTTGCTTTAGTTTTTCTGCTTTAAACAGAATGTGGCACTTTTCTAAAAAAAATAATAAAGGGCGTTGAGATGAAATAAAAATATTCGAGAATCCTCGGTGGTTTCCATGACTTTTAGAAGCTTAATATGCAGTCATTACTCGCTGAGATACATCCGAAAGCACTTCCTATCGGCTAGTGCAGAACGGCAGGACGTTGCACCCCATTTCATTTCTTTTGGCAAGTTAACAATTCTAATATAAGAATCCGGGGATACAAAATGGCGGAACGAGAGAGTGGTTGTTCCACTGTATGATATTCGTGATTATAAGCGTTTTGCAGTTGTGTAGGGTACCATAACAAAGTCATGCTACAGAGAAATAGATCCAGCAAGATGCCCATACACTCTTAATATAAATCTTACCGAGAAGGATCAATTTCCTCCCTACATAGACGTTTTTTAGTTATCACATTCTATGCATCTACATTTTATATGTGCTTTAAAGTTGAAAGGGAACTTTGTATGGGGTTGAAGACTAGAGAGAGACATGGGATCTCCCCGAGTCCTCTTTCCAGATTATTATTTGCATTAAAGAACAAGAAATATTGACGTGTTGCTAATTATTACAGATACTGTGGTTCTATCAAGGTCAGTAATTATCCGTTATTTATTCTGAAATGACATCCTCAGTGTTTTATTGTAACAGACTAATGGAAACGTTTCATTTTTAGTTTTACACTAATGAATCAACGCTGACACGTCGCTTCCATTATTTTTTATACCAGACTTTTTACTAAATGAAGTTGTATTAAGGTCAATCCGCTATATATTTAAAAATGGCGCCTCTACTTCCTAATTTCTTAGATGTAAAAGGCTAATAAAAACACACCATGACCCTATATATTAAAAGAATCACGCCTGTCAGCGTCCCATTTTATCACAATTTAAGGGCTAATAAAAAAACATCAGGTCAATCCGCTATATATATCCAAAAAAAATCACGCCTCCCAGCGTCCTATATTATTAGATGTAAAAGGTTTATAAAAACATATCATGAAACTTTGCTTTCTTTTTTTTTGTAACAGATTCTTACTAAATGAAATTATATTACATTATAATATACATTATGCAAGAGTTAAATCTGCAATGCCATCTTGTATGTTCGATTTTCACTGGATTTGAATTTGATCTGCTGCTCAACGATCATTGATGATTACACTGTACATGTAAAAGGGATAATCGAGACTATTTTATTAACGTACTGACTTTAGTCATGATGATCGAGGCAAGGCCTAAAATTCAATCGCACATATCTCGGTTTAGAGTGGAGCAATTTCCCTGAAATTTTAAGCATATTCCCTTTACATTATCTAGTTTTTAACTATTATGATAAAACCACCAGCTCTTTACCATACTGCCCCCCCCCCCTCCAATTTAATGTCAGTCCGTTCATTATTTAAAAAACAAAGATGACGCTTTGGCGTGCACGTGAAAGATCCCTTGGTAGTTTGAATTCGATATCGAATTCGATATAAGAGAAGGCCGTAGTGTATGTTTGGGCAAAATTTCTCTCATAGCACACTGTATGGCGTATGCCCGTCTTCATTGGGCAAGTTCAGAGCAGAACAGTAGGACGTTAAACCCTATTTCATTTTTTACTAAATGAAATCATAGCCCTCAGTCAGTTAAACATAAGTAGCTTAGTTTTCAAAAAGAACCAACGCCTCGTCATTTAGTCTAGGGTTATAGATGGTTCATATATTTGATACTATACTATTCAAAATAAGTAGGGGATATTTGATTTTTATGTGTCATTAAAGTCACCTAATGAAACTGACAAAATGACAAATGACAAAATGAAATGAAGTTCAAATTCATCGATTTATTCCAAGTGATCGTTAGACTAAGTAGGGCACGGACTGACCATTATAAAGGTAAAATGATAACCGGGGTCAAACAGCAAAGTTACCACAGCATCACAACAAAGTCAGTAACGGGTAAATCCTCCTCTGTTTGCCAAACAAGCATTGATCCGACGTGGCATACTCCTAATGAGACGTCTTTTTGGTCATTTTAGTCCAGATTGTCCCATTCCTGTTGCAACGCAGCAGCAAGTTCTTGGACATTGGCAGGACGTTGTTGACGTTGACGTAACCTCTGTCCAAGCATGTCCCAGACATGCTCGATGGGGGAGAGGTCGGGACTCAGTGCTGGCCAAGGTAATGTGGTGATGTTCTGTTGTTGGAGGTAATCTGTAACGATCCTGGTCCTGTGACATCTTGCGTTGTCATCCTGGAAGATGAAACGGCGGCCATGACGTCGTGCGAACGGCACAACATGGACTGCCAAATTGTTGTCCCGGTAGTACTGGCCTGTAACACGCCCTGCAACAACATGTAAAGCCGTTCTTCCAGCAACAGTGATGCCTCCCCACACCATAACAGAACCACCCCAAATCGATCATGTCTGATGACGTTAACGTGTTGGAAGCGCTCGTTTCGACGACGCCACACCCTCCTACGTCTGTCAAAAAAATCAACAGTGAACCTTGACTCATCTGAAAACATCACATGGCTCCAGCGTCGATTATCCCAGTGTTGCCGATCCCTACACAAACGACGTCTTGCCTGAATGTGATGATCTCTCAAACAAGGGATCACGCGAGGACGTCGGGCGCGAAGGTGACCCCTATGCAGTCGATTCCGAATCGTCTGGCCACTCACTCTCACACCAGTGTCTGTTTGAAGACGAGCGCTGATCTGATTTGCTGTGATGGCACGATTTCTCAGGGCCAAGGTACGGATACATCGATCCTGGGCTTGAGTTGTCGCCCTTGGTCGACCTGAGCGTGGTCTGTCCTGTACAGATTGTGCATCACGGTATCTGGACCATAGCCTGCTTATGACAGACAGAAAAACATTCATCGTCCGCGCCCCAACCACCTGTGTTGTGCCGATCTGTAGCATGCAGAGGGCACGCAACCTTTCATTTTGGGTAAGCCGACGCATATCAAAATTTGTTTTCTGGTCACTAAAACAATTAAACTGATGTTTCCACCCTGGACTCCAATGCCACAATGACTGTAACATTCAAAGTCAGAGTCGTGCAAATCTTGGGTTGGACCCCCACGATGATCCCAAGCATCACCTGCATTCCATGCGGTAGCTATTGGTGTGTTTGGGCGTCACATGTAACTGGGAATGTTTCTTCTGTTAGGTTCTATAGTGACTTTTTTCGTAGTCATTTGCATATTTTAGTATAATGCTCCCAAAATCAAATATCCCGTACTTTTTTTAAATAGTATATTAATGTGCCTATAAATAGTTCATATTAGACAAAATAAAATATTATAGATTACAATTACAAAGCGACCAGGGGTGGATCAAATAGGAAGATGGCGCCATATAAAGTGTTTAACGTCTTTTTCTTATGAGGACAAGCGTACTCTAATAGTTAACCGAAAGATAAATATTGTATAACGTATATAGGTCATTTCGGGACTATAACACTTTTGAAGACAATCCGATGTTGCTTAGATCGTTTTTTTCGAGGAGATTAGTGGTGATTGACACCTGCAGCACCTGGGCACCACTCACTTATTTCATTACCTAGAAAGCTGTTATGGTAAATAAAAAAACACCAATCAAGAAGCACTATTCTAAGGGACATTTCCAGGAAGAGTCGGTGGTACTAGCGCTTCTCGTTTAAACTCGCTTTCCTAATATTAAACAAGTGACCATAGAAATCAAATTAACCGCAAGTTAGTCTCAAAATGTCCGAGGTATTGTGTTGACCAAGGTTTAATTTGCATTCCTTTCCTTTCTTTTCTTGTGTGATGTACCGCGCAGTTCCATTTGCTTCCAGGTCTACAGGCATAACGTAATGGTTTCGTACAGCAATATAGATTATCTAACTAAGTACCGCGATAATAAAGTGAAATTTCTGGCTGGCAACCGTAAATATTTCTACCCCAAATCGATGAATCAAATAAATAGTGTTAACGAAGACTGATGAAGGACCACCAGTTCCTTATCCTCCTCATACTTCAAGTTTCATAAACCAGTTCGCAGTTTATGGTCATGACTCTGGTGAATAGCCTAAAATGGACTTACACGAATCATTAATCTTGAAATTCCTAAACACACACATTCACTTTTTATCCGACTTAAAAATCACAAATTTTCGAAACTACCTTAATCGATTTACCTCTAACACAGATGGATAAAAAGGTCATTTTTAGGGTACGCCCCCCCCCCCTCCTCCTCCACTAGATCCACCTAACCAGCGGGTTATATTTTATAAATAAATACCAAAAGAAATATTAGATATATAGTAAAAAAAATACCTGATATGTGTAGAAGTGTCATAAGGAATCGTCCATATGAAGCCAATCTTCGGTGAGTTATGATGTAAAAATGGCCATTCAACGTGTTTTTCTCTGATCAAACTAATTTGAAAAAGAAAAAAAAAACACCACCAGAAATACTTTAGTTATTGTTGTTTGTGTGACAGAAAAACAATCTTTGCAGTCGCCTAAGCAAACTTATATACACTGAATACTGTGTACAGGAGAAGCCAGATAATATCATAAACAATAAAAGAACACACAACTATACACTATGCTATAACAATCCAATGTTTCGCACATATCTTAATAAACGAACAAAATATTGACTGTTAATGGTCGTTAACTATGTCCAACAAAATTAAGCGAAATAACAATTTGTATATTGTAAATTATATGAGAACGGTTAACAAAAGTCACTGGGTAATATGGCATCCATGATTTATAGATGTTTCTTTATCGATGTCAGTGTTTTCGAATGGTTATCAAGCTCCATGATCAAAGTTGCACACAAGTTCACATCTTGTATATCATGTGCTTTGTGATTTCTATGTATGAGCTGAGAACATTAACTCAGCAACTCATACCCTGGCATCGATTAGATCGAGATCGTTAGGTATCTCAACTTACAGTAAATTATAATAAGTGGATTTAGTTATTAATGATATAGTACTCACAAGGAACATTGGAATTTATTTTAGCCGTCCTAAAGCCACAACTCAAAAACATAAAATTCTGAAATATTTAGGTAATAAGCCTGGAATTATCTTTTATGTAACACTAGAGAAGGGTCCTTTTTGGATGACACGCCTGGAATCTTTTTGGGGGAGTAGCACCCCAGGAATATGTTTGGGAAAACATATCAAGAATATCGTTTAGGGTAACACGCCAGGAATGTCCTTTGGGGTGACACGCCGGAAATATTTGTTGGTGTAACATGCCAGGTACATCTTCTGGGAAGTAATATCATTTGCTTGGTGTGTATGTGTGTGTATGGGAGGGGGGGTAAATCCAAGGAATACCTTTTGGGGGTAGCACGTCAGATATATCTCTTTTTGGTAGGGGTGAGGGGGTGGGGGTAACACGCCAGAAATATTTTATTTGGTGGTGCGTGTACTATGTAATCTCTTCACTTAGGTAAAACAAGAAACGTAGGTGACGAAGCTGATAGTTTACGTGAACCAAGATACTCCATTTACCCAACAGCAAAGTATAATACTATAAATCGATAATAAGCCATCAGTAATTGACTCTGCCAACA
The DNA here is from genome assembly GCA_917208275.1 of Patella pellucida. NCBI lineage: Eukaryota > Metazoa > Mollusca > Gastropoda > Patellidae > Patella > Patella pellucida. Next base: position 35,172,832 of record OU795042.1, read on the forward strand.
CTGTTTATTATACACGCCTCATATCAATTTTTGGTTGAGGTTTAAACCATGATGATCCTGTATTTGGTGATGATAATGAAGAGCGATAACCCTAATCATATCAGATGATGCATGAAATGTTTGGCCTACGGCATCAATAGATGATAAACTACCGTCTGTCAATAACAAGCATGCGGAGCATATAAGCCATAAGGAATAATGTACTAACTTTTTAGATTATTATAGATTAGGTATCATAGACAACATCAACATTGTCAAGTAAAACTTGTTAATTAAATTGATAATTATTACTAACTGCAAATTTGACGTCATCAATGAACCGAACATTGAACTTAATTTGGTTAAACATGGATCTGAAGTCTAACAATTCACCTTTCACGGCTAATTTGTTTCTGCGTAATAATATTGTTTTTGTGCAACAGGAATAGATTTTTCAGTGTGATTTCCCTTTAAAAGTTTGAAGTACGGCTGGTCTAATATCGCGTAAAAATGTCATATTATCGGGTTGTCGGCCATCCCCCTCTTAATATATACAGTATGATTATGTACACTGATCCTTCTATTCGTCTAGAAAGTACCTGTGGATTTTGCAGATTTATTTATTACTTTCAGTAGTGCAGTTGGTTGAACGGTCTGGCAAAAAATGTGTCTAGTTGTGTAGATGGGACAAACACAAGCTCCCGTGTACACAGTGGTACACACATAAAAGAACTCTTCACATTTTGAATTCGATATGGAAATGATACTGTCCAGAGAAAACTTTCCTCGTGGCTTATGCATGTCTTTAAAAACCGATTGGTGCAGAAAATTTCTTGACCAACACCAAAATCAGTGTGCATAATTATAAGCCCGTTTACACTTGGTCGCGATAAGCGTACCGTTCTCGGTACGCAACCGGGCCACAATAAATACCCGGCACGCCAAATGTGGAACTCTTCACAGAAAAGTTAATTTCAGTCCCTATACAAATTAACCGGATGGAAGCAATTATGGTGATTGATTAAGTTTATGCAGCAATTTTGACAAAACTGATCACGGTTCCCAGACCGGATAGCGTTTACACTACGACAATTTAACAGTGCAGTACCAGGCAACGTGCCGAAACTACCTCACTTCAGTTGGCCCATTTGGCACGGTACTCAGTACGGCACGTTTATATCTGACCCGTTCACACTACAAAAGAATTAACCGAGACGTGTCTGGTACCGTGCCCGACAAGCTTCAAATTTGTAATGTAAACGGGGTTTATGTGTCTATAATTCATATACCATTACATAATAAAACAACAAAGCTTGCGGAATCCTTACAAAGAAATTGAATTCAAGAAATTATGGCAATCAGAAAAATTGCTTTCTTTTTAAACTTACTTCGGTCGTTGCCTGATCTGCAAAATGGCAGACCCAAACCATGTGTTTCCATCTCACGATATAGTCTTTGGCACGATCAGCACGAGTCTTGCCCACGGCTGCCATATTTGCACTCACAGTGGATATATATTTGTAGAGAGTGGGAGAGAGAAAGAGAGAGAGAGAGAGAGGGGCTGCCATATTTGCACTCACAGTGGATATATATTTGTATAGAGAGAGAGAGAGAGAGAGAGAGAGAGAGAGAGAGAGATTTCACAATAATGTTTAGTCTTGGTCGAACGATATTTAATTTGATATTCGATCTGTACTAGAGCAGGAAGTTGTTAAAACTATTAGTCCGCTATCACTGGCTGTAGCGTTTTGCTCAACATTCTGTTGGTTCCAATATTTTTAGGCACAATGGGGACAACATTTGGCAATCTCCCTGTCATAAACTTGTAGGGTTAATATGGTTTAGATTTTTTGCTACGGGGATTTGAAGTTGACTTGGGTGAAAATCTCACTTCCGATATATTTCACTGCTCCGCAGAAAGACATTTAACTCCCCCATCCCTCCGCTGTAATATCACCAGTATTACCCAAAACTGCTATAAAATTTCAAATTTGATCCCTTTTCTCCTATTCTAGACCTTAAAGTAAACCCAAAAATGCAGGAAGAGGGGAGAAAAAAATTAAGGGAAAAATATCATGAAAACTAGGCAAGTAATTACTAGTCTTAGTCCATGAGCCACAACACGGGTGGCCACTGGCCAATCATACTCCTCGCAGTGTTCCGTTTGATTAGAACTAATCCCACTACTCACTGCTGCAAAGAAGGAAAATTCTTATGCTAAATAATTATGATCGGTCAATAGTCCGTTTAACCCTTAGAACCCGAAATCAGGGGCGGACTGGCCCCACTTCCAAAAAACCCCAAATCAAGATGAAAAAATATTTTAATGTAAAAGTGAACATAAAAGGTTTAAAAGAATAAAAATGGGGGGGGATGCACCCCCTATGATTTCTGTGACAAGGCTTTGGGGCCCCAGTTGCCTCAACTTGGGGGCCCCCATCCCCATGTCAGCTAGCTTTGTTCCTACAATTTCCCTCTACATGTACTTGAGCCCCATATTTGACGTAAGTTGGGCCCCACTCTACATGCCAGTAGTCTACACGTGGCCAAGGGGCCCCCTTTTCCTCAAGAGGGGCCCAATTTTGGCTTAAAAACTCAAAAATACATCAAAATTCTGTAAAAATAGTAATTTATTTTTGTCAAAATTGGGGGCCCATAGTCGAGAGAGAATTGCCGGTATATTCCTTACGCACGCGTAACATGAAATTAATATAATGATTAGTAATACAGTGAGTTTGATCTGTTACAGTCGTAACGCGTTATTATAACGGCTCACATATACATATTATACTGTTACTGATGACATATTTAGTGTGGGTGGGACCTCGTGATATTTGCCCTCGGGCACTTTCAGAGCAGCACCATTCAGCTGAAATAGCATTTTCCCGCTTCTGGCATCTGTCATGGAATTCAGTTGCAGTAGTATTCAGTCTTATGTTATGTAATACTTGTAAGTTTAAACTACGAATTTAGTAATTTGTACGTTTACCAGTTTAATATAAATAGTCTTTTATCCATAATTCATCATAAGTTGATATATATGTCGAAGTCTTGTTTATTATCACTTATTATTAATTTATTAAGTAATTTTATTTTTTAAGTATATGTTTTTGAAATTCGGCAGATTTACTTTTTCCAAAATTGATACTATCCCAGAGAAATTCCTCGCCAAAATGGAGTTTTACTTTTTCCAAAATAGATCCCCATATGCTTGGAAAACGGGTTTCCGGCTGGCGAATTTCAAAAAAATTATGGGGGGAGACCCCCCCCCCCGAACCCCCTCAAAAAAATCGCGCCTTCGGCGCTCGGGCCGTCAGGCTTAGCCCTCCGCGGTTGTTCGTGGTGCTGGACTCTAAAGGGCCCCTTCAGTTACCCTGCCCAGTCCGCCCCTGCCCGAAATGCCATAAAACCGGCTTGACGTTGTATCACATACCCGAAATGTCGGTTTTGAGGCTTGTGAAATACCAAGCTCCAATTACGTTAATGTCATAATTTATATGACGTCCTGTAAATCCAGGGAGGGACGTGCAACACCCCATTACTGTATAGTCAGGGTTCAAAGGGTTAAGTACCAATCTCTAACTACTCCAATAACAGGGCGTCGAATTGGACATAGTATGTTTACATAGCGTTACGTCATGGCTCACGATATTGCAGTAAAACTAATTGCGTGACAAACAAGGCTATCAACATTGACATAAAGTAAACGATACTGTGTGGAGACGAGCAGACTTTCATCGTTTTTAATAGCTTTAAACGACTGTAACTTAAAATCCTCCAAAATCTTCTACATCGAAAACACAAATTATTGGTCAATTTAAATCAACATTGATAATGTAAACTTTCTGGGAAAAGATGAACTTCTGATATCCGATATTTAAAATAAAACCATGTACCATAAAGCGCTTCGGTCCCAGTTGTATTGAGAGACTCGAGGGACGAGGTTAGACACATTGCACTAAATCAAACGGAGTTATGTAGACTGGAATAACTAGACGCTATAAATTTGGACTTGATTGAGATTGCTGGCTTATTTCGTCCAACATAACTGATTTGAAATTGGAGTAAAAACGGAAATCATTGAATGTGAATCAGTTTATATACATTCATATTACAGCATTAATTGCGTTGCGACCCACTTTTGTGAATTTCTAGGTTCCAAATGTTAGCGATTTAGCTCCTTTAATCACTGTCTATAGTTTTAGAGAAGACCCCAGATTAAACGAATGACTGTCATGTTGCTGTACTCAAGGGATAGATTTGATGGAACGGGAAGGACACCTCCCTCAAAAGTTCAAGTATTAAAAGCCAATCCAGCAATGGCCGGAGAGGGATTTCTCGAGCCATTGCTTCATGAATATTGTGGTCACTGTGCCTGTTGGAAGAATGAGATTGGGGTGTAACATTCAAATGTATTATGACGTATCTAATTTTCAAATGACGCGAATTGTTGATCCGATTGCGTCTGACAGGAATGGTATTATAAATAAATTATCTAAATAAGAGAAGAAAGTACATGTACTATTAATAAAAGGTTTGTGGACAACGGGAGGAGAGTCAGTGAGTTATATACCAACAATAACTCTTGCAATTAACTTTTATAATTTTGGGCGCTTTTCGAATTTTCTATGTACATTTGTAATTCACAAAAATTGAAGAACCTTCCGTATTTTATTCTATAAACACTTTTGATCCGTTGCATGTCCAGATAAAAATGTCCTGTGGATGACGACATTGCGTGGTATAATGAAAGGGACAAAACCTAGTCAGGGGTATTATTCTAGTATTCTCATTTTTGACCTTTCCTTCTATTTTTCTGCATTTGTTTCAACTTCCCACTGAAATTCTCATTATTATTCTCGGCTAAATAAATTGTGATACATTGTTTGGCGACATCTTTTTATTTAGTGATACACTTTCCTAATTTTAAATGTGTTAGAAATTATTACGTATGTTTTTAAACGAAAAACTTGTAAACCCACCACTAGATTTTTTAACGAATTTCTACTACAAAGAGGCGCTTCGGTTTTAAAACTGACAAAAACATGTATCCAATTTTCAACATTTCTAGCAACACAGTCGTTCCGAAAAAAAAACCAAACATCTTTTGTTCGATGACTTTGTCCCACAAAATCAGAGCTGTACACTAGATCTGCGGGGGTCTTACTTTGATGCAAAGTATTGATAACATTTTACAGAGCGATATCTCCAGGATTCAAAACTCCCACACAATAGGTCATTTTGGTTTTCCTTATTTTGTCTTTAAGTCACTGTCTTGAATTGGATTAGATCGCATGTCTATACCAATTTTGCACTTTTTGTTTTAATCCAGATTACATGCCTACAGCCATTAAGGAGTACATAATTAAATTAATTGCACGCCGTTGACTGTTTACTTTCCTGCCAGATTGTTGAATGGAAACGACAAAGAAATATTCTATGATTAAGGTCTCGATGATAGAAGGCGTGTAAACTTTGACTTTGGTAGCTAAAGTTGGTTTCATTTGGATTATTGGTTCCACAAATTTGGCAGCTAAAGACTTTGAGAACCGACAAATTTGTGAAAACAAAATGTTTCTTATCCACAGGAATGCCGGTAAAATGGACCTGTTAAAACAAACTGTCTCTTTTCTTATTTTGAACTATTCATTTTGGTAATTCACCGTTATCCCTTTATTTCAAACATTCAAACCTCATGCGTGCCTGTGGAAAGGCATAAATACCCAACTTTAAGTATTTCTAAATAATTCCCAAAACCCGTTTTATTCAAAAACACTTGCTCCAAATGGTCTTAGCTTATACTTGAATTTGCTTAATTCCATATTATAACTGTTACTATATCGGAATCAAAGAGTGGGTGCAAAATCAACAGACCAAGTGCAGTTTATGGTTCAATGATTTTAACTGTGTGATATGCAACTTTAAGAAGAACATTCTAGATTGGCAATAAAAGAGCACCCGTTCCAATATTATTGCCGTTTGTAACACTTATTCTGTTGTGAGTATGTTGTTCTGTGAAATAGAAAAAAAATAGTCGGTCTCTATACAAATTAAATGTTATGTCAACTCTTGCAAAACAGGCGGAATTTTATGGAAGCCTATAACTACCATTCATAATTTATACTTTTCGCCCCTTCAAAAAACGAAAGTCGAAAATAAGAAATTAGGAAAAAAATGTAAGGCGCCAAGACGGTATACAAGCCAAAATCAACTCGAGAATAGGAAATTAAGAAATATTTTCTTATTTTCGAGTTACATTTTTGCTTGTATACCGTCTTGGCGACTTTCGACTTAGCTATATTTTTGTATTTATTGTGAGAAAGCGAAAGTCGAAAATAGGAAATTTGGAAAAAAAACCGAGTTATTTCTTAATTTCCTATTTTCTACTTTTCGACTTTCGTCTCGGAAGTTCTTGTAGTCTCTTATTTTCGACTTTCGTGTTTCGAAGGGGCGATAAGTAGAAATTATGAATGGTAGTTATAGGCTTCCATAGAATTGACAGCGGCAGATCTCAGGATTCTGTCCCATTGACTCACATTGTTGGCAGGCCCGGATCCAGGATTTTTTCCAGGGGGGGGGGCATACCTTGTAATAAATGGTAATCATTAGACTGTCGCATGTATTAGTGGTTTGTTGTAGTCCCAAGAGCCTTGGTCGCAATGCCTGGGCAGAGACAAGGCGAAAATCAGTTTATATCATCAATTAAAGAGCGAATACACCAGTCTCGGTGGGGATGGGTGGGGGACACCCCCCCCCCCCCTGGATCCGCGCCTGGTTGGTCCTTTCGTATACAAGAATTTCTCCCAGCAATGACCTCAAATGCCAGGATATTGACTTATTTTTTTTCAAATTTTCTCAGGTTACTCAATGTTGTAGGCACAAACAATATATGACACAAACTTTATGTCAACTTAAATAAAATTGCTTTCCGGCGAAACAACGATTGCCGAACAGACCATCTAATTACACAATACTATCTATGTTCTACCGTACTTAATGTTGCCAGTATTTTGTTGACATTCGTTGTAGGGTGAGATGGTGCCCTAGATTCGCCCCCCCCCCCCGCTCCTATTCCCAGTTTCTAGATCCGCTATTGCACATGACCATTATAAAACCGACACCTGTGGTGCTCGGCTCTTGACTGTGGCACTCGTACTGGGGGTATGTGCATCAGCCGGTCGCATTTATTATCTTTTATGGTATCCCATTTAGTCTTCTAAATGTATATAAATATTAACAATTAAACTCAAATTCCTATAGTAATGTCTATACTTTATATTTACTCGCCTTGTTTGTTTCTCCATAGAACACCGAGCTATTTGCTCCATCAATAATTCTAAAACTCTATTAATAATTCTAAAACTCACATAACTTCATGCAAATTCTTTATGCAAATTATGAATTTCCATTGTTTAAAACACAAACCGCAATCAGCTTAGAGCAACATGGTGGGGTTGGGGTTCATTGACGGACAATGTATATGTATTGTTTTTTTTATGGTCGACAATAATTTATTACAAGAGTTATTAACAACCTGATCGAATTTTACAAAAAGGAAATTACATAATTGCGGTTTAAAGGACCAAAGTCCGTAACTCAAAATCCTCCAAAATCTTCGACATCGAAATAACAAATTATTGGTAAATTTAAATCAACATTGATGGTGTAAACTTACCGGGAAAAGATGAGCTTCTGATATCAGATATTTAAGATAAAATATTTTTTTTTAACATTGGTACACGAATCGTGGACCATAATGCGCTCCAGCCCCAGGTGTATTGAGAGACTCAAGGGACGAGGCTGGTGGACACATTGCATCAAACCAAACGGAGTTATGTAGACAGGAATAACTAGACACTAGAAATGTGCACTAGATTGAAATTGCTAGCTTATTTCGCCGAACATAACTTATTTGAAATTGGAGTAAACACGGAAACCGAATCTATGTTATTGTCTTTAGGGTTTCTTTTTGCGACTTCTACTAGTATTTCATTCCTGTTGCACTGTAAAGTTGAGTTGTTGGTACACTCTGAACGGTGCATTGCAAAATTGAAAATTCCGCTGAAGATTCTTTATATGTACGACTTGTCGTGAACGTGTAAAAGAAAGATAAAATTCAATAATTGTCCTGGAAAAATTACAACCACGGCCAACTGCATTGCGTATGACTGACTTTAATAGACGGGTCAGAGCAGAGCAGTGCGATGTTAATACTTGTATTCGTTCTTTCACTTATTAACTTGATTTGATAAAATGTTATTTATTGCTTGCATTGAACTCGTTCTGGGTGTGTTGTCCGTGGTTAAATTCCCTGTTGACAACCTCTTTGAACGCATACTTTGCTGTCCGTAAATGTAAATATGTATTCTAAATTTCGTCACATTTAAATATCTTTATTATAAGCGACCCTTTTCCGAAAACCCATGTTAGTGATAACTCCTTGAAAACCTAAATTCAATCAGGCGTTGTGCAAAATGGGAGCGTGGGTCCAAGCCTGTAGCATCTACCCCGTAAAATTAAAATAAAACTCTAGTCGAAAAGCGCGTTTGCTGTACATGAACAATTTTATTTGACTCCCTTTTAATTACATTCACCTTGAAAGTTTCTGTCATTTTCCCCCTTCAGCTCAGATTTATCCTCAGTTCATCGTTATATACTTGATATAGTCCAAGTTGAAATTAAGGAGAAAGAAATTCTACAATCTCTAGAAATATGATTTGGATATTAAATAAAAGTTTATGAGATAAAACGTCGCTTTAACGCTAATCAATATTGTCTATGTTTTACTTTAGTAATAAAGTTTCTGTTGGTCTAGTTTCCATGGCGCCCTTTAAAAAAATCATTTCACCTTTTCATCAGTCAATGAAGATAAAAATTCTGGTTTCAATGGTAATATAATGAACATCTCCCGTTATGTACATATAATTGAATAAGTTGGCACGGCTGTCGAGATTAGCCCGTTTTCAATTCAAATTCTGGAGGAAATTCCTTTCCGAAAACAGAAAGAATACGTCCTCGACATTGAACGAATGAGACCAGTGCAATGAAACTGTATAACACAAGTCGCCTCCCTTTATCAATGCCAACAAACACATTAAATTCGTTTAACTAAAAGGCTAGACGATTTTGTTCCGAGGCGTTGGTCTACTGTATCGGAACCAAGTTGCCGACAGTATACAAAGGTTGTCACATATTTAGAGGGTCAACAAAGTTTTGAACATGATCTGCTTCTTCACGAACATAAGCACCGTGGTATAACTTTCAAACCATTTTAGACGATATATTTAGCCTCTAGAGCATGCCCAGTACTTTTCAAATTGATCAAGGGTCACACACTCACAACTCAAACAGTAACTATCGAAATACAATAGGATTCGGTGTCGTTTTCACATAGAGAATGTGTATAAATGTATGTTTAACCCTTGCGCCTGAAAAAAACGACAACGAATTGTGGACGAACTACCGCGAAGACGACGACTTTTCAACGTCGGTATATAAAAATAGGCTGGCGGTTGCCAGGCAGGATACGCCCACATTTTTGAGAAATGGATAGAGAACAAGCAAAACAGAAAGTGATTTTCCCTACAATCATCAAAGGCCATACTTTATTAAGTTTCAATTTGATATGCGCAAATATCAAAAGGAACCAAGATCTTTGGGTTAAAAACATAAATTCCAGAATTCACCACGGCGTCCACGAGATCTTTTGACGTGATCAAGGGCCATAACTCTGACATTAATTATCGGAAATCGCTGAAAATCAATAGTTTTTTACGTCTCATGACCTTAAACACTGTGTATAAAGTCAATCGGATATTAACTTTAGCCTCTAGAGCGCCCAGAAGATTTTTTTTAAATGATCAAGCGCCATTACTCTGATAGTAATTATCGGAATTCGCTGAAATGCAATAGACTTCTTTGTCTCATGACCTTAAACACTGTGTGTACAGTACATTTGAATTCAATCGGATATTAACTTTGTCCTATAGAGCATCCACAAGATTTTTTGAAATGATCAAAGGCCATAACTCTAACAGTATTTATCGGAAATCGCTAAAAAAAAATCAACAGGCTTCTTCGTTTCATGACCTTAAACATTCTATAAATTATGTAAAGTCAATTGGATATTAACTTTAGCCTCTAGAGCGACCACGAGCAATTGTGGACGCCGGACGGACGGACCGACGACAATATACGACCATATTTCAATGTGGGCGTATTAAAAGGTGATTTTTCGGACAATCAGGGGCCATAATTCAGGAAGTTATGTTCCGATGGGCGGAAATATCGAAACGACAAGAACTTTGGGTTATAAACATGAATTTCAAAATCGAATTAAAATTGTAACCTCCACTACAGGGTCCACAACCTTAATATACAATTTATGTACACTATTCGCATACAAACGCTGGCGATTTTTTTTGGCAATTTTGGTCCCATTTTCCCGAAATTTGAACTCAACCTTCCTTAGGGTGTAACGGTGATATAATAAAACGATTTTTTCTTAAATCGGGTAATAATTGTGACCTTCAGAGAGACCACAAGCTAAAAAGGGCGGCTTTTCGGACAATCAGGGGCCATAATTCAGGAAGTTACATTCTGATGGGCGCAAAATATCGTATGGAACATGCTTTCAAGTTTCATAAAAATCGGTTCAAAATTGTGACCTCTATACAGTTTTCACATGCTTAAAACGTGATTTTTCGTACAATCAGGGACCATTATCCATGAAGTTACGGTCCGATATATGCCAATATCGAAAGGAATCGAGATCTTATGGTAATAAACCCACATTTAAATTTTTATTGAAATGTTCACAAACAATTGTGGTCGGACGGACAGGGGAGACGACAATACACGTCCACATGAAAATGTTGGCGTATAAAAATGCATAGTCCATTTTCTTGGCATAACCCTAGGCAAGAGATTTATCTTCCATTCATACTGCATTATACAGTTTAGGTGTTGGCACAATCTGAAGATTCGTAATGTTGGGCTGTTATTTAAGTATAGACTGATATTACATTTGTATGATTAAAATGTAAAGTGACGTACTTTGCTGGCAAAAGTTCATCTGTTCAATAGCCCAATGATTGTCGAAAAACAAATAAATCTTTAACTTAAGCTGAACACCCCTGCTTTACCTGAAAATCCAGGACAATATTTTGATTTAATTATCACACCTTTATTGTAGTCGTTAAACCATAACTTCAAATTTACATTTACAAACCATAAGTTTAAAAATATATTTATGATTATACTTTTCATTGAAAAATTATATATAAAAACAGGGTATCTTAAATAGATTATATATATGGTAAATATTTTATTTGCTTAAACAAATACAAATATACCCATTTCAGGATCATTAGTTGTCACTTGAAGGACTTTTTCTATTTGTTTTCTATTTTGCATAATTATACACTAAATATAAATATATATCTGTTCTATTTAGAATATAAACAATGTATACTTAAATGTGTTTCTATTCAAATATCAACACAATAAAAAAAACAGTTGTTGGAGGGGGCAGGAACCCAAACCAAAGAGGTTGTTTCACATAAAAATAAGGACAACCCCACCCCAGGTAAAGTATGATGTATTGTCATGTTATATAAAAGTGGGATGAAATGGGACTGATCAAAAGTTTTGGGTATGATCAAATAGTACAATATATATATAAAAATAAAAGATACAGGGAGAGTTACACTATAGCTGATGGATTTAAATATGGTAGACGTTTTACAATAAAAGTTTTCAAAAATACACATTCAGGCAATGTTAACAAATGTGTATTTCAGGTTTAGACTTTAGGTAATGTCTTGATAATCAAAATAATTCCACTTATTTCAATACAAATAGAATTAGTCAAAACAATTAGATCACAGACTTGAAACAAAATAGAGTGTCATACTCAATGAACAAGGATGCAACTTTAAAAATCATGTAGTTCGTAGTGTTTAAAGATAGAATTAAGTTCTAAATAAGCGAGAGAGAGAGAGATGTGGTTTAACATGCACTTAACACAAAAAAGGGTCATTTTGGGACTAACACATGGTTCAATATTATTTCAATAAACCCACGAGGTTGGACAGACGACCCTTCTCCTTGTCATGTACAACGGAAAAATACAATAAAATCCTTCACCATCACAAAAGCAATCAATTAAACCACTTCTTTTTGGCACAGATAATCAGGCTAGAAACACCCATAATATTTTTAAAATAGTTCATAAATACTTTGATGTCATCAGACGCTTTATTGTCTGATTTTATTCATAGAACAATTTTTATTCATGTTATCAAACATTTCCTCTTTTTTTCATTTGTTATACACAGTGTGTATATAACACATTTAATTTATAAGATTTTCACAATTATTTTATAGAATGTACATAGCAGATCTGTTTATTATAAATATATTTTATATTCCTTGTATGAGAAGAGAGGGGTAATATTGGCTATGCCTGTTCCCTTTTCATAAATTTGAAATACATGTAAAATATTGTTTACACAAAACAGGGAATCTAAACCACCCCAGTTTACTCAATGACAGACCTTCTGATACAGTGCACACATGCTAACCATTCAGCCATCCAACCCCCCAGTTCTACATAAACAATTCAGTTTATGTGATGTGGATGATATTGACTGAATGTTTTATCTTGATATGTTGTAAACAAATTAAAGAACTAAAACATAAAAAAATAATGAAATTAAATTAAAAGACAAATGAATGACATAAGTTGAAATGAATAAAAAAAAAAAAAATATCCCCCACTTTATACTAAGATGCATTGAAAATACAGCACTGTTATAAATCTCAAACATTGTTCAGATCAATTTTGTCAACAGCAAGAATTGATTTGAAAGAATGGGTATGGTGTAGACATGTGGTACAAAATATGGCTTTTAAAACACTGGTATCAGTACTTCTCCTACATCTGAACACACAATTGCATTACCTGGAAACACCTGGCTCAGCAAGATTGTACACTGCCCCCTTCCCACACTGCTGTAACTCTGAGGGGTCTATATGGTTTCATCTGTGCCGATTACGCTTTATCTGACTGCTTCTTGGACAGCCTTACGCTGGACCAATTCAGAACCTATGCTTCAACTAAGTGTTGGTTGTAGTTTCTGCCTACTAACCATTTTAGCTTCAATTTGTCTTGCCAGTACTTCCAATCAAATCAATCCTGCGTTTTCATTGCGACTCGGTATATTTTTTTTAAAACACACAAGATTTAAAATCTTAATAACACAAATAAATCAGAAAACATTGATAAAAAATAAACCCTCTAAAAATTTTACTTGATTGTATAATTCTTAAAACATAAAACAACAAGCCAGAATAAATATTATAAATAAGTCACTAAACAATTATAGGCCTACCTACTAGATTACAAATAGTCTGGTCCAAAAAGTATTCAAATCTATGATTTCTTACTATAGTTACGACGAATTAAAGTTCCTACTTGGTTTCTACCGATCTCAGAACAACATCTTCATATGTCTTATACAAATATAGAAATAATAATTCTCCTATCTTTTATGAAGTTATTTAATAACAATAATCATTCCAATAAAACAGTACATATTTATGATTTTTATATAATATATATATATGACTATAATAAAATGATTAAAGCACAGTATTCAATATGTTTTTGTTTCATACTTTTTTAATTAAATCATTGCATACCTTTTATTAAAATAACATTATCTCACAGTATTTGATACTTTTTAATATCTACAGTTTTTAATACATAAATTTGTATCACAATGTCTTGCATAGCATTTATTTGTATATTGACCTATAATGATTAATGTTATAATTCAGTTTTAACATTTTGATATTTATTTCGTCTAGCCTGTTGAAACTGTGGATGGTTAATTACGTGTTCTGCTGCTATATTAATTAATCTCATGAATTCTTCTACATTGAATTCATAGTTTGTAAACTTGGCGTGTGCTCCTAAAGTTGGATGATGTCCCTAATAAAAATATAAATAAAAAATTAATTACATATATAATATTTGATATCAGGCCCATTATGAGGTGGGAAAACTCATACACCATTCTATGAATTAAAAAAAATTCTGACTTGAAGATCAATTTTAAGTCGAGGAAAAAAACTCCAACATGTACGATGAAATAAAATTCACTGCCCAAATTTCTCCCCACAAACAGTTAATAAAATACCAGAAACATATGGTGCTCTGGCTGTAATTTCATAACTTTATACAACAACACAAATGCTCTGCAACACATCTGTAAATTATAAATACTTATTGGTTAAGAGAACTAACATAGTAACAACAGTTATTTAATGCTAATATTTTACCTCATCTTCTGGTTGTACTTTATCTTCTTTCTCCCATGTCATATATTTAATACCTCGTAATCTCGCCAAATCATGATAACAATTCTTATCATCACAATTATGTCTGGAAAATATACAAAACGCACTTAATTATCAATTAACATTATGTATTATCATTAAACATGATGTAATAACGATGATAAATGTAAAATTATCAATTAACATTACAAATAACAATGAAGAATATAATTAACAATTAATACCAATGAATAATGTAATTATTATTAACAGTATGCTGATTTCAACTTACATATTCTAAGATGTGAGCTACGAATTCGTAACTCAAATATGAATTAAAGGATTATGGCCCCCCCCACCCCCCAATTTTTTTTTTTAGGTAACTTACAATTCAAATAATACTGCCCAATCAGGTTGAAATAACACATGTGTTAAACCTGCACCATGCATACCAATAAATATATCAGAATTATGGGATATCTAAAATAAACAGAAAAGGTGACATCATAACTAACATAGAATTAAATCTGGAGCTCAATAAGTTGACGTTTACTGTCACTGAAAAGAAGCTATCAATTAGGTGTGAAGCAGTTGATTTAACTAAAACATACTTTTATTTCAATAAGAAAACATTATAGCCTAAAATTGCAAACAATGCATGAAATAAATCAGGCATGGTAAAATATAACCACTAGTATGATTGTACATTTTTAGATCAAATGATACAGATACCCAGATTATATCATTATGGAAATATACAGTTTAGGGGAGATAGATAGAGAGAGAGAGAGAGAGAGAAATGGGGTTTTAACACCCACTCGACACAAACTAGGTCATTTCAGGAATAACATTGGTTTAATTTTCTTTCAATAATTCGCTTGCGCGTAGGGGTCTTTAGCAGTTCGAGGAAACCGGAGGACCCAGAGAAAACCCTTGAGGTTGGACAGACGACCCTACTCTTTGTCGTGTACAATTGGTGATTCGAAACCACGCCAGTATAACTCAATGACAAGCTAACCATTCGGCCACCCCCCCCACCCATACAGTTTAGGACAAAACAATGTATTTCTTGGTATTTTATGGATAAAGACATGTATTCTCTAATCTTCTGGCTAACTAAAAATATTATTTTCAGAAAGCTGATCACTTACTTCTATTTGTTTCGGGAACGGAATATTTCTGATGGATTTAAAAAAAGAAAGAAGAGTTGAATTAGCTGCTTGCCTTAATTAATCAGCCAATCTAATTAAAATACAGATCTATATTTCCTTTTATTTTTTTATACTTTCGATGGCCTACACTTCTTGAAGATCTGACCAGTTGTACTGGGAGGTTGATTCAGGGGGTCATACAAGCAGCTTTTGACCCAATCACGTCAGACATTGATTAGTCAATCAGTGCTGAAGTTTCTAGTGGTTTACCCAACCTTCCATGCAGAGCTTTCCATAAAAGACCTTTTCATTGGCTTATTCCTCACATCAACTAGAATGCCCGTTATGCAACAACTCTTTCAGATCCTAGAGTTGTGAAGTCTAATTAAACAGAATTTTGAAATATAAAAAACGAAAGGAAATAGGATTTGTGTGCTTAATCAGCATATTAGTTAGTGATTTGACCCACACAGAAAAACGTTGGCTCTAATAAACCTTACTGCAGTGAATGTTAACTCTCAAATTATAATTGTGTCCGGTTGTCGTGTAAGATTGCTGACTCTATTCATTTCAATTTAAATCAGTTATTAAATGGTTGTTGAATGCAACAGGATTGTTTATTTAATGATGATAAATTGGGAAAAACTAAGACACATCTTTTTATATATATAAATAACGTGGCATAATTATCAATAATATATTCGGAAATATTTATTATGGTTGGACCATATGGGCACCCTCTCATTGATTTTTCATACTAAATCAACACAATTTCAGCAAAGTAATTATTCCTCTAATCTACATACGGAAAATACTTAGAATGTTTATTTAAAAAATTATCCAAAAGTAAAATAGCTTTTTAAGCGGAAGTAGAACTGACGTGTATTATAATGCAGCAGTTCCCCATTTCATCTCAATCATGAAAATCTTAAACCAAATTTCCTTCAAAACTAATAACAGAGAAAAACGTACCTATCATATATTACAACCTGTACATCATAATGTCCCACCATCTTCATGGCTGATACTAACTAGAAAACAAATATTTAACAACAACCAGTTTTCTTCATGAAATAAACAGAGAGAAATAGAGTTTAATGGCAAGTCAACAGGTCA
Organism: Patella pellucida; assembly: GCA_917208275.1. Classification (NCBI taxonomy): domain Eukaryota; kingdom Metazoa; phylum Mollusca; class Gastropoda; family Patellidae; genus Patella; species Patella pellucida. The sequence goes on from OU795042.1 coordinate 35,189,421, forward strand.
TTTTGGGGTTAACACATGGTTCAATTTTATTCCAATAATGTACTGGCATGTAGTGTTCTTTAGCTGTAGTCGGAAACCAGAGGATATTAAGAAACCCAACAAGGTTAGACAGTCTACCCAGAGGCGTAGCTGTGAAATATATATTATATAAAGTGTTGATAATCTGTGACAGAGTGTGGGAGGGTCACACTCCCAATGGGGAAGTTTGGGGGCTAGCCCCATAAAAGTTTCAGTCTTCTGTCAACACTGTTTTAGCATATTTTACAGGGATACCAATATATTGGGATATGTACAGGTTTCATACAGATAGAATCTTAACTAATCCTAATAATTGTTGTAAATAAGATAGTAAGCTGGCACTGCCAGGCAGGATACGCCCACATTTTCGAGAGATGGTTAGAGAACAAGCAAAACCGAAAGTGATTTTTCCTACAATCAAAGGCTATAATTCATTAAATTACAATTTGATATGCGCAAATATCGAAAAGAATCAAGATCTTTAGGTTATAAACATGCATTTCAAAATTATGACCTATACTGGGTCCACAACCTTGATATACCATATTTTAACACTATTGAGTACAAACGGCGGCCATTTTGTCTGGCAATTATGGTCCAATTTCCCTGAACTACAAACTCAACCTTCGGTATGGTGTAACGGTGATAGAGTCAAGCTTTTTTTCAATCGGATAATAATCATAACCTCCAGAGGGACCATAGGCGATTTTTCGGGCAATCAGGGGCCATAATTCAGAAAGCTACGATATGATATGCGCAAATAACGAAAGGGACCAAGATCTTTGGGTTATAACCATGCATTTTAAGTTTATCAAAATTGAATCAAAATTGTGACTTATACGGAGTCCACAACCTTGATATACCTTTTTATAACAGTATTCGCGTACATGCGGCGGACATTTTGTATGGCAATTTTGTTCCAAATTTTTCCGAAATTCAAACTCAACCATCCTTTGGGTGTAACGGTGATATAATCAAACGATTTTTTAAATCGGATAATAATTGTGACCTCCAGAGGGACCACAAGCTAAACAAAGACGATTTTGCGTATAATCAGGGGCCATAATTCAGGAAGTTACAATCCGATATGCCCAAATATCGAAAGGAACCAAGTTCTTTGGGTTATAACCATGCATTTCAAGTTTCATCAAAATCGAATTAAAATTGTGACCTCTACAGGGTCCACAACCTTGATATACCATATTTTAACAGTATTCGCGTACGAATGGCGGCCATTTTGTATGGCAATTTTGGTCCAATTTTACCGAAATTCGAACTCAACCTTTCTAAGGGTGTAACGGTGATATAATCAAACGATTTTTTAAATCGGATAATTATTGTAACCTCCAGAGGGACCACAAGCTAATTAAAGACGATTTTGCGTATAATTAGGGGCCATTATTCAGGAAGTTACGATCTGATATGCGCAAATATTGAAAGGAACCAAGATCTTTGGGTTATAACCATGCATTTCAAGTTTCATCAACATCAAATTAAAATTGTGATCCCTACAGGGTCCACAACCTGGATATACCATTTTTTAACAGTATTCGCGTACGAACGGCGGCCATTTTGTATGGTAATTTTGGTACGATTTTTCCGAAATTTGAACTCAACCGTCCTTAGGGTGTAACGGTTTTTCAAATCAGATAATAATTGTGACCTCCAGAGGTACCACGAGCTAAAATAGGTGATTTTTCGGACAATCAGGGGCCATAATTCAGGAAATTACGTTCCGATAGGCGCAAATATCGAAAGGAACCAAGATCTTTGGGATATAAACATGCATGTCAAGTTTCATCAAAATCGGTTCAAAATTGTGACCTCTATAGGGTCCACAAGCTAAAATTGTGATTTTTCGTACAATCAGGGGCCATAATCCATGAAGTTTTGATCCGATACGTGCCAATATCGAAAGCAGCCGAGATCTTTGGGGGATAAACCTATATTTCAAGTTTCGTCAAAATCGGGTAAGAATTGTGACCTGTAGAGAGTCCACAAACAATTGTGGACGGACGGACGGACGGGAGCGACGACATAATACGTCCACATGAAAATGTGGGCGTATAAAAAAGGAGTTAGGGCCTGCTATGTACATTTTGTGGGGGTCCAAGCATATTCAGACCCCCCCCCCCCCCAGAAAAACAATATAAATGATCTTTTACCTCATTTTGATTCATAATGTTTCTGTATGCACTTTTTCTATCTAATAATGTTATTCTAATTTTATCTTTCTGAAAACAAAATAAAATTAACTGAAAATGACAGAAATATGTATGGATACAATAACGATATTACTTAATATATAGTGCATTGATTGTTAGTGTATCTTAAGACAGAGTGGTAAACTCTTACTAAATCAGGGCTCACATCTCAGTCACTTTTGTATGTCTTGATTGACTGGCATCGAAAACGATGAATTGTAGAGTCAATTTTTGCATGTCTGAAGGAGAGACAAGGAAATTTTTTGCACTCAGTGAAGACTTATTTTTAAGCAATTTGATTTAAAATTCATCTATTATATCTGATATTTATGTTGAGTAGCAATCTAACCAATTTTCTATCATCAAAATGTTCTTTCAAATATGAGAAACATTTATATAAGGAAATAAACATGTCCATGTAATGACACAGATGTACATGTAACTGATTGTTCTACTGACATTTGTATCTAGAACTTAAAATTCTTATAGTTTATAGTATGTATCTATGTATTTATTATTAATATAGACACTATGTATATTTGATATTATTCAAAACATTTTACAACTTACATGAGGTCCTTTTTGTTTTATTTTCATTCTGTGTAAAACATGATCAGAAAATGCTTTCATTAAACTACTACCATGGCAACCAGGTATCTGAAAAAAAACCTCAAAACATAGAAATTGGAGTTTAACTTTATTAACATATGAAAAGTTTGAAACACATAGAATTGGAAAAAATGGATCTTGGGTCTCAACATCTCATCAACAAAATCAATTGACTATTTGGTAATAATGTATTCTATATTTGTAGAAGACTTTTATTCAGAAAGTAATAGACCAGAGGGAGGAGGGGGGCATTGTCACCCGAGTGGGGGCAAATTCTGAGTTAACTTTTCTAGAGGCATTTTTCGTCAGGAATCCGAATCTGGTAGGTAATAAGCCAGGCGAGGGGGCGTTTTCGAGATAATCGAGGTCAAAGGTCATGGAAGGCCAAATAACGAAAGAAACGTATATAATTTAAAATCTGTCCAGAATAGGGCCGAAAATCATTGATGACAGCAATGAGACAATTATAATACAGTTATATAATAATAACATTATATCTGGAATTTCGTACCGTACTAAGAACCGTATTTTGGCATTAAATACCCCCCCCCCTTCATTATTATAGTAATTGAGTTTAATACCACAAAACTTTGATCGCTATTTAAGGTAAATAAATATGAATGTGCCATAATATTACTTACATATTTGAAGAGGGTAATAAACAAGCTTTTCTGTGATATGTAACATTATATCTAGAATATTGTACTAAGAACCGTATTTTGGCATTGAATACCCCTCCCCCCTTCATTATCATAGTAATAGAGCTTAATACCACCAAACTTTGATCGATTTTTAAGGTAATTAACTATGAATGTGCCATAAAATTATTTACATATTTGAAGAGAACAATCAACAAGCTTTTCTGTGATATGTAACAATATCTCTGGAATTTCGTACTAAGACCTGTATTTTGGCATTGAATACCCCCCCCCCCTTCATTATCATAGTAATAGATTTCAGTACCACCCAACATTGATCGTTTTGTAAGGTAAGTAAATCTTAATGTGCCAGCAAATTATTTACATATTTGAAGAGAACAATCAACAAGCATTTCGCTGATATGTAACATAATATCTGGAATTTCGTACTAAGACCCGTATTTTGGCATTGAATACCCCCCCCCCCTTTTATTATCATAGTAATAGAGCTTAATACCATCAAACTTTGATTGCTTTTTAAGATAAGTAAATCTTAATGTGCCAGAACATTATTTACATATTTGAAGAAAACAATTAACAAGCCTTTTGCTGATATGTAACATTATATCTGGAATTTCGTACTTAGACCCGTATTTTGGCATTGAATATCTCCCCCCCCCCCTTCATTATCATAGTAATATAGCTTAATACCACCAAACCTTGATTGCTTTTTAAGGTAATTAAATATAAAGGTGCCATAAGATTATTTACATATTTGAAAAGGGTAATCAACAAGCTTTTCTGTGATATGTAACATTATATCTGGAATTTCATACTAAGACCCATTTTTTGGCATTGAATACCCCCCCCCCCTTCATTATCCTAGTAATAGAGTTTAATATCACACAACTTTGATCGCTATTTAAGGTAAGAAAATATGAATGTGTCATAATATTACTTATATATTTGAAGAGGGTAAAAAACAAGCTCTTCTGTGATATGTAACATTATATCTGGAATTTCGTACTTAGACCCGTATTTTGGCATTGAATATCTCCCCCCCCCCTCTTCATTATCATAGTAATATAGCTTAATACCACCAAACCTTGATTGCTTTTTAAGGTAATTAAATATGAAGGTGCCATAAGATTATTTACATATTTGAAAAGGGTAATCAACAAGCTTTTCTGTGATATGTGATATGTAACATTATATCTGGAATTTCGTACTAAGACCCATTTTTTGGCATTGAATACCCCACCCCCTTCATTATCATAGTAATATAGCTTAATACCACCAAACCTTGATTGCTTTTTAAGGTAATTAAATATAAAGGTGCCATAAGATTATTTACATGTTTGAAAAGGGTAATCAACAAGCTTTTCTGTGATATGTAACATTATATCTGGAATTTCGTACAAAGAACCGTATTTTGGCATTGAATACCCCCCCATTCATTATCATAGTAATATAGCTTAATACCACCAAACCTTGATTGCTTTTTAAGGTAATTGAATATGAAGGTGCCATAAGATTATTTACATATTTGAAAAGGGTAATAAACAAGCTTTTCTGTGATATGTAACATTATATCTGGAATTTCGTACTAAGACCCATTTTTTGGCATTGAATACCCCCCCCCCTTCATTATCGTAGTAATAGAGTTTAATATCACACAACTTTGATCGCTATTTAAGGTAAGTAAATATGTCATAATATTACTTACATATTTGAAGAGGGTAATGAACAAGCTTTTCTGTGATATGTAACATTATATCTGGAATTTCGTACAAAGAACCGTATTTTGGCATTGAATACCCCCCCCCCTTCATTATCATAGTAATAGAGCTTTATACAACCAAATTTTGATCGCTTTTAAGGTAAGTAAATATGCATGTGGCATAAAATTATTTACATATTTAAAGAAAGCAAACAACAAGCTTTTCAGTGATATGTAACATTTTATCTGGAATTTCGTACTAAGACCCGTATTTTGGCATTGAATACCCCCCCCCCTCCTTCATTATCATAGTAATTGAGTTTAGTACCCACCAAACTTGACCGTTTTGTAAGGTAAGTAAATCTCAATGTGCCAATAAATTATTTACATATTTGCAGAGAGCAATCAACAAGCTTTTCGCTGATATGTAACATTATATCTGAAATTTCCTACTAAGACCCGTATTTTGGCATTGAATACCCCCCCCCCCCCCTCCCTTGACTATCATAGTAATAGAGCTTAATACAACGGGTATGCAGGTGTCATCGCTGCTCATTGTTATTATTATACATGTATTGCTGTATTATAATAGTCTCATTGCTGTTATCAATAATTTTCCGGCCCCATTCTGAACATATTTTGAATTATATACGTTGCTTTCGTTATTTGACCTTCTGTGACCTTTGACCTCGATTATCTCGGAAACGCCCCCTCGCCTGGCTTATTACCTACCAGATTTGGATTCCTGGTGAAAAATGCCTCTAGAAAAGTTAACTCAGATTTTGCCCCCACTCGGGTGACAATGCCCCCCCTCCCCCCTCTGGTCTATAACATTTCTGCCTACATATCTTACATTTAAAGCTCAAGGTTTTGTTAACGTGCAAACAATGTGGTCATGGTTTTTTGTCCCATCTGAAAGACTACACACACTCTGCCTTTGTCAACAACCACCACTGACAAGCTAAGACAAGTCTAGAAAAATCCTTAAGTTTCTCCTCATTTGAACCCTAATTCATTATTGTTGAGAATCCAGTTAGTACGTTGACCAATCAACTACCAGCATAGACGTTGATCCAGAGAAAAAAAGAGATGAGAACCAGTATTCTTGGAATAGTGAATAAGAGCCACCATGAAACATAGAATGATAATGCACAACTAACATATAAATTATATAGGTTTTAAATGATAATCAATGCATAATTTCAAGTCTTATGGATTATGTTATTATCCATACCCGATGTTTTAATTGAGACATGTTACCAGAGATAATCAGTAGATGAGTACCGGTAGTTAAAAAATAAAAACTTACTAAAGGCATATTATAATATAAACCAAATCTCATTCTAGCTAATAAAGAGAAAATGGCATCTTTAAAACACACCTAAAATATAATTAAAAATATGAGAAATATACATAGCTTAATCCTCTTAACATGAAATTATTATTTCTAAATATTGATAAATATATTTCAACTAAATATTAAAAATAAATAAATAAAATAATAGAAATTAACAAATGGATTGTTTTAATTTCATAATCATTTTCATTTGAAGAAATATTTCTGTCTACGGTTTGGAAGTTCTGCAGAAGGGTTGAATGCAGTTAATTAATACCTTTTTGCCATCGTAATCTTTTAGATGTATAATAGGATTATCGGTAAAAGCTTTCCAGGTGTCATGAAAAAAATCACCATAATACATGGTACTCTGAAATAATAAAAGAATGATTTATATGTTTTTATTATATATTTTCAAAAGTATGGATTTGCTGAAGAATGACACTGACCCATTTCATTTTGAGAAAAACAAAATTAGGATATATAATTAAACCCCATTTCATTTCTTACTATTCAAGGGGAATAACTGCCTTTTTGTTTTAGAGAGAGAGAGAGAGAAAAGGGGTTTAACCTCCACTCAATACAACTAGGTCATTTCGGGACTAACATACCGTTTAATTTTATTTCAATAATTTGCTTGCACATAGGGGCCTTTAGCAGTGTGAGGAAACCGGAGCGCCCTGAGGAAACCCACCAGGTTGAGAAGGCACCATGCCACATTCGCTCACACCAGGGCTCGAAACCACATCCGCAAGGCAGAGGTGGCCGGCCAGCTAGATGTCGAAGAGCGGCACTCTAGACCACTAGGCCATACCGACCCCCCTTTTTGTGTTAGTCAAATGGTTTGGTAATTGTGAGAATTATGAAATACAAATTCAATAAATCGTTTTCGAAACTGTTTACTCATTGAAGATTTCATAATCAAGTACTTACTGTGTCCCACATAACTATATTGATATCTGTAATAAATGTGTTGTTTAAATGTAATGTAGCATATAAGTTGACAAAATCACAGAAATGATGAAACATGTTCACACCTGAAAAAATAAAATATATTTTAAAACATAGCCAAATTTAATTAGATCTCGGCCCTGTTTCTCGAAATTTTAACTGAAGATAAAATCCAAATTTTAGTAGATACTCCCTTTTCATTGGATAAGCACTAAAATCAATCTAATGTTATCCAATCAAATCACTAAAATTTGGATTTTATCTAAGTTAAAATTTCGTGAAACAGGCCCATGTAACGAGCTAGAAGGCAAAAGTGATTCTCAAAGAGGCCAGTACTAGTCAACATTCCCTGACTGAATAAGTGTGCTCCTGATTAAGGATTCATACTACAAGTGAATCCAATGTTATCACATGAAAAAGTTCTAGGCATCGAAACAGAAACCCAAAGCAGCTAAGTTGTCTGAGCAGTCAACAACGGCTGTCGCATATTTTTTCTTGTGTCAGTAATGAGCACATTTACAATACATGAAAATCTGATTACTCATTAAGAAATTATCAGAAAATCATTAGAATTTGTTTGGCCTTTAGTTCTGCCCCATGCTAATGTTTAATATACGAAACATTAAATATCATGGATTTAGCTGTTCAAGTTAAACACTCAACTGTATATTAATTTGAAATCAATTGGATATTAACTTTAGCCTTTAGTTTAGAGTGTCTACAAGATTTTTCAAAGTTATCAAGGACAATAATTTTCGAAAATTATAATTTTAAAGTCAGTTGGATTTTGACTTTAGGCTCTAAAGCATCTACAAGCAATTGATGACGCTGGTCTGCCAGATGAACAGGGGGGACAACAATATACGACCACATTTCAATGTTGGTAAACTCAATGCAGATTAGGCCATAAAATCTACTTGGCTAACAAGAGTCTTACCTGCATCTAATTTAATGAGGTATGTTGGTTTATCTATTATTATATCACAGTCGTTGTTTTTGAATGGATCTCGAGATAAAGATGTATATCCACGTAACTCTGCAAACCTGACAAATAAAAAAAACATTCTTTATGTTTTGTATGGAACTACCAAAACAAAAAAATATACTAAAAGATTCATGATGTAAGAGATAAATCTGCCTATAGCAGATTTTTTTGGCTTCAAATGTTATATAAATTATTAATTGGACTTTAATTCACGTCCATAATCATCTCTCTAGTTGTGATATTTGAATCGATTGAAACATGATCGCCATTAATCATTTAATTCCAACCAGATGAATGGCAAACAAGCTAAAAACAAAAGCTATTTTTCGTACAATCAGGGGCCATAATCCAGAAACCTATGGTCTAAAATGTGCAAATATCGAAAGGGACTGAGATCTTTAGGATAAGATATATCCGATTCTAATCCTACCCTCGTACATCAATTATTACGCAAGTGTAGGCCTACCTATTTTTTTATATATATTATTCAGTATATGCACAAAATAAATACCTGGTACTTTTAATATTAAATAGAATGGAAGTTTAATTATCACATTTCCTCGGAGTAACAGCAATGTTGGAGCAAACTAGTGGACCTTTAGGAAACTCACAAGGTTGGACAGGCGACCCTATTCCTTGACACATACTGATACAAACGTGGTGTTTTAACCTTGCCACTTGAATCAATGATCAAAAGCGCATGCATGAAACCACTCATCCCCCCAACTAAAAATGTCAGATCAGCAAAATTTTGAAATATAAACCTTGCATTTGACACTCAATCAGTACGTATTGAACAAGGTTTAAACAACTCATTGGTGAATTGATATCCACGAATCATGAGAGAGGGACAAAAATAATACAGAGTAAGACCTTACCAGGATTGTAGAGGACTTTTATGACCATCTTCAGCCTTTAGAGCATCCTTATTAACATCACAATATCCTCCCACATCACCTTCTTTAAATAAATCTTCTCTGTATCTGAAAAACGAAGCCACTGATTTTACTTGAATTATAGTGTATTTAATTTAGGCCATACAAAAAAAATATTCTGGTTCTTGGACATACCTAAACAAAACAAAAACATGATGCGGGATGAAGTTTTTTTTATTTTCGTATCTATTTTGTTAAAGGATAAGAACTGGGCTAAATCACTTCTCATAAACATCACATTAACACCCGAGGCACTACATTTATCTCATCATGTTGTTTACCAGGAATGTGTGATTATCCAGTATCATTTATGATTGACAGTATCCCGGTGTTGCGTACGCCACATTTGATGGGTAAACTGTCTACATGCAGTAAAAACTTTTAATTTTTTATATTTATACGTGTCTTCCCTGTGAATTGATCATGTGGTTAGTGGAGTAGAATGGAAAGATACCAGTGGGAATACTGATGCATTGATGTCTCCACAATTAACTCACCTATTTCTCGAATTTGTTATATCTGCTTTTTTGAAATTTAAAAAAATATTTTTTGCTCTGCAGTGTCTTAAAAAACCTGAACATTCTAGAACAGCACCATCCTTTAAAATAAAAGAATAAAAATTAAACAAAAGTGACAAGAATTCTAAGGTGCAGCTGAATAACAAAGAATTGTGCTCTACAATGGGTTTCTCTTTAAAATCTACAGGTAAAATTGGCCTAAATGTTGAAAAATGTTTGTGAGCAATGTCCAAGTAGGGGTCTTAAGCAGTTGGAGGAAACCGGAGGACCCAGAGAAAACCCATGACGTTAGACAGGTAACCCTACTCCTTGCCACTTACAACGGGGATTCAAAACTAAGTCAGTTGACTTAATGACAGGCTTTATGATACAGCGCGCGCACACTAACCATTCAACTATCCAACCCCCCTACAACCTTAGAGCTTTGACTACATACTTTTACAAACACAAATCCTATTTATGCACCTATATTTTATTCACATAACAACAACTTTAACATAAATAAATTAGTCGATTCTAAGAGCATACCTTTTCCTTTGATGAACAAAATTTTCTTGATTGCTTTTGAAAAAACTGAACATAACCAAAATCAGCATCTATCCAAAATTTCTGGATTTGAGCAGCTTTGTCTTTGACCCTATAAACAATCAGAAAAGTTATGAAATGGAGGTCAGTGCGACTTAAATGCAATAATATGGGAAAATTTATAAACTTGATGACTACCAAACAATAGTTATTTGCATTTGTACTTAATTCTATTACAAATATATTTACATTGTCATATTTAAAGGAAGACTCATCACCCCCACCCCCACATTTGAGTCATGCATTCTAATTTGTCCATGCTAAGATTCTACCCATATAACCACAGCAGTTTTTTACCATGATGACAATTGAACAAGATCTGAAGGCTTCTATGATTTGAGTTAAAAATTAAAGTGTTTCTATGTAATTATAGTTTTATTTATTCTGGTTGTGTACCTATCATTGCTAATCTGACCTGTTTTGTATGATGAATATTTGTCTTCCTTAAAAAACATTTCAGGTTTGTAGTAAAAGCCAATGTTCAACAAGCCAATAGCGAGACTGCTGTCCTCCACCCCAATCCCAAAATAAACAGATGACTTGCACATTCATCTTTTTTTAAACCTTTATCAATCAAAAAATTATCAGTCTACTAAACCTGAGTGGAGAATGCTCATCATAGAACTTTGACAAGTATTGAGATAATGTCATTTTCGGTCATATGTAGTGCTTGGCCTTTATTTACCGGTACTCACAAAAATTATAATAATAAGCTGTTACATGTGTTTGAATGAAAATAGCCTCAACCATTTTATGAAACAATAAAACAACGATTATGTCGAATCAGTGAACGATTTTGTTAAAAACTTTTTGTTTTTTTTCTTTTAGTTGTTTGTAATCGCATACAGGTCGATTGTCTTGGGGCAGCTTTTGGCATTCTGTGAAATTTTAATCCTATCAGTTTATCTCCATTGTCGCAACCAAGAACGATACATTTGTGTACCATATTCAACATGGAGACAACGGATACAAATGTTCTATCTCTACCTTACTGATCATCTCTACCCGAGGCAGCCAACATTGTAAAGAACTCATCAATATGGTTTTAAGAAAGTCGGCAAGCCACCTTGTAAATGCATGGTAGCTTCATTATCATGTACTGAACTTTGTACCGGCTATGGAATTTGTTACCAAACGTGACCAATAAAGGAATGAATATGGTGGGTGAATTTTCAAATTAGTTGATTCTCGGTTCAGTTTTTCCTGCTCCGTTTATTCAAGTTTTACAAGCTCACCAAGTTAACTAGTAATCTAGAAAACGTTTATTATCGTTAATATTATTAAGAGTTGAATATGAAAACCGTGTAAATCATCGATTTCAGAAATGTCGCAATTCTCGGAAGCTCGGAGCATGAAAGTCGGATATGCATGATTTAGGTAACTCAACTTGAAAACATGATAATGACATCACTTCTGGTGAATTCAGTTGCTGTTGAAAAAAAATATAGATTTCGACACTTAGATCAAGTTTCTATCTATCGTATTGTAAATTCAAAATCTCATATTTCAGCGGTCGAAAATGGAGTCAATTGCGTATGTCCCGCTCTTATTCGTAAGAAAACATCAAAAACTACCTTTATGCAAATTTTCATGCTTTTGTCAAACAGTGAACAGTTTTTCATTTAAGGAACCTGACTATAATAGACTTACCAGCCTTTACCATCACCATCACATATAGGCGACTTCATTCTCTCACTTTGCGGACACGCCGACTCGTATCCCCAACATTTCTTCACATCTGCAATCTTCTGTTTAAATGAAGTTTTATAATAAAAAAAAACAATAAATAATGATAACAATGTATAGCATCAGCCCACATTAATCGGAATTTGTATAGCAAGAGTAATTTGTGTTTACAATTAACATTCAAGTAAAATTAGTCTGTAAATTTCTGCTGACTGTAATAGTACACGACTTTAATTATCTCTATATAGCTCCAATGTATGTCCAAATTGTGTAATGAATAAATGAAATGGGGTTTAACGTCCTACTGTTATGCACTTAACCTGAGCTAATTGTGTAAGGTTTTATTTACATGAGAGAAATGATTTATCCGTTTTACTTTTATTTCATGTATTTTTTAAACTTGATTACCTGAATTAGGATCTATTATGTGAAATATTAGTGATAAGAAAATTCCCCGGGTAAATGTGCCTATTATTTAGCAACTTTTCAAATACGCAATTAAGAGTATCATTTGAATTGTATCTATTTTTATTGTACATGTATAAATCTAATTAAAATATTATTTTATTTCTTTCCATGTGGGAGTATAAAAATGGACAATAAATAAAAAATACCATCAAATTTTAAATGTTTGATTGTTAAATATACACCTGAATAAAGAATCCTAGTCGAAACATTGTTGAGTAATACAAATAAAGAGTAATTTTATTCAATAGAATTTTGTCCCTTGTAATTGTATGCCTCTGAAAAAATTTGTTTTCAATATCATTAACAGAAGAAGCTGATGTTAATCTGTATTACTAATACTGTTGTACTACTTCTACACCTATAGAGGGGATAATACATTTTACCATAGTTGTTTAAGATGGGCTTTTAAAGTACATCAAAGAAATATACATATATACCATACATACCTTGTAAGGACATGATTCATCTTCTTTACATAGTTGTTTAATATCTGGATTGTTGTTAAAGAAAAATGGTATATGTTCTGTGGGAATATGTAGATCAGACCATATTGATGATTCTGTTGCTGTGGAGATGAGTAATACCACAGATAGTGTTATAAACAGCATCTGAAAACATACAAATAATAATATTATGTTGTCTCAGTTTCAGCATAGAGTCTATGATTTTGACACATCCAGTTGCTTGGCATACATATGTATATATGGTTACATATGAATGAATTGATGAAGTAGACAGTGCTAACCTTGAAAGTAGCAGAGGTTATTTTTCATCAAGATTTAGGACTGAATAATACAGGGTTGACCAACCCTTTACGTACCACCATGCCCCAATGACGTCAAACATGAGTTTATATGTACAATACAACTCTTCTACCCTAATCTACTTCTTGTAAAAATATGTTAATTGCATTTTTACATGGTAACCTAATTAAACATAAAAACAACAAATATTGGATCAACCAAATAAACATTAATACTGTACAACTTTTAAACTCTCAAGTGACTCAGGGGTTAGACTTGGTCATAAAGTAATAAAAACTCACGTCATAACGGTTAATATTGGTAAAATATATATCTAAACTCATCTTATTATAAAACAATAGTATAATATAGACACTTCAAGTAAATGGATAAAATGATCCAGATATATATCGGCATATACATAAATATGAATTTTATGCCACAAATTACTATGGCAAATGCTCAAATTTACAGATTTCACGCAAAAATTCATGCATATAATTCATGAATCCCTTTTAATTACTTGTAATGGTGATTTCAATTTATTTATTTTTTGGAAATTTCTGAAATAAAATCATTCATCGTGTATCCCTTTTTATTTTTTTAGACTACAACTACATTCAATAATTTTTTGATTAGGCCTACTTCTATCATTTTGTAGAACAATACTTTAAAAAATTTTCGCCACCAATCATATCTGAATCACTGTCATTCAATATGGACGATAATCCGCCATTAGCAGAACATTTTCGTATAGACAGGTAGATCATTGGTTTACTATAATTTTCTTGAAAAAGACAAGAGTATCCTTTTCGAAACTTTGCTTAGTATCAAACTCAGTAATTGTGTATCCGTAAAATTGTACCTTGTGTTTATAACTTTTCAGATAAAATGGCAAACAGGGAGTAAACATATACAAGTGAAAGTCATCTGTATATAATACCTTGCTAAATTAGTTTTTAAATAAAAAAGACAAAAATTGATTGTCTGGTAAATTTGTTTATGTAAAAGAACAGCTGTGGACTAACAAATAATATCCAATATCCATATTAAAAACACAAAGAATGTAATGTCATTGATTTGCAAAACGTTTAAAACTATACACAGGTTTAAAACTACATGTAGGCAAAGGTTTGAATCAAAACTATGCCAAGGTTTACATCAATTAAAAAAAAGAAATTGCTGTATAATTAGTATTCCAATTATGTCAAATTATATCCAGGGAGTAGGCTGGAGTAGGCCTAACTGCATTTCAAATGTTTAACCCACGGTTAAATCATAGATGTTAAATGTGTATGTAAATTCAAAATGACAGATGTGGCCCCAGAGTTCCTACATAATATGCCTCAACAACATCTGTGTCAGTTCAAAATTGGATATAAAGGTAGCTAGGAGTAGATATAGTTATATAAGATAGGTTGCCAAGCAACAAAACATACGCCCACAGCAGCTAAATCATCCAGGCAGTCAACAAGAGTTGTCACATATTTTTACTTTTTTTTAAGAAAAGAAACATTAATAATACACTTAAATCTGATTAAGAGTAGTAACAACTCATTAAACATGCATTATTCAAGAGCTAAATCTGCCTATTGCAGGTCTTTATATGGGCATGAAATGTTTTCTAAAGTATTAATTAGACATTAATTAACTGATCCAGGCCTTAATCAACTTTGGATGACATCAGATTGCTCCGATATTAAACAGATTAAAATGTTTTAGTGATAAATCAAATATGGCGTGTCCAGGCGCTTCGAGTCTTAGCTTTGATCAACCAGGACCGTGGTTGAAATTATTGCACAGGTCGGCTTATCTTTAAATGCTAATATCTTCGCTTGCAATAGAGTAATTTGAATGAAATTTTCAAATTATTCATTTTACATCATCTACTTTCGAACTAGTATAGCAAGAATGGCTAGTTCTTATCTATATCTTGAATAATGTAACTTTAAGTAATTATCAGAAAATCATTAGAATTTGTTTGGTTTTTGTAATAAAGTTCTGCCCTATATTAACGTTTAGTACACAAAATATTTAATATCATGAATTTAGCTATTTAAGTTATTAAAATTCATTGAAAATGAATATACTTGTTCGTCACTAAACCTTAAACTCTGTGTATCAATATGAAGTCAATCGGATGATAAATTTAGCCCCTTGAGCATCAAACAAATATTTTGAAAAGATCATTAGGGTTTTTCGTCTCATGAACATAAACAATGTGTATAAATTTAAAGTCAATCAGACATTAACTTTAGCCTCTAGAGCGTTCCAAAGATTTGATGTAATCAAGGGACATAACCCTGACAGTAATTGTCAGAAATCGCTGAAAATCTATAGGCTTCTACGTCTTATGACCTTAAACACTGTGTATTAATTTAAAGTCAATCGGATATTAACTTTAGCCGCTAGAATGTCCACGGATAGACAGATCGACAACAATATAAGACCACATTTCAATGTGGACGTATAATAAGGAAGTTAATTAATCAGGGAATACATCTGGAAAGTGTTAACAAGATGGTGGTTCCTCTCTGTCTCCCATCCCATAAACCCTTTACCTCCAAAAGTCCTGCTATATAATTTCTTTTTAGTTTTTCTGATGACAAAGTAAACTGATGATGATGCTGTAACCTAAATACAAATCTTGAAATTATCAGGGAAAACAATTTCCCATTCCTAAACAAAGTAAGGCAACATTGTACCAGGGACGCTACTTGGCCTGTACATTCTGGACATTTCCTATCCAATTTTCCAAACGTCTTATCAGGAATAAGCCCAATCGGGCATTATGATATGGTTAATATTCAAAATTTCAAAAAATATTGAGTGTATAGATAATACTCATCTTGATTATCATTGCCAATAGGCTGGATCGATTAAGTAATTAAGTGATCAAAGTATTTATAGTGTTATACGGTCTATACACCTACCTTGATTCACTACTTAATCTGCCTTGATTGACTGATTTAATCCTTTGTCAGACTATTCATTAATCCTGATTGAAAGCTTAATCTATGTGATTACCTTGTGTTTCTTTCGGCCAACAGCAAGTAGAAGTTGGTCATAGATGATACATATCCTAAAAGTATCTAACACCCTAAATCAATGAACAGTCTTTAAAACTTTTGAAATGCTTTGATTCTTATTATTACAGCAAATCTATATAGTGAGTGCAACCTTTTATATCATGTATTCAGGGGCACTTTTCAAAGAGACAATGTATTCATACAGAAAACCAATATTTTGGACATGTTAACAGCTGTATACAGAGTCAGTTAAAAGCTTGTGCAACATCCTGAACTTAATGGTAGATTATTCCATAAAACAGGGACTGTTTCTACATCAAATACTGTACTGTATGTAAACGGTTGTACTCACAGCATTACACAGTTTTATGTAGGATTAACCTACCCTACAGTATAAGTACAGGTATACTAATATATTGGAGAATGTCATATGCTGTGGTCTTAAATTCTTAATGGTGTGTTTGTTCAAAACAAAACTCTTGGCTAGATATGGATCAATCCTTGTTAATTATAAGTAAAATCTTGTAAAACAATCCATCTCACCTTTAGTCAATGTGCATGTACATCAATATTATACAGAATGACAAATGTAGTTTTACTATATACATGTACAGTGGTTATAAAAAATCAAAACCACCACAACACTAGTCTTGTATCAATCCATATTTATAGCTTGCAACATGTTGTCAACAAGACATATATTCAATACTCACTATTTTTCAATTTTTTTACCAATTTCAAGTATGTTTTATCAACCAAAACCAGATGGTTATCCATCTATAAAATAACCAATTCCCTTATTTTTATTTATATATCTTAATTAGGTGAACGAACCCTTAAAAATGTTTAAAGAATATAAAGATATATCATACATGAGCTATTTTGGCTTCAAATGTTCTATAAATTATTGTTTAGACATCTATTACAAAATTGTCAGGTCCATAGGATGGCATAGATTTAAATTGATTAGAACACCTGCGAGATTAAAAAATTAAACAATAAAATTGATTAATGAGACTGTCTTGTTTGTCCAGTACTGTTGTTACAATAATAAACAATATATGGCTACGCTACGTATTCCAACACTCATAGTCCGGACGTCAAATGCCAAATTATCACTGAACCCACTTTTGCCTGATATAGAGTGTTTCTCGGTGGATTACTGTTGGGTAGGGTCCCCTTGATTTTTCCCAGGTGGGTGTGGTCGTGTCACCCTTGGGGAAAATTAAATATTCAAGATGGCGACCAAAAGTAGTGGGAAAAATACCCCCAAAAATCGTTGTTCACCACCCTAGGTTGTGTAATATATCGTTTTATATGTTTTCGGGGTCGCTCAACACTAAATAGGCATATTTTTAACATACGACCAATATAATTAAAATGGCGGCCAAAAAAGGCGACGGGGGTACAAGAATTTCATATTTTGCCCTACTAACTCGAATTCGGGCGTATTTTCAACATAAGACCCATCATGAAGGCGGAAAATAGGAGAAAAAAAAGTTCACACAGCTGGATTTATGATAAACCATTCCAGAAATTTCAATTTTAGCTAAAACTATAAGTAACCAAAAGATACGATATGTAAATCATATGATTGATTAAAGCAATTTTAATATTAATGAACCACACTGTCTCATCTTCATCATCTTCTCCGTCTTCATCGCCACTGTCCTCTGTTCCAATCTCAACTACGGAATTGAAGCATTTGTATGAATTGGAACAGGAACAAAAATCAAAACATGATAGTTCTGACTTTTTACAGCCACGACGGCCGCTTTGACATAGCAGCTCAGATTGAAACCCGCATTTTATAACTTTTATCTGAACATCCGGTACCATCTGGTACCAATCTGAGCACTAGCGATTTTTTGTTCCTGTTCAAATTCATACAAATAACGGAGGGGTTACGGTATTGATCCACGTATGAGAAAATAAAAACATTAGCAAATGATATTTAATCCTGTGTATGGAGTTTAATATTGCAACTGCGATGTGCACAAAGTCCAGCAGAACTGTGGCTGAACCAGAAAATTGTATAAAAAGGTTTTGTATAACTGATTTTAGTAGCCATTCTAAAAGAGGACACCCATGGCTACTAAAATGTGACTTATAGTTTTAGCTAAAATTGAAATTTCTGGAATGATTTCTCATAAATCCAGCTACGTAAACATTTTTTTTCTCTATTTTCCGCCTTCATGATGGGTATTATGTTAAAAACATGTCCGAATTCGAGTCAGTAGGGCAAAATATGAAATTCTTGTACCTCATCCTTTTTGGGCGGCCATTTTATTTATATTGGTCTGATGTTAAAAATATGTCCGGTTTAGTGTTCAGCGACCCCGAAGACATATAAAACGATATATTACACGAACTAGGACGGTGAAAAATGATTTTTTTTTTTTGTATTTTTCCTAAATCGTTGGCCGCCATCTTGAATATTTAATTTTCCCCAAGGGTGACACGACCACACCCACCCTGGAAAAATCAAGGGGCCCCTACCCAATAATAATCCATCGAGAAACATTCTATATCCAACAAAAGTGGGTCCTAAGCCCTGGCGTCCGGACTATCATATATTCGCTCAGAATAAAGTAATTGAAGTATTTCATTATCTTATTTTGAACTATTATAGCAAAAACAGTTACTGTAGTTAGTTATAATCTTACATGATGCATTTTTAACATAATGCATTTGTTCCCATGATAAACACTTTAGACTCTAGATCAGGGTTTGGCAACCTACGGCACGCAGTTTTCAATGGCATGCCAAGCTCCAAAGTTGGTTATGGTCACTGAAATCAACAGATCATTTATTTTGATTTTTTTTCCACTTTGTCGGCTACAGTCACCTTTCGTCGCTCAACAACACTGAATCTACAATCATCGGCAACTCGGCGTGCGCCAACCTTTGTCATAAACTTATGTATATTGGCACAATGAATAATTTGATGAAACCCTAAGTCGGCACACAGTTAGCAAAAGGTTGCCGACCCCTGCTCTAGATTGTAAACAAGATTTTTAAAAAATATTAATAGTCATGCCCTGAACAGTACTAATCAGAGATCTAAATTCTATAACTCATGAGAAAAAACCTTTTGTATGGTATATATAGGGAACAAGTAAAAAATGGAATATTTTTGTATTAATTAAAGAGTTTTATTACTACCTGTGGAGCTATATGTCACATATGTAAACTTAATTTAATCTAAACCACATCTCTTTTTTAATTATTTACCTTAATATTTGAAAAATCAACAGGTATGTTGTACATGTTAGTCATCATCCAATGAATATAGATACTGTAGGTGTATCCCTTACATGTATATAAAACAATACATATGTATATAAATACAATACATATGTATATAAATACAATACATATGTATATAAATACAATACATATGTATATAAATACAATACATATGTATATAAATACAATACATATGTATATAAATACAATACATATGTATTATGTACATCTTGACTTGCATTTCATGAAAAGTTACACGAATGATGTTATGATGTAACACACCTTGGTATGATTTTCCTTTTTCTCCATACATCTGATAAGACATATTAACTTGCTACCTCATCAGAGAGTGATACTGATACTGCATATTGCCCAAGGGCCGTTCGGATATATCACGGTTCAATAAGTGATAAGTCCATAATAAAAATGATTTAGAGATATGTATTTATGGCTCATTGATTTCTTCTGAAGTATTCTTTTGAGCACCTTCAGTCATATCACTCCTTGAGGTTTACGTCCACTTCCACCAAGGGTGATATCGTAGACATTGTAACACTCTAATATTTGTATACAGAAGTTCATCCTTTACAAATATCTCCCCAGACAGTTCAGCACTCAGGTTTGCCCTTAATAATACCTCATATGAGTATATCATAACATTCATATCTTATTGTCTTCTACAATTTGACTGGCTAAGATCAATGCATGGTTTCCGTCCCATGACATTGTTTTACTCAAATGATGTCAGATCACAGGTATGCCTTAATGTTTGTGATGCTCGTGTAATTCTATAAATGTTATGAAATGTAATGGGGTTTAATGTCCTGCTGTTCTGCTCCAAACTGGGCTAATGAAGACAGGCATATGCCATACAGTGTACTATGAGGGAAAATTTGCCCAGACAGCGGCACAACGGCCTACTCTTATATCGATTTCCGACTGTCAAGGGATCTTTTACGTACACGTCAATGTGTACAAAGGACCTCGGTTTTTCATACCATCCAAATGACTAGACAGATGTCATTGTCAGGCCCTCCATCCTGCAGTGTAATTCTACACTGCCAATCAGGCGATCTAAGAGTAATACGGCTGATTTTAGTATGATAATGATATTTCCAGCTTCGATTTATACAGGTGAAAGTATATTCACCTGTGTGTCTATATCTGCCCATTTTTCCCTGATAATTTAAAAACTTACCGCTACACACAAAAAGACTTGAGGAGCAACTAAAGATCACTGAACCAGACTGACAGTATTATACTATCACAGAGGGAATCTTTACTTTGACACTATAGTAATATTATCAAATACTGCACACAATGTAATGTTTGTCATTTTCCAGCCTCTATTATTCTATCTAAGGGTGTCACCAATTTAAGTTTCAGCATTGCCAATATTGACAAGCTTCACTATTCAATTTTCATTACAGAATGGTATAAACACTCCCAAGTATACCTCTGCTATATTTGTGACTAATTTGAATATTTTAGTATACCTTTGAGAATTGATTCACATTAGAGACAATTTCCACCTGAATACCTATATCACAGAATACTGAGAATAGTGATATTCATTTTAATTTATTTTTTTAATTTATATTCATCAGTAAGGCTGACGTTATATTACCACAGTCTGTCTGTTTTTACTTTTGATGTTAATATTTTGATTTAAAGTCTATAAAGTAATTGCCTAAATTTGCCAGTAGGCTTATTAAGAGAAGCCTTGAGCAAAGATTTATAAGTTAACAATGCAGTCAGATTAAGTGTCAACGCCTTTACCTTTTTATGGCTTAAAGCCTATTAACTATTTCTATTAATTATTATGAAACTTCAACAAATGAAAGTTCATTTTTATTTAACTTCTTTCATTTGATTTGTTGAAATATATTTTAATCCCTAATTTTATCTATCATCTGATTTGCTGAAATGATTGTTCTTTTGAAAATACACCACTTTAATAATATTGAAAAGATTCGAATAGTAATCGAATACAAATTTCAAGACCCGTCGAATATTCGAATAGTATTGGTATTTGAATATCTGAACACTACTATACACCCCCCAATCCTAGCTCATCTACAAATATTCCACATGTATCACCTGGGTGCATATTCAAATGAAGAATAGCCTCGAAATCCGATACCTACATGTATATTGTATTTGTAGGTTTTTAAAAGGGTGTGACCACTTTAATTGGGGTAAAAAATGAAACTTGCATAATTTGATGTTTGTTTTGCCAGATGAACATCTACATGTATCTACCTACACTAACAATTCATGGAGTAGCAGGAGTTACTTGATTAAACAAGCCCATCAGTGAGGCTGGCACCCCCCCCCCCCCACCGAAATCTCAAAATAAATTGATGACACATATTAAATAACAGCACATTTATTTTTTTCAAAAGAATCAAGCAATCAAACTGATTATCAACTATATACACTAAGTATCATCACTCTTTCAGATAGAATCAAAGTTATCTTGTCCCAAAGCGTTTACTCCTATTTCTAGTCAAAATTTACAATGGTGATAATTTTGTTCAGAATAAAGTATTCATAGCAAAACACAACTTAACTTGAAAACGTGACCTATATTTGTAATGAAACGTTGTTATTAAATAATAGAGAAGTAGTTATATCCATATATACCTTGTTTTGTGTTCTGTTATGAATAGTTAACCGTGCTTCTAGATGTCATTTAAATAATTCAGAATAATGTAATTTGACTGAAATTTTCAATATATTCTTTTTTTTTATCATTTATTTTTGAACTGTTATAACAAGAATGGACAGCTCTCTGTTAAAATCTCCCATAATGTATATTTAAACTTGTTGTAGATGAATGTCTTGACTGAGTTCAATGATTAACATTTCAATGGACAACAAAACATTCTCACTCATATGTACAGGTACACAGATCAATTAACATTTTATTGATGAGGACAACTGTGCCATTTAATTCTTTAACATCAAGAAAGCCTTGCAAAGCTTGAAAATACATTGACACAGCAATATAGCACACTATGGCTTATGCCTGTCAGCATTAGCCCAATCGGTGCAGAAGACTGGGACAGTAAACCCCATTTCATCTCAGGTCACTACAAAGCACTTCAGATAGGATCTGCATGAAGTTTAAATAGTGTTTAACTCAACTACAGATTATTTTTTTTCATATCTGGGTCAGAATTTTGAAAGATACTGGTGGCTAATGCTTGATGTGTGGAAATTTACATTCTCGAGTAAAATATCAAAATATGCAAACGTATATCCAGGAAAAATTCAAAAAAGCAGACTTGCTTGAAAAACTGGTAGAGTAAACAAATGGTTTACAGCTTGAAACACAATTAATACATAAAGGAGTCTCAGTCCTACACTATATTTTATTGTATGGTACTTTTGAATGAAAATTTAACTGTCACAAAGTTTAAATAAATAAACATATAAATACTTGCATTTAATTTGTATATTCCATGCTTCATCAGATACAACTTGAAACATGAGGTAGTGTTAAGAAGATTAATTGCCCTAAGGCTTAAGGCTTATTGATGGGGTGACCCACCATAAATAAATATCTCCAAATATCTCGACAATTACGCCACAATATTTATATATATACCAAGCCTTAAATCAGTTTCACACAATTATAGTCACTAAATAAATGATCATGTAATACTTAATAAGCTATGACCATTTAATCATCTATAAATAATAGACTGAAAACTGGTTCCAAGTGTCGTCCATAACATCCAGACGTTTTTGAGTAAAAAAATAGGTTATGTGCCCTTGTTTTGAAATTAGTCTCGCTTAACCAGTCTATTGACCATTCTACATCTAATTGACAGGTCGGCATAATCAAGACTACCTTTTTACGAAAACTGGAACAAGAAATTGAATTTAGAAATATGCATGTTAGCCAACTCAACAATTGTTTTAAGAAACTTGTAAAAGTAAAATGAAACTACTGCTAGTATCATGTTCCTGCAAACGAAAGTGATTCAGAGATATAATTTGTACTAAACCAAAAGATGCCGCTCTTAACGGAGTTGCTGTAATAACCAAGTTATAAAGTATATATATCTAAAGATAGGTTGCCAGACAATCAAAATGCCCTAAACGGCTAGCATTGTGAAAAAAATTTGGACAAAAAAATGAAACAGATAAAAAAAGTAGAGAGAGCCAGAGAGTATTAGCCCAGTTTAGGAGCAGAACAGTAGGACGTTAAACCTCATTTCATTTCATTTATATGTTGATATCAAAATATTGTTCTTACATGTACACGAGAATATTCAAATGTTGCACTTTTAGTAAATATTAAAGTACTGTGCTTCCATGGTACATGTAATATCAAACTACTGTTCTTGTACTTAGAAAACAATATATTCTTGTTACAAGACAATCATTCCTGAAAAGCAGATAAGGGGTTGGGGGGGGGGGGGAAGACTACTGGGCTAAATGACTTCTCATAAACATCACATTTCAATACATGTTGTGCAGTAGCCTATCATTATCAAGTATCATACATTATTTTTAATAACTTTTTATAATGTTAGGGTAGCTATTTGATAATTGAGTGGACAGTACATTTCCAGTTTCATGCAGAATTTTTACTTCCTGCTACCAAAGGAAAATATTTACCTGTGTAAATAAATGAGACAGGTCGTGTAATTTTTTAATCGAAAAAGGCAGTATCTGAGAACAAGAAAAAGTTTTTTTTTTATATGGCCTAAAAATATTGTAATTAGATGTGGAATAATAAATGTACTTATATTATATTCATTAAAATAAATAAATAGTCTTACCTGTTCTGACATGCTATACCACCTAATCATGAACAGATTACCAGTAGATGTAGGGTTCTATTGTTAGTATAAATCAAGTAGTTTCAAGTCTTTAGTTAAATTATCCTTGCTACACTCTGACACTCTTATGTCAACCAATGCCACCTTCATTATTCACAAACATACACCCTCAAGTAATTTACACTTGTATGATAAGGCCAGCCTATGTTACATATTTGCTCTATAGTAATGCTTGCTTTTCAAATGAATTATCAGTGTGTTTTTAAACACCTCAAAAGAATAGCAAGGCTTAAATAATTAATTTAAAGGCAAGCAGGGAA
The DNA here is from genome assembly GCA_917208275.1 of Patella pellucida. Classification (NCBI taxonomy): domain Eukaryota; kingdom Metazoa; phylum Mollusca; class Gastropoda; family Patellidae; genus Patella; species Patella pellucida. The sequence goes on from OU795042.1 coordinate 35,214,211, forward strand.
TAGAAGAACAAACATTATTATGAGCTATTTAAAGTTTTACCTTTTAAGTGAAATGAATGGCCTTAGTTTACTTGCTGTTGGCAGATTATTCAAACAAATTCGAAAAAAAAGTTAAAAAACAAACTTAAAGACTTCAGTGTGTTGTGAGCAATCACTTTTTACAAACTTTGAAACTCTGTCAACAGTACTTATGTCTGTGGCCTACCTATCAACCTTTCGAAAATGTTGTCTCATAGTGAGCCTTTAATACAACTTTAAAGCTATAACATGCACATTTCTAGTTAAATCATGTACCGTACAGAAAGTCAAAATGTTACTAAAAAGGAACAACAAGCCAAAATAAAAGTCAAGACATTTAATGTTCCAGAAGGCCAGTACATGTAATCATTTTCCCTATTTCATTTTATCAAAGACAGTTTGCCAGGAAAAGTAGTGTACGCTGAGTAGTCCCCAAAGGCTGTCACAAATCTATTTTTGTGTAGATATATGCAATGGGATTAAATGGTGTTTAACATCCACTCCAGAAAAACTAGGTCATTTTTGGACTAATATATGGTTCAATTTTATTTCAATTGGATTCTTTGGATGTTAAGAAGAAACCAGAGAACCTGTAGTCTATGACGTACAAATTTAGACGGGTTAGAAAGGACCTAAGTCCGTAACTCAAAATCCTCCAAAATCTTCGACATCGAAATCACGAATTATTGGTCAATTTAAATCAACATTGATGATGTAAACCTACCGGGAAAAGATGAGCTTCTGATATCCGATATTTAAGATAATATAATTTGTTTAACCTTGGTACACGAACCGTGTACTATAATGCGCTTCAGCCCCAGTTGTATTGAGAGACTCGAGAGACGAGGCTAGACACATTGCATCAAACCAAACGGAGTTATGTAGACTGGGATAACAAGACGCTAGAAATGTGCACTTGATTGAAATTGCTGGCTTATTTCCCCGAACATAACTGATTTGAAATTGGACTAAAAACAGAAACCATTGAATGTAAATCAGTTTATATACATTCATATTACAGTAATATATGCGCTGCAACACATTTTTGTGAATTTCTAGGTCTCAAATGTTAGCGATTAAGCTCCTTTAACAATCCGTTTCAATTTCAAATCAATCAGATAATAACTTAATCTCCTACAGTGTACGCAAAATTTTCAAATTGATCAGCTTCAATTTTAAACAAGCCTCAACCTCTTAATTTAGTCACAGGAAAGTGTTGAAAAGACTTGATCTGAACAGAAGTGTTAGATATTTTGAATGGTTCAATTTTAAATTCTTTGTCTGTTCAGCTAAAACATTTCTAAGATTCAACAAAATAAATCAAGGGCTATTACTCTACAAATAACTAACGAAAATTATTGAAATTGAACATTCTTCCTCCTTTGATTAATCAAAATAATGAAAATAAATTTAAATGGATCAGATTTTTGTTGTTAGAGCATTCACAATATTCTAGAAATTGGAAAAGAGCCATTTCAATATTGTAGAAGTAATAAATGGAAATCCTTGATATTCAAGAGGCATCTTTGTCTCACAGTCACACAGGTAAAAAGCTTGGATATGTTCACAAGAAATTATGGATGCTGGACTAACAGATCGAAAGATGAGGGTCACAATTTGGATAATGTATAATTAACAAGATTCTATGACATAATCAAGGGTGATAACTCAGAAATTGTTGAAATTTATCACTTCACAAAGCATAACCATACAAATGTCAGGAGAAAATATATAACAAATAATAAATTACATGACAATTTTTTTCAAGTATAAACCTACATCAGATCAACATATTTATTCTTTCCAATCAAAGAGATTAAGCTTCTTAACGGGGCATTATGGAAGATTAAATAAAGAGCTGGAAGAGCTTACTATAATAGTAAGTAGATAATGTAAAGGGAATATGCTGAGAATTTCAACTAAGATTCGCAATTGAATTTTAGGCCTAACCTCTATCATCATAAGGCCCGGATCAAGGGCATACATTGTAACAAATAGTAATCATTAGAGTGCCCCATGCATTAGTGGTTTGGTGTAATCCCCAGAGCCTTCATCAAATTGCCTGGGTAGAGACAATGCGAAAATCAGTTTATATCAATTAAAAAGCAGATTCACCAATCTCGGATTCACGCCTGATCATTACTAAAGACAGTATGAAAAAAAACCATTTGATTATCCATTTTTAAATGTAATCATCAATAAGCAGTGAGCAGCAGATATGATTCAAATCCAGTGAAAATCTGACACATAAGATAGCCTCAAAGAGTTGATTAAGGTCTTTTCATGTTATAAAATGTCTAATTAAAGTTACATTATGCAAGATATAGATAAGAACTAGCCATTCTTGCTATACTAGTTCGAAAGTAGATGATGTAAAATAAATAATTTGAAAATTTCATTCAAATTACTCTATTGCAAGCAAAGATATTGGCCGACCTGTGCAATAATTTCAACCACGGTCCTGGTTGATCAAAGCGAAGACTTGAAGCGTCTGGGTGCGCCATATTTGATTTATCACTGAAACGTTTTAATCTGTTTAATATCGGAGCAATCTGATGCCATCCAAAGTTGATTAAGGTCTGGATCAGTTAATTAATGTCTAATTAATACTTTAGAAAACATTTCATGCCCAAATAAAGACCTGCACTAGGCAGATTTAGCTCTTGAATAATGCATGTTTAATGTAATAAATAGTTCTTTTTATAACATTTCACGCCTAATCAAATGAACAATATTTGTAAATCCTGCTTCTTTCATATCCGTAGTATTGGCAAAATTTGCAAATTCCTTTCCTCTGATTTGACTAAAACTCTTGTTCATGTTTTTATTACCGTACTTAAAGACTTGATACTTCTATCTCTGTCTTTTCTCCGGCTTACCCAATAAATTATTATACAAAATACAAAAAGTTCAAAACACTGCTTCACAACTTATTACCCTTACAAAAAAGCATTATCATATTACTCTCATACTTAAAAAGTTCACTTGCTACCCATTTCATATCGTATTCATTTTAACTGCTCATAAATGTTTTCATGGCCTAGTCCCATCTTATTGAGTAAGATGGGACTAGGCCATGAAAAGTTATTTATGTCATCTAATTGAAAAACAAACAAATGTTTGTAATCTACGTAGTTCAAATGACATTTATCATCTCAAACACCAAGATCTGCTAGAAAGGTTACATAGGATGAATGATCGTTTTCATTTTTAGCCCCAAACCTGTGGAATGGTTTAAATGCTTCTGGTTCTGATACTGATATTCGTTCCAGCCCCTCAGTACTACATGTATCCTTTAAATATGCTCTTAAAACTTACTTATTCAAAAAAGCTTTTAGTTAGAGGTACTGTATATTATTTTATTATATTGCATCTTTTTGTAGTGTTTTTGTTCTTTTATATTTTTTGTTTTACTGGTATATGATTGTACTCATTGTTTTGTAAAGTGTTTCTGAACACCGTTGGTAAATGTTTTAATAATAAAGTAAGACCTGCAATAGGCAGATTAAGCTCTTGCATAATGTATGTGTTTAAAAGGATATTTTTTCCAATTTGACATCTGTGAGGTGTCTTCCCATAACGCCGACTCACCAGAGTTTGGAAAGTCGACCGTGGCACTCTTTGATGGGTTAAGAACGGATTAAAGGCGTTAATGAGGTAGGGACCAGTCATTATTAATATAGTTAACTTTATTTCAACTCACTAACTATAGTTTTCTAAATCTATAGTTAACTTTACTTTGTTCAGATTATTAATATAGTTCACTTAATTTCAACCCACTCATTAATTAATAAAATGATATAGGCTACGACAGCTCAACAAGAAGCTGACAAATGATCGAAATTCAGTTCATTGTGATTATTTCTCAAAATAGGTATAAATACGTAAATATTCCCAAAACATTTCATATACATTTCTTTCTACGATGACTAATGCACAGTTACAATCTAAGTTTCTTCCTACAGCAAGTGGTGGCAGTTACCTATGTGTTGCTGGGTAATAAATATAGATAATTTATATGTATCTTTCTTTTATTTGCAGATTGATTACGCATGGATCCAAATAATGGCCAAGGTACCAGAAAATGAGAAATTGAAACAACTGGCCGACTCTATGGTTACCCAATGGTTAGACGGTCAATTCACTCAAGTACAATGGAACCACAACCAAACCACGCGAAGAACCAACAATTCTGTAGAGGGGTGGAACGGGCGTCTATGAAAAAGTAATTGGAAAAGCTCATCCGAATATTTTTGAAATGATGGCATTTTTGAAAAAAGAGTAAAAGACGATCGAGATTCAGTTGTTGCAGTATTCGAGTGGCCAGCGACAACCAACATAAAAGGAAAAAAATACACAGATATCAACAGAAAAAGATCCAAGATGCAAAATATAGATATGAAGAAGGAGGATTGAATTTGTTAGAATTTTTTGACTATGTTGGACATTTTATGCGTGCCAAAAGTTAAAATTATTTACATGTATAATCAAATGTCTTAAAGGCTGTTATACATTTTTTTAAAAATAAATGCTCCCAAAATTATCGGCTTAATTAGTTTTATCCCCCAGCTTGGGTCTATTGTTCTTGGCCAGTCGACCCCTTAACACCGACCAAAATCGTCCCCCTAAAACTCGGTGAGTCGGCGTTATGGGAATAAACCATCTGTGATAATCTGTTGTTAATCCACTCCGTCAAGTTAATTCTTAATCCCCAATCAAGTTAAAGTCAGTGATTTAATTTCATGTTATTGTATAGTAGCATTAACAGAGGAACATTTTAGGTTGAGAGTGAGAAATGGGGTTTAACGTAACACATATACTAGGTCATTTCAGGACTAATTTTAAGTTGAAAAAAAAAACAAGTTTGAAATAACTATTTATATTATTTGAGTTGAACAATATATAAATATTCTATTCTTTTTTGTATGGTTTATCATAATTGTATCATTACTCAAAATACATACCTTCTATGGTTTCAATCCTGTCTTTAAATTATACATCTAGTACCATTTCCATCAGAAATACATATTTCATTTCCAGGTAGGCCTATGTGTCACTGTCATCTCAACTTCAAATGTAATTTCTTCAATAATTTCATAGTTCAACAATCCTAAAATATTGAAAAAATATTAATGAATATACATTTTGTCATTGTAAAAAAATATTGTTGCAATCATCATTATCTGTAGCTACTGATTCTATCTTGTAACATGTTATTCCATAACTGAGAGAGATGGTGTTTAAAGTCAACTCGACACAGACTAGGTCATTTTGGGACTAACATATGATTTAATTTCATTTCAATAATTTGCTTGCGCGTAGGGGTCTTTAACAGTGAGAGGAAACCAGTATTCAATAAGTATACAAAGCTCACTCTCAATAAATTACTCTTGCGTGAAAAAAGCCTCTTCATTCAACCCTGCATTACATTTGTAGGTACAGTAAGAATATAATTACTATATATACATGATGACTTTACAAGTATATTGATTCAATTTGGAACAAACTACAGATATTTGATTCACCTCAACAAACAGATAACAAGGGAGACAACTACAGTTTTAAAAAATTATACAAACTTTTATCAGTATTTGTGAGCCTATAATTTTGACAGTGTTACTGTTAAAATGTAAAATTATGTTGTTTTTGCCTAAAACCATTATCATAAAGCTTTAAATGGAAAAATCTTAAAATACTGCCTTTTTATGAGTACAGCCATCTCTTAGCATGTTAGCAATGGGCAAAATGTGTGTGTAGAATTTTATACTGTCATCCCATGGTCAATTTATTATTTCAGGCACACCTGAAGCCAAACAAAAATTATGTTAACGTGTGAGTAAAAAAAAAGATTGAATAAAAACAGCATTATCCAAATATTGTGAATATTGTATTTGTGCTGGTACAAATATAGGACAATTTGGCATTGCTGAACATAGAAAGTGGCTTCACTCTGTATCCCCCCCCCCCCACAATTCCTCACAAAACCTTGTTCTAATGAAAATTTTGTTTTGATATTTCTTAACTACATATGCCTCTTGGGATAACCAAAACTTTATCATTATTATACTACTCTCGCAAATCAATTTGGCAATTCTGTATCACAGTAACTTGAAATATCCATTTCTCATCTATATCCACTTGAGGATTTCACAGTAGGCCTACTATAACTTTTCCAACTATCGCTATAAACCTCAGAATGCCTTGTTCGGCATTTTTGTCCAAACGAGGTAAAATAATGCCTCTTTGTCTGCAGTTCCAAAACGAGGTTGTTTAAATTGCTCTGTTTTTGGAACAAGGTCTTTTGTTCAGAACAAGGCTGGGGAAAATGCCTCGTTAACTACACGTGTTTTTTTACAAGATAGGCTAGTTATTAGCGGTATTTGCTGTCAGTGAATTTGTAAAAATTAAAATTTATGTAATACGAAAATTAAACCAGTTCAAACTATGATATCATAATCAGAGAAATAGACAAGACAAGAATACACACAATACCATAAATTATTTTCGCATTATTTATACCGTACCCATTTGTCTTCATAATTAAACGTTTTAATTAAATTTTAATGTATGAGGTGTGCTTTATGTCTCATTTAATTGACATTGGTATAAAGCCGACAAATTTATCGCTGTGCGTTTATATGACTTTGCTCCAATAATATTTTGTGCAATGTTATGGGGTTTCAACAGAAACAGTCAATTCTATGGTCAAGTTATTTTTTATACAATAAATATAAAAAATAAACTGTTGTATATTGGAAATATGTGATGAAATTGAATACTTTTTTTGATTAATAAGAATGGATTATTTGTTGTATTTAGATCAGATAAACACTAATTTGTTGACTGCAATATCAGTTCTAAGCTGAAGGTCTAAAACACACAGCTACCATTGAGTACCCCAATTTAGCTTTCACACCACCTCAGTTGTTACTTAACACCCACACCTGATTGGACAATAAATTAATCAAGGCAAGTTAGCTGTGTGTCTTCAATAGTTTTACACCTTCACCTTTGGCGTGTATTCTTGTCTTTTCTATTTCTCTGATTATAATATCATAGTTTGGACTTGTTTATTTTTGTATTAAATAACATAAATTTTAATTTTTACAAATTCGCTGATAGCAAATAGCTCTAATAACTATCTTGAAAAAAAAATGTGTTTAGTAAACAAGGCATTTTTACCAAGCCTCGTTCTGAACAAAATACCTTGTTCCAAAAAAGGGCAATTTATAAAAACCTCGTTTTGGAACTGCAGACAACAAGGCATTTTTTTTTACCTCGTTTGGAGAGAAATGCCGAATGAGGCATTCTGAGGTTTATAGTGTATTGTGGACTGCATAGGAATTAGGAACTTTGTGCATTTTAGAGATTTTGGTAATATTCAAGACAGACCTGGGTAGATCATTTGAAGTAGTATTTAAATCATGAAATTATTTTGTATTTTGATACCCCGCCTTACATCTTGCCATTTTACAAACAGGAAGAGTATTTAAAGAACTTCAATTGTCTTTCATATTAGCTTTACTGAACTTAATAGCAGTTAGAACACAGTTGTGTAGGCTTACTACTCTCATTCTCAATTAATGCTCTTGCGTAAGTTACATTTTATAATAAAAACAACAACAGAGTCGAGTGTTGCTTATCCGAATTTTCTTGATAAAAACATGAAAAGTTTATTTGAATTTATCAAGCATCAATTTTTTAGTGGTATAACTATTTAGTAGTACTCCCTAGAATGCCTACTAGTAGTGATATAAATTTAGTTGGCTCAGTTCTTTCTTTTCTTGGACCTCTTTTTTTCAGAGATAGTACGTATTTCCACCATCAATGTGAATTCATGCGTGCAATTACATAAATGTAGAATTAGATTGTCACACTCACAAACTGTTTCATTGATATTACAAATGTCAAAAATCCTTCTTATCCGAAAATAAGCTAATCATTAAATCAACCATGTTCGAGATCTTTTTTTAAAAAAAAACAAACAAACTTACAGTCAACCTAAAAAGTGTTTTGAATTTGAAAGGCTACTAACGATTATAAATGATGCACAAAAAAGTGACGAAGCAGGCCAACGAAAGTTTATGTAACTTTATGTAAAAAGTTAGTTATAAATCACAATTATTTCTTCTCCAATGCTTAATTGGCATATATAACGTATCGTTATGTCTGAAATTAGAACAAAGCTTAATTAAAACGCAATTATTCACCTGTTTCTAAGTTAAAAACTTTCTTATAATTAACATAAGTAAAATACTAAAATCGAAAGTAGAGCAATAACGCACAGTCTTCCTTCCCGCTCCGTCGATATATCACGCACCTTGTCAGCGGAATATTCAACTCTCGCGTGAAAATCCGAGATTAGCAGCTCTGATGTAATTTTCAGCCAATCGAGTGCGAGTAATTTTGCGTTATTCAGGATAGGTCACAACCTCTGACCTTTATTCCTGTCTGCCTCAACGGATTGATATTTGGCGCTTTTCCTAGGTATATTTCATCAATATTCTATCGGTAAGATATTTAATTTATGTTTTTCGTACCTTAGATGTGTTTTAATTTGATAAATATTCAGAGATTGTCGTTAAATGACCTAGTTTTCGCCAGTCAAGTACCCGTCTCGCCGCCATGTAACTCATCGTCGTCGCGCTGAACAATATTGAGCTTGTTTCTCTTATCACCCCCACAGCGTTTCTGTCCCCGTAAATAATCACATTATTTCAACGAATATTTGCTGCTGCCTAACTGATTTATAAAGTTATGTTTTATTGACAATTGACATAAAACGTTGGGGCACATGTTGGTGTAAACATAACCCGTGGCCAGTAACCCGCATGGGCTGGGTGCATGACCTTTAGCAATGTGTACCTTCCTCTCGGCGGTCAAACCTTCGATGTTTCTAAATAACAGTATATTGACGTGACAACTGCCGAAGACTCGTGGTAAATAATTAGAAATAGCATGTTTTATTATGTCACATCAAAAGAAAATGTTATATGTGGAAGGTATTTAGACATTTTTGGTTATTTACTATCGATTTTCACGACCTTTGTCCTTTCCCCATAGCTCGTGCAAAATTAGGTCGTGTGAATATTTTATGCAAATTAGGTGAGTATTAGGGCTAAGATGCATGTAAATTGCAGCAAAATGAAACGAATAAATTATTAATTTTTTGTTTATGTCATCTTCACATTAGAAATCTTTGTTGATGAGGCTATTTACAGATCCATAATGACATGAACTCATTGATTATCTGCTTATTATTTTTTTTCTTTTAAAAAAAAAGTTCTATCTCAATCTGCATAACATAGATCTAGATCTACTATAATTTAAGATAAAATATGCCGTATTTTTATTAACTGAATTCTTTATTATTTAATACCAACACACCATTTAAATTTCCTATAAACCCTCTGCAGACAACATTTGTCATCCCATTTTACTTTTATTATTTAATAGTGATTGGCCACCATATAGTGCAACATGTAAGCCTTGGAGGTTCACTTCCAAAGTTATTCTAATAATCTAGAATTGTGTTGGTGCTCATACAACAAAAGTCATCATCATCTAACATGTTTAAAACTGATATGCATTGTTCAAAATAATGAGAACAAAGACATCTATTGAATTTCCACAATTTATATTCCCTGTTTGAATGATCTAGAAAAGATGTATGTTCTTAGTTTCGATCGAGACCTAATTTAGTAATTCAGATGAATACCAGCTACATCAATTTCTCTTAGAATCATTCAAATTATTGCCCTTTGCTTTTTCATGAAAATGAATGGAGTTTAATATCCTAGCTGTACGAATCAGACAAATGAAAATAGGCATTTATAATCGTAGTGAGGTGTGCCATCGTGAGGGAGATTTTGTCTGGGCAGACATTTCAACCTGATCGTTATTGAATTCCAACTACAAGTAGTACATGTACCTGGGGGGTGGTTCTTTTAATAATATACAACTCACTTTTTTTTATCCCATCAGAATGAATATACAGTATGTTGTATAGGCCTACTAAGGATTAGAAAAATGTATACTATTACCGTTATTCAAAGAAAATCTAAGAAATCAAATGAAATATATTTTATCAGAATTTAGTTTAATAACTAGATATTTTGAAATGGTATATATTGAGAATATTTTATTTACATTTATGACAAGTGCATGTAGGATTATACAAGTAAACAAATTGAGCCAAAGGCAAAGGTGAAAAGTCAAGCAAGGATCAAAGTTCACAGAGGGGTCATGACTTTAGATATTGGAAATATAGTTAATGTAGATGTAGTTAGCTAAATGTACTAGTAAGACTTATGTAAACCAACACCATTATTAAAGTCACCACAAACCTGATCATTGATATTCATATATAATATACCTCAAAATTTTTAAGTTAAAAATATGTACTATTTTGATATAAAGACTATTGTTATTATCAGTATGTGATTAAGAGTAGATGTACTTACAGGACAGACTATTTGTCCCCTAGGACTATTCGTCCCTTTGGACAGTTCGTACCCGTACAATTTGTTCTCGGACTATTCGTCCCCTGGGACAATTCATCCCTGGACAACAATAATGGTTGTTTTATTATCAAAAACTGAATTAATTTTTATTTTTTATCCCAAAGCTCAGTTTTGATTCTGGTTTTAAATTGTTTTACATTTAGAATTAAATTTAGGCCTTAACTGATGTTTTTGGGTGCTAATTGATGTTTTGTGAAATAAACCTTTTAGAAATAGCATCTGCATATTATTGTTCCATTCTAGTGGAATGGAGAGATAGAGAGAGAGGGGGGCAGAGAGAAATGAAGTTTAATATTCAATCGGCACACACTGTCATTTCGGGACTAAGACATGGTTAAATTTTATTTCAATAATTCACTTGTGTCTAGGGGTTTTAGTCGTGTTAGGAAACAGGAGGACCTGGAGAACACCCACAGGGAAAATTGAAAGTATTGGAATGCTCCAATCACACCGCCATCGAGGGGTTTCAGAAATGTCAGGCCTCAAAACATGTAGCAGAACGAATAGTCCAAGGGGACAAATTGTCCGGTCCACGAACGAATAGTCCTCGGGGACGAATTATCCAGAGCCGAATAGTCCGGGGACGAATTATCCATGGATGAATAGTGCTATTTTGAGTATTGATGCGTGCATCATTTTAAAAAAGTGAAACAGTAAAAAAAAAGCTATAGACAGACCTTTTACATGTATATAATATTTATGCATGTACATGTAACGGTATGGAATTGCTAACAAAAATGTTCTCTTCTTAATTATTGGTGTAAATTTACTGGTCACTATCACTTGTTTTAGAAGTCTATCATTATGGAAAATTTCACTGAAAACACGGTTTCTTCTCCCTCTGTCCAGTCTATGAAAAAGAGACAAAATGTTATCTTTTTCGCATACCGGTACTTAGTAGTATACATGTACATTGTATTCTCTAGATGGTCAATTTCATATGACTAAATGACCGGCAAATATATGCATAATTGTGTGCATAATTATAATTAAGGCAACTTTCAGTAAGCTTACACTTTTTAGAAAATGATCAGGCTTGGAAATAATGATAAATGTCTGAATTGCTACATGGTGTGTAGGTGTCGCAGGTTCCTTATTTCCAGACTATTTTCATATAATTTTTCATATAATAAAGCCTATTTGTTTTGTAGGTAAAAAAGTTACCAACTGCATGGCTTCCCTTGAGGAAGTTCATCGAAGTACTGTAAGTGGGGAGCAATCGGATCCCTCGATTTTAACCATGGATAACAGTGTAGCAGGAGTCAACTCGGATAATGTTATCCATATTGTTAACTCTAACATGGGTGGAACAAATACAGTAACATTACCAACTTTAACCATACAACAAGGAAATCTGGCTATACCAGTGAGTATCAGCCAGCAAGTTCAGGTATACCTTATAATATTAATCTGTGTAAAGATTATTTGTAAAAGTATACCACACATGAAATCACATTTATCACATACAGCTGTATCTAACTATAATATTAAATCACATTTACCCCAATCTAAGTAAAGTAAGAAGATATTATTTCAATAACAGTTCATGCATGTACATAAGATATCTGAAATATTTTCTCAGATGGCTGTGCCCAGATCATTTGAACTTTTCGTTTATCATCCAGTATTGTGAAGTGGGGCTGCATTTTGTTGGAATTTTAAGAATCAAATGCATATATTAAATGTCATGTATGTGTGATTGTCTCTGATAAAAATGTGTTTATGTGAACATGTATGGTTAGAGTATACAATAATTGCTTGTGTAATTTAGAACCTTGGTAAGCTAAATATGACTGTGACTTAAGTTACAGTTAGATTGCATTTTACAATATATTGCAGACATAGTACATATAAGATTATATTAAACATATTGTAATATCTCGCAAAACAATTTATGATTGAATCAACTCTCTCGTAATAGTAATACACAATGTATGTAAAATGCTTAGAATATTGCATATTAGTCTCACGAGTGCTCATACATTTATTAATTTTTGCTGAATAAATGCTATCATCCTATTCTTTATTTCTCACTCTTTTTTTTCTCGTGTAAGTTTTGTTTGAATTGCTAAATCAGATTATACTGTATAATGACTGAATCCCAGAGGAATTGGAATGATTGATGAACCATAATACTATTAATAATAGACAAGAAATTTGCTTAATTGCATATTGTGGGAAAAGACTGTTCACTGCAATTTAAAACCATGCGATAGATTCAAGAACTGCAATTTTCAGACATTTGAAAAACAATTGCAAACCAATTAAGTGAAAAATGTAGGCATCTAATAAGTCTGTATAATACATTAAAATTATTTTCTAATACAAAACTAGTCTACATGAATCTGGTTTTATACAATAGCCTTCACATTTTGTCACCAGTTTACACTATCTTTGCTTAGCTGAAAGCATAAATGAAATAAAATTTGTATAATTTCAGCAACTGAACACAAATACCTCTCCTGTAGTTGTGTCGGCCATGAATCCGAGTGATTTAGCAGCCCGATTAAAAGAGGGAGCTTTACCCACACAAGTTGTACAGGTGCCTGCTGGTTCTCTATCGTCCATTGATTGGGCATCAAAATTAAAGGTACATGTATGACCAGTTTCTTTTACCCTTTTTTTGGTCCTGTCTCAAGGCAGTTGACAGATGAGATCAAGCCTACATGTAATACATGTACATCTCTCACAATGAAAGATTTAAATTCAAACTTTGTCAGACACAATCCTGCTAGTTTACATGTACTGACATTTTTTCTGGCAATGATATGTCTTTTTCTTGTGCTTAGAATATTGTTTTAGCACTGATACTAGCTCAGTAGTGCATTCACTGAGAACAATCTGTATCAAATGTAGTTACTGTGATTGTAGATGTACATGTGGGCAAAGCCTGTTCAACAATTAGGTTCATGTACGGTACATGTATTTACGGAATAAAAATAGTATTCAAATTGCTGTACTTTTGAAGCTTGCCTGAATAATCATTGAATAGACTGGTCATTATTAAAGTGCAGACCATATCTTCTTACACTATTACTAGCATTATTTAAAATAAAAATACAGGGACCATACTGTGTGTAGTCAAATGCACATTTACATTGCTTTTATTATGCAAAATGTGAATAACTATTAATCTATTATTCATAATTCTGAAACTACAAAAAACAACAGGTACCATGATAACATATTCAGGGGTAGATATATATTCATTTTGCAGGCCTTCACTTTTAAAAAATTGTGCGGAAGCCATAAATAGCTCCTGCCAATTTCAAAAATGAGAAACAGCTCCCATAGAAAAACTCTTCTTTATTATTAAGGAGAGCCAAATTGTATTTATGCTTTAATCTTGTTTAAAATGTTGTGAATATGTTTGGTGGTTATGGTAGCATCAGAATTATTATCATGGAAACTGGTAGCTTGTATGTATGCAGTTTAAAAATAAACCCAAACTGAAAGTAGTTAATTAATCTCCATATTTAGGAGAGCGATTTAGGTAATTTACAGGAGACTTTAATGGCTCCCGCGAAGGAAGGTTGAGGTGCGTCCAGGGGAGCAGGAGCGAAAGCTCCCCTTAAACGTGAAAGCCTGATTTTGTTAGATCTGAGATCTTCAATGTAATCTAAAACAAGCTAAAGTTATAAGGGTTTTTTTTTTCATATTTTTTGTACCATATTGATATTTCACAGTCACTGTGTGTTATTGACAAAAGTTGGCTTTAAGTAACGGTATATAAATAAACTTTTTAAAAGCCAAAATGTGAAGAAATAAAAATTTTCTGCTCAAAATATTGAGTCGTTCATTTACAGGGTTTGATAACTCTTTTAAGGAATTCCTCTTAGACATTGCTATCCTGCTGCTTGGAAATAGTATGTAGGCTACCCCGGCTACTCATTGTCACTAACATACATGTATGTGAAAATAACCACAGAGACAAAGATCGCTGAACCAGACTAGAATAAAATCTTCTTCAGGTCTTTCACACGGAATTAAGTCAGTTGAACAAAAATCATGTACATGTATGTATAAGTGTACATATAATTGGTAATAATTTTCAATTTTGACTGATTATTATTTTTTGGCAAATGTTTTGCAGGAACTACAACATGCCCAGAGGTTAGAAAGATTAAGAGAAGAACAAGCTACCGTGCGAGATAAAATGTCTATCAAGTTGTCCAATCAGAAGTTTGATCCATGTTCTGTATGTGGGGATTCAGCTTCAGGTAGGATAGGTTTGTGATGTTTAAACATAACTCAATTTGTCAAACTGTATATTGCTATACCTGTATATGATAGTTATCTGATCTATTTAGGGGGTGGATGTTTAAATGGTTAGCACATGCATGCTGTATCATACAGCCTGTCATTGAGTCAACTAGCATGCTTTCGAATCCCTGTTTGTACGCGGCAAGGAGAAGGGTCCCCTGTCCAACCTTGTGGGGTTTCTCCGGTTTCCTCCCACTGCTAAACACCCCTATGCGCAAGCAAATTATTGAAATAAAATTCAACCATATGTTAGTTCCGAAATGACCTATTTTGTGTTGAATGGACATTAAACCCCATTTCTCTCTCTCTCTCTCTCTCTCTCTCTCTCTCTCTCTCTATTATTTATTTAACAGATTAAGGAGTTATCTGGTCAGTTATTTATTTAACAGCTTAAAATTAACATTCATGTTGATAGTTGACCAATTATTCATCATTTGACGAGGCATTAATTCAACTTTTCGGAAATGTTAGTTCAATCAATCTGAGTAGCATTAGCTGAGAAAGTGCTGGTTGAATTATTCAGTATTATCAATCTGAGTAGCATTAGCTGAGAAAGAGCTAGTTGAATTGTTACCAATCTACACACCATCATACACAGAGTATAGAAGGCCAGTTACCAGAGAAAGTCTGTTTCTGTGTTTAGTCTGTCTGTCATAAATCCGTCTGGTGCTGACATGACTTGTGACCATTGCTTCAGAAATTCTAATAGTTCTTTCTACTGTTTATGTTAGTTACTCATATATTTCTATGTTATTTGTTGCTTTTATAAACAATACTTTTACTCTTAAAAAAAATGTGCTGGCAAGATATGTAAAATCGAAATGTTAAAAATCTAAATACACTATCAGATTTAGGGGACATGATTTTATTATAAATTATTTTGAAAATTTGATTGATATATTTATTTGGTACAAATAACTTACAAAATTGCATTGCACATGACAATAAAATATTACAATTAAATGAATAAGCTGTGTACATTTTTATTCTAGGTCGACATTATGGTGCAATAAGTTGTGAGGGATGTAAGGGTTTCTTTAAAAGAAGTGTACGGAAACAACTTGGGTACGCATGTCGAGGTAACAAAGATTGCCCGGTGAACAAATTACACCGAAACCGATGTCAGTATTGTAGATTACAGAAATGTTTGGCAGTTGGAATGAGATCTGAATGTAAGTCTTAAAATTGTTAAAAAAAAAAATATAACATGTATATGTATATCTGTGTATTCTATTACAACTTTACTTAATACATGGATCTGTGCATGTAAAAGGAATACAATTGTAGTTTGCTGGGGATTCTAAGTCCCGCTAATGACAGTCAATGATTTTGATGCCAATTATGAAAAAGGAAGAATATTTAATATAAACTATGTATTGCTTGAAGTGATACATGTACTCGTCTTGCATATAAGAATTAAGTTTTCCCTGATAAATTATTGGGTTTTGTCACACAGTAAAATCTTTTTGGCGTGTGAGGTGTGGGAGTACTTGAAATACTAGGAAAACTCAAAGATCAATTCTTTAATGTCCTAATTTATAATTGCTTTGAACCCTGATTGGTAACACGATTTCATTTTCATGTTTTCTGGCCACGCAGCTGTACAGTCAGAACGTAAACCCCATGAGCATGAAAAAGAAAAGATGCAACAAACAGTTGCTACTTCCACACAAAGAATCTACATTCGGAAAGATTTTAGCAGCCCGTCTGCAGCCATAGCTACATTTGCTCCTAAGGTATGTTGACAGATTTAACTCTTGCATAATTTTAAACTCTTTAAAAAAAATGTACAAATATGAACGTATTCATTTGTTTCATTTGATCTATTGTCTCTGTAGTGCTCACTCAAAAATTTACTGTAGTTACTTCCCTTGATTGTACATACATACATACATACATATCCTTTCAGCTCTATTCTTAGGCAGTTGCCTGTAAGCTGTTCGTTGCCGATTCAGTTTCTAGTAGTTTATTTCTATTTTTTGCGTGTGGAAGTGGGGATGGTAGATTGATCTTGTGTACATGTTCAGACCATAATCTGTCAATTCTTGACTTGAATGCATTCATGGAAGGGGCACTAACTACATCTTCAGGTAGGCTATTCCATGCATTTACTACACGGAAGGTGAAAAAGTTGCTTCGTGTTGCGGTCTTGCAGTGTCTTTTCTTCAGTTTGTAACTGTGTCCACGTCTGGTGTCGTCTGTGTCGAGCTCAAGGATCTGGTCAGTTTTGTAAAGTCCGTGTGTGTATTTGTATGCTTCGATGACGTCCCCTCTGGCTCTGCGGTAGGTCATACTGGGTATATTTAGCTTCTCTAGGCGTTCTTCGTAGCTTAGGTCCTTCAGACCCGGAATGAGCTTGGTACCTCTTCTTAGTACTCCTTCTATTAACTTCTTGTCCTTTTCAAGGCGAGGTGCCCAAGCTACATTACAGTATTCTAGGTGAGGACGTACTAATGCGGTGAACAATCGTCTAAACGAATCGCCGTCGAGGTGCTCGTATGATCTTCTTATTAGACCCATGATTTTGTTGGCCTTATTTACTTGACCTTCGATGTGACTTGAGAAATTTAAACTGGGATCCATGTTTACTCCTAGGTCTTTTTCCAGGTCAGTGCTTTCTAGTGATAGTTCGTGGCCGTTCTGGTCTTCCATTCTGTAAGTGTGGTGGGGATTTCTGTTTCCAAGATGGAGAGTTTTACACTTTGACGCGTTAAACCGTAGTTGCCATTTATTAGCCCAATCTGTTAGAGAGTGGATATCAGTTTGTATCGTTTGGTGGCTGCTTACGTCATGAATCGGAAGGAAGATTTTAGTGTCATCTGCAAACATTTCTACTAGGGACTCTACTATTTCCGGCAGATCATTTATGAAGATCACAAATAGTACGGGACCTAGGACACTCCCTTGAGGGATTCCGCTGGTCACAGGTTTCCAGTTGCTCTGTTCTCCATTTATTCGCACTTGTTGGCGTCTTCCATGTAGAAATTGTCTAATCCATGATAGTATTTCACCTTTGATTCCGTAGCCTTCTAGCTTGATTAATAGTCTTTCGTGTGGTACTGAGTCGAAAGCTTTGGCAAAATCTAGGTAGATGGTATCTACTGGTGTTGACGAATCAAGAGCCTTTGTCCATGCGTCTATCACAGCTAGTAGATTTGTTGAAGTTGAACGACCAGACACGAATCCGTGTTGGTGTTTGCTTAGGAGTTGTTTTTTTGTCATGTGGTCAATTACTTTATCACGTACTAAGGACTCTGTAAGTTTGCAGAGTATACTGGTTAGACTGACTGGTCTGTAGTTTCCTGGCTTATTCCGCTTTCCCTTCTTGAAGATTGGCGTAACTGTAGCGTCTTTCCAGGTCTTTGGGAGTTTTCCCTCTTTAAGCGTTTGATTCATAAGGGTAGTAGTGGGTAAGCCAATTCTTCCGCTGCCTCTTTTAATACTCTGGGATGGAATCCGTCCGGTCCTGGTGACTTATCTACTTTCAGTGCCATTAGTTTCTTCAACACTTGACCTTTTTCTATCTTGATCTTACTCAGGGTTTGATCTGTTGTTCTTTCTGGGAATTTAGGGATGTTGTCCAGGTTCTCTTCTGTAAACACGCTGCAGAAGAATTTATTGAGGAGTGATGCCTTTTCCGAGTCGTTAGAGACAGTATTTCCTTCTTCATCTTCCAGATCTGCAATTGCCTCTCTAGTTTTCATTTTGGTTCTCACGTATGCAAAAAAGGCTTTCGGATTACTTTTTGCTTCCATGGCTATCTGTTTCTCTAGGTTATATGTGGCCTTCCGACATTCTTGTTTTGCTTGGTTTCTTGCTCTAGCATAGATTAAGTAGTCCTTGCCTTCTCTCGTCTTGCTGTAACGTTTGTATGCAGCTCTTTTCTCTTTGACCTTGATCAAGGCCTTCTCATTTGTCCATAGAGGAAGTTTACCCTTTTCTCTTTTTGTTGAGCATCTCGTTTTAGGGATATTGGCGCTAATTGCTGTATTCAGTGTTGTCTGCAAAAATTCCCATTGACCCTCAGTATCCTTTGTTTCCATACATTCCCAACTGCTATTTTTCAGATGGTTTCTTAGCTCGTTGTAGTCCCCTTTGTTGTGTTTGAACTTTGACACCTTCTTCTTCTGTTGGGAGTAGCACTGGTATTTAAAATTAAGGGTTTGGTGGTGGCTTTTTCCTAGGGGAGCGCTATGCGCAATCTTGCTAATCATTCCCTCTTCATTGGTGAAGACTAAGTCCAGAAGATTCGGATTTTGATTACTTCTGTAGTGTGTTGGCTCTTTCACATGCTGCACTAAAAAGCTATCTCTGACTGCTTCCATGAATTGAGTGGCTTTGTGACGTACATCTGGTGGGGTTGATTCATCAGTCCAGTTGATTTCAGGGTAATTGAAATCTCCCATAATTAGCATGTGTGATTTACTGGTTAGGTTTCGAAATCGCCTCATTTAGCTTCTTGTTGTTCTCTTCGTTGCTGTTTGGGGACCTGTATATTCCTCCGACGTACAGTCTATCTGAGTTTTGTAGCAGGATTTCGCACCAACAACTTTCCTCGAACTCAAGCGTCTCTTTCAGTCTACTTGGTACTGCTCCTAGGGATTTATGTGTAAAAATCGCTACTCCTCTTTTACAGTCTTTGTCATTTATGTTGGAAAAACAGTCATAGCCTTTAGTTTGTAATTCAGATTCACTTACGGAAAACTTTGTGCGTTTTGGCAGAATTTCAACTAAACAAATAATGTCCGGTTTCTCTAGTGATAGATAATGTACAAATTCATTTCTCTTATTTAAAAACGTATCTACATTTGTATATGTACAGTTTAGGCTGTTGATGGAGCTTAGTTTCTTTGGTTGGGGGGCAAGCTGTCTGCTTGGTCTGGTGGGTCTTTTATTGTAGTTCTTCTGTTTGTGTTGACTATTTTCCCGTTTCGGATCACCCACGTTGCCGTTTCTCCCTTCAATGTAGATTCTCTCACTTTCTCCGTCTTCAGTTTTACGAGTGTCCTCATCTCGTCCCGCTCTAAAGGGGTCAAGTCTTTTGCAATGCTGACTCTTTCAAACTCTTCAAGATCTTTGAGCTTACGTGCTGATTTCCGCAATGTCATTTGGTCATCATCGTTGCGCATTGCTACTCTGAGAGGTCGGTTTGTTTTGTCTTTTTTTTGTCCGAGCCGAGTGAGTTTTGAAAAGGGGGTGTCGATTTGTAGAGCTAGCTTGATTTCCTCCAGGTAATTTGTGTCTTCTTCCTGCTGTTTCTCCTTGTCGTTCTCCAAGTTCTCAGGGACGTTGAAGAAGATCATGTTGAGCTTCCGGTGTTCTCTATCACTCATCTCCTGGACTCCTAGCCTAGCTGCCTCACTGGTACATGTGTCTATTGACTTTTCTTGTGTCTTTATGTTTTCTTTAATTTCGTTGAGTTCCGTTCTGATTTCCTCTGTCAATTCTCTCTTCGAGTCTGCAAACTTCGTCTCAATAATTCTAGACAGCTTGCCTCATGTATTTTAGTCACTGGCAACTGGTATAGTTTTTTCTGAACATATTATTTAGAATTTTAGATTATATTGATTAATGAGAGGTCTAATGATAACATGTGACTGAAAATTTTGTCAACTCAAGGAAGGCTTGTTGCTTGCACTATTAGTTATATTTCACTTTGAAATAATTTTTTTTAAATTTGTTTACATTTGAATTTATAGCAAGAAGATGCAGAAAAATCAAACCGTAGTTTACTGGCAAATCTTCAAGAACGAGTTATACACACAGATCAAGGCATGGTATTATTACCATCTTCGCACACCACAGCTAATACAGGTCAGACAGTACTTTTATACAATATACTCAATTTCTATCATTAATAATTATTAATATTTAGTATCCTTTCCATTTAACTCTTAACTGACCCAAGGCGACTTTTGTCGACAACTATAACGTTACCGTTTAGTACCCAAGGCGACTTTTGTCGACAAAACATGTTAGCCGAATGCAACGTTCCTAGCGTAATGAGAGTTATTTCCCTTATTAACAGACGTCTTTATCTCATTTGTTTACTTCCTGTTTGACATTTTGACAGTTAAAAATCTTACGGTTTCTCCTTGAAAATTATAATAAAACGGTGATATGTCTAGACTTCTACGGCAACGTTCTAATGACGGATTACCATCCTTATTGAATGACAGTGATTCAGATTTTATCTGTGGTGTAGATATTTATCGTTTTGCGTAAGGCCTAGAGTAGAACGTGATAATTAAAATACAAATATAGGCCAGGCTAAGTTAATCAACAAATTTCAATTATGGTAATTAAATAAGCTTAAATTAAAAGATTCGATGATGAATGATTTTTAGTTCACAACAGCCGAACAGAAAAATAGAAATAACCATTATACACATGAAGTTTGCATGAAATATCTAATTAAATTTTTTGTATAAAATTTATATTTGTGAAAATGGCCTTAAATTTAAATTATTTCATTTACATAAAGGGTCTATCTTCAGTTGTTTTTTAATAATATGACTTGAAAATCATATATATATTTTAATACTATTGACCATGATGACGTGGGTTTTTATGACGTTATGACGTCAAACCTCTGGGTCGTTTAAGAGTTAAACAACATTTAATACTTCTATACCTGTACTTTGTGAAATAGTGTTAACCAAATCCTTTTACCCATCAAAAGAGGTTTTAAGATGTCCAAGAAGTGTATCGTGTTCATTTTCTCATTGTCCACTTAAGCAGAACAAGAAGACTGTTACATGTAGCTTTCATTTGCCTTCTCAAATTTATAAACAAAGCAAGTATTGCTCATTTACGGTTATTATAAACCTGCATCCCAGTAGCAAAATCAAAAATTCTAGACAACTAATCTTTGAATGCTTTAACAATTAACAATCTCAATTGGTTGACCACATCTTTCAAATATTAACTATTTCTATTGATATCTATATTACCAGATCTGAGTACGTTGGCTAGTGTGGTGACAACTCTGGCTACTATGGAACAGAAAGAAGGTGAACAGAATCTGACTTTTAATAATATTGGTGAAGCTGTACAGATTTCAGAACAACATAATAACACAGATACAGCTGATACTGTAGCTAGAGCATTTGATACATTAGCTAAAGCTATCCAACCAAATAGTGGACAGGTAGTATTCTATTATCTATTTACAGCTTATTGTTTGCTTTAGTAGAAAAAGCAGTTCTTTTCTTAACTTTTATCAATTATTTGATAATAAGCAATAAATTGTTAGTTGCTAAATGTATTTGTTCTGCTTAATTTGTACAAACAAGCCTTTGAACTTTTGTACTTGAATAGCTATTGCAACATATTGCACCTGTATTGATAAAAATTTCACCTGTGTTTTAATGATGCAATGGGGTGGTCAAATGGTTAGCACGTATGCGCCGTAACATGAATTTGGTCATTGAGTCAACTGGCGTGGTTTCGATTCCCCGGTTGTCCATGACATACAGACAAGGAGTAGGATGGCCTGTCCAACCACGTTGGTTTTCTCCGGTTTCCTCCCACTGCTAAAGACCCCCATGCTCCAGCGAATTATTGAATTAAAATTGAACCATGTTAGTCTCTCTCTTGCACGATGCATTATACCATGTTGACAAAAGCTGACATTGTGTCATTGTGAGTTGCCAGCATGTGGAAACATTTTTAAAAAAATCTACCATATATTCATATCAAAGTCAATTTGAGTGAGTAATGCTGGATAATCAAAATGAATTAACCAACTCTTAGTGAAGTCTTATTGGTTTTGATTGTAAATATTATCCAAGCAACATTTATTTTCAAAAACTGTTGGTACATGTTTAAGTATTATAAAGTTCACTCTTATTAATTAACTGACATCTTTTGAAATGAAATTTACAAGATAAGAAGGTATACCATGTATTTATAATTTTCATTGGTATTTTTACTGAAATCAGTTACTGAAACATCACATTGTATTGTCACCAGATTCAGAAGTGTCTCTTTAATTTTTCCTAAATTTTTATATAATTGTTTTGTTGTTTTTTATTGTAACAGCCTACTTCAAGTTCTTTAGATCAGTCTGTATCAGATACAAGTATGGATCATTCTGGTGTAGACTCAATAGATAATTCATATGTTATTGATATTGATGGTGAGTTATAAATCCTTCTATTTATTATGTAGCTAGGACTCTTGTTTCAGTCATATTTGCCATAGAAATTGACTCACAGGATAACCTAGCTGTTTATCAATTGATTATAACATTGATATTTCAAAGAATTTAGGCGTGATTTGCTTAAAATTGTCACATTCTTTGAAAACAAAAATAACATATTGTTAATCTAATGTGTTAAATAAAGTGTCGTAAATAGACTGGCTGACACTATTTTGAAATAAACTTGGGCTCGCAACTGGGATGAATAAGTACCAGAATTGAAACCCAGTGAGACAAGAAACCTATCGGTTTATCAAGTAATTGACCTTATGTCACTTATGACAAAAAGATGTGTCTGTTGTTCTCATCGTAAGGAAAAACCCATGTACATATCTCTTGTCTTCATTAGCTCAGTCACTGCAGAAAAGTAGGATGTTAAGCCCAGTTTTATCTCGTTAGTGCACGTAAAAGACCCCTGGCTGATTTTGTTATATATATATTGCTTCATCATATTGTTATTATTTATTTTCAGGAACTGTTTTATCTGAAGCTAATTTTCAATTCAATTTGATGACTCCATCACCAATGCCAGCCTATTTAAATGTACATTTTGTTTGTGAAAGTGCTTCAAGATTGCTTTTTCTTTCCATGCACTGGACACGTTCAATAAGTGCTTTTCAAATTATCAAGTAAGTCTTATCATGTATTCAGTAGTTTATCTCAGAAGTGGAGCAATTTAGTGGCATTAACTTCAATGAAGACAGTTGAACTAGAATAATTTATCAAATGTCAGTATGAATAAATTTAATTTTTTATATACATGTATGCCAATTTTGAAATGTAGTTTTTATATGAACATGACTCTGGTATGTGTTTCAGTAGTTGAGACAAAAAAGTCAATTGATATTAAGACTGACTTCTGTCAAAATGGTGTTCTGATGATCAAAAAACCCCATAAATTTATCAAATTTTCATATCATAGAATCAGTGTTCTAATATAACATTTTTAAAATATTGGTATATACAATTCCATGATGCATGTTTTTCAGCCCTGATCTCCAGACTACTTTGGTGCGAGCCTGTTGGAGTGAACTATTTACACTAGGTCTGGCTCAGTGTTCTAGTGCCATGTGCCTTCCAACATTACTGGCGGCCATATTGAATCATTTACAGTCAAGTTTATTGCAAGGTACATATACATGTTACTTAATTTTTGTCCAGATGTCACACTTATAACACTGTAAACCGGGTATGATTAAATTATCATATCATGCTGTTTACAGGCATTTACTTATATAATTACTTATTGTCTTGTTACATAGTTAAACAGATACAAGTATATTTTTAAGCAGTACAGATATTGTTGTTTAACTGTGAACACTGCTCTTTCCAACTTCCGTCATGGAGTATTACTTTGATTCATATGAGAGTGATGAAATTTGGTATATAGTTTCATTACATTAATACTGTCATTTAGTTTGATAATGATCATAATCTGCTGGATGCTTTATAAAAGATAAATATGGAAGTAGTTAATAAATGGGGACATCAGCTTCGCTGTTAGCTAGTTATTTTGTTATTCTTTAAATAAAAACAGGTCACATTACCCATTTTAATTGACACAGTATTTTAGTACCAGAATATTTTTTATAAATTGCTGAGCCCTGAGTACAATACAATTGATTAATACCAAGTTATTTATGTTATATTAACAGATAAAGGTGGTACCGACCGTGTTAAAATAACTATAGAGCATATCATACGATTACAAGATTATATAAACGCCATGCAGTCCTTACAATTAACACCTGCTGAATACGCCTATCTTAAAGCACTCGTTCTTTTTCAACCAGGTAAGTTGAATCAAATTAACTATAATTATAAGACAATGAAGCAGTTTGGTAATGATTTACTCATAAACTGGTGGTACAACTTCAGTCATAAATACACAGGACAATGAGCAGACAATAGGTTTTATCATTGTGCCATGTTTTTAGTGTGTATTGTAAGTAGCCAATGAATCTCACCTTTCCAAGACACTGTCAACTGATTTGTGAAAAAACTCACTAAGATCAAAAATAAATAAAATACATGTACATGTAACATATAGTTTTAACTTGATTGAGTTATTCTTTTTAGATGTAACAAATAATGAATTGTTTTGCATCGTTTCAGATAATCCTAATATTATTAACAAGAAACAAGTAGAGAGATTACAAGAGAAAGTAGAGAAAGAATTTGTTCAGCATATAAGCTGTTCCTCATCATCTGTATCAGACAGAATTTGTCATCTCTTGTTGCGATTACAGCCTTTAAAGGCTTTTAACCCTAACATTATGGAGGAATTATTTTTCTCTGGCCTAATCGGAAACGTGCAGATCGACAGCATAATTCCTTATATTTTACGGATGGAAACCGCAGAATATAATCTACAGATGACTGGAGGCGGAATCTTCAGCCAAACAACCACCTCCACACAGAGTTCTGATTATTCTTCAAGTCAAAATATGAACGGTGTACCAACCACAGTAACAAATTTAATATCTCCTGACTTTGGTGTGAACATTTCCACAGGACAAATGACAAGTGTTCCGGCACAGGGCTACGTAACAACTAGCTCCTAGAGATATTTTAAACCTGTGCCGTTGTTTTATATTTTAGAAAACTTTAACAGAAGCAGAATATTATGACAATATTTCGATTATAATGGGGTTGAAAATTTTTATCTTGCGTTGATAATATATGTTTTAAAGTGTCAAAAGTGCTATTTGATTTATATTTATGTAATTATGATGTTCTCTAGATATTTTTCATCTCCTGTGATAATTTGGAGATAAAAACGATTTTTATATGCCCCATGTTTTATTGTGGTCAAATGTTGCTATCACCCTGTCCATCCATCCGTCTGTCTGTCATTCATATTTCTTGTTTGCACTATAGATAGCATCCTCCTCGCAGTGTTCCGTTTGATTAGAGCTAATCCTACTACTCCCTGCTGGACTGAGTGGGTATTATTGTCACTAATTATGACTGGTCAGTGGTCCTTTTACTGACCAATCACTGACTTCGTTACAAAGGTATTACCTTTAAAACAGAACGTTTAATTAGGGCAACTGTGTTTACATAACGTTACGTCATGGCTGCACGTTTTTTTTATGCTATATTAACCAGCGCATAGCAGGATATTGCAGCAAAACTAATTGCGTGACAGACGAGGCTATCGGTATTGACGTAAAGTAAACAATACTGTATGGTAACGAACAGACTTTCAACGTTTTTAATAGCTTAAATCTGTGTCCAAAATATTAAGGAAGACCTAAGATTAAAAGACGGACTGTCATGTTACTGTACGTAAGTGGAAGATTTGATTGAACGAGAAGAATAGACACACTTACTTAAAAGTTCAAGAAACCGAACCGAATCCAGCAATGGCCAGAGAGGGATTTCTCGGGCCGTTGCTTCAGGAATATGTATAGATAGAGGCTTCAATAAATCTTTTATTGAAATGGATATAGCAATCATATGGGTTCTGTATCTCATTGACAGAATTATGTCCCTTTGTAATGAAAATCTTTCATTCAAATCAGTTTCTAGTAAACTATGCTACAATAAATCAATACATCTTTTGAAATTGATATAAAATTTGTATGAGTTCTTAACTTAATCAATAGAATCCTTTTAAGATTTATATGGCTGTCTTATTTCATATAAATGAAGAAGCCTATTCATTTTCAATGATCACTCTAGAATTTAATCTAATATTTTATAGGAGGAAGTCATTAACCAACATTTCTGAAATGTATTTGGTTGTCTTTCTTTATCACTTCTTAATAATAACATCAAGAGTTATTACCCGTTGTTACAAAAATTTGTCAGTCACTTAAAGGCTTCAGTTATAACCTGCTTTTTGTGGTTCGACGACTTGGCTACCAGTGGACATATGTTTGTTGCCTGGCAACCTATATTTGGGGTATTTTTTTTATTTTACTCAGACGGAAAGAATGACATAATATGGCTACTGCAGGGTTAAAATTTTGGATTTTGGCAGCTAGATTTTATAATGATTGATAGATATGGTATGAGTCTGTTTGATATAACCAAAATATGTAACTTAGATTACTACTTAAGAGGAAAAAGTATCTGGATGGTCATGTATACTACACAGTTCTATTGCCATTTGACTCAAAATCATGTTGACAACCAGTCAAATGTATTGTCAATGCACAGAGACAGATCCAATGAAAAAATTTGATTGTGTTGAACTCACATGAGTAGTAATATAAAGTTATAGATTATGGTTATATCAAGATATATGTCAAGGCACATTTTGAGACGAGTAAATGTGTATAGTTCTCTCATAATATTATAATTATTATTATATATATATATATATATATATATATTATGCTGTGTACTGCATATTAGCTTACAATAAACATAGCTTTTGCTTAGAAAATAGTAAAAGTCTTCAAGTCTCAGACTATTATTGTCTAAAATATTTTCTTTAAAGCAGTTTATAAAAACATTTCTGACATTTCTTGGAGATTAAATATTGAGATTAATTAGAAGGATACATATTTAATACATAAAAAAGCATTTAGATTTTTTTTGTCATGTTTTGTTTAAATTATCTAACTATAGGTTTCTCCAGCCCTAAATATTACCAACAATATCGGAATTCGAATTGTTCAGAATTGCTGATAAATTTTCTCGACATTAAAACTTTTGAATCCTGAAGGAATCTTTCAACTTTTCACTCCTACAATACAGTTTCGCTAACAAATTGTTTTAACAATAGCTTCTATCAAATTTAGTGCGAATCCAAATGTATTAATAACATGTTATTTAAGTTCTCTATTCAGAAAATATGTCGTAATCCCTTCAGACTTCAGGCAAATTTTATTGGATTTTGTGTAAATCTGAAATATTTAGGCCTGATAAAATCTATAAATTTTTTATTATATTCTCTTATTAGCTGAAAGGAAGACTTCTTTCATTTATTCAGATAATCATAATTTAAATTTATTGTTTAGTTGTTTCCATGACATGGGTATTGGTGAATTGACATTTAGCTAGACAAAAGTAATCTCATTTGCATGATCCATTATCATTATGTAACTGCTAAAAGCATAAACACAACAATAATAAAGTTCTGATGTACTTATCGGTCGTTACTTCAGTCAGGTATATAGAGGGATATTATAGTGTTTTCATTTGGCTTATATCGTCGGTAGGAAGACGAAGTGACGTATCGTCAACAGGTTCTCTGTTTACAATACGTCACGCGTCTACCTACCAACGATATTTGGAACTTGTTTAATCAGTTTTATCACATGACACTAATATTGTTCTTTAAGTAACTAGAGGGCAAATGCATCTCCATCTTTGATTGACAACCTATTGTTTTGTATTACATTAAGTTTCCCCATACAATGTTTTTGTACTGTATATCATCTGTTTATTCAATGTACAACATTTTGAATGATTTAAAATTCAGTTTTATTTGAAAAAGATTAAATCTTTAAAAAATTTGAATACATGAATTCTGTGTTATGGAATAAAAGAGCACCAGAAAATGTGCCTAGTAAACAAATGAATTTAAAATTTATGGGTTTCCATTGATTATTCAAAAATATATCTTTAAACTTAGTAGTTTTAGATTAATAACCAGAGTGGCATTTCCATTACATATTAACAAATATAAACATGTATAAAATAATGCTCTGAGTTCGTTGATTTGATGACCCATATTGAAACTCGAAAGGTCATCCGCTGTGCATCTCATTGATTGAAGAAGACTATTCAATCATTGTTAAACTTCTTTGTAATCATGGTATTGTTTTATAACAGTTTTCTAAAATGTATATATTATTAAGATGTAAAAATCTTGTTATCAAAAAGAGGAATCAATAAATTGTAATATATTATTATTATTATTATATTATTATATGAACATGTTTATCATTATTATTTTATTATAATGTTGTGTGTATGTATTGTTCTCCACATATCCAAGATAAAAACTTGGCTAAACTATATATCTATCTTATTATATATGTTAATTAATTTAATTTGGACCACAAGATATATCTAACTAAGTATTCGTAGATAAATTGTCACAATTGCACAGAAATATAAGTTACTTAAGTGGGCCACTATTGAATATCCAACATTATGGTTGCAGGACTTAAGCTTAGTTTAAAGTTCAAAGTTCAAACAGATTCTTTAATTTTGTTTTCAGCCACAAGTCTTGTAACATTTAAATATTCTATTTTGTATAGAATTGTCAATCAATAAAAAATATTTGGAATTAAGGGGTTTTTTTAACATTTCATTGAAAATTGCATGTTTATTGCTATAATCATTAAAAACTTAGGTTATAAGACCCAAAAAAGATTTTCAATGGTATGTTCATGAGTAATTAGTAAAGGATAATTGTTTCACAGATTGGGGGGGGGGGGCGATAATTATTTTGAAACCGAGATCAAATTAAGTGTTCAAATGTTTTAGGTAATATTACATTTTGATTTATCAATTAATATATCATTTATTAAAACGCCAGGGTGTATAATTCTTGTCTAAAGCAAATTCATAAGTAAAACTTGTATATAGAAATACTAAAGGCATTAACTCACCTTTTTTAAAAATAGGAGCTAAACCCGTTATTAATGAGCCTGTTTGTAGCTGTATATATTAAGCCTTTAAGTATTCTATGTTAATATTTAATATCATTGTTATATTTTGTTGTCATGAAATTATTTTTATAGGATCTAAGAAAATGGTTCGTTATTAAAGCAATTTGGCAATGAAGGAAATTAAGGTGATGATAAGACTTTAGTAGAAACAAACATATGATGCACTTAATAGTGTAATTTACTTAAGTGGTTGACATTTTACTGACACTAAAGTTTTAAAATTAAAATTCAATCCTTATAAGACCATTAAAAGTTAAGAATCTCTTTTAATATATTAAATATATTCCTACCATACCATATAATATAAGGTCTACCAAAATTTGAGATCACAATTTTCCAAAATCATGAATTGGATAAAATTTATGAGTGTATGCACCTTTATTTATAGAAATGTGGTCTTATAGATGTAAAAAAAAAAGTGACTTCGCTATGTTTTAAGAATCCACCAGGTTTCAGACTGCAGTGTGGAAATACTAGTATACATACATGTATAATTATCAAACGATTTCACAATTGATTAATGCACATACATTTGAATGATACACACTGTACTATTATTTTACCCATTTGATATTAAAACATTCGTTTCATAATATTTAATATGTTACATATCTTAATGTCACGTGTTTTGTAAAGCATATTGATTTTATCTAGTACATTGTTTTGTTAATTGGTTAAATATGTTATTATCTGAATAATAATTGCATTGCTTCACTCTTGTCAATGTAGCTTCTTTCAATACTTATTATTATTTAAGAATACGCTGAAAATTGCTATCCTTTTTGTTTTACTATCTGTATTTAAAGATTATTTTCCAATTTAATGTATACTAGTATGTCGTTTCTTTATGTCACCTTCAGGTTTGAATAAACCGCTTTGCCGTCCTACTTATGACTTGATTATCTGTCTTCGAGATAATATCTGCGATAACGATATTATAAAGTAAATATCCCCGAAGACAACGGCGACAAAATTATTGGATTGCAGTAGGAAATGTCATGGGGTTTAACGTCTGACTGGGTCAATAAAGACCGGATTGCAATAGGGGGTTGGGGTGAAACTGTTCAGTCAAAAGGTTTACCTCTCCTTACAGCTTCAAAAGAATTCTGTCTTGTATGTTTTATGACTTTAATCCGATTTAATACTTTACGGAAAGAAATCACCATACTATGATCTTCCATACACCTTGATGATCACCTGGAAAATCCTGAGAATAATATCTATTTAATTTTGGACGTGGTTTTGTACATCCATGGTCTCAATTTCATCTGATCAGATTAGGGATGTGCCCCACTGAAACCAGTCAGTCAGATTTGATATTTTTAGAATCGTACATAGCTAACATTTGGCACCAATTTCAACTACATGTAGAAAAGTTTAGTCCCCTTCCTTTTTTTAAGGCAGTTAGAAAAGGGCATGCCCCCACTTTTTCCGACCAGATGTATATTTTTTGTATTAATACATTGCATGACCGCTGTTTAGAAATAATTCTGATCCTATTACTTAGGCAAATTTTAGCCCTTATTGGCCCTTTTTATCTGCCCATACCTGTCAAATACCCTACTGAAACCTCAGAAGACTGCGTGTTTTAAATTTGCCCTATCAATAGCTGTCAATTAATATTGTCAAACTTTCTATTACTTATGAAGCAGTTTTTTCGTCAAGAATAGTTATTGTAAATCCAAAATGCAAGTGTTTAAATATTTACGTCGGAATTTCGTGCTAAAATAACACAATGAACACAACCTTAGATATGGTAAGGGGTTACCACAAGGGTCAATACTTAGACCCTCAATGTTTCATGAATTTCGCAATGACGTTCAATACCAATGGTATACTGTAACTATGTAATAAAAAGCAGTTTAAACACGTGCCTTCTAATAGCCAAAAGAAAGTATAACAGCCTTCGAATATAATTTTACAAAGTACATGTAAATGTAATTGAGTTCGTTTGCACAGTTGATTCTACATACTACATAAATATAGATAATAAATGCCCTATACCTATTACTAAAACATATAAAGTACAAGACTGAAACACGAGTAGTCTGGTATATTGTAACTGATGAGTAACAAACATGTAGACTATCATGCTAAATAGTGAGCTCAATACCATGACGTCACTTACTTAGCAGAAGCTACAGGGCAGTGCGACTTAGAAAAGGTATCAGAAACGATTTGTACACGGTTCGTAGCACACCTAGTACAACTCTTCTACCCAGCTTCCATCTCTCCAGGAAACATAATCCACTTATATCAGCAAAATGGTAAGTTGTCTAAACCTTCCCATAAATCATTAATTAAAATTTGGGAATAATAATATTATCACTATTTCTATAAATTTAATAGGTTAGCTTACTTTTTTAAACATTATTTTAATTTTATATCCTTTTAATCAACAACAATTCTTGCCGCAAAAAATTAAACATTAATCTGTATGAGGTACGCAGATCAGCTTTTTATTAAATTTTAAAAATAAATAAATTTTACAATTCGAATCTTAAATTTTTGTTACTTAAAGCTACCTGTTTTGGCATTATCTTATCTTCAAAATATGAAAAGTTAACATTCATTACTTGAATAAGCTTTGTTTGTATATGCCTTCGTATATTATCTTTAACGCCCCTGAGACTCATAATCTCATAATGTTAATGATATTGGAAAATGTGGTTGGCTGGCCTACAGTGTACCTATATTATATAGAACATCATAATTTCTGATCGTTATTGTTTATCAATTAATTGTGCATACCCTTTAAATACTATGAAAACCTCCATTGAGAAGTCGGTTCTGTATAGTGTTCAGTATTATCGGACCGGTGGCCAACATATGCAGTTGGCGGCGTTATGCATTTGCTTTTAGGTTTATCTCAAAGAATCCAATAATAATAAGAGATATTATCTAGCGATTAAATAATTCACTCTGGTTTTTTCATAAGTTTGGTCACCACTTGACACTTTATAAAGATCATGATGTGCATTGCCCCTTCATAAGTCCTCATTTCGCTAAATAATGAAATTCCTTCTTTTTTATGCAAGCTATTGGCGTGCACGTAAAATAACCCATTATACTAGTTATGCCATAATACAGTTATATGAAACGATAAGTACAGTAATCATGAATATTTATAACAAGTTGTGAGCACCCCCCCCCCCCACACACACACACACACACACGTGTTTTTCGTAACAGGTGAACAATACAGTTGTAAGGGCGTTTATTTTCCAACTAATGAATATCCAACATATATTTATTTTAACAATGCGGAGACCATTGGTACCAAACAAACACATGGCCGGAAATATTCTCACGACGTAAGAGCTGCTGTGTATCATGATGTATGGATTTATTTCATAAACTAACATCGCTACCCTGGCAAAATTATCTCCACTCGCCTTACCTACTAAACATAGAAATGAAAAGAATGCAATAGTGTTAGGCATGACAGAACGCTGAAAACCATGTTGTTCTAATTTCTCGCTACAGAAGTTGTTGAATTTAAAGGAACCATTTACCCCCCCCCCCCCAAAAAAAAAAACAAAAAAAAAACGATCGCTTTAAAAAAACCTATTAAGACGTTGATTCATTATGAAGTACTGTAGGCCTACTTCATATCTTTCGCAATTGTAGTTTACAAAATTTACTCAAAATATACCTAACCGGTGATTCATCTAATCCCGCACCTGTCAAATGTATTGTAAAATATGCTGGCATAACAGCTAACAGAAAGCAGACATGGAAAAAAACTAGTAATGGCACGTCTGCCGCTAAGAATAGCAAAGTGAAAGATAGTATTATAATTTTATTGACTAACCCTTGCATCCCTCTGGGTAATGGTAATTTGATTTGAAGTGCTAACTGTGTATATTCTGTCAGACTAAATAAACTCAAGTCGTGTGAATTAAATGTAACTAACACGATGCCGGTATTTATATTGGATTTCGAGATCCACTTTTGAGCATCAAGTTTCGGGGAATATATCATTGTTTCATATGATATTATATTACAATAATAATATCTGTACTTTACCTCAGCCCGATTCTTAAACCGTTCCAGGTTAAGTCTAGCGTCATGGGTTTTCAACGCCCCCCCCCCCTCATACTGCTAAAACCCCATACTCCCATAGCGAAGTATTGGGAGTATAATTAAGTCATATGTTACTCCCGAAATGACTTCATAGTGTTCTGTCGAGTAAGGAGGACGTTGACATAATTGTGAGGTACCTATATCAATTGACAGGACGTCTTTAAGTTATTGAAACCGCTATCGTCATTAAAATTAGAGGAATGTTGAATTCTTTCAATCCACAATATTGTTAAAGATAAATTTATGAAAGGAATATTACTGATAAATTGTTACAATACTGCTGCGTATATATGATGAAATGCAGACGATAAAGCATGATATCCTCTGCAGACGATAAAACAAGACAGTGCAACCTTTAAGAGATAGAGAGAGAGAGAAATGGTGTTTAACGCCCACCTCTCCACAAACTAGGTCATTTCGGGACTAACATATTATGGTTTAATTTATTTCAATAATTCGCATGCGCGTAGGGGTCTTTAGCAGTGGGAGGAAACCGGAGGAACCGGAGAAAACCCACGAGGTTGAACAGGCGACCCTACTCCTTGCTACGCACAACCGGGGTATCGAAACCACGCCATAGTTGACCCAACGACAGGTTTTATGATACAGTGAGCGCACGCTAACCATTCAGCCGTCCAACCCCCCATAACCTTTAAGTATTAGATAAATTCTTTTGATGGGCCTCTCTGATATTCGACTGAATCCTACCGAGAAATTATCTAATATCATTATTTTAGTTTTGTGTTCTTTATTCAACTGTTAAATAATCAGTTTCAGTAGATTTCGGTATGGACAAGGCGGGAAAAACTTAGATACCGACATCTAGTTCTACTTATATCGTTTTATTTATCTTAACTTCTAACTTACTTGTAGAAGTTTAAAAAAGTACTTCATCGACTGAGAACTTCTGCAGATGACATAAACAAATTTAGCCTCTACCATATGTGCGTTCTTCTCCTACAACACATGTGTTTCACTAATTTTTCTCAAAAAAATACTTTTAGGATTGCGGGGTTTCGAGTTTCACGTGTCTCGAATTACATTCCCATGGTCTTATACCTTTATATACCTGGAACATCTACACATTCCTATCAACATAATGTCATACCGACCCCGTTAATGTGCGAAATTTACAGCCATGACATAATACGTATCTTTTTTATTTAAAGATATTCCCAATTTAAATTTTGTATTGGCCGATTTGGTCATCATGATTATACGGTATAGTTAAACTATAAACACGTAAGTATAAAAAAGTAAATCATTTCTAACTACTTTTAATATGATAAAGTGTTGCCTTGCCGTATGGATGGGACGAAAAGGGGAGAATCGCCATTGCACATATTCGCGTGGGACAGATGGACCACTAATAACTGTAGTTGGAAATCGATGATATTCGACGAAAACGCTTCTGTTCAGACAAACATGTCTCCCTTTGTATTGCACACATGACCATAGAAACACAAATATATGTTAGTCTCAAATTGACTGAGATATTGTTTAGATTAAATTACAGATCTGTATATGGTTTCGTGTTTTTAAACTTTCGGTGGCCTACACTACCCATGAAGTTCTGACAAGTTATAGTGCGAGTTCGCGTCAAGGATCAAACTCGGACTTTGATTCATCAATCAGCGTTGACGTTTCTAGTGGTTTACCCAAAGTTCCGTGCATTATAAGGCCAAGAAGTCTCCGTAACAGACCGTTCCATTGGCTAATCCCTCACACCATTCAGAACGCGTCAATGATAACAACTCTTCCAGATCCAAGTGTAGTAAATACAAAGTAAAACGAAATTTTGAAATATAAAAAAAACGAAACGAATTAGGATCTGTGTTTTAATCAACTTGGTTCAACTCCTTAACTTGCCTTTCCTAATTACATTTACTTGTATAGGGTGTGTGAGTCAATAAGAATATAAATCATATTGCATACATCACCTGCAAGACATCATTTCTCATGAAGTGATTTTTTTTGTAGACCTGATAAACTTTATGTTTCTAATAACCTCGTTTGATAATGAAGCCGTTAATTATATACTGATGTTATGATTACATTATTAGTAATAACTGACGAGCTCAAACTGTGCTCTGGTATTTGATTTTTTACCTTCTGAATTCAAGTTTATCTAATGTACTAAAGCAAATTAGCCCGTTAAACTTGCAAAACAGTCGGTTTATTGGGACAAAATCACCTTCAGCAACAAATTAAATGTCAAAATAACCCACAACTCACTATACCGATATACAATGCCATACAAAAGCAAGGAATGTGTAATGATTTCCGTCATTCAATGGTGTCGTGAATTCTGTACGGATGCAACAATTAAACCAAATTATTGGAAATGACAGGATGATGGGGTCGGATTACTAGAATCACACATTTAGCACATAAAAAAATGAATGATTTTAGTTACAAAAGTAAATATTCTGCCTGATCTAACATTCAAAAATTTGTTATCTTTTCTTTTGATAGCGGGAGTGTATTTCTATCCATGTTGGTCAAGCTGGAGTCCAGATAGGAAATGCATGCTGGGAACTGTATTGCCTGGAACATAATATACATCCAAATGGTAACATGGAACACGAAAAAATGATGATGTCTAATGGCGACGAATCTTTTAACACGTTCTTCAGTGAAACAAGTCATGGAAAACACGTACCTAGAGCAGTTTATGTTGATTTAGAACCAAATGTAGTTGGTGAGATGTTTACCCTTGTTTCTATTTTTTTTTTTTAATGACTCCAACATTCTAGGGGTGTTATTCATAAAAATATCGGTAAATAGAATGCCAATTAGCTAAAGGAATATTTTCAGATATTGCATCCGTGCATAATGTACCTAATTGGCCAAAGAATCAAAGCGGATCCCAACAATAGCAGATCGTAACCTGATAATATGATCTCTAATTCGACCGAAGCCTACCTATGCAAACGCCATTTCAATATGACCACCCGAAGCAGCCCCTTCGTTCGTATTTTGTCTACGATATCACCCTAGGTGGAAGTGAACGTTAAACCCCAGATATGAAGGCTTTTTATACCCATGATATACTTTATACTATAAATAAGTCATCCACAAAAGGTAGGTTATTTTGAAAATTTCCAGATTTGTTCATGGCATATTGGATAAAACAGCTGTGCTAAATTCCAGTATATACAAAAGCTGATAACATGTAAAACAGATTGCTTAGATTTATTGGAAAATAAAATAATGGAATATCCAAAATTGTGTTTATCAGAATGGCACACGCATGCCCACCACCTGGAACTATCATTGAAATTAACAAATCTCCAGGTTGTTATGGTAATTCTAGTTAAGTACAGCAAAAATTGTTAACTATGCGACGCGCCTAAATAAACGAAGGGTATTAAAACGGCATTATGGGAATTAGATAAATACAGGGGCGCCGGAACCAGGATACCAAGGTATACAAATGGTACCCTGCCCTTTTCTGGGGTTTACATGTATACCCATGCCCTAATGATGAAAGTGTTCAACATTTCAGTCTATTCATTTTGAAATGATAGATATGTAATTGCCCCCTTATCTTTTGGTACCCTGGCCTTCGCGCCGTTCCGGCGCTGGGTAACATAAATAGAATATGGTGAATATTTCAGTCACATTGCTCCACTCCAAACCGAGATATTAGCTTTTGAGTTTTAGACTAGTCTCAAACATCATTACTAAAAAAAGTCACGATTATTAATTATTTTGACGTTAAAAAAAGTATCACAAAATGTATTCAAACCAAAAAATATCGCAGACTATCAAGGGTTAATTATGGTCTCGATAGATTAATTAATGTTTATTTAATAATTTAGGTAACATTTCAGGCCTAAAGCAAGCCATGTAATAAGCAGGTTTAGCTCTTCTATAATGAATGTTTAAGTGTCTTAAAAGAGTAAACACAGTCTTTCGAGCACGACACCTACCAGTACTTCTAGCTTCGAGCCACGGTGATTTGCTAACTGTCCCGATGTCGAACGCGAAAGTTCCTCGGGGATTGTCAGTGTGCAGGGCGGGGTTTTGGCATAACATCCGAACAAACAGCAGTAATTATGTATAGACCGTGTGTACACACCGAAGAACCCTTGAGGGTTGGAATTCAATTGATGTGCGGGCAAGCTTCTCTCGTAGCACACTGCCGCGTATGTTCGTTTCCATTATTCCGACTGGATCAGAAAAGTAAGACAATAAACCCATATCATAAAATTTAATTCATTCACTACTTCTAACAAATTCATTTACTTTCAAATTGTAGATGAAGTTAGAAATGGTATGTATAGACAGTTATTTCATCCCGAACAGTTAATCAGTGGAAAAGAAGATGCAGCAAATAACTACGCGAGGGGCCATTATACCGTTGGTAAAGAAATTGTGGACCTTGTTCTGGATAGAATAAGAAAAATGGTATTTTAATCACTTTTATTTTGACATAACCTAATTATATACAAGTTATGCTAGACACTTGATCTCCAAACCGGAAAACTCGAATTTCCATGCTCAAAGCAGTAGGCCTAATAGAATCAGTAGTAGTATCTGTTGAATTGAGTTTTATCGTTTTTTAAAGACAAATATGCACATACTGTGTGTAGATGTTTCAGACAGTTTATTATTATTAAATCATATGCAAGTAGTGATCTATTCTTAACATGTAATACAACAATGTTATAACATTACGTTTAAAATTTACATATCGTTACATTTGTAAAATGTTTGGAAGAAGTAGGCTACTAGAACATAAGTGTTTGACTTCCTTATCTTTATTAAAAGTCAGAGATACGCCAGAGGATAAAACGCCTTGCCCTTTGTCAGTTTATTTTTAGAATTAACACCTAGAATTAACACCTAGATTCGGAACATGGCATCCTGGATATAACACACCATTCGAAATCATTTAACTTTCCAACAACCATGGCTGACCGTTGACTTTTTTAAAAATATGAGTTTGAGATGTAGATAAAAATCAATGACTGTTCACAGTGTCCGAATCTAATTTTATATTTTTTCCAGGCTGACCAATGTACTGGACTTCAAGGGTTTCTGGTATTCCATAGTTTCGGAGGAGGAACCGGTAGTGGATTTTCGTCTCTATTGATGGAACGTTTATCGGTAGACTACGGCAAAAAGAGTAAACTAGAGTTTGCGGTTTATCCAGCACCCCAGGTATGCCCAACACAGTTAGTTTTGAAGTGTCCATTTTTATAGTTCGGTACGTGAAAATTTGTCGGTGAAATAAACAGTCACAATACCAGTTGATCATGTATCTATCAGCGGCCACCATAAAGAAAATATCACTTCCTCCTAGTTTATTTTTCCCAATTTACCGTTGATTCTTGATTTATCACACACAATAACTAGTAGCTAACTGCACAACAATATATATAAACACAAAAGGAAACCCCCTACAAAGATAACTACTCCCAAAACCTATGCAGTTTCTTTCACATATTACAAGTATATCATTTGTAAAGGTAAGTAAATGCCTTCCCGTATACAATTAGTAATGTCACACAAAACATTTGGCTATTGCGTGGTGGTTAAGATAAAACTATAGACTCAATAAGGCGTAGTTATTTTTTTGTACAAGATCTATGATATATGTATTT
Source organism: Patella pellucida (assembly GCA_917208275.1). Lineage (NCBI taxonomy): Eukaryota > Metazoa > Mollusca > Gastropoda > Patellidae > Patella > Patella pellucida. The sequence goes on from OU795042.1 coordinate 35,253,551, forward strand.
TAAATGTATGTTTCAGATTTCTACTGCTGTGGTAGAACCTTACAACTCTATTCTCACAACCCACACCACATTGGAACATTCAGATTGTGCTTTTATGGTAGATAATGAAGCTATTTATGACATTTGTCGTCGTAATCTAGACATTGAACGACCATCCTACACAAATCTTAATCGTTTGATCGGACAAATAGTCAGCTCTATAACTGCTTCTCTCAGGTTTGATGGGGCCCTTAATGTCGACCTTACAGAGTTTCAGACCAATCTTGTTCCTTATCCACGAATTCATTTTCCGTTAGTGACGTATGCACCCATTATTTCGGGTGAGTATTATAACAATTTGCCTAATACTTCCATTATGGTCACAGTATATATTATATGCGCAAATCCAGGATGTTTTTTTGCCGATGAAGGAGAGGACAATTCCAGAAGGGCCAAATTCTTAGCGTGGTACGAATCGTAATGAAATGGTCATATGCAACAGGACAGGGGATGTAATTTACGAAAAACTACATAACTACAGTTATAGTTTCGATATTTGGTTTATTCTAACAGATCGCTGTTTAAAACAAATATTGGACAAGGCAATTAGTGTGCGAACATCTTTATTTGTTTCTAAAATGAGGTTATGCAATATCAGGTTCTATCGCAAGGCGGCCTCGGATTTTACATGACGGGTTCGATCCCTGCATTAGCTGAGAAAGTTCATCTCGATTTTCCGGCTTGGTTTCCCCTTTTAAGTGATGCAGACTGAGGGCCTGACAAGGACAGCTGCCTAGTCGTTCGAATGGGACAAAAAACCGAGGTCCCGTGTACACATTGGCGTGCACGTAAAAGATCCCTTGGCAGTTGGAATTCAGTTTCTGCCCGGACAAAAATTTCCATCATAGCACACTGTATGGCGCATGCCCGTCTTCAATTCGCCCAGATTAGGTGCAGAAGTGTAGGACGTTAAACCCCATTTCATTCATTCATTTACATAGTGGTTATCTTTATATCAACGCTTATTTCAATGATTTTTTTTAATTCAGCGGAGAAAGCCTACCATGAACAAATGTCAGTAGCAGAAATAACCAATGCTTGTTTTGAACCTTGCAACCAAATGGTGAAATGTGATCCAAGAAACGGCAAATATATGGCATGCTGTATGCTATATCGTGGCGACGTTGTACCAAAGGATGTGAACGCGGCGATAGCAACAATCAAAACCAAGCGATCTATTCAATTTGTTGATTGGTGTCCTACTGGGTTTAAAGTTGGAATCAACTATCAGCCGCCGACTGTTGTGCCTGGTGAGCGAGTGACGGGTAGGGGTGCGCATGAGATCAACGTTATACGTTTCATTGTCGTCGATGCTAATACTTTCAAATATTATAGACTGCTATAATTTAAGAGTTGATTCAAACTTTTATGAGTCTGACCGATGTATTGTCGATTATTCTGATTAGTCTGCCAGCGAACCATGTAGACGAATGAAACAGGAAGTAGTCCATATTACATGAATGGTTAATGGAAGAATAATATTCCGTGCTACTGCTTCCGGAATTTGAATAAAATTAATATCCGTATACCTGATTTTCCTAATATTGTTTTCACTTAAATATTTTCCTGAATTCACCAAAGAATTTAGTTAAGTGTAAAACATATAATTGAATTAATTAGTAGCGTAACAATAAAACGAAACGTTGATACATAAGCTTACGATGTAAGTAATTTGTTTCTTTAGGAATACACGTCATATTAAAGTATTAATTTATTTAAAATAAGAGTGCTTCAATGATAGGTTGCAAAATGGATAACACAAAATTAGAGTAAAGAAATCAATCTTCCAGCATTATCATTATGTCTGCCACCGATACGAATTTGTCGTTCTGGGCCTGTTTCACGAAATTTTTACTAAGATAAAATCCGATTGTAGTAATTCGATTGGATAGTATTAGATTGATTTTAGCGCTTAGCCAATCAGATTTAAGTATGTACTAAAATTTGGATTGTATCTTAAGTTAAAATTTCGTGAAACAGGCCCCTGTGTGACAAATTAGGCGAACTAGGTGGCATGAAGGAAGCCGTAGAGACAACCTATTGAAAAGTAAATTTAACATTATTACTATTCATATGCATGGTTTCATCTTGTTCGCAAACTTAACAGATAACTAGTTAGGTGAACATGGTAAATAAGAATAATCAACTTTTAATATCTTTTTATTTGTTTGCAAGGTGCTGACTTGGCACAGGTTCAACGAGCTGTTTGTATGTTGAGTAATACGACCGCTATCGCTGAGGCATGGGCTCGACTTGACCACAAATTTGATCTTATGTATGCCAAAAGAGCCTTTGTCCATTGGTATGTCGGAGAAGGTAAGTGAATAGATTGCAATCGTAGTGTTTAGAGGATGTGTACACATATGCATTGGCTGAAGACGTAAAGATCCAGATGCAGTGGTAATTTGGTGCACGGTTTTTGTACCATCTGAATGGCTATATACAGTTTCCCTGGACCCGGTTGAGAACCAGACTCCCGTCAGAATTCCATCCAGTGGTTTTTATATAGATATCGCACCGCGGAACGCTTTACCACGTTTGTGTTTGTTCATGAACATAAAAGAATTAATTATGCAGTTGTGTTTGTTCACGAACCCCGTCTTCCATTAGCCCAGGTAAGATGCAGAAGAGTAGGACGTTAAACCCCATTTGATTTCATTTGTTCATGAACATAAAAGGAATATGCAGATGATACTTATCTTCTTTTTCAAAGAGGAAACCCCGGGTCAGGTATCCGGAAAACGAATTGATTGTTATACATCTAAGTATTAAAACATCTTATTTAACGAATCCACATCATATTATTAGATTTTTTTTCTCGAATTCATCTATTGGATTTTTGTATGTTTTGATAACCGGTACAATTAAGAATCTACCTATACTTGAATTTTATTTACCATCTCATATCATAACTCACTTTGATAATTTCTTCTTGCTTCAATTTTACAGGTATGGAAGAGGGTGAATTTGCTGAAGCCAGAGAAGATCTTGCTGCTTTGGAAAAAGATTATGACGAGGTTGGCTTAGATTCGATCGAAGATGCCGAAGAGGGAGATGAAGAAGGGGAGGAATATTAGAGACAAAGTATACAAATGAACAAATATTGGAGTTTTCCTATGGAATTTTCCATGCTCAATTTTTATTGTACACCGGCTTTGGGAACAAACAATTTCCCTTTTGATATGCTTTTTTTAGTAATTGTGAAATATTTTCGCTTAATAAATTCCAAAATCAACTAATCAAAGCAACGCTTGCTCTAAAAATTGGTTGGGATCTAAAATATGCAACTTCTCTTGGGAGTGGTCAGCTGACATAATTTTTAACTAAAAGTGTTCTATCTTTAACACATTATGTATGCCAAGACCCCCCCATTGTTCATTTTGATCAAGTGAATAATAAACGTATTAAAAATAGTATTTAAAAACACAAAACGTCTTCTCTCAACCATCAAAGATTGGTTCAAAAGTGCCGTATTTACTGAAAACTAATAACGGTCTTGACAAGGGAATGTTGCCCTTTGAAAAATCCTAAAATCTTAAATGAAATGAAATGGAGTTTAACGTACTACTGTTTTGCTCTTAACCGGGGCTAATGAAGAAGGGCATACGGTGAAAAATTAACCAGTTTTTAAAAATACATGAGAAAATATAACAGGCGGAACAACTGACATTGTCGCCACCATATTGAATATTTAGAGGCTAGGGCCATTTGCGTTCGGATGCTGGTTCAGACTATAGTCGCGACCATAGTCTGCATCCGAAGGTCGCCCTAGGTCGGGGGGTTCGGTCCATGTATTTGTCGAGAAAATTCATCCATATTTCTCCGCGTGGTTTTCCCTTGGCGTGCACGTAAAATATTAAAATATACCTTGGCGTGGTTTTCCCTTGGCGTGCACGTAAAATATTAAAATATACCTTGACAATTGGAATTCGATATAAGTGTAGGTCGTATATCACACTGCATGGCGTATGTCCGCCTTCATTAGCCATGTTCGGAGCAGGACAGTGGGACGTTAAACCCCATTTCAATTTTGTTTCCATCTGCAGTACACTCGAACAGTTGACAAAGTGGGGTATGAATATTTGAATGAATGAAATGGGGTTTACCCTCCTACGCTTCTACAACTAACCGGGTCTAATTGAAGACGGGCATACGCCATACAGTGTGCTATGAGGGAAATATTTGCCCGGGCAGCAACTGAATTCCAACTGCCAAGGGATATTTTACGTGCACGCCAATGTGTACGCGGGACCTCGGGTTTTCGTCCTATCCGAACGACTATGCAGCTGTCCTTTTCAGGCCCTCCGTCTTCATCACTGATAAGGGGAAACCACGTCGGAAAAACGAGATGAACTTTCTCGGCCAATGCAGGGATCGAACACCGACCTCCAGGTTAGTAAGCTAGCAACTTACCCACTTAGCCACGGGCCATACTATATACCGGAAAACAACCGGAAAGCACCATTTTATACTGAATACCGGAAAACACCGGAAAAACACTAAATACCGGAAACACCCTATATACCTGAAAACACCCTAAATATGTAACCCAGAGCCTAACCCTAACCCGTTTCCACCACCCTAAACCTTACCCTAACCCTAACCCGTTCCCACCACCCTAACCCCTAAACCTTACCCTAACCCTAACCCTAGACACTGTATTTTGACATACCCTTTGTCCTGTACTACCGACAGAGAGGAACCACACTGCAAAATTTAGGGGAAGTTTCTTGACCAACCCAAGGATCAGGGTATATAATTATAGTATTGGGAGGAATATGGCCGATAACTCGACATTACGACAACACGACATATTTTTAGGGTGTTTTCCGGTATTTAGTGTGTTTTCCGGTATTTAGTGGTTTTCCGGTATTCAGTATAAAATGATGTTTTTCGGTGTTTTCCGGTATATAGTATTGCCGTTAGCCACCGTGGGGAATACAAATATGTGTTCTTCATTGGCTCGAGATTTCCTCCGGTGCACATCACTTTAATATTTCCAAAATTGAACAGAACCATGGCGCCTTTAATTGGTCTAAAAGCACACGTTAATGTAATGCTTGTATATAAAGTTATAATCAAAAAATATTGTAATCTTTACCCAATTATGAACAAAACAACAGGCGTTGGTGTCTGCTTAGTTCATTCTGCACAGGTCTTTTTTGTAATTATTCTGTGTTTTTTTTATTTAATTACACACACGCGACCTCTTCTGGGACACGCTTTCCTTTTTTCGTTGCAAACAGCGTCCATCCTAAAGTCTAGCCGCTATTCCTTGTCAGACCCACCTCCATGCACTAATGACAAGGGGAAATCATACTGGATGACATCGCGCCTGGTACGTTCGTGCATTTTTATACGCGAACTCTTAGTTTTCCTATTACTGGCACGCGCACGGGCACTATTTCTTTTTCTTTAGCATGTACCAAAATCTGGGTTTTCGCGCGGAGGTACTTTTGAGGTATTAGCCTGAGAAGCATAACACTTGCCACTGTACCTGTGTATCGCTAATTATAAATCGAGTGTTTGAAGACAGAGTATATAGATCACGAGTGTTTTTTTCAGTACAGAGTTTATTCCCGCTCTATTATTTGCCGCTAAGCAAACCAATGGGACTATTTTCTCAACAGTGTATGAACGTGTCCATAAGCGATATATCCTTACACCGAGAGAAATTATCTAGTCTCGGTGAAAAACCATGATCATCTGGTAAAAAATTACTTTTCTATTTTTTGGAACGGAAAACAGTGTTTTTAAAAACAAACGGACCTGCCGCACATGAGGAAGTCATTATATTAATAATAACAGACGAGAACTCTTTTGGGGCACAGGCTTTCTTACTGAGTAGTAAATCGTCCACAAACAATCATTTATGACTACAGGAATCAGACTAGCGACGACTGTAGACAGTAAGTAGGTTATACACTATACGTTTGAGCCGAGATTACTCGCTTTGAGTCGAGATTACCAGCTTTCAGGTCACCGATAACCAATTGTGTCAGAAATACCATACTGACATTCGGTTTTTCAAGTTGTACGCGAACTTACAATCGGCGCCCTAACTCAGTAACTGTCTTCGTCAGCTACTTTCAGTTTCACAATGGCGTGTACGACATTGCTAAGTGTTATGTACTCACCCGTGTTATTTGCTGATAAGGAAGCCCATCAAATAAGATTAATTAACAAAACAACTATAACTGAGTAGTGATTTAAATACTTCATTTTTTTTTCTTTCTCAAATAGTAAATGAGTTTGATTGACCGATGACTGCTAATGTTTTTTCGTGAATTAAACGGGATAATTGCAATCAACCCACGATCTTAAATTTTCCTGAAAAAACCCTTGCTTTGTTGAACGCACTATAATTTATCGATTGGTATTGCCATCTACGACCAGATTGTCGAGGAATGCGTCAACGCACAGCTTACGGATTATCGTTAAAGGGACAATAACACTCTTGCTGGTTTGACGGGTTCCGAAGAAAAAAAATAGCCTTATTCTAACTACTAGATGCTTAGGTGTCCTACCCGTTTTGAAATTATCCATTATAACCTATCTTACTTGTCCAGAGGGTTCAAAAATATGTTTAAATCCAAGTTGCATCTGAAAGTGCTTACGTAAGGCTTTTCAAACCATGTTACGGCGTTTAGTTGAATACTTTCAATTTTTTAAATTAGGAATGTTAAGATGAAATTTGTATCATTTATTAATTGGAATATTGTAATATAGTACAATTTGTTGACCAGAATAAAGAATGGGACATATTATTCAGTTACAACAAGAGTGGTATTGGGCCTTTAACAATTTCTAGGGCTTGTTTTTGAGTATGTCATTTTCAGTTTATTATTCGTTTTTAACAAATTTATACAACTTTTATGGGAAACTATGATTATCAAACAACCGTAAACCCAACTGATGTTTTATCGTTTGCTTGGGCCTTTTACTAACCACGTGTAAGTCATGAACTGGCCATTTTGCGCAGTAATCGCAGCCAGAATTTGGCTATTTTGTTAAAATTGCTATAAAAATTTTAATTTTTGTTAAGAACTGAAATAAATTAACTATTAGTCAATCCCCACACTAAAAACATTAAAATAATTGATTGTGTATATCTGAAATAGACGCGGCCAAAACACAAAATAATTCCAAGATGTCAGCGCCCATGAGCGAAAAGTTTCGGGACGCTATACATTTTCAAAGTCGAAGTTAGGAGTTACAAACTTAAATAAAAGACAACTAATAATGTTTTCATTTCTTTATTATTATTCATAATCTGTCTTCGGCCATCATCTAAAACGAAAAAAGATAAGTTATTACTATTTCTACATAAATTCTTAGAAGTCCCAACTGTCGTTTATGTCGAGTACCGAGTCCCAAATAATAATAATTTAGCTTGGTCCGAGTGGTCTTTTCACTTGGTCCGAGTGGTCTATCAATTGGTGCGAGTGGTCTTTTTTATGGTCCGAGTGGTCTTTGGTCCGAGTGGTCTGGATACCTATTCCCCCCCCCCCCCCCCTCTCGAAACATGTTATCAAGGCAACCCCTCCAGGGTTATAGTTATTTTTCAGGCATATTTATGTTGCCTGCACGGTCTCGAAAACTTTCACCTTTGAAAACCTTTTATTTGTTAATAATATTTGATATCACAACATTTTTTTATAAAACACTATGCAGTCAATTTACGACAAACTATAATTTAAACTTTAATCTTATATATATAGTGAATTCAAACCTAATTCTTATTGAAAAAATATGTATCGAAGTAATAAACAGAGAAAAAAAATTATGTAACGGATAGACATAATAAATATTTTTAATAGTACCATACATTATTGACGGTCTCCTGTAAGTGACACAAGACAAGAGACCTGCCAAGACAGATACCTAGTCATTCGCATGGGAAGAGCAGCTTGGGTCCTGTGTACACCGTGCCATACACGTTACAGATTCCGTTTCAGTTGATACTCATTTTAAGAGTAGGCTGTAGTGCCGCTGTCCAGGCAAAACCTCCCCCATATCACATTTTATGAGAATATAAACCCCATTACCTTTATTTCATCCTAACCATACTAATTTGGTGACTTATAATGTATCGTGTTAAAATATAACTGAACAGTAAAGGCTTGTATACATGTAGCTCACTGAGATTTTCAGACGTGTTAATAGTTAAAGTCAATAATTGGATAACAGGGTCACAAACAGGGTCACGCACACCAAGTAATACACATGATTTGAAACAGATAGTTACTAATACTTCTAGAAATGACATTTAGTAATTGAACTGTAACACACTCACTATATGTTTGTGTGGGTGATAGGTGCTGCTTAGTTCATTGGCGTGCGGCGTTTTGAGGCATTGCATGAACCTGTAGTTGTTATCCACAAATAGTGTTTAACTGATTTTAACTTTAAATCCATTCAGTATGGTAAAACACATCAAAACAAATCTAAAATCTCGCAATTTTATTGTCTATATCATATCATCAAGACTCTTTACGTGCCTCTGGCAACGGATAAACAAGTCGCTCAATATGAAGCAGCGATGGCAATTCTTATGTGACCATCTTCAGACTTTACATACTTATTCCTTATACCCTAATGATAATTCCTATTGCTTTTGGTGCATGCCCGACCCCCCAGGGGCAGAGCAACCCTCATAATTCATCCACTATGACTATATAAAATCTAATCTATTTTTAGTGCTACGCCTTGTTGACAGGTGCTTTCACCCACGTCCGCGCGCTTATGCAATTTGCAGTGACTGCGTGTTAGCAAGGGACACCACGCGTATACATTCATAGGTGTACAGTATTTTGATTGTGTGTTTCATGTGTTTTGTTCAGTTTGTGTATTTATAACAATCAAATGATATATGAAAATATAATATTGCATACTAAAATGACTGTCAAGGAGTTCTTCATTTAAATTTTATCTTGGATATATTCCCTGTCAGAATTGAATTAAGTTACCGGTACTCAAGAAACAACATTCATCAAACAACATAATGCAATCTCTAGTTTTAGGTGATCGATTGGTCACCTGGTTGAAACCTCAGGTGATCAGAAAATCGATCACCTGGACCAAACAATAACAGTTTTTGCAATGTTCAGTGACTATTGAAGAACAAATTTAAATTCAGTTGTACACTGTCTGTACTATGCCCTTCATCCCCATGTCTGCCATATGTACTCAACAACACTTTTATGTATATATTTGCTAAAACATGCGGCGTTATATTTCACCAATCCGCATCAACTCCATCTGCTATCTTGCATACTCCCATGTGGTTCAAATCAAATTACGTTCCATTTACGACCACTGTCTAATAATAACATTCATCTTATGTTATGTACCTGATCTGGGTCAAAACTTCGACACATAACTCTTACAAAGTTCATCCAATGGCCAATTCCCCACTGTGAACATACTGTTTTTAATCGTATTTAATCCATAACATGAAAATTACTGTCAAATTCTTCATTTGCATTTTGGCTGCTTTATATTTTTAATGCTTTGTTACTGTCTGTTCTACTTTTATACTATTGCCTGTATATCATACTCATATACCACAATAAATTTTTTTTATGTTCATCTGACTTCTTTTTCCCCCGCTCACTACTGAGCCCGTTTACAGTATACCTTATAACTTCATACCGCCCTGTGTTCTCCAAACCATCCCTATTACCCCCTTCTTTATGCACATGTTCCTATATTTACGCAGCGACAGTGTCCTCTCTGTGCTGTCCAGCACGCAAAAGTCATCATTTTCCACCTGATTCTCACCGTGTCTTACAAAGCGAATATTTCGGCAAGCCCCAGGCCTAATTTGTTACCCTTGTAAAATGATGCGATTATTATTATTATTACGCGCTCGCGTACCAAATGAGTTATAATTGACTTGTCATCCATGTGGTCGACGGTTTGCGGGATCTGTGGCATAATTGTATGCCTAGTGCCTAGTCTATCCAGTCAATCTGGACAGCTTTATCTTGCATCGCAAGTACCCCGCAAATTTCACTCAATCACAGTGTCGACTTGCGCCAACACGAGGTTTGCCGAAAAGGGATCCCATTGCAACTGCAGCATGCCATACACCACCCTTCCTTCATTCCCAGTACCGCACAACGCAATTTCCTTCCGGTAGCTCTTTGCATAAAATTACCAACTCCCGTTGTCTACGTGACATAACATCTATTCCTCATCGCAATGCATTTCTTGGGTTAGGGTGCAGTCATGCGCGTCACTCCCCCCCCCTTATTTTCCATATGTGGTGGGGCCGACATATACTCATCTTTTAACAGATATTATGATTATTTAACATTCTATCTGTATACAACTTGTACATATCCCAATATGTTAAACAGCACCGAGAATATTTCCATTTTGTGACAATTTCTGAAGAACCTCTACAACTGACCCCCCTCCCTTTGCGAATGACGGCCCTCCAATTAAAGTCACCTCCACAATATTAAACTTTAAAACGCCCCTGACTATCACAGTCATTACTACTGTTGTCTACAATTTTTATATTAACATATCAAGGGTATAGAACATCATTGTGATAAATCAAAAATAACAACAACAAAAATTATTCTATTAAAATGAAGCGCTTGTGATGCATTTTCTATTGGTATATAAATCAATACCATCGCTCATTTCAAAATGTCTGATAATATCGATAAAATAAATTAATAAATGAAATTTAGGTAGTGAATCAAAAATTTAAATTGCAATTTTCTCAAAATCAGGCATTTTGACTTATCACAAGTGTGTTCTAAACCCTCGATATATAACAGTCTTTAAAAAACGTCTGAATACGGCACCACCTGACTTAAACATGATACACGTTGTACAGGCCTATTCATTGCACTTTCATGGCATGTCAAAGCTTACTCGGGGATAGATGATAAAAACACCAATGAAAGCGTCTATAAATCAAAACGCGGTTGATTCAACAAAACGACTTCATTAGTTATTGAATACGTCCTTAACCCCGTATAACCTTTCACACGTCCAACCACAATATCGTGCAATAGGTGTATTAATTTGATTTTTAGGTTTAACGCCGCAATCAATGCCAAAATAGTATTTTCACTGCTCATGCCTGACACATACTGTCAACATTGTATATTTTTCCGTTTCCGCCCTTCACCCCACAATATATATTCCACGGCTACGTTGCGACGGTACCAGCACACCCAGTTGTTGACACCCATTAACTCACTCCTGTCTAACAAATCATAAAGCTGTGGTGTTACGGTGGCGGCATAGTATTTCACCGTAACACCACAGCCACTCTAACCATTCATAATACACCTAACTATCACTCCCTACACATTTCCCCTCGACCTACTTTCCCAAACGTCAACAACACATCTCATACATCCAGTTCACTGATTAACCCTTGTACCACGTCTACTGGATATTCTTGAGGTTATTTCTCGGCCACCGCCTAGTATACACAATGTTACTGCTGGTCCTGTTCTATACATCGCATCCACATAATTGATTTGATAGTGCATGTACCTTTGGTTGCGTTTAGTCCTCTAGAACTGCTGTGTCTTTCGACTAACATTGGTTAGAAAATGCTTACTGATGCTTTTCCACACACACTATAAATGGGATTTTGAAACCGACGAAATTCATAGATATTAAATTATTTGTGTGTGTACCTCTGAGAGTAATCATCAGAATTGATGTGTTAAATTAGTCCAAACATATTTATCGAAATTCTTAAATATTAGAGAGGGGATAATTTATGAATAACTGTGAGCATTACCCAACTAGACATCAAACGTTATCGAGATTTGCTTGTCTACAAGTTTGTGAATATGATAATGTAGATATGCATTCATCAGTAAGTTTTATTTAAGTTGTCTGTACCATTCTTTTATTGAATAGATCAATACAGCTCCCCCCTCCCTCCGAAAGAGAATTTGCCAACCATAACTCTAAAATACCTACTGTAGACTGTATTGGGTGTCCTCGCCCTCTAAAAACTTAACTGCCCCTCCGCAACAAACAAGCTGGCTACGTGCCTGGATCAATATAAGTAACGTGCATGTAAAAAATACAACTAAATTTGCCTTTTCTATCGAACTATACATTTTATTTATATATTCAGCGATTCATATATATACTATAGGATCAATCCGATCAACGATGTATCCATCATGTCTACGGCGGCAATATTGGGCTGGTGGTTGGACTAGTGGTCGGTGAAGTTGTAGGACTTGTTGTTTGTGAAGTTGTAGGACTTGTTGTAGGACTGGTAGTTGGTGAAGTTGTAGGTGATGTGGTAGGACTGGTGGTCGGTGAAGTTGTAGGACTAGTTGTTGGCGATGTGGTAGGACTGGTGGTGGGGGACGTTGTAGGGCTAGTTGTTGGTGATGTTGTAGGACTGGTTGTTGGTGACGTTGTAGGGCTAGTTGTTGGCGATGTTGTAGGACTGGTAGTTGGTGATGTTGTAGGACTCGTTGTGGGCGATGTTGTAGGACTGGTAGTTGGTGAAGTTGTAGGTGAAGTAGTAGGACTGGTAGTTGGTGAAGTTGTAGGTGAAGTAGTTGGACTAGTTGTTGGCGAGGTGGTAGGACTGGTAGTTGGTGACGTAGTAGGACTAGTTGTTGGTGACGTGGTAGGACTGGTAGTTGGTGATGTTGTAGGACTGGTAGTTGGTGACGTAGTAGGACTAGTTGTTGGTGACGTGGTAGGACTGGTAGTTGGTGACGTAGTAGGACTGGTAGTTGGTGACGTAGTAGGACTAGTTGTTGGTGACGTGGTAGGACTGGTAGTTGGTGATGTTGTAGGACTGGTAGTTGGTGACGTAGTAGGACTAGTTGTTGGTGACGTGGTAGGACTGGTAGTTGGTGACGTAGTAGGACTAGTGGTTGGTGATGTAGTAGGACTAGTTGTTGGTGACGTTGTAGGACTGGTAGTTGGCGACGTGGTAGGACTGGTAGTTGGTGATGTTGTAGGACTGGTTGTGGGCGATGTTGTAGGACTGGTAGATGGTGATGTTGTGGGGCTGGTAGTTGGTGACGTTGTAGGACTAGTGGTTGGTGATGTAGTAGGACTGGTTGTTGGTGACGTTGTAGGACTGGTAGTTGGTGAAGTGGTAGGACTGGTGGTCGGTGAAGTTGTAGGACTTGTTGTAGGACTGGTAGTTGGTGAAGTTGTAGGTGAAGTAGTAGGACTTGTTGTTGGCGATGTTGTGGGACTAGTTGTTGGCGATGTGGTAGGACTGGTGGTGGGGGATGTTGTAGGGCTAGTTGTTGGCGATGTTGTAGGACTGGTAGTTGGTGATGTTGTAGGACTCGTTGTGGGCGATGTTGTAGGACTAGTAGTTGGTGATGTTGTAGGACTAGTAGTTGGCGATGTTGTAGGACTGGTAGTTGGTGATGTTGTAGGGCTGGTAGTTGGTGACGTTGTAGGACTAGTGGTTGGTGATGTTGTAGGACTGGTTGTTGGTGACGTTGTAGGACTGGTAGTTGGTGACGTTGTAGGACTGGTAGTTGGTGACGTTGTAGGACTTGTTGTAGGACTGGTAGTTGGTGAAGTTGTAGGACTTGTAGTTGGTGAAGTTGTAGGACTAGTGGTTGGTGAAGTTGTAGGACTGGTAGTTGGTGATGTTGTGGGGCTTGTTGTTGGCGATGCGGTAGGACTGGTGGCGGGGGATGTTGTAGGGCTAGTTGTTGGCGATGTTGTAGGACTGGTAGTTGGTGATGTTGTAGGACTGGTTGTGGGCGATGTTGTAGGACTAGTAGTTGGTGATGTTGTAGGACTAGTGGTTGGTGAGGTTGTAGGACTAGTGGTTGGTGAAGTTGTAGGACTGGTTGTTGGTGACGTTGTAGGACTGGTAGTTGGCGATGTTGTAGGACTGGTAGTTGGTGATGTTGTAGGGCTGGTAGTTGGTGAAGTTGTAGGGCTGGTAGTTGGTGACGTTGTAGGACTAGTGGTTGGTGATGTAGTAGGACTGGTGGTCGGTGAAGTTGTTGGACTTGTTGTAGGACTGGTAGTTGGTGATGTTGTAGGACTAGTAGTTGGCGATGTTGTAGGACTGGTAGTTGCTGATGTTGTAGGACTAGTGGTTGGTGATGTTGTAGGACTGGTTGTTGGTGATGTTGTAGGACTGGTTGTTGGTGACGTTGTAGGACTGGTAGTTGGTGACGTTGTAGGACTTGTTGTAGGACTGGTAGTTGGTGAAGTTGTAGGACTTGTAGTTGGTGAAGTTGTAGGACTAGTGGTTGGTGAAGTTGTAGGACTGGTAGTTGGTGATGTTGTGGGGCTGGTAGTTGGTGACGTCGTAGGACTAGTGGTTGGTGATGTAGTAGGACTGGTTGTTGGTGACGTTGTAGGACTGGTAGTTGGTGAAGTGGTAGGACTGGTGGTCGGTGAAGTTGTAGGACTTGTTGTAGGACTGGTAGTTGGTGATGTTGTAGGTGAAGTAGTAGGACTTGTCGTAGGCGATGTTGTGGGACTAGTTGTTGGCGATGTGGTAGGACTGGTGGCGGGGGATGTTGTAGGGCTAGTTGTTGGCGATGTTGTAGGACTGGTAGTTGGTGATGTTGTAGGACTGGTGGCGGGGGATGTTGTAGGGCTAGTTGTAGGACTTGTTGTAGGACTGGTAGTTGGTGAAGTTGTAGGACTTGTAGTTGGTGAAGTTGTAGGACTAGTGGTTGGTGAAGTTGTAGGACTGGTAGTTGGTGATGTTGTGGGGCTGGTAGTTGGTGACGTCGTAGGACTAGTGGTTGGTGATGTAGTAGGACTGGTTGTTGGTGACGTTGTAGGACTGGTAGTTGGTGAAGTGGTAGGACTGGTGGTCGGTGAAGTTGTAGGACTTGTTGTAGGACTGGTAGTTGGTGAAGTTGTAGGTGAAGTAGTAGGACTTGTCGTAGGCGATGTTGTGGGACTAGTTGTTGGCGATGTGGTAGGACTGGTGGCGGGGGATGTTGTAGGGCTAGTTCTTGGCGATGTTGTAGGACTGGTAGTTGGTGATGTTGTAGGACTGGTTGTGGGCGATGTTGTAGGACTAGTAGTTGGTGATGTTGTAAGACTAGTAGTTGGCGATGTTGTAGGACTGGTAGTTGGTGACGTTGTAGGACTAGTGGTTGGTGATGTTGTAGGACTGGTTGTTGGTGACGTTGTATGACTGGTAGTTGGTGAGGTTGTAGGACTAGTGGTCGGTGAAGTTATAGGACTGGTAGTCGGTGAGGTTGTAGGACTAGTGGTCGGTGAAGTTGTAGGACTTGTTGTAGGACTGGTAGTTGGTGAAGTTGTAGGACTTGTAGTTGGTGAAGTTGTAGGACTAGTGGTTGGTGAAGTTGTAGGACTGGTTGTTGGTGACGTTGTAGGACTGGTAGTTGGCGATGTTGTAGGACTGGTTGTTGGTGACGTTGTAGGACTGGTAGTTGGTGAAGTGGTAGGACTGGTGGTCGGTGAAGTTGTAGGACTTGTTGTAGGACTGGTAGTTGGTGAAGTTGTAGGTGAAGTAGTAGGACTTGTCGTAGGCGATGTTGTGGGACTAGTTGTTGGCGATGTGGTAGGACTGGTGGCGGGGGATGTTGTAGGGCTAGTTGTTGGCGATGTTGTAGGACTGGTAGTTGGTGATGTTGTAGGACTGGTTGTGGGCGATGTTGTAGGACTAGTAGTTGGTGATGTTGTAGGACTAGTGGTTGGTGAAGTTGTAGGACTAGTGGTTGGTGAAGTTGTAGGACTGGTTGTTGGTGACGTTGTAGGACTGGTAGTTGGCGATGTTGTAGGACTGGTAGTTGGTGAGGTTGTAGGACTAGTGGTCGGTGAAGTTGTAGGACTGGTAGTTGGTGAGGTTGTAGGACTGGTAGTTGGTGAGGTTGTAGGACTGGTAGTTGGTGAGGTTGTAGGACTTGTTGTAGGACTGGTAGTTGGTGAAGTTGTAGGACTTGTAGTTGGTGAAGTTGTAGGACTAGTGGTTGGTGAAGTTGTAGGACTGGTAGTTGGCGATGTTGTAGGACTGGTTGTTGGTGACGTTGTAGGACTGGTAGTTGGTGAAGTGGTAGGACTGGTGGTCGGTGAAGTTGTAGGACTTGTTGTAGGACTGGTAGTTGGTGAAGTTGTAGGTGAAGTAGTAGGACTTGTCGTAGGCGATGTTGTGGGACTAGTTGTTGGCGATGTGGTAGGACTGGTGGCGGGGGATGTTGTAGGGCTAGTTGTTGGCGATGTTGTAGGACTGGTAGTTGGTGATGTTGTAGGACTGGTTGTGGGCGATGTTGTAGGACTAGTAGTTGGTGATGTTGTAGGACTAGTGGTTGGTGAAGTTGTGGGACTAGTGGTTGGTGAAGTTGTAGGACTGGTTGTTGGTGACGTTGTAGGACTGGTAGTTGGCGATGTTGTAGGACTGGTAGTTGGTGATGTTGTAGGGCTGGTAGTTGGTGACGTTGTAGGACTAGTGGTTGGTGATGTAGTAGGACTGGTGGTCGGTGAAGTTGTTGGACTTGTTGTAGGACTGGTAGTTGGTGAAGTTGTAGGTGAAGTAGTAGGACTTGTTGTAGGACTGGTAGTTGGTGAAGTTGTAGGACTTGTAGTCGGTGACGTTGTAGGACTAGTGGTTGGTGAAGTTGTAGGACTGGTTGTTGGTGACGTTGTAGGACTGGTAGTTGGCGATGTTTTAGGACTGGTAGTTGGTGATGTTGTAGGGCTGGTAGTTGGTGACGTTGTAGGACTAGTGGTTGGTGATGTAGTAGGACTGGTGGTCGGTGAAGTTGTTGGACTTGTTGTAGGACTGGTATTTGGTGAAGTTGTAGGACTTGTTGTAGGACTGGTAGTTGGTGACGTTGTAGGACTGGTATTTGGCGATGTTGTAGGACTGGTAGTTGGTGATGTTGTAGGGCTGGTAGTTGGTGACGTTGTAGGACTAGTGGTTGGTGATGTAGTAGGACTGGTGGTCGGTGAAGTTGTTGGACTTGTTGTAGGACTGGTAGTTGGTGAAGTTGTAGGACTTGTTGTAGGACTGGTAGTTGGTGACGTTGTAGGACTGGTATTTGGCGATGTTGTAGGACTGGTAGTTGGTGATGTTGTAGGGCTGATAGTTGGTGACGTTGTAGGACTAGTGGTTGGTGATGTAGTAGGACTAGTTGTTGGTGACGTGGTAGGACTGGTAGTTGGTGATGTTGTAGGACTGGTTGTGGGCGAAGTTGTATGACTGGTAGTTGGTGATGTTGTGGGGCTGGTAGTTGGTGACGTTGTAGGACTAGTTGTTGGTGAAGTTGTAGGACTTGTAGTAGGACTGGTAGTTGGTGAAGTTGTAGGACTGGTAGTTTGTGAAGTAGTAGGACTGGTGGTCGGTGAAGTTGTAGGACTTGTTGTAGGACTGGTAGTAGGACTAGTGGTCGGGGAAGTTGTAGGACTTGTTGTAGGACTGGTAGTTGGTGAAGTAGTAGGACTGGTTGTAGGCGATGTTGTGGGACTAGTTGTTGGCGAGGTGGTAGGACTTGTAGTAGGTGAAGTAGTAGGACTGGTTGTAGACGATGTTGTGGGACTAGTTGTTGGCGATGTGGTAGGACTGGTGGTGGGGGATGTTGTAGGACTGGTTGTGGGAGATGTTGTAGGACTGGTAGTTGGTGATGTTGTAGGACTGGTTGTGGGCGATGTTGTGGGACTAGTAGTTGGTGATGTTGTAGGGCTTGTAGTTGGTGAAGTTGTTGGACTGGTAGTTGGTGAAGTTGTAGGACTAGTGGTTGGTGAAGTTGTAGGACTGGTTGTTGGTGACGTTGTAGGACTGGTAGTTGGCGATGTTGTAGGACTGGTAGTTGGCGATGTTGTAGGGCTGGTAGTTGGTGACGTTGTAGGACTAGTGGTTGGTGATGTAGTAGGACTGGTAGTTGGTGACGTAGTAGGACTAGTTGTTGGTGACGTGGTAGGACTGGTAGTTGGTGATGTTGTAGGACTGGTAGTTGGTGAAGTTGTAGGACTAGTTGTTGGACTAGTGGTTGGTGAAGTTGTAGGCGAAGTAGTGGGACTGGTTGTAGGTGATGTTGTAGGACTCGTTGTGGGACTAGTAGTGGGTGACGTTGTAGGACTAGTGGTTGGTGAAGTTGTAGGACTGGTTGTGGGGGACGTTGTAGGACTAGTGGTTGGTGATGTCGTAGGACTGGTAGTCGGTGATGTTGTAGGACTGGTGGTTGGTGATGTAGTAGGACTTGTTGTTGGTGATGTTGTAGGACTAGTAGTTGGTGATGTTGTGGCACTAGTAGTTGGTGATGTTGTAATTGAAATTGCTGCGTCTGTGGTTGGTGGAAGATTATCAAATTTGGTCTCGCAGACATCGAGTAAAAGTGCCAGTATTTGACACTCTAAGCTATCATCATTGCAATTATTGAAATTATCCACTATTATTACACATGAACCAAATGTGATGATACTATCGAATTCTCCGATATCTGCAGCATTTGGTATCCTGTTGTTTCTACACTTACTTGCACAAAAATCGGCAAACTGAAAGAAAACACAACATGCGTCTTCTTGTAATGAACAGGAACCTCTGGTCACTTCCTGTATGTCGTTACAGTTTCTAATTACGGACACATATCCGGGCACTAGAGATGGATCGAATTGTTTCGGATATAGATGATATGAACATACAAAGGTTTGACATAAAGACATTAACAATACTACTGACCAAGACATCTTATTGCTATCCATCTCTTGATATGAAAAATACTGTGTTTACATGGCTTATATATGATATACTTTACATTTTAATTGGTTTGGTCATCTCATCTGTTTAATTAACTGGAAAACAGATATGGAGGTCAGTTTCTGAATGAAATTTCTTAATCTGATTGTTTATGATCAGATTAACTTATAACTTCATAAAGTTCACTGACATTTCTTCATAATTTATTGTGGGTCGTGCACTTTGTTTATTGACTTAAATTCGACACAAACATTACTGGTAATATCATTTTTCCTGCTTTCTATTTGTTTTTTTTTTAAGTTAGGTTTTGAATGTTAAGAATGGTTTGTTGGTGTACTTCTTTTCTTTGTTATTATTAATACTTGTTTTGTTGGGTTTTTTTTAGTTTTCTTTGTTTTGGTGTTTGTTTCTTTTTGTTGAGGTTGGGTAAGGGGCACGGTGGCTAAGTTTGTAAGATGCTAGCTCGCTAGCTTTGAGGTCGCAGATTCGGTTCTTGTGTTGGCCGAGAAAGTTCATCTGGATTTTCCGGCGGATGACCCTACAAGAACAGCTGTCTATTCGTAGACGTAAAAGATCCCTTGGCAGTTGGAATTCGACATGAGAGTAGGGCATAGCGACGCGGGCGACAGTTCCCTAATGGCAAACGTTATGACATAAGCCCGTCTTCATTAGCCCAGTTGAAGCAGAACAGTAGGACGTTAAACCAACCTCAAGTCAGTTCATTTCTATTTTAGGGTTTTCGGGAGGGGGTGGGGCTTTGTGGCGCAGTACTACAATAAGTACTTTTTTATATTTATTAGACTACTTTTCAAGATCCTAAGCTTTCATATTCAACTAATTTTTCTCGTATACATGTGCGTCAGTCGTCGCCGTTTCTAATTTTCTCGATTTTTTTTCGAGTTTGCCTTTTTATTACATAGTTTATAGTTATGTTTTATATTGCTTTTAGGCTTTGACCGATGGGAAATCACTGGATGAAGTGACAATTCCCTGTCGTAATGGGATCGCCAGCGCAGGACAGGACAGGACAGGGTGGTAATTGTTTCATAATTCATCTGGATATTAACATATATTTGTACTCATCCATCCTTGAATAATATAACCTGATATAGACCTGATTTTATAGGGTGACCAAGATTAATGTGAGATACTGTAGGTCGAGGTTGTAGTCATAGAGCTGTCGAGTTCTTCAATAATGTGTGAAGTAATCAACCTAATGTTAGTTTAGTTTAGTTTAGTTTTTAGTTTAAACAATATTTTATTCAATAAACTGAAATGGATTGAACAACAGGCAAATGCCTATATAAGTTCTCTCCAAACATATAAAATAGTTATAATTTTTTTTTACATTAATCAATGGTAAACATATGTATAGGTAGTGAATTACAAACATATATACATTTCATGGAGTGTAATGTTTTGATATACATGTATATTATAATTATATTTAAGGTTATTAAAAAATAAGAATATTACATAATGTAGACATAGTGTTTTAATAATTAAGGTTTCAAAACCGCTTGCTATCTTTTATAAATTTATGCACTATTTCAAATATGTTAAAATTGGTATCATCTGGAATATCGGTTTTGCCATATAAAATTAGATCCATTGTAACCTAATGTTGGTGTCCTCGTTGCGGTGAAATAACTATGGGACCTTAAATTGTATGAACTATATGAGCTTAAATTGTATGAACTATGTGACCTTAAATTGTATGAATTATTTTCCATTTGATTCCTTTTATATGCCCAAATTTTATGTTGGAGTATAGTTGTGTAAAAAAAGCTCTACAGGTCGAAGTTTTTGAGATTTGTCAAACTTGCGGGAATTGTTCCGGTAATATTCTAAGGTGGGGATCCATCAAGATTCGGAATCGCGCAACTTTTTGCCTTTGCAATGTTAAAGCTCTTGTTAACGAACCTTGCAAACGCTTTACATAATGTCTATGTTTGTGAGGTTTTGTTTCAAAATTTGATTGGATCGTTTGGCACCCCAATCTTCAAAACGCTACAGGCGTTCGCATATTCGTTCCTCAATCTATTATTTAAGTGATAACAGAGAACATTATCTATAAATTTGAGTTCTAAAAGAGGATTTGAAATTACATCGAATTCCTACTACCAAGTGCTCACGGGGTCTATTTTTAATCCCATCTGATGAAGGAGAGGGCAATTCCACAAGGGGCTAATTCTTAGCGTGGTACAAATGGAAACGAAATGGTTTGGGGAACCTCTGACTAAATGTCACATATTCAACCATGCTTAAGGTGAACAAAAGTTAAAATCAAATACCCCCCCCCCCCCCCCACACACACACACACACCTATGCGCGAGCGAGAGATAACTCAAATTAACGATTAGGCTTAACTCTGCACTGCTTCATCCAAATATATAACAATGCATAATCTGATGCAAATTATACTGATGTCAAACTGAGATTGAGGCGTATTTTGACAAAAGTTGCTTAGATAGTGAAGAGCAACCATATGTCGAGCAAATTGGTAAATAATTTATTGTGCATATTTTTCTGGTTTTCCACGGCAGGATGTTATGGGGGTAGCGGCATCCACCCAAAAACATGAACATACCAAATATGTCAGTATGTGATGAAGTAGTGAAGAGTTACGAATATTCGTAAATTTGAATAGGAGGCCAGATATGGTATCAGGAACCACTGGGCATATCTTCAAATGAAGTTGTAGGACTGGTAGTTAGTGAAGTTGTAGGTGAAGTAGTAGGACTGGTTGTAGGCGATGTTGAGGGACTAGTTGTTGGCGAGGTGATAGGACTGGTGGTGGGTGATGTTGTAGGACTGGTTGTGGGTGATGTTGTAGGACTGGTAGTTCGTGATATTGTAGGACTAGTTATAGGCGATGTTGTAGGAATGGTAGTTGGTGAAGTTGTAGGGCTGGTAGTTGGTGACGTTGTAGAACTAGTGGTTGGTGATGTGACTAAATGTCACCAGAGACGGATCATATTAAGCAAAGAAGATTCTGCGAGATTTCAAATTCACTCCACCTCGCCTTTCTAGGAATGGCTGCTATCTGCACTATCCGTTGGGACATAGCTTCTAATCTTGTGGCGTAGGTATAAGACTTTATCGACCTTTTGACGTGCGTACTCGTAGAAAGCGCTTCTAACACCCTCCATCCCGGACACCCTGAGACGGATGTTGTAGCGAAATTAACGCATCGGATCCCTCCTAGCTCGATCGCAGCGGACTTGAAGATCTTTGAGTTTGTTGTACAGTAAAACAACCTGCTCACATGCTCGACGGATTGTACCTGGTTAGCTGGAGTGGCGCCAATTTCACTTCTGGTCATCCCGTGACATTTTATATGTATTAGTCGTAGCTGGCAAGGTTGATCAATGTGTTGATAAGCATATTCTCCCCTCATTAGTGAGAAATCAACATCTTTTCCCGATATGACAACTCTATGAACGATTCTTGATTGTATTGATTGGTTCCAATCCATGTTTTATGTTTCATTTACGGAGATCAATAAATATTGACCTCATCAAGGCAGAATATCGTTTTCTTCCAGCGAAAGGAATAGTTGCAGAGGACAGAACCTATTGGAACCAACTTCACTGAGACTCCAACCACTGGAATGGAAACTATTTCGAAACTTCACCATTTCCGTTGTCGAAGCATGTGAGCAGGTTGTCTTACTAAACAACAAACTCAAAGATCTTCAAGTCCGCTACAGCTACGATCGAGAAGGGAGGTACCACATGCGTTCATTTCGCTACAACATCCGTCTCAGGATGTCCGGCACGGAGGGTGTTGGAACGCTAACTACGAGTACGCACGTCAAAAGGCCGACCAAGTCTTATACCTACGCCACAAGATTAGAAGCTGTGTCCCAACTGATACTGAAGATAGCAGCAATTCATCGGAAGGCGAGATTGAGTTAACTTGAAATGAGGCAGAGTCTTGTTTGCTTATACGACAGGTTCATTTCAGAGCCACCATATTCTACGAAAGGTTACCTTCATATTCTATGTATCACCCCCTCCCTCCCCACATATCCCAAATCATTTCACTGTCCACAATGAAACGCAAAACCTCCAAATGGGTGCTTGTGACCTACGGCCATACACAAACTCAAAAGGTAGACAACTGTAATATTCTTTATATAAAAGAAAAAACCCAGGAGAAGGGCGAAATTGGTCAAATAGTCAATTAAATCACACCACACACACGCCCATTTTTCAAATGCTGCCAGACCTAGACCGACCGTATGCAATAGTTTGTACTGATTTATGTGGAACATTTTATTAAAGCAACTGTACATATTCCACCATGCTTAAGGTGAACAAAAGTTAAAATCAAATACCCCCCCCCCCCACACACACACACACACACCTATCCGCGAGTGAGAGGGAACTCAATTAACGATAAGGCTTAACTCTGCACTGCTTCATCCAAATATATAACAATGCATAATCTGATGCAAATTATACTGATGTCAAACTGAGATTGAGGCGTATTTTGACAAAAGTTGCTTAGATAGTGCAACTATATGTCGATCAAATTGGTAAATAAATTATTGTGCATATTTTGCTTGTCTTCCACGACAGGATGTTATGAGGGTATGGGTATCCACCCAAAAACATGAACATACCAAATATGTCGGTATGTGATGAAGTAGTGCAGAGTTACGAATATTCGTAAATTTGGATAGGATGCCAGATTTGGTATCAGGAACCACTGGGCATATGTTCTAATGAAGTATTGACCCCTAAAACATTGGTTCAGATAGCAAATTTGCTATAGGCTATAATGATGAACCAGTGCAGAGCTATACCTATTTATACATTTTGGTTCTCTGACGAGCGCCGTGGGGGTTGAGGTATCCATGAAAATAGTACAGGTATAAGGAACAGGTTAACACCACTGGGTATACATATATACTTATCTTCAAAATTAATGAAAGAATGACCCCAATAACATTAATTTAGAGATTAAACTTGCTATTTTATGATGAACACTGCTGAGGTATGCTCCATTATAATTTGGGTTCGCAAGAGAGCATCAGATATGTATGAGAACCATTTCATATGAAAGAGTGACACTGATAACATTGTGGAAGGCGTCAGTTTCATGTGTGTCACTTTAAAATTAAAGCCCCAATACCACTCTAGTTGTAGCTGAATAATATGCCCCAATCATTATTCTGGTCAACAAATTGTAATATTTTACAATATTCCAATTAATTGATGATACAAATTTCATCTTAACACACCGAATTTAAAAAATTGGAAAAATTCAACTACATAGTAATAACGTGGTTTGAAATGCTTTACGTAAACACTTTCAAATGCGAGAGAGAGAGAGAGAGAGAGAGAGAGAGAAATGGGGTTTAACGTCCACTCAACACAACTAGGTCATTTCGGGACTAAACTTTCAAATGCAACTTTGATTTAAACATATTTTCGAACCCTCTGGACAAGTAAAATAAGATGTAATGGATAATTTACACAACAGGTAGGACGCTTAAACATCTAGTAGTTAGAATATGGCTATTTTGTTTTTCTTTTGGACCTGTCAAGCCATCTAGAGTGGTATTGACCCTTTAACAAGTTCGTTATTGTCTGAGGTTGTACCCATTTGGAACTTTTCAGTACTCCTAATTTGTTAAACTTTGACGATGTCATACAATACTCCCAACCCCACCAGAAACCATGGAACATCCTTTCTTACAATTTTACAAGACTTGACCCCTTTTTTCATAGAGGACCATCGTTTTGATGTTGGTCAAGTCCATTCCTTCAACTGCGGTCTGCACCCAGCAACATTTGCACCAGCGTTTAAGAGTGAACTCCCATGAATTAGAACTCTTATTATACAGGGTTAGCTATGTACCGGTACACACTTTACTATCTAATTTTGTCTAATAGCAAACACAAAACAAGACATATTTTGCCGATAGCCCGGACGAGAGCAGGACGACCGTGTTTTATTAACGAAAATATATAAATTAATCAATACGTTAATATAATACAATACAACTATGTAATATATAAATGAATACGTTGATATAATACAAATAAAGGAATGTATGGATGAATACGTTGATATAATACAAATATGGAATATAACAATAATGAAGAAAAGCCACAAAAGTTATTATGTTACAATGTACTATCCAATACGCTATTTACAATGACATCGAAATAGTGCTACAGCGGTGATACATATTGACCTTAATGTCGACTTACAAGAATAGCCAAAGTGCTATACTTTTATCCATCAACGACGACCTCGTCGGCCGGGAAAACCAGAGATAAAAATATTTCTGATCAAAACAGCTCTGGAACCTGGGTTCGAATCCAATGCAATAATCGTCTCCGGATATATACCCGAACGGTATAGAAATTCTTTGGTAAAAACAATCAATTTTTATCAACTTTTGTTGTTGACAACTCGAAGTGGGCTAGAAGAATAAATTACTTTCTAACTCCCGCCTTTATCACGTGACGTTCACTCGGCAAATCTCGACAGATTCCGGTACCCTACATCTAGACTCGGCTGTACGATGAATTCTGCCATTTTGGAACTATTTTAAAGGACCCTGATAAAACAGTGGTTGCCCCATAGAGATTATATCAACAAACTAAAAAAAATGTCTGCCCCCATAGAGATTATATCTAGAAAAGATGTTATTTTAGGACTTTTTTTGTAAAAGCGGCACGCTTTTCTGTTAAAGTAAATCGGCAGTTGATTAGCCGCATCGCAAATGTATGGTCGTTGGTACATATCACTTACTGTCATACATCCGAGTCTAGATGTAGGTTACGGCGGGTACCGGAATCTGTCGAGATTTGCCGAATGTCTTAACGTTAATACAATAATTTCCCTCTATACTACGAAACGAGGGAAATTTTAATTATACAGTACGAATAGTTTGCGCGCTAAGTAAGTTAAAGCCCCCGTCACACAAAACTAGTTAACATCTGCTTATGAACTTAAGTGACAGGAAGGGAAGGTGCCTTAGAATTTGATCCTTTTCAAATTTTCTCCCTTCCTGCATATAGACGGAGAGACATACTACGAACTGGATTGTCATGCTATCTTACCAGAGGCGTGATCGATCATTAAATAGTAGTACGGGAAGGGAAGGTGCGTTATAATTTTGAACCACTTCAAAATCTGTCACTTCCTGCAATTAGACAATATTTAACTAGTTTTTCGCGCATACATTATGTGCGTCAGTCGTCGCAGTTTCTTATTTTCTCGATTTTTGTTCGAGTTGGCACTTTTATTTCAGAGTTTATAGGGCGGTAGTTGTTTCATAATTCTTCTGGATATTAACATATTATATTATATTTGTACTCATCCATCCTTGAATAATATAACCTGATATAGACCTGATTTTATAGGGTGACCAAGATTAATGTGAGATACTGTAGGTCGAGGCTTGGGTCATAATATAGGCTGTCAGCACGTGTTCGGTGTTCAAATGTATGAAGTAACCAACCTAATGTTGTTGTACTCCTTGCGGCAAAAGAAATCTGTGACCTTAAATTGTATGGATTATTTTCCATTAGATTCCTTTTATATGCCCAATTTTTTATGCGGGAGTATAGTTTGTCTGCCTGTCTTGTAAAAAGCTCTACAGGTCAAAGTTTCTGAGATTTATCAAACCTGCGGGGATTATTCCGCTAATCCTAAGGTCGGGATTCATCAAAATTCGGAATCGCGCAACTTTTTGTCTTTGCAACTTTAAAGCCCTTGTCAACAAAACCTGCACACGCTTTACATAATATAGGTAAAGATGCGAGTACGGACAGTTTATGGAAACACGTGAAATCCTTCTTCAAAAAGGAGAATAATGCCGGACGTGGAATATCCAGTGATGAGTGGTATAATTATTTTAATGAACTCCAAACAATACCTCAGGACAGCCAAACGAGCAGTTTCGCGAAGAGATTATTGATGAAATCGCCCCTCCCCCCCTGGAAATAATCTTGCCCCCCCCCCCTTTTAACAATAAGTTGTATGGTGGGTAATAAGTAATTTATATAATATACGTGATATTCTACTGTCTTTGTCATTAATAACTCTACACCAAAATTTTATGGTGATAATTAGATACCGCCCTAGTTCTGCATACTAGTTTATTATAAAGTCAGGTGTAGATTGTTTTAGATGTAGGATTGATTTGCAAAAGCGCAGATGGACCCGTTCTTGAAGGTCGGAATTTTCGAAACCCCACACCTCGCTTCCATAGAGAAGTATAGGTAATACAGCTTTATCGAATAACTCTAACCGACACTCGATTGACAGATTATTGTGCCTGCATTTACTTAATACTGCATACATCGCTTCTGTACGTTGTGCACACAAGTATTTTCGTGTAGTTAGGAATGGTCCACTTCTAGCAAAATATATCCCGAGATATTTATAATCTTTAACAATTTCTATTTCGTTATCGTTAATATAAAAATGTAAATATTAAAACTATATTTTGTAGGTCTAAGCTGCTTTCATCTAATAATATTATATAGTGTCTTCAGCGGAAATATTTTTAGATATACCGTAATCTCATTTTCGAAATGTTTACATTTGATTGTCTTAAATACTCTTGTAAATCGTTCAAAAATGTTGAAAATAAAACCGGAGACAAATGTTCGCCTTGTCTAACTCAGATCTCACAGGGGAATAAATCAGATATTTCATTTGATAAGAGAGGATTTCTTTGAATAGAGTCAAAAGCTCTCTGGAAATAAATAAAAACACAGTGTAACTTTTTCTTTTTTGATTTTTACAATTTAAATAGATCGTACAAAGGAAAGATATGACCCGTTGTAGCATATCCGTGTCTAAATTCTGCTTGATTCTCTCTAAGAAATTCGCAAGAGTATTCATATAATCTACTTTTTAAAACATAAGTAACTATTTTACCTAAACATGATAGCAGTGTAATAGGTCGGCAATTTCGGGGGTCTTTTTTACTGTCCTTGTTTTTAAAAACAGGGATGAGATTACCGATTAGCCAGGCTTCAGGTAATATACCACTATCAAAGATAACGTTAAATAAGATTACATAATTGTCAATCAATAAGGTACCATCGTCTCCGGGAAACTTGTTATTTTTAACTTATTAGCTTGTATAATTTCACCGTGTGTGATTCGGCTGTTTAATATCACATTTAACTCTTCTTCGCTATTACTATCTTCTATAACAAGATTGTCATCGCTTCGATCTTTATTCATTTCTTTAAAAGATTCGTAAAAGGATTCGATATTTATTCCACTATTGAATTTTTGATTTTTTAATATTTTCCCAAATTCCCGTTGGTCTGCATGTCGAAGCGATTTCATTTTTGACATTAAGTTACCATTAAATCTATACTTTCATCCATGTTTTTAAATAATTTTTTTCACAAGTTCTTAACCTTTCTTTAACAATATAACCGCCAAAATGTTTTATACAATCTAAGAAATTTCTATACTCTTTCTTTCTTTTGAAACATTTCCTATTGTTGAATTCTCCACCAAAACGATTGAATTCGGATACCTTGTATATGCCAAACGTTATTTGGGCAGAATCCATCAAAGTCTTTGATACAGTATTAACAATATCATCTATAACATTTTGGTTAATAATACGAGCATTAAGTTCATCTACCTCGGATATCTTAATATTATCTTTATACTAATTTACCAAATCGTGTTTCCATTTACCTATAATTTATGTACCATTAGAAGAACATGGTACCACCACCTCTGGTTTAGACTCGTATATATTTAAGATCAGCGTAAGTGGAGAGTGAATATCTGAATATAGTTTACTAAATGGGAGTTTATCGAAATCAGCAATATTTTGTAATAAACTACCTGAACTTATAACTAAATCAACAACACTTAAATTGTATGGAAGACCAAATGGGACAATATTCATGATTCTTGTTTCTACATTCCAGTTTGAACATTTTAGACACGAACGCAACATCAAGACTTTTTGAAACGTAGAAAATATTTTCATAAGAGTTCAAATTCCAGATTTGTTTTTAGATACTTTCCAAAACCAATAAATTGATTTTTTTGTGGTGTTAATTTAATAAATTATTTTTAAATTTTAATATTTAATAATGATATATAAAAGTTACCTATAAAACGCCGAAAATGAAACATAGAGAGTCATTTTTTTGTTTAAAATGTTGGATTTTGTGCATGAAATGTTGACATAAGAATGTAGAACCAAGAATCATTAGTTTAGAATGTTGCGTACGTGTCTAAAATGTTCAAACTGGAATGTAGAAACAATAAATCGTGAATATTGTCCCATTTGGTCTTCCATAAAATTGCTGCTAGTTGGTTTACCAATTTTGTCTTTTCCAAACCGACCATTTAAAATAAACATATTATTATTTTGGCATAACTGAATCAGCTTTCTACTACGTCGGGATTATTACGTATTTAATGAATATCCAGGTTATCTAATAGTAAGTACAGGAGGACCACACTACATGCAAAACAAAAATCTACAACAGTACAAGATAAACCTGCGGACAAGACAGAAAATAGACATTGCAAAAAATAAAATAAACAATTATGGTACAGGCTTCACTGAAATGATTTACAAAAAAAGACGTAACAAAAATAATGCGAACAATCTTGACAGTGGTCGTCTCTCCAATGGTGATAGTCTGCCAGTTGACGTCATGTGTTAGAAGAACGTCAAAGAATTTTATGCTCTATTTCCATATGATAACAAACACCATAAGGTGACGTTTATTACAATGCAACATGAAATTAAAAGCATATACTAATTTAAATTGAAAACCGTAAAGGATAAATACAATGTAGCTTTCTGCCAAAGTGGGTATCTGAAAGATTCCGCCACAGAGAATATGGATATCCATAAGCTTCCCAACTAGAGGCGAAAAGCTAGAACATGTTTTCTTTATAGAACATGATTCACTTCCAATATCGAAGGGAGTCACACCTTTACCTTAAAATTATTAAAAGTGACAGCAATCCATAAAATGACCAACAAACGATAAAAAGGTAGCGTTGAAATCAATACTGTAGACTAAAACATATTAATAATCACTTAAAAAACCTTAAAGTGAATTATGTACAGCCCAGGCAGACATATTCCAATAGTATAATTACGCAGAACAATACAACATAAACATATATACATCAAACAATTCATAGTTGTAAATATAGAATATGTATCAAATCCCTTTAAAACAAACTACCAGACTAAGCTGCAACTCTTTAAAATCTATCCTCACTAATATATCGGCCCAAACAGACATACTGTAATGATAAAATCAACACATACAAAGTAATATTTGACTATAATACAAACTCAATTAAGCCCGCAAATCGTAATCCTGCCTCGCGCTTAACACCTATCAGTCCTTACTGTTGTACGTCCGTACATACTTTTTAAAGGCATTAGTGTGCCAACGACCCAAAAACGGATTTTGGCCTCTGAAATACCTTTTTCTGAGGCATGTGTTGCAGCCCCAATCCTAAAACTGTGGCCTTTATAAACCTTTGGGTTAAGTTTACAAAATCTTAAACAAGAAAACAGTTTCTTATCGAAATAACTTCTTGATATTGGATTTGCATTAATGATAAAGGGTGGACCTGGGATATTTCCTCTGGCTGGTCCATGACCAAAAGACAATATATGTTTAGTGTGATGTAGATTATGTTTAAAATTACTAAAGCATACATTAACAGTCGTTGACGGTTTGTCTCTTTCAATATGAACATCGTTTAACTGCAGACTATAGGTTCCCGCCAAACAAATTTCACTTACTCGTGTAAAAGCATTGAAAGCAAAAAGAAACGTTGCGGTAAATAAAATTATTTCGTATTCAGAAGTACAAATGACCTTAACAGCCTGAATAGGTTTATTCAAAATATCGACAGTAATTATTGGCAATCTACTATCAAACAACGGTGACAGACGTAAGGCCCCAGCAAGCATCTTTTTATAAGAAAATTAGACGTTGGATCTCGATCGAATTTGATTTTTTGTACGTAAGAAATAGCAGATAAATATGTTCGAATAGTTTTTGGAGAAAACCCTTTTTTGAACGTTAATTGGGGTATTTACTTTACTGTAATCTTAATTAATCATACTATTGACTGTTTGTTTTGCTTTGGAAAACATTTGATTCAAATGGAGGGAAGCGTTTGGGGCTATTAGATGAGGCTGGGGAACTTAGTCTACATTTATATTGTAGGTGATTTCCGTCACACCCACTACAGTAGTGGCTGTAGGAACAGCCGTAACATTTGTCGCCTCTGTTAAAAAACCCTTTTTTGGATTGGAATAATTTGATTTGGGTGTAAATATTTCGGACGACTGACTGTTTGTTTGACTCATGGCTACGACAAATAATTCTTGTTCCAAACTATCCAACGCTATAGCATTGACCGTTTGCTTTAAACGTCTGTAATTGACATCATAAATACCAACTACCCCCAGATTTACTAATGTTTCGTACAACGTGTTGATACGTTGCCAAACTTCCGGATGTATGGGGATACTACTGACGATAAACAGAGGCGAAAATGCTAAAAGCATCTGTCCACTGATCAAGGTTCAAATATTTCTTTCGTGTTGCCTGTGCTAAACCAACGGAGTCGCCAGTTTTTATCTCAAATTTATCATTATTGTGTTCCGAGTCTTCCAAAATTTTCTACGTATTCATTATTCCAAATCTTTTCCTTCATTTTTATTGAAACTTTCTGATATAAAGGACTACACAATGGCTGTGGTGGTAATACCAACGGCAACAGCATTGTCACTAATAAAATTAACAGAACCTGGGTTAGCTCTAGTTACGTTTGGGTTGCATGTACCAGCAACGGCAGTGAAGTGATTGGTGGCATCCTGGTCAGGTGTGGGGCAGATGTTATTATATCTGGTTCGGCAGCAACAGCTGGATTGTTGGCAACGCTAGGCTCATGCTCTTGTCTCTGTAACCTAGTTCGGCAATAACAGCCTTGGTAACATTCTGGGTAATAGTAGCCGAAATTGTGTCAATGTCAATCGACGACGATGTCACGGCGCAGATTCACGAAACTTGCGCTTCTTGCTAGCCTTTCCATTGACTGTTCACACATCCCTAGTAGATGTTACATGGCTAATATCTGCAACTGCAGGGTACTCGGTAGCAATGGAAGTACACGTTGCGGTCCGTGATGCCAGGGTGGACGCAGACTTCGACAGTTTTGCCCTTGATGAAGATTGTTTGTTACTGGACATGTTTGGTGTGACTGAAGTACCTGGGAAGACAAAACAATGAATACAAAATTGTTTTGGCCAACAGCGGGCATTTTCAAACCTATTATTATAAAATTCATGCTTTTCATAAAAAAATTTAAATTGGCTGTTCTACTGTTGAAATCTCCAACTAAACAGATATATTGTGTTTCTTTGTGGAGATTATGGAATTCAATTTCAATTTCTAAAAAAAGCATTGTTTGCTGTATAATACAAAGTGTTTACAGGTGGTATATACGTGATACAAATATATAAATCATGGCTTATTTGGAATATTTTTCCACTGATTTTGAACCAATATACATATATTAATCGGTTTTATATATTTCTCTATGTATCTATAAACCTCCAGGCCGGTGATTGGATATTTTTTTTTCGATTTTTATAATGAAAAACAAAAATTTCACAATTAATTTCATTTAAATTATCTAATTTAGCCTCTGTAAAACACAGGATGTCATACTTGCTTTTTATAGATTTAAATTCAGGATTCATTATCTTTGACCGTATACCACAAACATCTAAAATTAGAAATTGTAAATTGTTTTTCTGTACATCAGGTAGAGTAGAGTTGCTGCTTATTCTGGTAGTGCGAGAGTTTGTTCTACGTGAATGATCCCTTAATGACATTGACGAGTAGCCTATAGTTAGCACCTAATTCTTGACGTCGCCCTTTAAAAGGACAATCCCGATAAGAACATTAAAGTCTCAAAAATTAAAGTCCGAGTATTTGTGAAATTTATGGACAAAAATATAAAAGAGTGGTGTATTTACATTGTCTGGAAAGTTCAGCTGAAAATATTGAGTCGTTTGGACGTGAACGTCAACACTGCTAATCCGGACACGTAACCCTTTTAAGATTTCGGGTAATTTTTTTCATTGGGTGACCTGATAATCGTTTTACGTTTCTTGAGACGTCTAAACTGTGAATGACTCATGTACTGTACTTAATAACAAAAGGTAAATTCCACCTACATATTATTTTTAAAGAAAAAAGTCTGGTTTTATCCAGATACTGTATAATACAAGAGTCTCCATTTCCAGATGCAGACTGTCAGGTTTAAGTTATTTACAAGCGTATTGTAACCTGTTGGGTTACTTCCATAAAATCAGGAACAACTGCGTAATCTGGATATGTATTTAATTACTATTTACAACATTAAATTCAACTTGTAACTAAAGAGGAATGAACAAGACGACGTGCATTCTTTAGGATGAAAATAATATCTTATAATATGAAACTTTAATCTAATTTATATGATATGGTTGTTAAGACACTAATCTCCAATAGTTTTTAAGATAAACAAATGTCGTCACTAGTGACGTATACTAAATGAAAATATGTTAATTATAAGACAATACGTAAGGGTGTAGAAGGAGCTTAATTAAATACTAAATCATTAAAACAACTATGCAATAAAACGTTTGTTTGTAAAGATTAAAAGGTGTGTCCTCACTGTGCCCACTTTTGATTAATCCAATTAAGGTCTAATTAGGATTAGTGTATTAAGCGGATTAGGATTAGGTGTTATAGGTAATTAGATGGAAAAAACCCCCACATATTTTATGTATTTTATTTTTATTTTTCGATGATTACATATATTTAATAATAATACATGGATATATCATACATCACATTAGCACTTTATAATTTAATGAAAATATAACAATTTTCGATGTTTTATATATAAAATATGTAATAAAAGTATAACATACATGGATATATCATACATCACACAAAAACAAGATAAACAATGAAAATGTACAATGTAGTTAAACGGGCTACGCCATCGGCATACTCGAATACAGTCTTTATACCGTTCTGAAGATCTGTTTTCAGAGTTTGGAGTCGGGGTTCTAGTTGCCTGTACTTTCTTCTTTTAGGCCGTAAATTTCCGTTGGCACCTAACTGGAGAATGGTTACTTCGGAGTAAGCTTGTTCATTCTTAAAAAAAGCCACAAACTTAAAAATATTTGGGATCTTGGAATGCCATCCTTCAACGTGGTTCATTGTGCGTGCACCTTCAGTGTGGAAATGGTTCCACATCATTCTGCCATGCTGCCTGTCCACCCAGAACTCAGTTACGTAATCTGCAAATTGCAGTGGTGCATCATCAAGGGCACACAACCATACATCTTCAACCTGCTGTATTGGAATTAATGGTAATGCTGCTGCTTGCTTGACGATTTTATTGATTTCTGGCACCCGAGAAAAATCTGCTTGGTAGTCCATATTTCTGCGCATTACGCCAAATACACTGACCAAAGTGAAAAAAACAACCTTTTAGTTCTGACCTCGGCAAGACATTTCTCACCAATTATAAGACTGAATATTTAGTCACTTTCAATATTTGTTTTTTTCCATCTAATAACCTATAAGTATAACACCTAATCCTAATCCGCTTAATACACTAATCCTAATTAGACCTTAATTGGATTAATCAAAAGTGGGCACAGTGAGATGTAACCTATTAAAACAATGAATACATATAATTATATAGAAACAATTAAGCTAGGAGATTAGTGTCTGGTCTGGTCTTAATTTACAATGTTTAATATTCTGTTATAATAAAATGACAAGAACTATTTATGTATGAATATACAGAATACAAGAAAAATATGTTATCCAAGCATTATGTTCAAATGCTTGGTTATACTTTCCCCCTACTTCGAATATCTTGACTCCTGGCAAGAAATATAACGAGTGAAAAAAAAAATCCCAACATAATCAAATAATTGAATTGTATAGTACGAAATATAACGAGTGATAAAACAAAATAAAATAATACAGTGAAAAATTCACAACTGTATGAACCATCAATAGTTCAGGGTACATATATACATATAACATGCACAGTGTTAGTAAAATAACAATTAAGAAATGGAATACAAATAGGTGTACAGCTTATAGTGAAAAAGAGTAATTGCTATTGTTGCCAAATACAAAAATATGTATGATTATAATAAGTATGGCATTTTTTTAAAACTGTTCATAAGATTGGGTACAAAAAAAATGCTTTCAACCTTTGATACACTAACACTTTGGATTATGTGCACTTATGGTATAATGGAATTAAATGTCCTGTGATCGTGCACATTAAATATATACTGTCGAATATAGATTTATCATGATTTATGTTTTATACACACTTTCATAACATGTTGAAGAAATTAGAATAGTGTCCAATATTTATCAGATTTGGAGTCGTACGAACACAAGCACATCTAAATAGATACATATAGTGTCATTTTAATAAATACGAGTCTATTTCTACGATATGAACTCTTGTTGGGTAGTTATTATGTAATTAGTCACATTCATAAATTATCCATTATAGTGCGGTCAGTTTTATCATGGCACTCCTATCTTAGGGGCTCACATACAGGTGAAACACAGCAGTTGTTACATTTCTGTTTTTTCTTTCTTTTTTTTTTTAAAAACTAAAACTGGTTGCATGTACATTTGATAACGTATTTCTTATTTCCCTTCGTCTTGGGGTGATGCACTAAAAGAACAAAGTACAATCGACATAACATTTCCATGCTTGTTCTTTGACAATCATGCATCGATTGACATACTTCGAGTTTGTATATGTCACATTTCTATGCTGGCTGTGATGAGAATACTTTTCAATCAGCTCTGTTTTTGGAATGGTTCCTCAAGTTATTCCTGATCAGCAACAAACCTTTTACTTGGGATATGTCCTTCTGTATATTCAATTGTACTGATTGGGTTATGTCGTTTTTTTTTTCTGACGACCATGACCATTATAGTAACGTCGGGCATCAGAGATGAGATGTTTCTAAGTCAGCTAGCAAAATACAACCTGGGGGAACAAAAGCTCATACAACCATACTATTATTGATCTGCCAAGATCTTAAATCTGAATTTATTTAAAATATAAAAGTAATTGAATTGGTGTGTTTGTTTGTTTGTGTGTTTTTTGTTTGGTTTTTTTTTTTTGGGGGGGGGGGGGTAGGTCTATTTTAGAATTCAAATGTAATTGTACACGATTACCCTCTTTACTGCAGCACAAAATCTAGTAAAATGAGTAAGTGATATAATAAAACTGTTCCAAGAGACAAATATGACATACAAGCGGAAAACGTCGATATATACAAGTGCATGGGGGTAACTGTTCAACATTACTGATCTGAATACATTCTTAGACATTGAAATAAATGTTACCATTGAAACATAATAATAATAATGATAATAATTAATGATGAAAAAAAACAACCCCAACTTCATAACAATCGCATCAGACTTCTAGATATGTAATCACATTCTGCACAAGATGTAATATTATCTATGCATAATTACTTGCATACAAATAAAAAAAAAATCATTAATATTCAGTATTACTATTTGCTTATGAATCTATTATATAAACATAACATTTCTAGACATACTACTAATCTTTACTTTGCATATTATGATGAATATAACAATTTACTTAATGATGCGTTATATTATTAGTTTATTCTTACGATATCGTTAAATCCTAGTCATTTATCGTTATATGTTTTTATCTTTACAACATGTCTATTTGTAAGTACTATCTAAAATCACATACATATCTTTATTTTCACCATTTATTATGTGAAAATTATCGTACTTATTGTGATATACACATATTTTGCGTATATTTACGATACAGTGACATCTCATGTCTTTGTGAATATACAATTATATTAATCTCATATAATATCGTTAATTCGAGTTTATTCATATCATTAATTTATATTTGTTATCATTTCATTTATTCATATTATATATTCATATTATATTGATATTATATTCATATTATATATTCATATTATATTCATATTATATATTCATATTATATATTCATATTATATTCATATTATATATTCATATTATATATTCATATTATATTCATATTATTTGAACACTTCACCAATAACGATCTCATAGATCATTAAAAATTAACGTTAATTTCACACACGTTAATATAATTTTAACATAGTTAATACATTTATTCTTTATTTTACCTAGTTAAGTTTAATATATGTATCGGCTTAATTAGGTCCTTTTGGATCAAACCTTCTATAATAATACTTTTAGATCATCTACATCTTTATGTAACTCATTTTAAAATTCAAATTTTACTCATATTCATATCTATTTCTTAATAATATATTGTAAACTAGCATGGTTAGCTAGGCCACGTGGTTAACAATATCTCAATGAAATACCAAATTATTATTTAAATAATAGTGAAAGGAAACATAGATCTTTTTCTGTAGCAAATTTCAATCGCCTTTTACGATTCACAATTTAGCTTGCGGATGACGAATTCTTGGCCCCACGTCATCAGGGGTAATTTCATATGTTTGGGGGTGAAGGTATTTTACAAGATGTTGCAACCATTTTCCATTTTGGCTACTTCTGAATTAAATATGTCTTCAATGGTTTGGTCACTTAAAATTCCCATCTTGCCAATAAGAGTTAGGATTACTTTGAAACCCCATTTGTGTGTTGAATCTAGCGTATGGAATTTTAAATTGACCAGATTCTCTAGTCTACAAGAAGCCTGGTATAAATTACTTAACATGTAGTCTTCCAGGTCTGATGTTCTGTCTTCTATATGGCTATGTATATTGTGGTTATCTGAATTTCTATGATTGTTAAATGTATTTTCAAGTCTTGAAATTTCATTCTTACAGTGTGGTTCAATATGGGGACGATTGAATTTACATTTTGGATAACCGAATTGTGTAGAAATACTTGCAATTTTTAATGTGTCAAAAAATTTATGGTTTCTTTGGAGAGGGTTCTTTCTGGATTTACCTTTCATATTTTTGTTGATGTGGTATTCCTGTCTTAAAATGTCTGGTATGTTTTCAGATAATTCCCAGGAGGTTGGCTTGCTTCTGTCGTTCCATCTTATTTTGTATATCATGTTCCCCTTTTTCCTTTCAGAAGCTAGGATGGCACTTATTTCCTCGGTTGTATATTGTTTACTCTTTGTCGGGGCAATCGAAGTATCCTGTTGGTTAGAAGTTAACTTTTTATTTTGTTCTTCATTTCTTTGGGATATCAACACATCATATGCCTTTGTTTGGTTTATGGGTTTGGCACGAGTACATGTATTCTTGTTTGGTGTTACCTGATCCGTTCTTTGGTCTTGCTTCAGCGTTGCATCATTAATGTCCATTTCTTCTGGATTTAGGTCTTCTTGGCAATTTTGATACTCTGTGGGCATGTAGTCTGGCCTGTCTTTTGGACTATGGTAGCGTTTAAGTCTGGCAGCATTAACCAATGATTTAATTTCTTTATCATCGTGGATCCTCTTGAGTTTGTATGTATTGTTTAGCTTACATTCCACGATATAATAGGGACCTACCCAGTGTTTTTGTAGTTTTGGTGAAAGCCCTATTTTAGTTTTGGAACAGTACAGCCAAACATAATCACCAGTGATAAAGGTAGGTTCTTTTGCCTTCTTGTCATGTTGGAGGGTGTACTTTTGTTGTGCGTGTTTAACACATTCCTCTGCCTCTTTTCTACATACTTCTAGGTTCTTAAGAAGATTTGACATATAGTTGCGTACAGAGCATTGGAGAGATTCTTTTGGGGTAAGAGCATGATCTATTGGTGTACGCATCTGTCTTCCAAACAACATAAAAAATGGTGATTGACCTGTTGATTGGGTAGCAGGTGTCATCCTATACGCCATCATGATTGCCGGGAGGAGCTCAGGCCAATTTGTTTGATTATCATTACAATATGCTTTTAGTCTATCTTTTATGAAACGGTTCATACGTTCACATGTGCTATTTGTTTGAGCGTGATAGGGACTTGTATAGTGACGTTTGACTTGAAATAATTCACACATAGCTTTAATGAGATTAGACATAAACTGAGCTCCCCGATCCGATATGAGAGTGCGCGGACAGCCGTAACGTGTGAATATATGCGTGTAAAGAACCTTTGCAACCTCTGTAGCAGCTTGTGTCTTTAGAGCGAATGATTCAGGCCAACGACTGAGGGAGTCTACAACTAACAAGCAATACCGAGATCCATCTTCAGCAGGAGGGAATGGACCCATAAAGTCAATATGCCAGCGACTAAAGACATCTTCAATAGGCATAGGGGTTAAAGGAACCGGGTGTGAATGATTATCATCTTTAACCTTTTGACACGTTTCACATGTTTTTATGTATGTCACTATATCTGTGTAGATCTTTGGCCAATGGTATTTCAAGCGTATGCTAGCTAAAGTTCTCTCGGCTCCTTGATGTGCTCCTATTTTATTATCATGATAAACTTCCAATACATCATGTCTTAATGTCCTTGGAACTGCTATTTGCTTAATCAACTTATCATTACTTGTTACATTCCTGGGATAGAAAAAGTGATATAGAACCTTATTATGTAATTCATATTGGTTTGATTCACTAATAATTCGGTCCCTTAACTTTTTATTTTCTGGTAATGAGCCATTTTCCAAATAATTATAAATGTACGCAAAATCCGGACAAAGCTTTTGCAAAGTAGGCAAATTTATATTATTTATAATTTGACCATGACCATTTTGATCAGTGAATAAATTTTCCAGCGCATTAACAGTATTAATGCTGAATGGGGAAGTATCATCTTCGAAGCTGTATTCAAAGGTAACGGCTGTTAAGTTATCATTAACACATTCAACACTTTCAGTAGCACTAAAAATTAATGTATCTGGCTCGGCTGGTTTGAGTGGTGGATTGTCATATTCCCGTCTGCTGAGGCAATCTGCAGTAACATTTTTAGGGCATTCAACGTGTATTATTTTATACTTAAAAGGTTGTAATTTCAGTGTAACCTGTTGGGTTACTTCCATAAAATCA
Source organism: Patella pellucida (assembly GCA_917208275.1). NCBI lineage: Eukaryota > Metazoa > Mollusca > Gastropoda > Patellidae > Patella > Patella pellucida. The sequence goes on from OU795042.1 coordinate 35,293,381, forward strand.
GGAACAACTGCGTAATCTGGATATGTATTTAATTAATATTTACAACATTAAATTCAACTTGTAACTAAAGAGGAATGAACAAGACGACGTGCATTCTTTAGGATGAAAATAATATCTTATAATATGAAACTTTAATCTAATTTATATGATATGGTTGTTAAGACACTAATCTCCAATAGTTTTTAAGATAAACAAAATGTCGTCACTAGTGACGTATACTAAATGAAAATATGTTAATTATAAGACAATACGTAAGGGTGTAGAAGGAGCTTAATTAAATACTAAATCATTAAAACAACTATGCAATAAAACGTTTGTTTGTAAAGATTAAAACAATGAATACATATAATTATATAGAAACAATTAAGCTAGGAGATTAGTGTCTGGTCTGGTCTTAATTTACAATGTTTAATATTCTGTTATAATAAAATGACAAGAACTATTTATGTATGAATATACAGAATACAAGAAAAATATGTTATCCAAGCATTATGTTCAAATGCTTGGTTATAGTATCACAAATATTGGGTTAGTTGATCGGCCTTAGATAATGGGTTTTAAATGATTTTAACACAAAATTAAGCAGTTTTATTCCCCAAAAAGTTATCGGGATTGACCCTTTAAAATAAATAGCCCGTTACAATTACAGAATAAGTTACTGGTTCCGCTTGGTCGGGTTACCGTATTTAAAAACAAAAACGACTGTAAGGATTTTTTTACCACAAACTCGGTTCGATGAAATTGTCTGTTTGGAATACCTGTTATTTTAATTACCATAGAATAGACCACGGCATTTATTGAACAGATGTATACGTTCCTATGGAGACAGGTAAATTGATTACTATTGATTCACTATGTTTCAACCAGTTTGGAAAATCGGGTCCTACGATTACTTTTGCTTAACATTAGACCTGCAGAAGGGGTCATTTTGTGTCTATGTATAGTAACTTAGTATGAATGTCACAACAAATATTAGATTGATCCAATCAAAATACAGTTTATTAATGCCGGTTGGCTTAAAGAGTTTGAACAAGCTGGATTGTATTGTGGCTTTAGTTAATCATTTACCTGGTAATACACAGTTATAGGACATACTAGGTATATATAGATTGATCGTTTATGTCATATCGTGAAATGATAGAATCTATGTCGGATAATATGAAGGACAGGTGTAACGGTGTGCTTAATAATAATGAACAAATTAACGATTCAGTTCGTGTGATGTTGAAAAGACGTTCGTCGTTGGCACCAAATAAGCCGCTACAGTCTGGAAGGAACAGAAAATTAATACTACACTTGGATATCAGGAATACTATTCTGGTTGCTGATTCTGTTACTAATGTGTGTGTGGAACATGCTTTGAATAGCTTTTTAACCGGTGTAACGTGGGGCAAGGACGAAGATGGTGAATGGAAATGGGAGTCCGACGAGGTGGCGTTAAAACCCCCTTCTACAGACACCAAGACGTATTATAAGCATTTGGAACAGGAATTGGTTCGAACACCAGCCGACCGACAAGAACTTCGACTTCAAACAGGAGACTTCACGCAACAACCCATCGGTAGAGATTTTCTTCCTTACTTCGAGAAACATATGGAATTATTAAAATGGGATTTTTATTTTGATTCGTATCGCGATAAACAATTGACAATGGCGGGTAAAGATAATAAACAATACCATTATGTAATACCGTCTGTGTATAAAATGATCCATTTTCTCAAGGCTCAAAACCGAGATTTTGCAATAGTATTTAGAACTTATGGGTTAGACGCGCCAAACGTTCTCAGTAGTTTAGCTTACGGACTTAAAGGTAATCATCCCGGATTTCCGAAAACAGCAAAAGTTCCAATCAACTTGTGGACTGGTCGGATAGCCAGAACCGCTGATGGCACGGTTAACCTTGAAACAGTGAAACAAAATGGTGACGTGATTCAAAAACTGACCTTTGAACGAGATATATATCGTTTTCTGTCTAACGCAGAAGGTATCTCTGCTTTTAAAGATGATTTTTTGCACTGGCAAAATAATTCGTATAATTATAAAGCTGGTAAACCAATGTGGATCGACCCAACGGATCAAACTGTGCACCATATTTTCTTTGATGACAATTTTCGATCCTACGAAGATGACAGTATTATAGATTTTCGACTGTTTGAAGACGGTGTGTTAAAAAGAGCACGGGGTTTAAATCAAAGTGAAATATCGCGATTTGAAGATATGTGTTTAGTTCAAGCTGATTTACTGGAGAGTATTGAAAATGAAGATTATTTTATTAACAAATTAGCAACATGTGAAGATAATTACAGCACATATTTAAAAGATAGATTTATATAAGTGACAGTTAGGTTATTATTTACATCAGCTATACACAACATCGAAAATTTTAATGTAAAATACATGTAGGCTTGTAACAGTTTAGATGTTCCAAATTAGCAGTAGCAAACATGTGACAGTAGTATAAACTTGTTAAACTTTAATGTGGGATTTGTTTAAATGATATCGACAACCAAAAAACCATCCCTCAATTCAAGCCACGGATGTCCTGTTACAACACTGTGTCTCGTAATGTGGGGATGGAGTGATTGGGCACTTTCTGTGGGTGTAACCTTTGATTTGCGGCATTTAAAAGAAGATGATTTTCTATCCGAACAGTCTGACACAGAACTTTTACCAAGTCGACACTACTTTTTGTTCAGTAATTGAAGTAAGTGTGATATGTATTGTGTTGCATTTTTCGCGTGGACTGTGGAGGGTTGTGTATGTGATACGCGTATTTTACAAATTATATTAAATTATATGAATCCTTAATGTATTTGGAAGTGCAAGAATCCACACCGGTTAAAAAGGTTTCACTGGCATTTGTAATTGAACGGCTATGACATGGCCAATATACATGTAATTGTATTCCATTTGCTCTGTTAGTGTAAAAATCACATATTCAACCGGTTTATTACCACGAAGGCGCATTTATTGACTGTAACGGATAAAAGAAGGCCGTTTGCGACGATTTCGCCGGAATCCAGCCCCTTAGGATTAAAATGGATTTAAAACGTAGCAATGGTGGGTAGGGATTAAAATGGATTAAAAACGTAACGATGGTGGGTAGGATTAATTTTGGTCACACTCCGTGACTGCGACTTCGTGGAAATACACCATGAAACCCTATTTTATTTCAGAGAGTTTTGTCATTTAAACACAGGACACTATTCTATGGAATACAATTACTGTTTATTACCGAGCGACATTTCGGCTAGGCTTCTCTAGTCTTTATCTTCCCCGAGACGTTGTTGATAGTTTGGTAGGTTCTTTTTTTTTAAAAAAAGAAAAAATCTATATAAAATGTTTAAAAATAAAATTGATTATATTTTAGTGCCGAAAAATTCCAGTGACAATCAGTGACTTTAACTGTGATAAAACGTACATTACACTGTTAATCAAAATACTTATAATGGTTGTTTGCATGGCAGCCTTACAATGAGATCTGTGACATGTTATTTGGGGGTATTGTTTGGGCAAGACATTCTTTCATTATAGATACGAACGTTTGAAGGCCTTTTTACTATATCCCACAAAGCTCTTTATGAAGTTCTAGCATTCATTCGCGTGGGCTAAAATACTTTAGAGCACAGTATGTGTACATTTTGTATTTATTTATTGTATTATACATGAACCTAAAGTGACCCGATCAGTTTGAATAACATTTTATTCGTTTCAGTAAAAGTTATTTCACAAGTGAGCTATATTTTTTTTTATAGTGGTTAAATTTAAAAAAAAACATAAAACAAACATTATTGATGACTGTAGTGTTTTACCTGTGAAATTGTCGGTGTCACAGTAGTATAATCGTCTAATTAATTATAACTTAATCGACACTAGGATCACGACACTTGTGCTTTATTTCTTTAATATTGATTTGAAAACCATTCGTTACCCCGTAGTACCACATATTAAATAACTATATATGCTTCGACGGAGAAGGCAAACTAATACCCCTCTGTTATATTAATTTGCTTATCTTGCAAAATATTTTATGTAGAAAAGTCCCTCTAAATACTAAAGTGGCTCTTTAGAAGTCAATACTCATTTAAAGTACAATGTAATACAATATGAACCAACCTGACCTATTTATGTATTATAATATTTAAAGGTGTGCCATAAAGATAATTATTTGATAAAGGGCTAATACATATTTTCAGCTTACTAAATGACCTATGTATTTCGTTTACTCATATTTTAGTGCTCTATATATATAATACACTAAAAAACAATCAGTAACAAACTGCTGTCAAGAAAATTGCAATCCAACCATGTGATACCGTATGATTGTTAAAATAATTTATTTTCAATGTTATTTTGATTTTATTAAATCTTGAACTAACAGGTGTTTTATTTTTGCTTCATTTATTCTCTCTGCTTTATGGCTCTTCGTGAATGGTATACTTACGACACTTTCAAATGAAATGGAAGTCTTTCTTTGTAGCACGAACTGGAATAATTAAGGCGGAAGAAGTTTTTCCCGGGCAGACAGCGGCACTACGGCTTATTGCGATTCCGATCAAACAGTGTATCTTTAGTTTGCTACCTGTGGTATACATCTGATCTTGGTTTTTCGTCTCATCAGAACGACCAGAACCGATTTCCTCACAGTCCTCCGCCCTGTATCAAAATACGTCATGGATCGGGTTTTACACTATAACATATTGTTTTTTTCACTATGTTATGAGGACCATGAAAATAATTACCCCACGAAAGTCTCCAATTTAATCTCCGAACTCAAACTGTAGAGAACTAAACTGGAGAGGGGTTGCACATCTTGCAACACAATACTTCAATTAACATGCGGTTATCATATTTTCTTTGGTTAGCTATGCCGTATTAGGAAGGGGGCTTTTGTCTGTACAAAAATACGACCACTTCCCTGCAACACTCCAAGTGAATGAATGCGACCCAATTTCATTTCTAGTCATATTTAGTCCATCTGCAATAGAAGATGGTGTTAACGTCCTACACATCTTATCAAACCCTTCACGTAATACCCAGCATATTTCGGCATAGATTTCGATTGGCTACTGACCCAGCTAGAGAGCGTATCAGATTTCTCAATCCTCGCGTATACCAAGTCTCGCGCTTTCTTACTAAAATGTCATCCTGTGATTCGTTGTTCTTTCGTTTCTGGAGTTTAACGTCCACTTCTACCAAGGGTTATATCGTAGACAATCGAGTTGCAAGGTTCAAGGTTCGTTCAATGTCAAAGTTTCCGTGGAGGTCGCCATCGTTGATTTCGGTGTGTTTGTGTCACAACTCTGACTGGGTGCTATCGTTCACGTGTCTGCGTTAAATAAATATAACGTAGATATAAGTTCGGGAATTGCAGATCATCTGCAGCAACGTCTAGATGTTGTAAATCTCACAGCAATTGCTTCTGGAGCATGTATTTAGCTATAGCAGTCTACAATTTAAAACACGAATTAGCCTATATCGGTTGAATTAATACAATTTCATTTTTAGCACATATAGCTACAACAGTCTACTACAGTTTCAATACATGAAGTTGGCAACCTGGCCCTAAGTTCACAAAGCATTCTCAGACTTAAGTTGAAAATTTACTCAACTTTCAATCACTGTTTATAAAAAATATTTTTGATCCAGAAACACAAATGTTTGCACATAGTATCTTATTGGTGTATTTAATATATTAAAACAACAAATACTTTATAAAGGGCTTTATTTTAGTTAAAATAGGGCCGAAAATTTTGAGTAAATTCTCAACTTAAGTCTGAGAATGCTTTGTGAACTCGGGGCCAGGTTCCTTTCTGACAATGCAACACGGTGATGGGTTGCGTGATACTATTGTTATAAATGATTAAAACCAATTATACATTAACTTGGCAACTCCATGGATCTTGTCTATAAAGAAATGATTGTACTCTTTTAATTAGGTCATCAGGCATCTTCACGGCGTCATGTTTTTACAAACCACAAGCACTGACAGACAGAATTAAATAGTGGGTAATTTAAGGCATTTGGGTCACACTTTTAATTACTTGTACTTCGTAGGTTACTATACAGTCTAACCTACGAAGATCTCAAAAAGCGCCAGTGTCTCTTTAATATATGATAATTTGTTTTAACTGGGTCAGATGTTTTAACGCCTACATATTATTAAGTGATTTTTTTTGTTTTGTATTTATGTTGCTATTGGTAACTAGCAGTAGATAAAACATTGATAGAAGTATAACACGATATCCTGTCACGGATCACCTCTTGTATAGCCTACATATAATGGCAAAATAGTTTCTTAATGACTAAATAACTAAATATAACCATGATCAGTTGCGAATAGTTAAAAGTCGGAAACGAGTATTGGCCACAGACACAATATCGATCCCAACAGTCCCGCTTTTATCGCTATAAGGAATCCTCTCAGATTGGGAATAGCCAGATCAGATATGTTAATATACAAAATGTGTCTGTACATAGCCCTATTCCCACACCATACAAGTCTGGAGCACGATGGCTCAGTGAGTAAAGTGTCGGCACGCAAAGCTTGAGGTTCCGTGTTCGATCCCGGTATTGGCCTAGAAAGTTCATCTGGATTTTCCGGCGTGTCCCCCCCCCCCCTTGCCAATGGTGTAGGACGGACGGCCTATAGCATGAATCAACGTAAAGTCGTTTGGGTGGGATGGAAAAATCACTCTTGCTGGCTTGACAGGTCCAGAAAAAATAGCCTTATTCTAACAACTAGATGTTTAAGTGTCCTACCTGTTGAGTAAATTATCAAATAATCCTACTTTACTTGTCAAGAGGGTTCGAAAATATTTTGAAATCTAAGCTACATTTCAAAAGGTTTGGTATAAAGCTTTTCGAACCATGTAAATGAAATTTGTATCATTAATTAATTGGAATATTGTAAAATAGTACAATTTGTTGACCAGAATAATGATTGGGGCATATTTTTCAGTTACAACAAGAGTGTTATTGGGCCTTTAAAGATACATTTTGGGAGATTAGATAATAGTTAAAAACTAGATAATGTACATTAATCCACTTTGAAGTTTTGAACTGAGATTTCAGTGCGATTGAATTTTGAGCGTAGTCTCGATCATCATTACTAAAGTCAGTACGATAAAATAAACCAATATAGTCTCGATTTTTCATTTTTTGATTTAATTATTAATGGATGTTAAGCAGCAGATGGGATTCTATTGCAGGCTAGCGATGTCACCGAGGATTGATTTTGCTCTGGACAAGTTAATTAATGTCGAATTAATAAATTAGATAACATTTCAGGTCTAAAGAAAGATTTAGCTATATCAACATTCTGTGCTAACAGAACAAGCAGCTTGTTAGAGTATATTCAGTGTTAATGTATTGATTCAGTATGTCTTAATGTATTGATCAGGTTCTATTGAAACAAACTATTCTGGGACAACCATTGTCTATAATAAATCAATTATGAGGCACTCAGACACGTTCTTTGTTCTAAAGAAATGGAACGTGGATTAACCCTTGCATCCTGTTTACAAACAATGTGTGCAAATAAGTTATTTTACTCCCCCCCCTCCCGAACGACTAAACCCACATCTATAGTAAAACAGAAGGGGGGGGGGGCTTTTGACCGGTTAATATATTACGATGACCGCCAAATTTCAACTGACATGGGTTTCTTTTACGTGCATGTCACTAAGGTTAAATATCCCATGTTAGTACATGTATTTCGAACCCGAAAAATGCAGTCGAGAATCCAATGTCCTGATCTATCGACTACAAAGATGACAATGGTCCCTTACTATAGCGTGTTGTTGCATGTAATAATAAATTCAAAGAACCAAAAGATTTGCTAGATTCCCGAAACCGTCAAGAAATTCACGCTTTTTGGCTGTAAACGGACCGTTTAGATTCATGTTTGCTGAAAATACTTAAAGGGCTAATTCCGATATTTGTTTTGGGAATAAAACTGCTTAATTTTGTGTTAAAATCCCTTAAAATATTCGAGTCAAGGGTCAAACAACAACTTCAGTATGATACGGTTTCAAACGACTTAAATTCGTCAGTCTTCATTTGGAATTTGAGTCCGGTGCCCCAAAGTGTATTTTGTGGTATCTGGATTAAACCGAACATTTTTTTTTATAAAAATAATGTGTAGTTGAAATTTGCCTTTCTCTATCAAGTACGGCACATGGGTTATTCACTGCATAACCCTCTCCAGTAACCGTAATAGGTTATAAGGTCACCCAACGAAACAATTGACCCGAAATCTTAAAAGGGTTACGTGTCCGGATAAGCAGTTTTGGCATTCACGTCCAAACGACTCAATATTTCCAGTTGAAATTTATGAGACAAGGTAAATACACCATTCCCCTATATTTTGGCGTTTTATTTTCATACATTCTCAGACTTTTACTTTTGAGCCCTGTTTAATTCGGGATTGTCCCTTTAACAACATTTTTTTATATTAAGAATATTAATTCATAATTTGATATGTCAAAGACGAGGTAAATTGAGACAGTATATTGCTGATTATATAATCTTTATACCATGCTCTTATCGCACTATTTGATTTAGGTAAATGCTAAATCGTACATTGAACTGGGTTTACCTGATGTATTATTTCGATTATTGACGAAGCAATTTTTATATGATTAAAGTGGGTGTCTAAAAACCGAAGACTGAAGATGGCAGACCTATAAAACGAAGACCCCCCCCCCCCCCAACTATAAAACGAAGATCTACTATAAAACGAAGACCCCCCGAACTATAAAGCGAAGACCTACTATAAAACGAAGACCCCCGAAACTATAAAGCGAAGATCTATAAAACGAAGACCCCCCCCCCCCGAACTATAAAACGAAGACCCTATATTTATTTTTTCCCTTGCTTGTAGGCATCTGATTCTGTTGTTCATGACACCATGACAAGTCGCAACAAGAAAGAGACAGCCGACCTGGTGTACATGTAATGAAATAAAGCAATGCGAAATTTAATGTTATGTATGTATATGGTATTATTGATAATACGGGTCGTAACATGGGAAATGAACATTTCAGTTTTAACAGGACAATACCTGGTATATTTGGAACTGCAGGTAATTGATTACGCCTTGTGTGTCCGTTATCTTTACAACTGATCGCAAGGGAAACAATAAATATAGGGTCTTCGTTTTATAGTTCGGGGGGGGGGGGTCTTCGTTTTATAGATCTTCGCTTTATAGTTTGGGGGGTCTTAGTTTTATAGTAGGTCTTCGCTTTATAGCTCGGGGGGTCTTCGTTTTATAGTAGATCTTCGTTTTATAGTTGGGGGGGGGGGGTCTTCGTTTTATAGGTCTTCCATCTTCAGTCTTCGGTTTATAGACACCCGATTAAAGTGTTGTGTTAAAACATTGAGCCAAAGTGGGCTTGTTTATTTTAATTTCAAAACATGGGTTAAATCGTAACCCTGGCTTTATATAGGTATAGTTTTAACGAAGGTAGCAAAGAGGTTGACAAGACGAGTTGCCAATAGTCGTTTGCATTCGTGTAAACATTAGTGTGCATGTAAAAGAACCACCGACATTTGGAATTTGGCGAGGTGTATACCGGAAAATGTCACTCCTGATAACGTTCTCCGATATAATGTACTATTACAACAGGAGATACCAATGACGTAGCAAAAGATAAGATAGAACACCCAATATCTCCCGCCCCTGGGCCATAAAAGGTGTAATCGAGCCACCAAACATCCATCGAAAATATACAGCTGATTAAAGCCAAACATATTCACATCCTAACGTCTTTTGGAGAATGTAAGAACAGTACCCAATACATAATTTTTGAACAGGCACTTAACTATAGAAGAAAATAAGTCTTTAACAAACACACATCTATAAAATAGTTTCACTATTCACAAACACATCTACAGAAAACAAATTTCGAAGCATAATTTCATAATAATTTCACAACAAAAATGCAACACGGAAAGCTATTTTTAAAAAAAACCCAGAGAAAAGGGAAAAAATAAACACTATTAACTAAAATTTAAATAAAGGTCAATATACACAATAAGATTTTAACAGAACACAATGTTTATGGGCACTAATCACCGGTTTTCTTACATCCAGACCCTTTTCGGTAGTATTGTATGTTTATGGCTGCTTGGTAGGAAACTAATCCATTCATGAAATGAAACATAAACCAGTATTAATTTTCTGTGCTACATAATAAGACCAGTATAACACCATAGATCTTTTAGAACTTATTTAAGATTCTCTTTTTTAACTATCACTTTACTTCTTGATCACCTTTAATTTAGCCCAGTTGTACTCTATACGATATCCTTTTTAACTATCACTTTATTCCTTGATCACCTGCAATTTCACCCAGCTGTACTCTATAACTTATAAGGTAGATATAACGGAATCTATGTATACCAACAAATGCGATTAATCATTCCCAGATTCGTCATCAATATTAGAAGAATGTTATTGGAAATGCGACTTTGTGAAGTAATCCAACATAAATTATTCAAAACAAATGTAATCAAAGCAAGACTACAAACTATTAATCAAACTATAAATCTACTTGATTAAAGGCGACTCACTGACTCACCTTGCCAAAACAGTTTTGACAGCCCCAAAGTTTTGCACTAATTCCATCAGACAACGAGTCGTTATTATGTCTGTGAAAAAAAACCGTATCACAGAGCTTTATTGGACCAGAATAAAGAGCTCTGGCATCCCACCAAAAATAATTAACCGAGGGCAGCTGTCTGGTCTTTCGGATAAGACGTAAAAAACCGAGGTCCGTGTATACATTTGCATGCATGTAAACGATTCATTAACAGTTGGAATTCACTGTAATATCTGACAGTTGAGAGTTCCCCTTTAACACAAGAGATCGATAAAGTACAAAAATAAACCTATACATAAATAATCAATTTGAAAGAACTGAGTAATGGACAAAGGCAATTCAAAACCAAAAGTAAATTCAAAGAAATCAAATACTTAATATCAATATCATAGATTAAATAAAATCGATTCAATCAAAAACTGTTTAACGCATAAAAATCATTTTAGGGTGCTATACGATGAGAAGCAGCGATTTCGATTGCTCGACGCCATACTCTTTGTCTCTGGAAGTGATACGTAGTTTCAATGGTACACCAGGTTAATAAAGTGCCACATGTAAGGGCACTACAAAATAACAAAAATGATAAACAAATAGAAAATACGATATATGCTTGGTTAACAGATTCCATTGTACTCCAAGGATTGGACGAAACGTCACGGAAATGTCTGTCGGTATTCACCGTTAACATTCCTGACACCCCCGTGATGACCACGAAGAAAAGGAGCAGAGAGGCGACACACCCCCTCTTCCTCCGAGATAGTGGTCTTAATCGAGCATACTGCCTGAAGAGCACTTCAAGTTCCTGGAAAGAGACAGAGACATGGTGAGGTAAAGCTTAAACACGGTTATCTAACAAAATATAAGATTTATATTTGTTTTGACAAGTGAGCGTTAAACTAAATTTTATTCCACCTTCCGAACTCTCTCCGACACCCCCACACAAATAATCAAAAATAATAATTGCCCTAATTATAAGATTAATATAGTTATGTATTTAAGTTTGCGATTGTGGTGGAAAACATACGGTAACATGGACGCTAAATTGCTCGTTTTTAGGGGTGACCACACGTCTAGTTGTTCCATATTTCGTCTTTTAGTAGGTGTGCGCTTCTTTTAGAAATCTACGGTTTCCTCTCACTGCTAAAGACCCCCACGCGCAAGCGAATTATTGAAATAAAATTAAAAACCATATGTTAGTCACGAAATGACCTAGTTTGTGTCGATTGGACGTTAAACCCAATTCTCTCTCTCTCTCTCTCTTTTCGAAATCAATGTTCCATACTTGAGGACTGTAATATAGATATAGTTCTAAGGGGGCAGGATGGTCGAATGGTTAGCACGTGCGCACTGTATAATAAGGTATGTCATTGAGACAACTGGCGTGGTTTCGATTCCCGGTTAAACGTGACAAGGAGTAGGGTCGCCTGTCCAACCTCGTGAGATTTCTCCGGGTCCCCCTACTGCTAAAGACCACCACGCGCAGGCGAATAATTGAAATAAAACTGAAGCATGTGTTAGTCCCGAAATGACCTAATTTGCGTCGAGTGGACGTTAAGACTGAAAACCCACCTGTTGTCTTCGTTCATCTGTTGTTACAGGTCTAGGTGCACAGGTAGGTACAGATGAAAACTCAGAAGCACAAACTTCACACACCTTGGTACCTTTATATCTGATCCATTCTAATAAACAACTTCTATGTATAGCATCTAGGTAACCTTTACAATGACAATCAGCTGTTTTAACTGGTTCACCTAAAAATTTAGAACAAAATAGAGCAAGTTGTAGTTATGAGGTAAAAGTAATACTAGTAATAACTATAGCTATAGGGGCCTATATCATGGTTTGGGCACCAGATCCCGGACAATAACTACGATTCGGTGGGAGCAGAACCTTCGGAATTTTGAAAGCTCGGTGTCGCGATATGATTCGGTATGTGGTTTAGTTCACAAGCTGAAGTTTTTATTGTTGCCATAACCTTGACATGAAGTAAAATGGCAGATCTGTATTATATACAAGACAGTTTCAGTATATACTAAATAATAGCTACACAGACGATATAAATAAAATACGATATTGAAAGGCAGCCCAGAAGAGAATTATATATAATAAATTAAAGTCATATTTGTATGGGGGATCACGTTTCTAAGTGGTATAGGACGCCGGAGGTCGGGTGTTCGATTCACTGCATTGGCCGAGAAAGTTCATCCAGATTTTCCGGCGTGGTTTCCCCTTCTCACTGATGCAGGGCGGAGGGTCGGACAAATCAGCTGTCTAGTCGTTCGGATGGGACGGAAAAACCAAGGTCCCGTGTACAAATTGGCGTGCACGTAAAAGATCCCTTGGGATATGGAATTCGATATAAGAGTAGGCCGAAGCGCCGCTGCCCGGGCAAAATTTCCCTCATAGCACACTGTATGGCGTATGCCGTCTTCATTAGCCCAGTTTGGGAGCAAAACATTAGAACGTTAAACCCCATTTCATTTCCTTTTCGTACGCCAAATAGAATTATGAATTGTCTATACGGCATACATTGTACCATAAGCAAATTTTGCCAGGACAGCTTTGGACTGAAACCGCTAAGGGTTTCCTCAGGCACCAACGTATACACAGGACCTCGGATTTTTGTACAAATCGAAGGATTAAACGATGGTCCTTGCTATTTCAAGGATCCTGCACCACCGACAATGAGGTATGTCGATTCCATATCAAATGGAAAACCAAATAGACCCGTAACCCCTCGGGCATAATGCACAAGGAACCGGGACAAAACTGTATTCCGAATTAAACCACTAGGTTAATGTTTGTGGGGTTGGCAATGAAAGCGTGCTTTTTTTCAAATGACAGGATAAATCGACATCCACCTTCACAGAAATTGGTTGTTCAATTAATGAATCCCCTCGAAGTTGGATTTAAAAAGAGAATGTGCGGAGACGATACTTCTCGGAACTATATTCTCACCACGATGCACACGTTATGCGGATCGAAAAAAAATATAACGCGTTATTTTGGGGATTAACCGATTAAAGATAGACTCACCTGTCTCTGATTCACTGAGTTGACAAATACGACATATTATTGATGAATTAGATGATCCTCCTGATTGACTAACAACAATATTTTCATCACTCGTTTCTTCTGCTGGAGTTGCCTTTTTCTTTAAAAAAAAGTGAAATGTATATTGTTATTTTACTGGTCTTATATGCGTCTACGAGCATTCGGTCAATGATTTCACTTCAGGCGAATCAGTGCGTAGATTAGGGCCTGTCGCGTGACATGGTTTCGATTCCAAAAAAACTTAAACGTCGCACTGCTAAAGACCCTACCAATGCGCAATTGAATTATTGAAATTAAACTGAATATCACCCTAGTCCCGAGTGGATGTTTAACCCCATTTGTCTCTCTCCCTGGAATTGATTTGGACACACGAGACATAATATCAAAAACATATCTTACAGATTTCTTTTTCTTCTTTCCAGATTTAACTGCACCTTTCTGCTGAACATCAAAGGGCTCAGTGAGTCCATCGGTTTGTTTTTCCACAAGTACCTCCTCCAGTTCATCTGGGCAGGGAGTGTTGGTGTTGGCTAAAACAGCATTACTCAAATCTATCAAGTTAACTTCATCGTCAGTAACGTTGGTATCTGAAACCTCGCTACTGTGTGTCTGTGAACTAGCTATAGCCGGTTGTTTATTATCGTCTTGTCCTTCGGGAGGAGACATTACACTGCTGCTAACCAGATCATACAGACGTCTATATTTTCAGTAGCGAATGAGTATTATGACGTCATAAACGAGATAGTTCGTCACGCCCGGCTCTGGTCACGCCTACTGAGGGAAATATTAGCTATTATTAGTATCATTTGAAACTTGAATGGCCACTGATTCAAGTACTATTACCTTTTAATTAACAGCAAATTTCAAACTGTAAATTGTGTATATCGTGAGTGCCATAATTTGAATTGCTAAGCATACTAATTTTTAAAAATAATCGTTTGTACCGGGTACTTACTTTTATGTGATATAATTTTGGTATTATCGGCGTATAATTATTAGCCTATAAATTTTCGGCACATAACAAATTTAGTCCTACATAGGCGTAACCTGTGTGATCCCCATAAGCATAGTAATGCACATTTTCACAGAGGTCAAACCGTTAGTGTTAATAAAACGGTTATTTATTGATCTTTTCAATGAAATTCAATTAATTTACCGTACAGGGGCGGATTGACCCATGGGGCAAAAAATGAAAAAAACATTACACTTGTTTTTCCAATTCTTCTGAACATAATACCGGGGGGGGGGGCATTGGACCGGCCATGGAGCGATGATGTTCATGTTATATGTAGCCGGTGGCTTTAACAGGCCGCCAAGTCATCACTGGGGTCTTGAATGGGCTGGTATATGAGACTATCTGGGCCGGGTATACTGGGTGTGGACCGGATTTCGGAAACCTGCAATGGGGATTCCGAATTTCATCTGAAAATTTTATCGGATTCACCCGACACTGTCGCCCGCAAATTTACAGATATATTAGAAGACCGTCGTAATCCTGTGTGAAACAGATTGATGCTGATTAATTAAACCCCCGTCGCACATTCTGAATCACGATCGAATGTCTAAGAATTCAAATAGAATGCAGCTCGAATATTTCGACAACAATCGATGCTTTCTCAGCACATTCTTGCATATCGTATCTGTTTTCCCAGCGAACGCAATCAGAATGTTTCCGAATGCTGCTTGGATGCCCTAAGAATATTCAGAATGCAGTCCGGGTGCGTTTAGAATACTCTCCTAAACTTGGAACTTCAACCGTTATGGCCATTTTGTATGACAATTTTTGTCCGATTTTCCCGAAATTTGAACTCAACCTTCCTTAGGGTGTAACGGTGACATAATCAAACGATTTTTTAAGCTAAACAAAGGCGATTTTGCGTATAATCAGGGGCCATAATTCGGATCATAACTTCCTATGGTCCCTTTGGAGGTAACGATTATTATCTGATTTAAAAAAACGTTTGACTCTATCACCGCTACACACTATGGAAGGTTGAGTTCGAATTTCTAGAATATCGGACCATAATTGCCAGACAAAATGGACGCCGTTTGTACGCGAATAGTGTAAAACATATGGTAATATCAAAGTTGTGGACCCTGTAGAGGTCACAATTTTAATTTCGATTTTGATAAAACTTTAAATGCATGTTTATAATCTAAAGATTTTGATTCTTTTCGATATTTGCGCATATCAAATTGTAAATTAATGAATTATGGCCTTTGATTGTAGGAAAACTTACTTTCGATATTGCCTATCCATCTCTCGAGAATGTGGGGTTAAACTGCCTGGCAGTGCCAGCTTACTATCTTTTAATTGAATACCACGAATTTAAACTGAGTATCGATTATTATTTGTGAACGCAGCTGATTGGATGGCTGGAATTTGGAGTGGAGAACAGTCCATTTGCTGATTACACTATTTTGCCTTTACAGTTTGCCCTCACGAATTTTGTCTAATGGTTTGGATTGTTCGTACATGGTTACAATACAAGGAAGACCGCGACGGTGTCTGTAAACCATTTTTTTTTGTTTTCGGACATTTCAGGTTCTGCCCCCCCTCCCAAACTGTCCGTCAAGGCCACCTGTTACACGGCCTTGACCAAGCGAAAAGACGTTATCTCGGCCCCCGTCCCCTAAAATCAGATATGCCACCAAATCTGATACCGTATCTTACTTTTATAAGTTTCTTTAAATAATATTTACGCGTTGCTCGTGATAATTCTATGTTTAAAATTATTGACAGTTCCTAAGTATTATTGAAGGGGTGGGGTGGTAATTGTTCGAATATGAAATCAGATGGAATAATTGGTAGCCTATTATTTTTGGTGGTACTCTTTGCTTATTAATTTTAGCATTCAGGGGAGGAAAGACTTAACTACAAACCTCTGTATAATGATGCCGAGAAATCAGTTAGGCTAATCCCGATATTTGTTTTGGGAATAAAACTGCTTAATTTTGTGTTAAAATCCCTTAAAATATTCGAGTCAAGGGCCGAGCAACTACTTCAGTATTTATAATACGTTTTCAAACGACTTAAATCCGTCAGTCTTCATCTGGAATTTGAGACCGGTGCCCCAAGGTGTATTTTGTGGTATCTGGATAAAACCAAACATTTTTTTTATAAAAATAATGTGTTGTTATAATTTGCCTTCCTTTATCGAGTACGACACATGTGTTATTCACTGCGTAACCCTCTCAAGTAACCGTAATCGGTTATAAGGTCACCCAACGAAACAATTGACTCGAAATCTTAAAAGGGTTACGTGTCCGGATAAGCAGTTTTGGCGTTCACGTCCAAACGACTCAATATTTTTAGTTGAAATTTTGAGACAAGGTAAATACACCATTCCCATTCATTTGGCGTTTGATTGTCGTACATTCCCAGACTTTTATTTTTGAACCTCTGTTTTATTCGGGATTGTTCCTTTAATAGTTGAAACGTCTTGAATTGATGAACTTGGTCACATTGTTGACACTTTTGATCAGACACCCGAGGGGTGAGATCTCAAGTTATAATTTGGTTAACTAACCCCGAGCTAGGCAACAGTTACGGTTAAACACATCTCAACAACACCCCCAAATTGTTGATCTTTGGCCAAATATTGATTTTTATCGAATTTAGAGATTAACTATTTAATTGCGAGTACAAGGTCATGTGATGTATTAAGCCAGTCGAAACCTAAGGCCATTGTGAGGACATTTTATATTTCATTGACTATATCTAGATTTAAATTAGTTTACAGGGTGACTTAAGATTTTTTTTCCCTATTATCAATTCTTTTTCTGCCTCAGAACTTAACTGCACGGGAAAAATATTGTCCAAATACAGAACCAAATTGTCTTTAATCAGAACTACTTGATAGAGATATAGAATTACCCTCCATGACAAAATCATCTTGCAGAGGCTTGTTGGCATGAAAAGTCTTGTTTTCCCTCCTGGTTTACTCCAATAAGTCAAAAATATTACCACCATTGAAATACAATAAAACAGAATTAAAAAATAAACTACAAATAATACAAATCACCCTTCCAAAGAAAATTTATTCTTCTCTCCGACATAACAAAACAAATCCAAATCAAGTTATTCATGATTTTTAGTTCTGGCACAAATAAAGATAATATAAAATATGAGATTGTGATCAATCTATTGAAAGAAAATTTCATATAAAATCAAAATGATCAAGTCTGTTTTAAATAAGTCAATAATGCATTTAATATTGGAATAAAACAACAATATTTTTGTTCTATTAAAAACTTTTGTTCGGTCATGGCTATAACAATACATAAAATAAGTACATGTATGTATTTCACAGAGAGGAATGGGGTTTGTTCCTGGTAAAATCATCTTAAGACAACCCAGCTTATTTAGCTCACATAGACTTTGCCTGTCCCCCATTATCTCTCTCAAGGAAATAAAAACATATATTATAAGCTTATTTTAGAAAAATAAATAATAATAATTACTCATTCACAAACTTTCTTTTTGGTATTATAAAATATTAGAAAATAATGATAGTTGAAATACATTGTATAAATAATTCAAAACCTGGATGGGAACAGATGTAGGAAACAATCATAATTCTTACGAGAAATATACCCTTATTAGTTTCTGTTTAATTTCGAGTGAATTCTGTATCACTATTATTATAAAAGGTATTTCTATGGATTTCACACCATTTTCTTTTAATGTTACTCAAAATCTGAAGGATAGATCATCAAGCTCTCTTGATATTATTTGACCTAGGTATTTTATTTTACTTGTCTGGTTTACTTTTCAAATCATAGTTTTGTTAATTTTTTAGTGCTATGTTGAGGCTTTACTTTAACAGAAACAATTGAATAAGTACATCATGGTACCTTTTGGCCAAAGGAAACACATTAATTAAGTATATAGCAATCAACAAGTAACAACAATAAAGTACATGTATATGTATACTGATAATAATAACAAAAATTAAATAAATATACTAAAAAAAATATCATTGGACTTAAAATTAAAGTGTAAAATTGATCCACATTAAACTTAAAGAATTATGCAAATAGAATACATTAATGTTCTCTGACTATTATTATCGTTTGTTGACTTTAGGGAGATAAGACTGTGTGACTTGATTTGTAATTATAAGAGAAATCAAGGCTACACAAGCGATTGACATATAATACGATGTTCCTTGAACATTTCTTGTGTAGAAGTTAGACAACATGCCTAATATGGTCGTAACACAGGCTAAAATAAAGAGCACTAATCCAGCTGTAGCATGGTACATTTTTAAATCAGCCAATCGGATCTTAATGCCTTTCAACAAAGTTTGGCTATATTTAACACACAGTCCTCCTACTAGTTCAAAACAGGCAAATCCTACTGTAATAACTCCTATTAGACCATGCCAAGTTGTGAAATGTGGTTTGTCCTTCAAATGTTTGTTATACATAATAGCAGCCAATCCCAGTAAAGCACAAACTACACCCGTCGTTTGGCATACCCAATGAGCAGTTACTTTAGATGAACGAGACCAATTTACAACCAATGAACTCTGGGGTGAAAACATCAATATTCCTTCAAACATTAACATCATAAACTGCAAAATAAATTGAAAATAAGAAAATAACAAAATATGTCACTGTTTATCTTTTATTGATTGGAATTATCAGACAATGATATAAAGTTGTTTAATGCTAATAGTAATAGAAACGAGAACAAAAATATAGTTTGTTGTTAAAGGTCTTTATTATCTCCATACTTATATACTTGTACCTATTTATTTTCTGTTCTTTTTTTGCGAAGAAATAGAGTATAATGAAGATGCATAAAAATATACATGTACTAACTCAGAAGTGAGCCTAGGAAGAAAGGGTAAAGTTAAAATAAAAACCACCCAGAAAAAAAGTAAAAATTAATTGGAAGAAAAATAGCCCCCAACCCCCCTGGATTGTGCTCTGTGTATGTAAATGTACATGTACTTACTGCTATAGCCATAAACGTTGGGTGCCAGGAAAATAAACCTGAAAAAAATAAAATTATCAATAAATATTAATATTTGAATTTATGAATTTCAATCTTATTCTATTTCCAATTTACTCACTTTTTATATTTAATTCCTAATCTTCCAACTGCACCATAACTGAGTTGGAAAATTTAAGGGTCACAAGTCTTGCCTGAGATTGTTTAATATATACAGTTTTTTGAGGCAATTATGTTCAGAACACAATGCTATTACTATTGGATGTTTTACTGCTAGTAATTTGGTTTTTATTCAGGGCTATAATATACATGTATAGGTGTTTCATCCTGAACTTGTTTCATAAGTTTGCCCTATAAATGGTTCCACTAGTTACTAATATTTATCTTCTGCTTGCCTCAAGCCACAGACTTCAGAAGATTTTGGAATCATTCAATTATGCGATTTGATTAAATCCAATTAATATTTCTTTCTTACTGCAAATGGCCATCTAACGAGAATTAGCATACGCATGACATCGCACATGATCAAACATCACTTTCCATACATGTATATACGGTAGAGTCATTGTCTATATTTATTATATATACTTATTGTACGGATTAAATTTTATGCTAGTGTTGTAGAATACAAGTGTAAGATAAGATAAGATTTTATTGTATCATAACACCCATTGCAGGCCGCATACAATTCATATACATGTACATACATGACATAAGGGACATAAAATAAATAGCAATTATACACATATATTTATAAGAAAAAGAAACATGAAATACAGGTTCTTGTTAAAAGTAAAAAAATATATATAATAAACATTATTTCAAAATGTATTATGTTACAAATGAAAAATATAACACGAATTTTGCCTTGTACATAGTTAATACCTTATTGGGCCAAGGCTTGATTTCTATGTTGAAATGCTTTATATACATAATGACATACACTCACAGAGACTGAAGGGGGAGGGTCAAATAGATGGCCAAGTTGTTGTTTCTGAAAGTAGCAGAAAGAATATTGAGCCTAAGAGATTGATAGTGTGGACATTCAATTAAAAAGTGAAATTCGGTTTCTGCTTTAGATAGTGAACAGAGTGAACATAGCCTTAAATCAGGGGGGACGTTCTTGTACTGGCCCCTCTCTATTTCTAGTTTATGGGAACTCAAACGTAGCGCGGTCATAGCGGACTTGAAGTTTGCCTTGTGTACATGAAGCAAATAATTAGCAGGAAAGTCTATATCAGGTTGTACTGTGCCGTAAGTTCTAAGTTTTGAATTGCCAGAAATATATTCGGTTTTATAAATATTATTGAATTGGGACCTTATGGCCGTTTGAATGTTCGATTTTGAAAGTTGCAAGGGAGATAAGTTGAACTGGTCCATGAGGGAGGATATTGCTGCCGACCATGATAATTTGGGATTGGATTTGCCTATTTCTACATCTTTCACATACTCGGCGGATAGTAACGGATTTGTTCATTTTTGCAAAATTAATATTAAGTTTCCAATCAGTGCAAAAGGAATTGAGGCATACAACACAATTTTGAAGACCAACGGAAGATGTTGATATCAGAACAAGATCATCTGCAAAAAGGATACCAGATATTTCATGCGAGTCAAGACTTGGGCTGTCCAAATTTAAGTGAAATGTATTTAATCAAGTTTGCAGGTCATTAAGATACATTGAATAAGGTCGGACTAAGGACACATCCCTGTTTTACTCCCAAGGATGATTCAATATTTTTTGACAGACCATCCAAGGTTTTCACAGTATAAGAAGTATAGTTATACCGAGATGTAATTAGACTGAAAACTTTCCCATTGATATTATGCTGAAGTAATTTTAGCAACAATCCCTTTCTCCAAACCGAATCAAAGGCTTTAGAAAAATCGACAAAACATAAGTGTTGTAGAATACAAATTCTTATACAGAAACGATGAGCAGGGCAAATGTGATGCAACATCAGGCGAGATTTCACCTCGGTGATGTCATGTCATGCTGCCCATCATTAGTAATGTTCATTACTTCAAAACGGGTGCAGGCTGTTTCGTAACCTGGCTGTTTCGTACTTAGTTCTTTCGTACCTCGTTTCGTACCTTAGATTGATTCGTACCTTGTTGTTAAAATAAAGTTGAAACATGGTTAGTACCTTTTATTGATCGGCGATTATTAACTTCAAAGGGTCAGGCAGCACAAACGGTTGTATGTTGTATGTGTTCCGCAGCACAAACGGTTGGCAATAAACAATATGTACTAAAGATTATAGTATAGTTTTGATATTTTGTTAAGCGTTTGGGCTGAGTAAGGCATTGAAGCATTCTCGCATTCTGAGGAATTGTATCGCTCGTAAAAAGACATCGCCAACTTCCCGCATTCAGTCCATGTATTATAAGGTCCTTGATATTATCATGTCTCTTATAAATACATGGCTGTTGACAGCTATTTCGCACCAAAAACAACAATTTTACACATTTCGTAGTATAGCCATGCCTAATATGGAAGGCGGAGAATCGACTATGACTCAACCGATTAATCGTGACAACCCAATTCCCAAGCTACCATACCCAAAAATGTTGATATAAACCTTCACAGACATGATTTAGCATACTTTTAGTATACTTAAGTGATATAGCCAGCATTCAGTATTTCTATTCTTTATTGATACGAAGGTGCAAAACAGCTCATGTGAGGACGCTTAAGTTTAAGCACAATGACATGTAAAAGTTGAAATTTTCAAAGGTACGAAACAGCTTACGTGAGGTACGAATGAACTAAGTACGAAACAGCCAGGTTACGAAACAGCTGACATTCCTTCAAAACACTTTTCAATAACTATTTTAGTGACCCACCCTTCACTATTTATGATAGAATTACTTATAGTTATTTCAATTAAATCGGTCATGCTATGTGTTGAGAATTGATTAATTTGGTCTGGAGTTGGTTGTAGTGGTTAAAGTCTGCTTCCACTGAAGATGATATCACACCAGGAATCAAATTCACAACTGAGAGGTGAGTGACCCGCCAGCTAGAGTTTGAAGCGTGACACTGGAGAGTCTAGCTAGACCATCCCACCCCCCTGACAACTTGTCTTGATACCAAAAATGTAGCAGCTGACAACACTGATTACAACCACATTAAAAATCTAACTATTTTAATTTTATAATATTGATTTGTCAAAGATTGTGACGTGTTTTTGTGTGCTTTGAATTGATCATTAGATAACTTTGAAGCCTTTCACTCACTTGCACCTGGAGCCCATGCTGTATAAATGATAAAACCAGTTAACAATACGGTTACAAAATGAGCAACCATTATGAACCATATATTTTGTTGTCTTGTTTTGGCCGAATCTGGGTCACTTTGCTGATAAACCACTATTTTAACTGAACAAAGTTCACCAGGCCTAGACATTTGCAACCATGTTGTTTTTCAACTGTTAACAATTTAGGATTCAAAGAAGAAAAGACATAAATTAAATAAAATATGAAAGTGATTTGACATTGAAATCTGAAATTATATATTTGTACAGATTAATCATATTGATTGTAATAATATTGGATGTTTAATGAAATAGTATTAAAAGAATATATATTTTTTTTCACATATTTCAAATTGCGTTTCGTATTTTATTGATCAGAATGATGGTTCCAGAATTTACAAAATACGGGGAAGTAACTCTCATAATAGGTTTTTTTGGGGAAACCAGCAGAAAAGTGTTCGACATCTACGCTGTTTTTGTAATGATTAAATCTATTTTCTATAGCGAATTTCATCCAGTTGCTGGCCCAAAAATTGTTTATCAGGTTTGTGCACAAATATTTGCCATAGACAAAGGTAAATTCAAGGCGACCACCCAGGTCATTTTATTGCAAAGTGTTTGAAAATGAAGTCTAATAATAATAACACTACACGCAAAAAAAAAAAAAAAAAAAAAATCTACAATATTAACCTTCCCTCCGAAGATATCATTGCTCTTACTCTTAGGACTTTCTTTACTCATTTTTTTTAATCAGATTGATAACAAAAAAGTTACCAGCCTATTACTCCCAATCTGCCACACTAAGTTTAATGCACATGTCATGTAGCTTAACATTAATCTATTCTCATTGAAATAATAGTGAATTACCTTAAGAATTACTGTATTTAGTTTAGTACAAAATGAGACTTGTAACCACCCTCTTCTCGTATTGACCTGTGTGCGTGCTGTATCATAAAGTCTGTCATTGAGTCAACTGGCGTGGTTTCGAATCCCCGGTTGTACGTGGCAAGGAGTAGGGTCGCCTGTCGAACCTTGTGGGTTTTCTTCAGGTCCTCCAGTTTCCTCCCATTGTTGAAGACCCCTATGTACAAGCCGCAAGCAAATTATTGAAATAAAATTTAACCATATGTTAGTCCCCAAATGACCTAGTTTGTGTTGATTTTCTCTCTCTCTCATATTGATCTATCAATTTAATTGTCCACTAGAGGCGTCATAATATTACAGATTATTCAAAGAGTGAAAAGTCAGTCAAACCTTGACTGTATGAAGATAAGTGATATGTAGCTACACCCATACAATTGAGATGCGACTATATACCGGTTCACTTATTAGAAAACTTTGCTGTTCGTTCGAAGAGTGTGTATAGTTTTTATTGTAAAGTTGTCCTTTGTTAAAATAAAATCGGATTAACTTGAAAGAAAAACAGCTTCACACATTGAAAGCTCTGTATGATAAAAACACTTCACAGACATCTTCATGGGTGCTGCTGTTTGGAATCCAGGAATTTGTCATAAAGCTGAGGCTAGATGTAGGAAACTGGAGTCTGCAGAGTTTGCTGAATGGCACTAAAGATTCAGACTGATAAAGACAAACTACTGCTCCTTAAAGTATATATTACTGTATTGTATTAGTAAAGGGAGATAAATCCACTTAAACTCTGTTTTTTTTGTATAAACAATATTTTATTGGAACTAGTGAATAGGATTGGGGAACAGGACATAACCTATATCACCCCTCTCCAACCTCTGTTGTTGTTCTTAGTGTGTAAATAACCACTTCCACCTAAAGTGATATCACAGACAACTCTTTTTTGTCATTTTTATTATGTTAGCACACATGCAGGGGTATTGTTGTGGTGGGAAATTGGAGTACCAGGACTAAACCCACAACAAGCCAGAGGCCGAAGCACGGCACTCTAGTAGACCACTAGGCCATCCCAACCCCTGTATGCTACAGACCAATTTATAGTATAAGCTTAGTGGTTTAATGGTTGAGATCAATTATTAAGTAATGTATATAGAAACAACACAAGGGGTTCAAGGAAGAAAAAGAGAATTGCAACAGACAAACTACATTTGTGTATCATGAATACAAGGGAAGCAATTACTAATCTCAGTCCATACATTACAATGTTTGAAAAACATTTATGTTTACATCTAAGTTGTTTTCTTTGGTTTATATAAAAAAAAATATCATTGTTTAAAAATGACTAATTTATCAATTTTGACTTGTAGGTACCAGAAGATTACATTAGTAAAGAGGAATTTGATGCAGTTAGCATCTATATTATTACAAAACAAGAACTTAAAAACAGAATAATCACAGTGTAAGTACACCATCCAGATGACAAAAATGAAGTATAATTTGGAGAAACAAGAGAAAGGTTTGATAATGTGACCTGTACCATGGCATTGGTTAGTAGAGGTCATTTGTCACAAACATTACAGACATCCATCCCCAAAATGCTTGTTTTTGTACCAATTTGATTGTTTGATCAATTCACATGATCTGATCTTCTCCTTCAAAGAAATGTCTATGAGGTTTGACCTACATGTACAAAACTGAATTTTCTTCTTATTTTTATTAGATTGAGTATTAATTTCATTAAAGGAGATAGTCTACCTATTTCTATATTTTATCTGCATATAATGATGACAATTCTAGAATGAATTCTACAGATTTATGTTTAATACACTAGAGGTTACAATAATCCTTATGACTGTCCTGATTTGTCTGTCTCATTAAAACGAAGAAGTATACTTATAGACTCCAATTATTAGTGTTTGTTTCTGAAATTGATATTATTTTATCTATCCTACTGACACGAAAACCCTCTATTAAATAATCTAATTTATAATAAGTTCCATTTATTCTCATCTGTTATGGAATCTTTTTAGCATCTTGGAGGCTTTAAATACTTTAATTAAGTTCTAATTGCTTCTCACAACAACCTTTATGGACTGCTCAAACCCTTAGCTATTGTGGATTGCTGAATGTTTAATTGTATATGTTTATTACAGAAATGTTTCTAAGCATACTATTGTTGGGTGTCCAGTTTGTATACAAAATACCAAATATGAAAGAAATGCTCTGCAGTTTAACCTGTGCCTAGTTTTTCAAAAGGATTTCGTCACCTGGACCTATGAATCTGTTGTGAAAAAATTAGCATCATACTTAACCCAATTAGAGGTAATGATAATTGAATGAAAATGTTTCTTTTTAATCGCCCACATTTGTTAAAATGAACTTTCTCTGCAGAATTTAGTGACAATGATTTTAGAGCCGCTGCTATTGATGGGTTATAGGCCTACATGGTTCCTGATAATACTACATATATTTCTGTGTTAGTTCATTGATTGTAAGATATAATTAGATCTGTCTTGGTTGTTTTTATGTGTAGCTATATTCTACTACCTGGTAAGATTATTTCCCACTAGTCTGGATGATGCAAGTTCACTCTAGGTGTTGGCCGAGAAAGTTCACAGGATGTTCCGGCATGTTTTCTCCTGTCAGTGGTGCAGGATGTAAAACTTCAGGCACAAACGAACATCTCTGTATGGTGTATGTCCATTTTCATTAGCCCAGTCGGAATAGAACAGAGGACTTTAAACTCTATTTAATTTCACAAATCTCTGGGCCATACTTGACATTACACTAGATGTAAGCTCTTGTAATTATGTTTTTGATAATCTGAAATGAACACTGTTTCTGTGTGAAGCAAATTTAGATTCATTTAATAAAAATAAATCAATTTTACTCTAAAACAAACAGCCCATCACTATATATGTCAATGAATGACCAGGAAGACCACTGTCAACGATTTACAAATTACAAGAATCAAACAATTTTCTGGCATTAATGTTTGCTGACTTAACTGGTGCTTTCTACATTGTATTTCAGTTAGAAAATGAATTTTTGTTTTGTGAAGAAAATAAGAAAGAAATACCAACATTCTTAAAGAATCTGAAGGATCATTTAAACAGCTATGGATATTGTAACCTTTCTATGGGTAATTTTTAATTTCATTTTTATACGCCCACAATTGTTTGTGATCACTGTACTAGTCACAATTTTTATCGGATTTCAATGAAACTTAAAATATGTCCTTTTTATCCACCATTGTTTCTATGTTTAAAACGCTTACGTCATCATTTTGGGGCGGGACTTATCCAACAGATACCACTGTGTTTAGACAACAGACTAAAAATAGCCTAGCACATGTGTTTTTAATAGTTGTATATAAACACGCCTTGTCGCTGACACTAGCTTAAAAGCGATATATAATATGTGCTATGGGTAATATTGCAATACATTCTTTACCATTGTAAACTGTCTTTAGAGTTTCAACCTGTTTATTTTTCAAAACAATTGTTAGATACTCCTAAATTTGTTTTCGCAAACAAAACCGCCTGTGAAATTAACTGCCATATGCGCCGCCATATTGAATGATTAGGGACCTATTTTGTGATTCGGCGATGATGATGAGTTTGACATCTTTCATACACACAACGGCTAAATAAACATATTTAACTTCATTCAATATGATAATAGAAGAGAAATAAATACTTCTAAAATTTTTTAAAAAGCATACTCAGTGTTATCGACTAAAATCATCGATGTAGGAATTAAAATGTCGGTTAATTAGGTTAGGGCCTATTCTCAGCCGGACCTAGAAGTAGATAGGCAGTCTAAGTTTGGGATGCCTAATATCTTGGTTTTCGATATTGGCATGTATCGTACTGTATCTTCATGGATTATGGCCCAATGATTGTACGAAAATCAAGTTTTTAGCTTGTGAACACTGTAGAGATCACAATTTTGATCCGATTTGGTTTAAACTTGAAATGATGTTTGTAACCCAAAGAACTTGGTTCCTTTTTATATTCGATCATAACTTCCTGAATTATGGCCCCCGATTGTACGAAAAATTGCGTTTTTAGCTTGTGGCCCCTCTAGAGGTCATAATTTTTATACTATTTAAAAAAATGTGTGAATATGTCGCAGTTATACACTACATGTAATAGACAAAAAATAGACGTTGCAAAAAACAAACAAATGTCAAATCAAGCGAATGGATCCGAGGGCAAGCCGTAAGCGTCCTCTGCACTGCACAGCCCCGGTCCTGTTATGGTACAGGCTTCTCTAAAATGATTTACAAATATGTTGGATTATAGTATTTTTTGTCTTTACAGGTGATTCCTGTATCATTCATCTTAAGGTAGCTCAATGTACATCAGAACCACCATTCATAGAAGATCATGCTGTCCCAGTTTTAGTACAAAATAAAGATATAACAGAATATACGTGGGATCTAACAACGCAGCAGGTTTGTTACATTAAAGGGTCAATCCCGATAATGTTTTTGAGAATAAAAATGCTTAATTTTGTGTTAAAATCCATTAGATCCCCTACCTTAGGGCCGAGCAACTAATTCAATTTATGTGATACGTTTTCAAACAACTTAAACCCACCAGTGTCCCAAGCTGTATTATGCGGGGATTTGATAAAACCAGACTTTTTTTTAAAAAAAAATAATGCGTCAGTGAAATTTACCTTTTGTTATCATATACGGCACATGGACCATTCACTGTGTATACCTCTAAAGGAACGGGAATCGATTATCGGGTCACCCAACGAAAGAATTGACCCGAAATCTTAAAAGGGTTACGTGTCCGGACAAGCTGTTTTAACGCTCATGTCCAAACAACTCAATATTTTGAGCTGAGATTTTGAGTCCGGGTATATACACCATTCTTCTATATTTTGGCCGAGGAAGTTCATCCAGATTTTCCGGCGTGTTTCCCTCTCGTCAGTGATGCAGGATAAAGACAGCTGTCTAAGTCGTTCAAAGGGACAAAAACGAGGTCTAGTGTACACATTGCGGGCACATAAAAGATTCCTTGACAGTTTTGCCCGGTAAAAATATAGTCTGCTGTTTTGTCTCATTAAAGTCTGTTGTTTGGTCTCATTAGTCTGTTGGTTAGTGACATTAAAGTCAGTTAGTTTATCTCATTAAAGTCTGTTGGTTTTTGTTGAATTAAATTAATGATGGTAGAATATTTTGCTAGAGCTGTTCCATATTATAAAATGATGTGTTGGTAGTATAGGGAGCTACAGAAATTCTATGCATTGTTTTATTTTTAGATAAATAGAGTAGTTAACACATGGGATCTGTAAGATGTAGTGTTCCAACACCCAAGTAATTTAAAATGAAATAGTTCTACGTATATAATGTCAATTTAAATTTGTTTCAGATTCTTCATTATGTAGATGGCTTCTCGCATGTTGCTAAAATAGCTGCGGAGGCTGATATAGAAGTAAATAGAGTAAAGGCATGTCTACAGAACTTAATACATTATCAAGTTATACAAGGCATCTCTATATTTCAATATTCTAATGTTTATACAGTAACACCAGAATTACAACAATTAGCTAATGATCCAGATCTACAGGCAGAATGTATATTCTTTATAGCTAGAAAAGGTACTTGTCATTTACACAATCAGATTTAATAACATTGTGTCAAGTATTCTGGAAAACATTAATTTGATTATGATACAACCTGTGGGCATACATTATAATAAAATGTGGCACAGATGAGTAGAGTCGCCTGTGTAACCTCATGAGCTTTCTCTGGGCCTCCTACTACTAATGATTGAACCATGTTAGTTACTAAATAACATAGTTTATGTTGACATTAAACAATCTATCTCTCTGATAGTTTTATATGGATGATCTGTTTAACTGTATGTTTTGTGTATTTGTAGAACATCGTCCACCTAATTTCCGAGATATATTCCAGATGTATTGTAATTTAACAGCAGGAACAACTGTAAAAGATTTATGTTCTAGATATAATCCACACAGTCTTCAGATAGATGAACGGTAAGTAGCTACGGTAGCATTTGGTAGTCACGGTGGCTCAGTGAGCAAGGTGCTGTCTCACTACAGGTGTTGGCTTAAAGTTCAATTGTGGGTTGTCAGTTTTAAGGGACAGAGAGCTAGTGACAAAAAGCATCTAGTCGTTTGGGTGGTGGTATGTAAAAACTGAGGTCCTGTTTAAGAACCCATAGCATTTGGATTTTGAAGAAGGGTAGGTCAAACACTGCTGTATTTGGTTAAGTAGTCAGTTGAACTAATTTCACTATTGGGCAGTAAATTCAGAATTTATTGTCACTGTTATGATTAATTAGGCAACTTTATTCTAAAATTTGTATGAAGAGTTTCTATTTTTCAGGAAATTAATTCAATATGGCCTGATGAAAGGTTACATCAGACGTCTTCATAAATATCCAATCAAATTACCCACCAGTGTGATTGAACCTGTGTCAAAAGATATACCATATCATTTGTGTGATGGCTGCCATAGTTTTGATGAAATTTGCTGCAAAATCAGTAGGTTTTGGTATATATTGATCCAAGTATGAAATTTACATTTTAGTCAGTCTTATGTAAATGTAATGTAACTGGTGAAAACGTCTGTGGAAAATGAGCTAAAGCAATCCGGAGGGATCACACCGAAAACAGTCCTTTATGCCTATATAATTGATTGGAAGAGCTGAATATTATTTCAATCTCATCATTTGTTGCGAAAAGACAGATGTATTTGAGAGTTGAGACAGATTTTGGTAGTAATTTTTGTAATTTTTCTTTTTTTTCTCGGATTACAGAAAACTAACATGAATTAGTATTTTTTAACAACTCGTCACTATAAAGCTTACATATCTTAATCTGTATTTTAGGTATTAGCAACGAAGCACTGGATGAAAAAATTGAAAGTGACCCAAGTATTGTGATATGTTGGAAATGAAAAGACCCTTTGTTTGTTTGTTTAGCATTGATAATTTAAAGTGTATGTGCAGTTTTATGAACTGGATTGATACATGTACATCAAGACTTTAACAAATTGCAATAGCAAGCAGGCCTTGTACCAGTACTGTGTACGTAGTACAAATCATTTCAACCAAAACTTGACAGTACCAGTAAATCCCACCACTTAGTAAAATATCCAATCCTTACTGTGGTATGATAAAATGAGAACTTACAAATGGAAAGAAATTAAAGCAAAGTATACATATGAGCTGTATATTGTAGACTAGGTACAAACTTATGTTGAGCTATTAAAAAAACTCATAATATATGGCTTGTTTTGCAGAAATGTGTTGGATAACACACTTATTAAAAATATAATTTTATCATTTTGAATATTATGTAGTCCTAATATAATGCCTGGTTGAAATAGAATATAGAGCTGTTATTGTCCTTGTAGTCCCATTCAAAATTTGATGACAAGATTTCAACAAGTCTAGGGGATGAGTTACACACCTTTGACTAACATATGGACAGAATCTACTTTATATCTTGTTCAATACATGTAGTAACTGTGAATAAGACTAACCTTCCAGATTATATGTAACATCCACTCACATCACTGTCTACATCCTTTTCAAAGATTATCATTGGACCACCTCCCTCTGAATACTTGTACAAATCATCAGTGAATACTTTGTAATGCTATTGTTAGGATTAGATATATCAGTATATGGATGCTGTCTAATAATATATCTATTGTACACTGTACGGTAGGTTGATTTAGGAAAGTAAGCTTTGGTCTAGTCGAGATATGTTGGTCAAACCGACACTTAGTAGCCCTGAAATTCTCAAACCGATCGGATGAAGAAATTTTTGAGGGAATCCAAAACAATTTTTCAATTTACCCCTGTAATGAGGGCCAGTAAATGTCAAAAAATAAATTTGGAATAAATTTTCATACTGATTCACAGAAAAGTGACCGTTTTGATATAAATGAAAATTGAGCGAGTTATGGCCAAAAACATGTGATTTTTGGGCCATTTTTCGAGGGATTTATTTTCGAAGCGGTTACTTTTCTGTGAATCAGTGATCGAAGACGCATCTTTTGAGGTACATCATGATAATTTATTACAAATTTTTTTTTTCATTTACTTGGGTAAATTTAAATTTTTTTTGGGATTTCCTCAAAAATTCCTTCATACAATCCGTTAGAAATTTTCAGGGCTTCAAATGTAGGTTTGACCAACATATTTCGACTGGACGAAAGTTCCTAACTAAGAAAACATGATAAATCGACCTACCCTAGTGTACAGCTATTAGCTTCTGTCAATGAGTTTGTTAAAGATATAAATATACAGATACCAGCTTATTGTTTATGTTTATATGTAAAGATTATTGTTGTTTTATTATTAAATTTAATATTAAATTTCCTTCAGAATTATTTATAATGTGTAACAAAGTTTTCAGGGGGTATATATTATTGTCGTCATGTGATTATTGAATTGGAAGTTGATATTAAAATCCAATTAGGTATCCCCTTAATTGCAAGAATCATTTGAAACCATTTGGAATTTGATTAAAATTATGCAAATAGGTTCTGTCTGTGAAAATCTCTCTAGCATTGGACACGCATCCTCAGAAAATAACATAGGGGCTAAAGGTCTTGAATTCCTCCTGATACCCTCATAAATAATCCCTCTGGCCTCTAACTTCTTTCTGTATTACATTCACAAGACTTCATCCTAATAAATATTCCTACTATGTTTTAAGACATTCTATCTAGAACTTTGTCCTGTATTGTGTTACCACCAAATAAATAATCCTTGAAAATTTGTAAACAAAGACTGGAGTGTGCAGAGAATTTCTAAGACAAGTTAGACAGAGATATGGGCACAATGCTAGTTTCAAAACAATCTATATATAATGAGACAGTAATGTCCTGAAACTTTATCATAAAATTAGACAATTAAGTACCGGTAATATTTTCATATATTTTATTTAATTCATAATTAGCCTTCTACATAACAAACCATCAATATCTATTAAGCAGCTTGTTTATAATAGATAAATCATACGCTTATATAAAGACTTGTTATAAACATTAGAAAAAATATAAGAAAAATTATAAATCAGAGGTTAAAATGACAGTTTCTTGAAAGACGTTCGTGGGACAAATTTAAAGTTTTCAAAGAATGGAATGTTTTAAACATTTGTTGTAAGTTTATTTGAATTTTTGTGTAATTTAATCCAAAATATCTGAACCTCCCAGGCCTCGAATCTTCAAGTGCTGTTTATTTGAGGAAAATTCTGCACTGTCACTGAGTGAGATTTCCATCAACTGTTTGGTTGTTGAAATGTACAACTCAATATATGCTAACATCTGTCAAGGTATGAAAGAGTTTCAATATTTCAGACTATCTATAATTCAGTTTTGAGAAGATGTATAAATTTTGATACAGCCAGGTATAGGCCTACTGTTCATTTTACCTGGACAAATACCTTGAATGGTAAGGTGTCACTTTATAAATGATGATATAAGGCCATATAGAAAAATATTCTGGTTCCAAGATAATCCTGTGTCACTTACAAAGATATATATGACTAGTTTTTAATTTAAAAAGAACCCCATAAAAGCAGTATTTATTTAATATATTTATATAGTGAGTCTTTCACCGAAGTGTTCAGATGTGCTTAACAATAACAAAGTAAACATACAATTTATAATAAAAAGAAGTTCCCAAAAATACAATTTATAATAAAAAGAAGTTCCTAAAAATACAATTTATAATAAAAAGAAGTTCCTAAAAAGTTAAAAGACAATGTAAAAATGATATAATGTGTAAAATCAGTAAAAAAGTGTGTTTGAAAAAATGAGTTTTCAGGTTTGATTTGAATGTAATGATGGGAGGTGATTTCTGAATAACATAAGGTGATTTATTCCAAAGTAACAATGCATAAAATGAAAAGGGCCTCTGCCATAGGATGCTAGTCTGGCTCGAGGTTGTTCTAACAGTAAATCGTCACTAGAAGACCTGGTGTTTCTCACCGAAGTGCAGATTTGTATTAATTCAGATAGGTATGGGGGTGCGAAACCATTGAGACATTTGTATGTGATTAACAATATTTTAAAATCAATTCTGAAACAGTTCCATTAATTACTGCATGTAGGGCCTACATGTTTTCCTAGCATTACAGGAAGAATCTGGAATGTAACATAGGCTCAATTATCAAATATGATATTGACAATCATAAGTGATACTGGGTATCAGCCACATGAGATTAAATGGAGTGCCTTGAAATGTCATATTTATGAGAATTCATTTAGACCAGTACTGGTAGTGTTCCTTTGACAAATTAAAAAGGCAAAAACAAAAACATCCCTTCTGCTTTAGATTTTTAGGAAGAATTGTATACGAACCCCCCCGACTATAGAAATATATTTGTTGATTAAAGTTAGAATATCTAAGAGGCTGTCACTTTAACTCTTTCTAATGAGGTATTTCTATTTTATGATTGTTTTGTGCCTCCTCCATCAGACCTAAATAAATAATGTGCACCTGTGTCGTGTTTAGGCTGTTGATCTTCGTAGGATTGTCCATTAGTAGTTGCTGAAAAACAAATAAGAACAACCATTAAATAGTCCTAACACTGATCAGCAGTAAATATTCGCTTGAACACCAATATAGATGACAGAGATGATATCGAGCGAGTTAATTAGAATTGAATATTAATTTGCTCTTCGGAAAGTTAGACTCTAAAACAATAAAGGAAAAAAATAAAGGTGTCTGAAGTTTATATGTTTAACATTTTTATTAAGAAAACAATATTCTTCAATCCCTCAATGACTTTTAGAGACTTAAACTTTCAGTTCTTTCTTTTTTCTTACCTTTAACAGTATTGTTGCCAAATATACAAGTTGGTTTATCTTTTGGTTTGCTATCTAAATCTTTGTTATTCTCACTACTTGATGAACTACCACAGATTCCACTGATCTTCCGCCCAACATAACTACAGGCTGCAAAAAAAATATAAATTTATAAAATATGGCTTCATAAATTCAGTGAATGGAAAGTCTACCACAGCCCAGACTTACCAATCTAACCTGTCTAAAAGACAAGTTTAGAAATCTCACAGAGTTCATGCAATATCTTCTAAGTCATGAAAAACAGAATAAAACTTATAATGGATAACAATTATGGTTCATTATTATTATTGTTTCATTCACATAGCGCTACATCAAAATGTTCCTAAGCGCTTCACAAGACTAATCCTAACAGTCCGAAAATATGAGTTTTCAGTTTACGCTTAAATATATAATATGAATTTGATTGTCTAATGAGTCTAATGGTTACACAGGAAGATTGTTCTAGAGTTTGGCAGAATTACAGGAGTATGAGAATTGGCCAACTCGTTTGTTAAATTTTTGGATCAAAATACGAGTTGGTTGAAATAATATGTGTGAAGTTCTTTCAGATAGACTGGATGGGAATCAGAGTAGAGCGAATTATATGTGTTGCACAGTATTATAAAAGAGATTTTACTGGTAGCCAATGAAGATCTTTCATATAGGGTGTGATGTGTTCCCTTTTTCAGGCTCCACATGTAATCCGAGCAGAATTATGCTGTGCAAATGGCAGTCTGTGTAAATCTGAGTCTGGTGTTCCAGCTAATAATGAATTAGCATAGTCTAGATGCCAGGTTACAAGTGCAGTAACTAGTCTACACTGATAGCACAGTCCCTAATCAGACACTTTCTAAGCTTAGAAGTATATCTCAACTGGAAATTCATTTTGCATACGATACTGTTTATTTGAGGTCTTTTTTCAAAGATTTAGCCTAATTTAAGTTCTTTGCATAATCATTTCGTCCAATTACCATATCACCAATTCAGATCGACACATCTGTAGGCACGGTCTTTTCATCATTAAGTTATAAACTATTGACTGTCATCCAATAGCAAATTTCTAATTATCTCAAGGAATGATTTAAATTCTCAGGTTCATTTATCAAAAAGGAGTCATTAATTTGAGTATCATCTGCGAAACCGTAATTGTACACATCATGGCGTCTAAATTAGCTGTCCTAGTGGAAGAACATATATCAGGAACAACAAAAGTCCAAGTACTGAACCTTGTGGTAGGCCTACACCATTAGAGATAGGTTTTGGCTGTGGCAACAAACCATTTATCTCGACTTATTTTCCTCTGTTTGAAAGATATGATTTGATCCAGTCCCAATGCTATTGCTAATCCTTTTATTCCAATATTTTCCAGGCATTTAAGGAGGATGTCATGACTGCAGACGGTATAAAATCAGCACGCACTCAAGTCTAATAATACCGGATCGATTCCATGATTTTTATCAAGGGATAAATCAATGTCTGTTTTTATCTTTAGAAGGGCAGTCTCAGTGCTGTGTCCCAGTTAGTAAGTAAGCTGACTGCAACGGGCCATGAATTTTGTTTTACACAAGATAATTTGACTAGTGTATACTGTATGTGGCTTTGACAAAGGGGTGTCATCACAACATCGAGGGTTTGGTTTAAACAGTATTTATTTAACATATAATGACATTTACAATACATAATACATCGAGGGTTTGCGGCGGGTACTCCCACAGGAAACGTACAAGATAATGAAAATGAAAATAAGACAGCTTGTCTGTTATGTCACCCTCGGTACGTGAAAGCGGTCAATATATTATAATTATTGACAGTGCGTGCTAAGAATTAAGAACAACTGTCTAAAGACAACCTCAGTAGTCAGTTAGGCCTTCCAGCTCTAGTGCCGTGGAATAGCAGATATTCTGTCTTTGTGTTATTATTATGAACTTACCGTTTATTATTAATCATACCATATTTAGAAACAGTTAAGACGTCTAAATCTAGTTGAATGTTTCAATTGCTGCTGTCAAATAAGTTGCCGTGAATATCACGGTTCTATTGTTTACTTGATGATTGCGTGAACACCCAGTCCCTTTATTTATATTCACATGCTTGTAAATCATTATTAGAAGAACAGATGAAAGTGTCGCAGTTATCGGTTCAGTTAAAATATATTTTAGTATATTGTATATAGATCAAAATATTAAAATGGGATATCTTTATTTATAACAATCATGAACTCCTTATCGGTCTGTGTTTACAAATTATAATATCACATGATATAATTTCGTATCGTCGCAACATATGAAAATGAGTTACTCGTTAAGGCGGTCGTTTTAATCGCGACTATATCTGTCTCCGTTTTGAGCATGCATTCGGGCGTTTTATTACACCAAATGAATAAAAAAATCGGTAATTCAAGAAGCTTCTAATCATAGACCTCTCTTTTCTATTATAGTAATAGCCTACATTTCATTTTTATACGCCCACATTTTCATGTGGACGTATTACGTCGTCGCCCCTGTCCGTCTGGACGTCCGTCCACAATTGTTTGTGGACCCTCTACAGGTCACAATTCTTGTCCGATTTTGACGAAACTTAAAATATAGCTTTATCCCCAAAAGATCTCGGATGCTTTCGATATTGGCATGTATCGGATCGAAACTTCATGGATTATGGCCCCTGATTGTACGAAAAATCACGTTTTTAGCTTGTGGACCCTATAGAGGTCACAATTTTTAGCCGATTTTAATGAAACTTGACGTGCATGTTTATAACCCAATGATCTTGGTTCCTTTCGATATTTGCGCATATCGGAACGTAATTTCCTGAATTATGGCCCCTGATTGTCCGAAAATTCACCTATTTTAGCTTGTGGTACCTCTGGAGGTGACAATTATTATCCGATTTAAAAAACCGTTCGATTATATCACCGTTACACCCTAAGGCAGGTTGAGTTCGAATTTCGAGAAAATCGGACCAAAATTGCCATACAAAATGGCCGCCGTTTGTACGCGAATACTGTTTAAAAATGGTATATCAAGGTTGTGGACCCTGTAGAGGTCACAATTTTAATTCGCTTTTGATGAAACTTGAAATGCATGGTTATAACCCAAAGATCTTGGTTCCTTTCGATATTTGCGAATATATCGAATTGTAACTTCCTGAATTATGGCCCCTGATTATACGCAAAATCGCCTTTGTTTAGCTTGTGGTCCCTCTGGAGGTCACAATTATTATCCGATTTAAAAAATCGTTTAATTATATCACCGTTACACCCTAAGGAATGTTGAGTTCGAATTTCAGGTAAATCGGACTAGAATAGCAATACAAAATGGCCGCCGTTTGTACGCGAATAC
Source organism: Patella pellucida (assembly GCA_917208275.1). Taxonomy (NCBI): domain Eukaryota; kingdom Metazoa; phylum Mollusca; class Gastropoda; family Patellidae; genus Patella; species Patella pellucida. The sequence goes on from OU795042.1 coordinate 35,331,312, forward strand.
TGTTAAAAAATGGTATATCAAGGTTGTGGACCCTGAAGAGGTCACAATTTTATTTCGATTTTGATGAAACTTGAAATGCATGGTTAGAACCCAGAGATCTTGATTCCTTTCGATACTTGCGCATATCTAATCGTTACTTCCTGAATTATGGCCCCTGTTTATACGCAAAATCACCTTCGTTTAGCTTGTGGTCCCCCTGGAGGTCACAATTATTATCCGATTTGAAAAAAAAACGTTTAATTATATCACCGTTACCCCCTAAGGAATATCGAGTTCGAATTTCGAGAAAATCAGACAAAAATTGCCATACAAAATGGCCGCCGTTTGTACGCGAATACGGTTAAAAAATGGTATATCAAGGTTGTGGACACTGTATAGAGGTCACAATTTTAATTCGATTTTGATGAAACTTGAAATGCATGATTATAACCCAAAGATCTTGGTTCCTTTTGATATTTGCGCATATCGGATCGTAACTTCCTGAATTATGGCCCCTGATTGTTCCGAAAAATCCCCCATGGTCCCTCTGGAGGTCACGATTAATATCCAAAAAAAAAACACATTTGACTCTATCACCATTACACCCCACGGAAGGTTGAGTTCGAATTTCTAGAAAATCAGACCATAATTGCCAGACAAAATGGCTGCAGTTTGTACGCGAATAGTGTTGTGGGCCCTGTAGAGGTCACAATTTTAATTCGATTTTGATGAAACTTAAAATGCATGTTTATAACCTAAAGATCTTGATTCTTTTTGATATTTGCGCATATCAAATTGTAATTTAATGAATTATGGCCTTTGATTGTAGTAAAAATGGCTTTCGGTATTGCTTGTCCTCTATCCATCTATCGAAAATGGGGGCGTATCCTGCCTGGCAGTGCCAGCTTACTATCTTAATTTTTTTTAATAAACATGGGCCAATTTGTGCTAACAGTAACAAAGCAGAGTCAATTTTTTATCCATAATACATTCTGTTCCTGAAACAACGACATAAGGGACATGGTTGTACAACATCCAACCTTAATAAGATGTACGGAGTTAAAGCGGGATCAAGCCTGTTATTAAATATAAAAAGTATAATGCTAAATTTTATTCCATTTCTGGCCTGGCAACTAACAAGGCCAGTTGTCTAGTCGTTTGAATGGGACGAAAAATGTTTCGTGCACGTAAAATTATCCTCATATCAGACTGTATGGCGTGTACCAGTTTTCATTAGCCCAGTCGGAGCAGAACAGTAGGACGCTGAGTCCAATTTCATTTCATTATATCATGTCGATATTGAAGGTAAGGGCGGCGTATCTGTGTGGTGATACGCCCGAATATTGCCGACTGGATCATTCTATGGTCTGGACTATAGAGGCTACTTTATTATGAATCACTCGGGTTGTCAGTATACAGTTAACTAAGATTATGAAATTGAAAGCTTTCGTATGGTACCATCAGAGTGGAGCAGTTTGACGGATATATCTTGAAGTTTATCTTGTAGAGCTGTGTAAAACTGTCATCAAAGGTTTTCATAATAATAATTAGTGTTCATAATCATTCAATCATTATGTAATAGAAGTAGATACGTTAGGTGTTTAGTTTCTACAATAGGCTAATAAGTAATATAATAACAATCACAATAGCCATAGGCTAATAATTAATGTCAATATTGAAGTTCTTTGAAGTTCTACAGTCCAGTAGGTCTAGTAGTAGCACAGAGTATTTTTACTCTGTGGTAGTAGTAGTTCTATCTGATTTGACTGACGTGACAGCTGAACATTCTGTTTAAATGACATTCAACATGATTGACCATCACAGGAATATATAGCTCAATCAATTACTGGCACAATATGCATCAATGAATCGCTCTATCAACTCTATAAGAGTCTATGTTTTATATAGCCTATTTGCCACTGATTTTATCATGGTTTTCATTCACCAAAGTGAAAGATGGTATATTGATAATTAAACTGATTTTGTTAACGAAGATTTTTTTAACTGACCCGATCTTCGTTTGAAACGTTCAAATACATGAATCCCCCATTTGGAAAACAATGTGCATTGACCATGTGGGAGAGAGCTGAGAGAACTTACAGGGAGCGACCATAGCTTTGCATGGGATTTCTCTGACCAAATTTCAAAAAACACTGATTTTATGTTAATTTTAGTGTATCAACCCATCACTAAAATTAACATAAATCAGTTTTTTTTTTCTAAATTTGGTCAGAGAAATCCCATGCAAAGCAATGGCCGCTCCCTGTAGGTTCTCTCAGCTCTCCCCCTTAATGCACATTGTTTTCCAAATTGGGGATTCATGTATAGTAAATGGTCAGTAGCCTATCGATTGACGTAGTACCGATAGTATTGATATTAGTGATATACCGTACATTATTTATTTGATTGCATCAGGCCTACTTGAGGGATGTTAAAATTGGACGCTAACAAAAGAAATATCTATTGAAAAATGGTTAAATTCTGTTCAGTATCCATCACTGCCAATGATACATGTATATAAGTGGGATATGGTCAAAAGTCAGCACTACCTAGTGGAAATCTGTGATGAGCCTTTTTTTTAAAATCCGATTGATATCAAGCCGTACCTAGATTGCCGTTGAGTGTTAATCAAAATCATTCGGCTGAGTATGTAAATTAATTGACAAGTGTGTGTGTGTCATTAAGTAATACTAATCAACTGTCACGGGTCAATGATAAAGCTTGCCATTGACAACTCATTATTTACTGCAAATAATTAATCCAAGCAGTGAGAATTTTATTGATAGCTGAGTTCCGTTAACTCTTGCTTCTGATTACAGCATGTAAAGTAAGATATGCATATTGGATATAATTATTTAAAATTCTCTTATCACCATTGGTCGAAAAAAGAGAACGACCAACGAACCGAAATGCGACGATTCTAGAATCTGCGATTGTTTAATTACATCAAAGCCAAAATGCACGTAAATGAACGTAAGCTTTTCTTGACTATGAAATTGACATCTCTAGAGGGACTCATATTTTGATAACGTTACGGTACCTGAAAATAATACTAGACCTATCGTACATGCAGAAAATCTTATTTCAATTCCTACGTGTTAAATGAACACTCGTGCAGCTGTGGCGGCTGCTTTGATAATTACCCAATCAACAATCTTAATCTCCTAGCTGGCACTACGGTGCTAATTAATTGATGAGAAGTTTTTTACAAAACAGATGACTAAATTTCCTCATTGTGACACATTATGCCATGGGGGGGGGGGGGTCGCATTTATAGAAAACAATATCAAAATACTAATGCTTGGATTCAATCAGATTTGTAACTTGTAATTGTCAAATGTTGGAAATGTTTGTCGGTGTTATTAACAGATTGTAGTTTGCAAGGGATTTCTATGTTACTAAAATCATGCTCAATCGATGATTAGATTAAATTACCGGTATATTACATATTAATTATACATATTCCCATTTATATTTCCTTGTGATATTTTCAGATTTCTATGTTAAAGAAATGAGCTTACGTCAAGCGCTAAGGTCACGTTTCAAAGGTGATAAACCAGATTCTCCAACTGCTTCCAGAAAATCAAAAGATTCAAAACCTCTTCTTCCTGTAGCAGTTAAAGAAGAGGAGGAAGTGAGCATATATTATTCCAATTAGTATTGATCTTCTTTTCTAAAAACGAGAAATGATTAATATTTTGTTTTTATACGCCCACATGGAAATGTGGTCGTATATTGTCGTCGCCCCCGTCTGTCCACAATTTCTTGTGAACACTCTAGAGGCTTAAGTTCATATCTGATTGACTTTAAATTTATACCCAGTGTTTAAGGTCATGAGACGAGGAAGCCTATTGATTTTCAGCAATTTCCGATAATTACTGCTAGAGTTACCGCCCTTGATCACTTTGAAAAAATCTTGTGAACGCTCTAGAGGCTAACGTTAATAACCGATTGAATTTAAATTTATACACAGTATTTAAGGTCATAAGATGAAGAAGCCTATTGGTTTTCAGAGATTTCCGATAATTACTGCTAGAGTTATGGCCCTTGATCACTTCAAAAAATCTTGTGGACGCTCTAGAGGCTAAAGTTATTAACCGATTGACTTAACATTTATACACAGTGTTTAAGGTCATAAAATGAAGAAGCCTGTTGATTTTCAGCACTTTCCGATAATTACTGTCAGAGTTATGGCCCTTAATTACTTAAAAAAATCTTGTGGACGCTCTAGAGGCTAAAGTTAATAACCGATTCAATTTGAATTTATACACAGTGTTTAAGGTCATGAAACGAAGAAGCCTATTGATTTTCAGCAATTTCCAATAATACTGTCAGAGTCATTGCCCTTGATCACTTAAAACAATCTTGTGGACGCCCTAGAGGCTAAAGTTAATAACCGATTGACTTTAAATTTATACACAGTGTTTAATGTCATGAAATGAAGAAGCCTATTAATTTTTAGCAATTTCCGATAATTACTGTCAGAGTTATGGCCCTTGATCACTTCAAAAATTCCTTTGGATGTTCCTGAGGCCAAAGTTAATATCCGATTGACTTTAAATTTATACACAGTGTTTAAGGTCATGAGACGAAGAAGCCTATTGATTTTAAGCGATTTCCGATAATTAATTACTGTTAGAGTTATGGCCCTTGATCATTTTCAAAATTTTGTGGACGCTCTAGAGGCTAAATTTAATATCTGATTGACATTAAATTTATACACAGTGTTGAAGGTCATGAGACGAACAAGTATATTGAGTTTCAATGAATTTTGATAATTTGAACAGCATGGAGGAGAACTTTATCAAAGCCCCAAAAATTCGAATGATTTTCTGATAATTACATGATGGGTTGTTACTTTTAATCAGATTTTAGTGTATTATAAATGTTTCATTACCGAAAAAAGTAAAATATGCGACAACTCTTGTTGACTGCCCGGACGATTTAGCTGCTGTGGGCGTATGTTTCGTTGCCTTGCAACCTATCTTTTGGTGGTTTGATTGAGATTTTGGATTATTTTTCTTTACGCGTAATTAATGCCATGACAATGGCCAATTGGCCATAGTATAAAAAAACATCTGTATTTTAATCAGTGTGGTATTATTAGGGTAATGCACCAAAGAAATAGTATATTATATAAAAACTTCAGTTGTTTTGAACACTCTACGGGGGATCTTTAAACGATTAATACACATCTGGATAGTTATCATTATAGCTGAAACAAATGGCTTACGACTTCTGATGCTATACTTGGAACAAAGTATAATGTCAAAAATCAATAAGTCTAACTGTATTGTCAGAACAAGATTATATTTATTTTAAACGCACTATAGTGTATTTTTATTACCAAGTGTTTTTTAGAAAATTGATTGTTTGGGATGATCAAATGATTACATCTTTGTTTATAATACATAGTTAGTTTTTATATAAAAACTGAGTTGATGTCAATAATGCGCTTAAAAAAAATGAGTGTTTAACTACTTCTTAAAATGATCATGACTATATTAGGCTGGCCTTGCAAGAATGGAATTTCCAAGCTTGATACCATGAATAGGCAGTCAAGAATCATTTGACTCCTGTTGAGTGGAGGTTAAAGTAGCTAAGTCTCTTACCAAATATCATTCAAAATCTTTGACATTGATCTTACCGGAAATTGATGGGCTTCTGATATCCAATTTTTAAGACAAAATAAACATTTTACCATTGGTACACAAATCGTGTACCATAATGCGTTTCAGCCCCAGTTCTAGCGAGAGACTCGGGGAATGAGGCTAGATAATTGCTGATATAACCAGATGCTAGAAATTTGAATTTGATTGAGACTGCTGTCTGCTGTCCTATTTTGTATAACATAACTGATTTGAAATTAGAGTAAAAATGTAAACCATTGTAAATCAGTTTATATACATTCATATTACAGTATTATATGCGTTGCGACCCACTTCTGTCAATTTCTAGGCCCCAATTATCGATTTAGCTCCTTTAAGTTAAACTCTCTCTCTCTTTCTACCTCTCTCTCTGTCCCTCTCTCAATTTGGCTCATGTTTAACACTGATGTGCTAGCCTCAATCTCCCAGTCTGTATTATCTTGCTCTAATAAAACAAATAGTAGTCTGGATAAAATAGTATCATATTTGTTTACGGAGTCAAAGGTCAGAAGGAGTTTCTTACCATTGGCTGAGATGATAAAGAAATGCACCATGTATTAGATATACATATATATAGGCAGGATACATTATACTAGTGGACTTTGACAAAAGTTTTCATTACATGAATTGTATACATACACAAACAGTCAAACAGCCAGTTAACATGGTAGATAAATGATGCTATTTTGTCTTCGGGTGGAGTTTTCAAGACTGATGATTTTCATAATTGGTTAAACATTATCAATATGTATATATGGAAATTAACATATTGTTATATATATATACTGTCCTACATGTGATTATGATTTATTTATATGACAATGCATGCCTTATGGATATGATTAATTTAAGGATATAGGTTTCTATTCTGTTTTCAATAAAAATTCCCTCTCCTTTAAAAATTTGAAAATATGTATTGGATCTTAGTTTAAAGGACCTAAGTCCGTAACTCAAAATCCTCGAAAATCTTCGACATGGAAAACACGAATTATTGGTCAATATAAATCAACATTGATGTTGTGATCTTACCTGGAAACGGTAGGCCTCTGATATCCAATATTTAAAACAAGATAAACAGTTTACCATTGGTACACGAATCGTGTACCACAGAGCGTTTCAGGGTCACTTGTAACAAGTGACAAGAAAGAACGAGGCTAGACATATTCAACAACTCCTGTTAAACTATGAGGCCATATCTTATCTGGTGGGCATGCGCAGTAGACTGGAATAACCAGACACTATAATTTCCTCGTTGGTTAAGACTCCTGCCGTATTTCGCTGGACATAACTGATTTGAAATTAGAGTAAAAACGGAAACAATTTAATGTAAATCAGTTTATATACAATCAGATTATATTATTATATGCGTTGCGACCCATTAAGGTCAATTTCTAGGTCCGAAATGTTAGCGATTTAGCTCCTTTAAACTGTTCCCAAGGACAGAAACTTGGACCATATTTTGGTTGGCTACACTTACAGCCCCCCAAATATGAATTTTGTTCTGACAGGCATGTCTACCATATATAATATACCCTTTTCAAATGCATACCATTATTGCGTATTTGGCATGATTTTCTTCGTAGCACTGTTGGTAACTATGTTGCCCCAGAACGAATGCTGAAACATGATTATTAAAAAAAAGCACTCTGAAGTAGTGAATTGAAGTCCCACTGTCAGAATTGATCTTTTATGTCTATGAATTATATTTCTTTTTTAGACAGATTATAAAGATGATGATTGTCATTCATTCCAATCTGCGAGTTCTCTCAGTCCCTGTTTTCCGAGCACACCTGATGGGGAATTTAAAGATCTGCGAGAAAAAGGCATATTCGAACAACAATTAACACAATTACAAGAACAACTTGTAGCAGCCATGATAGAAAATCAATCTCTTCGTAAGTTCTTTCTACATTATACAAGCAGTGTCTAGAGTTTACACAGTGTCAGATAACTTTATTTATCACCCAATAATACATTTGACAGTAGATATCGCTTGTGTGATAAATTACATAATCTACTGTGATATATACACAGTGGTGATATCGCTTTACATAAATTTGATTGGTCAATCAAAAAGGAACTACTTTCTTTTATTTTAAAGAAACCACTTTGTTTAAGTAAAGAGTGACTTTTTTATATAAAAAAGGAAACTGCTTTTATTTAATTGACCTTGAAGGACAAAACTGGGTCAGTATATAGGACTATACAATAGCTAAACTGCTTTCAAAAAATGATGTATCACTACGCTGTAATGTAATTAGGTTCTATAAAAGTGAAATCTATACCAAAGAATTATATTTATTTATTTGTGCATGTTAGAAAGGATTGGGTGATAAATTAAATCTCCAACTCGTGTTTTTTGATACCAAAAAATATCAACACTCGTTGATAAAGTAAAAAAACTCGGCAGAGCCTCGTTTTTTTTTACTTTATCAACTTGTGTTGATATTTTTTGATATCAAAAATCACTCATAGGAGATTCTCTATTTCCTAGAGCTTCACACTTTAAATATACATGATGAGCTGGCCATTTTTGTTATAATAGTTTAAAATAGATAATGAAAAATAAAGATTTGAGTAAAGTTATGAATGTTTGAATTTTCACAAGAACTGGCTTTAAATTACTAGTTAGTCAAATATCATTCATTGCCAAGATAATAAATGAAGTCTTGATTTCCGGTTCTTCAATTGTCAAGCGTCGTGAGTAGTGTCCTTATTACCGGTTATGGCAGACATTGTATAATCCACTCAATATCTTTGCCATTCAATGGGTTAGGGGGTTGATTATGGGCCTGTTATTTGAACAAATGTATAAATAATCTTTTATAACATTTGACACGTCACAAGTAAAGTACTTTTTATTTGTGTAAAACCTAATTTATTTTCTGCTTTTCACTGCACTTGACACCATTGCAGATTATCCTTTAGTCTAGAGAGCCCCATTCTTTTAAGAGACATTGTGGCCTGTGAATAAAATACAGGATTTTTTTTAGAAAAAAAAAGAAAATGGACTATCATCATCTTTATTTGTATGCATCCTAAAATTTGTGAGCTTTTTACTACACTTGATATTACATCCAGCCTTTATTGAAGATGTAATATTGTTAAAAGATAACATTATTTATGGATATGACACAACATAACATGGTACAATGCGTCAATGGATATATTATTGATTTATCACATCATAACCTTATATATGAATATATGAATAATTCCAAACTGTCGATACTGCATCTACTCTACACATGCAAAATATGACTTTGTTTTAGATTAAAGGCATTTCTTAGAGTTATAAGTATACGATTTCAAAAGATGCATTTTACAAGAGTTAAATCTGTTTATTGCAGATCTTTTTTTTGATCTCTAAATTTTATATCAATTATTATGTAGACACTTATACTCATGACAAGCCCAAATCATCACTCTAGATTATCGGATGGTTCAGATAATGAATGGATTAGAACACCTGCATTGTTTAATTATTAAACATTAAAATGGATAATCAAGACTTTGTTTATTATCATGGCGATTGAAATTGACAATTGAGAGTGGTGAGACTATCTTGTTAAAACTTAAAACACTCAGACTAAAGTAATATGACTGAATTTTCCAATATTGATTTTTCATGATCTATTTTTGAACTATTATATCAAGAAGGCTTCCTTGCTTTCATAATGCGTCTTAAGTATAATTTATACTTTCTAATATATACATCATTTAATTTGATCCATATACGTTATTGATTTTATGCTATTCAGTGATATAATAAAGATAAAAATATGTAACTCTATTATTGTAATCTTTTTTATTATACCAATTATATTTTATGAATATATTATATGTTTGAATCACAAATAATAAAATGATGTCATGCTACAGTATTCTATAAATATTGCAACACATTGCGATTTAGATTAGATATTCAGCCCTTTAAAACCTATGCTAATGGGCTGTAATACTTCTTATTCTCCCAAGTGAATGGGATGCATCTCCTTATTTTTATTCGCCTACTGGTTTCGTATATTATTGGCATTACTCCTGGAAATCATCCAACTTCTTTTATCACTCTCACCCTACGGGTTCCTACTACCTTATCTCCAATCTTCAATAGAAGGCTTGATTTCACTTTAACTACGTACATCTTATCAATTCCTTCACGTAATATCCTGAATATTTTGCCACAAAGTTTTTTATTGAGTATAATCCCAGCTTGTGAGCCTATCCGGTTCCTTGGTCGTAGTGAATACCAAGTCTCACGCTTTCAAGCTAAAATGTATGTCTACCTGTGATAAGCAAGTTACAAAGTTCAAGGTTTTTCCAATGTCAAGGTTTCCATGGGGTTCGCTATGTCTGCAGATAACGTAGTTATAATGCCGAGAATTATGAAGTATTCCAGCAACGGCCAGATGTTGTAAAACTGTAGTGGTTGCCTCAGGAACATGCTTATCTCCAGGCTTGGCTGTATGTCTTGTTTACGCTCGTGAAATATGATACTCATCAATAGAATTTATTTGCAGGAAATGAATTAGAAATTATCAACAAAAAACAGTCTGTATTTGAACAAATTAAGCAGCAGTTGGAATCTGAGAAAAAAAGAAACAATTTATTAGAAGCAAAGATCAAAGATTTAGATCATAAAAAGTAAGTAATTTCATATTTTTTAGAGAAAGATTAAGGTCGTACTATGACTCCTCCATTTTTGCACATTTGCTTTGGTCATAAGATTTATACAAAGATATTATTTTAAAATCATTGTAAATATATTAGTTCCTAACCTCGTGGGTGTTCTTAAGAATTTCCTGTTTTGCTTCAATCCACTGCTAAAAATGCCTGCTTGGAAGTGTATTATTAGAATAAAAGTATACTATATGACAGCTAAACCCCATTTCTCTATCATTAAGATTTTATTGTATCAAAACATCCATTGAGAACAGCATTTGATGGTTGTTGTACGAGGATAAGTAACTATTTTGAATTTTTAGAACTACTACATGATATTTAATTAACCTGTTAACACTATATTTTAAAGGTCATTACATGGTATTAGTAAATTAAAGAGAAAGAATACTGAAGGTCCTGGTAAATCAAATCTGTCTGTGGAACCAGCCATAGATATAGCATCTGATTTACAAGAAGAAGATGTTGTTTCCATTCCAGGTTTGTACTGGTATTTATGTAGACAAAAAGCTTCTAATCGTTTAGAAAAAAAAAAGGTTACCCTACCTTTATCTTTTGTATGAAGACATTTTTGTCACAAGAATGTAGTAAGAAAGCAACATTAAAAAAAATTCTTTCAAAATGAGGTATTTTGACATAAATGTGTTTAATTTGAAAGCACATTTCATATAAAATAGTGTTCAGCAATCTTATGTACTTTCGTTTTTATATTTTTATGTCCAGTATGGTGGTAAGTTATCGTCACTATTGTCAAGTCACTCACATAATTAGAGAATGACATTCTTCAAACAATTTACATAACCATGTTAAACAAACCAAGTGATTGTTGCCTTGCAATCATTTGAATTGATATTTTAAGATACTCTAAATATCAGCTAGTTTTCCAATTTAATTTACAGTAGTAATCTACAGTGTTATCTGAAATCTGGGAATTCCCCTTTAATCTTCTCTTATTTATTTTTTTTTAAACAATATTTTATTCAGATACTGAATCTGAATGTTAAATGCCTTTCAGATAGTGAGTTTGAAAAACCTGCTGTCAAATCTCCCAAATCGTTTACAATGAGATTATATGAAAGTATACTTAAAAAAGTATATGAGGTTATAGATGATTTTACAGAAGAGATGGATTATGTACATGTGGAAAATACAGAAGCTGATCCTTTAACAGGAAAAAAGTAGGTGGCAGTTAAAGGGGAAATTATTGCAAATTCTTTAATTTTTTATTTATTATCTGATATGCAATTAGTTTCATAATTCAAAGACGAAACACAAATTGTTTCATACTAGCAGATTAACAGGCCAGTTGTAGCATTATGAGGGTAACTGTCTTCAACTTTTAATAATTCAAAACAAGGAGTGTTGTGTAACAGACGTCAAACCAATCTTAGTACACAACTAGCATACACAATTGATTTTGTTGATAAACAATGCCCATATTTGGTGTCTTTAACTCTTTGAACCTGTCTGGCTGGTTTTACAGCCAAGCATACCACATTAGGAATTCAATTCTGAACATGTGTTAATGTAGCCAGGGCTTTCCCGCTTACCTTGGTGATACTCTGCTGATATGATGACAAATTTTGCCCTTGAAATATCATATTACAGGTCTAATATATTTTTTTTCAGAACTTTTTTTCCTGGGAGCACATGATCCATAATTTGGGAATATAAGTGTTGTTGGCGCTTTGGTTAATTGGCAATTTTATATTTTGTCACTGAAAATTGTCAAATTTGTCCCACAGGCCAGGGGGAGGGTCATTAATGGTATATATGCCAGGGTTTAATTAAAGACGAAATGACTTGTACTTGCATTGTGGAATCTGTTTTAGATAATGGATATAATCTGCAACAAAACTTGTGTTTCCTGTCTGTAGAACTATGCTAATTACTTAGTTTAAGGACCACTTTCAGGCTTGAACCAGATATTATATATTTATCATTGATACAAAGTTTCCTGGCAACCTATGTTTCTCTTTGTAGATATGTTTACATTATACATTAATATGAAATTTTATTGTTATTATTTTACTTCAGACTCAAAGAGAATATTAAAAGATTTGGTAAGTTATTTTACTGATGTTATTGTGCTTATTCTGACTTCCCTTTGAGAATTTCATAACAATCAACTAACCAAATCAGCACTTCTGTCTCTTACGATTTGAGTTCTGTAATTTTTATACACCCTCTTTGTGGTAGTATATTGCCATCATCTTTGTCTGTTCATTGTTAACCATTTCTTGTGAAAACGCAAGAGACTTTTTCCCATCATTAAGCAGTTTATCCTTTATAATCTTTGTTTTTGTTCATGCAAGGAATAAAAAATTACAACAGTTTCTGGTGATTACTACAAGAGTTATGATTATGTTGTTAGGTATTGATAAAGATTTATCTTTTAATACGCCCACATTGAAAATGTGGTCGTATATTGCCATAGCCACGTCCGTCCGTTTGTCTTCCACAATTTCTTGTGAATGCTCTAGAGGCTTAGTTTTTGTGGGTGTATGTTTCGTTGACTGGCTACCTATCTTTAATTACCTTTTTATCTACTGCTTTGATGACGTGGATGCAAAGGGTGTATTTTTTATTGCCTGGCAACCTATCTTTTAACATTAACACCTCGATGTACCTGATTTTTATATACTCAATGACATTCACACGTGTATCCAACTATGCTAAAATGATTAGATTCAAAATTAGCAGGACCCTATTCATAGAAACATTATAAGAATGCTTATGGTCCATGTCTGAGCAATATAATCATATCACAAAATTTAGCTCGTGGCCAATGGAAAGGCTTCATTCATAAGATATTTTATTTTGAAGTTTTCTTGAATAAAACACCGGACAGCATGTTCATTTTGACAAAGATTCTTAACATTGATCTGGAGTGAATGTTTACCGGTATAAAAAATTATGTGCCGTTTTGCACATTGAAATGTGGTTGAGGGGGGTGAATAGCTGAATGGTTAGCATGTTCATGCTGTATCATAAAGCCTGTCATTGCGTCAACTGGCGTTGTTTCAAATCCCTGTGACAAGGAGTAGAGTCGCCTGTCCTGCCTTGTAGGTTTTCTCTGGGTCCTTAAGTTTCTTCCCACCGCTAAAGATCCATACGTGCAAGCGACTTATTGAAATAAAATTAAACCATATGTTAGTCCTGAAATGACCTAGTTTTTGTCGAATGGGCGTTAAACCCCCATTTCTCTCTTCCTCTCTGAAATGTGGTTGTGTATTGATATCACCACAGCCACTCTAGAGGCTGAAATGATTACATGATTGACTTCAATTTTATATTATGTCAATGGACCCATGGTCATTAGGTCATGGAACAACAAAGCCTATTGATTCCAGAACTAGAAGCCAAACAAATTCTAATAACTTCTGATATTAGGCCTACCAACTGTGTTGTAAATGTTTTCATTACCGACAAAAGAAAAATATTCGACAACCCTTTTTGACTGCTGTGGGTGTATGTTTCTGTTGCCTTGCAACCAATTTTTACATTAAAGATGCATTATGTAAGATTTTGATAAAAAGCTAACCAATCTTGCTAAAATAGTTTAAAAAAGATAATAGGAAATGAAAATTAGTTTATTCTAAGCAAAGTTATGTGAGTTTGAAGTTTTGACAAGAATTATATAGTCTTGCATGATTATCAAGTATAGTGCTACGATAATAATAAACTAAGTCTTCATTATTTATTTTATTGTTAAATTATTAACGTGAGGCTGTTTTAATCAATTCAATATCTAAGCCATCAGCTAGTTGTTAATGAGCTTGTCATTTGATTAAATGCTCAATTAATAATCTATATAACATTTGAAGCTGGAAAGACAACTAACAATAGGTAGTTGCAGCTTTTACATAATGCATCTTTAAACAAATAAACTATTCAGAGTGATAGATAATTTTGTGTGGATATTTTGCTTTGTGTAGGTACAGCGGTTAAACCTTACTATGATACAGTAAAGGGAATTGTGAATTTATTAGCATGGAAAACACCTCCTTATACCCTCATTGTCTTTGTGGTAAGACATCTTTCAATTGTTTTGCTTCTTTTGATATGTGTAACCTATGAATGTTGAAACTTATTGCCATATTTATTTGTAAAACAGAGACAAATTGTGTGTCCTTTTGTCCATCTGTCCAATCAACTCTACAAGTGCATTTGGTCTTCAGGCCGGTGTTTCCCCAGCAAAATTGACAGCCACTTTGAAGTGAATTTCCACCAAGCCCAGAAAAAATAATGTGATGTAATTCTAGAATTTTTTTTTTTTTATAGGACTGTAGAATTACTGTAGTCTTACAGAGTAACAATTGCCCATTATTGTTAGCTCCAAATAAAGTTGTCTTAGTCATTATTTATATATATTGGTTCAAAAATGTTCAATGAGGAGCAACTTTTACTATCTCCGTTTTGATGGGGGTAGATATATGCTTTGAAATAAGGTTATGGAATTATGATGTAAAATGACATTGGTAAAATGAAGCTGAAGTTGTTTTTGTGTCACTGTAGTTGTCTTTGTCATAAGAACATATGGCTTCAGGACTGACATCATCAATCCATTCCAGTTATTGAGATTTGCATACTTCCATTGCTAGTTGCTTCATCTCTTGGACTGATATGTAGCATGCTAAAACACTGTTCATTGCTTTATTTTTAACTCCAACTGGACTGGATCAACCTGCTATTCACTTGTCACCCGTTGATGTACACTTAACCGAACAATTATTCCAAGAAGATGACGAAAAATCCTTCCACACGAGCGGAAAAAGGGGGGCGGAAGAGTCCCCATAACAGTGCAAGCAGGTTTGGATCTCAGTGATGCATCCGAGGAGAAACAGGAACCATTCCTTGTAGATAAATAATAGCAAACAAATCCCCGGTAACAAACTTGACAAGACTGTATGGATATAAAAATATTTTATCCAGGACGCGTTTCGGGCGAAAGCCCTTTATCAACTGGTTACAAAAACAATTGATGAATGAAATTCGAAAATGCTTCTGTTTACTGGGTCAGGCTAAATTCCCCTCCGGCCATGCATTGTATACACTATAACTAGTTGTGCTATTTCATCAAAAGATATATTGGGTTCCTACTGTTGTATACCTTAAAATGGTCTGTCTAGTGTTGGGTATACAAATGTTTACTTTCCCAGGGGGTTGGATGGCCGAATGGTTAGCTCATGCTTGTTGTATTATAAGGTCTGTCTTTGAGTCAATTGGCGTGATTTAGATTCCCCAGTTATATGTGACAAGGAGTAGGGTTGCCTGTTCAACTTCTTGTGATCTAAACCCCATGCAGTATATTGAAATAAAATTGAACTGTATGTTAGTCCCAAAATTGCCTGGTTTGTGTCGAGTGGACGTTAAACCCAAAGTGAAAGTAAACAGTATGTAATCTAGATAAATGTACCCATAGTAATATAAGTCTGTTTCAAATTGATGTGTTGTCAAGACATTAAACCTCATTCCATTGTTTCCTAAATTTTATTTGGTTTTCACAAAAATGATAAAATCTATTATTAAATGTTGTATATATATAATATTTTCAGGTATATATGTACATGGTGTGGAAGGGCTGGTTCTTTCAAACTTTATTAGCATGTTTAACTTTCAGACTTTTTATTAATATCCTCATTTACAGGTAAATATTTAATTTCACTAAAAACTCATTAATTATTATTTGCATGTAATGAAAGGGTTACAGGTAAAAATAGTTTTTCAAAATGTCCAATTATTATTTGCATCTTGGTAAAGGTGAAAAAATGTTTCATTTTGTAAGTGTGTCATTTAAAGATATATTTTCTACAGCGTTATATTCTGCCAACAAAACTAAGTTTTATCTGGAAGTATCACTGTAAAACGTTGATATCGTTGACTAAGCAAGAAATAACTGTAATAAATGAAAATATAAGACACTAAAAGATCAAAGTCATCAGTTTATATACATAATGTGTATTAGTTAGTTAAAATTGTTAGTAATCAGGCAGTAGTCATTAAGTAGGTGTTTTGTCACTATGGTGTTAAAACTGTGACTATTAAATGATATACACCAGTATTGGTTAGATTTGTGTATTCAATCAATAGGTGTTATAATTGGTTAGATTTTTACAGCAAGTTACACACTTGCTAATAATGACAACTGTATAATTTCTAACCACTTTCTATACATACTAAACATTAGTTTAGAATACTCACCACTTATATAATTTAATATCAAAAATGGTCATTACTAAAATGCCTATCTTCATTAGTCAACGGTATCAGCTTACATGTGTGTAAGTCTAATGAACAGGAAAAATAAAATTATGGACTGAAATCAGGTGATGCCACAAGGGATCACGGTGGCTAAGTGGATAAGGCGCTGGTTTGCTAGCCTGGAGGTCGGGTGTTCGATCCCTGCATTGGCCGAGACAGTTCATCTCGATTTTCCGACGTGATTTCCCCTTGTCAGTGATGCAGAAGGAGGGCCTGACAAGGACAGTTGCCTAGTCGTTCGGATGGGATGGAAAACCGAGGTCCCGTGTACACATTGGAGTGCACGTAAAAGATCCCTTGGCAGTTGGAATTCGATATAAGAGTAGGCCGTAGTGCCGCTGCCCGGGCAAAATTTCCCTTATAGCACACTGTATGGCGTATGCCCGTCTTCATTTAGCTCAGGTTAAGTGCATAACAGTAGGACGTTAAACTCCATTTCATTTATTCATTGTGATGCCACAAAACATTAAATAAACTAATCAGTGTAAATTTTTCCTATTAGTAATTGTATGGTATTCATTTTTTATTAGATTAGATTATTGATTTATTTTTTTATATTTAGAGGGTGGAATGTACAGTTTAATTTTATAGATCCTGGAGAAATCGATGAGAAGGTATATTAGATATTGACCATTTATCATAAATATGATTTACCTGTTTTCTCTTCATCAATTACCTACTCGTTTCAGTGGACATCATAATCTTTGTTTGTTTTTATTTATATCAACTAAACGTCTTTAATTTAAGTCAAATTTAAAGTAGCTTATTCTTTATTACAATATTATCAATAATCTTTGACATTAGAAACATGAATTAGAAATCAATATTGGTTAATTTTAAACCGCATTATCTTACAATGAAAATATGGACTGCAGATATCCAATATTTAATACACAACAAACATTATGGTTTATTAGTTTGAGTTATCTCTGTTACAACTTCTTCGACCTATAGCTGGCCGGCCACCTCTGGCTTGCGGCTGTGGATTCGAGCCCTGTTGTGAGCGTATGTGGCATGGAGATAGGGGCGCCTTCTCAACCTCGTGGGTTTCCTTCAGGCACTCCGGTTTCCTCCCACTGCTAAAGACACCTACGCGAATTATTGAAATAAAATGAAACCATATGTTAGTCCCGAAATGACCTAGTTGTGTTGAATGGACGTTAAACCCCATTTCTCTTTCTGTCTCTCTGTTACAACTTAGGTTTTTTTTTTTGGCGTATACTCTCTCTTGATCCTTGACATTAGACCACACGATCTGTTATTTCTCAATATTGAATTTATCTGTCATGAAATTTTAAATGCAGACAAATTGTCATCCCATAAAATGAATTAGAATATAAAAATTATTGATATTGACATTTTGAGGGGGGGGGGCTAAAATCAATGGAAACTAGTCTTTTATTCTGGTAAATATTCAAAAGAACAAAGCTTGTTCCGTGGTTGCCCCCACAAATACATTTTTATACACCTACATGAAAATGTTTCTTTGATAGGCTACATTATTGGAAAGTGGAGAAAATTGGGTCTTTCTGTTAAATTCAGCTCATCACATTGTACAGAAAACATGTTTTATAATATGTGAAAGTTTTCAAATCTATGTTCGTCCTTTTTGTTATATAATTTTAAATGATATGTCTTACTATTTAGAAACTAAAATGAACAAAAT
Organism: Patella pellucida; assembly: GCA_917208275.1. Taxonomy (NCBI): domain Eukaryota; kingdom Metazoa; phylum Mollusca; class Gastropoda; family Patellidae; genus Patella; species Patella pellucida. The sequence continues at coordinate 35,349,549 of OU795042.1, forward strand.
GTAACATTTTGCTGTATAGCAATAAGTAAGGCATGGGTAACAAAAAAATCGCTGTCCTCCTGAAATTGGTATACTTTTGTTTGAAGTAAAAGAAGCGTTGATTTCACAAGATGATATATCATGAGTGGAGAAACAAGAAATTTATATTTCATGAAATTAATTGTCATAGGCATAATGTTAAACAAAAAATTTATATATCATGAAAATAATGTGTCATAATCTGTAAAACAAAATAATGCATATTCATGAAATTAATGTCATGCACTATGAAACAAGAAATCAATGCATCTTTAAATTAATGTACTGTGAAACAAATAAATGCATCAAGAAATTAATGTCATTTATTAATTTATTGTGAAATAAGAAGTTAACACAATGTACTATTAAAACATGACATTAATGCATCATGAAATTAACATCATTTACTGTGAAACAAGAAAGACACATAATGAATTAATAAGACTTGAAGGGGGGGCCACATCTTTATTAAATTAAATCTTGATTTAAATGTCAGAGAATTACCCCATCAAGGTATTCGATTTGTAGATACCTCATATAACACTGATTTAATGTTCAAATATTCCAATTCATTATTCAAATGCTATTTAAATTCATTTTTCTAGTGCTAATTGAAGTCCTTATTTAAATGCTATTTGGATATTTGATTAAGATGAAATTATCAATTTCTAGCAACTAAATATTTCAAATCAGTACAAGTACAAGTATCTGTTTATTTTTTTCATTATGGTTGATTTTATTATATTACTATAGATAATTATGTCATAACAACCAAAAAGACCAAATACCTTTTTTTGTAATTGATACTTATATACAACTGTTCACAAAATCAGAATGAATAACCTTGAATAATTATTCAAATTTAAATATTCAAATATCTGTGTAAACCTATCAACTGATTAATCATTGTTGGTTAGTGTGTTGTTTTGAGAGGTAGGAAATGAGTAATGAAAGTAATGTGACTGATAGAGATAGCATGCTAAAACACATTAATTGATCTAGCACAAGTTTCTTGTTTTACAATAAAATTTTTGGACTAAGAGTAAGCTTGATGGACATATCTCTTTTTGATGTCATTTACAGGACCCGGAGGAAAGTTTAGGGTTATCAGATAAACTGAACCTGGTTATAGAAGTTGCTACTAAAGTTCAGGTACGTCAATGTTTTATTCTATATATTGATTCAGAATATATTGATTCAGTTGTCTTTGAGTTGGACAACTCTCATCTTCTTGGTGTAAAGTAATTCATTCCTACTTTTATTTCAAATGTGGACAACTAAATGTATATAAACTGCAAATATTACGCTGTAAATATTGTAAATGTACTCCAGGTATCGTTTAAGTTTCCGACCACTGTTCAAAAATAAACAACCCCATTGAATATTAATGTATAATCATTTATTGGGAAATTATATTGGAACGATAGTCAGGAAATTAGATGCTTATAAATTTGACACTTATCAGAATTCAATTACAGTCAGCTTTGAACTTGACAGAAGTACAAATTAGATGATTTGGGGTGATTTTAGACGTTTTTCATGAATGTTCAAATGAAGATTTAATATTGAATTAATGTGAAAGGGCTAAATACAGGTACACAAGATTAAATGGTACCCAGGGTACATTGTTATCTATGACATGTGTCAATATTTAATTTATAAATACAATTGTTCGTTTTATTGAACACTATCAGGATTTCAAATTTTGAATAGAAAGTTCCATTGGAAACAACTGATTTAGAATAAACTAGACTGTGATTGGTTGAATAAATCGCATTGTCTATGGTTAGAGGAGCAGACAATTTGTCCGCAAACTGATTTTTTTGGGGGGCAGGGTAGCAATACACATCATTGTATAGCTACTTGTCACAATAGACCAGAGGGAGGAGGGGGGCATTGTCACCCGAGTGGGGGCAAAATCTGAGTTAACTTTTCTAGAGGCATTTTTCGTCAGGAATCCGAATCTGGTAGGTAATAAGCCAGGTGAGGGGGCGTTTCCGAGATAATCGAGGTCAAAGGTCACAGAAGGCCAAATAACGAAAGAGACGTAAAAAATTTAAAATCTGTTCAGAATAGGGCCGAAAATCATTGATTACAGCAATGAGACAATTATCATACAGTAATATAATAATAACATTATATCTGGAATTTCGTACTAAGACCCGTATTTTGGCATTAAATACCCCCCCCCGTTCATTATCTTAGTAATAGAGTTTAATACCCCACAACTTTGATCGCTATGCTATTAAGGTAAGTAAATATGAATGTGCCATAATATTACTTACATATTTGAAGAGGGTAATACACAAGCTTTTCTGTGATATGTAACATTATATCTGGAATTTCGTACTAAGAACCGTATTTTGGCATTGAATACCCCTCCCCCTTCATTATCATAGTAATAGAGCTTAATACCAGCAAATTTTGATCGCTTTTTAAGGTAAGTATATATGAATGTGCCATACAATTATTTACATAATTGAAAAGAGCAACCAACAAGCTTTTCGCTGATATGTAACATATCTGGAATGTCGTACTAAGAACCGTATTTTGGCATTGAATACCCCTCCCCCTTCATTATCATAGTAATAGAGCTTAATACCACCAAATTTTGATCGCTTTTTAAGGTAAGTATATATGGATGTGCCATAAAATTATTTACATAATTGAAGAGAGCAATCAACAAGCTTTTCGCTGATATGTAACATTATATCTGGAATGTCGTACTAAGAACCGTATGTTGGCATTGAATACCCCTCCCCCTTCATTATCATAGTAATGGAGCTAAATACCACCAAATTTTGATCGCTGTTTAAGGTAAGTAAATATGAATGTACCATAAAATTATTTACATATTTGAAGAGAAAAATCAACAAGCTTTTCGCTGATATGTAACATTATATCTGGAATTTCCTACTAAGACCCGTATTTTGGCATTGAATACCCCCCCACACCTTCATTATCATAGTAATAGAGCCTAATACCACCAAACTTTCATTGCTTTTTAAGGTTAGTAAATCTTAATGTGCCAGAAAATTATTTTCATATTGGAAGAGAACATCAACAAGCTTTTCGCTGATATGTAACATTATATCTGGAATTTCGTACTTAGACTCGTTTTTTGGCATTGAATACCCCCCCCCCCCCCTTCATTATCATAGTAATAGAGCTTAATACCACCAAACATTGATTGCTTTTTAAGGTAAGTAAATATGAATGTACCATAAACTTATTTACATATTTGAAGAGGGTAATAAACAAGCTTTTTGCTGATATGTAACATTATATCTGGAATTTCGTACTAAGAACTGTATTTTGGCATTGAATACCCCTCCCCCCTTCATTATCATAGTAATAGAGTTTAATACCACACAACTTTGATTGCTATTTAAGGTAAGTAAATATGAATGTACTATAAAATTATTTACATATTTAAAGAGAGCAAACAACAAGCTTTTCACTGATATGTAACATTATATCTGGAATTTCGTACTTAGACCCGTATTTTGGCATTGAATACCCCCCCCCCTCATTATCATAGTAATAGAGTTTAATACCCCACAACTTTGATCGCTATTTAAGGTAAGTAAATATGAATGTGCCATAATATTACTTACATATTTGAAGAGGGTAATAAACAAGCTTTTCTGCGATATGTAACATTGTATCTGGAAATTCGTACTAAGAACTGTATTTTGGCATTGAATACCCCTCCCCCTTCATTATCATAGTAATTGAGTTTAGTACCAACCAAACTTGACCGTTTTGTAAGGTACCGGTAAGTAAATCTAAATGTGCCAGAAAATTATTTACATATTTGAAGAGAGCAAACAAGAAGCTTTTCAGTGATATGTAACATTATATTTGGAATTTCGTACTAAGACTTGTATTTTGGCATTGAATACCCCCCCCCCCCCTTCATTTTCATAGTAATAGAGATTAATACCACAGGTATGCAGGTGTCATCGCTGCTCATTGTTATTATAATATATTACTGTATTATAATTGTCTCATTGCTGTTATCAATGATTTACGGCCCTATTCTGAACCGATTTTAAATTATATACGTTTCTTTCGTTATTTGGCCTTCCGTGACCTTTGACCTCGATTATCTCGGAAACGCCCCCTCACCTGACTTATTACCTACCAGATTCGGATTCCTGGTGAAAAATACCTCTAGAAAAGTTAACTCAGAATTTGCCCCCACTCGGGTGACAATGCCCCCCCTCCCCCCTCTGGTCTACAAGGAGATTGGACAACTACATGTATTGCATTTCTGGCTTTCTTTGTTTTAAATGCATAGAGTCACAAGACATGGAATGTCGACTTGCTCTTTTCGGAACCTCCAATATCACTTACCATTGGTTTGTCTTTTTCGACTGGGATGGATGTTCTTGATATGATTTTACTGAAAATTTTATTAAAGAATGTTATGAATGACCTGGGGGATTTGGGTGTCCAATGACTTTAACATGTTCGCATTAAATCATTGAGTCAAGTTATGTGGTTTCAATTCCCTGCTTGTAGGTGACAAGAAGTAGGGTAGTCTGTCCAACCTCTCTAGGTCCTCCGGTTTCCTCTCTGTTAGGCTGTGTGACCTAGTTTATGTAAATGACCTTTACTGGTGATTTTAAATACATGTATAGAATTCTGTTCAGAGTCACATTTTTCATACTTTCCAACACAGGTAAGGTTAGATGATTGTCAAGTATTGTCTTTTATTATTTAGAATACTCTGGGTCAAGCTGCAGATGGACTTGAAAAGATTAAAAGGTATGTATTTGTATTTTATGTTAAATATACATACACACAACTCCATGTGGATTTATATTTTTATACGCCCACATTTTCATGTGGACGTATTATGTCGTCGCCCCTGTCCGTCCGTCCGTCCACAATTGTTTGTGGACTCTCTACAGGTCACAATTCTTACCCGATTTTGACGAAACTTGAAATATAGGTTTATCCCCCAAAGATCTCGGCTGCTTTCGATATTGGCATGTATCCGATCAAAACTTCATGGATTATGGCCCCTGATTGTACGAAAAATCATGTTTTTAGCTTGTGGACCCTATAGAGGTCACAATTTTGAACCGATTTTGATGAAACTTTACATTCATGTTTATAACCCTAAGATCTTGGTTCCTTTCGATATTTGCGCCTATCGGAACGTAATTTCCTGAATTATTGCCCCTGATTGTCCGAAAAATCACCTATTTTAGCTTGTGGTACCTCTGGAGGTCACAATTATTATCCGATTAACAAAAACGTTCGAATATATCACCGTTACACCCTACGGAAGGTCGAGTTCAAATTTCGGAAAAATCGGGCCAAAATTACCATACAAAATGGCCGCCGTTCGTACACGAATACTGTTAAAAAATGGTATATTAAGGTTGTGGACCCTGTAGAGGTCACAATTTTAATTCAATTTTGATGAAACTTGAAATGCATGGTTATAACCCATAGATCTTGGTTCCATTCAATATTTGCGCATATCGGATCGTAACTTCCTGAATTATGGCCCCTGAGTATACGCAAAATCGCCTTTGTTTAGCTTGTGGTCCCTCTGGAGGTCAAAATTATTATCTGATTTAAAAAATCGTTTGATTATATCACCGTTACACCCTAAAGAAGGTTGAGATTGAATTTCGGAAAATTGGACCAAAATTGCCATACAAAATGGCCGTCGATCGTACGCGAATACTGTTTAAATGTTATATCAATGTTGTGGACCCTGTAGAGGTCACAATTTTAATTTAATTTTGATGAAACTTGAAATGCATGGATATAACCCAAAGATCTTGGTTCCTTTCGATATTTGCGCATATCGGATCGTAACGTCCTGAATTATGGCCCCTGATTATACGCAAAATTGCCTTTGTTTAGCTTGTGGTTCCTCTGGAGGTCACAATTATTATCTGATTTAAAGAATCGTTTGATTATATCACCGTTACACCCTAAGGAAGGGTGAGTTCGAATTTCGGAAAAATTGGACCAAAATTACCATACAAAATGGCTGCCGTTCGTATGCGAATACTGTTGAAAAATGGTATATCAAGCTCGTCGACCCTGTAGAGGTCCCAATTTTAATTCGATTTTGACGAAACTTGAAATGCATGGATATTACCCAAAGATCTTGGGTCCTTTTGATATTTGCGCATATAGGATCGTAATTTCCTGAATTAATGCCCCTGATTATACGCAAAATCGCCTTTGTTTAGCTTGTGGTCCCTCTGGAGGTCACAATTATTATCTGATTTAAAAAATCGTTTGATTATATCACCGTTACACCCTAAAGAAGGTTGAGTTTGAATTTCGGAAAAATCGGACCAAAATTGCCATACAAAATGGCCGCCCATCGTACGCGAATACTGTTTAAAATGGTATATCAATGTTGTGGACCCTGTAGAGGTCAGAATTTTAATTTGATTTTGATGAAACTTGAAATGCAAGGATATAACCCAAAGATCTTGGTTCCTTTCGATATTTGCGCATATCGGATTGTAACTTCCTGAATTATGGCCCCTGATTATATGCAAAATCAATTATTATCCGATTCAAAAAATCGTTTGATTATATCACCGTTACAAGCTAAGGAAGGTTGAGTTCAAATTTCGGGAAAATAGGACCAAAATTACAATACAAAATGGCTGCTGTTTGTACGCGAATACTGTTAAAAAATGGTATTTCAAGGTTGTGGACCCTGTAGAGGTCACAATTTTAATTTCGATTTTGATGAAACTTAAATTGCGTGTTTATAACCTAAAATATCTTGATACTTTTCTATATTTGCGCATATCAAATTGTAACTTAATGATTGTAGGAAAAATCACTTTCGGTTTTGCTTGTTCTCTATCCATCTCTCGAAAATGTGGGCGTATCCTGCCTGGCAGCCGCTGGTTTAATAGCACGAATATGTTGTAGGCAAGTTACTGTTGTTTTATTTTGTTTATAATACTGGTGATGCATTTGAAATTTTAAAAAAAAACTATCCTGTTTACATTGTTGTGCATGTACAAGAATTCTTAACAATAAATAGTCAGTCGTAGCTCGCTGCTAGCATTTGCCCATCTTCATTAGCCCAATCAGTGCAGAATAGTAGGACGTTCAACTCCATTTCATTATCTACACCAGTATTTAAAAATGAACCAGAACCAGATCACACATAATCTATTGTCTCTACTTTTGACGAAGCTACAATTGATCTGGGGAAAAAAGGATTTATATCCTATACAGTGTCATATGGTTTTGTCAAGTTTGCGATGTTTATTTTGAGAATGTTATTGTAAAATTTGTAAATTTTAGTTTACTGACATGGAGACAACCAGATGCCTCGAATCAGCTCTTTTTGGTGGTACTGACTGGCTTCATATCAACATGTATATTCGCAGGAACTGATCTTTTACATATAATAGGTAATATTTATATAATGGTATTAGGCCATTAAACATTTTTGGTCCTCTAAAGACAAAAATCTGTAAGAGAGACTTGTATTTGGTATTTCAAACCATTGATATCAAACACAGTGATTTGTATTGTGGCTAATTGGTTGCTCTTTTAATTTGTGTCCAAATGTTCACATTGGTTTTACTCTAGCAATTGAGAGTGTGTTGTAATAAAGACTTAAAGTGGAGTTACTTCCCTTGAAAAAGAACAAACCCTTTCAAATAGCATCATATCTCCATATGTATGTGACATAGAGCGATTTGTTTATAAAACATTTGGAGACCAAAAGACCAAATAGACATAACGAAAGTACTTCGCTGATATAAGGTCCATGATAATATATTGAGAATGAGGTTGATTTTATATATCATGCACAAAACTTCAGTGAGTTTATGAATTGATCAATGGACTATGTCATAAGAGTGAATGGAACAGCTGCATTTTCATTGGCTGTTTACAGTACCGTACATAAATAAGAACCGACACAATGATAAAACGTTTTGTAAAATATGAAATAGGGAAAACGAAAAATAGTTGTTTATAATTTCTATCTCAATCTTTTTAAGGTCTTTTGACTGGTATTAAGTTATTTATTATTGACAATATTTATAACAAGTTCCCTCGTATTAAAAAGAAATATGATACATCTCATCAAATGTGGTTATCATTACCAACAGATGCTCAATTTGACAAAAACCATATGAAGTTAGAAATTGACAGGGTAAGTTAACTCTTTTTACGCCCATATGTTAAAAAGCGCGAATTTCACATTTTTTAAGGTATATTTTTAAAATTTATTAGAATAAAGCCTTTAAATAGATGGTATCCATAAACAGTCCTACCTTGTTAAAGAATAATCCTAATTATCCTATAATTAACTATTGCCAGCTGAGAAATTGGCGAAAATATCATTATCAACTTCAAATTCAAATGTTGGAAAATGGCTGCCCCATGTTGTCAATAGCAAAACAGGGGAGGTAATTGCGTTATTTCCTGTGTCATAGAAATTTAAAGGTGGGAAATAATGCCCATGATCGTATGATAGTGAGTTGATAACCTATTATAAGCAAAAGACATAGAAATAATTATGTTTTGACTTTCTTAGAAAATTTGAAATTCTCGCTTTAATGTCGTTTAATATATTGTTGTCACCCTATCCATCTGTTGGTTTGATACACCAACATGTTAATGTAGTTGTATATTGTTATCACCCAGAATGGAAGGATCTTGTTGTCTGAAACTAGTGGTTTAATGTGTGCATAGTAGACCACTAGGTCATTCATTCATCCAAGCGTTGGGAACAGTAATAGAGTTTTGAGGTGCACATAATTTTTCTGTCCCTGGATCCATTCACTTGATTTGATAATTGTTTATTTTTTGCAATGTCTATTTTTTGTCTTGTCCCCAGGTTTATCTTATATATTTTTGTTTTGTGTGTAAAGCGGTCTTCCTGCACTTACTATTGATATAGATAAATATTTAATTTCACGTCTGTTTCAGTATATTTTAAAGCATGGTGAGCTTCCAGATTCTGAGGAAGTTACAGATGAATATACATCAAGTGATGATAAAGCTTTTTGTCAACTTTTCTCATTACCTAATTCAGAATCACCATTACCTGGTAAGTTGGGAATAATAGGTGATGGGGTGAGGACACTGTATGTACTAAAAAGGCCAAGAGGTGGAAATAATGACATTGCCAAAAAAGAAATTTTCGCAATCGGGCATGCATGTAAAAGACCCCCTGGCAGTAAGAATTTGGTATATGAAAATGCCATAGTGCCGCAGCCCAAACAAAATTTCCGTCATAGCACAATGTTGTCATTAGCCCAGTTGGAGCAGAACCGTAAGACTTTAGACCCCATTTCATTTAATTTGATATAAGAGTATGCCATAGTGTCGCATCACAAGCAAAATTTCCGTCATAGCACACTGTGTGGCGTATGCTCGTCGTTATTAGCCCAGTCAGAGCAGAACCGTAAGATGTTAAACCCCATTTCATTTAATTTCCTTTCACATCGGGTGGAACATCAAGGGAGCTAACAAGGATAAGCTGATGTCAAGAGTTTATAAAGAAAAGTGACAAATTTTTGAGACACCATGGTTGAATTTATACGCCACACAGTGTGCTATGACGGAAATTTTGCTTGGGATGCTACACTATGGCATATTCTTATATCGAATTAAATGAAATGCAGTCTAACGTCTTACGGTCCTGCTCCAACTGGGCTACTGACAACGGGCTATGAGAGCCTTCTTTTTCTGCACTTAAATTGACGAAAGTGGGAAATTTAGCCATTCCAACAGACCTTCAGACAGATTTTAATCATTGAAGACAATTTATCGTAAAAATTACAAATGAAAATTGGTTATTTGGTTTTTAGTAATGAGAAGATTATAAGTCAGTCAGAACTTGTATGCATTACATGCAAAATGCAGTTCAGATAATAGTTACATTTCTCAGTGAAAATTAACATACTAGAAAGATACAAAAGATTTCTAACATTCTAATGAAAATAACTGATTTTCTTTTCTAAAGCAGTTTTTTTAAATTGTCATTTAGATCGGTCCTACAGAAACCCTAGACAAGTTCTAATTTACATAGATTAATAAGTCATTGTATCTTTACATTTAATTATAATCAAATAGTCTAAATAAATATGGTTTTCTCTTTAAGGCTGGCAGGGTGGAAGAATGTGTACTTTAATAAATAGAGAAAAATCTTTAGCTTCAGCTTTTAAAAGTGGTAAATTATATTTAACGAGAAGGTAGGTACTTCAGATCAAGCAAATTTGACCAAAACAAATCAGCAATTATCACACATGGAATTATAATAATGATGGATAACTACTTTAAAATTATTCCGTGAGGAATGTCTGGATATCTGAATTTTTGATTTTTATTATAAAGGACAGTGCTATTGAAATTAAAAAAAATAAATATTTGCTTAAATTATTCACTGTCCCATCATAAGATCTACATTAAAATTCTGAAACTTTCTGATAAGGTGATCTTGGACATACAGTGTAGGGACTATATATAGTGTCATCTTTGTACTTTGAACTGACTTTCCAATCAAATTCCTCAGTCATGGATTTCATATCATAGATTCTATAATATACTATTTACAGTTTTTTATGTTTTGAAAGAAGTAAAACTCCTTCACCAAAGAACATTGTAATTCCTCTGGCAAATATCAGTGGTCTTGAAAAGGTATAAAACTAATTTAATTTAACCAGATTTACATTTACAAAATTCGTCTACTTTACAAGTATATTATACTGAATGCAGGCCAAGATTGGTAATTGGTTGATATTTTAAATAGAAACAGTAACAAAATGCCAGTAGGTCATTAATCACTATATTTCATTTCATTTCATTTTTAAACGGACACATTTTCATGTCAGATCTTTTTGATATTGGCATGTATCAGACTATGGCCTCTATTTGTACAAACAATCACATATTTTAACTGATTTTGATGAAACTTAAAATATATATTAATAATTCCAACAATCTCTATTAACCGGTATTTTGGTGTATATCAAACCATAACTTTTTGCATTATGGCTCTGGGGGTGACAATTCCTATTTGATTTTAAAAAATCAACCGGAAGGGTTGAGTTCCAATTTTGTAAAAATTGGACCGCATCCGACAAACAAAATTACTGCCCCCCCTTTGCAAATAGTTTAAAAGCCTGTAATTAGTGTAATATCAAGGTTGTCGAGTGTGGATCCTTTAGGCCATACATGTTGAGGATCAAAAGATCTTGGATGAGTTTGATTTTGGTACGCGTGAATCCTCACTCAAATTTGATGTTTGAAGCATTGAAACAATAAGAGAGTAAGTCCTATTGATTTCCCCTGTTCCCTGTCCATCTATTGCAAAATGTTGGCGTATCTTGCATGACAACTGCTTGTTGATATGAAATTAACCTATCTTTGGGGAATATCAAATGTACATGTTGCCATACATGTGGTATGCATTTAGTACTGATAGTGTAGAATTATGAATTAATTTGTGCTTCGAAAGAATAATATTGACCGTCCTGCTGAATACACCAGATTAAATGATACCCAGGGTACATTGTTTGTGTTTTTTTTACATTCAAGGCTAAGCCATATTCATGGTTACCTGGTGGTGGTATGGCTATAGAAGTTACTGTTTCTGACAAGGTAAACTATTTCTGTACTTGTTATTTAGATACCATTGTCTCAAACCCCAGGGTGCAAGGACTGGACGAGTAGTCTAAAGAATTAGTTTTAGATCATAAGTACTTTCATTATGTCAAAGGAATGGGTTCGATCCCAAGCTGGTATGTCGTCTGGGCAGCCTGGCACTGCAGTTTCCTCTAATTGCCTAAGACCCCTACACGCATGCAAATTATAAACAAATTTGTTTTAAGAATCTCTTTTACTTCAGCATGTTTGTTCTTTTACTTCAGCATTACGTTTTCGGTGCAATATTAAATCGCGATGAAGCTTTTGATAGTATCATCACAACTGGGCGAAAAGCCAGTTTATCGTGGTCTGCTGATCCCTCTCAACAGACTTAAATCTCCAGAAACTAACCTTTGGTATAATATTCTTTACTTAAATGGCATGCTTCGTTTAGCGACCATATTCTAAGCATGAAGAGCTTAATGGCAAATTGTTTAATTATCTATATATATGCTCAAATGCTTACTGTATTTGCCAATGCAAATCCATACAGTTGCCAAAAGACAAAAAAATTACGATGGGTTGTTATGTTGTCATGTAGTGCTGTTGCCCTCTTACATTTGTCCAACTCCTTGCAGTAAGTGTACAGGTCTTTTGTTTTTTTTGGGGGAGGGGGGGTAGTCCAGCGGTCTAGTGGTCAAATGCTTGCACTTTAGATCGCCAAGTCTGTCACTGAGACCAGTGGTGTGACAAGCTTGTTGGTTTTCTCCGGGTCCTCCAGGTTCCTCCCAGTGATAAAGACCCCAATGTGCAAGCAAATTATTGAAATAATATTGAACCTTCATTTTTTTCCAAAATGACCTAGTTTTATCCAGTGGACGCTAATCCCTATTTCTCTCTCTCTCTTTGTAATTTAAACTTTATGGTCTCGTTCAGGCATAAGCCCTTTTTGAAATTGAGTGTGATGCTTCAGTTATTCACAGAGTTATTATTTTAAGAGTTATTACCCTTCCACTACCTACCAGATTTGTTATCCCTGCATTAATTACCCTTGTTTGTAATTGCTAGCCTTAAAGATTTTTATTAACGTCTTTCCGAAATTGTTTTCCACATCATTTTACAGGAGATTTGGGAACCTTCCAAACTTTCTTAATAGAAAATGGTACATGTTTATTGTTTGGGTTGTCTAGGTGTTCCAGTAACTCTGACACACTGATTTGAATTTCAATGCATGCTTGACTTGGAAATTTTAAACCTAAGCTATGCACTATCTTCATTTATAGGGATACACAATTGAACATCATATGTGATAGAACTGGTTAAACACGTTCTTTTAACACAGAGATCATTGCTACGATTGATGCGTAATAAAGGTTTCATTAATAAAGGTTTCATTAAGTGACTGATGTGACAAATGATAAGAGATACACGGCCGTATTTCTGCTCACTAATAATTCCTTCGAAGATCAAAAGTTGTTATATAGAACTGCAAGAGGATATCTGACAATTCAATAGAGTAATTGAGTATCATAAGATAAGAGAGCATGAGAAAAATAGAGATATTCCATTACATTTCCTTCTTTTTATTCCTTCTATACCTTATAAAAACATGGTAATGCACATACTTCTTCTGTTTTTCTTTCGTGTTCTCTTATCTAGTGGCAGTCAATTCTTTTTATTAATTGTCAGATATCCTCTCACAGTCTCACACAATAACTTTTGGTCTTACCCCATGTATCTGTTATCACTCGTCACTTCAGTCAGTTACATAGAGGGATAACTCGTGTTATCCTTTGACGTTCTTCACTTCCGATTGTTGAAAACTTTATTACTTATCTATCGTAGCAATGATCTCTGTGTTAAAATTATATTTGGAAAGTGTTTAACCAGTTCTATCACATATGTGATTGTGATAATGACTGACACCAATATTGTCCACATACCAACAATGCTGAATAAATAATTATACTCACACCGCATTTGGCATTAGGACCTGTAGAATTGTTTCAATTTGGAGCGATCTGGATTCAAAATCTGTCAAGTATCTCCAGTGATATCAGATATGACATTTAGGGTTTCAATAAATCGGCCGATGTATTAGCTTGTTATGCTTTATGGTGCTGTATTAAAAATCTTTAGACTGCTTGCTTGTTTGTTTATTTTGTGCACAATCTATATAGTATTTTATGGTACTGACTGTTTAAACTGTCAGACAGTGTAATGAAAATAATGTCATCTTAATATTACTCTATAAATTCATTAAACCTTTGGTTTAAACATTGGTCAAGTTACCCGGGTTATCTAGACATTGGACTTTTCCCACTTTCAGTATGGAGTATGGACTACCATAATCAGACAAGACTTCGATTTGAATAAAGGATAAAGAGATACAACTCTCATGATTTTATGTTCCATTATTGAGACATTGACTGTTCATAATGTCAACATTTGTTTCCATAATAAACTGAATGGTTAAATATAGTTGTCTGCATATGATGGAATAATATTTATACACCTGATAATTAAAATATTTTGCCGAAGTTTGTCCACTCTTAGGAATGGTTATGTAGATCATTTGGATTATTGTGACCCATAATACTAATTATTTTTGTGTTGGCATGTTAATAATGTTGTTTATACATACAGTAAACATGTATATATGTTGTGCAAAAATGCCTTCAGAAAATACTGCTATGGTGAAAAGGCTTTGATATGACAGCTTCCATATAATTTTCAGCAATTTGCTTATTTATGATAACTAAAATAATGAATTATAGCAGAAGACTTGTTTTCAAAGAATAAATTAAACCCTCTATTACCACAGTAATAATATTTAAAGAAGCTAAATCTCTTTGATTTTGGCCAAAGAAGAGTATTAAATTGAATTGTTGAAATGTTGAGTTGATTAATAGCTGGGAAAGCAGAGGTCCGCTGATTTGCTAATTTGGTACCCAAAATTAGTTATTTCTTAATACTGGCTTTATAGATATAAAAATGTTCTACAAAAATGAATAAACATTAACATTATCAGTGAAATCAACCAATTTTGTTTTGACCCAAGTGGTGTTTGTCCATTTTAACATTGGCCCTTTATATTATGAATAAAATCGCCACTAAAAATATAACATCCTTTAATCTTATACCTATATTAATTTGGATGTTTTCATCCACATATTATTTCAGAACAAACATTTTACCTCTTAGATTTTGTTAATTCAATTTTCGAAATGACTCATCAGATCAACTTTATTTGGACCAAAATCAAAGAGCTATAGCTCCTTTAATATAAAGCTACATGTACAATAGAATTATTTTAATCTCTTATTACTTTTACAGTCATTTATGTTTGGTGGCCTTATGAACAGAGATGAAACTTACAATAAAATAACAGAAGTTGGAATGGCAGCACAATTACCATGGGCTTCAGGTTTACCCTTAGATGAATTACACATGGCCAGAGAGTTAACAAAGTTCAACAAAAGGAGTCAGCCTCACAAGTTTAAGAATTTAAGCATCGGAATGGTTTGTGATGATAAAGAAAAAGAAAATTGATTTTCTTTTTTCATCTTATTCCTTTATTAGTACTGTGTTAAAATAACTGAACTCAACTTAGAATGATGCTTGCTTTTCATAGTCTAAACAACTTCCAAATCAATTTAAGGAGGCTTACTATGCTTACTATGCTTGCATCATCTACAAGTACGCCTAATTTAATTATAATTTTTTGTCTTCCAAATGCTTGATTGCTTAATTCATGGAAGAAACCAAAGCTATAATATAATGGACCAATATCTATCATTGATAAACAAAAAAATATAGCTTTGAAGGAGATGTTACATAAGATAGATAATAATGACAGCCACATGGATCAACTTTCATTAAAAATTGTAGATGTCCTATTTAAGTGCTACCCATAATTAAAGGTTACGGCAGTGATGTCATAAATGTTTCAATATGTTGCCTCCAAGCTTAGAAATGACAAAATTGTGAGTAAATTGATCAAATTGACAATTATTGCTAGTTCGGATTCCACCAGTGGCATCATTGAAAAAATAATATGATATTAGATTTGAACAAAGTCTTCTAGAAAGTTTGTAATATTTGATTCTAGTAGCCCTTTATTATCTTTATATTCTCAGATCAAGAAATAGGTGGACCAACATTAGTATTATTTTCAATAGATTACTGACTTTAATATTTTAACAAATCCTTGATTACTTTTTTTAAATGCTTTAGCAAGCCCACATAATTATTGAACAAAAAGCTTTAATATCTACTAATAATGGACCATAATTAATATATATCCAGTAGCAGAAATACATAGCTTTAAGAACCACATTTATTTAAGTGTAGTTAAAACCGATAGTGTAGACTTTTAAACATTAGAATGTAATAGAACAAAGATATATTTAATTTTTTTAATGTCTTCATTCATAACAGTACCATATTGTATTTTTCGATATAACATATTTTTGTAAGTTTTGTGATACAATATTATGATCATTTAGCCAAAAATGAAACCTGTTTCATATTTACCTCTGGCAAATAATCAGTCTTGAAAAAAAAAAAGTAAAGTGTATATTTTGTAATGCTTATTAAGTGCTTATAACCAGAAGATGATTATTCTGCAGCAGAGGTTTTTTGTTATGGCCTGTGCCATGTGTCAGTAATATATTTACACATTTTAGTCCCTATATATTAGGGAGAGGGGTTTAATATAGGCTATGCCTGTTCCCCAATCCCTATTCAGATACAAATCTGAATTAAATATTGCTTATATTAATAAAATATATATTATAGTCCCTAGCATTAGCTTGCCGATCATTTTGAAAAATTCCAAGTTAAAAATAAATACTAGAGTCACAAAGTTTTAATGATCTGGAGCAAACTACTGAGTTTGGATCACTATACCACAAGGCTTACTAACATTCTTCCAATGCCTTATTAGACTTCTTTATTATGAATATTGCTCTGCTCTTGTCCCGGGATGATGTCAGTAATATGGATCCCAAAGGTCTTATGAAATACTGAAGCCCAGTTATTTTGTGTAATAATTTTGTCAGCTAGACATGGTTATATGAGTTACAATCTGAAAATATGTTTTACAATACCACTTGGTCACAGGGGAGACATTCCTCACAGGGTCAATCACTTTGAATTGCACATGACATCAGAATTTTTGGACCAACCCTAACCCTAGTACGCAAGATTTCGTCAATTCACCATGGCTGGTGTTGTGAGGAATGTCTCCATTGTTCAAAATGTCTAGAATACAACTATTTCTTTCCGGCTTTTGCTCAGTAAATAAATTTTAACAGTAAACATGATAACTGAATTATATCCTTCACTTTTTGGAAGTAATTTTGTATATATTTAGAATGAATAGTGGTATTTCCTGCCTTCCAAATTGATTGACACATTTTAAAGACCACTTATAGTTATTAAAGGGTAATAATAATTAATAGTATTTGTTATAGTTTGATTTTGAGTATTATATTGTAAGCCAGTATGTTTTCATATCAACTGTTTTTATATGCCTACATTTTCATGTGGACGTATATTGTTGTTGACCCTGTCTGTCCGGGTATCCATTCACGTTATGTGTGTGGATGCACTACTAGTCACAATTGTTATTCAGTTTTGATGAAACTTAAAATATTTTTTTATATCCCAAAGATCTGATTTCCTTTCGATACTTCTACGTTTAGGATACTATGGCCCCTGAATGTAACAAAAATCGCTTCTTTTTTATAGCTTGTCTCTATCCATCTCTTGCATGGCAACCGCTTTTTATCTGATTGTATGAAATTTAAAAAAGTATGTTTATAACACCAAGATCTTGTTTCCTTTCGATATTTGCACATATCTGACCGTAACTTTTTGGATTATGAAAAATCACGTTTTCAGCTTGTGGTTCCTCTCGAGGTCACAATTTTTATCCAATTTTAAAAATGTTCAAATATATCCCCATTACACTCTAATGACGGTTAGGTTCGAATTGTATGAAAATCAGACCAAAAACGCCTGAAAAAATAGCCACTCCTAGTAGACAAATAGTGTTAATGTATGTAATTCGCTACCAAAGTTGTTGACCTTCTAAGAGTTCACATTTTTTATCTGAAAAATGTGATTATATCTGAAAGATCTCTTTACATTTCAGTATTCGGCACATATCAGACTGTAACTTCAAGGATTATTGCCCATGATTGTATGAAAATTCATGTTTGTAGCTTTTAAAAACCTGTTAAATATATAACCATTACATCCTAATGATGGTTTGGCCGTTGGCGTGACTTATGTGAAAATCTGACAAAATTGCCCAACAAAATTGTTTCTTCTCATACACTAATAGTGTAAAAGTATGTAAAACCCATGGAATCTCTAGAGGTCCCAATTTTCATTCAATTTTGATGAGAAACTAAAAATATATGATTTTATCCCTAAGACCTTGGTTTCTTTTGATATTGTTGCATATCGGACCATAACATCCTGAATTATGGCACCTGATTTTTTAGCTCGTTCTCTGTCCATTTAATGCAAAATGTGGGCGTTTATTGCATGGCAACCGCTTGTTACTGCTTTTATCTATAATATTATTGTGATTGTGGTACAATGTAGTGATATTGTTGTGTTTGTACCAAATTGATTAAGTATTGTATCAAATTTCACTGTGTTTGACCCATTAATGTGCCCACAATCTCATAATTAATGGTCATTTGAATAATAGCACAAAGCAGTTATACCAACAATTCTTACCTTAATATGTGACCCTCCACTACAAAACCAGTCACATGTCTCAATTTTTAAAAACTTGGATTTAATGCTTTTCTTAAACAGGACTGAAACAACTTGCTGTTGGTATATAATATATTTAGGATCACGATTTACTATATGATGGAAATATATCTTTAAAAATACTACAATTCTGAATTCAACATAAAATCAAATCGTTTGAGTATTTTGATATTATTTTTCATATACATGTATGTATATTTATAAGAGTATGTGTGCTTTAATTGGTCAAATACTGTATTATATATATGTCATTGTCAATGTTAGTTAGTTCATTGTATTGTAGTTTTTGTTTTATATTTATTACAATTTTGTTACAAATAGTATTGTCCTCCCTTGTTATACAGGTAGTTTTGTTGTTGACTAATTAATCAGGTGGTAATTATGCTAAAATACTGACAAGTTTCATCAGGGTAGTTCAACTTTAATATATATTGAGGCACAATGAAAACACATCACTGATTTGACTTGAAATGTGATTTTTGGCATGATTGTGGGTTGGACATTTACCGACACAAGGAAATCAACATCCCACTTGTGGGTTGATTTTAACCCCATGTGCCTATGTTTCACTATCAGATACAGTTGTTAATGCCCCTGATTGTGTGACTTTTCGTTGCATCTAGAGCTGGCACTCCTGTTCTCTTGGCTCTTGCATTAATGCATTGGTGCGTTCTCATTGTTCAAGTGTTGGTCCTCCACATGACTGTACCACAATTGTAATGAACCAAGCTTTTAAAAGCCACATTTTATACCCCATGTCTGTCAAATGGAATCACCGACTACTAATGAAAGGGCTGAGTTCTCAATTGATCTCAGTATATATTGTACAGTCATAGCGTTAAGTTACAAACCAATATGACATGATAATTATGTCAGTTTTTGTATTTGATGCTGCTGTTTATATCTATGTTACGTATGTATATTGTTTGTTTTAATTTACATTTTTTTTTACAATTTTTAAATGGCAATAACACTGATTTGTGCTAACAATTATCAGTTAAAAATACTTGTTAAAATGAGGATCTGCCATTCTCAGAGAACTTTTCATTATTCATAAATACTTGTATATATTGCACAAGCTTAGGTGAGAAGTGCCTTTATTTTAAAAACTGTATACATTTATCTGCTCACGTAAACGTATAGCATGTGTGGGCGGGACCACTCATGTCTCATTGAAAATTAAGATCCTTTTTTTTTTTACAGAGTATTGCCAATTCATAGTCTTCTTCAAATGTCTCCATCATATTTTTATTTTATAGTATTTCCCAGCCCTCTCCCTCTGTGTTCAATTGTTATGGGTAACGTGTGGGGGGTGCCTTATTTTACCTTTACACAAGTCCCTCCAGTTTTTTTTTCTTTTAAATTCTCAGTTATTTTTTTATCTACTCACATTTCATGTTGAAGTATATTATTGTCACGCTTGTAAGTAAACAAGTCTTTCAAATCACAACCCAGATGGATATTTGTTTAATACCCAGTTATTGTTATTCACCCACTGTCTAAGTACAGTTATTGGTCCTGTCAACATAAGCGTCGGAGATTTTAAGATTGCCTTTTCAAACTTGCTTGGATTCTTTGGTTAGTAGGTAAGTGGAGGCTGTGTCAATATTCAGAGCCACACAACGAATATTTACGCTGACCATGTCTAGTAATACAGTGGAACTCTTTTGAAATTTAGACTTAGTCGTTACTCCATATAGCTATATGTCAACTAGAATCTACTAGTACTCTTTAAAAAGCCACCGATGGGCGTATGTTTGTTGCTTGACAACGCTTTGCTACCTTCGTGACATTTTATATACCAAGTAACTTGACCCACATGCCCATTGGCCTAACGAAGTCCTTCAATGACTGAAGATGGCATTGGTATTGATAGTATTGTAGCAGCAGATGATAACGCTACACTGGGTGGACTGTTGTGTGGATTACTAATGACGAATGTAATATAAACGAAATCGCACCCATTATAAGTAAACATCAGAAGTAGATTTGGTTTGATTTTATGTATTATCAATTCGATACCAACGTTACAT
Organism: Patella pellucida; assembly: GCA_917208275.1. Lineage (NCBI taxonomy): Eukaryota > Metazoa > Mollusca > Gastropoda > Patellidae > Patella > Patella pellucida. Next base: position 35,370,005 of record OU795042.1, read on the forward strand.
TTATATCCCATTTTTTAATTTGTATGTTTAATTTATTCAGTCTCGGGGGATTTTCCTTTGAGGAATTTAATTTGAGTCATGTACTTGATAGAATAGCTTAATGAGTCACTATCGTTATCATTATATTTGTTATGAGTGGATGTAACTATATATGCTGTATACATTGTTATATATATTTTATATTGTGGATGGATAATTGTTATATTGTATTATTATTATTTGTTATAAAATAAAATATATTCAAAATAAAATTCAGATTCTTTCCCTTGATGTCCGACACCTAAATTATATAACCCATAATAGCGTTACGGTCTGCGAAATCAATGTTACCATAGATTGAACAGCATCACTATCCAAATACATGCCTATCCAAAGATCTCCGACCTGTCTACTACTATATGGGCAGCAGTAGGTGGAGTGGGGGGGGGGGCTCGATTGTTAGTCCTGGATGTACCGCATTGATTGAGTTACGTTTGAGTGACACGAAATTGAGCTCCGTTACAATTCTATATACCCGATGTGAAACAAGAATCTTGGAATAAGCGCTTCCGCTATGTCGATGGACCAAGTTGTCCCCAGATTTTGTATTTATACGTTGATTAGAAGTGATATTTCTGAGACACTGATTGTATAGGCCTATATACTCTCCAGATTCTCTAAAGTTGTTAAGCCAGATATAAAGAAGTTCAGTCCGGGAGGTTCGTTTGGCTAATTGATAGGGGTTGAGGGCTAAGTTAAAAAAAAAAAGAAACGTTCGTCCTAATAGGCCTTCTGAAATGGAAAGAAAATGTATTCTATTTACCCGTTCAAATAATCAGGACGTACATTTCTGATTTTAAACAAAGCCTTCAAACTCATCAAAGAGACACATTTTAACCAAAATGACGAAACGAACACAATGGGTTCTCTCCCTGTCAGAAATGCAAGAAAAGGGCCTGACCTGTTTTTTGGGGGAATTTTTTAAAAGCAATATTTTATTCAGATTTGTATCTGAATAGGGATTGGGGAACAGGCATAGCCTATATTAAAACCCTCTCCCTGTGGTTAGCGTTTAGTCCTTCGGATTGGACGTGAGTGTACATCACACCATTCAGTCTACATTTTCTTTGCTTCTTTGTGTTGGGTTGTTTGTGCGTTTTCTTGTACGAGTAAATATGTTCAATCTTGAGTGAAGTCTGTGTTGCTTCAGACCCGGGACTGTACAGCGCAGTGGACGCTTACGGCTAGCCCCCGGATCCATTCACTCTTTTTTGAATTGTTGTTTTTTTTTTTTTTTTTTGTTTGCTGTTTCGGAGTATGATGTCTTGTCGTTGTATTTGTCCTTTTTGTAAATCATATGTGGCGCAGTCCCCCTGCACTAACTATTAATAGAACCCTCAACTTTTGCAATTCGAAAGCATAGAAAGCATAGAAAGCACAGGTCACAATTTGCCATCATAGTACACTGTTGGTCGCTCTGACTGAAATTTGGCCATTGTAAAACTCTTGGTTTACGGCTGTTTTGACAACTTCCATCCAGAGAATGCCGAAAGTGTGAATGACTTTAATTCACCCTGATGTAGCTCAGTTGCACCCGACTTTGTCAAGCTGTCGATTATAAACCTGTATATTCAATAATATAAATTTTAATATAAACTGTGGGCAACATGACGTGTGCTCGTTCACGAAACAAAAACATTGTCGGTATTGATTTTAAGTCCAGTGTTAACGCATAGGTTAGAAGGGCAATACATATAACAATATGTTCGATTATTTTCATTTGACTTTGTTAATTTGACCTATATTGCAAACTTTGATTTTAATCTGTTGATTTAGTGACTGGGTGTGTTTACTATTTCAGGTACAGTATATATTAACCACGCTTACATATTGTTTTGCGTGTAGTGCAGTCCTCCTGCATTTACTATTAGAATAGACTTATACCCCGACTGCAGACGGAAGTTAAAGGTACATCAGCAACTTTGGGGTCTTCACTGTTAAATACAAGACATTTTCGATTTGACTTGATTTGACTAAATACCGTAGTTAGACATCGGCGCTGCTGAATTAGAATCTATACTAAACTTGAGACAAATCAAATGTTTTAATGTTTTATAAGGAATCTACGGAACGCTCGTAAAGTCCAGTCGTGAATTCGCTACCTATAACATCAAATACCAGGATTTGAGCTAAGTTACACAATATTCGTGTTAATATGAAGTGAGTGGTTTGTCAGCTTTTCTTAACGGTAATTTATCATGTTACGCTACGTATTTTATTGCGGGTATACTATATTATAACCTACTTAGATAAGGCGACAAGGGTTTTGTACAGGCTGGTCGATACCAAAAAGAAGTACATCAATAACTTGTTATTGGAAGGATAACGAGTGACATATATTGGACATAAATACAGACCTGAGACGTATGTAGACTACTATTACAATCTGACGAAACATTGGCATTTAAGTAGCTTCTGGAGTGTCAAGGTTAATCGCACGCGGTTGTGCATTGGAGCTTCGTGCCCTGTATTCGTGACATTTAGATACTGCTGTTTAAACTGAAAGCTGACCTAAATTAATGTCATTTATTCGTTAATCGACCCTGCCCCGTGTATGTGTATTAGAAATAAATAAACAATGTCTGAAGCATTGTTTCCAGGACGAAAACAAGCACCTGGGCTGAAATCGCCAAATAAACTATGGTGGGCCAAAGAGATCACCCCAGATATTCATATTGCTGGCAGATTAACGTCTCGACAAATTAAATACGCAGAGGATGGGGGATTTCGAAGTGTCGTTTCGCTGTTTTCGTACAATTCCCAGGGTAAATTTGGTAACGATATTTTACCAACCACCGAAGAAGTTTCTGGGATGATCAAGACAACTAGCAATCTCCAATTTAAAGCAATTCTTGACACAGAGCAACAAGAAAATTGGTCTCCAAAAGAGGCTGTAGATAAATTAGAACAAATCTTACCAACATTAAATAAACCGGTCCTACTGTTTTCACAGACAAGTCGTTCGGCTGCGTTTGTTGTTCTGCTATATTTAGCCAAAAAAACAAAGGAGGACCCTGATTTCGAAGCCAGGATTAATAGTGCGAGATTATTTAAAATAACAGCCACAATGGGCATGGATTTTACGTCCGATTATTACAAACAAATTGTAAGCGAAGTAACAGGAGAGCCGAAACTTGAAAAGCCACCGGTTCCTAATATTGAGCTCAAATCATGGATTGAGTATTGGTTAGCTCATCCAGTTTACAAAAATTGGTTTACAGCAGGTCAAATAACGAAACCCGTTTTTTCATCCGTGGAATCTGCCGGTTTCCCTGCTGTAGTTAATGTGAGATCGGGAAAAACGTATAACGGAAATCCGAATCAAGAGGAGGTGACTTTAGTCAACATCCGGGAAAATACAGGCACATACGGCAAAGAAGTAAAGAAACTCCGACAATCCAAAGACAGGCTTGAAGATACACGAATAGATCCACTAAAACCAAAACGTTATGTTTCTGAAAATTCTGACAGAAACTTTGAAAGTCGAAATGAAAATGATTTTGGAGATGATATTGGTTATAATGAGGAAAAAGAAAGGGAATATTTCACGGAATATGGAAAATTGCAATATTTGCATTTGCCTATAGGTTAGTATAAAGAGAGAGAGAGGGGGAGTAACGTCAATTCGACACAAACAAGGTCATTTAGGGAAATATATCTATAGCACCTGGTTCAATTTCAAAAATTCGCTTGCGCGTAGGGAGGAAACCGTGGACCGGGAGAAAATTCACGTGGGGTTGGACAGTTGACTCAACGCACAGGAGCTAACTAACTAGGTGGTTCGTGATTTGATCCCTGTGTTCGCCGATATAGTTGCCCGACCTTTTCATCCTGATCCCCTTTGTCAGTGGTGCATGATGGAGGGGAGGTAATCTACCCCTTGACGTGCTCGTAATCGAACCCTTGTCAGTTGGCGTACCGTATGCCGGTCTTCATTGATACAACAAGTAGGACCATAAACCCCAGTTCATGTTTAATATTCAATATTTATGTGAACTCATCAATTAGAAGTGGTATCGGATGTTTTAGACAAGTTGGTACAACTGACCAACTACTTATTTATTAGTGCCTCGCCCTTTAACGTAGTAGTAATTATTAATAGACAATATCTTAAACAATAGTAATCTATTGGTTTAATGTAATTAACTTTATTTCCTGTCTTCTCCAGTTTCAGCTGCACCGTTCACTAAAGACGTCTATGAAACTTACCGCGATAGGTTATTGGAACTTGGAAGTAAGGGACCGGTGTTGGTTCACTGTGCCAAGGCTAGAAGGGCTGGTAGGTGTAATCTATATGACATTTGTATAATATGTCCTTATTTACTGTGGAGGAATACTATGGGTTGAATATATAATATATTATACATTAATGTAACACCATTGATTGATGGCTACAGCAACGTTAAACTATTTAAACACTTGTAGTGAAAGGTCATTTTGATTTTTTTATATTTAATCATAAAGGGGTTATTTGAAGCATACAGTAGGTCCATTACAAAATTAATATTACAATATTCCAGCCCCCCCCCCCCAAGCTCTTACTATCCATACATTGTTCATATCATGAAGTTTGTAGTTTGGATGAACTGCACCGTGAATTTCTTTGTGTATATCAATTGTCTGTACAACTATCTCATATTCATTTCACCTATATTTTCTCGTATTGCAGGATTCTTGACCATCCTTGCTGCTGCCCAGCAGCATAACAAAGATTTGGCTTGGGCGTTACGTAGAAGTCGTGAGTTGGGATATGGTGTATCAGAGGAGACAAATCCAGTGGTTTATGAAACGTTTGTTGGGGTTCTTGGTACCGATTGCTCCGACGGTGACAGAGATTAGGTTCAATGAGTATTTAAATGACTATTTCAGCTTCGGTCTAAAAGTTGATTTAAAACATGACTATTTATAGCTTTAATGTTTCCACGAAGTTCCCTAGCCATCACCTGGAAAAATAGATGATTTACGAAACGTAAATATGATACTTTATTTTAACCACTTACATTTATCAATAAATAATAATTGTAGTATCAAAACAATTACAAGTTGCTTAAAAACCACTTGTTAAATATTGTTGAAACGTTGCAGTACAATAAGTCAGGTGATTGTATCCATAATAAGTGTTCTAGTATTATATCATAAATGCCTCTCAAGTAATATACAATAATAATACGTGGTGTCAGATTTTTCGACAGTGCATAAACTTTTTTTATTTTGTGCATAGTCTATATTTTATAATGTACACAAAGACATGTCAAATCCTCTATTATACATGGATACAGGCCCGGGTCCAGGATTTTGTCGAGGGGCGGGGGGCATACATTGGAGCAAAGGGTAATAATTCGAGTGCCGCATGCATTAGTGGTTTGGGTATTCCCCAGTGTCTTCGTCGCATTGCTTGGGCGGAGACAATGCGAAAATCATGTTTATATCACCAATTAAATAGCAGATACACCAGTCTCACTGGGACTGATAGGGAGGGGGCACGGCTGGAGACCATGCTTGGCTTGACTTTACGTCCCCGGGTTGGCCGTATTGGATATTCAGGCGTACTGGACTTCACACATAATCAATCAAAAGTCGTAACAAACAACAATTTTAATTCTACTATATATGAAGCACGTAAAAAACTTTGTGATGGCACAAAACTTGACAGCAATTGCAAGTGCAGCCATGCTCTTCACATGAGACAGATTTCTGGCGGTTTTTAAGTAAATTACGGATTGACTACAATTAATTACTAAATTTACAGTATTACGGATGGTAAATGGAATACGAACAGAACTTGAAAATTATAAAAAAATTAAACATAATAGCATGTCTATCTCCGTAACATGGCTCCTCTAAATTGGCAACAATTTACCACACATAACATTAAAAGTCATATTATGAGTCTTTTAAAGCAAAATATAAACGAACACAAAAGTCTAATATTATCTATATAAGTGTTCACACTTTTAAAAGGTTCCAACACAACAATGTTTTGAAAATAAAATGATTAACACAATACAGTCTCTATCTTGGCTCCTCGATGGGGAAAATACCCCAAAAGTTTATGTATTCGGAAGCAATAAAACAATCTTGTGTATTGGTCTTTCGATATAAGTCGGTGGTTTAGTACGTTTCCCTTTCTTATCAATGGTTCCATCAGCCACGACGAGTTGAACCTTACGGACTAATCTATCATCACTACTGTAAGTCTGAACGACACGGGCTAACTGCCAATTATTACGAGAGTCATTATCACTTTTCACAATCACGACATCGTTGACTTTAATATTTCTATGTGGTTTATTCCATTTGGATCGTTCTTGAAGGTTGTTAAGATACTCTGTTTTCCATCTGGTCCAAAATTGATTAGCTAGATGTTGAATACGTCTCCATCTTTTCTTGGAATACTGATCGGTGTTGCCAAATACACCTGGTAGTGGAAGTACAACTTTAGATTTCAACCATAATAAATGATTTGGAGTTAAAGGTGTTGGATTATCAGGATCACTGGTTACAGCAGTTAGTGGTCTGCTATTAACTATGGTTTCAGCTTCAACAAAAAATGTTCGCAATGATTCATCATCTAACTGGTACTTGTGATTATCTAGAATAGCTGATAATACATTTCTAACAGTTCGTATCTGTCGTTCCCATACACCTCCCATATGGCTGGAGTATGGAACATTCATCTTAAATTGTATAAAATCGCATTCATCCTTTAGTAGTTCTTGACGAATCGTATCTGGGTCCATGTCTGTTAATGCCGTAATGAGTTCGTTACGAGCGCCAATAAAATTGGAACCCTGATCTGATCTTACTTGACGCACAGGACCTCTTCTTCCAACAAATCTACGATAAGCCTTCAGGAAACTATCTGTTGACATATCATTGGCAACTTCTAAGTGCACTGCTCTTGATACATTACAGGTAAAAAGCACACCGTATCTCTTGATTTCACTGCGTCGTTCTTTGATGTAGAAAGGACCAAAGTAATCTACTGAGCAGTATGTAAAAGGTGGAGATGGTTCAAGCCGGTCCGGTGGCAAATCAGCCATCTTCTGTCCTTGTGTTGTTCCTCTTAACTTCTGGCAAGTAACACATCTGGATATATGGTAGGCAACACAGGAGCTTCCATCTATAATCCAAAAACCAGCTGACCGGATCTGATTGTGTGTTTTACTCCGACCTTGGTGCTGTACCCTATCATGGTAATGACGAACTAATAAATCTGTTACGTGGCCTTATTGGATTTTTAATCTTGTCTTCAAGATTCGAGTTTTTGATTCGGCCACCTACTCGAATTAGACCATGCTGATCTAATACAGGATTAAACTTATATAATGAACTGGCAGGCTTGATAAGGTTCTTTTCAACATCTGGATTTTGACCAACAGCAGCCTTTAACGTCTTCAGTTCTTCTTTAAATACCTCTTCTTGTACTAACTTAATAATCTGTAATCCTGCTCTTTGAATCTCATCAACTTGAACCGGTACGTATTTTATTTCCCCTTTCTTCTTTTCAGCGTCAGTTTTCTTGAGTTTAAACCTCTTCTGGAGACGAAGACAAACAGCTACGGCTCCCTTGACTTTGTACCAATCAGAAAAACGTGAAAGTCGCTGTAGAACTGATACATCCTCCTTGACAATAGTAGAAAATGAGGTAAGTAGTTTTATTTCAGGATCATCAGGAGATAAGTCTTCAAATTTACAGGAGGTTTGTGGATCAACTGACTTCCATAGAAATTCAGGCCCATTCCACCATAATGAGCTCTTCACCAAATCTTCTGCTGATAAGTTGGTTCTACTGGATAAATCTGCAGGATTTTCTTGAGACGATACGTAAGACCATTGATTTGGTGAGGAGATATCTCGAATTGCCTGGACACGATTGGCGACATATATGTGGAAAAGTCAGGCTTCATTGGAAATATATCCTAGTACCACTTTGCTGTCTGAGTTCTTTAATTAGAAACTTGCTGACTTTAGCAGACATGTGAGCAGCAGTCAGTTCGAGGCGTGGAATGGTTATTGGCTTCAATGGTGTTACTCTAGACTTCGCTAGCACGAGTGAACAGTGGATTTTATCTTGGTGGTTGATTAACCTTAAGTAGGAGCACATCCCATAACCGTCTTGGGAAGCGTCCGAAAAATGATGTAGCTCGGCCTTCTTAACTTCACCAAATGAGTCAGGTTTATAGCATCTGGGTATCTTCAACTCTGATAAGTGGAAAATTTCATTTTTCCATTTCTCCCAGTTTGGTACCAATCTATCAGGTATCTTGTCATCCCAATCTGTACCATGGCGACATAGTTCTTGCAGGATTCTCTTACCAGTGAGGATGAACGGCGATACTAGCCCAAGTGGGTCGAAGACTGACGAGACTGTAGATAAAATTCCTCTACGGGTGAGTGGTTTATCCTTCAGGGTTACGTTGAACACCAGGCAGTCAGACTCAACATGCCACTGAACTCCAAGAGCCCTTTCAATTGGTAATTCTTCGTTAAAGAGATTCAGATCTTTAACACCCTTGGCTTTCTGCTCTGGAGATAACAGTTGAAGAAGTTCTTTGGAATTCGATAAGAATTGTGTAAGATGAAATCCCCCCTTTCCACATAATTCTTTAGTATTGTTGACCAGTTTTTCTGCTTCTTGGACTGTAGACACGGAAGTTAAGCCATCGTCTACGTAGAAATCTTTGCGAATAAATTCAGCTGCGTCTTGGCCATAAACGTCTTGATAATCATCAGCTGTCCTTTTTAGGGCAAAGTTTGCACATGATGGGGAGGATGTGGCCCCAAACAGGTGCACTGTCATGCGGTATTCTATTGGTTCACTGTCTCAATTCCCATCTACCCACCATAGAAATCGCAGGTAGTCTTTATGATCTTGCTGTACTTGGACTTGATTAAACATTCCTTCAATATCGCACGTTATAGCAATGGTCTCTTGACGGAATCGACATAAAACACCAGTCAAGTTGTTGGTGAGGTCTGGTCCTTGTAACAGGTGTAGATTCAAAGATTGTCCTTGATGCTGTGCGCTGCAGTCAAATACAACTCTTATCTTTTGTTTTTGTGGGTGGTAAACACCATGATGTGGGATCATCCACTTTCTACCATTTTGTCTGTATATATCCTTTTCAGGCACTTCCTCTGCGAAACCGCTGTTAATTGTTTTATTCATAAAGGTGGTGTAGTCTTTCTTGTAGCTAGGATCAGATTGCAGTTTCTTCTTTAAACTATATAATCGTCGTAAAGCCATATCACGGTTATCTGGTAAAATTACACCATCTTTCTTGAATGGTAAGGGTAATACATAATGACCATTATCTTTCTGTTTAATATTCTCTTGAGCTATCTTGATAAACCTCTTGTCTTCCCAAGATAAACTTTCACGATCTTCATCTTTCTCTATGAAGTCGTAATTAAACATATGGTTGACTTGAGTAATTAGCTCTTTAACTGTAGTCCGGAATACAAAATGGTCGTTCTTCTCAACTTGGGGCTGTTGGTTTAGAGACTTCAACGATCGATGACAATCTGTATTAGTCATACCAATAACGCTCCATCCTAGTTGAGTTTTTACAGCATATGGTTCATCCAGTTTACCAGGTATTACTTCTAGTGGTTTAGTAGCTCGTGGACAGTTTAAACCTATAAGTAGAGCAATCTTGATATCATCACGATAGGGCATCAGTCTTGACAAGATTCCTTGGAAATGATCCCATTTCTTACAAAATTCTAATCTTGCTATTTGCTCTTTTCTGGCTGGTATTTTTTCTCTGGTGTAAACATGTGGTAAATTAATTTCAAATTCCTCATAATATCCTTGGACAACTAAACCAGTATATTTCTTGCTTTGAATTACATTTTCACCAGCAACGGTTGATAATTTTAAGTCCATTGGTATACCAGTTAACTTTAATGAGTCTGCAAGGAATTCTATCATAAAACAGGCATCAGACTGTTCATCTATAAGAGCATATGCTAATTCTTGTCTTTCTCTGGAATCTGTGTGGAATACTTTAACAGGAACAATTTGTGATGAAACAACTAAACAATCTCCCAATTCCTTGATACAGTTTGAGACAGATCTAGCTTCCGATTTTTCCCTGTACTTCTGATAGAGTTCCTCGTCATGTAGACAAGTGGGGTGATTGAGTTTACATTTCTGACAAATCTTCTTTATTCTACAGTCTTTCCGAGTGTGACCATAATAAAGGCAACCATTACAGACTCCCTTTTGGTATAATAAATTTCTTCTTTCCGGCAGTGGAATTTTCAGGAACTTCTCACAGGTACACATATCATGTTGCTCTTTACAATAGTGACAATAAGGTTTCTTGAGTTGTGATGATTTCCTGTCTTCTACAGTTTTCTTTAATTCGGTTTCATCTCTTGTGGGTATGGTTGATGATGCAAAACTATAACTTCTTCTGGGCTGCTGTTGCCGTTTACCTACTTCTTTATCACTATATCTCACACTTCTATCTCTGTATCTAAAAGACTGTCTATCTTCAGAATCCTTTTGGTACATTGTGGTCATCAATGGATTACATGCTATTCTGGCCTCCTTCTCTATAAAATTACAAAATACAGCAAACTTGGGATAATGTCTTACATTTTCTTCTCTAGTGATTTTAAAGTTACTCTTATTTCTACCATCTCCTGCTAGGTGATCATCGACTAACCGACCCCATCTCCCAACGATATGGTTTGGTAATTTTCTTAATATCCTTTTACTTTCCTCAGGATCATTCAATATTTTTAAATATTCATTTTGTTGCATTGCTGTTTTACAGTGCTGAAGAAAATCTGCGAATTTTATTAATCCAGGTCCATCTTGTGACGAAATTCTTGGCCAATCTCTCAATTTTCTTCTGTAGGCTTCACCAACTTTGAAATGGTCTCCATATCTGTCATCGAGTTTATTCCTGGCACTTTGATAAGCATCTTCAGTATTCTGTTGTAGAAAACCAAGTATAGCATCCTTGGCATCCCCACCAGTATATCTGCCCAAATAATACAATCTACCAGCAGTTGTGGTTATTCTACTTTCCACTAAAGTTTCATATGATTTGATCCATATGGGATATTGTAATAAATCACCTTGAAATACTTCAGGTTCAGGTTTGTGCAATAAATCACTATCCCATCTTTTTGACATAAGATTGACAAGTTCTGTAAGGCTATTATCTTGTCGAACTTCTGGTAGTGCGGGTACAGATTGATTGACAAACTCTGTAGGGCTATTATAATATTGTCGAACTTCTGGTGGTGCGGGTACAGATTGATTGACAAACTCTGTAGAGCTATTATATTGTCGAACTTCTGGTGGTGGGGGTATAGGTTGACTGTACTTCAACTGTGTTTCTAAATAACTATTCATTAAATCTTTGTTATCAGCAGGCCCACCATTTACATACGGCAAAGTTGAATCCTTGACAGAGGTATTAGATTCTTCTTCTCTGTCTATAAATCCAATTACAGCTTTTGTCTTTGATAATTCTTCTAGCATTTGCAGTTTCTCTAATTCTCTCCGAGATCTCTGAATTTCAGCTTCTTTTTCAGCTTGCAATCTTTGAATTTCAGCTTCTTTAAAAGTTTGCATTTTTTGAATTTCAGCTTCCTTGTCAGTTTGCATTTTTTGAATTTCAGCTTCCTTGTCAATTTTCAGTTGATGAAATTTCAATTCTGTTTCTAAGAGGGTTGCTTGCTTAACCATTTCCAATCTAGTTGAACTGGCAACAGAATATTTCGAATATTTAGATTTGACAGATTTAGGCCTACCATGTAACACTCTTGATCTTTTATTTTCTTCATCTGTATTTTCTTTCTTTTCCTCTCCATCAACTATTTTAACTTCTATAGGATATTTAGGATTTGATGTCATCTTGATTTTGAAATTTTATATCAAAGCTTGAAGTATATGAAATTCCCTAGAAATTCTTGGGTGTAATAATTTGGTAGATAACTTGAACTTGATGCAAAATTAATTCCAGGCTTGATAGGTATCTTTAGTTCTCTGTAAGAGTATCTTCTTAGTTCCTAACAAAGCAGGTGTCTTGGTATTTCTTGAAAAAGGTAAGTATGCTACAATGCCATGTAATGTAGGTGTCTTGTAATAAAATAGTTCCATACAAAACAGGCGTCTTAAATTCACATACAAAACCTCTAAACTTCTAATGTTGAAATCGTGGTATAAATATTCCCAGCAACATGTCCCTTTAATGTCAATGAATCAGCGACCACGTGACCCTCAACAATGTTGGCGGCGGCTTTTCTTTGATCTAGGATTGAGAATTCTCGTGCAGTGTGTGTCGCAGATTACTGACAACTAATGTGTCCTTCAAAATGTCCAATTTATCAAAAACGTTATAAAACTATCTATGAATAAATTATCCTTACTAAATATTACTCCTGAGTCTTGATACTAAGAATTTGTAACAATTTCCGTTTTCACGTGACACAGCTTACTTTTACTTTTAGGCCAACAGTTTCAAATCTGATTGTTAAATGTTCAATTTATTCCACAACTTCATAAACACAAAAGTATTTTCTTTACTTGAATCTTGATACTATCGATGCTCGGCAGCACATCAAAATTTTCTTCATTCTTGACAAAACCATCAAAGTTTTTTACTGTAACGGCTGGAGACCATGCTTGGCTTGACTTTACGTCCCCGGGTTGGCCGTATTGGATATTCAGGCGTACTGGACTTCACACATAATCAATCAAAAGTCGTAACAAACAACAATTTTAATTCTACTATATATGAAGCACGTAAAAAACTTTGTGATGGCACAAAACTTGACAGCAATTGAAAGTGCAGCCATGCTCTTCACATGAGACAGATTTCTGGCGGTTTTTAAGTAAATTACGGATTGACTACAATTAATTACTAAATTTACAGTATTACGGATGGTAAATGGAATACGAACAGAACTGAAAATTATAAAAAATTAAACATAATAGCATGTCTATCTCCGTAACACCCTGCAATCCCCTCCTCCCGTGCCCCTGTATCCGCGCCTTGGATATGTATATTTTCGTATCCTGGCTTTCATCTGTGGCAACTGTTAAAAAGCTGAAAGAATCGTAAAACTGTGTGATACACAGCTTTGTTCATAACTGGTCTTAGCATGGGTCAGTCATCAAGTAATAATTTTGAGTCACAGTGCCAAACAAATCGAAACCTGTTTTACAAATTTTAAATCAATGCGTAGGCCTACATGCACAAGGTTAAGTGTGATTTAATGGTGAAGAGCGTGACATTAAGTAATATTTTGAAATAACACGAGTGACGTTAGTCACGAGTTGTTGTTTCAATATAGTACGTCATTTCTTAAACTCGAGACCATTAAACAACTTAAAGTAGCTAAGTCCGTAACTCAATATCATCCAAAAGCTTCGACATTGAAAACACGATTATTTCAATCGAAATAAGAGTCAAAACGGAAACAATTCAATGTAAATCAGTTTATATTATTATATGCGTTGCGACCCATTAGGGTCAATTTCTAGGTCCCAAATATTAGCGATTTAATTAGCTCCTTTAACTGAATCAATGGCATAAAACCCCGACCAATTAGTGATACATAATTCCAATATGCGCAATATGGCTTGACGCTCATTCACACAAAGTTTTTTTAATCAAAAATTTCGATGCCCAACAATAGCTTCCATAAACTGTTCTGGTTGACCCGTGTTTAAATTGACAACCGGACGTGAGCACTTCAAATATTTTAATTTAGTTTTTTTTCGACATGCATTTCACCAAAATGTTGTTCCTGTAGAAAGATTTGTGATAACAACAAATCAAAATAATACATCATAATTTTAGTTATTCCTTAAAATATTTGTATAGATTTTGGTTTTTATATTTGGTTGATAAATGCAAAGAGATGCTTACGGGGTCAATTTCCGTGCTGCAATGTATAACTATATTCTCCCATGCCGGACGTTCACAGAACACGTTCACTGTCCAGAGTCACGGTGGGTCATTGAGTAGGACGTTGGTTCGCTAACCTGGAGGTCCCGTGTTTTATCCCTGAGTGGTTACTCCTTGTCAGTGGTGTAGGACGGGGGCTCTGGCAAGGGACAGCGTATATTGGCGTGTTATCATTGGCGTGTAGGCCTACGTAAAAAGAAGGTTTGACAGTTGGAATTCGAAATGCAAGTAAAACTTGGCTGTAGCGCGGCTGTCCTGGTGAAATTATGCCAGTTTTCAATAGCCCAATAGGAGCTGAACAGTAGGATGTTAAACCCCCATTTTTAGGCAAATATTACAACGGTAATAACTTTGTACATAAAGTAATTTGACTGAAATTTTCAATATATTCTTCTTTCATCATCTTTTTTTGAACTGTTATAGCAAGAATGCCAACAACTTATAAATATTTCCCATAACCTATCTTTAAGCGAATCGATATGTGACCTTTAAAGGGTCAATCCCGATAACATTTTTGGGAATAAAACTGCTTAATTTTGCTTTAAAATCATTTAAAATCCATTATCTAAGGCCGATCAACTAACTCTATATTTGTTATACGCTTGTAAGTAACTTAAACCGGACAGTCTGCATCTGGAAATGGAGACCTTTGTATTATACAGTATCTGGATAAAACCAGACTTTTTTATATAAAAATAATATGTAGATGAAATTTACCTTTTGTTATCAAGTACAGTACATGGGTCATTCACTGTATAGACCTCTCAAGAAACGTAAATCGATTATCAGGTCACCAAATGAGAAAAATGACCCGAAATTTTAAAAGGGTTACGTGTCCGGATAAGCAGTGTCGACGTTCACGTCCAAACGACTCAATATTTTCAACTGAAATTTTCAGACAATGTAAATACACCATGCTTTTATATTTTGGTCCATAAATTTCACAAATACTCGGACTTTAAATTTTGAGACTCTGTTCTTATCGGGACTGTCCCTTATCAAATTAGATATAACAAACTAAATTAACCCTGTGCAAATAAAAATGATTCTGTAGGGTTACTCACGGCTATTTTTAAATCTGTATACAATACATTCGCCGTTATCAGGCCAAGGTTTTGCATCGCAACATGCCCCAGATACAGGCATGTTAGCACGTAATGCTCTACATAAAGTAATGTTGTAATAGTACATATGGATAGTCTCGGTCACCCAAAACCCCCTAGTCTTCAACATAGAATAATTGTCTGGATGATAGAGACTAACATATGGACGATCGTCACTAACCAACAAACTACATGTATATGTGTATTTAAATTGGTATCTATTGTATACTAACCAATTTTCAATCCAAGAGCCATAAGATCATTGGAAAGTTTAGCTGGCATGATCCGCAATACAAGAAATGGTTTATATGTAATTAGCTACAGTACGTGTTTCAGGCGATGTTTTAGTCGAACTTCTAATTACAACAGATCAACAGATACCCTAGGTAATTCAAACTTATAGTTCTTTTTGAAAGAGAGGGGGAGGGGAGAGGGGGAGAGAGAGACACACACAAATGGAATCTATGAAGTACACCCCTTCGGGTCCAACCTGACAGTTCTCGACAAATTTGTTTCACTTTGAACCGAAATATTTAGGCTAGCCTCGATCGACATTACTAACGTTAGTACGATAATAAACACAGTCTCAATTATCCATTTTTACGTTAAATTATCCATGTATTCAAATCCCTTAAATACTAGTATGCTAACGATGGCATCCATAATTGATTATGGTGTGGATAAATTAAATAATTTCTAAGAAATAATTTAGATGAATGAATGAATTTGGGTTTAACGTCCTACTGTTATTCCAAATAATTTAGATAACATAGCCTATAATTATAAGACCGAAATAAAGACCTGCAATAGGCAGATTTAGGTCTTGCATGTTTGATTAAGAAACATTGACAAATCTAGTCCATTTTCGAAATACTTCGCGATCTGTTAGAGATAAAGTTTCACTAAGTCCACTCCTTATTTTTTCGGATTTTCACTATTCGAACAGGAGTCCAGAGGGTAGAACGAGGTACCAATATCTGACCATATAGGCACGTCCCAGTAAAAGTACAATCGGTTTTTCAAAATTAAATTAATTAGTGCATTTTGTAGGTCAGAGAGTCATTTGTCCCATGGAAAATTAAATTGAAAGCATCAAACAGGTTGAACCTCCTAAGACAAAAAAGCAATTACAATTCTTTCTAGGGTTAGTGGGACTTAATCGACAATTTGTACCTAACGTTTCAGTGGTAGCAGTTCCATTTACAGATTTAACTAGAAAGGGCCAACCAAATAAACTAGAATGGGGTAATGCTCAAAATAATGCTTCTATTTCTCTAAAATATGTTTTGTCAAATTACCAGTGCTGTGTTTGCAAGATTTTACTAAAACTTTTATATTAAGAACTGATGCTAGTGGAACAGGTTTATGGGCTATAATTCTTTACAGGAATTTGAGGATGACAAGTTCACCTTAGCCTATGTCAGTAAGAAACTTTGAACGCGTGCAACCAGGTATGTTATTATTGAAAAAAAGAGAGAGAGAGAAATGGGGTTTAATGCCCACTCAACACAACTAGGTCATTTCGGAACTAACATATGGTTTAATTTTATTTCAAAATTTCGCTTGCGCGTAGGGGTCTTTAGCAGTGGGAGGAAACTGGGGTGCTCGGAGGAAACCCGCGAGGTTGAGAATGTTTAGCCTTAGTTTGGGGTATAACAAGATTTGAGGAATACCTAAATGGTGTATCTTTGGTTGAAACTGATCATGTATCGCTACAATATTTATACAAGGCCACAATTGCTAATAGGTGAATTATGAGATGGACATTTAAGTATACATAATTTTTCTTTTATCGTCACTGCAATACAGGGTAGAGACAATATTGGTGCCGATTACTTGGGTCGATCATCTAGTTAGTTAGATAAACCACTTCTCTTAAGTTTACCCTTGTGGTGGGGGTAATGTCACAATTGATATGTTCATTTAGTATGTATGATACGCGATTGGGATAGTGGAATTTAGACGTAAAATTAATCTGAATGTTAACAAGGAGGATTGATTAAATTAAAGGAACAGAGTATTAGGTGCCGAAATGAACTGTAACTTGAACTATTGAATATTTGTAGAAAAAACTCTCTTAAATTGTATATGTTAATTTATTGTAATAATATATATATATATATTAAAAATTAATTGATTAGTTGTGTTGTTTGTTGGAAAGTGGGAAAAGGGGCAATTTTAATTGTTAAAAGTTAAAGAACATGAGGTCACCTTGTGGCAGTGTCAATCTGGGCCACTATAGAGGTCTAATCGCCTGTTATGGGAAATTTCGTACTCGGTGGGATATACACTTTCATTTAAAATTATTTATTTTCAACTGTTACCTCGAATGTATGAATACAGCCTTTTTTCAAGTCTCCATAGTCCATATTTAGGGTGCCAGTTTGGGTCCATTTCACCTGTTATGGATAATTTCGAACTCGGTGAGATGTACTCTTATATTTAAAATTGGTTTCGACCATTACCTCGATTGTATGATTTTAACCCATTTTAGAGTGTTATTCTAGGGGTCACCAGAGCCACAAAAAGGCACTGGGTCCTGGCAGACGCCCGTTTCTGTACATCCCAGGTTAGTATGTAGATGCCTATATAGTCATATAATTGGTACCCTGTTCGTTTAGATTCGACCCTCTGGAATCTCGGCCTATATACCAACGGAAAGAACACCTATCGTTCAAATTCGAAAACGAATAATTTAGCTAGTAGTACGTTTAAATTTGACCCTATCTTATATACTATTCACATAAAGTAACATACTGAGTTTCATAAAAATCAGAAGAACACAGCAGTCAAAATTGTTTTCAACGCATTGTTGTGTCGATAGTATACAAATTGTGGGTGTTGGGGCGTGTTATGGTTATAGATAAAGGAAGATGATGATTTAATATTCTAACTTTGTGTTATTCTTTTCAGAGAATCATAATGAACCTGGTCTTAAATCACCATTTAAACTATGGTGGGCCAAAGAAATCACACCAGATATCCACATTGCAGGAAGGCTAACAGCGCGACAAATCAAGTATGCAGAAGAGGGGGGATTCCAGAGTATTGTTTCACTGTTTACACACGGAGCTCCGAAAAGATTGGGTGATGACGTTTTGCCAAGCACAGAAGAAATTTCAAAAATCACAAATACGTTATGTAATCTTCAATTTAAAACAATTCTTGGCACCGAGAAGCAGGAATCTTGGAATCCCAAGGCTGCTGTAGACGAACTAGCACATATTCTACCAGAATTAAAGAAACCAGTCTTACTTTTTTCGGAAACAAGCCGCGCTGCTGTCTTTGTAACGCTTATGTATATTGCAAAGCAAACAAGGGTCAATTCAGATATCGAAACTCCCCTCAACAGTGAGAGGTTCTATCGTATTGGGGCTAGCATGGGTATGGATTTTACCTCGGATTTCTACAAAACAATTGTTAGCGAAATCACAGGAGAACCAATAGTTCACATTCCACCAGCGCCAAATGCAGAACCACGGTCTTGGATAAAATACTGGCAGGCTTATCCGGTTTACAGAAACTGGTTTACTGCTGGCCAAATGATCAAACCAACGTTCTCGGTTGTCAAAGAAGCTGGATTTTCTTCTATCGTTAATTTTAGGGCAGGGGTCACGTTCAGTGGAAATCCAAGCCAAGAGGAGGTGACAATGCTAAATATAAAGGAGGGCACTGGAACGTATGGCAAAGAAGTAAATAAGCCCAGGCAAAACCCAGAAAGACTTAAGGAAACGAGAATCGATCGCCTAAAATCAAATCTGTATATTGCAAAAAATTCCGATAAAAACTATGAAAGTCGTAATGAGGACGAATTTGGAGACGATGTTGGTTATAACGAAACGATAGAAAGGGATTATTTGAAGCATTATGGAAAATTCCAATATTTACATTTACCCGTAGGTAAGTATAGTATAATATACGTATAGTTACGGGTATGTAGAAAATAAATTCATCTCCGCCTGGAAGTCCATGGACACATATTAAAATCAAATCTGTTCGTAATGCCCGTTTAATCACAAACACAACCCCGCGATGCATTCAATTATGAACGGTGTCTTGATTGATCGGTTGCACTAACTCAAAGTTTCGACGTAAGTGCCTGTTTGGTTGGAAATGTACTGTTCGGAACCAATGTAACTTCTATTCCATTGGTAAATGGCTGAACTAAGCGTGAAGCAGGGTTTTCGCACTCTTTCTGAAATGCCAGATACTACCATACAACTGAAATGCCAGAAATGTTGCCCTGGCGATGTCCATTTTTGTCTTTATCATATCTTATTTTTCGTACTATATTATTTTATCTGTACAGCCAGTAAACTTTACATGTAAATCTTTTAATTCATGGTTTGGTTATTTCTTTAACATCATCTTCGATTCGAAAAATAACACTGATAGGGAGTAAATAAAGCTCGTGGTCTTATAGTCGAAATCAAAACATGGTTGCAAGGTTGACCTGATTTGCGCTGGGTAGGACCTTATGGGTGCTAAGAATGGTTAAATCCGTCTTGGTCAAACAGACGGTTAAAGTTGTAAATGTAATAATTTCGTACACTTGTTTCTTCCTTAGCTATAAACAAACCCATCACTACAGAAGTTTACGCACGTCACCGGGATAGACTGTTGGAAATGGGAAGGAAGGGGCCAGTCTTAGTTCACTGTATCAAGGCCAGAAGAGCTGGTAGGTTTGATCCATGGTTTCATTACTATCATTTATCCCTGAGAATTTAAAATATGGGATAAAAAAATTCATGTATACCGTACTGATAAGCAAATAAAATTACATCAATTCTATAGATAAATGGCTTGGTTCGCAGATTTCACACCTAAGATATATGTATTTTTACAGAAAACTGATTTTAGGTAAATGTGTGTCTTTATGATGGCGACCGACAGCTTAGTTAAAAATCGTGATTGATGATGAAAAATGTCAATTCGTGATGTTTTTGGCGGTAAACCCACCCCATCATAGACCTATCTCCACAAGGACCAATCGGTTTGCCTAGGATATTTACCGCGTTTTTGTAATGTCACTAATAGTATAAATATTATGTCAATCAAATTTCAGGAGTGTTGTCCATTCTCGCTGCTTCGGAACAGTATGATAAAGACTTGGCTTGGGCGTTACGAAGAAGTAGAGAATTGGGCTACGAAGTATCAGAAGAAAAAAGTCCAACGGTTTATGAAATGTATTTGAATGTTCTAGGACGACATGGTTCCATTGATGGATAGATAATCTCTATAGTGATTATCTTTACTGTTACGTAACAACTGATAATGCACACATTATTGCACTATTCGATGAACTATATGTCATAATATTTTATCATGATTTATAATTAGGAGATTAAAGGAATTGAAATATGGACTGTTTTCTGCAGATATATGTTCATTTTATTGTAAACAATAGATTGCATACTGTTCTTAAGTTTCGTCAATAAGATCCCACCCCATTAAGAATATTTCGTCCAGATTTGGTTCAAATTATACACGTATGGGCGAATTTCTATAATTGGAATAATCCAATCGTTGCCAAGGAAAATGTATCATTTTCACTAGCATGTATTACCGGGTAACGTGAATAATTGACGCGTTTTAGATGTCCAGTTCAATTCATACAGCACTAAAAGCCAGTCTACATTAATTTTAACCAGACTAGCACTTCGGGTTTTGATTTACATGCCGGGGTTATTGTTTAATATATCAGGAGGTTGTTCAATACATCATATACCTAAATCCCACCGAATGAACGAAAAATCCGAATTATTCCCTTATTTTTATGTTGAATTCTAAAGACTGCAAATTTTAATGATCTTCTACATTTGAAATTCAAAATCCGTAGTTAGCATAAAGTAATCCCCCTCTCTATTACCATGTACAAATGACACAGGAGTTTTTTGGTTTTAATCTTTTCAGTGTCAACACCTTAACAACGTGAAAATGACTAGGGCTTTTAAAAAAATAGTTTAGGCCTGACCCATAAACATTTCCTATGTGCTTTGAGCATGCTTTGACTTGCTTTATAGTTTTCTTGGGAGTGGCTTTAACGGTGCAAGGGTAATCATCAGTGAGACCTTTGTCCACTTCCCAAAACGTTTTGCTCCTGTGTACCTCCCTCGCATAATAAAACTCAAATTTGTAAAGAAATCCATCACGGATACAACATCGCTCCTTCCTTTAATTCTGTTTTGAATAATTGGCATTACTTGAATGTGTTGCCACTGCGTACTGAGTATGCGGGGGAAGATTTGGGCCAACATAGTCAAAAACGATGATTCATGCCCACAAAGACGTCAAGATCTTGTGTGTGACGTACTACTAGTGTCAACAGAGCACAGTATAGCCAATTATCTTTCAGAACTAGCAATTACTGTATACCAGATATTAACTCGTATTTTGAGTTCACAGCATGAAAACAATTAGTGCATGCTATCATCTAAATTCAAATAGTTCGCAGATAAAGGGATTACTCTTGCCAAACGACATAACAATTTACCCAAACATTATTCGCTTCACAAAACTCTCACAATTTCAAACTCAATTATTTGCGTTGAATTTTTATGATGTCAGTGTATCTTCACAATGCATGTGACAAATCACAAACATTACCACAAGATTGTTTTAAATTAGATGCTACTGATCCTGATCATCTGAGAAAAATAAAAATGAGATATCAATCTAGATTCAAAGCAAACCCAGAGCTATCTCCCCTTTTGTAGTTCTCGACTGATATCGGGTTGAACTTTTAATGTAAAACGCAGATGGATTTGTGGGTGTGGTGTGGTGGCTGACAATCTTCATCTACATGAACAAGACTTTTCATTTATTTTAGAGACTGCCTATTTTAACTTACTTTAAAACAATGGTAGTAAAAGATTATGCAAGTCAAATTACTGATAATGTTAATTAGATATACATTCAACAACTGCATTCCAATGCTGTATTATTTCATGTTTCTTGCCAAGCATTTTCTTACACTTAGAATAACAGACGGAACAGTTTATCATATTATTGTAGACTTGACTGAGTGACAGAATATCAGATTTGTTTTACTTTATTTACATTTACATACCAATGCCAATATGCAGTGAGCAGAAATCTGGATTACACATAACGATTATACGATACAGAATATAATTACAAAGGTGTTAAAATTATTTATATTCACATGGCATTCCACATTACTTATTTATATTCACATAACTTATATTCACACGATATTCCACATCACTTATATTCACACGATATTCCACAACACTTATATTCACACGTCATTCATGTTCCTGAAGCAACGGCTGTTTACAACATCTAACCGTTGCTTCAATACTGGGCAATTCCCGAACTTTTGCGCTGGTTGTGTTTACGCGTGACTAATTGGCATTGTCCGATCTGAGGTCGTGGCACATAGGACACTGTAAACAAATATGGCAGTCTCCACAGAAAAAGAACTAGACAAGTTGAAAACCGTTGAAAGTTTGTTCTCAGTTGAGAAACTCACGGAAAACCCCCAAAAAGGCAATTGAAGCAGAGGAAACTCTTTGTTGACCAGCAAAGATTTCCAACAACCTTGGCATTGATCGAACATTGAACTTTGCAACTCGATTGTAGCTATTTTAGCTAAAAGCGCGAGACTTGATAATCTTAACACAGAAAACCCCAAAAAGGCAATTGAAGTTGAAGCAGAGGAAACGCTTTGTTGATCAGCAAAGATTTCCAACAACCTTGGCATTGATCGAACATTGAACTTTGCAACTCGATTGTAGCTATTTTAGCTAGAAGCGCGAGACTTGATAATCTTAACAATATTTTTAACGAAGGAATTTATTTAGATCACAAGCTGAGCTTATATCAAATCACGAGTATTACGTGAAGGGATTGATAGGATGTATGTAGTGAAGGCGAGATCAAGGCTTATATTGAATATGCATGGCATTCTACATTACTCATATTCACACGACAGTCTACATTACTTATATTCACACGATATTCCATATTACTAATATTCACACGACATACTACATTACTAATTTCACACGATACACCACATTACTCATATTCACGCGACAGTCTACATTACTTATATTCCCACGATATTCCACATTACTAATATTCACACGACATACTACATTACTAATATTCACACGACAGACTACATTACCAATTTCACACGACATACCACATAACTCATATTCACGCGACAGTCTACATTACTTTTATTCACACGATATTCCATATTATTACTAATATTCACACGACATACTACATTACCAATTTCACACGACATACCACATTACTCATATTCACGCGACAGTCTACATTACTTATATTCACACGATATTCCACATTAATAATTTTCACACGACATGACTTAATTGTATTTCCGTTGAAAGATAAACCAGGAGCAACAGTTTGCTGAATCGGGATAAAAAAGAACGGATTTAATAAGAAATTTGATACAAACATTTCACGTCCAACTTAAAGATACATTAGTAAATTCACCGTTATGTCTACGTCATATACTTCCGGAAACTGTCCATAAAATGCTATTTCGGCGTCACTAGATAGCATTGTTAGTATACGTTGTAACATGGCAGACAGCGCTTCTGACATAGGCGTAGGAGCTCGATGACAGTTAGGGGGGCAGAACCCTAAATTTCGGGTTTAAAGTCAGCAACGACCTTGTATTCCCCCCCCCCACCAAATTTTGGAATATTTGACGGCTGCAAACACGTTTTCATGCTATTTCAGCCAGAGAACAAAGCAACTCTAAAGTGGTCGAATATAGCCTTTTTAAGGTGTCTTACTCGATTTTGTAATCAATCGTTTACAGTCCACGAAGACGGGACCTTCAGGAGAAAATTTTGAAAATGTAACTGCCGCAAACGCGTTTTCCTGCTATTCCAGTCTGTGAACACAGCAACTTCAATTTGGTCCAGTAGCCTATAGCCCACATGGCTGACCCGAATTCCAAACAACAAATCAATCGTCGTGCGGTATGGAGGCCTCACCCTCCGGAGAAAAATTTGAAAGTTTAATCACCGCAAATGCGTTTTCTGCTATTCTAGCCGGTGTTAACAACTCCAGAAGTGTTCAATGGTTTTGTAACCGAAATTCTACTTGAATTCCAACGATCCAAACAGACTGTTGCATCTGTATTCACAAATATTAATCGATGCCCGAAAATGTCGCACAAAGTCGACTGGTTCCAGACAAAATATTTTTAAACCATAGTCATCTCAGTACAAATTCATTATATTCAATTACAAGAAAAGTAAAATTAGTGTTTTATTAGGTCTCGATGACAGTTAGGGAAGCAAAACTAGAAATACCCGAAACTTTCGGGTTTATAGACAGCGGCGCCTGTTTTCTTTGAGGGGCGAATGACCCCCAAGAAAATTTTTGATTATTTGACGGTCGCAAACGCGTTTTACTGCTAGTTTCCTCTGCCATTTTCCGGCTCGATGCCCGTTTTTCGGGTAATACCTATTTTCGGGCAATACCGTTTTTTGGCATACCTATTAAGAAGAGCTTCGGGCATTTTTTCGGGCATGCAGTGGACAAATAAAGAGGAGAAAATACTTTATAAGTTAGTTAATTGTTTTTTCTATTCGTTAATAGAAAAAAAAGGTCGGCGAAGTTTTCATTGCCCGAATATAAATTTTTAGGGTGGCATATGCCCTCTCCCCCCTGCCCCCGTCTCTTACGCCTATGGATTCTGAGATTCCAAAGAAAGGACGAATACTAGATTTAAGTAGTTCAGCGAAGAAACAGACACAGTACGGTACCAAAGAGCTAGTAGTAGTACACACAGGCTGACAGTAAGTCGACTATAATTGCCTCGTTGATTTGGCCCATTCCTTTCAAACTTTAAAATAATATTGCAGACTTTCTCTTCTTTTCTATATATTAAAAGTCTTATTTTTAATTTGTAGTAAAAAATAAATGCAATACGAATTGATTTGAAGCGTCCGCCTCAAACCCAACAGGCTAACGGTACCGCAGCTAATCGAGATTATGTAGGTGGAGTTAACGCCTGTCACTCAAACGATCGGACATTGTCGGAGAAGGAAATATGCATTTGGCCCCCATTTCTAGTCAAATATTAAAATGCTATTAACTTTGTACAGAATAAAGTAATTCGACTGGAATTTTCAAAATATTCTTCTTTCATCATCTACTTTTGAACTGTTATAGCAAGAATGGCCAACTCTCTCTCATATATCCAATAATGTATCTTTAATAATTATAACCATGACATAAAGAATGTATTCAGATTACCATATAAAGTTTTGGTTTTTTTTGCACAGACAACATATTTTACAAGGTTATGTTGGAGAAGTTTCTCTATCGTTAATCTAAATATACAACCAAAACTACTCACCATTAAAAAGAAACCCCAAAAAACATTCTAATACCCAATCTAAGTTTTAACCCATGCACGTTCACAGATTCTACGTGTATTTGAGACTACATCAATGGAAATGAAGTGGAATTTTTCAAACGAACCATGCATCGGCGTTTCCGCCTTCTCTTCATCGAATACCAAGGCTTATGTTACAAACATACCCACTAGTATACGGACGGGCTATGTTTTTCGTACTTTCCGAAGTAATAGACGTGTTTTCTCGCGATTTATTTTATTGTCCGATAATCATTTGGATTTACCTACAAGGTTTATGTTTATTTAAATACTGTGTGTAGTGGTGATTCCTTGATGTAGGCTATTATTGTTTATCTCTCATGGCAACAGCAATACACCATTCTCTAGACGAATAGCGTACACAGTCAGAGGTCCGAAACACAAATATTATTTATGGAGCCAAATTTTTTCTCTAAAGACAATTAGTTCGTACTCTCGCTGGTCATTAAATTCGCAAACCTCTATGACGTCATTAAAAATGGGCACGTGACATTCCTGGTGTAGCATTTAGAAATTATGTAAAATAATGAATGATGCCCAGTAAGCAGAATATATCATTTAGATAATCCGCCAAATATTTACATACCAGTCGTATTGGCAATATATATATATACGCCCACAGAGCTTCAACACCCTGTAGTTGAGCGCAATTAAAATGTAAAAGTTCACCATAATGCATTCACACCCAATCACCCTTGACCTGCTAACCGGGTACCGTCCCATGTGCTTTCGTCGTGGTATTTACTGACTGATGGAGCTTTAATACCCATTCGTATTGAAACCGTTTGATCGAATCCACCAACACCACCTCACAGATGTTCTTTAGTCATGCGCTTTCATTAGTTTAACATTTGGGCAACAGCAGAATAAACAAAGAGAGGAGAATATGGCTGAGTCCAAGTGATCACATATCACTGATTACTATACAGTATAAAACATCTCAACCCCTAGAAATAATACAAAGATACCTACATTCACTCAGAGAAGCCTCTTTGACTTTATTTTTTTTCGCAAATTTGCATCTTACAACTATTTAGCATTTCAGCTATTTATATAGACGCATTATCTGTTTTTATGAGATTCCGAAATTAGCATTCTCAAAATGAAACAGCATTTAAGGCTGGGTTCACCAATAGGCAAAGTCGGCCATTGGGCTAGGGCTCACGGGTATTTTGGGTGCCCACTGAAATTAATTCGTCGCGCGGCGAGCCAGTGTATAACATCGGATATTTCATTATACTACATTCAAAACCATAAGGACCCGTATAGTTGGGAATATTGTACTAAAAGTATAGGCCCACAGTGGTATTCAATATCATGATACTGAAAAATTCCAACATTTCTAGAAATTGACACCCGATCCGCCTATTATTAGCCTGCTACTAGCAGAGAGTTATTAGTCATTTTTAGATGCTAGTAGCAGTCACAAGGGCTCCCTCTGCGCCTTTGGGGGCAGTTGTTAGCCGCTACAGTAACAGCTAACAAGGGCAGCCTTTGTTATCTACTATAGTAGCAACTAACAAGGGCCGTTAGTTATATTAGTCTGCTATTAAATCATTATTTTCTTAATTTCCGATATAAATCGAAATAAAAGATCGAATTTATATAGGGCCCCTTCCTATGACGACCCGAACAATTCTTTCAAGTACGGTATTGAAGTAAGAGACAATCTTTCAAACAACTATGCCTAAAATATAGCCTAGCGCCCGTCGACCTCGCTCGAACCAGTAGGCAGTACCGCTGAACCGGGATGGAGATTAGTTTAATTTATAGCGTAAAAGATTTAATAAATAGGCTGTTGTCAATAGCATTTAGTAAATGAACTGGAATATACGCAGGCCACAATTCTATGGAACGCAATTTCCAGTACGACTAGTCCTACTTATTATAATTAGATTAGGCTATTATAGGGGGTCTGGGGCTAGCTCACGGCGTGGATTTATATAAATCCCTCGAGGTGTTTCCCTTGATAGTGGTTCAGAATTTTAAAGCAAGGTTGCCCATTTTCAGTAGGACAGAGCCTAGGCTATTAGGCTATATAGCAAGAAAAAGCTATACGGTCGTTCAGATGGGACAAAAACGACCGAGGTCACACGTAGGCCTAGGCCTACATTACATAGTTTTGATGATTCGACACCAGAGCACACCGTAGGCCTACCCGATACCGCCGAAGTCTAGGAAAATCCCCCCCCCGCCACATACATGTAGCATACTGCATTTGGGCCTGTATGAACGGGAATCGACTTGAAGAATGACATTGTGAGTTACTAGGGTTACTCTATCTTCCGAACTACTTTCCTTCGATCTTATGGACAGGGTTCAAGGTCAACAGGGTGAGAAAGGGCACCATTTGTTAATATTTTGGCTTGGAAAATCCAAAATTTGAGGGTATCTTACTTTATTTAATGTTAAAAGGTCAGACCTAAACAGCGATTAGAACCCGTCATTTCGGGACTAACATTGTTAAATTCACTTGTACATTTTGACAATCGACGCAAGCCATGTTAGACTCGGTGAGTGACAGACTTTACGATATTGATCTAGGCCCTTTCATTCAAGCGCAAGCTTTATTATTTAATTTAATTAGGCCCTATCAAGTATAAATAAAAATAAAATCCCCACCCACGAATTAATGAATAAAATCTGAAAAATGTTCCAACAGGACAGGATGTCATCAGGCACTATACATCAGGGCATCAGGCCCTTAGCAAGCCGCGGCAATGCACCCCCCCCCTCCCCTGAAAAATGTCTCCTCCCCTCCCAAGAAAATTTGCCGACACCATAACTCTAAAATACCTACTGTAGACTGTCGGGTGTGCTCCCCCCCCCCCCCTAAAAACTTCACTGCCCCTCAGCGAGTGGCCATCCCAGGATATCCTACAACTACTACAAGTGTTAGGGCGGGGGGGGGGCTGCGTTTTTTTGTTTAAAAACGTGATGACAAGTTGTAGACGTTTCATAGAAACAGAATAGTTAGGATTTTTTTCACTGTAATTTAGGGGGGCCCGGGCCCCTAGGGCTCCCACCTGGATCCACCACTGCCCTCAGCAGACAGCAAGCTGGCTATGGACCTGAGTCACCTGATAGTAGATACGATAGTGCTATACTCTATACTCTATACATACTAGATTTGAAGTAGGCCTACTATTGACGTAGGCTAGTCTAAGTAATAATTATAAGGTAGCAGATCTCTTTCTGGGCTAATGAAGAGAACGCACTATGAATATGATTAGTAATAGTATCATAATATGACTTATCAATATTTTAACTTATATGTCATGATGAGGCAAATTTTGCATGGACAGTGACTGAGTGACACCAATGTAGCCTACGTACACTTACTCTTTTCTGTAATTCTAACTGTAATTTATTCCCATCCAAACACCTAGGCACTCTTCCATGCAAAATTTCAACCAGAGACATTATAGCCCATTTCGTCTATGATAACATTTTGGGGGTTAAAACTGCTTAATTTTGTATGAAAAGCCCTTAATATCCTCTAACTTAGATCCGAGCAACTTCTTCAAGCTATGTGAAACGTTTTCAAACAACTTCCAATCGCCGGTACAGCTCGGTGGCCGAAGACTTGTGTTCTGTTTGCATTACACAGAAGTGTCTGGATAAAACGAGTCTATATTATGTGCAGCTTTCAATCTAACCCTATTGACTCACTTTTAAAGCTCTCCTTTGATTAAGTAAAAATTGGTATCATAACAATTTAAAAGAAAAACTTAAAAGTGCTAGTGTCCAGTTAAGCTTTTTTTGCATTCACATCCAAACTACTCAATATTTTGAACTGAAATTTTCAGACAAGGTAAATACACTATTCCTCTATATTTTGGCGTTTAAATTTCATCCGTGTATAAACGTGTAATTTTCAGATTCTTTGAAATTCGGGCTGGTCCCTTTAAAAACCTCGAAAAAAAACCTGATCTATAATTTATAAAAAGTATGCAACTTTAGGCTCGTCCCTTTTTATTAAGGCTGGGGGGGGGGGGGGGGGTGAGGAGGGCTAATTGTCTAGAGTGCCGCGCTAAGACCTCTAGCTGGCTGGTCACCTCTGGCTTGCGGCTCTGGTTTCGAGCCCTAGTGCGAGCATATATGTGACATGGAAATAGCGGCGCCTTCTCAACCTTGTGGGTTTCCTCCGGGCACTCCGGTTTCCTCCCACAACAAAAGAACGACTACGCGCAAGCGAATTATTGAAATAAAAGATTGAAAACCATAATATGTTAGTCCCAAAATGACCTTGTTTGTGTCGAATGAACGTTAAACCCCATTTCTCTCTCTCTCTCTTTTATTAAGACTAATTTAAATTAGCAGCTTATGCAGGGTGTACTTATTCTTTTTAGAACATCTGATAGCACTTTTTGACCTTCTTGTTCACATTACCTGGTAATATCATTTTTGTTTTTCTTTTGCATTGTCAAAGAATAATTTGAATCGACCCCTAATATTAAATGTGTAGGCATACGGTACTCATATTCATAAAAGAGTTGCGGTCGATAACTAAACAGTCCTTTGCTTGCTTCTGGTGTCAAAGAAACATTTATCATTTCATTTTTACAGAGAATGTAGTTTAGAGTTAAAATAGATCACCCTTTTCTCTCAATGATAACTGACAAACGAGTAGATGTATATCATTCCAAATGTTTAGGCCTATTGTACTGGATGGTGTATCAGAATTCAGTCAATTAATTATTTGTTGATTTGACATAACAGCAGTGTAGCCTACCTGGACTTATATTGTTGTTGCCCGTGTCCGTCTGTACAGTACACCCACAAGGCTAAAGTTAATGTCCGCTTGATACACCACCCCTGGTATGGCGGTGACCAGGGTTTCGGAATAGTATAAATAAATAAAAACGCCTGCCATGTGAGTCCAACTAGTTACTGACACTTGGGATAACCAGGTCTTCAATCTTAAAAACCACTCTCATCTCTGACATTAAATTTTTACAAAGTGAGACCAGTAGCATAGGACGTTAATCCTCATTCCATTTAATTTTAGGGCATGAGACAAAAAAAGTCAATTGATTTTCAATGATTTCTGATAGTTATGACCCTTGATCACTTTGAAAAATCTTGTGGACGCTCTAGAGGCTAAAGTTAGTTACCGATTGGCTTTACATGCACGCTATATGTCATAAGGTATGTCATTGAGTCAACTGGTGTGATTTTGTTTCCCTGGTTATACGGGACAAGGGGTAGGGTCGTCTGTCTAACCGTGTAGGTTTTCTCTGCTAAAGACCCATACACACAACATTTATTGAAAAAAAATTGAGCCATGTGTTAGTCCGGAAGTGACCTATTTTTTCTCTGTGTTTTAAATTTATACACATGAGGCAAGGAAGCCTTTTAATTTTCACCCATTCTTTTGGAAGCTCTATGGGTTAAAGTTAATGTCTGATTAACTTTTATACACAGTTTTTACGGTCAGAATACAAAGAGCCCTATTGATTTTCAAAGATTTTCAATAACTAAGTACTGTCATAGTTATAATCCTTGATATTAAATTATTGATTGTTACTCATTTGTTGTAAATGTTTTCATTACTGAGACATAAGAAACAAATGTGACAACCTTTGTTGACTGCTCGCAGTGCTCGGGCTGCTTTGGGCGTACATTTCTTTTCCTGGCAACCTATCTTTCTATAATTTATAGAACTCATTACTTAAAATACTTTAACAATATGGCATATATATATTTTTTCAGGTAATAATGGACACTCCCAAATCTCAATGCAACATTTAAAATATTCATTATCAAGTAGTCAGGGAAGATGTTTTATGCCAACATTTTGATAGCTTCCGGGTGGAGTAGATACGATGTTTAAGGTTTCTTTTAAAGATGCATTATGTAAGAGCTAAATTTGTTTATTGCAAATCAATCTTAATGTTGGACTGAAATATTATTAAAATTATTAATTACAATTCACATGGCAAGCCAATAATCAACCTTATAGACTGTCGAATTGTTGTGATTATAAATAGATTGAAACAGGATTATCATTTAATAATAATTTAAAAATGGATATCCGAGACTTTGATTATATCGTAACAAACAGTAGCATTGAAATCGAGACTACGTTATTCTTCAAACATTGATAACGTCTCAAAGAATGCAGTAGTTTTACTGATATTTTCAAATTAATCCTTGGTCAAAATCTTACTGAAGGGGTCTTTAATTGTTTGTTTTTTTCAATTAGCTAACAATTAACGATTTTACACATTGCATTGTCTTTTGTGTGTTTACAACTTTACTATATCCTTTCATCCTACATCATAACTACAGATATTGCTTGTGTTCCTTGAAAATATGTAGTTTTTTTTACTAATAGTACATGTGGATGTGATGTATGTATTAAAGATCAGCAGATAGAATTTTGCAACTACATGTATTACAATTGAATTTATTCTGTGATAAGATAGCACCAGTATTGAATACTCAGCCCAAAATATAGTTACATGTCAGGTCCATAATACCATAACACTATCATTGTGCATGATCAATTATTTAAATCATAATACTCTATAATGTATTTATTGTAGATTTGAGGTAAGAAAAATATCAATGGAAGAAAAGCAATGCTTTACAGCGTCATCAGTCTCATACAAGGTACCATACTTACAATATTGCAAATCTTTTCAATACATAGGGCCCCAGTCATTGGGTCGTCACAAAGATCACAATTATCTGTGGGGTCTAGTAACTGGACCTATTCCTAGCCATGAGTAATCTCAAATGCCAACGACCACATTCAATTATACAGTAGACCACAATGACCAAAAGCTAATTGGTCTAGCTGTAGTATCACAAAGCAGGTCCCAACACATATTCCTGAAGCAATGGCCCGAGAAATTCCTTTCTGGCCATTGCTGGATTGGCTTCTGATACTTGAACTTTTGAGGAAGTGTGTCTATTCTTCTCGTTCAATCAAATCTACCACTTATGAACAGTAACATAACAGTCCTTTCTTTAATCTTGGGTCTTCCATAAAACTTTGGACAAAGATTTAAGGCATTAAAAATGGTGAAAGTCTGTTCGTTTCCATACAGTAGTGTTTACTTTACGTCATGCAATTAGTTTTACTGCAATATCCTGATATGCGGTGGGTAATTTAGCATAAAAAATTGTGCAGTCATGACGTAACGCTATGTAAACACAGTTGGCCTGACTAGACGCCATGTTTTAAAGGTAGTGCCTTTGTAACAAAGTCGGTGATTGGTTGTTAATGGGACCACTGACCAGTCATAATTAGCGACAATAATACCCACTCAGTCCTGCAGTGAGTAGTGGGATTAGCTCTAGCTCTAATCAAACAGAACACTGCTAGGAGTATGGTTCCTACAGTGCCCAGTAACTGTAAGGGATGGATTAAATTGGTAACAGTATCAATGAGCAATTCACTGACAAACTAATATATTACTTTAAACATTGTTCCTTAAATATTTTAAGTTCTTGATCTTACTGTTTCGTTGAAATCTTGTCGTCCCACTTTGAAATGCTAAATGATCACATACCGGTACATAATACCCCTTCGATTCTCATATATTTGGTACATTATTTTTCATCTTAATATGCACCTTGGTTATTATTTTTTTACTTTTTCTTCAGAAATTCCATTTGTTTTTTTACAGGAGTCAAGGCTGCTGCAATCAGAGTTGAAAGGCAACTGAAGAAAATCAGTATTAACCAAAAGTCACAAAACGTATTAAGCAACACAACAAGAAATACCAGAAGAGAAGTCTTCAACAGCAAAAATACATTTGAAAAATTCTCTACAGTCTACACCCATTAATAAATTCTTACATATGATACACTTTGGTAAAAAGTCAAGCTACTTCACCTGACAAATTAACTAGAAATCTGAAGTAGCTGCTTATCCCTTACATTGTCTAACAATGTTTGATGCAAAAAGTCATTTTTTGCAGATATTTAAAACATGTTTTCGGAAAAATGTTATTGTGGATGATTTCGCGGAAAAAAAATTGTTTGACTGTTATGAGGAAGATTACCGTGGTAATGATAAAGACATATAATGTGTGTCGCGAATAGTTCATTTACCGAGTGTATTAATAAATAGTCTGTTTATCAAATTGAAATGTTTATCAACATACTGAGTGTATTGTATATCACTATAGTGTGAATAATTTTATCAACTATAATGTATGGAGTGTATTGATATTATTTGTTGATCACCGTATTGACAGTATTGATAAAGTATTATTAACTTATCGAGTGCATTAATTAAGGATGTAAACGATCATTCGATTAACCTGTCATGGTTCGGTTGCATTTTTGAACCGTCTCAAATAGAAATAATGCTTGAATTTCGAATGTCGCAATAAATCAAACAATGTAGCTCTAATCAATGTTTGTTAATGTCGTGATTTTAAGTTAGGAGAGGGTGACAGCTATCCTAAGTTAAAATTGATTTTAGTTAAAATTGTCCTTAAAATAGTTTTGTGAAACGCCACTATTTTAAGTTAGGATACAATTGTAACTTACAATATTATTTTAGTGGATTTTAGCTACAATGCTTAAAATCGTTTTGTGAAACGCTTCTATCCTAAGTTAGGATGAAATTTTAGTTTCCTATGATTTTAAGGAGATTTAAGTTTTTGTGAAACAGGGCCCAGATTTGAACTGGTCTATATTCTATATGTGACCTGTCACAGAGTACTGTGCAAGATTGAGAAATAAAACATCAAGAATGAATGAATGGAATTTGTACTGACAGCTAACTTAAAAGCTGTAATAATCTGACTGGGATTGGAGAAAATGCTTAGCCTATCTAAAACCCCTCTCCCAAGATAATGTACATACATAGTGTGAATAGTTTATTGCTTATTTTATTAATTAAACAATGAATAATGCTTTGCTCATTTATCAACTACAGCGCAAATAATTTATTTTGCATATTTTAACATCTGTACTGGAATAAATATATTGTTTATTTTATTATGAACTATAATGCGAATAGTTTATTGGCAATTTTATATCAACTATAGTGCAAATATTTATTTGCCGTTTTGTTAACTATATTGTAAATAGTTTATTGTTTGTTTTATCAAATATATGGTATGAATAATTTGTTCATTTTATCATCTATAATTTATTGATTAATAAATAAAAGGATGTCGATATTATATTTGTTGTTGTAATTGTTCATAAATTGTGAAAAGTTGCTATGTTGAGAGTAGTGTGAAATAATCGACAATAAATGGCTTTATCTATACTATAGCCTACTGTGCATGCCCAATGCAAGCTGGAGTTACCGTTTTCAAGACGGGTAGGCCTACAGGACAGGTTCAGTTATTAAACTGGTTTATTTAACTTGCCTTTGCGCCGAGAAGATATTAAATTCAGTTCAATGTCAACGTCTGAACGTGCAATAACATAAATCAAATGTCTTTGCACGCAGGTAAATTTGTACTGATAATCTATACTCTACTAATAATTTGGTGCAGTAACATTAAGCTTAGATTTTTCTATGGATGAATCTGGGTGGCAGTTAATTTGTTTAAAAATTAAATCTGCAAAATTAACATAGAAGTTACCTTTCTTTTTAATGATGTACTTAGGAATATTTATTGGGTCTGTGGGACTGCATTTCTTTTTTATATATAAAGTAAGCTTATGTAGCAAACCAGCCTCCTCCCTTCGTTTGATCGTCTGTTTTCACATCCATGTCTAAAAAGGCAGAAAAGCATGTCATGGATAGATAGATAGATAATTTATACTAAAGAAATAAAATGGGGTTTAATGTTATACTTTCGGCATTTAATCCCACTATAGGAAACAACAAAAAGATTCTTCAGAATTAAATTCCAAAAAAGATTATTCTGGCTAATGAAGACAGAAATGAAATGAAAAAACATTAGGGTTTTAACATCAAACTGTTCATCTCCAACTAGGCTAATGAAGACGGGCCCACGCCATGCAGTGTGCTGTACAAGGGAAATTTTGCCCATTCCAGTTCGTCCATATGAAGCTTCAATAAGAAAATACTGACCGTAATTCTCAGTCTCACTACATCTGACAAGTTTATAATACTATTTTTAAATAGGATTTTGCGATTCAAAACACATGAAAATAGTGATGGATTATTGTCAGTATATATAATTATGTATCAAATGTGGCAGGAAATGATTCCTTTTGGCAAACAAAAATGTACCTTAGGGAAAAAAATTGAAGGAAAGGATTCCAAGAGAGGTTTTACGTAATCTATAGTAAGAGCTGTATTTTTATATCAAAGTGGATACTTTGCCGGATCCGATTTCACATTTTGATGACTATTTTACCGTGAATTCTCTTGCACATGCGCAGTTCTCTGATCCGTTCGACATGCGAAGTTGTGAGATTCTTGATATATTCCACAAGAACGGTAGCTTCGTCTTTCAAATTAAAACCCAAAATCCACAGAAATGAGCCCTTTCTACAATTTACATTTATTATTTTATTTTCTTTTAAAACTAATTCTCTGGGTTCTACCGTAGAAATCCAAGTATGGCTATTTCGTTCCTTTATAAGAAACGGAGAAAGTAGTAATGTTAGACAAAGAACGAATGGTGGTTAGGGGTAGGAGTAGGGTCATGGGTTAGGGTTAGGCATCATTGCCAAAGCGAAAACTGCTAAGTCCACGGATCAGAGAGCTGCACATGTGCAAGAGAATTCACAGTAAAATAGTCATAAAAATGTGAAACCGGATCCGCCAAAATATCCACTGCGTTTTCATATTGCAGCCTAATAATAAACAGGATGGACAGGAATTGACAGAAGACTTTGTTCGTGAGAGACCGTATTGAAAGGAACTACTGAATGACTAGAGCAAACACTGTTCCTTGCAAGGCTAGACTGTTTCCTGCACCACTGACAATTTTAAATTGGAAAAAGTGCAGGAGCTTATCACTGGGTCAATTTATTGGCCGACACCAGGATTAAACCTCGACACACTGAGGCCGCGACTAGTATTTATACAGTACTAAAGCTGCAATAGTCTTTTTGCTTTCCTCCTGTTTCCATATTAAATTAATCTTTTCAGGCCCATAAGCCAGCGTGCTGGCAGAGGGGGGGGGGGGGGCAGCCCGGCTGATAGGGGGGGGGGGCTGGATGGTTCTTTCGCCCTCCCAGTCCCCCCCCTTTGGCTACGGGCCTGTCTATTTTGTAAAAATCAAGAAATGATATCTATAATTTAAATGTCGCTTCACTTTCTTCTTTTTCAGCAAGGGCATTTCTTCAACAAAATTGAATAATAAAATTAAAATTGTTGTAACATGAAACACAGGAATCTGATATTTATATAGGCTACACATGCATAAGCTTAGACATTGTCGAGGCCTCGATTTTACCTGCTCTCGCTTCAACTCGTTTTGTTTCCAGCAAGCCATTATATTGTATACGGATAAAAAAAAACTAGGTCAGATTCCTGTGCATGGAATTAGAAATTGATCTATTAATATTAACCGCATCTGGCGATGTGAGAGGAAGTAGGCTATGTTAATGTATGCCTATGGCAAAATTTAATAAAATATTATGAAATACTTACTGGTTTGGGTACTGTATAGGTTGTGAAACAAATCAACGTGTTCTTTAACTTTATAAAAGCATAAAGGTTAGGCGGATGGCGACATGGAGCGCGGTTTTTATTTTTTTTTAAGGTTCAACCCGATTGATTCAATTTCAAAACTTTCAGCCTCATCATTATTCCTTGAGACGATAAATTTATCTAACGATATAGACAAATTAATTTCAGATTTGTGTTGACAAGACATTCGACTCATTACACCTTTTCTTCTTTAAATAAGATAATTCTAAACAGTTTTTTTTTTTCTTAAAATTTATATAATTTTTAAATCGGTAACAGAATAATGAGATCCTGAAAGTGAATTATTCGGGTAAACGCAGCACATAACCAGACCACCGCTCGTAATGGAACCACGTCGCAAAATAGTTCCAGGTTTTGACTGGATTAAAGATAATAATTAATTACATGACATTATAAATTGACTTAGGTGCGTTCGATATACATAATTGACAAGATAAAGTGTCTGTTAGAGTCGCGATTTAATACCCCCATCAAAAGTCAAATCGGAATCTAGACCAGGGCTAATCCCTATTAACTCACTATTTTCAAAAATGACCGAAATAAAATATAAATTTACATTTGTTACAGAATCAGGACATTCCAAATCTTTCTAGAACTTTTGATTTGATGAATTTACATGTCTAACAAATGTTTTCATATTTAAGGACTGAAAAAAAATATTACGAATAACACTATAACGTTCGATATAGGGCCTACAATTAAAGAGAAATGAAAAAATACGTTGTTGGTTTTTTTTTATTTAATTAATACAAATCATTATTGGCATTATTGCTATACATTTGTCAGAAATACGATTGGAGTTGATAGATAAGATCATATTTTATTGTACCAAAAACAAAGGGAGCAAATTATAAAATACTGGATTAAAAAGCGAATCAGACATGTTCGTCACAATTATTAGTGGATGCAATAGGCCTACAGTGTTTGTTACAATAATTGCCGAAATTAGACCTACACAAGTGTAACTACATGTACAATAACTTAAACCAATCAGATTTTCACAGATTGTCATTTGAAAGTTGTGGATTGAACTGAATACAACAGACTGTAGTCAATTAAACTTGGCTTAGATGTAAATTACGGAGTAGGCTAACCGACTGAATATTAAGGGCCTCTGGGAGGAAATTGAATGTTTATAAAATAATAATAATATGCATAAAGTTTCCTGCTATAAGTAAGATAGGGCTAAGATAATCTACAAAGTAAAATCCAAACTATAATCCTTATTTTAGTATTATTCATAAATATTTTGGCCGTCGTATAATATGGATATATAGTAACTGAGATCGACAGGTAATTTGGTTATTTATTAAAGTCGGTATTCCGCCTGCAATAACCAGAAAATTGAAATAAAATTATGTAGTTTCCATGTCCCGATAGGGACTACATTTATTGAGAAAATAAAACTATAATACGGCCCTTGTTAGTTGCTACTATAGTAGATAACAAAGGCTGCCCCTGTTAGCTGTTACTGTAGCTGCTAACAACTGCCCCCAAAGGCGCAGAGGGAGCCCTTGTGACTGCTACTAGCATCTAAAAATGACTAATAACTCTCTGCTAGTAGCAGGCTAATAATAGGCGGATCGGGTGAAATTGAGGTCCCACTGATGAGTTTGGCCTAAGACCCAACGAACTGGTGAATCCGGTTCTGGTATTGGTAATAATTGCCTTTAATCTATTTATAGAAAAATATATGATTTATATACATCTTACTTACTCCTATTCTGCAGGGGTTAGTTTTCATTTTCTATAATTCAAGTGATTATGCTAGAATTCAGCTTTTGTTAGTTGATACACAGTTTATGAATATATAGGAGTCGAGTGATAGTTAGAATTTGATTTATTTAAATCATTTAAAAAGAACTTGTAACTATAAAACTAAAAAGTCTTTCTCAAGTTGTATGATTTTGAAACGGTTGCGTGACGATACCATGTTATAGAAACTATCTGTTACCCAATGAGACTTATATACTTATAATAAGTTATAGATTAATGAACATAAATTATTAGGTTAAATGTTTGAAATCTGACTAATTTGATATGGAATATGTGCAACGTATGGTTAGAATTTTCTTATATAGTACAGGTAAATATCAGCCAAATAAAATTGTAAGAAATAATATCTATAGGCGTTGTAGGTTGTTGCACTCAGTCGCCAAATTCCTCCACCAAACGGTATACAACGAGAATGAAGGACGCGCATGCCCACGTGATTACCTGAAGTTGTGCTGTTTTGGCAATAAGATTCTTGCCGCTTCTGAGTGCTAGAGCGGGCGGTTTGGAATCACATTTACTGGCAGTACATATTACACTAGGAGAAACACCCTATCTAACACGGCTTTCAGGAGAAGTTTCTACTAAAACAATATGGTAAGTCCATTTATTATTTTATGTTTATTAATTCCAATGGTTATTTGTAACCAACCAGAAATAAAACACATCTTACGATAGGATGTTTATTTGAGAAATTAAATATGTGACATTTTTTTAAAAATATTAGCATAAGTCCCAAAATGATCAATCTAAGACAATATTGTGAAACGTGGGGTGGGGGTGGGGACTAAAAGACAGGATCACGGTGCGAACATTATAGAGAATCCATATATAAGATCAGAGTACAAAAAAGGTAACATAACATAATGGCTCGTGTTTTTACACAAAACCCCCGTGCTGAAATATACCAGAAATTATCAATATTTTACTTATTAGTTAGAAGTTATTAGATACAAATTGTTCCAGGATTCGGTATGGTCCAACAGTGAATAATGATTAATGCGCATCTTGAGCTACCAACTTGGCAGTATCTGCTTGTCAGCAAAAATAGTATTACCGGTAGAATCCACGATCATTACCGGCTTTTCTTTTCAATTTATTTCTTTGTCAAACGCCCAAATTTATTTCTATTAATACATGTACATATATTTAGAACTTTTGGCAAAGTTTTGGGAGGGGTTCGATGGTTCCTTTAAAAAGTAAAAACAAAAAAAACACGAACTACATATAAACTTTTTGGAGACACCCAAACTAGTAATGCTGATAATGAAATAGGATATGGATTGCATAACATTATATTCCTTTCGATAAACTGCAGTTGTGGGTATTCAAAAAACTAGAAAACATTTAGCATTGTCATAAATCATACTGCAACCACATGGCTGAACCCTTGGATTTTGCACTTTCAAATACCAAACTTACTGGACATGCTTGTAATTATATTCTTCAATTGATAAACGGTTTTATACTGGTAGTTTATTACTGTACGTAAAGAAACCTTTGGGCTTTCAGAAATTTGATCGTTATTACCGCTGTCCTTGGCACGTATTCGGCTTACTGTAGGAATGGCTTTACAACGGTTATTTTTCTATTCGAGAGAGAGATGTAGGCGGGGGGGGGGGGGGTTAACGTCACCCCAACACAAAGTAGGTTATTTCGGGAATATGACAATATGGTAATCCGTCCAGTACTATATATTTAAAACATGTGTCTCTGTTTGAGAATACCTTTGACCTTTTTAATTTTCAGGTGAGTTGGTTTTGGGGCAGCGTTTCAGAAATAATATGTGAGATGAATATGAAAATAAGAGTATAAAACTAACACAATGCAAAATACTAAGTTACACCCGCGTAAATGAATTAATTAATTTTCAGAGAAAGAAAGAATTAAAACAATACCGAAATTAATCACGAATATAATGGCATGCTCTCTTGGCGCCCTGTAACAATTTGATAATATTGTTTAAATCTTGGGTGATTCCCAGGTTATGTTGTATGATTAACGCTAGGAGTTTTCTTTCTTTCGTCTCAATGTTTTACAAAGGTCAAGTGATCAGGTGTTGGTATTTTAGGATTAAGTTTGGTGCCAACAAAAGCAGCATTCTTCACTCTAACTTGCCTGCTAATATGCTAGATTGACTTGTAGATTATTGTAAGGTTCATATCTCTCTAGGGCATTATGTCGAGTCAAGGATTTGTTCTTGATATTGCAAAGCAGGAAATGAATAATATCAAAAATGCTGACAGTTAACTAACGCTGCACATTTTCAGCCGAAATAGTTCCATGCAACTTTTTGTGTAAAAATCACGGGTTTAATTATATTGTCACATTTACTCTAACCCTTGGGCATTCACATTAACTGCTTTATTGTCTTTCATTTTTGGAGTATTAGATTATTTTCAAATTGATTTATTCGATCTTGAACAATTAGAATGTAATTATTATGCACTAATTGAAACCAATTACATATCATTCTGGGCACAGTACGCATTTTTCATTATTAAGAATCTGCCAATGTCTGCTTGCATTAATCAAATCCTTCGACTCAACAAGCATAAAACATTATCTTTTTTCCATATTCCTGACTCACAGCCATCATATGAGTGCAATGGTTGGTTCAAAGGAAGGTTTATTACTCACTAAGCTCATCTATATGGCAGGGAAATCTCATTCGTTCAAGGTATCCCATATCACCGGTATGGTTTAACCATTATGCTAATTTTAGAGACATGATATTTTGGCATCGGTCCTGTTTATTTTCCTCTTCTCATCAGCTTTGTAAATTAAGTACCGTTATATTTATGTACATATCATACGTATACTATTAAGATAAAATGCATACACATGAATTAAAGAAAGTTATATATATTGACGTAACATTAACTTTCACGTAGACTTTTAATTAAAAATAAAGATGCATTGTAAGAGTAAGATAGAGCTGGTCGACCTCGCTATGATAGCTCAATCTGATAATTTTATTCTGAGAGATGTTAGGGATTTATGAAATCTTTACAAGAAAAAGCGTGAATGGTCTCGATTGCCATGTACTATATTGGTACGGTAATGGTCAAAGTCTCGGTTTTCCAGTTCAACGCTTAACGAGGATGTATGGCAGATATTGTCTAATCCAATGAATACCTCAGCCATCCGATGGCCAGGAGTGTTGGTTATTTGCTTGTTTTGTGAATAAATGTCTAATATTTAGCTTTCACAAAATGTACACTGAAGTTGGCTTATAAATCACGTTGTAATTTTGAATTCAAGAGAAAGAAAATTATTAAGCTAATTACGGCACACGAAGACGTAACAGTTTGAATTCTGAATGAATTAGTGTTAAAATAACTTTTAACAGTGTTCTAGCACACCTGGCGATGGCGTGTAAGTTTTACGTTTACAGATTCCATGAAACATAATACCCCTTGATTGTGTGCTCAATGCAGTAATGGAAATAAATAATATATCGCCCCCCCCCACTCCTCTGTAACATATTTAGCTACATCATGGGATCCTTGATAACTGTGGAATCTTTTCGCAATTTTCGTATCTCGGCCTTACCGAATTGAACGACGTTTTCTTTGTTAAATAACGAATGATTAACCGCTTTTCTAAACAATCACCATGTAATAAATCAAATGGAGATTATCAAAACCATATACATGTATGTCTTTTAAAAGGAGGATAGAGCTACTCTCTGCGAATCACCCTCGATGTAAGCGGAGTGGAGTCCTACGAACGATCGAACGAAACTATACCTAAACACAAAAACTACGTATGCTTTATACTTTATACTGTAGTGTAGGGCATAAGTCACTGCCAGGAATGTTCCGGCGAACACGAAGTGAGATGCTCAACTTAATCAGAAGGCAGTATTACCGAGATCCTTGAACATGAGAACTGAGCCGATTTTGTTTTTGGATGTCGCCACTGGTCTTCCATATGATCGTGTAATCATGATAAAATAAATGAAATTTATAAACGTATCTACATCGTTTCTTGTAGTGTGTTATGGGAAAAGTTTAAGATAAACAAGTCATTATTCTATCGCTAATGCAACTTCTATAAATAAAATAACTACATTAGAGTTATACACACCCGTCAAGAAAACTAATAAACATTGGTGTTATTTTGGCTGTACGTCAGCTGTATAAGAACAATTTGTTTTTAAAAAATCGACATAGACATAGCATGAAGAATAAACATAATATGTGTCATTCTCTAACGTATTGTTTCAAAAGCTGTAAAATACTAAAAGTTAGAGTACAATAATAATGGTATTAGCCTAACCCAAAACTTTAATATTTTAAGTTAGAATGGTATCAGAGTTGCCATAAAATATTTTTATTTTAAATGGTATTAGCAAAAACTCAAAACTGTTATTTATTTTAATTTAAAATGATATTTGAGTAGCTCGAAACAATAATACTTCCATTTCAAATGATATTGGAGAAGTTCAGATTTTATTTCAGTAATATTTCAATTTCAAATTTTATTATAGTAGCCCAAGACAATATTATTGGACACTTACAATTTTAAAATAATACAGTGGCGGTTATTATGGAAATTGTAGCAAAGGAATATTCTGTTTTTGAGCAAAAGATCCTTGCTAATACCATTACATTCTCATCGAGTAAAAATGACGAGTAGTGTATGATTTGAGGCGTTGGTTGATTGTGCCATGTAATTGATACCACCTCTTTAAGGCCGGGCATAATTTGTTATGAGATAAACTCGTTGAAGTGTAAACTTCAAATTTCCTTTAATGAGCTGCGCTTTTAATGAAGAAGAGATGCAGTCTCGTGTTTTCATTAAAGAATTCGTTATTTACGACATGGGATAAATATTTCACCATTTAATCTGAAGCGTTTGGCAAGATCAATGATTCAGCCGGTCTAATTATTTCCGGAACAGCTAAACTCAAGACTTACACACCCCCAGCTACTCAACGGGTTTAGTTATTAGATGAATCGTATCAAGCAAATATCTAACAGCTTTCATCACGAAATATGAGAAGCTTTGTATAGTATACTTTCATGATTTTTTCCCTATTGGTTCTAGTGAGGACCGTCTGCCAAAAATAAAACATTATTACTTATAGCCTATAGATGTACTGGTTGACACTGACAAAAACATCAAAAGATAAGAAACCGCGCATATACCAGTCTGCAAATCATAATGGTAAATCTAGAATGGATTATTACTTACCGTCAAAAATATAGTATAATAATATGTACCGGTATTCATGGCGTCAGATTTACCTGAAAGGTGTCCGAGTGTATGTTTAGAACATTGGATTAATAACTATAATGTCTTGTGTTTGAATCCTGACGTGAGCTAGAAGAATTCTATGGAATTTTCAAGCCCGATAGGCCTATTCTTCTGTCAGGGTGGGGTTGACATGCTAATTGATGCTTGGTAGTCGTTCGGATTGGATAGCAACGGAGGTCCCGTGAACAAATTGGTAGTGGACGTATAACAGACTGCTGTATGGCCAAAAGTATTAGAAATGTGTTGCTCTACAAATTACTTAAAGAATTTCGACGAGACATTTAATCTAGTTTTTTGGCAGGAATCCTAGAGAATCAAATTCTGCCTTTGGATTGATTTCTGATGTCCTAAATTTTTTTAAATTCCGGCAATGTGTGTAGTGAAAGGATGTTAAAGTGAGATATTGAGTATCGAAATTAATATAATTTGGGACTGTAATGGCATGAGATAGCCATTCTTTAATATCCACACCCATTTTCCAAACGTTGATGAATTTTTTGAACAAATCCTAGCGACTCACTCAAATGC
The DNA here is from genome assembly GCA_917208275.1 of Patella pellucida. Classification (NCBI taxonomy): domain Eukaryota; kingdom Metazoa; phylum Mollusca; class Gastropoda; family Patellidae; genus Patella; species Patella pellucida. Next base: position 35,414,681 of record OU795042.1, read on the forward strand.
TTTTAATTTTTTTTTAAAAAACACATAATATCTCCTATATACTAATGATTCAGCGAATTTGATCTCACATGACTAAGTAGATATTTAGACAATTCGTCATTAGGACTACCTATACTATGCATTTCGCAATATGATCACGCAGCTAGGTTAAAACACAATTTACAACCACGCCCAAAACTTTATGAACAACTAAAAAAGAAATGGCATATACACATATAACATATATATAGGGTAGCCACAGAGTTGACATTAAAATGTGTTGTTTAGTAAAAGTGTTACCAAGCAATTGCGTACATTTACACTGAAGTCCGTTTGAACAAAAATGGGTTCTTCAAACAAAAACCTTTTATACCTATTCCCTGAAATCGGTTAAAAGACAGGCGAAATTAGTACACATATGGCTTGCAAGAAAGATTATTTTCACAAAGTCCAAGGACACGCTATTTTGACTCTTGAATATGGTATCACATTCTTTTAGCCCTGTAAAAGGTCGGTGTCTTCAGGTTTCTTTAAAATCTCATTAATCGTCATTCCTTTATTTCATGTCATCCTTTTGTGTGATACATCTGTTTTGAAAATATTTGTTTAATTTGGCTATAATATAAGAATAAAGGAAATGGTGTCAACGCCCTTCTTTTCTAAACCAACCTGCGTCGTGCAGTCTGCTATGAGTATGAGGGAAATTCTGAAATAATTCTTTTGCACACAAACCGACGAGCATACAGATGGAACGCTTTTTAAAAAATAAAAGTGTGGATTACGACAGAAAAAGAAACAGATATAGAACTATATAGTTTGTAATTAGGTTTAACGTCCTACTGTTGTTCTGCACTAACCGCCTTCTTTTCACTGAATTACATCTACCAGAGTTTCTTTTCTGCAGTACATAACACGTTTGTGTACCGTTGTTCTACGTCTCACCCAAACGACTAGATGCCGAGATCAAACTCAGGATCACCTGGTTAATTTTACTTACATTAGTAGATATGCGTGTATGTCATTCAATTAACATGTTTTTGTGACATAAGAAAGTCAATCTGATTAAATTACAGATCTATATTTCTATTCGGTTTTATGCTTTGGATGACCTACACTACATCAGTACATGCTAGATCCTAGACGTGTAGTTAAGACAAGTAAACGAGATTTTGAACAAATCAAATTGGAAAAAAGGCCAGATATAAAATCTTATTCGCTATTTCTTTAACTTTTGCATTAGAGGAAACATTTGGAGGAAATACCTCGCCTTCACATATCTGGCAACGTATTTCATTACTCATGTCTATTTTGAACACCTTATCAATCTATGCCAAATGGATTGACTAATACTTCCAGCTTAGAATATTATTTATTAGGCATTACAAGAAACTGATAGAATATATTGTAGGTTGGGGCAATGCTGATAGTAAAACGTTAACAGCATATTTATTTTCCAGGGCAGTGGTATTTCCGAATATTTATCACCGAATTCCAACCGCTACACAGCTGGGCCTCAGTGGACTACTATACCCACAATTTCCTTGTCGCCCAACAGGCATCACCCACGTGAACTTGGCTTAAAAAACCCGTAGGTTCTGCTCAGCCCCGAACCCTGGATATTGTAATCAAGACCATTGCAGGTCCATCATGTATCTGAACATTAACGCCGAAATAAATTTCCTCTGAAAATTCATTAAAAGAAAGATTGACAAACATTTCCTTCTTAAAATGTTAAGCATTCTGTAGTTCAGCTCAGGTAATAATCAGCACATTCTATCGTAGTAATGTCGATAGTAAAATTTAACAGTGTATTTCAACATTTGAGTCTAAAAATACCAGGGACTGATATAGAATTCATTACCAAATCTCAACTCTTTAAAACCGAAGACTTGCCATCATCTTCTAGCTCATAGAGCAGCTATTTTAGAGCGAAGAAAATATGCTAAGTGCACCAAGGGCGTGGGTGTTATTCGCCAGACGCCATGATTGTATTATTTACGCCACTGATATACCGGTAACGTATTCACAAAAAAGTAAATGTCTGATAACCTTTATTGTAACGAGTAGAGTTATTTTTAGTTGTGGACGGTGAATTTTGATATGATTGAAAGCCAAACGTCGATAGATAGTCTATATTCTCTGTAAGGGTGATTATTTTTGAACACTATTTTATACCCTATAACCGGGGGTCTTTAGAACTGTGGGTAGGAGTGAATTCGATTACAGAACCCTTGAGGCAAAAAGAAATGGGGTTAACGTCTTACTGCTCTGAGCCGACTGGGCTAATAATGACGAGAACCCATGAGGTAAGGCACACGTCCTTACATCTTGTTAAGGAGATTACTAGTCTTAAACCCCGACCCCAGCATCTACCTAAATAAACATTAGGTCAAGTATCATCAAGTCAACATAGGCATCAATATAAATGGACAGATACCTATCGGTGGCGTTATTATCTATTTCCGGTGTATCCACGCGTATCAGAGTGCATATATTAGTATTTATTACTATGTTTCTATGGAAACAAAAATAAAAATAACGAAATCGGCACGACGAGTCAATCTAGTATTCACGGATCATTAAGGCGAGTTTAAAGGCGAAGCATATCACCTGTGACATGGTAAACGTTTTAAAACCTGGCGGTCATTCAACTAAAGCTATATAAAGTCTTACACCAACGCAGATTTACTTAATGCAATAAAGCAATCTACAAAATACCACGTAAAGAATGGCAAATGCTTGTTTTGTCGAAAATCAGTCACCACGTAATGGTCGAATACATACCAAACCAACTGACTTTGAAATGCAATAGTCATTCAATTCAGTACAATTGGAGTGTGCAATATGTAGACCCGAAAACTTGGATTCTAACGTACGGTACATTAATGTATAATTGGAACTGTTATATCGACCTCAGCAGATTCAAGTAACTGTATATTTGGAAAAATGTTCTGTTATTTCGAAGTGGCTCTTCTGAAAACATTTTTAGCTAAAATTGAATTTGCATTTTGTTCTCTGAAATTTGATATGCTTTAAATATATATAGCTTGACATTTGCCCTTGGTTATTTTAACAAATTGAGTAATGGACATAGTAGTGCAGAGATTCTCTCTTTTACGTTCAATCATTGATAATGTGGAGAAAAAATATCTTTCACTGAGTGTTTTGTTGGAAACATCTGGACCCCATACCGGCAATATAGTTAAATGATAAAACACAAACGTAAAACATATTGCTGTATTTATATTGCTATTATAAATACCGTATGTCTACTGTATGTAAACTTTATATGTAAACAACTCCTTGAAATACCTATGGTATCAACATTTACAAAGTACGCGATTGACCATCGATAATGACCATTCTAATAGAAAGGTTATTAGGACAAGCATATGGTTATCAAATATTTCGATGTTCTTCTTTTTCATACGTCTTCAGTGTTTTTATATTATATATTAAGGTGACTATATTACCGACTAAGAACATAATTTGAGAATCATTGTCATAACATGTAGGCCTAGGGTTTATATAATATTCTGTAAACAATATGAAAAGAAATGAAATAGTGTTTAAGATCCTCTTATTCTTCTCCTAACGGGGCTAATGAAAACGGACATACGCCAAACTGTCTGCTTTGAGGTAAATTTTGCCCGGACAGCGGCACTACGGCCTACTCTTATATCGAATTCATACTGTCAAGGGATCTTTTACGTGCACGACAATGTGTACACGGGAGTCCGAACGACTAGAAAGCTGTCCTTGTCAGGCCCTCTGTCCTGCATCACTGACAATAGGGGATCACGCTCGGAATTCTTGATGAACTTTCACGGCCAATGCAGGGATCGAACACCCGACCTCCAGGCTGGCGAGCCATCGTCTTACCCAGTTAGCCATCATAACCCCCTATAAACATTATGTTCGATCGAAAAGGTCATGCGAATCTTTAAAGACACAGGCATACTAGAGTTGATTTCATAGATTTCGGTATATAGCGTTACTCACTTTATAATATATTGACTAAGCGAAAATTGTGAAACCATTCTCACCAGGTGTTCAAGGTTTCAAGTAAAATTGATAAGTCTTCCGACAGCTGACATTAAATAACTCTTTAATTAGGATTCACCAGATAAAAAAGTAGTCCCGGAAATACATTGGGTTTTTTTATCCAGATATTTTAATATACCAAACTATAATACATGTATGTTATTTTCTGTCGCTTTGATATTACAGAGGTATTTTGCGACTGGAGTCTATAGTTTTACTAGATCAAACACGTGACCTAATTATACTCGAATAGTTGTATGAGATCATACCGGTTGAAGGTTCGGCCGATATTGGCGGGGTGAATTTTAGTAAATGGTTTACTGTTCTTTGCAAAGTATTTGCCAACTCACTTTGACCTCTGTTTTGGTAACTGATTCGCTCACCTCATCTGACCTCCTTCCTCTGGCCCCCATCTTGGTGACTCATTTATCTTATTCCATTTGGTCACGGTCGGCTTTGATTTATAATTTGATTTCCTGATTACTTTGCCATAACTCGGCCTTTTCCCAAGGACAATAATTAACCATGATTTTTATAACATTTATACTGTTATTGTTACTGCTCAACTCCCACTCGGTACCATTTTCCTTTTTTTATTCTTACAGGATACGTACATGTATTACTATATTCTTTTGGCAGGTTCTCAAATACAGCAACATCCATCATATCTGTCTGTCTTTTAACAACACAAAAAATGTTAGAGATTGCGTAATAATGCTGTTTAGACTTACACACTGGCATAGTGTAAAAGAAGGCGTTGTCTTGATACTTCTTAAAGAAAACTGACTAAATAATGTTTATGTATATTTTTTTTCTAAATGTGATACACATTCTGTTTATACCCTAGCAGAAGAGGTCATGAATGTGCCGGGGTATACAGGCTAAGTCGTAGATCGGTATTTATGAAAGACAGAAAAATACAGTTGCGTCAGCAGATATACAATCCCAAAATACAGACCAAAAAGCATACTATATAATTTACATTATCTTTAAATAGTTTATCAGACTTAGTGCAGTGTAAACAAAAAAAGCATAAATAGAATACAGAAACAAAAATCAGAGGGCTCTAGAAAAAAGTTATAACCAGGAATTGCAATAATGTTTGTATAATATTAAACACGCTATATTACACTGTCATATTATCAATGTCAAATTAAACTGTCATGGTAGAAACCATATTTTTAGGATCCCCGTCTTTTTATGCCTGTAACAATTCCCACTGTGTTGGTTTAGTTGTAAATCGAATGAATTGTGTTAAGATTAAATGGTATTTCAGTGTTATTTTTGTTGCATATTCTGTATATATTTGCCTACTATTAACATATCAGTATCATTTGCTTGATAACGACGAGAGTATCCCCGTTGAAACGTCGCTTAGTATTAAACTCAGTAAATGTGTATTGAAAATGTACCTTTTGGTAATATTATGTTCAATTACTAAATATCAATCAAGAAGACAAGTGCTTGTATTTTGTTCAGCGATGCCTTAATGACAATGCAAACATTGTTATCTTAAACATAAACATTGGAGGATCCTTTTTCTTATGGGTCTCTGTAATTACAAGTTATAAGTAAACTTGAACGGTGTTGTGAATAAAGATGATAATTAAGATTAATTAGTAATTTAATTTAAACCGTAGAGATAATATGTATATCATGTATTACTTATCTCTTATAAATGCACTAATAAATAGCAACGTGAGCTTGTATTTATCAATAAATATAGGTAATAGATACACAGGCTATAATTTAGGACTTATCTTTATAGTGGTAATTATGTATGGCATGTATGTAATGTGATACCTTGTTTTCTAATAGGTGCAAACTACTGTAAGAATATGTTTGACCAATTATACCTTCCGTTCTAGCGTTAGACATTTAGTGTGCCGAAACCAGTGTAATTAATCATCGTAATTGAGTTCGCAGTTCAAAGCTTTAAGATATACACTCCCGAATTCTCACTTATCAGGGGAACATGGGTCCATTTTGTGTATGGGACAAAAATGTGATCAACACACAATGAGTTCAGTTTATAACACCAATGCCAGTTAGGTTGGAAGAAGATGTAAGTCTAAATGCCGCCGCCTGCGTAAAGTTCTATCAAATACGCTTATGTCAAAATGACTCGTCTAAAATGTAGCAGAGACGTTACCCTCTCCTCCCTTCTAGACCATATTATTTGTTATTTTCTCGCGAGGACGCTGCCAAGGGTAGCCATTTATCCCCTTCACATTACTACAACTGACAAATGACCTTATACAAAATGTTTTGAATATTTCATTAATCATTTACTTAAAAATATCGTTGATCCTCACGTCATGTGATAATCTTAATACTTATCCACAGGGTCTTACTTACAGTATAATGTAGATGTGTACCTGATATATATTTATAGCTTATATCAATTACATATATGATGAGTATCTCACAAATAGACCATCTTAGCAGCTGTCTACCAGAATACTACCTTTAACTACATCAGCATTTATTTCCATCCTTACAGCGCACAGTACAAAAATAACCGCCTCTATGTCAGTTTCTAGTAAGCAGTTAGAGAGTAAATCACAGTCTTCATAATTATCGTTATAATATAGTCTAATGGTAAATAAGGAAAAGTTATGCAATTTAGGAGTTCAGCTTAGTAGGAGCCTTTACGTTATTTTATTCAATTAACAAATAGGATGCCAATGAATCGTTTGAAAAAAAAGTCGATTATGGTGAATTACAGATTCAGATATTTTTTTACGAGATAAACCAATTAACTCAACGTGTATATGAAGTTAAAAGTGATATTCAGAAACAGTTATCTCATTAAGATTCTTCTAGTCTTTGCCAAAAATATAAAGTCGTCTGTACTTATATTAATTAGATAATATAGCATTTTTTCCTTTCAAGTTTGGTAAAAAGTATAGAACAGAACTTGACATAGGAGTTAATCTTTTACCAAATCTTCTATATAATGTGTATAATTTTGATGGTGATTTGACCTCTGTATATAAGTAAATTAATATGATCAACTCTTTAAATAGTAAATGTCATACTTATAGGTTATAATGGAGTAAACATTACCTATTGTCTTACATACTAAAGGCTATTCTATTTTCAGTTTTTAATATTTATATAAAAAAGGGTGTTATCAATTACATTCCATTACATATATCCAGGGTGTGTCTGGAATCCGAATTACCACCAAAATGACACATCGAGAAACAAAACAAACGAAATATGATACAGGGGTAGTAATAGAATTATATATTGAGATTGAGTTAAGTTTATTCTCTTCCAGGATACAAGGCACTTCTTTCAGTTATCTCCCTCTTAAGTGTCCACGCTCAAGTCACTCAATATCGAGGGTTTTTTACTTTGAATAAACGAAATTTGTATTATGGACTATTGAATAAGCTTTACTTAGGGTATTACCGTAAAAAAGCTGTTCGTTCTTTACTGACTTGTATTATAAATTTATTGTACATAATATACATTTTTTTCTCTTTATTTCCAGAGCAACACGACAGCGGTGGCCGCTCCGGACCGGCCTTATTATGTCATTGCTGCTATAGACGTAAGTTTATTATTATACAATTATAACTTAACACATTCTCTGAAATAAAGCAGTAATAGACAAGAAAATTTATCTAATTTGGCCTATATAATATATTTTTAAAAAATCATTCTATAATATTCCATCAAAAGTCGTTGCAGAACCAATACTATAACTATGAAATGGAGTGATCTCCCTTAAGTCAGACACAACTATGATGTTCTTGGATTGGGATAGCCTTGTGTTCTAGACTAGAGTATAGCGCTTTTAGGTCTGGGTGGCCGGTCACCTCGTGTGAACGTATGGGGCTTGGAAATATGGGCGCCTTCTCAACCTCGTGGGTTTACTACTGGTACTCCGGCTTCCTCCCACCGGAAAGACTCCTTCAGTGCGCTAAGATAATAATGAAAAAATGAACACAACGTCTGCAATATCACACTCAGTGGAAGAGGACGTTAAACACTAAAAAGAACAACAACATCACCCTGGCAAGTCAAGTGTACAAACAGACACAACCAATTTCTTAAATAATTCACAATACTGACACGACAGATACATGTAAATAAAAAAATATAAAAAAATGTATCTTATTTTTTAGGCACAACCTTACGTGCGGATAGTAGACGAGGCATCTGGACGTAGACGGTTTGATGGCTTTATGATTGATATTATCAATGAAATATCCGGTCTAGTAGGATTTGATTACCGTATTCGTGCTACACCTGATGGTCGATATGGACATAAACTTCCCGATGGAACTTGGACTGGTATGGTCGGAGATATCCTCCGTGGAGTAAGTTATCCAATTTATATTTAAATCCCTCTCCCAAAGCTAAAATACATTTACAAAAAGCAACATTTCACGACAATAAAATATATATTATATATTATGTGTAACTGAGCTCATCATATTATACAAAAACATTCATGTCGCTGCCAAGTATGTTTCTCACGAAGAAATCTGTTTCACTTAATATTCATTCTATTTTGGAATCTCTGTGGAATAGTATAACAGTACATTTACAAATCAAGGGAGACAAATCGGTGTATTGAACAACGCTGTACAACGACGTTCTTTTAGGAGATAAATGAGTTATTTAGATCACAATAAATATTAGTAGAGAAAGCAATCAATTGCCACCACCATTTTCCGGTTGGTGCGATGGAACATTAAACTACATTTCATTTTTATATCCTATACAGGGAGCCGATGTAGCAACGGGACCTTTACAGATTACACTTGAACGAGAAGAGGCTGTGGATTTTTCCAAACCTGTCTTGACCAGCGCCTCCCGACTTTTAGTTAAAAAACCAGAAGTACAATGGGAAGGACTCGGCATTCTTGCCAAACCATTTACTCATGAGTTGTGGTTTTTCATTTTGTTAGCTATTATCATCGTTAGTGTTTTATTCTACTTGATCTCAAGATTAAGCCCGTATTCATGGTTGAAGAAATTACCCGAAAAAGATAGAAGATTTGCTGTTGACACCTTCAACCTTAAAAACAGTTTTCTATTTGTATTTAGTACCATAACATGGCAAGGTAGTAATCGACTTTAAATAACTTTATTACATTTTCGGTATAGGAAGGAGGCGTGTAATTTATATTACCATGTTTTGATACATTATATTCTATATAGCTATATCTATAACAATAAACTGTAATAACATACTTATGTATTTTGGGCGACGTTTTTAGGGGTATAATTTGCATCGATCCAACCAGGCCTTAACGACTCGGCAAAACAGCACATCACGGTTGAATTTTAATGTTTAACTTTATTTTATACAGGTTACAGAGAAGCGCCTAGATGTTTCTCTGGTCGTGTTCTAGCAGCATTTTGGTGGATTTTTGCCTTTTTCATGATAATAGCTTATACTGCTAACCTAACAGCCTTTCTGTTAGTAAGACGAAATGCCGTAGCCGATATGCCTTACAAGGATTATAACGATTTAATAAGACAAAATAAAGTTTCTGTCGGGGTTGTCAGGAATAGCTTTGAAGAAGGAGCTTTAGAACGCATGTCTTCAATCAGCAATTTTGAGCTTTGGGATTACGTCAAGAGAAGAAATACCTTTGTGGATACCTTAGAGGATGGTATCCTGCAAGTTAAAATCTCGGATGGTCGGTATTCTCTACTGGTTGATTCTACAGATGGTGACTTTATTACTGGAAATAACTGTGATTTGGGTATCTTCGGAGATAAGCTTAACTCCATCAACCTGGCCTTTGCTTGCAGGAAGGGTAAGTCATCAATATTTTAAGAGAAGGGTACTTTACATTCCTACAGCTGTCTTGGAGTCAAAATCAATTATTCATCAGCTATCTTCAACAGAGGATTTAAATTACATTTGAATACTATCCCCATGCAAATCCTTAGGACGTCGAAAACCACTGCATTATTATCCCTGAAATGTATCCTTTACAATGGCATTTAAACCTAAAATCTTGTTACTTGGTTTCTTTAAAAATGCAGTTTCTTGGCCATGGGGGATAATGCGAGACGTACCCAAACACAATTTTGATCCCATTATTTTGGATCAATGCCCGGATTCTATATTACTCCATATTTAGAATATATTATGTAGCTTCCCATATAATCAAATTTGAAAAGAAAGACCCAGTTCCTCGGCGATAGCTGGCAAAAATATAACCAGGACTAGCAAAATATGAGTGCAATAAACTTGCGTAGTTGTTCGGAATTCAATAGATATTCGCATGTAGTTCGAAACCACTGGTGTGCCATATGTTATAAATTATTATTATTATATTGAAATTTCATCATTCCAGGAAGTGGCATCTGTAATTCTTTAGATAGAGGACTGCTGTCTTTGAGGGAAACTGGTCGTGTTAAGGTTATCTACAATAAATGGTTTAGAAGTGGTGTTTGTGCCAAGGATGACACAGGAAATGTTATTACTGGCACCGATCCAGCACCCTTCAATGTTTACTCTCTTTCCTACCGAGAGTTGTCCGTAGCCCTGATTCTACTTTTCCTTGGAGCACTACTCGCCTTTGTCATCCTCATCGGAGAGATCATCTTTGTTCGTCTCCGGGATAAGGTAAATTGTCATGATCTATACTAAGGTACTACACAAAAGTACCCCATATTGAGTTTTCTATCAGACGTACCCATATAAATCACATTTGCAATTACACATTACAAAAACATTTGCTTGCGAAGTTGTTTTTAAAACATATAATACAATCTTTATTTGTATCTCAAAATATATGGAACATAGTCATCGGTATTGGACGACGGACACAATTAATGCCTTTTTTTTCTACTATTTAACAAAATAACATATCAATTAATTATACTCAAACGTTTTTCATTTTGTGCAGAAAGCAACAGATAAAGCCACCAACCAAGAGGCTGAAGATGACGTAGAGAAGCAAGAGTTGAAAGAGACAGAGGGCAGCCCTCAACAAGATAACACAAGTCTTGCTGAACCACAAGAAGAAGAGACCAAACTAGTAACATCCGATGATCAAACAACAGAAGGAGCAGCAGCAACATTAGAAACTACTCCTACTGATGCTCAGTAATAGTTCAATAGACTAAAAAAACAGTTTAAATTTTCATTTTCTTCATTATCTTTTCTTAAAATAATAACAAAAGAAGGAGATCAAAGGGGACAATTTGCTGAGATAAAGATTTCTCGAGAAGTTCAAGCCTTTCCTTCTTTTGAGATAGACATTTAAAGCGCTGGATTAAATGTATTTTTGCTCACCGAAGTCTTTCTTAATTTTCAGTGTTATGTTGTTCTCTATTTTTCTAAACTGGGCCTTCTCTCGGCAAACTGTCTTTTTTGGTGTTGTTGTGTATGGAGGTAAACTAATATTGATACATTGTTCATTGTTAAGCTCAGTCTGAATTGGAAACGGATAATTAACATGACTTACAGGAATGTGCATTATGGGAGTCGTTAAATACGAAAAAACATCAAATTGAAAATGTTGACTTCCCGATACAAAGGGCAATGATTGCTGAATGTCATATCATCTTGTGAAGTAAATATTAGAGCTAATGTGTCTACAATATGGTTATAATGATAATACCTACATGTATATTTGCAAATATTAATATATATGGTGCTATTTTATATCGGAGCTATATTTATAAAACCTAGAATATATATTTAATTGATCTATATACCCCTTTGTTCTATGTCATCTGATTCCGATAGTATGGGATGTTGCAAAAATAGTTCATAGAAATCTATATTTGAAAAGCCGAAAAGGGGGATAACCTTACAAGTTTATAAGGGGAGATAAGTCTACAAGTTAAGTGACAACATTGGATTATCTTACCGCGATTCGAAATAATTTTAAACAATGAATAAATCCATCTATATAAAATGTAACTTAACAGTATTGATTATTTTCTTTTTAAAATTTAATTTATATATTTTACACTTTGTTGTACAGACTTCTATTTTAGTTTGTTTTAAAATTCATTAGTTAACTGTGGTGTGCTTGTTTGTTGGTGTAAATATATATTATATATATACTAATCAGATATTTTATTTGTCCGTTTCTAATAATAAAGTGTGATTATTGACTTTAATGGATAACTTAAAATTTACAGAATCTCAGTAACCTTGCTATTAATATAAAGTGAGTGGTCCCATTGAGTTTGGGCTGAAACATTAGTTTAAAGGAAACAAAAACTTCTTTAAGCTGACAAATGTAAATAAATAACCAAAGTGAAATTTTCGGACATCAATTATCATTTGTTTTCTCTGAGCGTCATAGAAATCGTTTTTTTGTTAACAAGCCTGTTTTGATTTATTAGTATTATTTTATAGTATCCAGATAAATATAAAGTTTGTATTGTGATGTTAAAGTTCTTATACGAACTCAATAAAACACGTTCATTGCCACCAAATACTTGTTGGTCAGTTTATTCTCTACGGAGAGAGTGTACCGGGAATGACGAAGGCATGGTTTATGTTAGCTTGGTGTTCTTAATGTTTAACATCCGCTTTCATCGAAGGTGATATCACAGGTCTTATTTTTCATTTGTATTATCTTAGCGCACGCGCCTTTCCTGTGGGAGGAAACTGGAGTACCCGGAGTAAACCCACGAGGTTGAGAAGGCGCCCTATTTCGTAGCGTGGGCGGATATTGTACCATGGCTCAGTAAATCAATATACATACACCTAACACAACAAGATTTGGTTAATTAAGTTAGTGTTGTAGTATCTGCATTGGTGAAGAATGATTTACTGCCCTGGGACCGGTTGCTCAAAATCAAGTTAGTTTGAAGATGCGTTAAACTCTAGCAGATTGTTATCTTTCTACCAATTAAAGTTTTGTTGCTGGAAAGTCAATTTCAGTATCCGTTAGCTAATGGGCTGATTAAAGTTAATCCAAGAAAAGATTGTTTGTTCATTGGCTGAATTTTAAATTTTTAAATCCAATGTATAACAACTTAATAGAAGTTAGTATTAACAAGAAACTTGATTACAGCCAAAATATAGCTGTAGAATTTACTACAAAAACACTATAAAAAGAATACTTTTATTTAGGTATGTGACAAAAACATGTAGGTACCACAAAATGATTTCTTTTTAATTTCACGGAATGGGGAATGCGAAAAGGAAAAAAAAGTGACATAATTTTTTTTTTAAATCGGTTGCTAAATAAGGATGTTATGTCAATTTTAGACTTCGAAATAGCGCTGTTTTGTGTCTATTATTATGTCATAAGGGAATGTAAAAGAAGTGTGATCATTATTTCATTTTTTAGCATAAAACTGTAGGAAAAATTATGGGATTTGCAGAATATTTTGGGGGAATATTATAGAATTTCACCCTATAGAAATGGAATAGCAACCTATCGCTCAACCCTCTAGAATGTTTTATATAAATTGGAATATCCCTCCCCCCATCGCCCAACCCTCTGGAATGTTGTATAGAAGACCAAATCTATGACTTATTGCTCAGGTTATACGTGACTGACAGCCGACTAATGCCATTGTTAAACAGATAACGGAGCCCAACACATGCGTTACATATAAAAATTATGTTAAAGACAACGGGGCTTCAGCAACAGACGTTAAAGGTAACGATCCATTAACTCAATGTTAACTTCTCTTCTACTGATATTTTTGGTCCTGTGGCTGAAAGGGGGGAGGGGGGGTCGTCAAACAAGCTGTGAATTTATGAGACCAAGTTTTTCTAGACCAGTTTTTTGTGTAGATTCCGAATCTGGGTGGTGATCAGGCATTTCATGGGGCGTTTTCGAGATGTAGGGGGTCAAATGTCTACAATGGGCGAATATAAGGGGGTGAGGATCGTCCTTCTTTAAATAAATGTTTATGAAGCCCATTGACAACTGTTTTGATTTGTAGGGGAGTTGGACGGGGTAGCAAGTGTAGATGTGTGTATGTGGAGGTGGTGGTGGTGGTGATGTAATTACGCTAACATAAATGATGATCACGTAATATATTAATAAAATAATAAAACCTAAAAGTTTTAGGACTGCCCATCTCTAATAACTGTTTATGATGCCCCTGGACAACTTTTTGATTTGTGGGGTGTGGTAGCAGGTGTGGAAGGGGGGGGGTTTAAAAAGGTGGGAAATGAGTTCACGTTGATTTAAATGATGATTTTCTTAGAGCTTAGCAAAAACATTACTTTTTAAATCCGCTGCACATCTCTAAATCTGTGTATAAGATAACCATTGTATGGGAGAGGGGTAGGAGTACAGAAACCACTTGGTTCAAAATTGACAACATGTATTTTTGAGGACATGAATCATTACGTTCATAATTGAGCTTAAAGTGAGATGTCGGTAGCGTTTTCGTTCGAAATATAAAATTATAATGGTACTTTTCAAGAGATCTGGAAATGCAAATCAAAAACACAGTAACTCAGAGATATGGTTAGTTATTAGTTTATTCTTACTCTTCATCAGAAGATTCAAAATCAAAAGTTCACATGAGCAAGATAAATATTTTCTTGGTTGTTGGCCAACAGCTCGAATATTTTCATCCAGAAAATCTTTTTACTAGCGTCATAGACTTAATGCAAGTCGCTTTTCGAGATATTTTGTATCTTTGCCAGTCTCATTATCGATCAGAATTTTTGGATCATCGTTTGCAAGAAGAGTGACTGGGATGTCTATTTCGCACCAGCAAGAACGCAAAATACAATAGCTTTCAGCACCTCCATTAATTTGCAATGCGAAGAGGAGTAGATAAGATATTTTTGTGTCTTCATTGTTGGTTGTCAGTTCTTGATATTTTTTGGTCCAATAATATTTCTTTCTCCTACTACCACAACCATGTGTATCGCTTACCCTTTCCATGCTATGAACATCGGATAAATTTGTAATTCTATACCAATTGGTTAATTATGATTACAATCTTACACAATTTGTTTATATTTTATTGTAAATAATGTCCCCGGGAGATGTATTTATATAAGCCCCGGCTTGTTTTCAGATCCCACAATCATATAGTGTACTTTTATAATATGTAAAAATTTATTGAATTAAATAGTGTTAAAAAAACCCTCAGCCTGCGGAAATGACAATCCATCTTTCTTTTTCATGAAAACCCCAACTTTCTAATAATGTAGTAAAGAGCTGGGATGACGTAACTGCTGGTTAAGAAAACATTGTACGGCAAACACTGACTTACATAAGTAGAAGACACTAGAAAAAAAGATCTTCTGGAGGAATTTTTTATTGAGATGAAAAATAATAACACTTTCCTTCTTTATTACCATCTTTCCTGAGGCGGGAATGAAGTTTTACAATGTGAATTGGTATCTGAAGCAAGTTTTTATGTACATTTCCAGATCTCTCGAAAAATACCATTATAATTTAATATTTTTAATGACGATACTGGTACTGAATGAAAAACTTGAGAAAACACTTTTCAGGATAATTTTGAAACAAGTGGTTTCCGTCCGCCAAAATATATTTATCCCCAAACTCCCCCATATAATGGTAATCTTACACACATATTAAGAGATGTCCAGTGGAATTAAAAAGTAATGTTTTAGCAAGCCCTAAGAAAATCATCATTTAAATTAGCGTGAACTCATTTCCCACCAATTTTACCCCACCCCTCAAATCATACAGTTGTCCAGGAGCATAACAAACAGTTATTTAGAAATGGACAGTTCTAAAAAAAATGTTATGTTTTATTGTTAAATAACATTAAATTTAATATTTATTAAATAACATTAAATAATTTATACTAAAAATCCATTACAATTTAACTTTTTTTAAGTAGCATTATATAATTTATAAATAAATGCCTTACAACATAACTATCATTTTACAGCCCAACTAAATAGGAAATAATATTTGTTCCATACTGATTTACAATTAAAGTGCCATTTAATAACTGTGTTTTTAAATGTTCAATTCTTGTATCAAGCTGCCGATATTTCTTAACTCGAGGCCTTTTGGTACCACCAAATAATATCTGTGAAATGGTAATTTCGACATAAGATTTTTCATGTTTTATTAAGTTAATGAACTAGTAAATATTAGCTTGTCATGCTGGCATGTTATATCATTATAGTCAATTGAATTCATGTTTGAAGACATAACGCCGGTTAGTCAATAAATTTTATTAAGAGGGATTTAGAGCCCATTAACGCTTAACACCAGTGAACAGTTCTTGTGTGACTACTTTTAAACAGACTATAGTTTTAAGATCAATCAAAGGATTAACAGTCTGCCGGTAAAGTGGGAACAAACCACTTCTAATCAGGACTTGTTTACACGGCTAATTGATTCCAATTTAACTTCTAAACAGGACGTGTTTACACTGCTAATTGATTCCTATTTCTTCAACGCTTTATCAATATGTATTAATAGTATCAATAACATCGTACTATCAATATTTCGCTACGTTACGATCAGGCCCGAAGCCAGAAACCAAAATTTAGCCGACATAGGGGGGCGAGGAAGATAAATTTCCGACAACAAAAAATCAATGAACGAAGGTCATCGCCGACTGCCGTAAGCAGGAGGAGGGGAGAGCACGAAAATTAGAAGCTGTGAGAGTGAATTTAGGCCTCTATGACATGCAGGAGGCAAATGTGTCGGACAATTAAGAGTTGCGATATGTAATTACAGATATCAATTTGAGGACACGCAAGAAATGAATAAAACATGGCACTCATCAAAACTGAAACAATACTAAAAAGAACGGAACATGTTTTTAAACGAGAATTTCATATTTTCTAAGAAAGTCAAAACATAACTATTTCTATGTAATCTTTTAGTGGCATTTAGCGATCGGGAAACACATTAACAGAACACAGTTTTTATGGGATACAATCACTAGTTTATTCTACAGCACGACGTTTCGACAAGTATCCTCTTATGTATTTTGCTAAATAGGTTATAAAATAATCATAGGCGTAGGAGACGGGGGGAAAGGGGGGGGGGGGGGCATATGCCCGCCTAAAAATTTATTTTCGGCAATGAAAAATTCGACGACCTTTTTTTTCTATTAACGCTTAGAGAAAAAATATAACTTATTTCTATGAGATCCAAACTGCCCGAAAAAAAATTCGCGTCTTTTTTTTTTGTCCACTGCATGCCCGAAAAAATGTCCGAAGCTCTCTTTAATAGGTATGCCAAAAAAATGGTATTGCCCGAAAATAGGTATTGCCCGAAAAACGGGCATCGAGCCAGAAAACGGCAGAGAAAACTAGCAGTAAAACGCATTGGCGACCGTCAAATAATCCAAAATTTTCTTGGGGGTCATTCGCCCCTTAAAGAAAACCGGCGCCGCTGTCTATAAACCCGAAATTTTCGGGCATTTCTAGTTTTGCTTCCCTAACTGTCATCGAGCCCTAATAAAACACGCATTTTACTTTTCTTGTAATTGAATATAACGCATTTGTACTGAGTTGACTATGGATTAAAACATTTTGTCTGTAGTCACTCGACTTTGTGCGACATTTTTCGGGCATCGATTAATATTTGTGAATACAGATGCAACAGTCTGATTGGATGGTTGGAATTCAGAGTAGACTTTCGGTTACAAAACCATTTAATATTTTTGGAGTTGTTAACACGGGCTAGAATAGCAGAAAACGCATTTCGGTGATTAAACTTTCCATACCGTGCGACGAATGATTTGTTGTTTGGAATTCGGGTCAGCCATGCGGGCTATACTGGACCAAATTGAAGTTGCTGTATTCACAGACTGGAATAGTAGGAAAACGTGTTTGCAGCAATTACATTTTCAAATTTTTCTCCTAAATGTCCCGTCTTCGTGGACTGTAAACGATAGATTAGAATTCGAGTAAGCCACCTTAATAAGGTTATATTCGAACACTTTGGAGTTGCTTTGTGCACCGGCTGAAAACGCGTTTGCTACAGTTAAATTTTCAAAATTTTCTGCTAACGGTCCCGTCTCCGAGGACTGTAAACGATTGATTGGAATTCGAGTCAGCCACCTTAATTGGGCTGTATTAGACCAAATTTGAAGTTGCTTCACCGGCTGCAATAGCAGGAAAACGTGTTTGCAGCCGTCAAATATTCCCAAATTTGCTTGGGGATACAAGGTCGTTGCTGTCTTTAAACCCGAAATTTTTCGGGCAATTTGGGTTCTGTCCCCCTAACTTTCATCGAGCTCCTACGCCTATGACATTTAAAACTCATTTACAACGGAAATAATAAAACACAATTACCTCCCCTGTTTTCCTATTTCCCACCATTGAATAGTTATCTTCAAACGTTTGAATTTGTAGTTGAAAATGATAATTTTGCCAATTTCTCAACTGACAATTGTGAATTTTAGGATTAATAGGATTATTCTTTAACAGGGTACGACTGTTTATAGATACCATCTATTTTAGGGCTTTATTTTAATACATTTTAAAAATATAACTTACAAATATGAAAATGTAACAAGAAACAATTATTTCAACTTGTTGTGTCGCGACTTGTCACCTTCACAATCTGAAAGACTAAACACTGTTCCCTTCCACCCCACCCTACCCCGTCCTGATACCACGCTGGAGAAGTCTGAGGTAGTTTTTCAGCCAGCATGGGGACAAAAACAAACTTCTTAGATATAGACCACGGTTATTTAACCACATGTATAGATTATCAAGCCAGCCACTTTCTGCACTGATGCAGATAGCGGCTTCAACGATCGACTTTTATTTAATATTCCAGCTGACAAAGGTTCCATTACGTGCACGCAACCATACAATGGACCTTGGTGAAGCCATGTTGGATGCAAATCTTCTTATTAGTAAATCAGCGATACAGTGGCTCCTAGTTTTTGGTAAATGTTTTGTGGTCGCAATAAGCTTCCATGCTTAACCGAATAATGCTTGCTCATGGACACTGAATGAACGCTGCACGACAAAAGAAAAATATTGCATATGTCGACCTGCCGATTTGTCGGTTGTGTAGGCGAAATAATTGTATTTTGTTGACAAGTCAGGAATAGTTTGTCGCGTTGACGGTTTAATTTTGTCGACTTGTCGCCTTCACACCGACAAGTCGACAAATTTTTTTTATCTCGACTTGTCGTGCCGCGACTTGTCGCCTAAACAACCCGGCAGTCAGGAATATAGAATGGCCGCTAACAGCCACCATACCCTTGTTTAATTTTTAACATTTATTTCTTGTTAGACTGATTTTCTTTCTCTCTGTCATAGCTTTGCACTAGAATAAAATATAAACCGTTATAGCCAATTATCTGTAGCGTTAACAATACATCAAACACATTTTATATCTGGTAATTAAATTAACTTGAATAATGCATAATGATGTTAACATCTTATTTTAACCACATAACAACAATTTTAAAATCAATGTTGACTAACTAAGCGCGAGGGACTGTACTAGTCAAAGTAGACTGTTTGCGTTTTTCGACGAATCAAGCTGATTAGAAATTGCAATAAAAATTTACAATAATGTTATTAATTTAATTGATATGGCTTATTGATCTATTGCCTCCCCTTTCACGTAGCAGTAATTGTTAGTGAAGCGCTGACAAGATGATTCCTGAACGAACAAGAAATCAAATCAGATTTAATGCCCTATTTTTCTGCAGTAACGGGGTTAATTAAGGCGGACATATGCCATGTAGTGTGTCACGAGGTATATTTTGCCTGAACAGCTTGCGCATTGTCTGTATTTCATCAAATACCAACTATCATTATCCAGGTCAGTAAAATGGCTTTATTCATACGACACTACAAACACAAATTGTAGGGAGAGAGAGAGAGAGAGAGAGAGAGAGAGAGAGGGGGAGGGAGGGAGAGAGCGGAGAGATGGGGTTTAACGTCCACTCAACACAAACTAGGTCATTTTTATTTTATTTCAATACATTTAATTCGCTTGTGCGTAGGTGTCTTTTGCAACGGGAGGAAACCGAGGGACCCTGAGAAAACCCGCGAGGCTGGACATGCGACATACTCATTGTCACGCACAACCGGGGATTCGAAACCAATGACAGACGTGAAAATCCATGACGTTTAATCAATCTAGTGTGCTGGCTACACCATAAAGACTACGCGCGAGAGAGAGAGAGACATAGAGAGAGACACAGACAGAGAGAGAAATAGAATGGGGTTTTACGTCCAGTCGACACAAAGTAGGTAATTTCGGGACTAAAGTAGGTAATATAGTTTTATTTTATTTCAATAATTCGCTTGCGCGTAGGGGTCTTTAGCAATGGGAGGAAACCGGAGGACCAGGAGAAAACCCACGTGGCTAGACAGGCGACACTACTCCTTGTCACGTACAACCGGATATTCGAAACCACGCCAGTTGACTCAATGACAGGCTTTATGATACATCGAACACCCCATAAAGACTATGCGCTTAATGTAGGCCCTATTTTACAGAAAACTTTTAAATAATAAATTAGGCTCTAAACGTATATTCAACGCCGGATTTTGGTGGGGGCCTTGGGGACTGGAACATGTGGGGTAGCCTGATCACCGACCGCGAGCGCCGAAGGCGCGACGTCCTGCAAGGGGGGTCTGAGACAGGGCCGTACGTAGGATTATACAAGTGGGGGTGCACAGAGTGTTGGGGACGCCATTAAATGCCCGAGTTACTGAGTGCGGAACGGTGCGTGTGTGTACGTGGGGAAGCCCCTCCCCCCTGAAAATTTTGAAAATTAGACTGTCACAAACGCGTTTTCCACCCACTTGGAGCTACAATCAACGTCGCCCCCGTGTGTCAATTTCGGCAGCGCTATTTCTCATTTTGATGTCGAGCACAAAAATGAAAAACTGTTTATTCTCTAAACTAGAACTAGTCCGAAACACCATAAGACGACGTGGGTAGGGCGACCAGAACGAAAACTCTGATCATGTAATTTGGTGGCGGCGCCCCCAAAGAACCCTTTAATGACAAGTGGTGGGTCAGACGCCGACCAAGAAAGAGTGATAGGAGAGGCCCTTCGCCTATGGGAGCGGTACCCTTGTCTGGGGTCCTCCTCAGAAAATTTTGAAAAATAACGATGCAGGAAACACGTTTTTCTGCCATTGGGGTGATGTCTGAATGGCAATTTTGGATTTTATATGGCGGCTGATTTTTTGGGATAGGCGTTTGCTTCTGGTGTCCGCACCTTGGGCCCGCGCCTTTGGTGGCGCCCGATAGCCTCCACATAAGAGATATAAGAAAGTTTCGATCAGGTGTAGGCGCCATTAAAACCGACCGACTCATCAGTGCCTTAGGAGCATCACTATGTGATCATAATCAAGTGTATTATTTTATAATTGAAAGGTTGTCAATTTTTTGGGAGGGAGCGCCTTATTTTTCTGGAAATTTTTAGAAATTGAAGACCGGAAACATGATTTCCTGGCATTTCAGGCACTTGTGTGGAGCCATTTAGAAGTACCTCCCCCAGAAAAAAATAAAATTCTGCCGCAAAATTAGCGCATTCTGGCGTTATTTCAGTGGACCAATCCATGCGAGTGCTATGAAATGATGGCATTTCTAGAGGAGGGGGCTGGACGCAACTGAGATTTTTTTTTTGTGTGTGTGTGTGTGTGTGTGTGTGTGTGTGGGGGGGGGGCTAATGCGTGAGGCCCTTGGGCCTGTGCCCCATTGTTAATCCGGCCCTGGTGATAAATGCGAGTGCTATGATGGCATTTCTAGAGGAGGTGGCTGGACGCAACCGAGATTCTTTTGTGGGGGGCCCCTAATGGGGGGGGGGGGGCTGGGGCCTGTGCCCCATGGTGCCCCACGGTTAATCCGGTCCTGCGTATATTACATTCTCTGTGTTTGATGTCCATTACAATATCATCTTATCTAAAAATATTATATTAATCATCAGGTTCTGAATAATTATAATTACATACATTTAAAATGATTGCGAGATTTCTACCTGTTACTATACCAACTTCAAGGGGCCATATTGATCATAATAATATACGCCCTTGTATAACACCGCCTATACCACATACAGCTGACAGGTTCCTGTATAAATGAATATAATTATACTTTCCAATAGTTTTTGTTTAAGATAATCATCATCACCCGTAATACAGTTGACAAGCCGTATAATTATTTCCTTGGATTTTCAAAGATAATAAGTAGGAGAGGTTTTGTTTTTGTTCTTTCAACGTTTATTTTTGTATTTCTCTTTTAGTCCAGTGATTCCTACTCGAAAATTGATGACATGGAAGATTAACGGAAGCATTTCATCATATGACTATATAATTTTGAGTAGATTGGGGTTTATCAACGAGTTTCTTAGTGCATATTAAGTTTTTCTTAAATTATAATATTGGTGTGAATATTCACAGAGATCCAAGGTAATATCCACAAGACATGCAGCTTACATACTGGTAAGGTAAGACAACAAAACACATTTTAAATAAATATCTAAATGATCAAACATGCTATTATTGATAATATATTAGTAATAAATAATAATCATAAGTAGTCCCATCCCAAACTTGATCATGTTCAAAAGCAAGATATCAATAGGCAGAGAGTATGTTTGTTTAATTTCTAAATAGTTAAAATAGAACAACGGTACATTTGATTGAGTTAAATATGGAGCGTTATTTATATTTTCTAAGAACTTTTATATGTCACTGTATAATTACCTGAAATGGTGCGTTTGTAGTTATATGGCAATAGTTGAATTCATTTACTAAATGCTATTTAACATTGAGCTTAATACAAACATACTTGCTTACTCTACATTAAATGACCGCTTGACAGAGACTTCCTGATGTGTGACAAACTCATTAAAAATTGCAAAACAGAGATATTTAAAAAACGAGATTTACGTCTGCATTTTAAACGTTTCACATGAACCAATAATTACACCCTACTAGACCATACTCTGCCTCGAAGTTTCCTGGTTGTGGGTGTCGCTTGTAAAGCAGTATATGCTTAGTCTTTATTGAATTCGTATACCACTTTTCATTATAATTATAATGTTGCGAGTCCATTTACCGCAGTTACTCGTGGTCCTATTTACCCACAGTATTTGAACAGTGTTAAAACGGAGTGTTTGTTTTAAAAAAAAAAAAAATAGTTTTAGCTCAAGCAGCAAATGTATTAAACTGATATTTTCTCTATCTAGTCTAGAAATCGCAGTTGGGTATCTTCCAGAATAACTGGCTTTACTTGATATTTTCTACATGACAGCTGTAAGTTATCCAACATAATATTAGCAAGCCATTTTGAGTATACGTAATAAAAAAACGCAGTTTATGTTTCATGTGCCATTGAATTTATATTTGACAGTCAGTTGATCAAACGACGTACAAAATCTAAAATAGTTACCCACGACTTGGAGGTCGTTTCAATCAATCGCCATACTTATATACATGTAACAAACCGATAAAGATAAGGAATCAAATACAATCTTGCTGGTCTGATATTCATATTTCTGAAAAAAAATATGATTTCTGTAATACTGTTATTTTCCTTAACTGATTTCAGACTTAACTAAGGAGTCTTGGGTTCGCTGCTAGTTTTGGCGGAGGGCCTGACAAAGTACACGTAAAAGAACCCTCGACATTTGTAATTCGAAATGCGAGTAGGTCGTAGTGCCGCTGTCCGGGCAAAATCATGCACCAAATGCTTCACACTAAATCTCTGCCTTAAACTAAATTAATCAGGCCTTAAAGAAGATCAAACTTTCTCCGATTTTCATACAAAATGAGGATGAAACATTAAATTGTTTAGGTTTGTTATGACAACGGGCGGTGTTCTACAATACAGTCGCGATAAGATTTTGATCATTCTAAGCTGCAGGAACAATAATTATATCAAATGTTTGTTTCAAGCGATCTACTTGTCCAATTATCTACGATAAGACATGTTAAACCGCTTTGATTTAGTGAATATTGAACCAGGTTGATCTGTACAAGCTCAAAACAATACAATTGTTTCTAAAATGTAATCTTACTGTTGTGTACATAGACTGGCACATGGAAGCGTTTAGGCGTCAATAGTGCGACCGGAAAATTTAATTTGGTAATATGTCAACATATTTTGATAGTTCCTATGATTTTATCTCTGGAAAAAAAAAACCACAACATTTTACCGAGATAATTGAGTTAACGCGCTGTGTTATAATATCCCATTTCGTTTAAAAGGTGCACGTTTGCGTAAACATATCGCTTTTTTGAAGCTTCGTCACCATATTCCATATCGCCATGCGTTATGTCGACGTATGCATTTATTTAAAACGAAACGACGACATACAACATAGCGAGTTATTCAATTTACTCGGCAAAAATCACTTTACATTTTACAAACTTAATATTGTGGTATCTATATAGTATGGAAGCGTATAAGGGGTCAAAAGCGCGATAGATAGCACAATATTAAGTTGGGATTATGTCAAGATATTGTGATTGTTGTGATGACTTTACCACTAAAAAGACAATTTTAGCTCAAATAATTGAATCAACGCACCATGTTGTATGTCGCCATTTCGTTCTTAATGCGCGCGTTTGTGAAATGGTATTGATATTCTAAAGTTTTGTCAACATATAACAATTATCGCAGTGTGGTATATCGCCATATAATACGGCGATTTGGAATTTATGTTGACAATGCTTCAAAATAGCAATATGTTAAAGGGCCAATCCCAATAATATTTTGGAGAATAAAACTGCTTAATTTTGTGTTAAAATCCCTTAAAATCCTGTACCTAAAGGCCGAGCAACTAATTCAATATTTATGATATGTTTTCAAACAACGTATGCCCGTAAGTCTTCATCTGGAAATGGAGAACGGTGTCCCAAGCTGTATTATGCTGTGTCTGGATAAAATCAGACTTTTATTTCAGAAAAACAATGTGTAGGTGAAATTTACCTTTGGTTATCAAGTACAGCACATGGGTCATTCATTGTATAGACCTCTAAGGAACGGCAATAGATTATCCGGTTACCCAAGGAAAAAATTGACCAGAAATCTTAAAAGGGTTACGTGTCCGGATAAGCATTTTTGAAGTTCACGTCCAAACAATTCAATATTTTGAGCTGAAATTTTGAGGCAAGATAAATACACCACTCCTCTTTATTTTGGCGCTTATTTTCCATACGAACTCGGACTTTTTTTTTGAGACTCTGCTCAAATCGGGACAGTCCCTTTAACGCATACGTGCGTACGCAATGACGACAAACGACATGGTGCGTTGTTCAAATAATTCAGCTAAAATTGTCCTTTTAGTGGTAAAGTCATCACAACAATCACAGTATGTTGACATATGACTTTATTAATATTGCGCTATCTTTCGTGATATTGACCCCTATACGCTTCCATAATATAGCACTATTGGCCACTATACGTTTCCATATTGTCTTTTTATGTCGGCGTCAAAAACCCGAACGATATCTCGATATTAATAAGGTAATATGATCGTTGAGATGATTTTGGCCCTACAAAGTAATGTTTTGCTGAGTTAATCGAATCAACGCGCCATGTTGTGTGCACGAAAGCCCATAAGGCCCATTCCAAATTCCAAATTCCAAATGCGAAATTCCGAATTCCAAATCTGATCCGACCAATTTGATCAGGTTTTGCTTTTGAATAATCAGATAGAGTATAATAACAGTATTCCAGATAGGTTGCCTAATATCGCGATATCTTTCACGCTATTCGATCACCATTATACGCTCTCATACATATCTGATTTCCCAGAAGAGATCAATTGAAATCAACATTTTTATTATTGACCATTGTCAAAGAGTTCATTAGCGTGGATGGCACAGAAAGGTAGGCGTTAAACCCAATTGCATTTCAATTAATTTATGATCGATGACTATCTTGTTTCAATTTCACGTCCTATACGATAAATTCGCATACCATGATTTATTTCTCTTTTATTCGATTTGCGCAGGAATCCCCAGCTATTCTGATATTTCATTTCAATTATACGATTGGTACTAGTGGGATTCGGGTTTTAAACCAACCCAGTAGCCGAGATACTCAGGTGTCATGTTTGTACCTTACTGTTTATCACTTGACTACGAGATCACTCTTGGTGAAAGTGGACGTTAAACTCCAGAAACGAACAAACTGTTATTACCCCGAGATGACAACCTGGCTTTATTTATGAATTACACACGTAGACAAACCCGCAGTTAAAAAGTTATCTAGGAATGAAAAAATAATTTATTAAAAAATATACCAAATTTAGTTTAATCTTTGGTAGAGCTTCCCGTATTACCAACGTAACAGATCAACCCAATTAAAAGCACTGAACGCACAGTTAAGTCCATCGCACAATGGATCCTTATTAAACCCAGAATCCCCCCACATAAATGTTAACTACATTTAGAGATAAAAGAAATAAACCTAGATAGTTAACTAACCACAGGACATAAAATAATAAAAATAAAATGTATTAACTTTTACTTTGATAATCTATCCAGTCAGTTAGGTGGGATGCCGTGGGCGGTGAAGCCGGTCACCGCGAGCGAAATAGGCGCGAAGCCCGTCGAGGGAGGTCGGGGTCCCCCCCCCCCCCAAGGAAAATTTCCAGCCATTTTAGGCACTCTTCAAGGCGTTTTTAGAGGAACTTGAAAATAGCCTTTTTCTATAGAAACCATCTGACATGACCCGCGGATCCTTGCACGGGCCTGCACCCCCTGGCCACATTGAATATGGAATGACTACGGGTCGAAGTTGAGATTCAATAATCACTAACTGTATATTTTAATGTAAATACGTTGCTTCCAGTTCAGTGCGAAATATTCTCCTAGTGATTGTCACAAATGATTTTTTTTTTATTCTCGGGACACTGTTTGAGAGTACTAATCTCATGTCATTTCGGGCATTCAGGCTGCATGGATCGAGCACGATCGTCAATTCAAATTGAAATTGAGAAAAAGTTGACAACTGAAATCTTGAAATGCAACGTCACCTCTCATATGACTACACAACCTTTATATGACCATTTTTGAAGTTACTGGGAATGTGGCCATTCACCCCCTGGACGCGACCCCCCCCCCCCCGTGGGCGTAAATTCACCCCAGGTTGAGGAACGCGGCCATACGCAATCCATATTACTTACTTTGTTGCACTGAATGAGATCAAAACGAAGTACAGTATTGATAAATATACTTAGTTACGTATAATAATTATATACAAGTTACTAGACAAGATACTATCTGTTCGCAACCTTAATAAAATCTATCAATATAAAGGTTGAAACTAGAAATAACAAAATGTTTTCTTATAGATTATGACGTATTAATATATAGGTTATAATAAAGACATCAGAAGAAAAAAATCAATCGAACAGCCACGGAACTATTAAAAAGGTGTGAAAATGTACCGTACTTAATACTACTTCGTTGAATCAAGTTAAAACGCACGAAGAAGACGATGGGTGTGTTTATGTTAACGTGGTTTGCTCTTTTAATAAGTGCCAGTGCCACCGAAGACCTCTATTTAATGGGGTTATTCCCAGTGGAAGGGGGAGCTTGGCGAGGAGGACATGCCATGTTAACATCTGCTGAAATAGCTATAGAACATGTTAATCTCCGTGATGACATCTTGCCAGGATATAGGTTGAACCTAGTCTGGAATGATACTCTGGTAAGTAAATTTTATAGATATAAAATCCTAGGGACAACCGATCATGTCGGCAATGTTCACCTTGCGTGAAACAGGATGCATGATGACTAAGTAGAAGTTATAATAATAAATTGATATTTATCAAGATACAAGGCGATGATTATCTTATTCATAATTTCATAATAATTGTATGAAAATCTGATTTATTAAATAATATTTTTCTTTTTTCTCTCGGGGGGGGGGGGGGATAGCAATATTACAAGTAAACATACAACTAATAACTGCCAATAATGTGACTTACTGCAGTATAATAATAAAACAGTATAACCAAATTAATTTCACTAGGTTGGGATATTCGTATATTTTTACGTGGCCTTTCCTTGAACTCTTGCATATTAATAAACCGAGATGATTAGCTAGCCACAGGACAAAAAATAATGAAAATAAAATGTATTAACTTTTACTTTAATAAACAAAACTATCCATTTAGCACTCTAAAATAAAATGTTTGAAATTCTAATTTGAAACCATGTTTTAGTCTTAAAATATTTTATATTATATTTTTATTTCAGTGTAATCCAGGCAGAGGAATAAAGGCCATGTACGATAGCTTATATACACCACCAACTAAAATCATCCTTATGGGTGCTGCTTGCTCACCAGTTAGTGAAGCCACGGCTCAAGCTTCTCACTTATGGAACCTTGTACAGGTAAATTTCATAATATATATATATATGTATTTATTCTTTGTTCCCTTATCATATTTTTGCATATTAAGGGGTCCATTCTTGTAATTAAAGAAGAGAGGAATTCAATAGTCTGGTAACGTTAAAGGGACAATCACACTCTTGCTGGCTTGACAGGTCCAGAAAAAAATAGCCTTATTTTAACTACTAGATGTTTAAGTGTCCTACCTGTTGTGTAAATTATCCATAACAACCTATCTTACTTGATCAGGGGGATCGAAAATATGTTTAAATCCAAGTTACAATTGAAAGTGTTTACGTAAAGCTTTTCAAACCATGTTACGGCATATAGTTAAATTTTTCCAATTTTTAAAATTAGGTGTGTTAAGATGAAATTTGTATCATTTATTAATTGGAATATTGTAAAATAGTAGCCTACAATTTGTTGACCAGAATATAGATTGGAACATATTATTCAGTTACAACAAGAGTGGTATTGGGGCTTTAACAGAATTTTCTTCGAATCTTCGCCTGAGAATAATAGCTTCCACTCTACAATGGAGCTCTCACACTCCACCATGTAGGCATACCGTTCACTTGCCGGGCTATTAAAACAAACCCTAGAGTCCAAAACACTGCGTTTTGAGAGAACTTGTCCCCGGCCGCAAAACAAAAATTAATCTCTTCACCGTTTCGTTGCCATCTTCTGACCGTTTTCACCGAGCGCATACCGGGTGTTGAACGTGCTTCTACCGTCTTCACCGCCCAGATTGACTTTTGTTGAAAATTTTGGCCGTTTCCATACCGAGCCCATACCGGCCTTCGAACGTGTGCACCAGGTTTGTAGCAGCCACCTACCAGTCACTTAGCGTCCCCTCACCACTCGGAGCGTCATGTGGGTGAGTCCCGGTTCATGACACGTTCACAACCCGCTTACAACCCGTTGCAGACAGTGGAATTGTTTTTGCCCGTTCAACACCGTTCTGTAACGGTTTATGGGCGTGTTGTGAATGTGTTCATACAGTGTGACCGTTTTCAGAACTTGTTAACACAGTGTGACCGTTTACATAACGTATTCATACCGTCCTCATACAGTTCAACATCGTCCTCTTGCCGCTAACTTAAGGCAGGTGCCAGTTGGCCAAAGTTTTGAACATGTCCAAAATTGGCCAGCCGGCACCGGCCACATGTAAGCGGCAAAAGGACGGTGTTGAACGGTATGAGGACGGTATGAATACGTTATGAAAACGGTCACACTGTATGAACACGTTCACAACACGCTCGTAAAGGTGATTAACGGGCAAAAAAATGCACCGTCTGCAACGGGTTGTAAGCGGGTTGTGAACGTGTCATGAATGTGTTGATACCGTGCCACCGTCCTGAGTGGCATAATGCACTAAATATGTGATCAAAAGATGAGGAGAAGTGTCGTGGAGTTACCTTGAAGAAATAATGGAGAGCGGACTGACCGTTGCCGTTCAAATCGGGGTATTTACGGCAGTCGGGGACTCGTTCACAGGACGCTCCGAGTGGCGAGGGGACGCTAAGTGACTGGTAGGTGGCTGCTACAAACCCGGTGCACACGTTCGATACGCGGTATGGGCCCGGTATGGAAACGGCCGAAATTTTCAACAAAATTCAATCTGGGCGGTGAAGACGGTAGAAGCACGTTCAACACCCGGTATGCGCCCGGTGAGAACGGTCAGAAGATGGGAATGAATCGTTGAAAAGATTTATTTTTCTTGCGGCCGGGGACAAGTTCGCTCAAAACCCAACGTTTTTTTTAATAGCCCGGTAGGTGGACGACAGGCCTACACGACAGAGTGGGAGAGCGCCATAACGGTTTATGAGCGTGTTGTGAACGTGTTCATACCGTGTGACCGTTTTCATAACGAATTCATACCGTCCTCATACCGTTCAACACCGTCCTCCTGTCGCTTACTTGTGGCCGGTGCCAGCCGGCCAAAATTTTGAACATGCCCAAAACTTTCGCCGGGTCCCACCAGGTGTAAATTAGCGCCAACGCCCTATTAACGTGTTGCCCGCTTTGATAACGAACCACCGTGTGGCCTCGCCGTTCACCACCGCCCGCAGACATTTTCGCGCACGGTGGCACACGGTAGGCCTTCACGGCAGAGTGTGAGAGCCGCATTAAAGATATTACATGGACCTGCATGTTTGCATAACGTTACGCAACATTACGTAATACCCGTCAACTGGGGCTATTTTGAAACCGGGGGTAACTTTGAACATTTTTTCATAAAATGATTTAACTGAAAATTGCCAAAAACGAATTCGAAAGACATTAAAAAAAAATTAGCAACAAACTCATGACCTTTTTGTGATTTATTTTTGCGGTCATTTTGAAGTTACTTATATTTTGTTGGTCCGCACAAAAAATGAACATGGTGGATTGAGAAAGGGTAGATTTTGAGTCTCTGGGAACTTCTTGTAGGTTTGATATGAATAATTAACTTCACAATCTGCAAAATAGTTTCTCTGCGTCACAAATATATTCATAAACTAACATATAATTTTATTTAATCTTAATTCAAAAAGTATTTTAAAAAATCTAACTTTTCCGATTTGTTCATCATTGAACATGTGTTTCGGGGTTACTTTGTTCTATTCATTTATCAAAAAATGTTCAAAGTTACCTTCGGTTTCAAAATAGCCCCAGTTTTTGTTTATCATAGCATTATTTTTTAAAAGGCCAAAAAGTGTCCATTTTAACCTCAATTAAGGTGCTATTTAAAGATGTGTTTATTACTGTTGCAGAAGTCTTATAATTTTGATTTGTTCAAAGAAACCTCAAACCACTATGTAACATTGAACACCCATAGTTTATAAAAAAACATATTTTAAGATGGTTATTTCAATTTGTTTAACAGTACATGTTGTAGCCTTATACCAAGCCCCATCACTGCACTTTAAAAGAAAACCATAATTGAAATAAATTATTAGATATAAAAGAAAATCTCTGAAAAATGTACAAAGTAGCCCCAGTTTACGGTACAGTATTGTTGATTTCTTTAATACTCTTTTAATAAAATCGTTACAGAAAAGGTATCCTAATAATCAGTCAGTGAGTTAGATTCTTTTTTCTACTAATTCTGAGAAACTTATCAAGAAGGGACCCATTTTGTCATTATTGGTAATTTCATTAAAAAGATAAACTCGACAGGGAAATCATATCTTAACAATGTCTAAATATAAAACTGAAATGAAATGAAACATTTCGGTTTTTTATTTAGCCAATGGCCAAGTTTTTATTTCTTACGATTACATGTTTTTACATTAAACGATTACATGTTTAAAGAAACTGTTATGAATTATATTTTTTTTTTTTTTTTTTAAACAATATTTTATTCAGAAAATTTTGGATTGGGGAACAAACAAGATAATTAAAATTTGATGGCTATTTACATTATATACAAATTTCACAGCAACAACAGTTTCAAAATTCAAAATTCATTACTTTAAAACCTCTTGGAGATGTCGAGAAAATCATGGACTGCATTAAATATCTGAGTTGCCTTATAGCTATCTCTTACGCCAAGTAATAGGGAGTTAAAATTGTGATGCTCTGTTTCTAGTTGAAAAATAGTTTGAGAACGGGCATTTGAATGTAAGGAGCAAACTAACAGAAAGTGTTCAGAGTCTTCAAAATAGTGACCGCAATCGCATGTAGGAATGTCCGAATTATGCCTTAGAAATTTATGTCCATTTAAATCACTGCAAGAAAGTCGAAGGCGAGAATGGAGAATTTGATTCTTCCTGCAACCAAAAGATAAATAGACAAAAAAGCAATCTTGGTAGTAACAGAAAACAACACTATCTGGTGGTATTTGTTTAGAAATAATGATAACTTCATTTACTGTGTCAATAAGGTATTGTTTTCTGACAAATGCCGTGGGCTTATTCACCATTTGTGTCAATATGATTATCAGTTCAATGATCGTTTGACTAAAATTTTATCGATACATCTTTGGGTTAGATTTGCTCATCATTATTTTTATCTGATTAATGCTCTTTTTTTGATTGGATGGAACCAACAAACCAATTTTGTTATATCTAGTATGCAATCTACGCAATTCAAATCATCTAATGGCCTGGGGTCAGTATAGTAGCGATATACCCAATGCCTGTTCCCCAATCCCTATTCAGATACATTTCTGAATAAAATAATGCTTATAAAAAAAGTGTTTTCTTGAAATGAAGCTTTAAAACAGATGAGAACAGAGATTTCATTGTCATGTAAGTTTAAAGGAAAAATACCACTCTTGCTGGCTTGACAGGTCTAGAAAAAAAGGCTTATTCTAACTACTAGATGTTTAATTGCCCTCCCTGTTGTAAAAATTGTCCATTACATCCTATTTTACTTGTCTAGAGGGTTCGAAAATATGTTTAAATCCAAGTAGCATTTGAAAGTGTTTACGTAAAGCTTTTCAAACCATGTAGTTGAATTATCCAATTTTTTATATTCGGTGTGTTAGGATGTATCATCAATTAATTGTGGAATATTGTAATGAAATATTGTAAAATAGTACAATTTGTTGACAGAATAATGATTGGGACATATTATCGATTTACAACAAGAGTGATATTGGGGCTTTAAGTTTCTAAAATTTGGGTTCGATCTGGGTTCTAAGGGAACAAAGATCGAACTTTGGTATAGCGCTCGTTACTACTGTACATCAGCATTTAAAGGAGCTTTACAAAACACATAAATATGAAAAGAACATAATAAACATAACAATATAGGACAGTGGCAGTTAAATCACTTTTAGCAAGGGTTGATTTATTCTTGGAATGTCCGCTTATAGAGATATGATTTAATGATTGTTTAAATTTGTCTAATGTTAAAGATGACTTTACAGAATCCGGGACATCATTCCATATAGGTAGTGTAAAAAAAAAATCAAGCACAACCCAAAACGACTGTAAAGATTTTATACGGTCATGATTGGCAAGCAAAATTGAAACAGTACCGTATTTCGAATTTTTTGGTATACACAGGTATCTTGGCGCAATCTAATGTGGACACAAAAATTATTTTCGAATCCCATTGACAATCTTCAAAGACACGAAGACTTCCATGTAACCCTTATTTCTGTAAAGAACCCCTGTGCCATGTTTACTGGTTACAAAACTGCATTATCGTGACAGTTGACAAGCATAAGGAACCTCGGAAAAGTAGGCCAACTCTGTAACAGATCAGGATTTTTAAAAAAATGCAAACGACAAATTTGTTAGCTATTAGAACTTCGCAAATATATGATGGGTTGCAGAAAAGAATAACGATGCCCCGAATCGCGTAGGACATCTATCTAGATATTCGGTTGTAGCAATATATTCAAATTCAGTTTACAATGAAAATGCTGTAGCATCACTGTACACCAATCTCCTTCTTTCGGACCCGCCCCTTCCTACCAACGAAGATTTAACAAATGGAATGATTATCACCTCAGTTTTTCAAGATTTCGGATTTCGGCCGTGGTATTTACCTTATAAGAACAACCCCATAACCTCTCTCTAGTAATGATCCTTTAATAAGATGCTTTGTAGTCGTGTTGACTATTGCGGAGCTATTATCTGGAGTATCTGTTTCTTTATTTAATGAAGCTACATGAAAATGATACCAATCTTTAGATTAATAATTCACATTGCGTGACCCACCTTGTTTAATGCCAGATAATTAACAAAATACTCGTGGTTTAACGAAAGGGGTTAAATCTCTAACTATATTTTCCATAACATTCGAAATTAAAAACACAAATTAGAATTTAATATTGGTCCATTTCAATCAATAGTAATGATGTTATGTTGCCGTGAAAATATGAGATCCTCATATAAGAAACAATGCAAATTTTTATAATCAGTACGGCAGGTAATACGATTCGATAGGGTTAAAAATATTGGTGTCTTTTTAGACCCAAGCCTTACAATGGAAGCTCATGTATCCAATCTGTGCAAAATCTGTTAATTTCATCTGAAATCCATCAATAATTTCAGACACCTGCTAACAAAAGATGCTAGCCACACACTTGCCCGATCTTTAGTGTTTCGCGATTGGATTACTGTAATAGTATCCTTATCGGTTTTAACCAAAATCTACTCTCAAAACTACAAATTATCAAAACAATGCTGCCAAGATAGTTAGTCAATCATCCCGAAGATCTCACATTAAACCCATAATAATATTATTGAAGGAACTACACTGGTTATCAATTCACTCCCGAATTGACTACAATCGTCTTTGTATTGTTTATAGATGTCCTCATGGTTCCAGTCCTGCATATCTATCTGAGCAAATAAACCATTACGTACCATCCCGTAACTTAAGATCACAAGATATGTGCTTATTACTTTTGGTTTTAGAACATTCCAGTACAGTGCACCCGTTTTGTGGATTTCCTTACCCAATCATCTTAAAACAGCTCCATCACTTGAATCTTTAAAACAAAATTAAAAACTCATCAATTTACCACCGCGTTGTAGGTGGAGTGGATCAGGATTTATGTGTAAATATTGACCATAGAGTACATAGTACGCGCCTAAAGCATGCATTTGTGGGTGAATTGGCGCTTTACAAATATACATTATTTTAATATTATTATTATTTAAAGGTTCCGGGTGCCATTTGGTATGAACAAAAAAAAAAACATTAATTAGTAAAGGCTGGTTCACAAATGACAAAATGCTAATTTAAAATTGAATAAATCGTGTAGAATGGACTTAGCCGGCGTGAACAACTGTCGTTCATGTATTTCACCAAACATAATTGATTATAAATTACGACGAATTTGTTGAAAAAATTAAAATACAGCCATATTACATCAAAATGTGCTATTAGACCCATTACCGTCTATTTTAAGTTTCTAAAATAGTATCACACGCCCTTTAAATCGTTGATGCCTAGGAATTGGGGACCTACCAGACTTTTCTCATATACCCAACATACGATGAAATACCATTAATTGACACTGCTTCAAATCTAGACACCCGTTAAATTATTATTTAAAATGGAAATTCTTGTGACAAATGACAAATGTCCTTACATGTTGAGACACGTTTAGAAATTGTTTAACTAAAAACGCATGCTTTTAACAAAGAATGAATCATGCCGACATATAATTCACCCACTAAAGATCGAAAACTAAATAATATCTAGCTGTAGTTAGAATTTGAAATATCAATATTATACCAGGGTAGTAATATAACCAATTCAAATCGTGGCACGCGGTCTTCGTGAAATATGCATAAAATCCGGATTCTTCAACTTTTCACTAAGTGTTTTACAATATCAATGTATTTATTTTGTTTGTTATGAAATATGAGAGCATACAATTTATTCGAAATAAATATGATGGCAAAATTTGAGATTTTATTCTATAACTACATGCAAATGCAAGCAAATATCATTGAATACAGCCATTGAATACGGCCATTGAATAACCTATGGCTGTATTCAATGGCTTGAAAACGTACTACTTTTGTCCAGAATGGCGTCACTTTCAGAATAACCCGAGCGGTATACAATGGTCATTGAGTTCTATTTATCCAATAAAGAATTAAAAGGAGAACGGATATGTGCCAGACTCTCTGAGAATTAATTGACCTATAACATTTTAAAATAATGAAAGAAATCAAGTTGACAAATTAGAAATAAAACCACTGAAGATTTATTCCCATGATCTATTACACGAAAGAAATAAAGAAAATGCAAATTTCCCTTTATTGATGTTTCTAATAAAACAAAAATAACACCAGATGATCAATTGATTATATACTAAGTTCATTTTCTAAAAGAAAATTTATGCATCTTTTATATATTTCAATAATTATCAATAATACCGTATCCGATGATTTCATTCACAAAAATACCCCTGCCGGGTCAATTAGGTTAAAAACTTTAAAGTATTAGACAATCTGAAAACAACGAAATCGAAACTAGTAGAATGTCAAAGACGCTAGTCCTAGATTGACAGAAAAAACAGTTCCTGGCGCTATACCATTATGGTGATTGGATGTGATTGAAACTGTGTTTGGTAGTGATCTTGGTGGGGTACATTCTGAACATCTGAGACACGCTACCTACGGAGAAGTGATCTCCGAGCCAGTCAATCGACATGTTTTCATATCACGTGGTCTATACGTCGCAGGTCATGAGGTCAACGCACTAACAATAACAATCATGGCTTCACTCTTCCTTGTATTTATTTTGTAATATCCATGGGAGAATTTGAAAAATCAGGCTCTTTCCATAACATGTCGGTAACACAGCTTCACAGTCGTGACCTTCGTAACAAGCATGGAATCCCACCACTTGTTTTTCCTTCAAATTTAAGTTTGTAACTCCTAACTTCGACTTTGAAAATGTATAGCGTCCCGAAACTTTTCGCTCATGGGCGCTGACATCTTGGAATTATTTTGTGTTTCGGTCGTGTCTATTTCAGATATATACAATCAATTATTTTAATGTTTTTAGCGTGGGGAATGACTAATAGTTAATTTATTTCAGTTCTAAACAAAAATTTAAATCTTTATAGCAATTTCAACAAAATAGTCAAATTCTGGCTGGGATTACTGCGCAAAATGGCCAGCCACTGTGTACGTGCGAAAAAAAAGCCAGCTACGTCATAAATTTCGTCACGTTAGTTACGTTTGGGTGGGGTATAGTGTGGAATAATTCCGAGACACATGATCCTTTCCCTGGATAATTTTGGGACTTCGGGAAGCTGAAGGTTCTGTATTTCGTCAATTTAAAGGGATTTTGAATTTTTTTGCACGGTTCCGCTTTAAAAGACCTCAAATGATATTTTTGGTGAAAGCTTAATAAAATTATTTAGAGTTCCAAAGATATATTCCTACGCAAGTTATATACAGACCATTGGTACATCCTTGGGAGGGTAAATGATTTATCTTTTGATCAGCGAATTATGGTTGAAGCAGGCGACTGGGCCCACTAGCTCTCAATCCTTGTCACGTTACACAAACGCCCACATACCTCGCAATTCACACAATAGATAATTTATTAGCGTGTTGTCCAAACTCCCATGTTCCTACATGTATATTATTTTGCTGGTATTTGCATTTCTTGAAGATTATACTTCGATATGACTTATATTATTAAAACAGAGTTAAGGTTACTCTTTAAAGAGATTGATTTGAGAAGTTGAATATCCTCATAAAAGTGCCTTGGTGCTCATTAAGTAAAATATTGATTGTGTCTTTTTATGGAAGCATTTATTGATTATAATATGCCAAATTATGTAATTGTTATCCTTTTTTGTTATTCCTTATTACTTCATGTGGTAATCTACTCATTTGACACCGTAAGCAAATGGAAATCAATACATTTATATCGTATAGACAAAGGTTGTAAAAAAATAAAATAATTTCTCTTTGTACGAAGGATGTGTATATTCAAATAAGAGTTATTAATTTATCTAGTTTTTTTTTAAAAAAAAAATATGTAAAAAGTAAACATATTCTTAATAGCTTTTGGTAGTCTTACATTTAATTACCCTGGTTTACGGACACAGACCAAACCATGATGCCATTACCTCGCGTAGAGGCAACCTCCCTGCTTTACACATAATGTTGTGCAGCACAACTGCCCACAGATCAATTATAATGTACACCTATTAGTCCGGGTTAAAATTGAGGGAGGTGCCACCTGGAGAGGTAGAAATTCTCATGTAGTTTTTCTAGACCAGTTTTTTAGTCTGAACAAGAATATATGAGATAAACAGGCCAAATCCTGAGCCATTTTCCGTTAGGGCGCTTTTTTCAAAATGGCCGCCAAAATCTCATATACATAGTGACTGTATGGGTTAAGTAAGTAACAATGATGCATGTTTTACCACTTTTTGCATTGGTTAGTATTAAAGTTATTACCAAACAAGCTACAATTTTAGTCAAGACTCTTGAAAGTGATGAAAAGTGATGAAAAATGAGGATGCTCTGTACATGGCCACCAAAAACGTAGATAAACTGTCTATATCTTTTAATAAGCATTTATTAGGCCACGCAATGATCACATTTTGCAGTAATTGTGATTAGTTATTTACAAAGCATCTTCTTTATTATGTATCACACATTTTATAGAGATATAAAACGATGGGGGCGCTCTTCGCAATATAAGTTAAAATCTCACGAGAAAAGGATATGGGCCAGTGTCGGTTAAGAAAAGATTACTGCGGCGTAATTGAACTCTTTTTACATTAGTTTTACATAAAGTTATTTGAAAGGAATCTTTGTGTGTGACAAATAATCTATATGGAGGTGAAAATTGCGTGTGCTCTTCAGAATTACCGCTAAACGCCAAATTGGTAAGTCGTTTCTATGTGGTCACTGAAAAGATGACTGCATTCTGAATTGTTCTCGCACCCATTGTCAATAAACAGTTCTTGCACATCTTCAGGCGTCATTGTCCCCATCCACTTCGGCTCAATTTCTTCATTCCAACCATTGCCACAGGCATCGGTGCCTTCATAATCGTTGATGCCTACTAAACATCATTCTCGAGCTATGCAATGCGCTCAGAGTTTATGAAGTTGTAGTGTTTGACAACAGGGTGGTAGCAATGATATATCCATTGATATTTGCTCCCTTGTTAACTATCGGTCTAAGATGGCACACCTTGCTTCATTGACGTTCTTGGTCTTTACCCCGTACATCAGTGATACGCATTCTTCAATGCCCTAGCACACCTGTGATGGTAGAGTGTCTGAAGCTGCGGGTATGTTGGGAGTTGTTGGGGACCAAACCCAGGTTTGCTAAGGCATTCTTCTCGGAGTCTATTGACAATGCGTGCGGGGACTATACAGAATGCAGTGATTTGAACGATGCTATAACATTGTGAGTGATTTGTCATTCCAGGATACATTGTAAGCACAATTCAGTATAAGCCCTCACCCTTTAACCTCCCTCAAGAATGAGATGTCAAAACATATTTTCAGTGATCATATAGAAACAACGTACCAAATTTTAACTTCTTATCTCGACATATAAACATACATGTATTACGCTTTGTAATGCGTATTTAAATCTTAATGACCTTTGCCAGGCCTAATAAATGCTTATTGAAAGGTATAGACAGTTCATCTACGTTTTTTGGCGGCCATGTAAAGAGCGCCCTCACTTTTCATCACTTTCAAGAGTCTGGACTACAATCGCAGTTTTTTTTGGAAATACATCTTATACTAACTAATGCAAAAAGTGGTTAAACATGCATCATTGTTACTTACTAAACCCATATAGTCACTATGTATATGAGATTTTGGCGGCCATTTTGAAAAAGCGCCCTAACGGAACATAGCCCAGGATTTGGCCTGTTCACCTCATATATTCTTGTTCAGAATAAAAAAAACTGGTCTAGAAAAACCACACGAGAATGTCTACCTCTCCAGGTGGCACCTCCCTCAATTTTAACCCGGACTATATAGCACTTTATTACCACAAACAACATTGTAAGATTGTATATTCATACGGCGAACGTGATAAGGCGTAAATTTACAACTATTAGTATTAACAGTGCTTGTTTTTCGTTTCAGTTTTCTTATGTTTCCTTGTCCCCTGCTTTGTCAGATAAAGCTAGATTCCCCCGATTCTTCCGAACCACAGCCCCAGACGTCGTAGTTAACCCAGCGAGAATAGATATATTTAAGCAGTTTGGCTGGACCAAGATATCCACTATACATCAGTCATTTGAACTATTTGCTGCTGTAAGTATTAGCACACTTATACATTATTTTAACACACAAATAGTTCTAACATATATTAAAGGCGCAATATCCCAGACCTAAAGACAATATAAACGTCCAGAACATACACAATAAAAAGTGGTCTAACACCAAAATGCGGTAGTAGCCCCAAAAAATGTTAAAATCAATATATCG
The DNA here is from genome assembly GCA_917208275.1 of Patella pellucida. Lineage (NCBI taxonomy): Eukaryota > Metazoa > Mollusca > Gastropoda > Patellidae > Patella > Patella pellucida. The sequence continues at coordinate 35,454,845 of OU795042.1, forward strand.
TTACGTTACAACCGCCTAAAGTTCACATACTTTTTATTGATTTCACGCCGCTATGATTATTGTCTTATCATCGTCGATCAACTATTGAAAGATAACGCATGCCTGTCCATCATTATCGAGATCAAGATTGTATTGAAGATAACATATTTTTGGATTCGTCTAAATTACTATTTCATGAACACTATACATTCTTTAAATTTAAAAAAAAAGAATTAAATATTGTTGGTCATTGTGGCTTGTTAAAATCACCAACGCGCTATTCGTAACGGTAATGAAAACAATGTACACCAATTCATTTTTGTAAAGTTTATCTTAAATCAAATAATTTTATCATATAAACTTTAATACATCTTGTAAAATGTTATCGCGCAATTAGCATATTGATTTTAAATAGCCTGAAGACATAATTATAACCGTCTTCATGAGCCCGGTTATTTACGGTATATAAACAAACATCTCATAACGAAGGGTTTTACATATAAAAAATAATTACCAAATAATTGATATATCATGTTTTCAGCCCTTCTTGTGATAATTGAGTGGGATTAAGTGGCAAATTAATCATAAAGAGGCAATACATATTTCCGGTAAATTGATAATCAATAGATTTCAGTGAATGCTGTCTTGAACCAGGCTGCTTTCTAATAGTCAGATAGGAAAGAAATTAATAAAATGGGGTTTAACGTCCTACTATTATGCACCTAACCTGGGCTAATGGAAGACGGGCATATGCCATACAGTGTGTTATGAGGGAAATTTTTGCCCTGGCGGCGGCGCTACGGCCTACTTTAATATCGAATTCCAACTGCCAAGGGATATTTTACGGCACTCCAATGTGTACACGGGACCTCGGTTTTTCGACCCATCCGAACGACTAGGCAACTGTTCTTGTCAGGCCCTCCTTATGCATCACTGACAAGGGAAATCACGTCGGAAAATCGAGATGAACTCTCTCGGCCAATGCAGTGATCGAACACCCGACCTCAAGACTATCGAACCAGCGCCTTATCCACTTTGCCACCGTGATCCCCGTAATAGGAAAGTCCTAGATGACTAATCCTTACATTATAATGTATTTTAGTCCATTTGATTATTGGATTGGTTTCTTTCGTCCGCCAATTCGTTCGTCCCTCACAATAACCCTGGATGGCTGAAAAGTTAGCGTGCATGCGCTGTATCATAAAGGCTGCCATTGAGTCAACTGTCGTGGTTTCGAATCTCTGGTTGTATGTGGCAAGGAGTAGGGTCGCCTGTCCAACCTCGTGGGTTTTCTCCGGGTCCTCCGGCTTCCCCCGACTGCTGAGGACCCCTACGCGCAAGAGAATTATTGAAATAAAATTAAACCATATTACGTTTGTCCCATTTCGACCTACTTTGTGTCGAGTGGACGTTAAACCCCATTCCCCCCTCTCTCATAAATGCGCGACTATAATGTTCGCACTTAGTGTAGGAGTTCATGTTTTGATGGAGTTCGAGTATTTCTGCTTCGGTTTAGCAGAGATAAGCAATTTGATTGATTGATGCTTTGCGGCAAAATAACTTTGATTCTAATGGAGAGAGAGATAGATAGAGAGAGAGATAGATAGAGTAAACTTAATTAAATTTGATAATGAGCATTTTCAGCTAAGGCTAAGCAGAGGCAAGGGGATTTGCTTGGTTATGGCCTCAATCGAAATAACACCAGACCTTCACAATATCTATTACTTCATGAAATGTTTTTATCGTGTAATACATTTAATATTGTATGTTTACAGGTAACAGACAATCTAAATATATTATTGAAAGAGGCCAATGTAACAGTGGTGAGATCTGAAATATTTACCGATAACCCATCGTTACAAGTTAAAAATCTCAAGGTAAGAAGAAGCATCTTTGTTTTCTATAGATCAACACCGCGATTCTGGCCATCCCTGTCTTTCTGTTTCTTAAAAATGACCAGTTTTATTTTTAAAAAGTGGTTGTCAGTCTCCCACGCGATTATTTGGAGAGATTCTATCAATTTTACCAAAATGATGTTCATGCAAGTATGGTCAAAGTTTTTTTATACCCTCTACCATCGTGTGCAGTCCAAGGGCGGTCGACCAAAAATGAAAAACATAATGTTGTCCAATTCGTCTAAAAACCCTATAAACCACACCAAAAGTCAGTCTCCCACGCGATTATTTGGAGAGATTCTATCAATTTTACCAAAATGATGTTCATGCAAGTATGGTCAAAGTTTTTTATACCCTCTTCCATCGTGTGCAGTCCAAGGGCGGTCGACCAAAAATGAAAAACATAATGTTGTCCAATTCGTCTAAAAACCTTTTTTCTGCTGAACATTATATGGGGTTGGGGTATTGGACCGGCGATGGGACGATGATGTATGTTGCCGGTGGTCTTAACGGGCCGCCACGTCATCACTGGAGTTGGGAATGAACTGGTAAAGTAGACTTTCTTGGCGGATCACTGTAACACTATCGTAGTGATAAAACATATCAGTTTCGTACATATAGGATTTATTTACATCAGGTATCTAAAACAGCTTCGGTTACATGCATTCAACATGAACTAATCTATATTTGGAACTAGACTTCTACAGGAACACATAATATAACAAAATTAAATCTACCATTCTGCCCCTCTGTCAAGCCAGCGGCTGAACTCGGGGTGAGTCCACACACTCGTCCAAGCATTTCTTATCCTCCTGACTCCTCTCTCCTAACTGTCAGGACTCCTGGTTATATACCTTCGCACACATGGTCATATCTGCAATTGTCTCGTTTATAATAATTTGAAGTCATGCGGATCGTGTACACAGATCATGTATAGCTTGTTAAAGTGAAAATTTCATTTATTCCAAGGAAATCAAAACATAACTATTTGAATGTCTTTTACTAAATAGGTTCTCAACTCACTATTAAACGATCATAGGCATCATTCTAACACATACAAATCATTCACATAAAAATTTGGAATATTTTCTACTTGCCCTGAGCTGCTTGGAAATAATATTATTTCATTTCACTGGAAAACAACGTCGGGTGATGTCTCGATCGTCAAGGTCTGTGGTAAGCCAGTTAATGATAATAATGTCTGGGTGCCATGACTTCGATTTAAAAATAACACAATTACCTTCCTTGTGTTTCTCCTATTATTTGAAACCAAAGAAAGCCCATATTTCCATGTGCGAAACAACTCAATTTTCTCAAGGAATCACAACGTTTAAAAAATAAATTGAAAATGATATTTTTGCCAATTTCTCAACTGGCAACAGTAAACTATAGGATTAATAGGATTATTCTTTAACAAGGTAGGACCGTTTATAGATACCATCTATTTTGGGGCTTTAATTTAATACATTATAAAAATAAAATATTTGAAATTCCCGCTTTAAATTAGATGTTGAATAAGATCGTGTCTTAACAGACGTTTATGTAGAGGTGAAATTCAAAATCATGTATTGTCAAAAGTTCATAAAGTTCTATGTACCTAAATGATACCACTTTGTTACAATAAATTTTACTGTAAAGTACCCAATGAACCTAAGTAGATCTATTGATAAATTAATAAACCAAAAAGAAAAATAAGTAATAGAATAAAAATATAACAGCATATATAAGATTTATAGTAAAGATGGTTTGTTGAAAAACATTTTAACATAATGGCAATTAAGAAACCCGGTTAAATCAATATACTCGACTATTTGAAACACAGGCTCCATATAAAAACAGGCTCCCAATTGGATACTTGGCACCACCTCAGCGGCCAGGTTCCTTGAATTATCATTCGTTTGTGTCTTTATCATTGGGATGGGGGATTTCCTTTTTGTTTTTCGATCTCGTGCTCTAAACCTATACTGGACACACCCCTCAAACACGGCTTGCTCTTAGTTCCGAGGGAACATATTTTTCTGTAATATCACCCTTGGTTGTAGTGGGTATCAACCTCCTCTAACGAACGAATGAACAATGGATTAGCATCCTCACGTTCAATTAGCATGTCCCGTAGTTTTGTAATAGGAATTCAGTTTTAAATACGTAATATCGCAGTGTGTCGGATAAATAAAAACTATTTACTTACTCTTAGCCTTAGTAATTCTCAGTGCAATAAGACATAAATAGTGAAACAGACCCATTATTATCTAGAATACACAAACCACCCGACCTATGTCAATCGATAGTTGGTGTTAATCTAAAAACAAAACAGATAGAAACATGCTTTGTAATAATATGAACCGAACGATAATTATATAAAGGACTTACTTATTCCCTCTAGATACAATTGCGAAGTACAAGTTTGTTTTTTTCTTTAATACTTTGTAATTTTCTAATGTGTTTTGGTGCAGGTTATAATTATAAATATTTTAAAATGATTGTGTAGTGTCTTAATGAGAACTATTCTCTTAGCAATTAGTTTGAACTTGAAACATTGAAAAGAGCTTTCTAAGTCTTGGAATCTTGTGCATGTAATATGTTTGAACTAAAGTAAACAATGACTACACAATTAATGTGAAGCTTCGCGTAGTGTCTAGTAGCTGTATGTATATGTTATCAGGGGTATAACTTGTAAATGTCTTCAGTTATAACGTGACTATATAAATATTCAATTAAACAATACAATCATTAGATGTAACTATGCTTGGATAATAATTAATTTGAAAATTAGCCGAGTAATAAAAATGAGGTTGTTACAACGAGGATTTGACTTGTGCGACAAGAACAGGTTGGATTTAATAAATAAATCTCCTCAAATGTATTTTTAATTTATCAGTTCCCTATAGGACGGAATAACAAAAATCAAAAAAAAGTGAAATGGGGTTTAGCGTCCGTCTAGGCTAATGAAGACGGCACAAAAAAAAGATAGTGGGTATAATTTTCCAGTGTATTCTAAATTTCCTTTTTTTTGGTCGATGTTGATTTTGTTTCTCATTCAGAGAATTTACTCCAGAACATACCCCGGGACATATTCGGGTAAGTGGGCCAATCCCCATCCAACCCCTACGCGCACCGTTCACCGACACCCACTTGAAAATATATGTTTCTAGTTGGCTGTAGCTATACATATGAGATACACCAAAAATTGTTAATTTCTGATTTTCTTTCAGATAATGACCTCTTAATCATGTTACTTTCAAAATCAATCGTCGTTTGGTCCTTTTAGTTTATATTGTACAGCTCTAAAAGCTTATGATGCTAAAATTAGAAAGGAAATCCATGTTAATGGAGTTTTCTTTTGTTGTAATTAAACTAATGAATCTTTAGTAGAATTAAAATAAAATAAAACCAAGTACGAACAATCCGAACCATTAGACAACATTCGAAGTCATAAAAACAGTATAAGCAAAATAGTGTAATCAGCAAATGGACTATTCATCGTGCACAAAATACACGACAAGCAGTGGTACCAGGTGTCAGGAAGAGTAAACCTACCCTCCCTGGTTCCACACCCGTCACAGCTGCATTCATACTATTAGACGAGATCTTGGTACAATAGCGGAATTGGCCAATAAGACTATCCGTATGTGTAATGAACAGTGTTAACTGATTTAGTAGACATAATCAGAGAGATAGTAAACGCGCCAATTAAATATTTATAGAATAGTATCCGAAAGAGACATGTTATGTTTACTAATAAAGTCAATATGACGACCATAAATTTTTTAAAGGTTTTTGTAAAATTAGTGGGCAAGTGTCCATGTAAATGACAAATGCCCCGATTTACTTAAAACAATCAGAATAAAAGGAACAAGCTCTCGCGTAACGAACTAGCTGCAATATGTACACTCCGTGAGCTGTGGTATTGGAATGTTACTACTAATAAATGGAAAGTTAACAATCAGAAAGTCAAAATCATCACGTTTATCGTTCGATTGAAAACTCAGTTTATGGCAATTATCAAAATCGAGACGCAGACCCAAGTAGGAAGCGTACTTGTCACTGTCAGTCGTGTTTTTAATTTGAAGCTCATCAGGATAGCAATTCTACATAATCACTAAATTTGGGATTATTCGTGACAGAACACCATCGATACATCGATAAGTGAAAAAATAAAAACAAATTAGCAATAACAGGTGTACAGTTGCTGATATATTTCCCCTCCAAATTCAACAAAGATATTATCAATTAAAACGTCCAACATCTGAATTATCTTGTTGGCGCTGTATTTAAATTTCGAATTACTATAATTCTTAATAAAATATGTGGAATTGTAATTAACAACTAGATATTCACATCTAACAGTTCCCCAACGGGACACAAATACACTGTGAATAATGTATTTTAAACGAGCTTTTAATTTACTATGGGAAATTTTTAGTGCACATGTACAAGGTAGACAAGTCAAACGTTTGTATACATGAAACCGAAGCAAGTGATCTAGATTTCAGACAATCGAGTAATTCTTTTGGAATATACGTTTTCTTGTCGGAAAAAAAGTGGAAGGAGTAGGGCTTAATGTGTGCTCTTTAGATCACAAGGCCTGTCTAATTTGTCAATGCTACTCTTAGATATTCACATAACAGTTTGTGGGCCTGCCTAAGTTAGTGTAAAGACAACATATACAATGTCAACCGCAAGAAGAAGAAACAGTAATTCAAAGATCTTTAAAAGAGTAAGACCACCGAATAATTTTGGTGATACAACAAATATCGTATTTTGAAGCTAAATGATTAGGTTGACGTGTTTGAATGTCTGGGGTGGTTGGCAGGGGTGGGGTGGGTTCTTTTGTGTACCTACGTCTTATTATTACAACATTTATTCCAATTAATAACTAATTGTTGTCAATGATTTATATTTATACAGATGTACAATAATTTAGTATTATAATAACTATTAAGTTTAACATCATAAAAAAATAATTACTACCTTGTCAACACAAAGAAAACACAATGTTTAGATCAACATAACAGGTTTAATACAGATATTTTTTATGCAAACCAGAAAATATCCTCAAAAATTCAAGAAATTATCAAAAATATATTCATATTTTCATTAAATTGAGAAAGCCACAAAAAGGTACAACGTTGGACTATGGGACATTTATCCTATTTCCGGGCAGTGTGACACTGTAGTGTGCCCCGGTAGGATCTCTAAGATGTCTACCCCGGATATTTGGCCCACACATCTCTCAAGGAACAATCCATATTAACTCCCGGGCCTCGAGCCAGATGCCGTGGGTACGTCCTGCTAAGAATCCTACATGATGCCTCTACCCCGGCCTAGAATGATGTCCGAGTATAGCTTAGACTGCTAAAAGTGACGAGAACCACGCCTTATTTGATAAATCTACTTGATGTCTCTATCCCAATCTCGAATGGTGTCTAAAAACATTCGTCGAGAAATGAGTCATAAACTGAGCCCCAGGTAAATTGGCCAGATACAGAAGCTATCAAAAAAAGCTCTAATATGGACATCAAGGGGGAAGGGACGGATGGAGGGTTCTAGTGTTCTAATATAAGAGACCATATTATTTGGATTACCAGATCATAACGTCCTTTGCCGATTTTAATCTGCAAGATACCTAGGTAACGACTTCAAACATCAATAATAACACCATGCATAGACTGTATAATAATATTACTACAAATCCATCTAATTCAACACTTTATTTTCAGTCAAATTAAAGGGGTGTAGGAACTTTTCAGTTGCCCTGCGGCCCGACTCAAAAGAAAATATTCGGGAAAATATCATTCGGCGATGCACTCTGATGGTGTAATTTAACGGTTGTTGTATTAATGTTTTCACTAAATGAACTTGAATTATAACTCTGTGTATTTCAGATAAATGATGCCAGGATAATTGTTGGTGGGTTTTATGTAGACAAGGCTAGACAGATATTTTGTGAGGTAAGTATTGATTGATAAACAACCCTCCAATCTACCCTGTACAAGCATCTTAGGAATCTGGTTTTTGTGGCGAAGGGCGTAGATCTTGCGTGCAAATCGAACGTAAATGTTACCTTGGAAGGTGGGATCGGAGTTAAAGAAAAAAAACATTGGTGGTGGGAATTTCTAATGACGCTGAACGGGTAAAATTCCTTCATAGAGCTGTATTATTAGCCAGGTTTGTGCAGAAATGTAGGACCGTAAACCATTGCATTATTTTATTAAAACGAGTACAAGGCACCTTTCTGTCCGCGCCATTAAGCCAATGATTGACGCCGCGTGTTGTAACCCACTTGTTGTAGACAGTCATCATATTAAAAGACTTTCGTGATCCTCTGTGAAACAGTTTGAGTCATAGCCCCGACGACATTATATTATGCTTTAGAAGAATCAGAGACAGTTTCAGTTGCGTTAGTGTGTTATTCGTTCTATCTCTGTTGTGTTGGGCACCGGCTTGTTAACGTTAATTATGGAACCTACACTGGCTAATCGAGCGGTATCATTTTACAGTATAGAAAGACGAAAAATATACACTCTTTGATGTAAAATGATACTAATTTTCCGTTATAATACCACTAAAGAACCTCATTACATAACGGATCGTTGCTTCAAAGTGTATAATGATTACTTTTCTACATATTATAGTAGTATATAATTTTCATACGTATTTAATTAATAAGATTTAAATTGCTTAATTATTTTAAAAACTAAAGTAAAATTTCGTATTACTACCACAATATCATCTAATTAAAGCCCTAGTCTGCATGCATATAATTAAATTCCAGGCATATAAAATTGGATTATATGGACGTAAATTTCTTTGGATATTAGTTGGCTGGTATGACGATAATTGGTGGATGACTCCGGATGCCAATATAGACTGTACTCCTGCGCAGTTAGCTGAGGCCATTGAAGGTTATATAGCCGTTGATCACATTTATCTCAACCCGAAAGACTCACCTTCAGTATCTGGCATCAGACCCAGCGAATTCCTTGATATTTTCAACAACCGGACCAACAACGAAGATCTCTTTGGCAAGAAATTAAGTCCTTTGGCATATGACACCGTGTGGACTATTTCTTTGGGGTTAAATAAAACTCTAACAGAACTAATGAATAACGGTAAATACCAGATTGGTAACAAAATGTTAAAATTATATCAAATATTATAAGGTCACAAATATGCCTGTTGTTAAGCAAGCTGATATTGCTTACCCGGGCTCTTTGATTCAGCCCAAAAACGTATTACCTGTGTTTACTAATTCAGTTTCATGTGGCAACAGCGACGTATACACAATCGTTGTCTGCTAGCAATGTCTTTTGGAAGACTAGTAGTCGCCCCACCAATGACAAATTAATGTAATATGTCCAATGAAATTGGCAGTTATATAGTTAACACAAATCTAAACCCGTCTTTTATTATACATTCTGTGTAGACAAGTAAGACGTTAAACCCCATTGCATGTCATTTCCCAAATCTCAGAAGCATAATCACAATTCTCCAAAATCTTCGACATCGAAAACACAAATTATTGGCCAATTTAAATCAACATTGATGATGTTAACTTACCGGGAAAAATGAGCTTCTAATATCCGATATTTAAGATATAATATTTTTTTTAACATTGGTACACGAACCGTGTACCATAGTGCTTCTATCAGCATCAATTGTAATAAGGCACCGAGAGAACGACTCTAAAGTATCCCACAAGTGAATGCGATTGTTCATATCCTGGACGCGGATTCTACACAAATTCTGTAGTAAAGAAATATTGTGCGTTGTCCATGGCAAAACATTAAACTTCCTGTGTAGACTGGAATAACCAGACGTTAGCAAGTCGTCCGTCGATTGGGGTACCTCGCGTATTTCGCCAGACATAACCTTTTTGAAATTAGAGTAAAAACGGAAACTATTGAATGCAAATCGTGTATACCCATTCATATTACATAACTATGTGCGATGCTACCCATTTGTGTGCATTTCTAGGTCCAAAATTTGAGCGACTTAGCTCCTTTAAATTAAATTTCCAATGTTTGCAATTGTTGGGTATTGACCCTTCGGGCAGGTGATGCTAGCTAAAACATCATTTCTCGACCATTTATCACACTGTCGTCTGTCTTTTTTTACATGTTATTGCAGGTAGTTTGAAAAGTTTGAAGAACTTTACATACACGGATGATGCTTTTGGTAATGCTATTCTACAGAATATGAAAAGGGTTAACTTTCAAGGAATAAAAGGCCCAATATACTTTGACGAAAATCATGATGCCGTGTCTTTGCTGCAGATAATTAGAATTCAGGGTAAGTTTAAAATTGTTCTGCGTTGTAAGTCCAGATAGCTGACGGTTTCAACCGTTTGATAGCCATCTTAAACTTTAGTTTTGTATGGAAGGGTGTTTGGGTCTAAAAAAGATGATCTGCTGAATTGTCTAATACTTCTTATGATACCGTCAACTTGGTCATTTAAGTAAATTGTGATAAAACAAATATTCGAATCACACTTTTACATATCATTTTGGTATTATCATTTTAAACATATCATTTTCTACATATCATTTTAAACATTTCTCTTAGCAATATGCAAATGAGGTCAAAAGGCGTGGCTTCCAGAAAAATGTTTTCACATACACTAATACCTCCCAAGGAATGATAACTCTGAATAACTGCGGGTTTATTGATGATCTCAGACTAGTAATTATTTCCCCATTGACTCCAATGCATTTTGCTCAATATTCCGTTGGTTCCAATCTTTTTAGGCATAATGGGGACCACATTTGGCAATCTCCCACCATATACTTGTAAGGGGGTAATGGTTTAGATTTTTCGCTACGGGGAGTTGTAGTTGACTGGGGTGAGAATCTCACTTCCGATACATTTCATTGTTCCACAGAAAGACATTTTACACCCCCATCCCTCCGATGTAATATCACCAGTATTGCCCAAAACTGCTATACAATTGCAAATTTGATCCCCTTTCTCCTATTCTAGACCAAAAAGTCAACCCAAAAATGCAGGAAGAGGGGAGAAAAAAATTAAGGGTAAAATTGTCTATTAAAAACTCGCACTACATCCCTTTTCTCATATTCTAGACCAAAAAGTCATCCCAAAAATGCAGGACGAGGGGAGAAAAAAATTAAGGGAAAAATTGTCTATTAATAACTCGCACTACATTTTGGCAGTGTGAAGTTAGCTCGATTTTCGTTTTTCGTTATTCGACATTGGTGAATATCCAAAAACGAGCTACTCGTTTTTCGATATTGGCGAATAACGAAAAACAACTAGCTCGTTTTTCGATATTGGCGAATGTCGAAAAACGAGCTACTCGTTTTTCGTTATTCAAATTTGAATATCAAAAAAGCAGATTTGATGGATGTATTTCTACATAATGTCTCCAAAACACATTTGATTAAATCAGTTATCTAAAATGAACTAAAGATATCATAAATGAGGATGCCTGAGCAGTGGATTCACAAAAAAACTGTTCTTTCTCGTTGTTTTTGATATTGGCGAATCTCGAAAAACAAGCTACTCGTTTTTCGTCATTCAAACTTGAATATCAAAAAAGCAGATTTGATGGATTTATATCTGCAGAATGTCCCCAAAACACATTTTATTAAATCAGTTTTGTAAAACAAACTAAAGATATCATAAATGATTCGCCAATATCAAAAAACAACGAGAATGAACAGTTTTTATATTAATCCACTGCTCAGGCATCCTGATTTATGACATATTTAGTTCGTTTTACTAAACTGGTTGTATAAAATGTGTTTTGGAGACATTATGTAGATATACATCCATCAAATCTCCTTTTTTGATATTCAAGTTTGAATAACGAAAAACGAGTAGCTCGTTTTTCGAGTTTCGCCAATATCAAAAAACAACGAGAATGAACAGTTTTTATGTTAATCCACTGCTCAGGCATCCTGATTTATGACATATTTAGTTCGTTTTACAAAACTGATTGCATAAAATGTGTTTTGGAGACATTCTGCAGATATACATCCATCAAATCTGCTTTTTTGATATTCAAGTTTGAATGACGAAAAACGAGTAGCTTGTTTTTCGAGATTCGCCAATATCAAAAACAACGAGAAAGAACAGTTTTTTTGTGAATCCACTGCTCAGGCATCCTCATTTATGATATCTTTAGTTCATTTTAGATAACTGATTTAATCAAATGTGTTTTGGAGACATTATGTAGAAATACATCCATCAAATCTGCTTTTTTGATATTCAAATTTGAATAACGAAAAACGAGTAGCTCGTTTTTCGACATTCGCCAATATCGAAAAACGAGCTAGTTGTTTTTCGTTATTCGCCAATATCGAAAAACGAGTAGCTCGTTTTTCGATATTCACCAATGTCGAATAACGAAAAACGAAAATCGAGCTAACTTCACACTGCCCTACATTTGCCCATCATGAAAAATAGGCAAAAATAGGCAAATAATTACTAGTCTTAGTCCTATATAGTATATACCTCACATGTTCTTGCTGGTTGAACAAATATGTGGTTATCTAATAAACAAACATATATCAAATGCCCTGGCCAAAGAGTATGAGTATGAACATCCATGCATTTGCAGATGAGCATTCTACAATCACTGTAATACATCAGAAAACTGCGGAAATGCAGATAGAAATTTGAAGGCACATAAATTTTGAATTCCACACAACATTTTTACTTTTAAACATAAACGCATTCTGTAAAAAGATGAGATAAATTGAATATAAATCAAGCACGAAACAGTAATCATGATGCAATATTAAGACTTTTTTTTATCACTTTCATCGAAAACCACACATATTTTCTCTGTTAATGTAGCTTCAAATAAATTGTGGCAAAATCTAAGATGTTGAAACAAGCAGGGCTCATCAATTTCAAAAAATCTCCTATATTATAGATGTATTTCCAAAGGATAAGATAAGTAAGTTGAAAAAAATCTGATTATCATCCCCATCCCCCAGTATGGAATCTGATAGCCTACATTGTTGACCAATCATGGGTATGCCTGTTTACTCTGGCCCGTCAAATGATTTACAAGGTCAATGGTGCCTAAAACTTTCCTGACCAAGACAAATGATTACATGTCTTAGTCCGTATGAGTCTGTTTAGCATAGTTATCTTTCCTTAGGAGGTATTAGTGTGTGTGAAAACATTTTTCTGAAAGCCACGCCCTTTGACCTCATTTGCATATTGCGCTTAGAGAAATGTTGAAAATGATACGTTTAAAATGATAATACCAAAATGATATGTAAAGTGTAGTCTGAAGAGTTGGAGTTAGGAAATGACAAAAAACATTTGTTTTATTACAAATGACCAAGTTGACGGTATCATAATAAGTATTTTTGACATTTTGATCATTTCAACAATGGATAACACAAATTAGCAGATCATCTTATTTAGACCCAAAAACCCTTCCATAGTTTTGAGTATGCATCTGTGTTTGGTGTAGCGAAGAGCTGTGTTAAACTTGTTACTTTTTGATTGTATATAGTTTGTTTATACTGTTTCTAGATAATCATACAACTCTGTGTTTAGATCATGTTAAACTGTTATTAGGCCCACGCGGGTTCGATCTTTATCTAGGCAATTCTTAAACTAAAATATGGCTATTTCCTCAAATAACTTCTTATGTTTGGTAACGGATTAATAAACAAAATACGCTTACGGTGCTTTAGGCTTATCACAAAGGTTCTTCTAAGCATGAAGCAATCTAGCAAGATAAAGACAGATAATAAGATGCAGGTCGAGCAAATGATTGCAATCGTGATCTAGTAACTAAAATCGTTCGCAGAACACGGTATTCAATCAAAGAGATTGTCATCCATTTTACATGTAAATGGAAAATATATTAATTCGCTCGATTTGAAAGTTTCGCGTTAATTGTGTTCCATGAAGTTATTATAAAATCACATCTATTAGATATGTTAGATGAGTGGAACTTAAACAAAGTAGATTTTTTTAAAAGATAAAAAAACAAAAGATATAACCCAATCGATGTTCATCAAAGCATTGATATATTCTAACCATCATTATTTAAAACACATATTTAAATACTACCTTTGTTGTATGAAAAGAAAGGGATATTTTCTGTTAACCTCGCTAATTATTTTATATTCGTCTTGAAATTCACTTTAATGAATTAAGGTTTATTTCTGTCGTGTAACAAAGTACACGGACATTACCCTTGACATTTTACCCTCTAAAAATAATTGTTTAAGACCCAGTCTTTAGTTTACTGCGTACATGTGTTAAATTCACTTAGGTATTCCTTTGTATAAAATCCATGTACTGTACATAGTTGATTCTAAGGGTAAATCAAACTCAACATTATATACATTATAATATAAATCGAGATACATGTAATATCATGTGGAGTGTCTAAATTGCGGAGAAATATGACCAATACCCTAATAACGGAGACGTACCTGGTCTTCTTTAAGAGTTAGTATACCATCCCTCGGACTCGATACTCGCCACATTAATGAATTTGTAAGTTTAAAATTAAAGTGCCTGAAAATAAATATATTAATAACATATCATTACTAATATCACTTATTTGCAAAATTGTTATTTTTCAATAACAACGGACATACAATAGATTGGGATCGGAGTTAAAATTGTCTCGTTAGTGAGCAACCAACTCTTGTAGCTAAGATAAGAAGTCATCATACAAGATACGAATTCTGGTATATCGGTTCCACTAAGATACATAAACCCCGTTATTCTGTTAATTAAAGTAACGAATTTTACAGTGTATCGTGAGTGTTAGAGTCTTGTACTGTTTTTCGATTTGCGGGCTGCAAAATAAAATCCCAAGCATTGTTATATAATGTTTAAAAAATGAAAGTGTCGATTAAAGTCAGTTTTCTTTGTTGACATGAAGTACCGAATCAAAATTGCCATTTTATACAATGGTGTACATCTAATTATTTGACCTCGTAGGAGTATCCTGGTAATTCAGAATCGCCTTTGCTTCATAACCACATGATGTTGCTTGGCCAGACGGCATAATTTAAATTTGCCCTAGATTTAATTCGACAATTTATTTACATTTTAAAGTTTGGGATACCCAGTAAAATAGTGAACTGCTCCTTTAACTACAGCTTTAGAGAAAATGTACCTGGCAACCTTGTGACATATTTATGCACGTGTTTGGTAATATTAGCTAAAGCTTGGACATGAAAAGGGTTATATTGCCTTGTAAGTGTTTATTGACAACAGGTACTTCCAACGATCTGGATTTAAATCGGGAGTCACGGTAGTTAAGTGAGTAAGGCGATGGCTAACTAACTAGGCAATCTGCCATTGTCAAATGTACAGGACGGAGGGTGTGGCACGGAACAGCGTCTAATCTTTAGGATTGGACAATAAATCATGATTCCGTATACACCCCTGTGTCCATTCTGGACAGTTTCTCCTATATATAGCACACTGCTTGTCGCATTCTCGCCTTCATTAGCCCGACTGTTTGCCAGGAAAACACCATTTCATTTTGAATTTAAATCGCAACATTTAAACGTACTTGCAATTATTTAGAAACGGAGAAAGAAGATATTATTGCCTTAAAGCAGATTACTTTATGTTTTAGGTGGACAAAAGGTTACTATTGGTATTTATAATCCAACATTGACAACTGCAGTTAAAATAGAATGGCTACCGAATACACCAGTAGTATGGGCGGGTAATTATTTAAACACTTAATAGCGACATTATCGTATTTAATAAGAAACTAAACGTAAAGAAATTTTCACCAGTATCTGCTGAACTCTTTAAAAACCATTGAAAACATGTGACAGACATGTCTCAGCGTTGTCTTTCAATCAAATCACGGCAAAATTAAAGATATTGCCTGTTTACCAAGACACAAATTTGGATGGATCAATAAGTTCATGTGACATGCACACCTTCTTTAAATAAAATATGTTGTCTGTCAGTATAGTAAAATCGAGATGTAATTGACATTAATTGATTTTAATTTGCACTGGTTCATAAACATTAACAATTTATATCTTAAAGTCTGAAGTTTTTAATCATCATTTATTTTCCTTTCAGATGGGAAACCCCCAAAAGACTCAACAAATATTCAGTTCCAGACTGTCGTTCTATCATTTTCCATTTATGTGACATTTTGCTGTATGTCTTTAATTGGTATTTGCCTTGCCGCCATGTTCCTGGTTTTTAATATTGTTCTCAGAGATGTGAGGTAAAGATAGACAACTAGATGCAATTAGATAACATACTTTCGTTGATTGGTGTAGACATACCTCATTTATTTCAAAATGTTATTTCTTTATCTGATACAGTTTACAATTTATAATCTAAACCAGATGGCCAATAGTATTTCAAATGGAACCGGGTTTAACGTCTCTTTTCTTACTCCAGCCGGGATAATGTTGACGTGCATAATTATGCCATGTACATGTAGTTTGCTATTGAGAAAATGTTGCCCGGACTGCGGCGCAGCTGTCTAGGCTTACTTCAGATTCTAAATGCCACGAGCCCTTGTACCTGCGTTTTAAAGTATTCTGGCAACCTCGGTTTTCGTTCCACCCAAAGGACTAGATACTGTTTCTTGCCGGGCCTTACGTCCTAAACCACTGCCAGTTAAAGAGGGAAGCCCCGCCGGCCAACTGGCCAACTACGATTCTTAATAAGAATAGTACAGACCATACTGTCTGATACAAAACCTTCAGGGGGGAGGGGGCAGCACTCACGCTGTCGATCGCCATTTCCGCCATTTGCGATAAAAATATAATTTTGGCGAAACAATCTTCAATCTGGCGGAATTTTGGGCGTTAACCTTTTCCAGTATGGCGATTCTTTTTTGATGATAACATTTTCTTGTGACAAAGCTTTGATTTCCACGCCGTGCAAACACATTACAGTCTAATGCCCTTTGCTGAGTCAGTTATCAATCAATTACGTACCAATCCTTTGTCTCTTGATCAATCTCGGATTAGTGTTGATTAGTATTTACAGTTAGAGTAGAAATAAACTCATTAAGAGACAAAACATTTAATTATTCATTAAAAACAAATACACTGTGTAATTTAATGTTACTAATACTAATAGTGGTTACCCCGAATCAACAAAAAATGGGCTTCTGCAAAGCAGTAAAGAATTTGTAAACTGTGATATAATATGCATAAAAATTACTTCAAAAATATAATAGCTATTTGTTCTTTTTGGCAGAAAAAATATATGGCTAATAAATTAAAATGAAAAATTGGCGGAAAAAAAATGAAACCCAGAGTGAGCACTGAGAGGGGGTGAATATTGCCACGTGCCTGCTGTACCATCAAGCCCGTCATTGAATCAACTGATGTTGTTTCAAATCCCCGGTTGTACGTGACAACGAGTAGGGTCGCCTGTCTAACCTCGTGGGGTTTCTCTGGGTCCTCCGGTTTCCCCTCACTACTAAATACACCATACGCGCAAGAGAATTATTGAAATACAATTACACTTTATGTTAGTCCCGAAATGACCTAGTTTTTGTCGGGTGGACGTTAAACCCCATCTCTCTCTCTCTCTCTCTCTATCGCTCTCTCTCTCTCATAAATATTATTTTTCAGGGTGGTAAAGATGTCATCTCCCAGACTGAATAACTTCATACTGGCTGGTTGTATTATGATTTATATCACAGTGTTTCTAGAGAATATAACTGTTAACCATGATAGCACCCTGTGTCAGGTGAGGATACTATAGGATTACTTAAAGTCATGTATTTATTTGCACTAATTTATAAATATATTATATTACATGTATAAAACATCTTTGTTTCATTATTTTATTAAATAAAGGAGTGGCAGTTTTGTAATGCAAATGTGACATGACATGTATGCAAACATCAGGCAATATTTGTACAACGAACCAGTTCAGTGAAAATTGCCGTTAATTTGCGGATTTTCTAGCTATTTTGTGTGAAGTACTAGGTGCGAACTATCACAGCCCAGTGAGACAAAGCCGTCCGTACACGTTAATGTTTTCGTCAATTAATGAATGCCAGTTAATTAATATCAAATAATTGACGAAATTCACCTTGCTCACACACTAGCGATGTTTTAGCGTCAATTTCAATTATGATTGAAAACTCAGACATGCCCCAATGCTAAGGGATTTAAGGGACGACGACGAGTCGGGCGATTACAGGGATTTCCCGAGAATGGACGCTGCATCATAAATATGACGAATTTTAAATTTAGTGAGAACAATAATAGTGAAAAAGATACCATCATGCGTCAAGCAATATAAGCAAACGAACGGCTCAGTACCACACTGCTGTTTTCGGCTACTAGGGATTGCTTCGAAGATCTAAAATTTCTCAGCAAAACATATCTACAAGAAACCGGGAGGAGTATGTTTGAAACATGCGGAGTCATCATACAATGTCTCCAACGACAGCAAACCACCAAGCTAAGAAGATTATACAGCGAACGAACGTGTTCATTTTACTGAATCTTACATCTTCGAGTTCGCCATAGCAATTACAGTTGATTTAGGGTAACTTTCAGTCACCTACATATGTATACCTACAACAGCTCACTCCCGATGCGGAGATCCATCCAGTCCAGACAATCCAATGAATATATTAAGAAAGTCACTGAGTTGGAGGTTCAAAGTTTGTAAAATAGCCAACAAGTGTGTGTTGTTCCAGCAGTATGGATATGTTTGAATCAGCACGTCTGCTTGACGGTTGTTGATGTCGTGACTTCTGGGTGGAGAACTTTATTCAACTCGACTGAGTCCCCATCCTGAATAATAAAGAAAATTTTGAATACTACAAATCGAAATATATGTTACTCAAAGATGTGTTTCTATAAGGGATTTTAAAATACATGTTTATAGAACATAACAAATGTTTTTATTCAGATTCCGCGTAACCCCTGAAAATGGATAGAGATCAGCAACGCTTTCGCAACAGCGTGGAATTTTCCCCCACCGTGTAGGCACCCTGGATATTAGAAGTTTTTTTTAAAATGTAGTCCTGATGCCCTTCGTTGGCGCGGATTTCCAGTTCGTCAGACTTCGGAAGACTTTTTGATGATGGCAAGCTGGGGCTCCCCGACCATGATACATCTATGCCTTACGTTTTTGTTGCCCACGACGCCTTGCTATGAGCCAAAACATTCAGGAAAGTTATTGCGTTCCAAAGTGTCGACAAATCAAATTGCTTATCGCTCTGCTAACCTTGAGCAGATAATGATATTTATCGAACTTAGTCAAGGTATTGATGCAATGCAACTATACACAAAGTTTCATCACTCTCATTTAATTATAACTAACCACGATATTAGTTATTTGATAAGGTAAACTTTTAAATTTGCTGCTTTCCCTACCTAGCTAAATTTGTTTACGTGCCCTGGTAGGCATATGAGGAAATTTGACCATCTAATCAACGACATACCTACCGATTGTGGTTGAAATCTTTCAAGGATTAGAAGTATGGAAAATTAATTAACGCACGGACGAAGGCGTTGGGGTGGTGCTTGACCCGCTGGGATATAACTAGATAGAAACAATTCGGTTTATGTGTTGTTAATGACTTTTGATGTTTACTACTCTGTAGCAAGCAGAAACAGGAAGCGTGTGCCAAGTAAAATTGAAATCTTTTGACAAGGTACCGGAAAAAGAACTCCTTCGTATGTTTGTGTGAACAATATCAGGCAATGATTTCGATTAATCGACCACAGTGTATGTCCATTACTGATCAACTTGCCAATAGTTTAAATGTTTAAATGTCATGTGTAGTTATTGTTTTAGCTTTGTGCTTTCTTCTACTTCAGTACTTGTCAATATTTTAGACCTGAAATTTGATGAAAGCATCCGGTTCTTTTTTTCCTACGCGATCTCTTAATTAAAAACACTATTTTGATTCCACGGGTCACAATTGATTAAATCAGATTGCTCTTATTGTGTCTCTTAAAAGGTTGGGTTGGTAAGTGGTATATATAAGTTTTACTTAAAGAAAATCGAAACAGTTAATTTGTGTTATAACAGAAAACTGCAGGATACTTGCGCAGTAAAGTTAGTTACGAATAATGCAGAGTTACAGGTATCCTTTGTTCTAGTAGAAACACTGTGGGATGCCTGCACAGTCTGACTGAACGACACTCTGATACAGCTTATTGAATAAACAAGCTTGCTATAGAAGATAATTATAAATAACATTAGGATTAAAATGGCGGAGTTTAACGTCATGTACCGACTGGGTTAACGAAGATAGGCATACGCCATTCTACGTGCCGTACGGGATATTTTGTTAGATAAGCGGCGCTATGACCATTCTTGTTTCGAATTTCAACTGTCAGGTTTTTTTTTAACGTGACCTTGGGAGGGGGTTTAATATAGTCTATGCCTGTTCCCCAATCCCTATTCAGATATAAATCTGAATAAAAATATTGCTGATCACCCACCATTTTTGGATTTCTGAGGAAAAATGCTTCTAGAAAACTCAACTCCCGCTTTTTGCACCCCCCCTTTCGTATATGCCCCCCTTCTCATTTAACCTCTGGTGACCTTTTGACCTCGATAACCCCTGAACGCTCCCTCACCTGACTGATCACTAAAGTGATCACCCATCATTTTCGGTTTCCTGAGGAAAAATTGCTGCTAGAAAAGTCAACTCCTGCCTTTTTCCCACCTTTCGGATACCCCCTCCCCCTCTGGTCTATAACGCAACTTATCAAAAGTGATTGTAGGATGCCGGGTTGGTTGTAATACATGATGATAGTATATTATATATAACAAATATATCATATCTATTTGCAAATTCAAATCTAAATTATTATGTATTTGAATAAGTTTGTTAGTATAATTGAAATGTCAAATTGTTGCACAAATAGCAAACATACCCATCGTTCAGTGCGTATAACCTAATATTTGCCATCAATATAACCATATCGTGATCTGCCTATAACGATCATCCCAGTATTATCATGCTATTAGTAATAATAACACTATAATTATGAAATCAACATGGTTTTCAAATGAATAAAGCCCATAGTTCAACGGAGAACAGCTAATAGGTAAACTCTCTGGGTAGGATGCAATTAGTCACCGAGATGGCTTATCGTTCTTATCTGCATCTAACCTACATGAAAAGGATCCACGGCCAATATTATAATTTGTTCTGGTTAAAAGGTTTTGAAGCAATGTTCTCCCGGTGTTAACCAAGATTCGAAACCTCGTAATTATGTCCAAACTGAAATCGATACTATCTTTCTCTTCTCTCTATTCTACTTTCCCTGATTACATGTTTATATTAGATTCAATAGTATTAAATAATGTGATTATTGCATTTCACAGGCAAAAGGGTTTCTGTTAACAATTGGATTTTCTTTGTCATTTGGTGCTCTGTTTGCGAAGACATGGAGAGTGCACGTCATCTTCACTAATGCTACCAAACAAAAAAAGGTAACGAATGGAAAGGATTAATTCAAATATCTGGGCCGGTTCGTCGCCTGTAATCTGCCCTTCGTATTTAGATATATTCATATTTTGCAATTTACTGCCCACAAAATATCTAAATAAAAACATCGGTATTCTTTTAAATCGTTAACGTTTTGAATAAGTAGTTACAATTAAGATAAGGACTCGGAAATTTTCTTTCCCGGGTGATATTAAGTTTTATGATATAGATAACGAAATCGTTGATTTTACCGTCTTGCAATCAAGTTTTGTCGTTTCAAAATAATCATAAAATTATTGGTGATAATGTCTCAGTGCTAGAAAATATGAATTGTGAATACATAAAAGGCATTAATGAAATTGGATATAAATGTACGCATAATAATTCTGTATCAAAAGCTTAGACCAATAATATTACGCCATCTAACAAGCGGAGGTTAATTGGAAAATGAATTGGAATTATATTTTCGTCTATTTATTTTTTAGATAGTAAAAGACAGTCAGTTAATATTAATGGTATTGTGTTTGATGACGGTGAATGCCGTTGTTCTCATCGTGTGGATGGTGTTGCATCCTATGACCATTGTTACTTATGATATGCCACCCGAGGTAATGCTTCACCCTTTGAGTCCTTTCTCTGAAGGAAAAATTCATATCAATTATTCCGTTAATATACCTGGCCAGAATGTTTTCCTACTTTTTTATGATCAAGGTTAAGAACATTGTAATTTCATTTTCTCTGTAACCCATCAGGCCGTATTATTCCAGTGGATTATAAACTACATTTTCTACCATATGTTGGGCGTAGCAAGACCAAAAATGTGCCCGTTTTATACAAAGAATGACACAGATTGGTTTTTTTTTCAGATAAAAGAATCCGATGATTACGAGTTGAGAAAAGATTATCAGATTTGTAAATCTGAAAAGGAAATGTATTATACCGGTACGCTGTTTGGTATACAAGGTATTATGATGTTACTGGGAGCGTTTCTAGCATGGGAAACAAGAAAGGTGCGTTCTTTGGAATAAATGTGTACGGTATTACCTAAAGGTATATTACAGAAAGTGTATGTAAAGCTACAAACACGTGAATTCAGTAGAGTTACCGATAAAAGTGATGGATTACGTTCATGATGCCTATTCATTTTTACTGATGATATTACCCCCCCCCCCCCCGTTGTGTGTATTTTCGCTGTAAGTGCTATCTACATTTCGATTGCGCTCAGTCTGTTCACTGAGTCCTAGCCAGGGATGTACCATCTTCAATAGAAGTCTTGTTCTCGCTTTAACTACGTACATCCTATGAAGGCCTTCGCGTAACACCCTGCATATTTCGGCACTAATTTCGATTGTGTACAAACCCAGCTTGTGAGCCTATCAGATTCCTCGATCGTCGCGAATATCAAGTTTCGCGCTTTCAAGCTAAATTGTAAACCAGTCCTGTGATAATCAAGTTGCAAAGTATAAAGTTCGTTCTATGTCGAGGTTTCCGCGATGTCACAACCGTTGATTGGGCGGTTCTATTCACGTGTCTGTAGATGACGTAGCTATAAGTTCGGGTATTGTGCCGTAATCTAGCAACGTCTAGGTGTAGTACAATTCTCATCCGATGCCTAAGGAACATGGGGATGCAAACGTGCTTTGTGAATTAGGGTTTTGAAATTTTGAAAGTCGTTGAATAGTCCGATCAAAATTACACACTGGCACGTGCGCTTCTTTTTCCAAAATAAAATTCCGACAAGAAGGCTGGTAATTCTTCATCTCTTTATTTTTTTATCCAGGTGAAAATAGAAGCATTGAATGATTCCAAGTTGATTGGTGTATGTATTTATAATGTTGTGGTCCTAAGTATACTTGGTGTCACCGTTTCTTTGGCCCTGGAAAATAATGTCGACTTGAGATATGCTCTAGATTCTGGTGTAATTATCTTGGCTACAACAGTTACACAGTGTCTAATTTTTATACCCAAGGTGAGGTCATTGACAGTTTTCTTGACATGGCTAACAAATTATCGTTTAACGTCCACTCGACACAAACTAGGTCATTTTAAGACTAACAAGTATTGGGAAGTTCTTAACTTCTATAAATATTCTGCAGATACGTGATCCTTTCACAATGCCTTTGCTCCAGATCCAAATGACCTTCGGTCGGTTTAGAAAAGCAGGACGTTCATTTTACTAGTATGAAAAACTGGATTCGAGTGAATACCGCAATATTATTCAACATTCCTCCAAATCTTCTTCTCGGGAGTCGGTTAGTTTTATTAACGTCACATCATGGTGTCCGATGAACTGGTACGAAGGCATTATAACAGTGTTTATTTCTTGTAGATAGTAGCTTATCGACAGTACAAGATTCATCCAGAGACTGAACCAAACACTAAGATGGCAATGGCCACTACAATGGATAAAGCTCCACCATCTGTGTCCCCGCCATCATCACATCAAGTTATAGCTTTAGAAAAGCAGCTACAAGTAGTAAGTTTTATTAGAACGTACAATTCTGTTGTTGATATAGAAATTTTGTTCCGGTTTTTATAAAGGTGATTGTACTATCTGTATTTTAATTAGATCGCGAAAAAAGAATAAATTAAATAGGGTTCCGCACAGACCAGGCTAATAGAGACAGACATGCGTCATACTGTGTGCTATGATGGAACCATTTTTCGGACAGCGGCACTGTTAAGGTTTTTTTACACGCCTCCGTCCCCACGACTCACAAGGATGAACCACGCTGGAAAGTTGCGATCAAACACGGGACTTTCAAGTTAACGAGCAAACAGCTTACTCAATAAGCCACCACGGCTCCCTTTGGGATAAGGAAGACGAGCATACGCCTTACAGTGTGGTATGGGTGGAATTTTACCCAGATAACGATTTAATATGCCGGATTCACCGCATCACTAAACAGGGGGAACAACGCAGAGTGGTTTAATGCCCATCCTTAAATGAAATAATAGTATCAGTTAAACAGATGGGCGTTCTTTCTATTTAAATCTCATTTCATGCAATTTGTCTACGATTGACTGAATTGTAAATAGAACATATATCGTTCTATATACGTATGTGGGGAACTTGCAGCCTTTTATGTTGATACCAATTGTTCTGACACAAAAAATCTCAAGTATTAAAACGTTAACTTGTGCATTTACAGGTGAACGCAACACTCCGAGAGGTACAAGAGGAAAATACACTTTTAAAGGAATCGTACACCAGATTACAACAATCTGCAAATGAAGAGAAAACTGTTCAAGATAAAACCGAATTAAACGATGTTAAAAGTGAACCCAATTCGAAAGAAAAAACAGTTTCGATTATTGATTCCGCGCCATAAACTATGTTAGCTGTGATATGTGTCGTGCCTCTTTGTACATATTTTTTATGGAGCAAAAACAACTTGCCTAGGCAGGTGTATATTGACATCAAAGGTCCGCCTGTCTACCCACAGTTCTTGTATGCGCTCTACGGGAACGCTCTATGCGTGAAAATCTTGTGATAGTTCGAATTCAAATTCGATCGTCAATTTATAATTCATTATTGCTCAATTTTTTTCTTGTGTCCCTGTGTCAAGTAGTTCGGATATTACAACACACAATCATCCATTGTACACTTGACGTTCACGCACAAGAACGCCCTGTAATAGAAATTTAAATGGTTTTATAACATGTATGGGTTTGGGGATATATAATATATGTCATTAGTTATATTAATTGCGCTACAAATACATTCTGTGTAAGCCTGGTGATAGATTAGGTCATTTGTGAGGGTCGCCTTTTAACAAAACCACGTGCATAGTTACATTTTCACACTCAATGATGAAGTTTCTTTTGCACATGCTTCTCAAGGAACGGGGGGGGGGGGTAGCGGGTGTGCGCTGTACCATAAGGTCGGTCATTGAGTCAACTGGCCTGGATTATATCCCTTGTTTTACGTGACAGAGTAGGGTCGCCTGTCCAGTCTCGTGGTTTTCTCCGGGTCCCCCGGCTTCCCCCACTGCTAAAAATTCCCTATGCGCAAGCGAAATATTTAAATAGAACTGAATCATGTGTTAGTCCCGAAATTAGCTAGTTTGTGTCAAGTGGACGTTAAATAAAATAAAACAAATAGGATTTGTACTACTGAAACTGTAGCCTGTTACATGCCAGTATTTTCTACATGCCCCCTAAATTCTATAGAATTTCATCCTATAGAAAATGAGATAGTCCCCCATCGCCCAACCCTCTAG
This sequence comes from Patella pellucida, assembly GCA_917208275.1. NCBI lineage: Eukaryota > Metazoa > Mollusca > Gastropoda > Patellidae > Patella > Patella pellucida. The sequence continues at coordinate 35,480,350 of OU795042.1, forward strand.
AATGTTCTATAGAAATTTGCACTGGTAATCTATGACATTTTGCTTATGGTATACTTCGATTGACAGCCGACTAATGTCATCTTTAAACAGATACCGGATCGCAACACCACATATTCACAGGCAGGCCACGCCCACTTCTAGTATGTACGAGTCAAGCGAATTGTCCACGACCGGTTAGCTAGCCAACTGCCAATTAGACTGATTGACTTTTTTTGAGTGTTAGCTGACAGAAAATATTATTACTACACAATTATTATGTCTGATCAGGTATATATTACTTTGCCAATTAGATGTAATAAGCCAACCACGATGTATCTTTGCACTAAAAGAGTAATAGAGAAACGGTCTTACCCCAAACAATAACTATGCCCACGGCATTCAATTCTTCTTATTTCGTGTAATGTTTTGGGCAGCATCATAAAGCCTATTATTCAAAATGTATCCAACCATTTTTATTTAACTATTTCTGTAGTTTTGTAATCTGAGCTCAGCTTTGTGTTAATAAGTCATTAAAGGCAGGGACGCCGGAACCTGTGAACCAGGGTATACAAATGGTACCCTGTCCTTTTCTGGGGTATACATGAAGTATACCCATGCCCTAATGATGAAAGTTTTCATTTTTTCTACTAGTCTATTTATTATCAACTACTGTCTCGTTCAAAAAAAGCTTATTCTATTTTCTTGATGAAGACTGGTGTATTGAATGTCAAATTAAAAAGATTTTATGAGATGAATTGCTCATGATACGAAAATTGTGAAAAATCAGTTTTTGGTCTCTTTCATTATCATATATTTAAACCGGATTTCTGTTGGAATTTGGAATGCTACACTGTAATTCATTTCCCGTAATTTTTAAGACTAATTGGCTGGCAGCTAGGTTTCCAAGATTTCTTCGTAAAATTTACGACGCGTCGTAAATAAAGTTTTACAGCCTTTATCGTAATTTTTACGCCCTAATGGTGAATTTTACGAAGAAAAAACTACGACGCACTGTAATTATATTGGTTACCGTACCAATTTGAAGTAATCATTATGCAAAAGCATTGGCAAACAAGCTGTCTGTCATTTAGTCCTAATCTAAAAATGTGTCACAAAATTCTGTCCACATTTAAGTTGGGACTTAATGAAATTTTTAAAAAATGACTTGTATGAAGTATTTTTTTTTTACAGAGGGCTGAAAATCCACAGGGTTTATCTTCTCATGGCCCTTGTGTTCCACACCAAATCTCAAAAAGATCTGTTAAAAACCAGAGGCATCAATCCCATTAACAAGCCCATAGGGGACTGATGGATGTACATCAGTGACCACAAAATATGCCCACACTGAAATATGGGCGTATAAATATTGATAAAAATAGATGACATATGACAGGCTTTAATTAAAGAATACATTTTGCATGCATACACAAAAAATTTTAAAACTGAGATATTTACAATTACTAAAAGGCACAAGTAATATATAATAAGTTGGTAGGTGTACAAAGTTTAATGAAGATGTTTACAATTACTAAAAGGCACAAGTAATATATAATAAGTTGATTAGTGTACAAAGTTAAATGAAGATATCCTGAACGGAGAACAACCATATAAAAAATGTGATTTATTGTAAAATCAGGGGCGACAATCCTTGAAGTTCTGATATGCACACATATCGAAAGGAATCAAGATCTTTCGGATATAAACATATGTGCTAAGTTTCATCAATTGTGTCTTCTTGAGGGTCTACAACCTCGGTATTACTATTTGTGTGCAAGTAGCAGCCATTTTGTTGGGCAGTTCCAGTCTAATTTTCACAAAATTGGAATTCGACCATCATTTTTGTGTAACAGTGATATATTTTAAGTTTTTTTTTTAAATCAAATAAAAATTTTGACTTCTAAAGAATCAATAAGCTAAAAACAAGATTTTTTGTACAATCAGGGGCCATAATCCAGGAAGTTAAGTCCGATATGCAGTGAATATGGTAAGAAATGAATATTTTCGGTTAGACAATTAAACCTCAGAAAAAGAAAATTAAGAATTTACTTAGGCCTCAATAAGTATGGTAAATGTAGAGTAAGTAATGATAGATACATTCTGAAAAATGGACCCTCCCACCATGAAGCTAAGTTGGCAAACATTGCGTCTAACAACAGCTTACTTATAGCTATAGGTATCCACGGTGAAAACAAAGTTTTGAAAGGGAATTGAAAACTTGGTGGTCAACCCCATACAAATTTTATACTCCGATGATTCTATGATGTCATACTTGCTGTCAGGCCCGAAGCCAGAAACCCAAATTTAGCCGACATAGGGGGGCGAGGAAGATAAATTTCCGACGACAAAAAATCAACGAACGAAGGTCATCGCCGACTGCCGTAAGCAGGAGGAGGGGAGAGGACGAAAATTAGAAGCCGAGAGAGTGAATTTGGGCCTCTATGACATGCAGGTGGCGAATGTGTCGGAAAATTAAGAGTTTCCATCCGACATTAACTATCTCTCGGCCATATTTGAGAGGATATGTCGTACTAAAGCTCTCTAGGCGAAAATGCGAGATGGCTAACCAGCGATTTTTTCCGACGCAGACAGGAACGGCCATGGGAAATGGGGGGGGGGGGGTCGCTTTTACTGTTCGTTTTTACTGCCCATCCAAAGCTGCAGCGAAGAAGCGCCCCCCCTCACCCCCCCCCCCCACACACACACTCTACTCAATGCTCATTACCACCTCTAAACATTTCCTGTTATATGTCCACCCTTCCAAGTGGGGAGTGTGTCGCAATCAATAATTGTATATATCGCGGTTACATAGTTTTGCTGGAAGAAATAGACATTTCCTCTTATCTGGAAGCAAGGTTATTCATTTCACGATATGTAGGAACTGATCATTGCCTAATTTCGGGGCCGGCGGAAGTAATTCCTGATGGGGGGGGGGGCGTCCATTCTAGGACCTTATAGGTGAGGGTTCAGGGGTCGCACCCCCTTACTCCGTCGGGCCTGCATTTACCCTGGCGCAAGTGGTGCGATCGTCGGGCTTCCACGCCCCTCCCCGGGCCTTCCGTTCCCCACACTTTGTTCTAGCTGGGGATTCACCATCTCCACTTCCACGAACGCCCGAGATAATACAACCGAACACTTCTCAACTGATGTTTTAACCTGTATGATGCTGTGCATTATTCCATGATAAACATGCAGAATAAAGATTCATTGTTCGTTTTTACTGCCCATCCAAAGCTGCCGAGACGGAGCGGATGACCCCCCCCCCCCTCCCATGCTCATCTTCACCACTAACTATTTCCCGTTATATTTACCCCCCTTACCAAGTTGGGCGTATATTGTTATTATACGAATCAATTATTGTATATATCGTGGTTAGAGAGTTTTGCTAGGAGAGATTGGAATTTCCTCAGGTTTGATCCAAGATTATTTATTTCATAATATGTCGGAACTGATCATTGCCTAATTTACCCTGACGCAAGTTGTGCGATCATGTCGGGCTTCTACACCTACCCACCCCTCCACCATCGCCCGCCCCTCTCCACACCGTGTTCTAGCTGGGTGTGCTTATTAAATTCGGAGTCCTTGCAGGGGGAGAAAACCTAATGACAGCGGGTAAAACCACACGATTGAGAAGGAATAAGTATCACCAAGTCACACACGCTCACAACAAGAACACCCAGAACTACAATCCCGAGGCAGCCGACCAGATATAGCTTGAAGCGCGACATCTCAATACTATCCCAGATTAATTACACACACCTTAACTTGGAAGGGGATACCCCCACTCCATTTAAATACATCAGCACTAATAGATATATCCCCTTCCAAGTTAATGAGATGCCTTATCAATCGTAGGGTTTAACTCCTTCTCTTTATTTCCCTGCCACAGCTAGGACCCCGAATTTAATAAGATAAAGGTTTCCTGGATTATGGAACAAGGTGTGGGGAACGGCGGGCGGGGCTGGTGCGGAGTGGGAGTGGGGTACTAGTAGAAGCCCGACACGTTCATCCCACTTGCGCCAAGGTAAATTAGGCAATGATCAGTTCCTACATATATTATTATGAAATAAATAACCTTGGATCAGACTTGAGCTTCTAGCTAAGAGGAAATGTCAATCTCTATTAGCAAAACTGTGAAATCTCGATATATACAATTATTGATTGCGAAGGGGGTAAATATAACGGGAAATGTTGAGGGGTAGTGATGAGCATGGGATGGAGTGTGTGTGGGTGTGTGTGTGTGGCGGGGGTGGGGATGGGCGTGGGGACTCCGTCACTATAGCTTTGGATGGTCTGTAAAAACGAACAAATGGATCTTTATTCTGCAAGTTTATTATTGAATAATGCACAAAATTATACAGCCTAAACATCAGTTGAGATGTGTTCGATTGTATTATCTCGAGCGCTCGACTTAGTATCTCGAGCGCTCGACTTAATTATCCCGAGCGCTCGACTTAACTATCTCGAGCGCTCGACTTAACTATCTCGAGCGCTCGAATTAACTATCTCGAGCGCTCGACTTAACTATCTCGAGCGCTCGACTTAGTATCTCGAGTGCTCGACTTAATATCTCGAGCGCTCGAGATATTTTTTTTTTGCATGTCCTTAATCAGCCACCGTATCATACCCTCTTTTATCTCATTTACACTTTATGACATAGTATACTATGTATCAAAATGTATAGTAAATTACTCCAGTGAACTTACTTGATTTTAGAGAAAAGTATCATTTCGTAATCTGTCTAATATACTGACAAATTAACACTTTCCTCTGAATTATTTGTGCCCCGAGGAGACAAAATACATGTATAAGAACATTAAGAAAAACTGCTGTATAATTTTATGATACCTCACACCTGCATGTACATTATGTAAGATGACCGTGAATGAGAAAACGATACATAATTACTGACATTCTATTATATATCAGGACTATAATAATGGTACTGTGGTTATTGAATGAATTCGGGTTATTCCTTCTAGATTTCTGCATCAGGCGGATTATTGAAGATCGTGATGTGCGATGAAGTGCGCTATGTGATAAATTTGAGAGGGGCAGTGGCGTTTTCGCCTACTCTACTTCGAATTCCAACAGCTATGAGTACTTTAATATTCACGCATCCCATCCCTCCAACACCACTGCCAAATGGTAAACTAAGGGGAGGGGGGGCAGATGGGAACTGTCTCGATGTACACCGGTGTCAATACATCTTGGTTATTGGGCCAGCATCGTACTAAAACATGCGTCACGAAAACGGTTATGTAAAGATACAACACGTTAATCATATTTCATAAATCCCATTATTCTGTCACTTTGATGTATTTTCGGATGCAAATTTTATCTAAATGGACAAGCCGGATGCAGTCCCTTGGCAGGATTTAGTGAACGCCCTTCAAATATAAATATAATGCAAAACTAATATTGAAAACAGTATAAGGATAGATCAGCCTTGAATACATGTAACTTCCTCATCATGAAGTTACAAGTTTTCCTGATACTTTCCTTATGTATATGTGACTGGTTTATGCTAATAGGAGTCGCCGCTGGTGGATTCTGGGAAAAGCTCTTTTTGTCGTATCCTGGATCTGTATTCTGGCCAGGTAAGTAGTTGTTTAAAAGTCGAATTAACCTACCGCATGCTCAGGTTAAATTGGATTTAATAATAATAACTAGAACTGCTGTCTTTCGACAACGTCTCTTCACATACCGATGATAGTGGATACCCTTTACCAGACATTTAGAAATTCTAGTCAAATTACATATCCATAATACGGAAGCCTCCTGGTGCCACGATAAAAATTTTTTTTTAGCGTAATTGTGACTTTTTATCTCCTAATTAGGACTTTTTATCTCCTAATTCGGACTTTTTATCTCCTAGATGGACTTTTATCTCCTACTTAGGACTTTTTATCACCTAATTATGATTTTTTTATCTCCTAATTAGGACTTTTAATCTCCTAATTAGGACTTTTAATCTCCTAATTAGGACTTTTTATCTCCTAATTAGGACTTTTTATCTCCTAATTAAGTGGTATAATCATGAATGAAATTATAAGAGTCTATTTTTGCTTAGGACTAGGTTATAAAGACATTCTCAATGGTCTTGTAAAGACGAATGGTGTAGTGATATGTATGCGTACACTCATACGGTGCTTGAAAAGGCTTGGATTGTTTCGATTTTAACCAGGAGGTCGTGGGTTCGATCCCCGGTCGGAACAAGATCAACGGAGTTTTCCAATCCAGCTTCCCCTTATCAGTGGTGCAGACCAGAGGGGCTGGCAAAGGATTAACACCTAGTCGTTCGAATGGGGCGAAAAACCGGGGTCCCGCGTGCTGAATCAGGGCGCACGTTAAAGATCCCAGACAGTTGGGAATCGATAAAGAGTAGGCGAGTTATCGCCGGCTGTCCTAGCGAAATTTCCCTCATTGCACCCTGCATGGCGTTGCAGTATATGGTAGTAGTAAGTGTTGTTTATAGCAGTATATGAAAGTAGTAAGTATTGTTTATAGCAGTATAAGATAGTAGTACGTGTTGTTTATAGCAGTATATGGTAGTAGTAAGTGTTGTTTATAGCAATTATGATAGTAGTAAGTGCTGTTTATAGCAGTATATGGTAGTAGTAAGTGTTGTTTATAGCAGTATATGATAGAAGTAAGTGTTGTTTATAGCAGTATATGGTATAGTAGTAAGAGTTGTTTATAGCAGTATATGATAGAAGTAAATGATGTTTATACCAGTATATGGTAGTAGTAAATGAAATGAAATAGGGTTTAACGTCCTACTTTTATGCACTTATTCAATTGGCTAATGAAGACGGGCAACGCCATGCAGGGTGCGAAAGGGGGGATTTTGCCAGGACAGCCGGCGATAACTCGCCTACTCTTCATCGATTCTTAACTGTCTGGGATCTTTAACGTGCGACCTGATTCGGCACACGGGACCTCGGTTTTTCGTAACGTCTAGGTGCTAATCCTTGCCAGCCCCTCGGGTCTGTGCCAATGACAAGATAAGCCGGATTGGAAAATCCCGTTGATCTTTTCCCGACCGGGGATCGAACCCATGACCTCCTTGTTAAAATCGAAACAATCCAAGCCTTTTCAAGCACCGTTTGAGTGTGCGCATACATATCACTACACCATTCGGCTTTGCAAGACTATTGAGAATGTCTGTATAACCCAGTCCCAAGCAAAAATAGACTCTTATAAGTTCATCCATGATCATTCCATTTAAATAGGAGATTAAAAGTCCTAATTAGGAGATTAAAAGTCCTAATAAGGAGATTAAAAATCCTAATTAGGAGATAGAAAGTCCTAATAAGGAGATAAAAAGTCCTAATTAATAGATAAAAAGTCCTAATTAGGGGATAAAAAGTCCTAATTAGGAGATAAAAAAAGTCCTAATTAGGAGATAAAAAGTCCTAATTAGGAGATGAAAAGTCCTAATTAGGAGATAAAAAGTCCTAATTAGGAGATAAAAAGTGACAGTTACGCTACAAATTTTTTTTATCGTGGCACTAGGAGGCCTCCGTACCATAACAGGTCAGGTGACATTTTAATGACATGCGTTGATTATATTGCGGATTCGACTTTAATGCAAATTGGCATAAAATCTCGTATGTCGTCTGAAATGAACGCAAATTTTAATTTATTCGTTTATTGCATTAACATTAGCCAAAGCACATAATATACCATAGGTTCTGCATTTTCCATCCGGTTTTAGTGAAGCCTTATGGCCGTGATAGACGCTAAGTTTTTTTAATAATAATAATAATCCCTATTCCATGTATGACAGACCAAAGGTCCATAGTACAATTTGTCATCACAATTTTGAGAAGAAAAAAATATAAGTTGTAGATAATTATGTAATTAATATAAATGTTAAGATGAACAAATATCACAGTATATATATATATGAAGACGCCTTTAGAGGGTAGACAGCTAGCTTATATGACTTATTGTATGTCGGGTTGAAGTAAAGTGGAGAATTTTTTACCTGGACGTATTTTTTAAATTTTTTATGTATATATATATATGTGTGCAATTAATTTAAAAAATATAAATCTAATTTTACATTGATCATTGGCAGGATATTTTTAATGTAAACGTATGCACAATATACAAAATGGATACAAGTAAATTATTCAAATAGAAGGTGGTATTAACAATATAATGGTTTATATATGAAATGCGAATATCATTATAAGCGGTACAAATAATCACAAAGTGACATTCGTCTTCGATGGTATTAGTATTGCATAACTTACAAAGTCTTTGTTCGTATGGAATGTTTTTCCATTTACCCTGCAGAACCACAAGATTGTGGCTACCTATTCTAAGTCTACAAAGAGATTTTACATATTTTTGCTCGAATTTCAAATTAATTAGGTATCTTTCCGCCTCTAGGGTTAATTTTTAACTTGGATAGTATTTCAATCTGCTATTATTTGACATATCATAATGCCATTCTTGTTGCCCAGTATCCTGGGGTCTTTGTTTGAATATATATAAAAAGACCTTAGAATTACCAACCGATTGAGACAACCAAATATACCCAAAACCGTAGCGAAATAATAGATCTTTAATTTGCTTAGGTAATCTGGTGTCTTCCATAGTCAATAGTGTCAGCCAGTATTTGATACGTTTAACAAAGTATATAGTAATGGGTAACGCCTAGTTTCTCCTAATACAGCTGATGTACATGAATGTTGTGGTAATTTCAATATATACCTCAGAAATTTCAGTTGTACGTTTTCTATTACTTGAGAGTATTCCAATCCCCATACTTCTGCAACGTAGGCTATAATCGGAATAACCATTTTATCAAAAATATGTTAATTGACATATTATATGATAGACCGTTACATTTTTTTTCAGGCGTTTTAAGATTGATAAAACCTTTTCGGCCTGCGATGCGAGAGTATCTTTGGCTTTTGACCAAATGAGTTTAGGCGTGAATACAATACCTGAGTATTTATACTGGGAAACAGTCTCTAATTTTATATTGTTATAATTCCATGATTCGTAATTTCTTAAAGGGCCCCCGTTACGGAAAACGATAATTTTTGTTTTACTCTTAAGGACATTTTGAAGTTAGCACAAAAGTTTTCTATACTCGTAATTTGACACGCAGTCTGTATACAGTGTCGGCTATATTTGCCATATCGTCTGCTAACATGAAACAAATCACATTTGGAAACAATGATGAAATATCTCTACCTTTACACCCATCGTTAATCAATTCATCAATGAACTTGTTGATGTACAATGAGAATATCAGAGGACTTAACATACACCCTTGCCTTGTACCTCTAATACAACTTAACATCTTCGTTATGCCGTCGGGAGTTTTAATAATAATGTATATTTATATCGCGCACAGTTCAATGTTAGTATGCATGCTCAAGACGCTAAACAGACTAGGTGCCATAATAGGTCGTTAATTAGTTTTGAATGTTTCTAGGATGGATGACAGTTTAATGAGCATGTCCAAAACAAACGCGAAGGTTTTGCGAACAGGCCTGGAGAGCTGTATGAACCCGACATTTTTCAAGTTTGTAATTTTTTTGTCGACGTTTTCTCGCTTTGTGTTCACGTCTGCTGGCGACCATGTGTATTCTCTGGTCACTGTACTGTCGCAGCAGCGCAGCAAGAACGCCACCCCAGCGTGGCGGGGTCATTATAGATAGTTCCTTTGCAAAATTAACAGTTGCCAGTTAACGCCATCTTTAAAGCCGATTTAGTCATATCTACTCCAATTTCAAACTTTATGAAAAACTTGTACATGTTATAGAAGCTGCCAAGTTAGAGTTTACTTCCGGGTGAGATGTCATTGACGCAATTTTTTAAAATTTGAAAATAGCAGATTAACGGTAAATGTACAAGGCACTCAAAGAAAAAATAATGAGTAAAAAGGTCAAAAAAGTTCGTCGGGTTCGGATTCTTAAAACCTTTTGAAAATAGTTATAGTCCATAGCCATTTTTAGGTGGGGGATGGGGGTAGGCCGAAGTTTCAGAACGATCCTATTGTTACATTCTGAGATGTAAGATTTGCATATATATATATACACACACCCACACAAAATAACAATCTTAACAGAAACAATAAGTTGTTTGGGAGGGGGGTAGGCCAAAGTTTCAGAACGATCCTATTGTTACATTCTGAGATGTAAGATTTGCAGAAATATATATACACACACACACCCACACAAAATAACAATCTTAACAGAAACAGTAAGTTTTCATTTCACAGTAAGTTGTCAATTCACAGTAAGTTGTCAATTCACAGTAAGTTTTCATTTCACATTAAGTTGTCATTTCACAGTAAGCTTTCATATTTAACAATAAGCTTTTTTTATTTCAAAATGCTTTCGTGTTAAATATGAAAGCTTATTAATAATACACATCGAGTAGATCCGATTCTTATTGTTTTTGTAACTTCAGGTCAAGATATTAAGAGAGAAGATGGTGATGGTGATGATGATACAGGAGATCCATTGCTGAGTGCATATTGCGAATATTTAAAAAATCAGCATTTGACTTCAAATCTGTGTCTTTGAGGTTCGGTCACTTAAAACATACGTAGATAGTGTTTTATATTATGATGAATCAAATAGTCAGTCAGCTTATTTTTGAATGTTAATAAACGTTAAGCCGATTCCGAGACAACATACGTGTGTGAGCTCAGCGAGTAAGATCCTGACCAGCTAACCAGGAGGTATCTGTTTTGTTTGCAATGAGCGCAGGGTTGGGGAGGCAAAGTTCTCTGGACAGCGAATGAACGTGGGCTATTTCGATAATGATATGTTTTCTATGATTAAAGTTTTAAAATAGTAATTTGGTTGGAAGCAATTGGGTCACGAGAAGGTGAACCCTGAATATTTATCATTTCCCTTTTACAAAAACCCCGTGAATGCAATAGAGACTTATTTCTTTTCAGATTTGATGGAAAGCATGGGGTTTATGTTATTCAACTTTCCTCCTCTTTTCATTCCAAGGTTATCACCCCTTGTGAGCGCAAAAATTAAGTGTGAAGCATTGTCGTATTAGGGAGATGACCCCTATCAATAGCGATCTTACGCAACTGTCCCTTCCGGATTTATCCCTTTTTTTGACGAATACTTTGTAATGGCGATTGACACTATTCTATAGTTTTTAAACGATATTCAGCTTTTCACAACCTACCGTTTGGTAAGCTACCCCCCCCCCCCTTGCCGAAAGGGTTGCGAACAAAATAGAGACTACAGTTTTTTTATATATCGATATTCAGCAAAATTCGGCAAGGCAACTTGGTTAATAACTCAATCCAAGCTAACACAAGCTTGTAGAGGGTACATTTTAGCTCATGTCCCCCTGGAATAAATTACCTTAAATAATATTAGAACCTGTTCGTCGTTGGGGGTATTTAAGAAAACAAATTGAACACGCCCTATTTTTAGGGGCTTTTTCTCATCAAATCACCGTTTAATGTATGCATAGAAATAATAGTTTATTATACATCAATGGAATTTATATGATTTCAAAGTCTACATATTTGTCCTTTTTTTTTGTTTATTAGTTTATTTGTGTATTTAATTTGTGTAACATATTTTATAAAGCGCTCATGAACAACTAGCCGTACAAGTTTTGCACTATAATAGCGTATAATAATAATAACAGATATAAAATGGAACCAATTCTTAATATTTTTGTAGCCGCAAATTGCCAATCTTTAAAATATCAGGGCATAGTTCCTAGAAAATTCTCAAGACCATTCTTAAGTAACCACAAGCCAAGTATAAGTCTAAGCACATTGTGACTGGTGGTAAAGTTTACCATACACTGAGACTACGGTGCTCTTTAACTCCATAAAAAAACTTTGGTATGCAAATTACGTCATAAATTTGTCGTCCGCTTCATTGACGTCATTATATGAGTGGGCATGTCCACTCAATCTGTTTTACAGAGAATTACTTACGAATTATCTATATCACAGATGACTGTCTTGAACACGTGCATTGACTTCCCGTGGCGTCTGTCATTGGCTCAACGGCTCGTGCGTTGTTTACATAACACCTGACTGCTTCGGGCAAAATGCTGTCTTTTACTCATTTTAATACCCATTTACACTAAATAGGAAATATTTTTTTATCTACAGATACTTCAAACGTCTTTGTTTATTTTTCTTATACTTCAAAAAAATGTTTTAGAATTTATTTTGTCGGAGGAAAAAAGTTAATATTTTGCCGAATTAAGACGCGTAGATGTCATCTTTATCAGTGATACTAGCAGCCAAGCGAATATTCACTGTACAATGGGCGTTAATTTAGGAGATGCGAAAATGTCTCTGCCCCCCCCCCCTATGATTTTGAACGCCAGGACAGATTTTCAGGTTTATATCCACACCTTACCACTGCTACAGTAATTGATTTTCACGATAGGCCTATCTTCCTCATTACTTGTAGGTAGGCCTATGCCTAGTCAATTTTTCCAGATCATCATCATATTACCCCTAGTAACAGCTTTCATCGAATTAACACTGCTACAGTAAACTGTTCGTAGGCCTAATTATTATTTTGGTTTGGTAATGAAAGTTCCAGGGTTGGTGTTCAAACAAGTGTGTTTAAGACTCGGAAATTTTAAACAGCCGTAAAATTTTATGATATGCTGTCTCAAATAGTGAGTCAGTTTAGTTGTGAATGTGAATAAAATTTAGGCAAATTCCGAAACGAGGTTGGTTCTGAGTTTTTTTTGTACACCGTTCAACATGCATTATGTGAGATTAGGATTAAGAGTTGTCTGTTCTCGCTATAATAGTTAGAAAGCGGGTAATAAAAGGGGAATATATTGAAAATTACAGTCAAATTACTTAATTCTGAGCGGTAGTGTAGTCTCGAGTGTCACTGCTACCGTTACGATGAAAACAAAATCTCGATTATCCATATTGTTTTATCCATCTGGCAGTTGTGTTTAAATCCATTGAAAATCAAAACCATCCGATGGTCCAGATGTCGATTATGGGCCAGGATTGTGAATGAATGTCTAATTCATGATTTATATAATATTTGAGGCAAAACGAACGATCTGCATGGACAGATTTAGCTCTTACATAAAGTTTTTTTTAAGTCTCTTGCTTCTTTTACGAAATAACCTTTAATGTCTTACCATCAGCTTTTTGGTGATGGCCCGTATAGGTATCAGAAATATATTTCACATAATATTGGCTTTGTTTCCGGTAGCTCGGTGAGTAGGGCCCCGGGTTAAATTTATTAAGCAAATTAAAGTAGCATATTTATATTTAAAGAGGGGGTGGCTTTAAAAAAGGTGTCATTAAAAGAGAGAGAGAGAGAGAGAGAGAGAGAGAGAGGTAGGGTTTAACGTCACATCGACACAAACCAAGTCATTTCGGGATATTATGGTTAAATTTTATTTCAATAATATGCTTGTGCGTAGGTGTCTTTAGCAGTGGGAGGAAACCGGAGGACCCGGAGAAAACCAACGAGGTTGGACAGGCGACCCTACTCCTTATCACGCACAACAAGGGATTCGAAACCACGCCAGTTGACTCCATGACAGGCTTTATGGTACAGCTCGCACGTGCTAACCATTCGGCTACCCAACCCCCCGTCATAAAATGAGACTGGGTCAAGCCTAAAAAGATTATGCTGACATTTCCACAACGACAGCTTTATATCTTTATGTATTATTTCGTCATGTGAATTGTCAAATATAGTGTCTAGACATGGTTTAGCATTATGTCAAACATGGCAAAAACTACGGACAATTAATTACATGTGATATGTAAAGAAATATTTGACGCCAGGTATTTACAGTTTTTGTATGTTGTGTACAAATCTTACGGGGCTATAAAACAGGGAATGGTATGCCATGAACGTGTAATATGCGACACTATACATAATGTTTCCTATACGTACTCGAATATGAATTAGATTGCAGTCAAATCCCATCTGTCGAAAGGCTTTCATAATAACGGGGCCTGAACTTAAGTCCCTACACATTCCGAAAATGGTATCTGCGATAAATAGGAAATGAGCTTTAAAGCCCACTAGGGGTTCAATCTAAATTGCATTCAGAATAAAGTCTTATTCCGGATTAAAGCGTCGCACCCAATTCGCTAAAATGAAGCGAATCTGAATTAATTCGCAGTCCAAATTTCAGATCAACGAGTTGACCGCTTGGAGGAAAATGTGTTTATTTTCCGGGTCAATATTTTGCAAATAAATAAAAAATAATATTGCAAACACAAATTAGTAACATTATGCTGCGGTAACATAACTAGTTTGAAATCCAAAAGATATGGTTTGTGTAGATCACGGCTAATCATTTACGGCTTAGGTCTCAGTGGTACGTCTAGTGTAGTCTCAGTCTTTAAAGGGCCAATCCCGATAATATTTTGGGGAATAAAACTGCTTAATTTTGTGTTAAAATCCCTTAAAACCCTCTACCTTAGGACTAAGCAATTAACGCAATATATGTGATACGTTTTCAAACAAATTAAACCGGTCAGTCTTCATCTCGAAATGAAGACTGGTGTCCCAAATTGTATTATGCGGTGTCTGGATAAAAAGATAAAATCAGACTTTTATTTTATAAAAGGAATTTGTAGGTGAAATTTTCCTTCTGTTATCAAATACAGCACACGGGTAATTCATTGTATAGACCTCCAAAGAAACGGAAATCGATTACCAGGTCACCCAACGAAAGAAATTGACTCGAAATCTTAAAAAGGTTACGTTTCCGGATAAGCAGTTTTGACGTTTACGTCCATACGACTTAATATTATGATCTGGAATTTTTAGACAGAGTAAATACACAATTCCTCCATGTTTTGGCGCTTAAATTTCATACATACCTGGACTTTGAATTTTGAGACTCTGTTTAAATCGGGATAGTCCCTTTAACACGATTAGTTCTGGAATGATTTTATTATGAAATGTATCTTCGCTTGTACAGGCCGGTCTCCGGAATTCGCATCCAATGCGTGTGTCGTGGCAGAAGATATTTTACCCAAAACTGACAAGGATTGCGGACCGGGTCAATATTTTGCAAATAAATAAAAATTAATGTTACAAACACAATGTCAATTCAGTTGGGGTATAGCCTACCCAGTCGTAACCTTTCCTCGCTGAAACATATACTGCAGTAACATAACCAATTAAATACAAAGATATGGTGTGTTCAGATGACGGCTGGTCATTTAAGCCACCAGTAGACACTGGCTGAGAATTACTGCCCTAGGCATATACCTTAGGGGCAGGGGCGGCAGGCTAGTCCAAGACGCCAAGAGAGTAAGTTGCCGGAATTTAGATTGAATTGGCATACAGTGTGAACGCACCTTTAGTGGGACATGTTTCGGATTATGAATGCTATAAAAACACATGGGAGTAAATTATTGCTGACACAACATTATTTTATATTAATATTATGACAGAGTTAAATTAATGAACTACCTGTTTCATGAAAATGAAAAATGACAACATCCACCTCATAAAGTACATGGAAAGAAAACACCTGCGTTCTCGGCACTAACTGTAGTTATCCTTGATGATAGTAGGCAGGATAGCAAAGACTGAAATCTAATATTCCCGATTACTTACCAGAAGATTCAAAATGAAAATGGTTAACGCATTTTTAATTGTTTGTCTGGTTATGATGGTTTATCTGGATTTCTGTGAGTTCAAATGTAAAGCAGATGACGATGAATCTGATGAAAGTAAGTGTACCGTTTCCTTAAGCTTTGTTTATAAAATATAACATATTATATTTTAAGATGTTTAAATCATGACAATGACACCCGTCGATTGTCGATCAGCCAATCTTAAGCGATGGAGTGAATACGATATCCGCGAATTGCGCCAAAAAAGCGGAGTTTTCGCACTTGGAAGATATTTAGTTCGCTATGAGTTAGCAGTGCGAAGCTAAGCAAGCAAGAAATGAACAAGGTGGAGCTATGAGGGGACTCGACATCTTGGCTTCTCGCTGATTATTTGTTACCTTCTTGACTCAGGGTCGTATGTAGGATTTAAAAGTGGGTGTGCTGCAGAGAGGTGGGGCGCCATAGCCTCCATGTAACTGAAGGACATCCTTATAACCGACCAACTGATCAGTGCCTTAAAGCAGAAATTCAAAATTGTTAAGTTATATATTTTTTAAATTTATTAAAATAAAGCCCTAAATTAGATGGTACCAATAAACAGTCCTACATTGTTAAGGAATAATATTCTTATTAATCCTTTAATTCAATATTCCAAGCTGAGAAATCGGCAAAAAAATTAAATTTCAACTTCAAATTCCAACGTTCGAAAATGGATGCCCCATGTTGTCAATAGCAAAACAGGGGATGTAATTGTGTTGTTAATTCCTGTGTCATAGATTTTTAAGGGTAGGAAATAATGCCCATGATCGTATAATAGTGAGTTGATAACTTATTAAGCAAAATACATATTTATGTAATCCAACAACATTACTGTTGGATCATGATCAACTGTATTATTTTATAATTAAAAGACTGTCGCATTATTTGGGAGGGGGGGGGTCGTCTGGGCGCCATTTAATACGGCACTGTCTTGACTTCACACCATTATTCGTTGCGAGGCGAGATCACGGTTTGTCGTGGCGAAGCGAGGGCAAGAAGAGGCGAGATAAGGACAAGGAGAGAAAGGGTATTTATCGGCTGCAATAAATATGAGCTCGACGAAATTTTTTATAGCTTACGACACGCAGCGATAACTAAATCAGAAGCACTGGTTGAAGGTTTGGAACTGCTCGGGAGGTCGGGTTTTCGATCCCTGCATTTTTGAAATTTCGTGTTCGGATTCTTAAAACGTTTTGAAAATAGTTATAGTCCATAGCCATTACCTATTTTTTTAGTTGGGGGAGGGGGGTAGGCCGAAGTTTCAGAACGATCCTATTGTTACATTCTGAGATGTAAGATTTGCAGAAATATATATACACACACACACCGACACAAAATAACAATCTTAACAGAAATAATAAGTTGTTTGGGAGGGGGGTAGGCCGAAGTTTCAGAACGATCCTATTGTTACATTCTGAGGTGTAAGATTTGCAGAAATATATATACACACACACACCCACACACAAAATAACAATCTTAACAGAAACAATAAGTTTTCAATTCACAGTAAGTTTTCATTTTACAGTAAGTTGACATTTCACAGTAAGCTTTCATATTTAACAATTATTTTTTTTATTTCAAAATGCTTTCGTGTTAAATACGAAAGCGTATTAATAATACACATCGAGTGGATCCGATTCTTATTGTTTTTGTAACTTCAGGTCAAGATATTAAGAGAGAAGATGGTGATGGTGATGATAATACAGGAGACCCATTGCTGGTTGCATATTGCGAATATTTAACAAATCAGCATTTGACTTCAAATCTGTGTCTTTAAGGTTCGGTCACTTAAAACATACGTAGATAGTGTTTTGTATTATGTTGAATCAAATAGTCAGTCAGCTTATTTTTGAATGTGAATAAACGTTTAGCCGATTTCGAGACAACATACGTGTGTGAGCTCAGCGAGTAAGATCCTGACCAGCTAACCAGGAGGTATCTGTTTTGTTTGCAATGAGCGCAGGGTTGGGGAGGCAAAGTTATCTTGACAGCGAATGCACGTGGGCTATTTCGATAATGATATGTTTTCTATGATTAAAGTTTTAAAATAGTAATTTGGTTGGAAGCAATTGGGTCACGAGAAGGTGAACCCTGAATATTTATCATTTCCTTTTTACAAAAACCCCGTGAATGCAATAGAGACTTATTTCTTTTCAGATTGGATGGAAAGCATGAGGTTTATGTTATTCAACTTTCCTCCTCTTTTCATTCCTGAGTTATCATCCCTTGTAAGCGCAAAAGCGAATGCAGTTTTTGTTCGGATTTTAAAATTTAGTGTGAAGCATTGTCGTATTAAGGAGATGACCCCTATCAATAGCGAGCTTACGCAACTGTCCCTTCCGGATTTATCCCCATTTTTGCCGAATACTTTGTAATGGCGGTTGACACTATTCTATAGTTTTTGAACGATATTCAGCTTTTCACATCTTTCCGTTAGGATATCGTTTTGAACATTTTCATTTTAGTAGTATAGGGTTGACGCATTGGGGTCATGTCAGGATGAGGCCTGTTGATATTCAGCATTGCACGAATTTCCTTTGCGGATTTATCCCCCGAAAACATTTGTGACAGCGATATATCTTGCAGTTTTGATGGAAAGTATGCGTGAATCATTGTGCTGTATGCTTTATGGTTTAACAGACATGATTTTTAAAAGGTTTTCGGATATTTAAAATATATTTAGAAAAATATTATTATTAATAGGCGTTGTATTAGATGAAAAAATGTTAATAAAAGGATGGATAAACATTGTCTGTAATGTGTTCAACTATTATATAACAAAACTTAGCAAGATATCACAAACGATGCAACACACACTTTAATCAATTCGTATAATTCCAGTTCGTTGTTCTCTGGTATTCCTAACGCATTAATTTGTAAATTCCAAAATTCGGCAAGGCAACTGGGTTAATAACTCAATCCAAGCTAACGCAAGCTTGTAGAGGGTACATTTTTAACTCAAGTCCTCCTGGAATAAACTACCTTAAATAATATTAGAACCTGTTCGTCGTTGGGGGTATTTAAGAAAACAAATTGAACACGCCCTATTCTTAGGGGCTTTTTCTCATCAAATCACCGTTTAATGTATGCATATACATAATAGTTTATTATACATCAATGGAATTTATATGATTTCAAAGTCTACATATTTTTCCTTTTTTGTTTATTAGTTTATTTGTGTATTTAATTTGTGTAACATATTTTGTAAAGCGCCCATGAACAACTAGCTGTTGAAGTTTTGCACTATAATAACGTATAATAATAATAACATATATAAAATGGAACCAATTCTTAATATTTTTGTAGCCGCAAATTGCCAATCTTTAAAATATCAGGGCATAGTTCCTAGAAAATTCTCAAGACCATTCTTAAGTAACCACAAGCCAAGTATAAGTCTAAGCAAATTGTGACTGGTGTTTACCATACACTGAGACTACGGTGCTCTTTAACTCCATAAAAAAAGCTTTGGTTTGCAAATTACGTCATAAATTTGTCGTCTGCTTCATTGACGTCATAATATGAGTGGACATGTCCACTCAATCTGTTTTACAGAGAATTACTTACGAATTATCTCTATCACAGATGACTGTCTTAAACACGTGCATTGACTTCCCGTGGCGTCTGTCATTGGCTCAACGACTCGTGCGTTGTTTACATAACACCTGACTGCTTCGGGCAAAATGCTGCCTTTTACTCATTTTAATACCCATTTACACTAAATAGGAAATATTTTTTTATCTACAGATACTTCAAACGTCTTTGTTTATTTTTCTTATACTTCAAAAAAATGTTTTAGAATTTATTTTGTCGGAGGAAAAAAGTTAATATTTTGCCGAATTAAGACGCGTAGATGTCATCTTTATCAGTGATACTAGCAGCCAAGCGAATATTCACTGCGGGATCAGTTTGATGTCTACTATACAATGGGCGTGGATTTAGGAGATGCGAAAAGGTCTCTGCCCCCCCCCCCCTATGATTTTGAACGCCAGGACATATTCTCAGGTTTATATCCACACCTTACCACTGCTACAGTAATTGATTTTCACGATAGGCCTATCTTCCTCATTACTTGTAGGTAGGCCTATGCCTAGTCAATTTTTCCAGATCATCATCATATTACCCCTAGTAACAGCTTTCATCGAATTAACACTGCTACAGTAAACTGTTCGTAGGCCTAATTATTATTTTGTTTTGGTAATGAAAGGTTCCAGGGTTGGTGTTCAAACATGTGTGTTTAAGACTCGGAAATTTTAAACAGCCGTAAAATTTTATGATATGCTGTCTCAAATAGTGAGTCAGTTTAGTTGTGAATGTGAATAAAATTTAGGCAAATTCCGAAACGAGGTTGGTTCTGAGTTTTGTTTGTACACCGTTCAACATGCATTATGTGAGATTAAGATTAAGTGTTGTCTGTTCTCGCTATAATAGTTAGAAAGCGGGTAATAAAAGGGGAATTGAAAATTACAGTAGTGTAGTCTCGAGTGTCACTGCTACCGTAACGATGAAAACAAAATCTCGATTATCCAGATTTTTTTTATCCATTTGGCAGTTGTGTTTAATTCCATTGAAAATCAAAACCATCCGATGGTCCATATGTTGATTATGGGCCAGGATTGTGAATGAATGTCTAATTCATGATTTATATAATATTTGAGGCAAAACGAACGATCTGCATGGACAGATTTAGCTCTTACATAATGTTTTTTTTTAAGTCTCTTGCTTCTTATCCGAAAAACCTTCAATGTCTTACCATTAGCTTTTTGGTGATGGCCCGTATAGGTATCAGAAATATATTTCACATAAAATTGGCTTTGTTTCCGGTAGCTCGGTGAGTAGGGCCCCGGATTAAATTTGATAAGCAAATTAAAGTAGCATATTTATATTTAAAGGGGGGGGGGTGGCTTTAAAAAAAGGTGTGTCATTAAAAGAGAGAGAGAGAGAGAGAGAGAGAGAGAGAGAGGGAGAGATGGGGTTTAACGTCCACTCGACACAAACCAAGTCATTTCGGGATATTATGGTTTAATTTTATTTCAATAATATGCTTGTGCGTATAGGTGTCTTTAGCAGAGGGAGGAAACCGGAGGACCCGGAGAAAACCAACGAGGTTTGACAGGCGACCCTACTCCTTATCACGTACAACAAGGGATTCGAAACCACGCCAGTTGACTCCATTACAGGCTTTATGATACAGCACGCACGTGCTAACCATTCGGCCACCCAACCCCCGTCATAAAATGAGACTGGGTCAAGCCTAAAAAGATTATGCTGACATCTCCACAACGACAGCTTTATATCTCTATGTATTATTTCGTTATGTCAGTTGTCAAATATAGTGTCTAAACATTGTTTAGTATTATGTCAAACATGGCAAAAATTACGGACAATTAATTACATGTGATATGTAAAGAAATATTTGACGCCAGGTATTTACAGTTTTTGTATGTTGTGTACAAATCTTACGGGGCTATAAAACAGGGAATGGTATGACATGGACGTGTAATATGCGACACTATACATAATGTTTCCTATACGTACTCGAATATAAATTAGATTGCAGTCAAATCCCATCTGTCGAAAGGCTTTCACAATAGCGGGGCCTGAACTTAAGTCCCTACACATTCCGAAAATGGTATCTGCGATAAATAGGAAATGAGCTATAAAGCCCACTAGGGGTTTAATCTAAATTGCATTTAGAATAAAGTATTATTCCGGATTAAGGCGTCGCACTCAATTCGCTAAAATGAACCGAATCTGAATAAATTCTAGGTCAAAATTTCATATCAACGAGTTGACCGCTTGGAGGAAAATGTGTGAATTTCCCGGGTCAATATTTTGCAAATAAATAAAAAATATTATTGCAAACACAAATTAGTAACATTATGCTGCGGTAACATAACCAGTTTGAAATCCAAAAGATATGGTTTGTGTAGATCACGGCTAATCATTTACGGCTTAGGTCTCAGTGGTACGTCTAGTGTAGTCTCAGTCTTTAAAGGGCCAATCCCGATAATATTTTGGAGAATAAAACTGCTTAATTTTGTGTTAAAATCCCTTAAAACCCTCTACCCTAGGACTAAGCAACTAACTCAATATTTGTGATACGTTTTCAAACAACTTAAACCCGTCAGTCTTCATCTCGAAATGAAGACTGGTGTCCCAAATTGTATTATGCGGTGTCTGGATAAAAATATAAAACCAGACTTTTATTTTATAAAAGTAATGTGTAGGTGAAATTTTCCTTTTGTTATCAAGTACAGCACACGGGTAATTCATTGTATAGAACTCCAAAGAAACGGAAATCGATTACCAGGTCACCCAACGAAAAAAATTGACTCGAAATCTTGAAAAAGGTTACGTTTCCGGATAAGCAGTTTTGACGTTCACGTCCATACGACTTAATATTATGATCTGGATTTTTTAGACAGAGTAAATACACAATTCCTCCATGTTTTGGCGCTTAAATTTCATACATATTCGGACTTTGATTTTTGAGACTCTGTTTAAATCGGGATAGTCCCTTTAGCACGATTAGTTCTGGAATGATTTTATTATGAAATGTATCCAGAATTCGCATCCAATGCGTGTGCCGTGGCAGAAGATATTTTACCCAAAACTGACAAGGATTGCGGACCGGG
This sequence comes from Patella pellucida, assembly GCA_917208275.1. NCBI lineage: Eukaryota > Metazoa > Mollusca > Gastropoda > Patellidae > Patella > Patella pellucida. Next base: position 35,502,592 of record OU795042.1, read on the forward strand.
TCAATATTTTGCAAATAAATAAAAATTTATGTTACAAACACAAATCAGTTGGGGTATATCCTACCCAGTCGTAACCTTTCCTCGCTGAAACATATACTGCAGTAACATAACCAATTAAATACAAAGATATGGTGTGTTCAGATGACGGCTGGTCATTTAAGCCACCAGTAGACACCAGTGATGCTCAATTGGGATCACGTGGTTTTTGGCATTTTTAGTGTGCCATTCAAACTTTCGCGGCACATGGTCAGATTATTTCTGTTACGTCTTTTTTGAAAATCGTTTTCTTTTTGAATTTTATTAAAGCCTGTACCATAGGCCCTGGACTGTACAGCACAATGGACGCTTACGGCTAACAACCGGATCCAATCAAGATTTGGTATTTGTTTATTTTTTGCAATGTCTATTTTCTGTCTTGTCCGCGGGTTTATCTTCTAGATCTTTTATTTTGCGTATAGTGTGGTCCCCCTGAAGTTACTATAACTAAGACCTCGCAGCAGACCGGTGTACCGCAGCACACTGGCTGAGAATTACTGCCCTAGGCGTAGACCTTAGAGGCAGGGGGCAGGCTAGTCCAAGACGCCAAGAGAGTAAGTTGCCGGAATTTAGATTGAATTGGCATACAGTGTGAACGCACCTTTATCGGGACATGTTTCGGATTATGAATGCTATAAAAACACATGGGAGTAAATTATTGCTGACACAACATTATTTTATATTAATATTATGACAGAGTTAAATTAATGAACTACCTGTTTCATGAAAATGAAAAATGACAACACCCACCTCATAAAGTACATGGAAAGAAAACACCTGCGTTCTCGACACTAACTGTAGTTATCCTTGATGATAGTAGGCAGGATAGCAAAGACTGAAATCTAATATTCCCGATTACTTACCAGAAGATTCAAAATGAAAATGGTTAACGCATTTTTAATTGTTTGTCTGGTTATGATGGTTTATCTGGATTTCTGTGAGTTAAAATGTAAAGCAGATGACGATGAATCTGATGAAAGTAAGTGTACTGTTTCCTTTAGCTTTGTTTATAAAGTATAACATATTATATTTTAAGATGTTTAAATCATGACAATGACACCCGTCGATTGTCGATCAGCCAATCTTAAGCGATGGACTGAATACGATATCCGCGAATTGCGCCAATAAAGCGGGGTTTTCGCACTTGGAAGATATTTTAGTTTGCTATGAGTTAGCAGTGCGAAGCTAAGCAAGCAAGAAATGAACAGGTTGGAGCTATGAGGGGACTCGACATCTTGGCTTCTCGCTGATTATTTGTTACCTTCTTGACTCAGGGCCGTATGTAGGATTTAAAAGTGGGTGTGCTGCAGAGAGGTGGGGCGCCATAGCCTCCATGTAACTGAAGGACATCCTTAAAACCGACCAACTGATCAGTGCCTTAAAGCGGAAATTTAAAATTGTTAATTTATTTATTTTTTTAATTTATTAAAATAAAGCCTTAAAATAGATGGTACCCATAAACAGTCCTACATTTTTAAGGAATAATCTAATTAATCCTTTAATTCAATATCCCAGCTGAGAAATCGGCAAAAAAATTAAATTTCAACTTAAAATTTCAACGTTCGAAAATGGATGCCCTATGTTGTCAATAGCAAAACAGGGGAGGTAATTGTGTTGTTATTTCCTGTGTCATAGATTTTTAAGGGTGGGAAATAATGCCCATGATCGTATAATAGTGAGTTGATAACTTATTAAGCAAAAGACATATTTATGTAATCCAACAGCATTACTGTTGGATCATGATCAACTGTATTTTTTTATAATTGAAAGATTGTCAAATTATTTGGGGGGGGGGGGGGGGTCGTCGTCGGGGCGCCATTTATCGGGGCGCCTTATTTTTCGGGGGGGGGGGGCAATGTACCCCCTGCAACCCCGCTAAATACGGCCCTGTCTTGACTTCACACCATTATTCGTTGCGAGGCGAGATCACGGTTAGTCGTAGCGAAGCGAGGGCAAGAAGAGGCGAGATTAGGACAAGGATCGAAAGGGTATTTATCGGCTGCAATAAATATGAGCTCGACGAAATTTTTTTATGGCTAACGACACGCAATGATAACTAAATCAGAAGCACTGGTTGAAGGTTTGGAACTGCATTGGTCGAGAAAGTAAATCCAGATTGCCTGGTGTGGTAACCCGTTGTAAGTGATGCAGGACGTAGGGCCTGACAAGGAAAAAAACAGAGGTGCACGTAAAAGATCCTTGACAATGGGAATTCGATATAAGTTTATGCCTTAGTGCCGCTATCCGGGCAAAATTATCCTCATAACTCACTGTCCGTCTTCATGTCCGTCTACATTAGCAAAGTTCGGAGCAGAACAGTAGGACAGCAAAACCCAATTTCATTAATTCATTCCTAAATGGGGTAGGGGTTATTATGGTGGCATTGGTTGTGTATTTAGTACATTGGGCCCACGATTATAATACCCAAGGCTGAATTGTTGGGTGTTTGTGTTTAACATCCAGGCTAGTCAATTTTTATATCATTTTTTTTTTATATCAAGGGTCAGAATTCGTTGATACCTTCCATTGTATGTATGTACAGACAGGCTTATCAGTCATCCAGTTATTTTTTTTAATCGTTTTAATTTTTAGATAATGGAGTTTATGTAACACAATCACCACCGATTCTTCTGTCTGCCCTGTGTGCTGCTATGAAACAACAAGGACAGACATCTTACTTGTGTGTCTAGAATGGCAAATACAACTGGACGCCTGCGATATGAAAATCACAAAGAACTACATGTATTAACCAACACACACTATGTTGTTTTTATCTTCGCTGAAATGTTTAGATTTTTAGACAACTCTTATGGAGTTAAATATATTTGAATATTTGCCTATTATTAAACCATGTATAAATTCTTACTTTTTGTAGCAATTACGTGTTTTTCGGACGGCTTCATTTCATCAACACATTTCTGGAAATCGGAATCGAAGGCGGAAACGGATTTGTCCAAATTGGCGGTCTAGAACCTATATTAGTTGTATTCCCGACGGCGGAGTTACAGAGCGTGACCAAAATTAATCATTCCCACGAAGGCTCAGGTATCGACATATAGGCTTTCGTTTGAAGAGGGGCATGTTGTTATTAGGTGTTAAAATTTTATGAATTTATGTTCACTCTGTATTTTATTCGGTGCCCCATTTTATCCACCAAATGGCAACTGATGATTAAAATTATCCAAGTATTCAATATGAACCTTAATCATCAATGGGCAACTAATGATGAATATCATCAAATCAACAAAGTAGTGTTCATCTATTCGCTTACTCTCAATTAATGTCGTTTTTAAAAATATGTAAGATCCCGTTACACTGTCCGAAATTCAGATGGGAATCGCACATCTGCAATTCAGCTTTGTACCTACAAGTCGCGGAGGACGATATCAGGTGGTTAAATGTAAACGAAAAATAGATTATGAAAGTGTAAATTCCTATTATAACAATCTATAACACCATTGTTACGTTTTTAATCCATTTTAGTCCTTAGGAGATTAATTCCCACGAATTTGTCGAAAACGACCTACTTTAATCCGTTCGGGTCAATAACTGTGCCTTCGTGGAAATAAACCCTATATTATTGCCGGGTTTAATTCACCTCGAGTATTATCTCCCTCTAAGCAGGAATCTGGTGATTTGAGTCATCTTTGCACTTGTGGTAAGATATTTTTACTTGGAAATGCTATAATTATTCCTTTCCACGTACATAATTTACCAAATATAAGAGCCCGTCTTCAATTAGCCCAGGTTAGGTGCTTAAGCGTAGGACGTTAAACACCATTTCATTCATTCATTCACCAAATATAAGAGAAACATTTTGGCCAGTGCTACGATTTCAAATTTATGCATTCAATGGTAGAGTATGCTCACTCTTTCTGGTACTTTTTATGGCATTCGTCACTTGTAGAATGTTGGGAATAGATATCATGGAGCAGGGTTGCACATCTATATGACCTTTGTAGATCAGCTAATATTGGAGCTTGCTTCACTTTATTTATGATTGCCTACACATAACATCAACATAATCAAATATATAAACATCTGAAATAATTTATTTATAATATAATATAATCGTATAAAAAAGTCGACAAAAACAAACATCATTTACAATCGCTAACGACAATGGTTAACCTTTTAAAGATAAATAAATAATAACACTTAAGGCTTTTTTGGACGATTTACTGAAGCACTGCTCTCCAGATATACAGGTTTTGACTTAAAAAGATAGAAGTTACATAAAGGTTTTTTGAAATTCTGTAAAATTGAAATATGTCAAATAATAAACATTTGTATACATAATAAACAAACTTACAATTAATGCGGTACTTGATGAAGTAATGTGTTAATATCTAGAATTGCTGCTAATTTTGCACTTAATTTAAGACGTAGTCAGGTTAAAAGATGATTGAAATTGTCGTATTTGGATATCAGGAGCCGGCAATTCTGGATAATTGACATGCCTTCATTGCCACATAGTATTAAATATTCAATGCCATTCTTGTAAATACGATAACAGTAAGTACCACCACCGTTATATAATACACACGGAACAGTACCGAGTCTAAAATACTGGCTAAATCTTTCCAGGTTAACGGAGAGTACAGATCAACATGATCGTTGTATACAACTTGGACGGAGGATGCAGGACTTGTTTCTCCGATTTCTTTAATCTTCAAAGCACCGACAGCGTTCACTCGGCACATCTTCTTTTTGCGGCAGACAATTTTCAGAAGAACACTCTCTGTAAATCTAAGTTGCCATCTTGGTATAGGTACACTATCTTTTCTGTGAAACAGATCGATGACCCAGATAGCTAGAATTACAGCTAAGGCACACAATACCATCACCATGGCCATATATATAGCTGGAAAATATGAATATTATTCATAAAAATCTAGTGAACCACACAATTATAAACAAAAAACACCAGCATTTTCCAGGAAGATACGCCCACATTTTGCAAGATATGGACAGGGAATAAGTTAAAAAACGAAGTCCGAATTTTGTACAATCAGAGGTCATAAACCATGACGTTGGTTTAAACAATATTTTATTTCATTAGTGAGTCAGATATATATAACCTACTATATATGGGTACAGTAACAAGCATTGCTGCTTATGTAAAATCGCTTCCATATGATCATCATTGAAAAGTTAGCCGACTGGATATACATTTTTAACAGGGTGCAGAAGGTGAAGGTAACGATCCCTTAGAAAGAACGTTCAATAGTACATACAAGTAGATTATAGTGGTAGATATACAATAAGACGAAGTCGATGCCAGGGCCCAAAGTTAGTTCGCCAAGGTTTATGAATGCACCCGCTTTCGTGGAGGGGGTGGGGGATCTGAGTAGTTTTAAAGCGTTTGGTTTATTTGATAAAGTCATGCAAGATTTCAACAATGAAGGAGTTGTCCTCAAAAGAAATAGCTGTGTTTCCAGATAGTATCGGTTTAAGAAATAATGTACACAGTTTTCGAAACCTTGACCACATAAACAAGAGAGATTTTCCGATATATGCATCAAACACTTGTGAAGGTTTAAATCGCTCTTTTAGTTTCGAAGTTTACAATGTATTACCTGTAGATGTCTTTCACCTTTATAGTAGTGGGCATTAGTTTTGATTTAGTGCATGCTTGATTTTAATTTAACTTTGAATTCGGAAATAGCCGTGGGATGTTTTATTCGAAGACTTAGATTATTCCTCTGTTTAACAGAAGATGGTTTGATTTATCTTTAGAACAATTATTCCATAGAAAATCTGTATAATCGAAAATTGGAAGAATCAATTATATGTATTGTTTCCAGTGTTTTTCGTTTTAGACGGTATTTAAAACTTCGCAGATAATTTATCATTTTGCTTATTATGGACGCAAGGTAATCTACATGTACATCCCAGGTACATGACATACTGAAAAGAAGGCTCAAATGTTTGTGACTTACTTCATCGTTTATATCTGAGTTGTTTAGTGATAATTTAAAGATTGAGGGCGATAATTTTCTTGAAAAAGTCAAACTCACAGTTTTTGATGGGTTAAAATCCACTTTCCATTTAATCGACCATTGAAACATTTGTTCAATAGGTCTATTGAAAATGTCTTGAGCGTCTTTAGGATTATTTATTATAAAAAAAGAAGAGTGTCGTCAGCGAACAAGCGTATATTAGATTCAATGTCATTTACAATACCATTTATGTAAATAAGAAATAGGCTTATTTAAAATGTCTTGAGCGTCTTTAGGATTTTTTATTATAAAAAAAGAGAAGTGTCGTCAGCGAACAAGCGTATATTAGATTCAATGTCATTTACAATACCATTTATGTAAATAAGAAATAGTAACGGACCTAAAATGGGACCCTGGGATACCCCAGAAGTAATATTTTGATAAGAGGAACTCTGACCACCAATAAGCACCTTTGTTTTCGATTCGATAAATAATTTTCTATTAATATTAAAGTGTTCAGTTTATGCAATAGGCCCTCGTTCCAAACACGATCAAACGCTTTACTTATATAAAAGAAGACGGATTTGACTTTATGTCCATTGTCAATGACTCTACATATATCATCATGCATTTCAATCAATTGGTAAACGGGAGAATTATTTTATTGGCATTACGACCCAATATGAATGTACATCGAAAGGAACGAGATTATTTGGATATAAACACATATTTTTTAAGTTTCGTCACAATGGATAAAAACTGAACTTCTAGAGAGTCCACAATCTTGGTATTACATACTTTTACGCTATTTGCGTATAAATAGAACCTTTTTTTGTCAAACAGTTTCGGTCCGATTGTTTTTAATTAAAGCATCCAAAAGTCATCAAGGACCGTAGCATTAATTATCGGAAAAATCAGTAGGATTCTTCGTTTGATGAACTTAAACACTGAATAAATTTCAAGTCAAACGGATATAAAAGGTTAGCCTCTAGAGCGCCTACCAAAGATGTCAAAGTGATCAAGGGCTATAACTCTTTTATTTGTTTTAAATACCAAATTTACGTTGATATAATTCGGATTATATATTAATTAAATTAAAGGTTAAACAAGACTATTAGTTAAACGGATTGACAATTGTGACATGCTTAAGAGTAAACCTCGCGTTTTGATTGGTCAATTAAACACTATCTATTGGACAATAACACCCCTTATTTTTAGTAATTTCTTTTAAAATCGTAAATAGTATGTTACAATGTTGATAAACACTTCCTTTTTGGCATTAAGAGGAAGTGTTTATCTCCTAAATAAAACTCACTCAAGATGCTGGATGTTTTTCCTGAAGCTGGAAGCTGTTCGGAGAGCAGGGTGACCAAGACAGTGTAAGACAACATCATTGTTAGACAGAACCCGATCTTTTCTCCAGATTCCGGTGTCAAGGCGAAGGTATACACCGTGAGCAGAGAGTTGATAAGAATTGGCAAAATATAGAAAACACCATAAAAAGCCGGTCGTCGTGCCACTTTAAAAGAGAAAGTAATCCGTCTGAAATCTAAACCGCTAATTTGAATAGTGTCAAGTGTGGTTTCATTTGACGTCATGGTCCACTCACTGCTGGTCTGGTACAAACTTAAATCTATACCAAAATTAAATGCGTTGAAATCTACTTCTTGCGTTGTGTATCCATAACTGGTCAAAGAAATCGTACATGTTTGTGTGTCAAATGGAAAGTAGAAAATGTTTGCGTCACATGCGGTTTTATAAATCCCAGGTGGCCACCAAGTGATAACCCCTAGGAAGTTCGTCCTAATTAAAACCGATTCATCACTGATGACACTTAAATCGTTCACCCTGAAATAGAAAGAATTGTACAGACATAAAGACATTTCTCTGATCTCCTTAAAGATGTATTTCTACAGCTGCAAGACGAAATACCCAAACACTGACGGGGAAATATATTCAAAGACAAAAAAGCAACAGATATCCACTTAAGTTAAAATGTTAAATAATACCGCCGACCCTAATAGACAGGTGAATCTATTTGTAACGGGAAACAGTCGGTTGATTTACAGATTTCGATTTATTTAGTACATGTATTTTGAGCTTTCCAATCGCTTTCAGTCTATTATTTTTATTTGTAAAGGTATATATTTTAAATGCCCCCCCCCTTCCGACTCCAGCATTTGTAACGAACTGGGCTAAAAGATAACACAAAAAAATACTGTGAAAATAAATTAAACACCATTACAAAAAACTGAAACAGTGACTTTAATAAAATTGATACTATGAGCAAGACCGAAAATGACCCAAAGTAATACATCAAAGTGTCTTACGAGTTGTCGACCACAAAAGAAGGGACCCATATAGTTGATTCTTTCATCAGTTGAAACCGTATATCGTCATAATGTGATGGCGTCCATGTTAAACGACCATCGGCCCATCTCTGAAACATAGAAAAACAAAACGTAAAAGATAAAAATATTCGCTCGGCGTTTTCGTCTGTTTTTACGTTAACGGTTTGGATCTTACGGTGGGTGTATGTTGTACAATCATGCACGGTAACTATTCAGATATAATGTAAAAAACAACTTACTAAATTTGTATCATTCAATTCAGATTATAAGAAAAAAAAAATCACTTACCACTACGAATAACCCATTTACAGAAAACTGTTCTTTTTCTACATCCTTAAAATACGGAAATAAAACGAAAATATTTTATTACAGCGATTTTGCATTTGTGTATAGGGGATCACATGGAGGTCGGGTGTTCGTTCCCTGCATTGTCTAGTAGTTCGGATGGAAAGACACACCGAGGTCCCGTGCACGTAACGCAACCCTTGGCAAATTACCCCAATAGCACACTGTATGACGTATTCCCGTCGTTATTTATTTGCCCAGTCTAGGAGCAGAACAGTATGACGTTAAACCCCATTTCATTTCATTTATTAATATTATTAATTTCGAACTTGCAAAACGATTTCATACTAAATTTAACCAAATTACTGTGTACCAAAGTCAAAGATCGCAATATGCCTTAAAATGTTATTATTAAATTACATAACCTGTCACTTTATCAGTAAGCATGTAGCATCATAGATATCAATTACGTACTTACGAAAAAAATGTGAAAAAGAAGTTCCGAAAAAACACTCGTGTGACTTACTGGAATCGATGTAAATAATTCTAATATTTTTGTAAAATGTTTTAAAGTTTTTCTCTTAAAGGAGCTAAATCGCTAATATTTGGACCTAAAAATTGACACATATGGTTCTCAGCGTATACAATAATGTAATCCGAATGTATATAAACAGATTTACATTCAATCGTGACCGTTTTAACTTTAATTTCAAATCAGTTATGTTCGGCGAAATAGGACAGAAATCTCAACTATTATTCATGCTCTTCAGAATTTGCCGTCACCGTTTGACAAGACTTGTTAAATATTGGATATCAGAGCCTCACCTTTTCCCGGTAAGATCACAACATCAATGTTGATTTAAATTGACAAATAATTCGTGTTTTCGAAGACTTAGCATCATATTGAGTTAGAGACTTAGCCACTTTAAGTTACGGACTTTCGTGAAACAGCCCAGGTCCTTCGGTAAGTATAAATTAAGAATAACAGGAAAATTATCTTACCAGACTATCAATAGACATAATACTGAAGGATATAGATATAATTGTCTTTTTATCGGGACGATCAGTGGGCGAATAACCACTCGTCAGGTCCTGTCTTAATCTGGAGGCATTAGCCACACTATAACATTTCACACTTACAATACCTGAAGAAAAAGATTCCAGCAATATTGAAATCGAGGCAACGAAACATAGTCCACCGTCAGATTTATAAACGTTCATATTTAAGCAATTAATTGACAGTAGAACACATTTAGTACAAGAGTCAGAAATAGGTAAACTCTTCCGGTTACCTATAGGGAATTCTAATCATAAATACAGTCCTTTTTGTGTAAGTGGCAGAACTTTTGGATTTTCATATAAATTTGATGTAAATCAATAAGTGAATTTTACCAACCTAAAGTTTCGTGATCAAATGATATAATCCGATTGGTTGGGGTGGGGGGTCGACAAATTTACTTTTACAAAGAAGAACATGGAGATATCGCTTTACATGAATTTGATTAGTCAATCAAACAGGTACTACTTGTTAATTTTTTTTTTTTATTAAAAATAGCATTGTTCTTATTAAAAAGGAATTATTTTTATTTAATTGACCTTGATGGAAACACTGGGTCAATATAAAGGACTTTGATATGGTTGAATTACTGTGAAAAAATGTTGTATCACTACGTCATAATGTAATCAGGTTTCTATAAAAGAGAAATCTGTAGCAAAAAATTATATTAATTTTTTTTGGAATGTTAGAGGGGATTGGGTGATAAATACAATCTCCTACTCGTCTTTTTTTATATCAACACTCGTCAGAGCCTCGTTTATTTTTCTTTATCGATCTTCTCTATTTATCACAATACAAGGAGAGAAGAATGCGACATAAATTAATTTCGTTCTACAAAATCATAAACTATATCGCTTCTGAATACTTATTGCAACCGATACCACCTTATTGTATAAATTCGTATCTCCTACAAAACCAGAGCTCTGCAGACATTTTTTATTTTCTTCTTCTTTTAGAGAATGGAATCTAGTCGATTTTATTCTAGAAATGTACCTACTTTATCTTCTTTTAAATCTAAACTCTGCTACCATGATCAAATTATACCTTCATCATACTACTCTGGCAGCAGGAAAAATTCAAACTCACTGTTCTCGCCTTCGACTCTCTTGCACTGACTTAAACGGAGATCTTATTCTCAGGCACATTTCTGACAATTTAATTAAAATATAGATCTATATTTCGTTTTTTTTTAATACTTTAGATGGCACTACACTGGAGAACGCCACTCGGAAAATCTCGACAGATTTCGGTACCCTACATCAAATCTCGGCTGTATGACAGTAAGTAATATGTACCTACGACCATACATTTGCGATGTGCCTACCGGTTTACTTTAAACAGGAAAACGTGTCGCTTTTACAAAAAAGTTCAACTTCAACTTCAATGAAATACTTTACAAAAGACATATACCTAAATGAGCAGAGATATTGTCTCAAGGTTGCTGGTTTGATAAAATTCACTGATAATACCCCAAACCCAATTTGATCAGCTTAGATGGTCAATATTAAAATAAGTACGTATTGTATACTTACACAGCAAACTAAAAGTCAAAGCAATATGTCTTAGTACAATACTAGGCATGTTGAATAGTTCCGAAAAAAATCACAAAATATGATAATACACACGTATTTATAACACCTCAACAAGGTTTCTCGACCGTATCCACTGGTATATTTTACTAACATAAAACGTATACTAACACGCATGTGTTCAACAACATGCAGTCTGACCCCTTTTACCTTGATTACTTACGAACAAAGGCATCGTTATGGTCACTGTTCAAAGCCGCTAATTGAACAGTTATTATATAATATACAAGTATCCTAGTCATTGCTTGAGGTTAATCTAGCAAGCTTATATTACAAAGTCACCCACAATCCTATTACATGTATGCAAACCAGTGTAGCTACAATATCCTTTAGTATTGTTTTCAGAATTGTTATGGGCGATCTTAATCTGCGTATAGATTTTGTAGTCACAGTTACAAATATGGCGCGTTTGTCATTTCAAAGTTTTGGCGATTTTTTTGTGATTTCCCTCGGTGTTTGTTAGTGGGTTTAAGCCCAAACAGCTTACAAACCAGCAAATTCAGTGAATGTACTAATGTTCGGTTAGATATGGCAATCTGATCCCATTAGGTAAACTTGTACTTATGTTTTCCTTATGTTCATGTATATCGCTTGACAGTTTGAGTTTCGTCGTTCTGATGTTTTACCTCTAAATATACTGTACATTCGACACGTCAAGTTTTCTGTAAAATGTTTAAATGTATATTATCGGTTTTTGTCTTAGATTTGTGTGGGAACCCTTTTACAGAAATACTTGTTATTTATTCTTCAGATGGAATATACGTATCATGTGATTGAAAATATAGACGTAAATACATGTTTTTAAACTTAATTTATAAAATGTATGACAGAAACAGACGTAAGTGTGGTCGTAAGAATGTATTATTTGTTCCCCAAACAACCTTGAAAAGCTCTTCTAAATACTATTCCATCCATCGCATTGACTATGGCGGTATTTTAGATTCAAAATTCTAACTCCAATAGTATTTAGTCTAGAATGATAATTTTATGTCTTACCAAAGTTTTTAGGGGTCAAGGAATACACGGAAATCGTTCATTATGTTGTGGGGTGACATTATGGCCCTTTAACTCGTTAGCGGTGGTTGGGAGCGATTATTTCACCTAACCGAAATATATCTAGAGACAAACTACATGTAATTCTAAGCCATCCGTAGTGCAGCTACAAGGCTCATCAGATGTGGATGCAAGAATGACAGCTCGTGTAGTACGTGTACTTTTAGCTGCACTGGGGATGGCTTAGAAATATACAGTTCCTAGTTTTGTGTAGGTTATGTTCCTGGTTTGCGGGTAGAATTTATTTTTTAAATGTTCAATAAACAGCTTGTGCCTCCCTTTTCAGGACCGACCCATGTGAGCCTGGAGCCCATGACAGGCATATATTATGTGGTGATATCGTATCACTCCCATACTCCTATATCCAGAAATACATAGTTTGCCTCTAGATATAGTTTGTTTTGGTGAAATAATGGTCCTCAGCAGCCGCTAACGAGTTAAAGGGCCAAATATTGTCTTTCATTTTGGATTTTACTAAAATCTAATCACCCTACTACCTAATGAACGATTTCAGTGTATTCCTTGGCCCCAGGCACATACGGTTAGGCACCAAAATTATCATCCTAGAATAAATACTATGGGAGCTATAGGGGATTATTTGATGTTGCGGCCGTCTTGGACGCCATCTTGAATTTCTCAAAACGCCCAAGAATGACCGAGGTATACACGACAGAGGATAAACAAACGTTGCATACAATTTCTTGGTTCACTCGAAATATTGGGTTTGGTGACCGGACCATAGGGTTCGTCCTCTTCGGAGCCCAATAATAAAAATAATAATAATGCTTTATTCAGCAATAGGATCATAATATATGATCCATAGATACAAAATATTTCTATATACATACTACATATTACATGTTACATATTAGCCGAAACTATTTACATAATTCCAAACATCAACAGTTGAACATTAACAGTTAAACAATTATAATATAGTGTCTTTAACATAATTTAGGACCGTCGGAAGCGGAGGGGGGGGGGGCAATAATCTGCTCGTATATATCCCGTGAACCCGTTTACGGGATGTATCCCGTTCACGAGCAATGAACAGCCCCCCCTCCCCCCAAAAAAACCAAACAACAATATTGTTCCGACGGGCCTGTAATTAGCTAATAAAACTTCATAAATTCAAACGTCTGCGTGAAAGTGCTTTTTGGGGATAATATGTCGTTAAAGACGATAGCGTGTTAAAGTAATAACCAACACATAACTGGTCAAATTTAATACGATTGGGATATTGACAATGCTTTACATAACACCAAATTTAAACGAGCTATGTTAAAAGCGATGACATGTATCACGTTTTCGGCAAAAGAGACATAACTCCTGTCCCGAGAGCCCACAGAACGATGTATATCGATATGACTCGTCCTCTCACTCATGACCACAATGATTAACACCAAATTGGCAAAAGATCCGACAAAAACTAAGCTTTTCGCGTTCACAATAACACAAAACTTAATAACAACAACAACACGTGTGGGTAATAAATATATATTTTTTATGATCAATGTTGTTTGAAACCAATTGTCAATAGTTATAGGCATTGTCTGGCATTTAGCGAATGAGTACAATAGAAAACATCACAACCATTTATTATTTATGTGGAAGACAATCACTGCTTTGTTCATCTATATATATATATATTCTTGTATGATTCAAGGTCATATAGTACTAAATATTTGCCACCATTCTTATAAAAACGATAACCGTAGTCACCAACACAATTATAAAATACACACGGAACAGTACCGAGTCTAAAATACTGGCTAAATCTTTCCAGGTTAACGGAGAGTACAGATCAACATGATCGTTATATACAACTTGGACGGGGGTGGCGGGACTTGCTTCATCGTCTCCTCTAACCTTAACAGCACCCACAGCATTTAGTCTACTGATCTTCTTTTTGCGGCACCCGATTTTCAGTAGAACGTCCTCTGTAAACTTTACCAACCATTTCGGTATTGGTTCGCTGTCGTTTCTGTTAAATAAGTCAATTACCCAGATAGTAAGAGGTACAGCTAAGGCACACAATACCAATACGATGGCCATATATATAGCTGAAAAAAAAAGAATACAACAACTAATTTAAGATGGGTTATGTAAGATTTAGATAAAGGGTAGACAATTCTTGCCATAATATTTCAAAAATAGATAATGAAATATTGAAAATTGCCACGAAAATTTGAGCGAAGTTATCAATTTTTGAACTGTTTGACAAAAACTAGCCTAAATTCGCCGATTGACAGATCATATTCCCCATTTTCAGTCATTCAATCGACATTCTCTGTGAGTGGTAAACATATGATAGTTTAAGGAAAATATGATCGGCAGTATCTATAGTTCACTCAATAATTTCAGTCACTCTGTGGTCTACAATGTTGGTAATATGCTTATTATGTTAATAGATGTCTTAATAATATTTATACAACTTTTGAAGCTAGAAAGAGTGCAATAATCAGATTTAGTTTGCATAATGCATCTTTAAAGTAACCACCATCGAATTTATAGTGTTTATATTGATAAACGTTGGTGTAATTTTGCATATTCATTTATAAACTGTAAACCACTAATACATTCGGTCTTTCTGAAAATTTCAGCTCTAAATATTGAATAAAACTTACTCAAAAGGCCTGATACTTTTCCCGAAGCTGGAAGTTGTTCGGAGAGCAAAGTGACCAAGACAGTGAAGGACAGCATCATTGTTAGACAGAACGCGATCTTTTCTCCAGATTCCGGTGATAAGGCGAAGGTATACACCGTGAGCAGAGAGTTGATAAGAATTGGCAAAATATAGAAAATCCCATAAAAGGCCGGTCGTCGTTGCACTTCAAATGAGAAGGTAATCCGTCTGAAATCGAAACCGGCATTTGTAAAGGTGTCGATTGAGGTCTCATTCGATTTCATCACCCACTCGCCGTTAACCTGGTACAGACTTAAATCTATACCACTGTTAAATACATTTAAGTCTACTTCTTGCGTTGTGTATCCATAACTGGTCAAAGAAATCGTACATGTTTGTGTGTCAAATGGAAAGTAGAAAATGTTTGCGTCACATGCGGTTTTATAAATCCCCGGTGGCCACCATGTAATGACTCCTTGAGAGTTTGCCCTGATTAACACCGATTCATCACTGATAACACTTAAATCGTTCACCCTGAAAGGAAATAATATATAATATGACTAATTATTACAGCCCATTCTCTAGGATATGGTTTGTTTATTAAAGACATACAATAGGTAATTAGCATTACAATTGTAAAATGCCATCTCTGTCCTTTTAAGTGTTCTTATTACAAATGTAAGATAAAATGGTCATATATTTAAAGAAAAGAACAATGATCTTACGAGTTATCAACCATGAAAGCAGGAACCCATATCGTTGATTCTTTCATCAGTTGGAATTGAATGTTTCCATAAGCTGATGGTGACCATGTTAAACGACTATCATCCCATCTCTGTAACATAAAAAAATTATGGGATAATATGAATGAAATGGGGTTGAACGTCCTACTGTTCTGCTCCGACTTGGCTAATGTGTCATGCAGTGTGCTGAGGGAATGTGCTGAGAGAAATTTTGCCCGGACAGCAGCAATACGGTCTTCTCTTATATGGAATTCCAACTGACAAGGGCTCTGTTAGGTACAAGCTAATGCATACACGACACCTCGGGTTTTCGTCCCAACCGAACGACTATACATTGTCGCTTGCCAGGTCATCTGCCCTGCACAATCGACAAGGGGAATCACGTGCCCAAATCCTGATGAACTTTCTCGGCTAACACCCGACCTCCAGGTTAGAGCGCCAACATCTTACCCGCAGAGTAACCTTGGCTCCCACAGAGAGAGGGAGAGAGAGAGAGAGAGAGAGAGAGAGAGAGAGAGAGAGGATGGGGTTTACGTCCACTCGACAAAAACCAGATCATTTCGGGACAAATTGTTCAATTTTATTTCAACAATTCGCGTGCGCGTAGAGTATGAACAGGCGATCATGCTCCTTGTCAGGTCCAACCGGGAATCGAAACTACGCCAGTTGACTCAATGACAGACCTTATGATACAACGCGTACCCGCTAACCATTCGGGCATACAACCTCCCGTTATTCGAAAATCTTCTTTTAACTGACCCGCCCAAAATTAGTGCCTTTTTACTCATTTGACGCCTTCGTGTACTATTTTATGTATCCATTCGCACTAAATAAGATTTGTTTTATCCCTGAGTTATAAACTTCGAACATCTTATTTTTATTATTTAGCATTTATATTTTTAGAATAAAAAAATATTAATATTAAGAGTTAAATAATTTACCCCGATGTCATCTCTCTGAAATTGTCCAAGAAAAAAAAACCCTCTTCATTCGACATGAACACTCAAATAAGACCAGCTTCCGACTTTAATTCGGCTGGGTCGGGTAGGTAGAACACGTTTTAGTTAATAAACACACAAATAACGCCATATATGGCACAATTAGCGGTCTAGTCTTCGCCTGAGAAGTTGGAAGGGGGGGGGGGGCAATTCGCAAAAAATGAAACGGTAGTAGGCCTAAATACGAAAATGAAGCCCTGGATTTGACTAATAGAATAAATGACAAATACTAAAATTCTGAGTTGAATATAATATATTGAGACAAAATGTATTAATTTCGAGATATATAAACAAAAACACTTACCACTACGAATAACCCGTTTACAGAAAACTGTTCTTTTTCTACATCCTAGAAAGGGGAGAAACATGAAAATACCTGTTATTATAATATTAAACAAAAAAATATGTTACCAGCACATATTAATATTGGTTTATTTCTAAATGCATGAATTTAGAAATCTATTATTAGCTTTCTTGCAAAACCGTTTAGCTTATCGAATTTAACTAACTCCGTCTTCATCAAAATCAAAAGGTCATAATATTATGTCCTTTATAATTACGTCGACATTATCGACCACTTATAGGCTCTTTTTCTAAATATTCGGACGTCCTGTTTTATATTTATTTACATACCCTGCGTGAACATACATTATGTACTTGCAATTTATTAAATTTAAAAAAAAACATAAAGCACTTACCAGACTATCTATAGATAGTATACTAAAAGAAACAAGTATAATTGTAACACTTTCAGGACGATCAGTAGGCGAATACCCACTAGTCAGATGCTGTCTTAGTGTGGAGGCATTACCAACAGTGTAACAGCTAACACTTATAATACCTGTTAGGAAAACAAAGGAAAAATTGCAAGATAAAAGGGTCCATATCCAAGGTAACATATTTTAATTCAATAGTTTGTGCAATATAATATAGCCAGATTGGTGCTCACATACCATTAAAAACCATTTCATTCATTTTTTCAAAGTTATGTCTGATAAAAATTATTGGCGCTATATAAATAAATTATCATTATTATTATTATAAAAGTTAGGCTTTTGAGTATGAAGACTTGTTAACACTCCGATAGGGTTAACAAATTTGAAGTCTTCCATTACTTAACTGTATTAGCCCGGCAGCAATTATCATTGGAACTGGCATTTGGACACATGCTAACAACAACCTCGAGTTTGTTATAATACGACCCGATTAAAATGTAGACGTATACTTTATGAAATGAATAAACCCAAATTGTTCCATCCATCACCTTCTAGTAATTTTTAAAAACTTATAATATGCTTTGAAGGTTGGGTTAACAGGCCCAAGCCCAAGGACAAGTAGGCACTACCTATTTGACGTTTGATTCGTTAAAACAATCACAATGCGAGATGGGTTGTTGATCATTGCTTACTATTAAGAGCAGGTGTGTAGGGGGTTTCATTTATTATATCTGCAACCTCGTGGGTTTTCTCCCGGTCCCCCAGTTTCTTTCCACTGCTAAAGATCTCTACATTATGTTTGTCCCGAAATGATTAAGTTTGTGTAGAGTGGAAGTTAAACCCCATTTCTTTTTCATTTATTATATGTATAGTTTGTTATTTAAAATCGTTTTCTTATTTCAAGGTTCTACACCCACTCTTGTAATCACCTACCCCCAAAAAATATTGTTTATATTTATTAAAATAAGGTAAGATAACCACATCCCAGCAATATATATTGTTCCAAAATTTTGATTTAGTTTTCTTTGTAATCCTTATAAGACATATAGAAATAGATTTCACAAATTAAAAACACTTATATGGATATACTACTTCTGAATTTACTAACAAGCTACGTTTGGAAACACATACAGTAGTATATCCATATAAGTGTTTTTAATTAGTTTTCTGTGGTTGATTTGGTCCGCTTACCTGGAAAATAATAAAATAATTACGACTTGTATACTTACATAGCAAACCAAATGTCAAAGCAAGTTGCTTGAGTAAAACACTAGACATTTTAAATAACTTCAGCAAATATCCACATTATTTGAATGTTCACACGTAGATGGTGTATCTATAATATCCGAACGTATCGACTGATAAGAATGTCATAAGCACGGGAGAAGTGCTTTCACCTTTTATGGAGAAGAAACACAGTACTAATATATTGGCGTTTGAAGCCGGCTTCCATTATCCCAAGTTACTAGGTTACAGCGTTACTATCAAACAATGGATTCATTATTGTCTCTCGTCAATTTCGCAAATTAGGCAATTCTTATATAACATATTATGTATGGTAATCTAACAGGATTATAGTATATGTCACGCCCTATTAATTATTAAGTCATTGTATCTCTATAATTCCATTAGCCCATGAAATACATTATTTAACTTATAGGATTTAAGCCGACCTTACTATACATATTCGTAGCAGTTTACACCCCACCCCCACCCTAGCCGCATACATTTTCCCGAAATTTAAGTTAAAATTTGTACTCTTTTATTTTATGAGTACATAATTTCCGGTATTTGTCAACTTTATAGAAGATGTTAAGTAATGAACAACCAATATTGAAAAAACTATTGATTGAAACCAATCTTCCCTTGTTCCTCAGGTAGACATTTAAACACACGAAATTATTACAGTAAGCTCATGTTTAGAAATATGCTATAATGAATTCCTCTGGACAGTCTTTACAGGAAACTGTTTTTTTTATATAATAACCCCTACTGGAGGACACCGTAACCTTGTTCAAACTGTTAGCTGGTTAACATGATTTAATATGTATGTGCTCACCGTGATGAATTACTGTCATAGTGTCCCCTCGGTTTTTTAAAAATAAAATAAAACATTTATTCCTATAACACTAGTAATACTTCAGTAAGGTAAGAATACTATTGTAATAGGTCTGAGTACAAACAGAAGACACAGAATTGCTGAAGGCTTAGACATATTTTATACTTTCAAAACGTTGTCTACTAAAGTACTCGAAATCCACACATCAGAATGAATTTGACGATGAAATTCTTGATGTATATCTGCCTGTGGGTATATATTAGCTATTTTGGACTGGTCTGTAATGCCGATGAAGAGAACAGATATGGTGAGTTCATTTCAATTTTATGGCCTGGAGTTATTTTGAATCGGGCTTTTTTATTTCTTATCAATATGACCCACATCAAGTCGTAACGGTGAGAATGATCCCCAAACTCAAATCTTGTTTATTGTATTTCTAACTTACATCTAGCCCACTTAAAAATTATTAAATATCCACGCATCTACATTGTGCAGCCCAGAAATCACAAAATAAAAATGTTGTCTATTACAGTACCAATTGAGTCCCTTTGGCAAATCGCGAATGAGAAAGGAACAATTATTTATACAAATCACTAACCAAATTATTACCAAAAAAACCCGATTTATTTCAAAATTATCGCTAAAATTATTACAAATTACTTCATCGCTCGTGAGAAATAAAATGAAATGGGGTTTAACGTCCTACTGGGCCAGTGTGTTATGAGGGAGATTGTGCCTGGCTCTTATAGCACAATTTTCGGGTAAACTGACCATGGAAGAAGACAAGTTCACGTGGATCAGTTGACCCTAACCTAAATAACCAGAATGGCTACTTCATCTGAACGCCTGTGGACCAGCGTATCTACCTTCGTGTAAACTGTTATATTTAACTTTATGTCTACCCTATGCATGTTCCTTTACAAATTCGTTTATAGTATGACCTTTTAACACACAGCGAAAATTTATTAACGATTTTTTTCTGAATCGTATTATCATAATGATGAACCCTGACCTGACCAGGTTACTTAGTTTAATACATTGCATCAATCTGTTGGACAGGAGGTTGTCTAATAATAATTCGTACAACAGTACAGCCATGATTTTTTTGTAGAACTTTTGTTTTATACACGCGGTATCTACTTAATTGATTGCGCTCCCATGACACTATGGTGTGATTTTATACAGACGGGCTTAACAATTATTGGTGAGAAACCGATGTTTGAGTTCGCTTTTATTTCTTAATGACTTCACCCGAACTGGAAAATATTTTGTAGCGGGCGATCAAAGCTGCTGCCTTGTAACCATTTCAACTACGTAATCATAAGTTCATGAGGCCCCCAAATACTTACTATAACAGAAAAAAGTCTCGATTATGTACTTGTTTCTGTCGTCTAACTGAACTGTTTAATTGTAATTAAAGCCGCTAGTCAACATTTTATTTGGGCTTTCCCTCCTAAGTATATACCACCCAAATCTCATCTGGTGGCATATTCCTGAAGCAATGGCCCTAGAAATCTGAATAGCTCTAATCAAACGGAACACTGCGAGGAGTATGATCTGATGGGGGCATTTTCCTTTCTAATTGACCGATTAGTAGTAAATACTTAAACGCATCGTTAAATTACTTTTGAAGACTATAAGGATACGCTTGTTGAAACAAGAGGTCAATGATTACAGACAAGCACATGTACGGGTGTCGCTCTATCATTCAAACTCCTTTCCGTTAGGCATTAGCTGTAATTGCAATACGTTTGGATTTGCAATAGACATAGACCGACACAAAATACCCAAAAGGTTTATTATTTTGACCAGCAAATACATTTAGCAGGTAATTGCATTTGGGGCTGTGTCACTACGCAATGTAATCTACAAGATGACACATTTCTGTATTTTTAGAAGCATATTCTATATATAAAGTTAACCTAGATACGTTTCCTGGTGAAAAGGGTTTAAGCAATTAATCAGAATCCATTTTCCGAGAGCAATATATTTGTCAACAACATACATTCATGATTGATAACCCTCGTATGTTTTCTAGGTTTAACAGTACGGTGACGGATGTAAAAGATAGACGCTGAGTAATTTTTTTTAGCATGCAAGTCTAGCCCGTAACGTAATTCTTCATGAGGGAGATTTCTGTGAATTTTAAGCGATATCTTTGAAGATAATTGACTGATGATGCCCAGTTCAATGTGTATTAGGCTAGACATGACTTCCCTTAATCATGATGAGATCAATCAGGATGATACCACAGTTTGACCTGTGTAACGTCCCATTCAAAGCTAGGGGGGGGGGGTCTTGAAAACCGAAATATTGTTCAATCAGGATGATACCACAGTTTGACCTGTGTAACGGCCCATTCAAAGCTAGGGGGGGGGGGGTCTTGAAGACCGAAATATTGCTCTAACTGCAATCTGATCTGTAACTAAACACCGGTTTCATTTCAATTTTTCAAGCTGAACTAATAGTTTTGAAAATGTCATGACGCAATTACTGGAACAGTAGGACGTTAAACCCCATTACATTCCCACAACTGGTGTGACACTCTGGGGACAGATACAGATGTGACACTTTCTTTAGGCCGGTCTTCTGGATTTCACGCTGTGATATAAATTACTTCAGTCTTCAATTACAAAGTCTAAAACACCGCTTATGTTGTTATCTAGGTTTATATATCGAATACGGTAAACTAGAAGGTTAAATACTGGAAAACCACAACATCTATGAAACTATTTTTCGAGTTAATAAAACATCCAAGGCCAGAGGGGTGGTACGATTTACCCAATACTACCCAATACCACCCCAATATCCTTTCTAACTCAGACCTGACTGCTTAAACGTTGCAAGAACCACAAACTTCTTGATATGATAGTTCTACACATCGTTCGCGCTAGGATGATGTGACCACCCTAGCCTCTAGCCAAGGAGGGTATTGGTATGTTCCCCTTCAGCTCCGAATGATTGTATAAAGCCCTATCCTCAAGCCGAGGAGGCTTTTGGTCTTGTGATCACCTTGAGCTCTGAATGATTGTCTGAAGTAAATTGAAACCCGCTCTAATATATAGATTACATGTATATAATGCACCAGCTATTAGGGCGGGCCAATTTACCATTTTTGGGGAAGTGTTTTGTATTGTAAAGGCACCGGTTTGCGTCAACACTATTCTATAGATAATTATACTAATCCGTGCTCGAGGTGGCTGGACGATAGTATCCTACTTTTAACAATGGATACTGACATAGCTGTCGGCAACTAAGACTAAAATAGAAGAATAATCATGCAAGCTAGTCCATTACCCTAGTTTTCGTCACACATCATGTACGTAAGATTTCTATATTAAACAGAACACTTTTTATAGACCTAAAATGAGCCTATAGTGTTATACTGGAATTCCCGATAATATACACACGTTTCAATTGAGTATCAGACAGCATTGTGGAATCTTTCAAACACGGGTAACACATTGTACGAGTCCGGGCATCACGATCTTTGATATTCAGATTTAGACGACCGCGATGAAGCCATTGTAGTGGCAATGATATACGGACACACGTCCTGATGTCACTCAGATACCATATTATTTTACATTTCAGACGGTGATGGAGATGATGATACTCAAACTATACCAACAACAAAGCCATGCATAACAAATATTCTGAGAGCATACTGTGCTTTTCTCGCACAACAAGGGCTGTCATCAAGGTTGTGTGTTGCCCAATAATGTTTAAACATTTTTTTAACTTGTGACTTCGGGTGAATTATAATGTGGTTACGACTACGTGTGTTTATAGCGGTGTTCGTGGATATGCTACGGTTGATCCAACATTTAACTATTTTATTATTCAACTGTTCCATTCAGTTTAACTATTCGGAGAAATGATAATAACAGTAGTGTGCGTTACCTTTGTAAATATGTATGTGTTCGTCTGTGGTGATTTGTTTGTTTTGTGGGGGAGCGGAGTTGTGGGGGCATGAGATTTACTTTGAAAGGTGTAGTGACATAAAATATATAGTATCTTGGTGAAAGTGTATCGGTTAAAACAAATATCATTAAAAATCATGCTGTATTTTCGTTTCGTTGTTTCTAACACCGCACAGGGCTAATAGCTTCTGTTATACCATGTTCCTGAAGCAACGACCGCTAGTTTTACAACATCTAACCGTTGCTTCAACACTGGGCATCTCCCGAACTTTAACGCTTGTTGTGTTTACACGTGACTAATTAGCATTGTCCAATCAGAAGACGTGGCACATAACACACTCACGCTGTACTGTCGCCGAGATCCAACTGGCACGCAATAAGACCACTCACCACACAATAAGGGACAATCAACTCAGCATGCAATAAGGAATTCGCTGGATGACCATAATAATAATTATAATAATAATAATAATAATCGCGTCATTTTACAAGGGTAGCAAATTAGGCCTGAGGCCTGTTTCCAATTTGGCCCTTGGCACAGTTAGTGCGAATGATTACGATCATTACTGCAGGAAGAAACCGAAGAACTCGGGGGAAACCTGCCTGATCGGACGGAAGACCGAATATCCCTCTCACCTACAACGATAAAGTTCATGCCCTGGGCTGGGATTGAACCCTCGATGCATTGGTGAGAAGCCGCCTCTCTATCGCCACGGCTATACTTGAGTGGAATCAGGTGCTCGGTATGGGCTAATCCGATAAATATAATGAAATAAAAGTAGTCTATTTTTAATAACCCATTTAACGAAGGAATCTGATTGGATCACGGTTGGGGGCTATACCCAATCAAATATAGGGCCGCAAAATGCAGTGTTGAGTGAGGGCTTGATAAGATGTATGTCGTTAAGACGAGATCAAGCCTTCTATTAAAGATGATGTTATACCTACTGGCCGTCGTAAAGATTATAGTTTTTTTTTTCGACTAACACGCTGTGAGGAATGCCGATCGGTTCACAATCATGTTACTCTCTAATCTAAACCGGTGCCCGCTACCACCCCCCCCCACCCCGCAAAAAAATGTAATAAAAAATGGGTAGGTGTTTCTTTTTGTCTGGTGCAGATTTGTTCACGCAAATTATAATGAAGGCAAAACGACGCCATTTTAATGTGTTTCGTGAAATACAGGTAGTCATATTTCAAATATTTTACTTAATGTAATACACAATTGTATCAATCCTGGGAGTGGGTGGGCAGAGATGCTATTCCACTGAAACACTTTGTACTACTGTAGCCGGCTTCAATAGTCTTCGATCAATGCTATTCTGGGCAGTTTGGGTGACAATTGGAAATTTAAACATCAGCGACTAGGGCGATCTGGTTAAACAATTAGAAAACCATAAGACGGAAACCACTGTTGCCGGGTAAGTCATTGCATGGTATAACTAGTATTTATCATGTCAGTGTTAAATAGACCAGGTCTAGTGTAATAATTAATACTGAACGGAACTGTAGTCTGGAAGGGTATACAGTGTATACCCTTTAAGACTACAGTTCCGTTCAGTATTAATAAAGATAATATAACGAACATTTCTCAACATTCGGCATCATCTGCGGGCGATATAAACACGGTCAAAACAAGCCAGCACCAGCTATTATCTAACACAACACAGTTCTATGGATGAGTGTGTGAAATAGCTTTATTTAACGTCCGCTTCCACCTCATATTCCTGAAGCAACGGCCCGAGAAATCCCTCTCTGGCCATTGCTGGATTCGCTTCGGATTCTTGACATTTAAGTAAATGTGTCTATTCTTCTCGTTCAATCAAATCTACTACTTACGTACAGTAACATGACATTCCGTCGTTTAATCTTGGGTCTTCCTTAATATTTTGGACAAAGATTTAAGTTATTAAAAACGTTGAAAGTCTGTTCGTTGCCATACCGTAGTGTTTACTTTACGTCAATACCGATAGTCTCGTTTGTCACGCAATTAGTTTTGCTGCAATATCCTGCTATGCGCTGGTTAATCTAGCATAAAAAAACCATGCAGCCATGACGTAAACACAGTTGTCCTAATTAAACGTCTTGTTTTAAAGGTAATACCTTTGTAACGAATTCAGTGATTGGTCAGTAATAGGACCACTGGCCAGTCAGAATTAGTGACAATAATACCCACTCAGTCCAGCAGGGTGTAGTCAGATTAGCTCTAATCAAACGGAACACTGCGAGGAGGATGCTTCCACCTATGCATAACAATCACTTTATTATATACACGCGACGTTTCGACAAGAATTTACTGGTCGTTATCACGTGCAATCGCTAAATGCCTATGAGTCTTTATTAATATCAAAAAAAGACCAGTAGGAGATTTTATTTATCACCTAATCCCTATTTACATGCTGAAATAAATAAATATTATTCTTTGCTATAGATTTCACTTTAACTAAACCAGAATACATTATGGCGTAGTGGTACATTTGACAGCAATTCCATCAAAGTCAATTAAATAAAAAAAAGTTCCTTTTTAATAAGAAATAAGTTACTTTTAATAAAAAAAAATAACTGTTCTTTGAAAATAAAAAAAAATGAGTTCCTTTTTGATTGACCAATCAAATACATGTAAAGCAGTAGGTTATGAAATTTATCACACAAGCGATATCTACTGTAGAATGTATTATTGGGTGATAAAATGAAATATGTATAGTGATGGCATGTGATGCATTACACCAAATCTTGAATCAAATCCTCGAAACAACGTATTTTAATTCAAAGTACTTAGAAGATCACTATATATATTTTAATCCTATTTTAATCCCGTTTTAATCAAGTTTTACAGTTTCATGCCCTAGATATAATATGACACTGGATGATAAAGAATTGAGTGTGGTACTCGATCCTCAAGACGCTGTACATGAATAGGGTGTTTACGCAGTTCAGGAATCTAAATATAGATCACGACACATCAAAACACTGGGCAACATGACAAGACACACAAGGTAGGAACTGTTTCTTTCTAGTTTAGTTGAGATTTGATATTAGTTATATATATACTACAGCGTAGTAAATAAACGCCTCAAAACAGAAAACACCATATATATACCATTGAAATAATAAGGTGTTAAAACCTGTCACGTCAATATCGATTTCGACTGGTTATTAAATGGAGTTGTCTCCCTTAATCACTTAAAGCCCACAAAATACCATTGCGCGACAAAAAGGAAATGGAATGAAATAGGGTTTAACGTCCTACTTTTTCTGCTCCTCACCTGGGCTAATAAAGACGGGTATACGCCATACAGTGTGCTTTGAGGTGAATTTTACTCGGGCAGCGGCGCTACGGCGTACTCTTTTATATCGAATTCCAACTGCAAAGGGGTATTTTACTTTACGTGCCCGCCAATGTGTACACGGGACCTTGGTTTTTCGTCCCATCCGGACGACTCGGCAGCTGTCCTTGTCAGACCCTCCGTCCTGCATCACTGGCAAGGGGAAACCAGTCCCGAAAATCTGGATGAACTTTCTCGGCCAATGCAGGGATGGAACACCCGACCGCCAGGCTAGCAAACCAGCGTCTAACCCACTTAGCCACCGTTATCCCCGCGACAAAAAGGACACTACGGATTGGATCTTTCTACTTTAGTTGAGATTTGGTGTCAGTAGTAGTAGTATTACACCTTAGTAAATAACTATTTTGATATTGAAAACTGAATCTGTAATAGTACAGGTTATCTTAGTCCAGTTGGTGCGTACGTAACTAACGTGACGAAATTTATGGTAGCTGGCTTTTTTTTCGCACGTATCTAGTGAATGGCCAATTTGCTTAGTAATCCCAGCCAGAATTTGGCTATTTTTTAATATTGCGTTAAACTTTTGAATTTTCGTTTAGAACTGAAATAAATTAACTATTAGTCAATCCCCACGCTAAAAACATTAGCAGAAATGATTGTGTATATTGTAAAATGGACCCGACCGAAGCACAAAATAGTGCCAATAGTGCGGCCCCGCATGTGTCAAGTCCGTTTAAACTTGCTTATTCTGTTAAAATCCCATTTTCTTCCTGGGATTATTATTCAACCCCGAGTTGTGCCCGTGTTATTGCACAGACAACCCTGATACGACGCAGGTTTTCTGTTTGTCGAAGTCATTGTACTTTCGTTTGTTTGTTTACAAACTGACTTCTGTGCGTTGACCTCTCGACCTGTGACGTTTAGATAACGGCATGCAGATATCATGGCTGTTCAGTGTGTCAGAGCCACTTCTCTGCAGGTAGGGGGAGTCTGTCGTTCAGATTGCAGTTGGTGCACAAAAGCCGAACGACGTTAGATCTCAAAAGATTTCAGGTGAATTAGCACAGACAGATAACATGCCGAAATTGTATTTCTAATTAAATCGGAACGTATATGACTAAAGTAATTCCAATACATGTTTGAATTTTCATGAAAACCCTGTATAAAAGGTAAATGTACAAAGTCTCCCGGTTCTTCAATAGGGTTGTGTATAGTGATCCCTCTTTGTAGGGTAAGTCTGTACAGCTTTTTGTATTTTGCTTTAATATATATAGTTATTTATAAATAAAAAAAACTGTCAAATTAACCTGGTACCTATTCTTAATAATTTTTTTTTTTTTTAAATTTTAGAAATGCCTGTGGTAATTTGTTCAATTAATCATGAATGAATCTTCCAACAGTAATGTAACAATGCAAGTGAAAACTGTCGTCACATTCATACAGCTGATAGTTGTTTTCATATTTCTCTACTCAACTGTAAGCTTACAGTTTTCTCTCACTTCTTTACTTAGTGGTACAACTTTATTAGGTATGTATTCGTAATTTGTCTTTCACTAAAAGCAACTTTTTAAAGGTTAGCAAAAATACGCCACATTGTACACCCCACAACAGCTTTGTCGTAATGGCATAATATTTGAGATCCCAGTGACGGGAATACAAAAAAAAAGGAAAAAAAAGAAAAAAAAAAGAAAAAGAAATACGGCACTAACATTTGGCCTCAATTACTCTTTCCTCCAGATTATTGCAACCCCAGGGACTTAGGATGGAAGCCCCCCCCCCCCAATCAAGAATTGCTTCCGCCGGCCCTGCTTCAATATGGTTATTGTTTTAACGCAGTAATTAATGGGATTATATCTAAATATACAACAATTAAATACGAAATATGACCGTGTTTGATAGTTATGTGTAGTTTATTCATTAAGGTCCCCGTTATGAAATTTTCTACATGCGCCAGGCTAGCTTTAGTCGGTCATTTATTCTTGAAAATATACTAAAAGCAATACCTTTCCCTGACTGTTGTTCAATTGTTTTAGGTATATTTTCCTGAACAAAATATTACTAACAACGGAAAAAAGAGTATCGATTAGGGATACCGGCGCAATTTGCTTAAAGTGATTTTACCTGTAGGCATTCCTTTTGTTCATAAATAAATAAATAAGATCAGATTTCTAATTTCAGATTTTATTAGATCAATTAGCACCCGATTCTCTTACAGTGTAAATAATTAAACGGGCATATACATTTACTGATAATTTAAACCTTTTTATTACAGGGTTTTTCTTTCTGAGAGTGTTTGATAGAAATTCAATTAAAAACCACACACCAGAAGTTGCGAATCCTTTTAAAGGGAAACCTAGAATAAAACAGCCCCCTGTTGATAACGCAGACGAAATTGACAGACAAATATCAGAATATGTTACGTACGATGCAACTGATAACATCACATTAAATAATTTTAATGTGATCAAAGAGAACACCCCTTGTATTTTTGCCAAGCGATCTAAAATTTGGGGTTCAAAAGACTGGGACGAACATTTAGGGCTAGGTATGTACTTTTTGACCATCTTTCAGAGTTATTGATTCCTGTTAAATTGATAACTATAACTTACTTTGGCTTTTAAAATTCGAGATTCGTGGTTTTTAACTTTTTAGAAATAAAGAATAACTCCACAAAAGCCCAACTTTATGCTATATTCACATTACATTGCCTGTCTTATAATTACATTACATTGCCCGTGGTAGACATCACGTTACATTTCCTGCTGTATATTTACATTATAATGTCTGCAAAAGAAACACTAACTGATATTTTATTATTCTTTTATCTTTTTGCAGAAGAAAACATATTCAGGTAACATAATGGACATATTTTACTTGTTAGATTATACCTTTAAGGTGCTGTACAAATGGTTTCATTAACAATAAAAAAAACAACAATTGCATTAAGAATATTAAAACATATTTTTGAGCTCTGCAAGACGAGTCGTTCTGTACAATTGATTTAACATTATTTAAAGATTGCCATGAAATATCAAAACAATTTTTTATAAGCAAAAACTTTCAGACGAGTCGTTCTACAATCTTAAGTTTCCCGCGTTTCTTTCTTTTTGTGTTTTTAGATCGTTGCCAACTTTCTATAAATTTATTCTGTCCTGTGAAATACTTGGTTTAGATGGGTTTGTATTTGAGCTACCTGGTGAAGAATATTGTGACGATATACAGGTAAACTCTTTACACAAGTCTATTCGCTTTTTGAGCCGTTTTTATTCGGGGAACAGTATTGCAACCACACTTATACTCTGCATGGCGTCTGCCTGTCTTCATTAGCGTAGACGATGCAGAAAATTAAAAAGTTAACTCCCATTAAATGTCATAACATGGTCTTTTAATCGGAAGTCGGGGCTGTAATCGAGCACATTTATTTATACACACACAAAATAACCCTTAACATATGCCGCCCTTGCATTGCATAGCTAGATAAATTAAAATAGCCATTTATTAGTCACAAAATGATCGGATTGTTGTCTTGAGGAGACTTTAAACCCCATTTCATTCCTGATATCCAGGCGATCAGAACGAACCACCGGTTGTCTTGTTTTCTATTTCATACAATAGAAAACGGGCTGATATACACAGTTTTCGACTTTTATTATAATTTATAATCTGCATTAACAATGATACGAATACGAAATCATGCTCTTATTAATCACAATGTTATTTATATTTTCAGGTCTTCGCGAAAAGTGTTAAACGTGTATTAAAAGTTATCTCTAATAATGATCCGGAACACGGAAGATCATTACAAAAGTCATATATCGACAAGCGAGGCTGGGTGTTCGAGTATAACAAAATGACTATGTTTATAACTACATTTGCTCCATTTTATCCGAGAACAAATTCCCGGTACAGTTTTTGCAGTGCCAATGGCTTTATTCTGTTTCAACCGGAACTATCCTTTGCACAGCATGATTTGCCACCCGATACCCCGCATACCGATTGGAATGAACCCAAAACCATCCGGGATAGAATTCGAATAGCTTTTAAAGAAGCCGGCCAGGAATATAACATACCAGAAACAATATATTATCCCATGGCACACGATATTGTTAAGCCGATTAAACACGGGGACTCTGTGATTGAATGGTGGAATACATAACTTGAAATATACGACAGAAAGAAAACTCGTCACATGAGCCAAATCCTGTAATGGTCATTGCTGCCACATTTTCGTTGATTTATTTAAAGAATAATAGATATATTATATCGGTATTTTATCACCCAATAATACATTCTACAGTAGATATCGCTTGTGTGATAAATTTCATAATCTACTGCGATATCTCCTCAGCAGATATCGCTTTACATGAATTTGATTGGTCAATCAAAAAGGAACTACTTTTTTTTTTCAAAGAACAGTTCATTTTTTTAATTAAAAGTAACTTCTTTCTTATTAAAAAGGAACTTTTTTTGATTTAATTGAGCTTGATGGAGACACTGGGTCAATATAAAGGACTTTGCAATGGTTGAATTGCTGTAAAAAAATTGATGTATCACTACGCCATAATGGTTTTCATTTTCAGTAAAAGTAAAATCTATAGAAAAGAATTATCTTTATTTATTTCTGCATGTAAAAAGGAATTGGGTGATAAATAAAATCTCCAACTCGTGTTTTTTGATATAAAAAACACTTGTAGGAGATTCTCTATATGTTACATATTTAATAAATATTACATTTTCCCAATTCTTTATAAACTCTAGTATCTTAATGACAGCTGAAACTAGATAAATAAGTATTGTATTATGAAATTCAGACTGATGGTTAACAAAAAAATAAAGCAGAAATATATTGTGTGGTCGAGTGATCCATCTCGTGTGCTTTACATCATATGGTCTGTCATTTAGTCAAGTTGCTTGGTTTTGACCCCACATTTGTTGTGATAATGAGTAGGGTCGCCTTGCCCTTTCCAATATCCCCGTGTTTTCTTAAGGTCCGTCGGGCCTCCCAGTTTCCTTCAACAACTCGAGACCCCCTACGCGAAAAATTAAAAAAACAAAATGACTATATGTTAGTTTGGAAATGACCTATTTTGTATCAAGTGGATGCCCCCCCCCCCCGCCACCACAAAAAAAATCCTCTATTCCTGACCAGATGGATACTTTATAGGCACACTTTCCAAAGTCATTAAGCAATGGATTGCTTTTAAGTAGACAACTGATATAAGACCACCCGAGGGAGAAATTAACGTGATCTTAGGTCTCGTAGACGTTTTGCTTTATCTTTCAATTTTACATAAAGAAGTATCCGTGCATACTAATTATTGACGTCAACCATAGTTGCCACCATCCTCGTCATCCCCAGTGTTCTCATTGCGTTCTAATCCACTATACCCTGGGTTAATCCATAGGGTTTCCACGATTTCAATTTATCTGCCATGGCCTTGATTGTAACTACAGTCTACTTACTAATCAAACACACTTTACAAACCAGTCATTTTGCCTTTGTTTTTATAGGGGTAGATAACCTTAATAACAAACAGCTTTATGGATAACATTCACTAGGTTTATTAACTGCAACGTTTCAATGAGGACACTCTCACCGTAGATAGCCTTATTTGGTTTCCATTTATTGCATGATTTATGTAAATAATGTATATATTTCTAACTCATTTGCATTTAATTGTACTATCAAATACTGTAGTATATGTCTCTAATATCAAATATCTATAATAGCTATATGTTTGAATTGGGTTGTTATTATTACTATTCGTTCTATGTGTAAAATGTTTCATTCTGTTATATTTATTATTATTGAACTTACTTGCCTACGATATTACGTGGACGTACAAATGTTGGGATGAACGAACGATTCTCAATAAAACTCTTGATCCTACATATTTAAAAACGCCCTGTCTTCATTAATATAATAATAATATAATACAATTTGTTGTTAATTAAAACGTATTTAGAATACGCTGATATTTACCTCCCTTTGCCAACTTACTTTGGAATTATCGACTAAAAATAGCACAATCATAACTTGAAAACTTGCTCCCCCATAGATTAACCCAGAATTGAAACCACTGGGGATACCGAGGATGGGTTACCGCAAGATGTGATTCAACAATACATAGTTACCACAAATATATTATTTTATATAGCGTATTTCTACTGATAATTAAAGTAATCAATTACTGCAGAAACACGTTTTAGCATCCTATCTTTCCCCTCCCTTTTTAGGATGAGCTGAACAGAAGTAGTGTAGTTTCAAGGATCCCAAAACTAGTAAATGTTCTTGCTTAATTTGGTGTCCCCTTTTAATCATGAATTTATGTCTTTTTTGATAAATTGCTAAGGCTGCCGCAAGTTAGGTGTGCAGAAGCTAGAAACACCCAGATATACCTTATAAAGCACAATTTACAGTAAGTTTTTCTGACGAAAGTTTGCGCCTATTCGAAGAGAACACCACCCCAGTGGTATTATTAGGACCGACATTAACCACAAGTTTATCATTTCTGCCTGTTTTTCGTCTATCTTCCAGTATAGTTGTGGCAGTCATAAAAACTAACGAAATGATTCTAGTTACACTGCATCCGTTTTCTGGGGTGACAGAACTGTGACACTGCTGAATTCCGCGTCACTGGATTGCAATTTTGTCCATTCCGGATGTTCAGGAGTGGCAATCGAACATCCCTGACATGTCTTTGTCAACCAAGGGCACACAAACCAGGAAGGTGCTTAATTGTGAAAAACGCCGAGATTTGAACTTGGGAAATTCCATATGTGAATCATGGATACTAAGAAAACCCACAGCCCTGCCTGGTAGAAAAAATTGCCAGGAGTCAAACACTAATTAATAATAAAAGACACAAACATTTTATTTTATAGAAACCTAACAATACATTTCCACTTAATTTCACGAAAAGCGATTTATGAAAATTTGATAATGTAAATCGAAATTAATCAAAGCAAATGTCGACCTGAATACCGAAATGATCGGACAAATGGTTGCCTTTTCTTCTCCGGGTAAATATTTTCTGAAAAGAAAATGGAATACTACTGATTAGTTCGAATGTTTAGCGCATACGCGTTGCATCATCAGGTCTGTCATTGAGTCAACTGGCGTGGTTTGATTCCCCGGCTGCATACGTGACCAGAATGGGGTCGAAGTTTGGATTTTAGATGCTCAGAGGGGACAGACACTAACCCGTTCAATTTCCTTAAAACTATTAAAGTTGTGTGCACTAAGTAAACAACCTTATCTTTCACTACCTGATAAAAATACATAAATACATTTTGTAAAATAGGTTTTTACGCACTCATGTGCATGTGACTGGTATAAATCTGCGTCACGCGCGAATTTATACCCGGACATCAAGCGGTCGGAATGGGTTAACCCAGATCGCAGAAGAGTTTATTTCTATTGGACAATGCCAAAGATCAATTCATTCCATATCCCGGAACAAAAGGATATTTCTATAGTAATGCTTATCAATAAGGGTCATCCTCTTATGACCATACTGCTTAAAAACAAATTTGTAACAAAATCTGGCTTTAATAGTTGTAAAATATCCCTCACTTAATAGTAACATACCAGATGTAAAAGAAAATTCACAATAGTTTACGATTTTGAACCATATGTAACTATAAATATTTAATTCTTTCTAGAATAGGTTCTATTTATATTAAATGCACTGCTAAGGGAGGAACACAAATATGACTTTCAAAAGACTTTCTTTAACTTGACATGTCTTGCAAGTAAATAGCTTTTTATGTTCTTTGCAATAATGTAATTTTGCAGTGACCATGTCCCTGGCCGCCGAAAAACATCGTGATTTTGGGCATAGTTTTAGCCGTTTTTTCAGCATTTCAGTTTCATGTTTTTTTCCTGTTCTCTTTTCTCCCATCCATACCTTTGCCTTTGGGTCATACCAACGGCCTACGTTGAAATGACGCGTTCTTCACGTAATGAAAGAAACACAAATTGCAAGATAAATCTCGAAACGGTTTTAAAATGAAAGCGAAAGAGGATACCAGGTTAATGCAAGGCGAACAAGTGACTAGTCTCACAATAGGAATGATCGATCACACTAAAGCTCATCTCGAGGGCTTTGGTTTCACTGAACGTATGGTCCATCCCTCACAGTGAACCGGTGACACAACCGACTGATGTTCGCCGGAAGCGTAGTCGAGTGAATTAAAAAATGTAAAACATTATTATCAGATGGCAATTCTTCGTTTCGTTGTGAATTTCCCGGTAGTTCTAATTTTTATAGAAGAATAAAAAAAAATCCACAGGAAATAAGGGATCTCGATAATCAAGGCGTATTATCCCTAATTTTGGGGGTTCGCCATTCGCCGTTTTAGGAGAATCACAGACACTGGGATAAGTGAGTTTGTTGTTTGAGGTTTATGTGTATAATGTCTGTCTTGTGTAATTATTTGTGTGTGGTGCGGTCCTCCTACACTTTCTGATAATGAGCGGCTGTAAACATTTAATGAACACATCTTTATTTGTAGGCTGGATATTTATTTTAGCCCGGTAAAAATAATGAATTACGGACATACAAATTACAAAAAGTTCTCTTTTCTAAATCTATAAGAAGGCTCATTCAGCCACACAGACTGCAGGTCACATAAACCTATATAATAGTTATGACAACTATATAAAACAGAGCACCAAGAGCCTACCATGATGACCAACGATGTGATTATGATAATACAAGGCAATCAATTTTACTAATTAAATTAGGACTATTTTCAACCCGCACAATTACACTGCTTGATCTGACCCAAACTGTTCAGACTGGAAAAGACAAGACTAATGCATATTAAACAGTATATCGTACCATAAATCTTTCATCTGTGGGGTAAAAAAACAACATTTGCGAAACCATTCCGTATATGAACAGGCATCTTATCGGTATCCGAAGCATGACACTTCACACACGAGTCCGATCATTAATCCCTATCCCCCAAATACAATTTTAAGATGTGACGCATTTACTAAATTACAGACTCGTCGTAATGAGCAAATAAAACTTACCTTTGTATTTTTGTAAGATTGGCCAGTCAGCAAAATATGATCTAGTAGTTTTCCCCTAGTTGTGTTATTCTGTATACTGTTGTAAGGGCAATAGGTACATGTTCCGTTATTCTCTTCATACGAGGATATGTACCCACATTTATGAAACATCTTATAGTTGCTTGGAAAGTCGCCCCACAGGTCTCTTTTTTCGCTTAATGGTCCAGTATTCAAATCTCCCATTATGATATGCTTTCCGTGTCGGTACTTGAACGTTTCACACAGATGGGTTATTTCATCAGCATGTTGCTCTGTTGGGCTCGAATAATTGAGATTATCTGTGTGAAAAAAAGATTTTAAATATTTATAGTTTGGAACACTAATAAATGTTTTTATTGGCATGGAACTAAAAAAACAAGAAATGAGAAAAACGGTTTAGAAAGCATGGCAGCAAAATATAACAGTATTTCTGAAACTTGAGTAACATCTTACATCTTAATTGTAGATGACAGTTTAAATAAATATAGATAATCTTAATATCAATAAAATAAACCATTGCTGTTAATGAATGCTTAAGTAACTTGTAGAACTTACATTCATATTTTGTGGAGCTGAAATTAGTTGTCAGATGGGTGCATATTACTGTACCTATACCTTCGATCTGTTAAAGTAACCATAAAATGAACAAATAGGTAACATATTATATATTTCAGAGAATAAAACAGGTTAACAGAAAGGTAACATATTATATAATTCAGAGAATGAAACACGTTATATGTAATTTCACAAAGTATTACGCTATTGTCGATTTCATAGGATTTTATATTATGTTGTGTCGTGGTATGACAATCTGCTTTTATGTTTAAAATTTTACATCTATAGATAAAGTCATAATTACGATTTAAACTATTTGGTGCTCCAAGGTCGACAAATTAAACCTTTAACAGACCGCCTCTAACAACTAGTCGGTGAATAAATCACTGAATGCCAACTGGGTTCGATCGCCATTGCAAGCAACATACTCCCCTAGGTCGATGTAACCTCTTGTTAGAATTTCTTTCACCTTTTGTCTACAAAAGTATGTTTTCTGGCAGAAATTATTTTCCAAGCAACTGACTCACCTCAGCTTCGATGTAACCTCTTGGTAGAATTTCCTTCACTTTTTTGTCAATAAAAGTATGTTTTTTGGCAGATATTATTTTCCTTTTACTCAAAAGTAACAATCCTTGAATATTGAATCGTCTGTACTTGTGAAAGAGCGGCGCACATC
The DNA here is from genome assembly GCA_917208275.1 of Patella pellucida. NCBI lineage: Eukaryota > Metazoa > Mollusca > Gastropoda > Patellidae > Patella > Patella pellucida. Next base: position 35,539,549 of record OU795042.1, read on the forward strand.
TTCTAATACCAGTGTTAAGGTCCGCATATCCAATGACGATGCAGCATAAACATTCTTGTGGCATGGCGTTAACGTACGACAGACAGTTCTTCATCATACACTGAAGTAACTCTATATTACCCTTTCCTCGACAATACCAAAACTGACACGTTAAAAATGGCAATAACCGCCATGTCAGACATGGTGTATTCCAAACGGCTGACAAAGTCTGAGTCCAAAGTAAACTAGTTTCCGTCCTAATTGGATGTACTGCTGAATTTAACGAGCTGTATGAATCAAACTTTTCAATAGCTGCCGCTTCTATCACACGTTTTATATCATCTTCAAACCACATCTCTTGTAAACATATCACATCTGCATTGAGTGATGCAACCGCTGCCGGAACCATCTTCCTACGAACCTCATAGTCTGATAATCTGGGCGTTAAGCCCGTATTGAACGTAGCAATTGTTGCTTTCTTGGAACACTTTTCCCCATGAACACAGAGAATGATTAGAAATATGTAATGTAGTTTCGTCAACAGTTTCATTTTTCTTCTTCATCCGTGCTCCGCCCTCACTGACTGTCAGGAAAATGTCTGCTTTTGCTGTGTATGTCTGTTTACGATTATTTGTCGTCCGAGTTGACACATGTAACAATTAATGTATGCCATTTAATGACCTGCAGGTCAATCATCAAGATTATTTAAAATGGCACAGTTTAATTCGGGGATTTAACTACAATATGTTTTGAACAAACCTGCAAAAAATTAATCTCTCTTTAACTGAGTTCATCATGAGAAATCGGTATATTGATACTACAGAAAGTAGCTTTGACGAAAAATCAATAATTTGTTTACATTTTTCAAGAGAATTCAGTATGAGAATGAGCATCCGTTGAAAACATACTGGAACTTACCGTTATAGATATAATAATTGTTGAGAGTCAAATATAAGAATGACAAATAGAATGTTTCTACACAATTAAGTTATACAAAGAAATAAATATTGGACTTAGTTTGTGATATTCAATTAATAATCACGATTTTATACATTTATTTATCAGATCACTGTGTCAGTTCATGCCAAAATATAAAACCATTCCAGATAATTAGCTGGTAAATCGTGGGAATTCTCCTTATGGACCATTGAATGTAAAGTCTGAGTCATCTTTCTTTTATCTGGACTCCGTTATTTCCCTGAAAAAGAGAGAGAAATGGGGTTTAACGTCCATTCGAAAAAAAACTAGATAAATTCGAGACTAACACAATAATAAGCAGATTATTTTACGAGGCCTTCATAAGATCCGAAAGTCAAATAGACAAGACTTGCCACATTGCTATATTGAACAAAGACTTCTTTTCATATAGTTAATACTTTGTTTCACTCACTAAAACGGTTTCAGAAAACTAGCAATTCGCATACGAATAAACAACACTTAGTTTGTAATCTCTAAATTGTTCCAAAGGTACCACAAAATGCGATCCGTCCATGTGAACTTAAATAATGATGTTGTGAAAATATTTTTGTTTCCCATTTCTCAGTTTATTTAACCGGGGCTGACTGTGATTGGGGTATTCTTTGGCCAGACAATGTTTGGAACCAATAGTAGGCATCACCAGAGACGGTTATTGGGTGCAATAATGCGACGGTTTGGGTATACAATTTATTTCGGTAAATTGCTTGCACGCCGGGCCCTCTATTCGTGCCAGGAAACAGGGCAGGCGATCTCAGGTGATTTGTTTCACATACCAATCCGGGTTCGAATACGGCACGCGGTGGGCCACTGTTAATAGAGGACGTAACTCTTGTACAAAACACAGTTTTATCAAAGTGATCTATAAAGATAAGATTGTCTTTTAATTCACGTAGTATATATAAACAAACGTTATCATCGTTAATCATTAAAATTCACAAGTAATAATGTACGTACGAGAAATTATTGTGGTTGCTGTTCTGTGCATATGTGGGGTCAGTGCGAAATATGACCCCAACTGGGCTTCTTTAGATACCCGACCTTTACCTGCTTGGTACGATGATGCAAAATTGGGCATTTTTATTCACTGGGGTGTTTACAGTGTACCGAGTTATATTTCTGAGTCGTTCTGGAATGATTGGAAGGTGCGACACAATAAAGATATAATTACTTATATGAATACATATTATAGACCAAAATTTACGTATGAGGATTTCGCCACCGACTTTCAAGCCAACTTTTTTGATCCGAACGAGTGGGCAGATTTATTCAAAGATTCGGGGGCCGAGTAAGTACCAAAGCCAAAGTATGTTTTAAGAAAATATATTAGCTCCAGGAACGCTGCAGATAAATGAAAATTAGCATCAGCCATTCTAGAGAAAGTAAATCTTATACACTGGCCCGTGTACGACAACCCTCAATGCTACTTACAGCTATACCAAGTTATGTAGCATGTCTATTAAATATATATATTTACCATACCCTGTAATGTATACACTGGACAGAGACTTAACACTATATCGCTCGGACCTACCGCCTTATGGCTTGACAAGAAAACTGTGTTTTAGTAGTTCGAATTTTCCTAAAAAGGCCTACATGGTTGTTCAGGAAATTATCCAAGCATTGCACTCCTGGCCATGGAACAAACTAAATGTTTCGTCTGAATATTACCTAACAACCCCAGTTTTATCCTTTGCTGTATTAATAGTTGCCAGTTGTGCGCTAAAGCTAAATATTTCCGGAATTTGTTCATATATGCAGGATGACCCGATGTATCTCATCTATTCTCACAGATCTATTTTATGCTTGTATAAACTCAATTATGTATGGTAGAATAGTAGTACCTGGAATCGTGTGCGAAGACGGGTATGCTTTGAAACACCCGATACTACTTTGATATAGGAAGGCCAGTTTGTTTGGTGTGTTAGTCAAGTGAAGTCATTGTATTGTTATTGCAGATTATTTCGCCATAATGATATTTGCGTTTGCTCTGTTAAGATTGGCGGTATATATATATTTCATTTCCAGGGTTGTAGTTTGTAATTTCGTTTCTTTTTGAATTTCAGATATATTGTTATTACAAGTAAACACCATGACGGTTATTCCATGTGGCCTTCCAAATATTCCGTTGGTTGGAACTCGATGGAACTAGGCCCAAGACGGGATATTATAGGTAAAGCTGGGGTTTTTTTAATTTGCAATATGAATGAGTATGGAGCGAAAGAGACAACTTGCATAGATGCATATGAGAATTGATGTATAAACATCACACTCATTAAATTTCATTAGCCAAAAAAATTAAAACTTCTGTACTTAGTTTGTTTTACCCCATTAATATAAAGCCACAGAACGGCAGATGTATATATGTATAAATGTTTAGTTTATAATTATTTAAATCTTGAATAATTTTATATTTTGTATGTGCTTGCTGCATATATTATGTTGTGTATGTACATAAAATAAATTTATTTTTGTAAATTCTGGAGAGGAGTCAACATAGGCCAAGCCTGATATCCAATCCTATTTCAAATGAAATACAATATTGTTCACAAAAATAAAACTGTTTGTGCTTTTACAGTTGGAGCACCAAAAGATAAGTGGACCTCAAGTTTCAAAAAAAGCAGTCCACATTATACTTTGTTATAATGTAGTTGACGATTTCGGATATTTTCAGGTGAACTTGGCACAGCCATCAAAACCAAGACATCTCTACATTATGGAATTTACTATTCGCTTTCTGAATGGTTCAATCCCCTGTTTCTTGACGATAAAGCTAATAATTTTACTACCCGGGAATATGTTAACGTAAGCATTACTTTATTCATTTATACGGAGTATTGGTCCCAATATCATATTTTGCATTGTATATGTCTTGTTCAAGACTTCCTGAGAATTATCACAATCTTTTTTTTCAGACATTGCGAGAAAAGATCAGCGAAATGAACCATATTTCTTTTTTGGTCATTTTATAACGCTAAACTTGAATGTCACGGATTCGAATCCCGTTGTTGACCGATAATGTCCCTTTTAAGCCTAGTTCCCTTTACAGTAATTAAGGATGGAGTATACTGGATTGACAGTTGAAGTGGTGTTGCTTTGCCGTTCGGATGTTGGGGTAGGCGGGAGGGGGGGGGGGTGCTCTAGTGAATGCTTGGTGCGGTACATATAAAAGAATTGTGGCAGTGAGAATTCGATGAAGTGTAGGTGGAAAGACTGGTATCGGGGCAAAATGCTCCCTTTAGCCAAAAAAGATCTTCTAGTGCGGTTACCCGGTTCCCGTGGGTTTCTTCCCACTGCTAAAGACCTTACGCACAAGCGGGTTATTGAAATAAAATTGAACTATATGTTAGCACAGAAATCACCTTGTTTGTGTCGGGCGGACGTTAAACCTTTTTTTTATCTATCACTCCATCCGATCTTTTTCAGATTTTTTAAAAATATCATCTATCTTACAGGATACATATTGGACTATAATATTTCTGATTTTACGAATTGGCGTTTTGTATTGCTTATAATGGGAAGAGAGAGTGCGAGTTCAACGTCCATTGGAAACAAACTAATATTGCTTATAAAAATAACGAATAAAAAAGCGAAATTATGTTATATATTTTTAAGACGAAGACTTTACCACAGCTATATGAATTAATAAATAGTTACAAACCAGATGTACTATGGGTTGATGCATTGGATAAAGCTCTAGAATCATATTGGAAAGCCCAGGAGTTTCTTGCATGGTTGTACAATGACAGGTAATATCAATATTAAAATTCCTAAACACGATATAATCTGATTCATTTCGTTTGTCGCTTTCTTTCTTTCTTTTGACGTAGGTTTTTTATATTGAACACACAAGTTTTATCACTGTGTCGTGTTTATGTCTGTGTATCGTAAATAGCCAATGTGAACAATGGCTTGTTGGGCTCGAGTGGTGGCAACTAAATGCTATTCTTATTGAATAAAATATAGTTTTAAAAATAAACGCTACCATTCCAGCCACAACAAGCCATCATTCACCAATATGTGTATAGCAATAAATAAAAATAATGAAATTTAAAATACACAAACATAATCAAATACAAACATAAAACATACCTAAAATAGAGCCATGTTTCTTTAATAATGGGCGTTTCGAATCGCAGCACACCGCGGTAAAAAGTTATTTGAAAAGCACCATTAACATATCCTGAAATCAACACCATGTTCACCTTTCAGTCCAGTGAAAGATTCTGTTGTAACTAATGATAGATGGGGTTCTGACACCTGGTGCCATCATGGTGGAGTTATGACATGCCATGATAGATTTTTGCCAGGTAAGTTTGTCTGATATTAGATAGTTATCTTCTCTTCGATGATGTCATAAAGATATCCCAGGCTGACCTAAAACGTTCCACTGAATTTTTAGGGTTGTTTTTCATTGTCAGTGTTGCAAGACGGGGTGGGGAGCCGTGTAAGCAACATCGTTTAATCATTCGTCTAATGGAGACGTCGTACACGTAACAGAACCCCTGGCAGGTGGAATTCGACGTCAATTAGGATTAAACGTCCGGGCACAATTTCCAACTATCATTAGCCCATTTGCTGCAGAAAAGTTGAAATTTACAACTCATTTCAATGCCATGAATCGACCACTTAGCCACTTTAATCTATGGTCGGCTTTAAGATATTGTATATTTATTATGAAACATGAGCTGAGCTAAATTACTTCAATCGCATTTTTATCAATTACAGATCAATTACAAATGAAGAAATGGGAAAATGCTATGACAATTGACAAAAGTTCTTTTGGATTCAGACGAAACGCAAAACTTAGCAGTTTTCTTTCGTCCCAAGACCTCATAAACACTTTCGTACAAACAGTCAGGTTGGTACAATGTCCTTGCGTTTATTAACATTATTGACATCAACGACATCAACACAAAACATATAGACTAGCGATTGGCAGACTACGTCCTTTTTCGACTGCCAAAAGTCTCGCTCCGTCACTGGCTGGTACCAGTGAAATTCTACCAGATTGAAACCATTGCATACATTACTCTGACAAATCCTTGTTAATAATTACAATTAAAATTAAAATCTTATATACAATCTTTATTCCATTTCAAACCATTCAAGCTTTGGAGGTAATATGTTAATGAACGTTGGTCCGACCGAGGAAGGAACCATTCATCCTATCTACGAAGAAAGGCTACGAGATATTGGCAATTGGTTGTCTGTTAATAACGAAGCTATTAAAAGTTCTAGACCATGGACAACTCAAAATGATAAAATATCTCCAACTGTTTGGTAAGTTTAATTATGTTATAATATTGATGTTATAAAGTTGATGTTAAACTACGGTAAGATTCTGATGCTCCACGATTTAATATCATTGTACTGACAACGGACGTTTTACCATAATTAGTTTCGACTAAGATTACTTTTCGGATCAATTTAAATCTTATAGATAACTCGCTAGATTATTTGCCGAGTTATTGACTGTTTTGGTTCATTTTGACTTTAGGTTATTTTGGGGATTGGTACACATGAGACGTGTTTACTGTCATTATAAACTCTGATAAGAATTTTCGGAAATTAGCAGAATTATGAACAGCCGTTTCTCGCATATATGTTTAGCCTTCCATCGACAGTGCTGTTAGTGGATCGAATACGTAAAATGCTCGGTCAATGAAATGTACAAAGTTAATTTATTAATTCTATTTTATAGGTACACGAAGAAACAAAACGTTGTTTATGCTATCATATTGGGATTTAAGAGTGGTGTTACTCTTAGTTTAACTGCACCAAAATCAAATCATGATACACAGGTACACATGCTTGGATATAATGGACCACAGCTCACCTGGCTCCCACGTTTAGATGGAGGCATGGACATAACAATTCCAGCAATACCATACAATAAACTACCTTCTAACTTTGCAGTGACATTAAAACTGACGGCTCTCGCAAACCATTCGCATTCTGGATCCCATATTATCGGTTAATGAACTTTACACTAACATTGTAATGGAACAGTTAATAGAAAATAAAGAAAATGTTGAAAATTTGAGGGGTATTGTATTACTTATGGTAATGGTAACCTTTTTTCATATCTTATAGTATACACTTATTTGAGATTTATTAGGCGTGTTAAATACCCCAAGCCCCAACTAACATCATTGTCAATGTGGTATTAATTATTCGCAGAGCTCCAACCTCGTGCGTTTTCTCCAGCTCCTCCGGTTTTCTTCCAAGGCTAAAGACCCCTACGCGCAAGCGAATTATTGAAATAAAATTAAGTGGTATGTTTGTCCCGAAATGACCTAGTTTGTGCCTTATGAACGTTAAACCCATCTCTCTCACACATACTCTCTTTCTCTCTCTCTCTCTTCGTTGAGAATCGTTCAAGGTTAGCCAAGTAAACATTATTTGCTATTATAATACGTCAAAACAACCAGTTGATTTTGTGACATTTACAAACTTTATGGCATTATATAATATTTTATACAATATTAAAGGAACAACATACCAAAATAAAAGTTAATGGGGTATTGTCATTTAATGTTTTTAATTATCTTATGCCGCCATCTTTATGCTTCTGAAGGAATAACATATCAATAATTCTGCTTTATTTTCCGTAAAGGAATTTTTGTACATGGGATTAAAAACGCTGTTTTTCTTTTACGTGGCGATTTTTGTGATCATACAGTATAGAGTGTTGTCTCTTTAACCCTCCTTACTTTATTTGACAAGTGCCAAACTAAATGTTTTTACGTATTCAGGACGCATGTCAATCAAAAGATAATTATTTTGACTGTAAAATAATGATACAGTGTATATGCACTAGATACGTTTGTTGTATTTGAATGCATTTCCGACAAACCTTTGTTTCTTGGGCCTCTGGCCTGAATTTAAAACCCATATAATATTTTAGTACATGTACAATAAACGTACCCATAGCAACCCTTTTGTTGATTATCAGGGTTTTTTTGTTTGTAAAGTCCATGTGTAGCGTTTCTTCTGCGCCGGGTTGTATTAGGGATTTTGTCTGTGGTGCGGTTTTCATTTATCATTGGTAGTGATGATTACCTCGCGGAATCTCTTTCTTTAATAATACAGCTTAATGAACTATAAATACAGTGGTTAATAGCACTTGATTTTTATTATCATTTATTATTAAAATATTTTCGAAGATAGCATTGATTTTAGACACTGTTAATATTAAACGAGAAAGTCACCAGAACGTCCTATTTGATTTATCATGTACACAACGCCGCCAGAAAGTACAATCTGTTTCCCATATACAGTATCTAAAGACAAGCAAAATGAGCTAAATACACTTAAACTCACTAAAACGAGATTGTTAGCCTTTTTTATTTGATTATACATTGACCAATCCGTTTATTTTGAAAATCCAAGCCCATTTGCATGGCATTTTGTTAAAAGGAATATCAGGAATCATGATGTCGATTCCTTTGCCAGTCCGAGCTTTCCACGAGAAAGTACCAGGATAGCCCAGCAGTTCCACAGCTGTGCCAGGTCTAGTCATCGGTGCAGCAAGGCTAAACATAAGTCCATTAGGCCACTGCAGGGTTATGGCATATACCGTGGTACCTTTCTTTGTATACCTTTAAAGAAAACAAAATAAAATCCAAAACATTATACCTTATGTGTCCTGAAATAATGGTCAAGATTTTTTTGAGTGGAGACCTCTACCTCACCCTCCTTATCTCGACGGGTTAAGCTACACATTACACGGCCCAATTTCTGACCAAGTAGTCATGAATTCAATCGCACAAATGTACGTAAAAGAGGTAGGTTAGCCTATCTAATCTCGCAGGTTTCTTTGTGTGGCCCCTGAGGCTACCGCCCCGATTGTAATCTAATAAACATACTGTTCCCAGCTTTTTGTTTCTTACCAAACATTAGACGTGAGTGTATCATTTTGAGTTGTCCAAGGTCTAGTTCCTTTTATACCATCGCCATTTACTGCTAACCAAGACCCCATATCTCTAAGCCTCTCTTCGTATAAGGGGGTTATTGTACCTTCTTTAGTAGGTCCTATATTCATTAACATATTTCCTCCACAACTGGAAGAATTAAAACGGAAAACAGAAAATTTATCAAATCGATTATATTCCATAACCATTAAACGTTAAATATACTTCATCAATTATTTGCTCACCTGACAGTTTCCACAAAAGTTGTTATTATATCTTGAGTTGTTAGGTAACCATTTAAATTTGCATCTCTTCTAAATCCCCATGAGGCCCGATCAATAGTCATGGCGTTTTCCCATTTGCGTTTTTGCAAGACACCTATAAAAATACGAAACCAAAAATGTCATTTGAAGGAAACAAACCTCCAATCTGGTAAGGGTTTTTTTCTTCTTTATTACCGCTTCTTTCTATTCTGGTTATTCTCGCATACAGTGTGAAGTTTTTTTTTTGATTTGTTGTTCACGCATGCAGTGGATCACAAAACATTGCAAAATTACATTTTGTACGAAAAACGAGGGGGGGGGGGGTAGACCCTAAGTTTATTTACATGTAGTATCATTGCAATTATTAGACTTTTGCCGTCTCCATATTTAACATAATTGGGTTGAATTTACATACCTGGCTGAAATCGATCTTCGCAGGTAAAGAATCCACCATGGTGGCATCTTGCATCGCTTCCCCATCTGTCATTAGTTACAACTGTATCTCCTACCGGGCTTTTATAATGTAGATAATGAGAATGGGTGCATAAATATGTTTATATTTAAATAAGCTGTTGTCGATTTACATACCTGTTTGAAATCGAGCTTTGCAGATGGAGAAACCACCAAGCTTGCATGTTGCATCACTTCCCCATCCATCATTCGTTACAACCAAATCTTGGCCATAATGTGCCAAAAAAGAAAGGTTTTGATAGATAGGGTGGGGGTTTCGGTTCATGATCAAGAAACGATTGTTGGTGCAAACGCTGTGAAATTAAAAGATCTGAACTGCCCTTGAAATTGAAATTGCAAGCGACAAAAATAGTAAAAACTGAATCAGTGTTCGTAAAAATGCCATAACAAATGGTTTCCTAGAAACAAAATGCTATCCCTTTTATAAATAAAAAAACCGTATTACTTGTGTTGTGATAATATTAAAAACTTATTAATTTTCCGTGTATTGATTGTGACTCGAAATTTCGCGGGCGTTGAACTCCATGAGTTTCATAATAGTAAATAGTCATTGAATAACCCCCCTGACAAAATATCGAATGTTTGATAGTCATATTTCGGCGCACTATCTACCAATGACAATTATGATTGTTTTTACTGAAGGATTCTGTCTTTCGTAGGGTTTTACGGTCACGTACACCTTGAGGGATATCGCAGACAAGTGTTACCTAAAAAAACTTGCCAGGGAAGACACATAGTAGACATAATCCGGGCTGGGTATAGGAAACTTGAGATTAATTGGTTGATCTAATCGATCTCGTTAAGTTTGCAGAAGAGTGGATGTGTGTAATTCAAGTCTCTGATTTCCGAATCATTTAAAATTACATTACCTGTCATTATACAACCAAGCTAAAAAATCAGTTGCTCTCCAGTAAGTGCTGGTGGCTTCCCAGTCACCATCAGACCAGATTATATCCGGTTGATACTTATTAATTAACTCATATAGTGCTGGGATAACTTTTGTCTGAAACAAAAGCCCGAAAATAAAGTCAAAGGCCAAAAACATCTTTATAAGTAAATAAACCAACACGATAAATCACAAAAAGTCACTTACGTCTACATAATTTTGAGTTTTATAACCATTAGCTTCATCTTGAAGATATATTGGGTTAAACCACTCGAAAAGAGAATGGTAAATTCCATAATGAATTGAGGTATTAGCTTTGATGGCTGCCGCCAGCTCCCCTGAAAGTAAACAACACAAATTAACGTACGTAAGTGTTAAACCTAAGGGTCAATCACATACAAAATAGAGACTTTTGGCAAGCGTGAATTCCTGTTGCGTATCGCATATCCGTGCCGATTTTGCGTGTCACGTCATCAATGCGTGTGTATTTCTAATACGTGATACGACACACGGATACGACAGCACGTATCGAACAACTTTCATACGGAAAACGTCCGTAAAACATTATTGTCTTTTACCGTATTTTTTGCTACAATTAGACGCTGAAATGTTGTGCCGTAGCGTGTTGATGAATCTATGTGTATCCTTGAACACGAAGGTGTATATTAAATGCCATTTTCACCATGATTTAGGCTGGAATTTAAGCATTACTTTTCGCGGAATTTTCCTATTTTTCCTATGTGTCTGTCTGTATCCTGGTTGATCTACGTGCTAAATTTAAGGAGGTGGAAACTTGCAAATCCAAAAAATTATACATTTTAGTAAGATTAGACACTAATTTATTTTTTAATTTTTAAAATAGCTCGGCGACTGACGAGCGACTTTACTCGCTTTAGAAATTTGTAGGCAAGACACTTGACTAGTATCATAGTGTTGATCTTGGTAGATAACTGTCATCATGCTGTAATATACTAAGCTCAGCTCATCTACCCATACGTACGCGACGAGAAAATCTGCCAAAACTCTAAAACTACATTGACGCAACGTATCACGTGACGATACGGCTACGTGATACGGATGGGAAAAATTGCGCTTGCCAAAACGAGGGGTAAAATCGGAAAAGTAGCGACCGACAATGGCCACAATAAAATGTTGACCCGCAAGGTTATAATGTCCAACTCTCCCGTTTTCGTATTGAAGTTTGGTCAATTCAAAAGCGAATTTATCGATTATTCATAGACAATTTATTTCAAGATTCAATTTTGACACCAAATTGACAAAGTTAAAAAATATTCATATAGGCTGAGCGATGGTTTGGTCTCCTTCTCTACAAGCTGGGCAACATGTTATTCGGCAATTCTGACAGTGGCCATTCACGCAATATAATTACCAATTAAGTCTTTCTTGGGTCCAAGTGTCATTGAGTTCCAATTAAAAGATGTATTTGTAGGCCACATGGCATATCCTTCATGATGTTTACTAGAGTGAACTATATATCTGTCAATCAAAGAGAGGTAACTCGTGATAAGGCATGTAACAAAATTAAAAATAAATAATTTCATAATTGCATGCAACAATATTAAAACAAACTCGTGACCGTTCTCGGAGTCTTTTTAATACGCGCCATTTTAGTAAGCACCAAACCCAATATCTTCTCTTTCTGGCCAATTTTAATCTATTTTAGTTTGTTTATGCCAGTTTGCTTTTACCCTGATTATGTGTGCAATAAACCAAAGATAAAATGCTGGTCCCTTTCAACATCAACCATCGTTATGCCCATAATGGATATGTATTTCAAAACATTATCTGATAAACACAATTGTACACTGTGATACCTTCGTATCATTTAATAGCTTAAATTCACTACTTTATCGATGCGTCGTCATTATCAGAACCCTTTTTATGTTAGCTCATAATTGTATAAAAACTGAAAATACTTACTCAGCCCCAAAAGAATTCAAAATACGAGCCCACTCATTTGGATCGAAGAACTCGGCAGTCAGATCTGCAGCAAAGTCGGGGTACGTAAAATCGGGTCTATAATTATTCTTCATAAATTTAACATAATCTGGATCATGTGTACCTTTCCACCTGTACCAGAACCACTCGTTATGGAAACTAGGGACGGTATATATTCCCCAGTTGATGAAAATTCCAAGTTTAGCTTTATCATACCAGTCTGGTAGTGAACGTGAATCAATTGATCTCCAGTTTGGTTCATAGCGTGTCTTACAGGGGACAACGGTCATCAATAGCACGTAGCAACTTAGTAATATTCCTAGAAGCCACATTTAAACTTCTTACAGCGACCGTTCATTCATTAAAGTAAGATTTAAGATTTATTTATCTGATTTTTCGTTGCTAGATATATATATACAGTTTTCTTATCTGTGTGGGAGTGTGTAATAGCTTGATAATGTCTATTGTACTGTTTTGTCGGCTTGCTGCACGACTTTAACCCTGACCCTGACAGGACCGTTGAGGCTTTGCCTGCAGCAAAGTCGAAGGGTGAATATGTCAACAAACCGCACGCGTCAGATCAGCTTAACGCACTCCCACAAATAAATCATAAAACGATGATGTTCTGGAACGATGCTTATTTAATGGGCAAAGTGGTAAAAACACTGTGAAGTTTCACATACAAAAATATGGCAAACAAGACAAACATCAACAGACGTCAAAATAATGGCGGGTTCTAATCAGTTCATATCTCAATTGTCCAGTCTCTCACATACACGACGACTACGACACTCGCAGCGGCGCTTAAAACAAATTCCAATGTCAAACAGGTGTCAATAAAATACAGGGAATAAAATGTTCAGTTAGTAAGTGTTCATTACTGGTGTACACAAGATAACGATAAGAATAAAATAAGAAACGCACAAGCATAGCGTTAGCTTCGTCACCGTGCGGTGCCTTAGTTCTAAAAATAGAAACACGTGTCTTATTTGACGTCTACTGAATGTAAATATATGGCAACACGGTAAGGTCATGAACGCGGGAAACAGCACACTCCCCACCTTAAAGGGGTACGTCTTTAATAATTAGTCCTATCAACAAATCGCTGGTCTATAGAGAAATACAAGTTGTGACACCGGTCGCGTAAATGTCTTCAGTTTTCCACTAAGCTTGGTTGACCCTGGTTGGTCGTCTTCGAAGACTACAACGTCGGCTGTGCGGACAATTCCATCCTGACTAAGTTCCACGTTCGTTACACGCCCTTTACGCCATGATCCACGAACGACGTCCTTTTCCATAACTAACACTAAGTCGTCAATATCTAAGTTTGGAATAGATTTAGTCCATTTACGTCTTTGTTGTTGGTTCTGGAGGTACTCCTTCCTCCACCGAATCCAGAATTGATCAGCCAGATACTGCACTCTACGCCAACGACTGCGGCAATAGAAGTCCGGTTCCGTGAAGTTTCCAAGAGGAGGCAAATAAGGTCTAGTTTTCATGGTAAGGATACTAGCTGGTGACAGAGGCTGAGGATCATCTGTACCTGAAGGTATAGCTGTTATAGGTCTGGAATTAACAATGGCTGCAGCTTCCGACATGAGAGTAACAAGAAGATCGTGGGTGATCTGAAACTTTCCAAGTCCCAAGAGCATACCGTCCAAAACACGACGTAGAGTTCCAATTTGACGTTCCCATACGCCGCCGAAGTGAGATGCGTGAGGAGGATTCCATTTCCAGTCGCAGTCGTGGTCTAACAAAAATTTCTTCACTTTATGATTATCGACATCTCTCAAAGCATCAATGAGTTCATTACGGGCTCCTAAGAAGTTAGTTCCATGATCAGATCGAAGTAACGCGACGGGACCTCTTATAGCAATAAAGCGTCGTAATGCGTTGATAAAGGCTGAAGTGTCCATCGAGTCAACAACTTCTATATGAATTGCTCGACTGGCTAGGCATGTGAAGATGATGCCCCATCTTTTGTTGTTTATATGTCCGCCTCGCGTCTTCTTCGTTGTGATCTCCCAAGGACCGAAGGCGTCCATTCCCACGTTGGTGAAAGGTGCTGTTTGCCCTACACGATCTTCTGGGAGATCTGCCATCTTAGGTGTTTCAGAAGGCCGACGTAGAAGGTTGCATCGAACACATTTTCTTATCAAAGAGTTTACCAAACTGGAACCTCCAATGACCCAGAACCCGGCTTGTCTGATGGCTCCATGGGTTATAGATCTACCTTGGTGATGCACTGTTTCATGGTAATGTCGCATGACAAGCAGTGTGATATGGTTCTTCTTTGGTAATACAACCGGGTGCTTTTCCGGAAAAGACAAACTGGAACGACGAAGACGACCACCAACACGGACAAGTCCATCTTGATGAATGAAAGGGTCAAGCTGATTAAGACGTTGTCCAAGCGACTGTCTTGTACGTTTGCTTTCATTCTGACGTTCTTTGAGAATTTCGACTTCTTCAGGGAAGGCTTCATGTTGAACATGTTTAAGGATTACAAGTTCTGCTTCACGTAGGATTTCGGGATTAAGATTCATGCTTTGGTCTTCTGATGAGCCACGCTTCCTATGACGAAGTAAAATCTTCAAGTAGGCAATTGATTTACGAAGTTTGTGCCAATTACTAAAGTGAGTGAAGTACCTACAAAGTAGACAGATGTTGTCTGTAACAGTAGAGGTTGCACACGACCTAACCTTTGGACGAATCTCTTGATCATCATCATTCAGGGTGTATGCGCCAAACGGAGTGTCGCTACAGTTCCACAGGAAGCCTGGACCAACGAACCACGTTCCTTGCATGAGTTTTGATGCAGAACAGCCACGGGTTCCTAGATCAGCAGGGTTGTCTTCCGATCTCACATATCTCCATGATTCTGGTGATGTAAGACTTCGAATAAGTTCAACACGGTTGGCTACGTAGACATAAAATCGTCGCGATTCGTTCATTATATAGCCTAAAACTATTTTTGAGTCGGTGTAGTAGTAGACATTATTAATGTTGTACTCTAACTCTCTCTGGGTTTGCTTTACGGTAGTTGCTAGCAACACTGCTGCACAAAGTTCCAATCTGGGTATTGAGAGGTGTTTCTGTGGTTTAACTTTAGATGCACCTCTCACAAAGGCAATGTGGACATCTCCTTTATCGTTGAAGAGACGCAAATAAATAACAATACTGATAGCATCTTGGCTGGCATCAGAGAAGGCGTGGATTTCAATATCAGTGACTACACCGAAGTCTTCAGGTTTAAAACAACGTTTTACTTCAACCTCGCAAATAGACCTGAGGTTAGTGTGCCATGTATGCCATTCAGACCATAAATTGGGCGGTAGTGGGTCGTCCCAACCGAGGTTTTGTCCTTCAGTATGGATCAAATTTTGAAGGATCTTCTTTCCAACTATGATGAATGGTGCTGCGAATCCTAAAGGGTCGTACAGCGAATGGATTATTGACAGAACTCCACGTCTTGTATAAGGTTTCTCTTTGTCGGTAATCCGGAAGGTGAAGACATCTTTTTCCAAATCCCAATGTACTCCTAGAGTGCGTTGACTCGGTAGCTTATCGTGATCAAGGTCGAGATCTGCCGATCCTTTGGCTAGATCTTGATTTGGAAAGGCTTTCATAACTTCTGGTTTATTAGAAACAACTTTATGAAGGCGCAGGTTCGAATCTGCTAGCATGGACTGGGCGGACTTGAGTAGTTCAATAGCTTCTTCGGAGCTCGGACAAGAATACACGCCATCGTCAACGTAAAAATCTTCGTGGATAAATTTATGTGCAGAATTTCCATACTTGTGACGAACATCATCAGCTGATTTTCGAAGTCCAAATGTAGCCACGGCAGGGCTTGGTCCGTTTCCGAAGATATGTACATTCATCTGGTAATCAACAACTGGAGCTTAAGAAACATCGATGTTCAGCATTGACGTAAAAGCTGTGAAACATTTGCTCGATGTCACACATTATCGCAACTTCATCTTGACGAAAACGAAGCAGTCTTCCGAGAAGTCCGTTCATCAGGTCGGGTCCTTGGAGTAATTCTTTGTTTAGGGATGTACCATGGTATTCTGCTGACGAATCGAAAACAACTCTAACTTGTGTAGGCTTTTTAGGATGATACACTGCAAAGTGGGGAAGGTACCATTTCTGTCCTTCCATGGTATTACCCTGAGACGGCTCAACCTGTGAAGCGTGGCCTCTTTGGAGAATCGTTGACATAAATTCAAGATAATCATTTTTAAGTTGATTATTTCTTCCGAAGTTTCTTAGAAGACTTCCGAACCGCTTCTCTGCTTGAACTCGGTTATTTGGCAAGTTTGTTTTAGTCTCACGAAATGGAAGGGGTGCTTCCCAATTTCCTAAGTAGTTCTTGTGGAATCCTTCCTCCATAATTTCCAAAAAGTGACGATCCTCTGGAGATGTTCCAACGTCCGAATCATGTTCTGAAGTAAAGAATTCATTTCTAGCAATACTCTTCAGTAAAACTTTCTGGTCAACCGAGGTTTTTTCGCAAATAACAGATGTGTACAGCTCATCCCCCGTCTTGGCTTCAAGTGGTTTTGCTATCTGTTCTTTACAACGAATTTCATATTTACAAGGATCTATATTATATTCTGTTCCAACTAAGGTTCGACGACATGAAAGGTGCACACTACCTCCAAGACGATTCAAGCAGATATCTCCAGACACTGTCCAGCCTAGGTCCAGACGTTGGGCCGAAGGTGCTCCTACAGGGCCGTTGATGGATTCCCGAACTTTAAGAAGCTCTGGAGCATTTCTTCCAATTATCAAATTTATTCATGTGTCTTCTTCAAAGGGGGGAAGTAAGTTAGCTATATGCCGAAGATGTGGAATTTGCTGAATAGCTTCGGTCGTAGGGATTTCAGACTTGTCTTCCGGTATGTTATCGGATTCAATGATGGTTGGAAGCTTGAATGTTTTGCCGTCCAAAGTACGGGCATATAAGTTTGTGCCTCGTCGTCCAAGACATGTTTCTTTGCCGTGACAGGTCTCAAGAGTGTACTGGTGTCTATCTCCTGTAATGTCGAGGTCATCAAAAAAGGCTCCACTACCCAAACTATGACTAGACTGGTCGTCGAGAGTGGCATACGTTCGGAACACTACGCTAAAGTCATCTCCACGGATAACGTCGATGAGCGAGAACTTTCCACAGGTCCTTCCTTTGATGCCTGGCGATCCACATATGTTTATGCAGGCTGTTCCAACGTTCTCTCCAGTTGACTGAGAAGGATTATATGAAGAAGTAGATGCGCTGTAATGCAAGAGTGTTGGATGTCTACGTCCGCAGACGTCACATTTAACATCAAATTTGCATCTTGTAGAGTAATGTTTTTTGGTGAGGCATCGAAAACAAATGTTAGCATTTCTTACAATCTGTTCCCGCTCTCTGGGTTCTTTATCTGCAAATTCCCGACAAGTTAGTAAAGTGTGACGATCTTTACTTTGAGGATGAATAGGGCATAATACGTCTTCTTCCGGAGTATCGTCTTCGGAAGTATCGATATCCGTTTTCAATGACTTGGTATTTCCTGCTTTATTCGAATAGAAGTTCAAATTATGGGGGTTTTGGGGTTTGTGTAGTTTTGGAATAGGATCAAAGTCGACTCCAGGCATTTTGACGATAGCTGGATGGTTTTGTTTCAAAGCGATGGTATGCATGAGTTCAACAAAGGAAGAGAATGGAGGGTAATCATCGGATTGTCTTGACATCATGTGTTTGGTAACTTTGTTTTCCCAATTGTCGCGTATCAACTTAGGGATTTTCTCAATCAACGACTTCATGTAGTAGGATGAATTCAAAATGGACAGACCATTCAAAAAAGGAATTTATGAGCCAACATCTTCGCAAACATCATAGAAGTTCTGGTACCCATGTCGGTCGTCACTTCTGAAGTTGGCGGCTCTTTGCAAGTTGTTAAGGAGGGCGTTCGTTATTTCTGCACTATGACCAAACCGTTCTTCCATAGTTTTCCAAAGGTTTGTGACTTTGACATGAGCGTCGGGGTGTACACGTCTACGAAAGGTGTTGACAAGTTCCTTTGGTTTTCCATATGTGTAACGAAGAAGGTATGTCATTTCCTGGTCTGGTGACGCATCGACGTCGGCAATCATTGCTTTAAAGGCCAATTTCCAAGGCAAAAATATAGGAGGGTCTCCAGCGAAAACGTCAGGTTCACATTTAGGCAGTGACTGTTTTGCCAACGAAGACATAAGTTTAGCACTCGTTTCATTTTGGGTATCAAGGTGTCGAAACAGGGTTTCATTGCGTGCGAAATTTGAATTATGTTGATGTGATGTTGCTTGATCAAATGGTCGAAACAGTGGATCATTACAAGCAATTCGTCCTGGTTGACGAGTAGCCGATGCTTGGTGGTTATCTTGATTGACCTTATCCTCGATGTTCGGTTGGGTATCGAAAACTGGTTCAACGTCGTTGATCCAGTCCTGGGTTACTTGAGAGCGGTCAAGCTGTGATGCCAAATCATCAACAGAGCCAATGTCTGACCCACCACTGTAGGCCTGTACTGCTGCTTCGGCCATTGCAAGGTCTCGTTTACTTTTAAGTTCGTCTAATTTGGAAGCATCTAGTAATTTCTGCCGTTCAAGATCAGTTTCTCTCAGTTTTTGTGTTAACTGAAATTGTCGAATCTGTTGATCAAATGCAAATTTTGTTTTCTGCTCGGCAGCTCGCACCTTAGCTTCCAGTCGCCTGGCACTGCTGGATGTAGTAGAAGCTTTTGACGAATAAATAGATTTTTTATCTTCATAGGGGTGTTCTTGTGTGCCTTCCTTATAAGGGGCGGGTGGCGGTGTGATATTAGCCAGTACGCTAGCTCGTACCCTAGCTTCCAGTCGCCTGGCACCACATGATGTAGTAGAGGCCTTTGACGAATGAACAGATTTTTTATCTTCATTGGGTTGGTGTTGGGTGCCTTCCGTATAAGGGGCGGATAGCGGTGTAGTAATAGCCAGTGCGCTTTCTGATATTGCTAACAATTCTACTGTTCTAGACGAAATTTCGAGAGCTTCGGTTTGTCCAGATTCCGATTTGTCACAGGTAAATAACTCTTGAATCTCTGTGGCTTCGTGCTTGAAGGAGAGTTGAGAGGTAACAACATTATTTTTCAAATCTGGAATTTCTGGTGACTCGGCTTGTGCTTGCAATAATATGTCGACATGGTGTTTAAGCTTTTTATGAGACTTCCAAAATTGTTTAGTTTTCTCCATAATGGCATTTTCAATAAATTTCACTGATGGCGTTCGATTTCTTGACGGATTTCCCGCAATTAGAGCTTCATCGTTGTCTTGATGGGCTTCCATACTTTTAAAAAAATCGTGTTGGGAAGTTCTGAATTAACTATTAATTTTACTGCAAAAAGATTAACAACTCATTTTCGTGTTTCGAAGTGTTCAAACGAATACTATGATCAACTTTAGCGTTTTTACTTGGCTCGTAAAAACACTGTGAAGTTTCACATACAAAAATATGGCAAACAAGACAAACATCAACAGACGTCAAAATAATGGCGGGTTCTAATCAGTTCATATCTCAATTGTCCATTCTCTCACATACACGACGACTACGACACTCGCAGCGGCGCTTAAAACAAATTCCAATGTCAAACAGGTGTCAATAAAATACAGGGAATAAAATGTTCAGTTAGTAAGTGTTCATTACTGGTGTACACAAGATAACGATAAGAATAAAATAAGAAACGCACAAGCATAGCGTTAGCTTCGTCACCGTGCGGTGCCCATAGAGTTATATATAGAAACTAGAGTCCGCACTCATCACGTGACTCCCGTGACTACAACGTTAAAGGTTTGTGCCGGAATGGAGCGACGGCCGCCATGTTAGTTCCGGGGAATATGAACGTAAATACCCGGATGTTCACTATGTTATCGCATCAATCCATCTGTGTCAAACTGTTTTAAAACGTGCACAAATATTAAATTTTTAAATTTTCTCACCCAAATATTTATATGGATCGACTTATCTCCGGGCCCCTCTTTCCACGTAAAGGTTATAGAACAATTTAATTTGAGATGTCGAAATCTCGACCGCAGTGTCTCTCGAGGCCTACTTTAGCGGCTTTATTACCTTTACTTACCTTCGCTTTCTCTTTTTATTAAATTATTGATCTTTTAAATTAATAAATATGTGTTCCAATACAGTCAATTTGTTAATTGTTTTAGAAATTTACGGAAATAATAAATAAAGAATGTAGAGAAATGAAAGTTGTTTTTTTTTTAACAATAAAAGTAAACTTACATCAATAGCCCGCAGAATTAGGCTTACCAGTATTTTTATTTATTTGTTAATTATTTTATAAAGAAATAAGGGAATGAAAAGTGAAGAAAGATTAATAGTAATAAAAGCGTTCTTAAAATGTTGTATTTATATTTACCGGTATTTATTTATTTGTTTATTATTTTTAGACATTTATTGAACTGAAAAGGGGAGGGAAACTAAAAACAAAAACAGTCTACAGAAAATGTTGTATTTTTCTGTAATTATTTATTTATTTGCTTATTTGTTTTAGAAAATTATGGAATGAAAAGTGACATGTCATTGTCAGCGATCTCGTTTTTTACTTTCAATTTAATTTCCAGGGGTCGGTTGCTCAAAACTAAGTTATTTTAACGACCTATTAAACTCTAACGGACATATCTTGGTAACGTGTTGTTTGTTGAGTTTCCATTAAATTTACTACAGAAAACACTATAGAATACTTTTTTTTATATTAGCATAAATCTATAGGATAAATTTGCACCACAGAATGTTCGAGGCCTTTATTTCCAGCAACAATCTTTCTCTCCGTTAAAGTTAACGGAACGTTAAAAGATAACGCAGCTTTGAGCAACCGGCCCCAGTATAATATATGATATTTTAAATTATGTCGCGAATGTGTAGCCTAGGCTATTCTTTCTACGGTAAATATGACTAATAAGTTTACAAATTGAAATCTTACTAAGTTACTGTCCTAAAAACGGGACGGTCTTCGTCAGCTGTACACGGGACCTCGGTTTTTCGTCCCATCCGAACGAGACGCTGTCTCTGCAAGGCTCCCCCAAAACAAACACGCTCATTAGGCTACTCCACCTCAAATAATTAGACCCTGGTGCAGAACAGTAGTACGATAAACCCCATTTCATTTCATAAACATTGTTTTCATTCTGGAAACATATTTCCTTTACTGTTCTATAAATATTCATTTCTCTACAGACCATTGACTTCTCTTCCCTTTTAGTTCCATAATTTTCCAAAATAAATAAATAAATAAATAAATAAATAAATAAATAACATTTTACGTTTAAATCTGGGCTTCTTAATCAATATATAAATAGATAAATAAATAAATAAACCGTTCTAGCAGAAGTTTACTTATCGAATTTATTAGTCATATTTACTGTAGAATAGTAGGCCTAGAGTACGAGATCGCTGACAATGAAATGCCATTCCATAATTTTCTAAAGCACATTAGCAAATAAATAAATAAATAAATGAAAAAAATACAACATTTTCTGTAGACTTTTTTTTATAGTTTTTCTCCCCTTTTCAGTTTCTTTAAATTTCTAAAAATTATTAACAAATAGATAAATACCGGTACAGATAATTCTGCGGGCTATTGATTTCTGTTCACTTTTATTGTTACAAAAATCAACTTTCATTTCTCTACATTCTTTATTAATTACTTCCGTAAATTTCTAAAATAATTTAACAAATTTACTGTATAGGAATACATATTGTGGATATTGTAGGCCTACTAATTTAAAAGATCAATATTTTAATAAAAACTAAAAAAGAAAGCGAAGCCGAAGGTAAAGTAAGTAGGCCTAGACGTAGACTGTAGAGACACTGCGGTCGTTCGCTGACATGTCAAATTAAATTGTTCTATAACCTTTACGTTGAAGGAGGAGCCGGAAATAAGTCGGGGCGTGGAACTTTATTACTATTTTTAATAAACAATAAATGTTTGGGTGAGAAAATTTAATATTTGTGGCTTTATGCACGTTTTAAAACAGTTAGACACAGATTGATTCATGCGATAACATAGTAAACATCCGGGTATTTACGTTCATATTCCCCGGAACTAACATGGCGGACAAGACCCCATGTCGGCACGCTGTCACGTGATCAGTGCGGACTCTAGTTTCTATATATAACTCTATGGCGGTGCCTTAGTTCTAAAAAGTGTCTTATTTGACGTCTACTGAATGTAAATATATGGCAACACGGTAAGGTCATGAACGCGGGAAACAGCACATCTATGGTTAACACTTTTTTTGTTTGTATTAAATCATTCAGAATGTATTTATTTTGCATGAATACGCGAGTATTATAAGCCCATAATTACCAGTGTACGTATTATTACGTCTGACGTCCGTTTACTCGTTTGTCGACAGTCTACAGGTCACAATGTTTTGTCCGATATGGATGAAACTTATAGCAAATATATTCAGTATCCAAAGATTATGAATGAGTTTGATTTTGTGCTCACCGGACCTTCGGTGCCGGAGTTACGCCCCCTTTTAGAATAAATCTAAGATACGCGTTTTTGGATGTGATTAATTTGTGCGCGCAACTGACATTCCATTCGCAAGTTATAATCCCGGCTACAATATTTGTTCGATTTTTTGTGTTAAGGATCAAAATATCTAGAATATGTTCGATTTTGGTTTGCAACAAAACTCAGCTTTTGCATAATATTACTGACAATGTCGTAAAATGAGTCAAAACCATTATGCCATAAATAACTGTATTTTAGTATTCATTAGCACACTAAAGATAAGCATAACCAGAACGGCTTAAAAAAAAGATAAAAAAAAATGTTCTACTTACGAGCGTACTGAGAAAACATATGTTTTTCAGATAATATTAATTTTCCACCTGTCATAGACAGTATACTTCAAACCACGATTTAATATATTCCATCAAGTCTAGGAGACACCCAAATTTAAGATATGTATTACTATATCAAGATATGTATTTTTCTCTTACCTCTTATTTGTCGAGCGGTAAGATATGAACCAAATTGGAATTCACTAAATTCAAGACCATTGCCGGCTTGGTATGACGAGGGCAAGCTTGGTATTTTCATCCACTGGGGAGTATTTGCTGTACCAAGTGTCGGTTTTAATTCGGAGTCAGAATGGTTTTGGAACTACTGGAAAAACCTGAAGGTGCCTTCGTATATTGAATTTATGAAAAACCATTACAGACCAGATTTCATGTATGCTGATTTTGCGAAGGATTTTACTACTGAGTTCTACGATGCTAATCAATGGGCGGACATATTAAATTCATCTGGAGCAGCGTAAGTTTTAGAATAGATAAGATCATTTCTAAAGCAAACACAAAACTTGTATGCCGGCTTAATTTACGGTGATACGAAAACCATATAATTCAATTTTACCAAGACTATTCTTGATTACTCGCCAGTCTATTGCAACGAATCATTTGTTGAAATGATCAAGACTATAATTGAAAATTAGAACATTATCGTCTATAAATTTGTTATTTTGTTTAAGTTACATTGTGTTTACCAGTAAACATGCCGAAGGATACACCAACTGGCCTTCTACTACAGCATTTAACTGGAACTCAATGGCTGTTGGTCCAAAGAGAGACATTGTAGGTTGGTATTAAGTTCTATCAGTAATATAATGGATGGTTTTAATGCATCAAATAAGAAGATGATTTTCAAGTAGTTTTATAGTTCGTATTTTATATTTTACCGCGCCGAATTTAACAGCCATCGAAAACGCACCCCTTCCATACACTTGAGATACCATGAATCGATCTATTTACGACCAACTTACCGTCAGTGTAATTGATAGTATCTATTCTGTAGATATGTTAGCTACATATCACGTAGTGTATCACATTTAAAAGACGAAACAGAATTAATGTTATTTCATTAAATGTTTTTTCAGAAGGATGCACCATGCTGAGTTAATTTTTAAATCCAATAAAGATTGAATATAGTTTTGATTTTTTTACAGGAGAATTAGCTGAAGCTATACGCACTAAAACAAATCTACATTTTGGCTTGTATCATTGTTTGTATGAATGGCTGAATCCACTGTATAATCAAGATAAAACTAACAACTGGACCACATCACAATTTTCCAGGGTGGGTGATCATTCATTTTAATATATTAAAGTGTACAACGCTAGTCTTTAAATATTCTCGTTTGAATTGTGTAAGTTCCCGTAGAAACCAGAGACATTTTAGTTGTTTATGTATATAATTCAACCATAAATGCTAAAATTATGTTTCTTTTCCATGTTGCCGTATATGGTAGACGAAGACAACTCCTGCTTTGTATGAAATTGTAAAAAGATACAAACCCCATATAGTGTGGTCAGATGGGGATGCAGAAGCTCCTGCTTCGTACTGGAACTCAACTAAATTCATAGCATGGCTATATAATGATAGGTGGGTTTACGCAATGAAAAAAATTTCTTTTGATACTATCATGGATAAGTAATCGGCATTCCTTGAACCATACCAGTGACCCGGTATCTTACAAGCACAAAAGTATAAGCATGAGCTAAATAGTAAGCCTACTGGTCAAATTTATTATCTGGCATTGTCAGCATGTTAGGTTTAATGTAGGTCCTCATGTTCTCTTACCAACCAATTATTCGCTAAACGCCGTTCTGAAAATAGAAAATACAATTAATGTAGCATAAAGTGTACAGACAGACGAACTCTGCCATAGTATCTTATTTTTGTTTGACCCACTAAACTTATATTTTTTCTGAAAATATATTCGTAGTGTCCACGAAAAGTGAATGTATGTAATTACCTAACGATTTACAATATCTGGTAGATGTAAACAGTGTTTTATCGAAAATGAGAAGAATAGCGATCGATGTTTTACCTATTACAAACTATATTAATCTATATACTTGCTATGTGTTTTAGTCCTGTAAAGGATGAAGTTGTAACAAATGATAGATGGGGTACAGACTGTAAGTGTAAAAATGGTGGTGTATGGACTTGTACGGATAGATATCAACCAGGTAGGTACATCAAATAAAACACATTATACCCATTAGTTGACACATTATATACGTAACGAACGAAGCACAGTGGGTGGGTAGAAGGTCTGAAGGTAATCGATAAGATTATGTAAAATCTTCGACAGCTTCTATTCAAAATGTCACGAAAATATTACCTTTTCAGGTAAATTACAACCTCACAAGTGGGTTAATGCCATGACAATAGATAGGCAATCTTGGGGATATAGACGAAATGCAGACTCAAGTCAATACCTGTCCATGGAAGAGCTGTTAGCTACTTTTGCTGAAACTGTTAGGTATGTATTGAGTTAACAGAACAAGCATCATCTTTAACATGTTCATCAGTGTTATTTGTCAATAAATTAATTTCAACTGATTACGCATAAACCTCATGAAAACCAAAATATTTTACATCTATGTCAAATATTTGGATTTGGTTTCTTTTAAACCACAGACATTAAAAACAACCTGTAAAACACTACAAGAACAGGTGGGGTGTTATTTGCAAATGGCTTATCTATGATTAGCCTAAGCAAGGAATGCTCATACTTATCTAGAACTCACCAATAAGTTACTTTTAGGTGCTTAACCTAGGCATGCAATGCATTCACATTATGAACCTCTATACCAAGTTGGCTGGAAGATGACACATCAATTAGAAGCCGAGTTATTGTATCCACCTCAACTAGAAGCAGAGTTATCATGCCTACCTCAATGTAAGCAGATTCATGGTGTCCACCTCAACTAGAAACAGAGTTATTACATCTACCTCTACTAGAAGCAGACTCACCGTGTCCATCTCAACTAGGAGCAGAGTTATTTTGTCCAAAAAAGGTGTGACAGACAGTCATTAAACATAAAGCTGCTCATGCACGGCTTAGCAAATACATAAGCTAAACACATCTGAAATATTCTTATCAAAGCAATTGATCTGCATGTACCAATGTTGATAGAAATCCATTTTTTGAAGGCTTTCCTGTCCCACACCTATGAGGAAAAATTTAAATTACCACCAAAGAAGAACCAAATTTGAATTCATAATGACTAAGCAGTAAACGTCGATTATTTCTAAAATGTGAATAAGATGTACCCACGCAACATACATACTGAAATTGGTTTAACGATTGGAAAGTTAAATTAGTGCGATTTAATTATAATTCTGAAAACTGAATTTCTTGTAAGGGGGGGGGGGGTAAATTTTAACGTAATTGGCATTAAGTAATTGAACATTTTAACAATACAATGCAACAACAACAAACAAATCGAATACAATTAAAACCGAACTCCTTTACAGCTAAACCTAAACAACGGATACTACTACAGGGAATTAAAGGGAGGGTCTATTATTTATAAAGATTAACGTATTCATACTATTAATGGGAAACCATTTGGCCTGGTATATTTCAAATTTCTTGATTTGCATAATATATTTACGTCATCCCTCGTCCAGTTTTTATAGTTTTAATTGTATTTGATTGTTATATTTGTTTCGTATTCGTTAAAACGCCGCTTAATATTACACCCAGTAATTGTGTATCCATAAAATTGTACCTTGTGTTCACATGAATTATGTATCTTGATAGTTGTTTTACATAAATTAATTTAGCATTATTTAATGGTAGGGTGATAACTTATATACTTTCCATTTATATTATACAGCTTTGGTGGTAATATGTTAATGAATATAGGTCCAACAAAAGAAGGGACAATAGTCCCAATATTTGAAGAAAGGTTGAGACAAATGGGACAATGGCTAAATGTCAATGGTGATGGTATAAGAGGCACAAAGCCTTGGTCTAAACAAAATGACACTTTAACAAGTGGCATATGGTAAGTAAAACAATATAATTAATACAAATTTTACGATATATAGGTTAAATTTAATTTAAGTATCTCAATGATTTTAATTTAATATAATATTGAATGTTACAGGTATACTAAAAAGGTAGATGCAGTTTATGCCATTGCATTAACATGGCCAACAGATATATTGAGTCTAGCTGCTCCGATACCATCCAGTAGCACCACGGTTTCATTACTAGGGTATACAGAACAATTCCAATGGACTAGTCGACCGAGTTCTGGCATTGATATCCAAATTCCACCAATACCATTTAATAAAATGCCCTGTAAATGGGCATGGATTTTTAAACTAAGTAACTTAGAAAACATTTAGACACTGCATTATTATAATATGTATGTCTATTTTAATTTTTTTTTAAATCTTTCCTTACTATTTGAATGTCTCATAAAAAATGTTTATATAGATTATATAGAAAGTGAAACTATATTAGAGAATATGTCAATATCCCAATCTTTATTATGGAATAACATTAATATGTATAATGAAATGTAATTAAAAATGAAGAAGCATAGACCACAAATGATATGTGCTTTTTTGTTTTCAGATACTACCATAAATTGCAGCCTTCCCCATAATTTGCTAGTCTTCTTCGATTCTCTAATTTAAATAATACATATAAATAGCATACAGATCGGTCGATAACCCTTTTTCTTTAGAGCGTTCAGCAGATTCAGCAAAGTGAAACAAGGATCATAACTCTTAAACAACATTCCATAAATACCAGATAATAGATGTAGTCTGAAGAGTGTCCACAAGAAAGTGTGACCACTTGATGGATGGGTGGGAGCGAGGACATCAATGGCCACATTTACATGTGAGTGAACTTATATCGCTTTATGGAAAATACCAGTCGAAAACATTACAAACAGAATCGTGTCCTTGGAAATAAAAGTGTTCTTCTTTAAAATTTATTTTCTATATTGATGCCCTACAAATCTACATTATGTCTTATCTTAAATATAAAGGTGTCAAGAACATACGTTAATAATAACTAATAGGTGAACAATAATATGATATGTGCTTTTTTGTTTTCAGATACTACCATAAATTGCAGCCTTCCCCATAATTTGCTAGTCTTCTTCGATTCTCTAATTTAAATAATACATATAAATAGCATACAGATCGGTCGATAACCCTTTTTCTTTAGAGCGTTCAGCAGATTCAGCAAAGTGAAACAAGGATCATAACTCTTAAACAACATTCCATAAATACCAGATAATAGATGTTATTAGAGAATATGTCAATATCCCAATCTTTATTATGGAATAACATTAATATGTATAATGAAATGTAATTAAAAATGAAGAAGCATAGACCACAAATGATATGTGCTTTTTTGTTTTCAGATACTACCATAAATTGCAGCCTTCCCCATAATTTGCTAGTCTTCTTCGATTCTCTAATTTAAATAATACATATAAATAGCATACAGATCGGTCGATAACCCTTTTTCTTTAGAGCGTTCAGCAGATTCAGCAAAGTGAAACAAGGATCATAACTCTTAAACAACATTCCATAAATACCAGATAATAGATGTAGTCTGAAGAGTGTCCACAAGAAAGTGTGACCACTTGATGGATGGGTGGGAGCGAGGACATCAATGGCCACATTTACATGTGAGTGAACTTATATCGCTTTATGGAAAATACCAGTCGAAAACATTACAAACAGAATCGTGTCCTTGGAAATAAAAGTGTTCTTCTTTAAAATTTATTTTCTATATTGATGCCCTACAAATCTACATTATGTCTTATCTTAAATATAAAGGTGTCAAGAACATACGTTAATAATAACTAATAGGTGAACAATAATATGATATGTGCTTTTTTGTTTTCAGATACTACCATAAATTGCAGCCTTCCCCATAATTTGCTAGTCTTCTTCGATTCTCTAATTTAAATAATACATATAAATAGCATACAGATCGGTCGATAACCCTTTTTCTTTAGAGCGTTCAGCAGATTCAGCAAAGTGAAACAAGGATCATAACTCTTAAACAACATTCCATAAATACCAGATAATAGATGTTATTAGAGAATATGTCAATATCCCAATCTTTATTATGGAATAACATTAATATGTATAATGAAATGTAATTAAAAATGAAGAAGCATAGACCACAAATGATATGTGCTTTTTTGTTTTCAGATACTACCATAAATTGCAGCCTTCCCCATAATTTGCTAGTCTTCTTCGATTCTCTAATTTAAATAATACATATAAATAGCATACAGATCGGTCGATAACCCTTTTTCTTTAGAGCGTTCAGCAGATTCAGCAAAGTGAAACAAGGATCATAACTCTTAAACAACATTCCATAAATACCAGATAATAGATGTAGTCTGAAGAGTGTCCACAAGAAAGTGTGACCACTTGATGGATGGGTGGGAGCGAGGACATCAATGGCCACATTTACATGTGAGTGAACTTATATCGCTTTATGGAAAATACCAGTCGAAAACATTACAAACAGAATCGTGTCCTTGGAAATAAAAGTGTTCTTCTTTAAAATTTATTTTCTATATTGATGCCCTACAAATCTACATTATGTCTTATCTTAAATATAAAGGTGTCAAGAACATACGTTAATAATAACTAATAGGTGAACAATAATATTTCTCAATTTCAATAGTCGTAGTATTTATAAGCTCGGTTCCACAAATATAATTAATAATGACGTCTGTCCTTGCTCGTGGATTGTCTGTAGGTTTTCCGGTTCTTGACACTGTATCGACATTAAATTTTAGCGTACAACAAAGCCTGTTCGGTTGATATTATTATTGTACATGCTCTCTTAGAGTATCAAACAGGCGCTTCAATAATATTAAAATATAAACAATTTTCGGATAACATTATTTTTCTATCTGACGTACTACATATTCAATACAATATACATATTAAAATACATTAATTAATTTACAGTTTAAGGTGAACTATTCTGTCCAGTGCAATCAAGGCAATATTTAACTCTGGTGTAAGTAGTGTACAATGTGACACATACGCGGCATGTTCGTCAGCTGATAACGCAACAAGTGACTTTTGACCGTCAGATGCCGTAAAAGAACGCACTAACCGGACGCAATTACCGTGGTACCGAAAAGTCACATAACAACACTCTGTTACTCATAGAAATATGTATATGTGTTACTATATAACATTTTGAATATTTTTAAAACACGACGCGGCTATTGAGACACCCTTGCAAAAACACAAGTTTGTCTTACTAAACCACTGCATCTAGTATGTTTTCGTTGTATATCCGAATGGATAATACACAATCAGGAGCACAACTGGACATGAATTACTGTGGGCGTTTGTCATAATTTTGGTAGGCCTGGAATCCATTTTGGCTACGCGGGTAAGGCTCTGGTTTGCTAAACTGGAGTTCGCGTGTTCGATCCCTGCATTGAACGAGATTTTCGGACGTGGTTTTTCCTTTTCATTGGACGAGGTCCATACATTGGCGTGAAGATAAAACGATCCCTTGGCAGTTGTAATTCGATGTAAGGGTCTGCCATAGTACCACTGCCCTGGCAAAAGCTACCTCGTTGCACACTGCGTATGCCTGTCGTTATTAGCCCAGTATAGGAGCAGAGCAGTAGAATATAAAACCCAATTTAATTTCATTTGTATACGGTCATATTTTCACTTGAACGTATATTGTGTATTTATGTACAAAAGATTCCGGTTCCTTTCGACATTGGCATGTATCGGATCGAAATTTGAATATGGCCCCTGAAAAATCACCCTTTTTTGTGGCTTATCTAGAGACCACAATTTTCATCTAAGTTTGATGAAACTTGAAATTAATGGTTATAACCCAAAGAACTGGGCACATTTTTAGTTCGTGGACCCGCTAAAGATCACAAATGAGACCGACTAATGCACGGGCCCCTAATACGAGCACAGGAGTCTATCCGTATTATTTGCATACACTATACCTAACTAGACAATAAAATATATAATTAAAAAAAAGAACAGGAATGCAAAGCCTGTTGAATCCGCCATTTTACCTGCTCTCGCTTCGGATCGCATATTTATTTACAATTTGTAGTGTCAGGCAATCTATTTTTTTCTTCATTCTCTTCATTTTGATTTGCACAAATACTCCACACAAAAGGGTATCATATATCAAATATTTACATTATTTCTTGCTATAAAATTTACGTCACATTATCACATTATGGAGACCGGAGTCCGACTTTTAAGGTTGATAAGTTCAACATTATATAATTTGTAAACTTGAATACCATTAGCAAAAAATGTATCGTTATAATATCGCCTAATTGTATCGCAACGCCTTAAAACCTCCAGGACCCGGAGAAAACCCAATCCTTGTCACGTACAATCCGGGATTCGATGACAAGCTTTATAATACAGTACCCACGTGCTAACCATTCGGCCATCACCCCCACCCCTTTAATAAACCACATCACTTAATATGTACACGCTCCAACCAGTGTCAACGGATATCCTGTGGTAGTGAGTATATCTATATGAAGTGTAAATGCCCTGTTGTCATTACTTACCACAAATCGTATACTTTCCATCCAACGCAATTTTATATTCTTTTGGTACAAATATCTATTAACAAGTGTGATTTTGGCGTCAATAATTGTAGTATTTTGGGATTCATGGTATTAATTGGAATGATATTTTGTATATTGGATGAGGAGTTAATATTGACAATAAAGTAGTTGTTGTTTTGACTATTCATAGTGTATGTCATTCAGTAAAGTGGCGACGTGTCGACCCTACACTATGGTCGATTGCCTAACCCAGTGGGTTTTCTCTGGGTACCCCGATTCCCCAACATCACTACGTGCAAGCGAATTTTTGAATTTAAATTAGTCACAAAATGACCTAGTTGTGTCGAGTGGACGTTAAATCCCATTTCTCTCCCTCTTTTATTCTCTCCCTCTTTTATATATGTTTATAACTGTTGGTTTGCGGTTGTATTGTTGTTAATTCAGGACTGTATATGTGTAACATACGCGTGCTAAATATTTCGTTATATTGCGTCTAATGCTGTCACCTGCTTCAATATAGCTACAAAAGCCAATGAAACCTAACACAAAAGTAATACTGTTTAGTCGATCAATGTACATATCAACAACATATCATGTGATATGACTAACACGGATCACATGACGGTCTATTGATATTTATATTTCTGTTCATAATAAACCAAGGAGTAAAACGCTTTAAGGTCAGTTGCAATGTGAAGTGGAGACGCAAGGTTAATTTTATCGCTCCGTATTCAAGTCAAGTCTAGTGTATATGTGCATATCCATATTCACTGTGGCTATTCTATTACATTCTGGACAATAACTGTAACGCACTTGTATTCGGCTTCAAGATAAAGCAGACGCAGGATTTGCGGGGCCATACAGGTTAGTTGCATAGGTTGGACTTCCACAATTACAAGGCAATTTCTTTGTATTACCCCATGCTTGTTTATTTATATTTGATATATAATTACCAGTATATACCGAAAGTAACCGAAATAATGTTGATACACGCCGAAACGAAATGAAATGAGGTTTAACGATATCCTGCTCTGCACAAATTAGGCTTTACCGAAATCAAATTAACTAGAAATGAAATGAAATGGAGTTTTATCGTCATACTGTTCTGCACCGAACTGGGCTAGTTTAGATGGGCATACGCTATACAGTGTGCTATAACACGACGGCTTACTCTTATATCGAATTTATGTGCACGCCAATGTGAAAACGGGAACTCAGTGATTCGTCCCATCCGAACAACTAGACAGTTGTCCATGACAGGCCTTCCGTCCTGTATCACTGACAAGGGGGAACCACGCCGGAATATCGGCTAATGCAGGGATCGAACACTCGACCTCCAGGATAGCGAGCCAGCGTCTTACCCACTTAGTCACCGCGATCCCCGGATTAATTAGGAGATTGGTCTTATAATAAGTGCAAGCAAGAACCTAAGCATGTATGTGACGACGGGTAGGGTAGAAGCAGATTACACCGGGGGCCCTGAATTGTTTCTGAAAATCCACACACACATCCTGGGGCCCCTACTATGTGACTAGTAGTGTGTCACACGCACATGCGTCAAGAGCATTGCGTGGCTCATTATTCAACAGTCCACTGTATTGTACCGTACGTAACTAACGTGACAGAATTTATGGACGTATCTAGTGAATGGCCATTTTGCCCAGTAATCCCAGCCAGAATTATGCTATTTTGTAATATTGCGTTAAAGTTTTAAATTTTCGTTTAGAACTGAAATAAATTAACTATTAGTCAATCCCCACGCTAAAAACATTAACATTGTGTATATATGAAATAGACCCGACCGAATCACAAAATAGTGCCAATTGTCCGACCCCCGCGTGTGTCAAATGTCCGTTTAAACTTGCTTATTCTGTTAAAACCCCATTTTCTTCCGGGGATTATTATTCAATCTCGAGTTGTGTCCGTGTTATTGCACAGACAACCCTGATACAACGCAGGTTTTCTGTTCGTCGAAGTCATTGTACTTTCGTTTGTTTGTTTACAAACTGACTTCTGTTCGTTGACGTTTAGATAACGGCATGTAGATATCATGGCTGTTCACTGTGTCAGAGTCCCTTCTCTGCAGGTAGGGTGAGTCTGTCGTTCAGATTGTGTATTGTACGTACGTAAATTGTCTGTTGTCTGGAAATTCGTTAGTTTTGGCTATGATAAAGATGTATGCTGACACCAATAATTCCCCACCTCTCCACAATATAAACTGCTATCAGGGCTAACATGCCACCGGTTTGTCTTACGGGTATACGTTTATATTTGACACATTTAATATCGTCATTGCTAATCGCTAATCACTTCCATTTCATCATCAGATCTGGATTAAATTGGTGTCGGCCCTTTTATTTGGCTACATGTACATGTATACTGTGCGACCCCCTCCCCCAAGTGATATTTTCAAGTAATCTCTCCAGAATTAGAAATACTTTTCAGTATTTACTATTGAAATAAGCTTTCAGCTAACGTTCAGCCCCTAAAGCCCGTTCCATGATCCGACCATGTCAGCTTACTGTGCACAATTATTTTTTTTAAGACACCGAAGTAGTTATCAACATGAGGTATATGTGTTCCATTTTCCATGTTGTTAAAGTACAAAGGTAGTTATTGATGTAGTCAACCATAATAACATGTTGTTTTATCAGTTAACATAAAACTCATAGATCTTTCATTCTCTCAACCAAGTCAGCTAGGTCTTGCTTGCATGGATAGACCCATAGGCTTACGGGCTTAGCGAATATTAGTTTTAGGTTCACGAAATTTTAATTAAAATAAAATCTAAAATTTGTGTAATTTGATTGGATATTATTAGATTGATTTTAGTGCTTAGCTAATCAAAATTAAAGTATCTACTAAAATTTAGATTATATTTATATCCAAGTTAAAATTTCATAAACCTCAAATGCCCGAAAAAAGGGGTAGAAACTGTGAGATCGCAGTATTACCATCATAACAGGCTTGGTTTTTTTTCAAATATGACTATTCAGCTATTATTTTTTCAGCAGCAAGCACATGCAAGCACATATTAATGAAGATTACTAGTTATAAATAAAAACATTGTAATTCAAAATGCTATCTAAAGTAGATCTCAGCTTAGTTTTACTGACATTGTGTAGCTGTGCGTTTGCAGTTCGTTATGAACCTACATGGGAATCTATTGACAGCAGACCTATTCCACCTTGGTATGATGAAGTTAAGTTAGGTATATTTATTCACTTTGGAGTGTTTGCTGTGCCATCATGGAACCCTAATGGCTCTACTGCTTGGATGTGGTATTACTGGAAGACACTAAAAGAGAAGATTTTCATTGATTTTATGACCAATAATTATGGTCCAGAATTTACTTATCCTGACTTTGCATCCCAACTGACGATGGAATTTTTTAATGCTGATGAATGGGCGAATATATTTGCTTCATCGGGGGCTGAGTGAGTATACTATTTTCTTCAAGATGATTTATAAAAGTACGATTTAGGATAGCGCTTTGGCGATTTACAAGGTTTCGTTATTGTTTTTAAGAAAATCTATTTATAGTTTCGTGCGCTGGTTAATCTAAAACTGAAGTGGGCATATATTATTGTCGCAGCTGTCCGCTAAAGATGCATAGATACGTCAACCTGCGCACTTGGCTTTTAATTTATATAGACCGAACGCGAGGATGCGAATGGGAAATTACAGCGTTGCGAAGGGAAATATGCGAAGACGTGTTTTTGATATCACCCTTGTTGGAAGTGGACGTTAATCTTTAGAAACGAACAAATATGCGAAGACTAAGATACGAATTTAACTTGCCGATAGATGTCGAGGGAGAAGGTTAGAATATTGTCGTTTGAGACCACCATTGACGTGAAATATGCGAAGATTAAGATACAAATATAACTTACAGTTAGATGGCGAAGAAGAAGGCAGATGGTCGTTAGCGGGCATATTGACGTGGGAGACTTTCGTTTTATTTCTCAGGTACATTTCCTCCCGGTTATTAACACACCAAATACATTTAAATCAATTTCAGATACATCGCACTAACTTCTAAACATCATGAAGGTTTCTGTAACTGGCCATCTAAATACTCATTTAATTGGAATTCCATGGACGTTGGTCCTAAAAGAGATGTCGTAGGTTAGTATCGTGTTACTATGAAGTAATTCACTGTGTGACATTAAATTATACAAGACAATAAATGAACCATGATTATTATAATTTGTCTATTAATAATAAAATAATATTATATCAAATATTAAATTTTGGTCCATTTTTATGTTTAGTTCTTTCGTGAGTTATTTCTGTGGTTATTCCGAAGTCAAGTCACTCTACTGAAACATTTTTCCCTCATCTTCTTAATTAGCAACACAAAACTTATCTCGTTATTTTCTTTTCAGGAGAATTGGCCAATGCTATTAGAAATAAAACAAAGCTGCATTTTGGTCTATACCATTCCTTGTATGAATGGTTTCATCCTCTTTATCAACAAGATAAAGCCAATGGTTATAGAACACAGAATTTTGTAAATGTAAGTAAAATAATAAATGTAAAATGTGTAAATATACAATTTGTATAACAATAACCAAAGTACACGCAGCTCTGTAAATTCCTCAAAACAGAAACGGTATCTAGTGTTCTGGCTAAGAAGATAAGACTACTCCTGTCGGGTAGATCAACTTACACCTGACTGAAGCAGTGAAAGTCAAAGGCCACCAACATGATCTCAACTCAATTGGTTAAAAACAAGGACTATAAGAAAGGCGGCATCGGATATTCTTGAAAGATTAAGCACACTTTGTCTCTTGCACAGCATCTACCACTAATTTATGGCTATGTTTAGGACAAAAGTTTCTTTTTCCCAAATATTAAAACCCTGCTCTAAAGTACCTCTGTAGGATATGCGAGCTTTATGCCCACAAAATAATCATTGTGGAAATATACATCTGATTGAATATTAATAATTCAAAAATTTAAGATTCCGTTGGGTTCCATCTTTTAGTTTATTGGTGGATATTTTGTAGGACAAAACGATGCCTGAATTGTATGAAATAGTGAATAAATATAAACCTGATGTAATTTGGTCAGATGGAGATTGGGAAGCGTCAAGTGACTATTGGCAATCTAAAGAATTTATAGCGTGGTTGTACAATGACAGGTGAGGTATTACTCGGTAAAAGACTTTAATTGCCTCAATGACATTGACGTTGTGGAGAAGGGTGTTCAAATTAGATTGTCTAGTTTGCTGCCCTTTTCAAGAATGTGTAAATTTCATTAAACTTGTCAAAACTTTTCAAAGTTCTCATTGTTCCACAGATTCAGATTTTCCTTTGTTGTCAAGCAATTTTACCACACACTCTCCCTCATAGAATGAATTTCTTGGATATGCCCCCCTTCTCTTTATTAGGAATCTCATTAACAATGTTAAGTTGATACTTTTCAAAATTGATTATGTAATGTTTATTTACAGCCCTGTTAAAGATACCGTAGTAACCAATGATAGGTGGGGTAATGATTCAACTTGTAAACATGGTGGATACATAACC
This sequence comes from Patella pellucida, assembly GCA_917208275.1. Lineage (NCBI taxonomy): Eukaryota > Metazoa > Mollusca > Gastropoda > Patellidae > Patella > Patella pellucida. The sequence continues at coordinate 35,576,985 of OU795042.1, forward strand.
TGTTCAGATAGATATCAACCAGGTAAAACGATAACCTACATCTGGAAGATCCCTTCCTATGGCATGTATCTGTCCAGTAGCCCCCTCATGGGATTCTGGAATCTGTTTAGATGGCCTACCTCTGGGAGACCCAATCCTGTGGTCTCTCCTTAGTGTGGCCCCTTCCTGTGATTTCTGTGTAGCCCACTCATGGGAGATACCTTTATGTGGTGTCAGTCCAGGAGATCCCGTTCTGTGGCCTCTGACTGGTGGATATACTTCTGAAATTACATAGTATTGATTTGCCGTTAAACCCCTAAAAATGGGTAATTTGTGAATAAATTAGTTCATTCATAAATTTCCATGAGATGTTTGTCCCTATTTATAATAATAATAATATCTTTATTAGGGTAACAAATTAGGCCAGGACTTTTATTTGACAGCACGGACGGTGTATTGTGTCAGCATCCAACACTGTTTAGTTTTATGTTAAAACTTAAAAATTGTTTTGTACAATATTGATTATTTGACAGCACGGACGATGTATTGTGTCAGCATCCAACGCTGTTTAGTTGTATTTTAAAACTTTAAATTGTTTTGTACCATATTGATTAGAAATGCTTACAACGTGACCTCTTTCTAAGTTTTTACATACTATCCACTATAGTTATGATAATACGATGTCGACGATAATGTGTTATCATGTATTCGGTTATCAAGCGATTAAACACTGAAAAGTTGCTCACAACGTTTGAATCTACTTTAATATGTGACATTTCGTATATCGGGGGTGTTATACACTAGCCTATCAGCTGTTAAAACACAATATAGGCTCTTGATTGCAAATATTATCTTGTGGGAATGTGTTCCTTAGGAACGGATCAAGGAAAATGATAGTCCTCGGATCTAATAAAGACAAGAATACTAAATAGCTGTTATTGTATTATGTCAATCATTCGTACAAACTAGTCACCAATTTTCTTCCAAATAACAAATATATATCCACGAAAATTATCCTAACATCTAGATGTTTCTCCATTTTCTAACACATTCTTTCGAAACTGTCATACAGCTCAACGGTGTAACTGATTTATTAACAGGAATATGCAAAACAGAAAATATGTGGCACAGTCAGAGTGAGAATTAGTTGTTGTGACTAGTTGGCCAGACCTGCACAGGCGATTTCACCCCCCACTCTTACGTCGGGAAGATGGGTACACGTCATAGGTCTTCTTCGGCATGTTTGTTTTGCGAATGGGTCATCTTAAGTATTTTGGTATTTGAAATAGGCATAGTCATTGTAAATATTAAGTAATATATTATGCTGGCTTGAAATTCACATTGTAATAATATCATTGATGAATACTTGTTTTTTCACAGGAGTTTTGATCAAAAGAAAATGGGAAAATGCTATGACTATAGATAGTAAAGCCTGGGGGTTCAGACGTGATGCGCCATTAGGAGATTTCCTAACAAGCAAAGAGTTAATTGATACGTTTATAGAAACCGTCAGGTATGACCCAAAAAATACTCATGTCTTCTTAAATGGCCCATTTATGTTACCAAATCTCTGTGAAGCAGGTAAATAGCTACTTGTCCCAATATAGGTATTTCAAAATTAATAGAAACGAAATTTAAAACAAAGTAAATACTATAATTTTTCAAAAGATATACCCATGTTTCAAAACATTTCTATGATGTGTCTGTGAAACATGCAGAATTGTTACTGCCCAAAGAGTTTCGAACTTCGAATACAGTTTGTATTATTACATTTTAATTAATGCCACTTTTTACATTTTACTGCCAATAACATTGAATATGTTTGAATACCGGGCAAACAAACAAACGAAAGTACAATGACTTCGACGAACAGAAAACCTGCGTCGTATCAGGGTTGTATGTGCAATAACACAGACACAACTCGAGAATGAATAATAATACCCGAGAGAAAATATTTTTTTTACAGAATTAGCAAGTTTAAACGGACATTTGACACACGCGGGGCGGCACCATTGGCACTATTTTGTGCTTCGGTCGGGTCAACTTCACATATACACAATAAATTCTGTTAATGTTTTTAGCGACGGGATTGACTAATAGTTTATTTATTTTAGTTCTGAACAAAAATTTAAAACTCTAACGCAATTATAAAAAATAGCTAAATTCTGGCTTGGATTACTGAGCAAAATGGCCATTCACTGGATGCGTGCGAAAAAATCAAAGTCTTTGGAAAAAGATTCTAACAACCTGTCTTTCTACTCGAACAACGAGTAGTTTCATATTGGCGAATACCGAACAACAAACTGGCTCGTGGTTCATTATTCGCCAATTGCGGTCTTTTTAAAGTAGGGTCGTAAACCCAATTGCATTTACTAGTTGTCTGAATGGACAGGGCGTGCTTTTATATGCAGTCATGCCGTTGTGTCTGAATGATATTTCAAAAGATCATATTATGACGAACGTTTTAAAGCAGTTTGTGTGTGATTATTTATTTCATTTTATATTTTGTATATAGTTGTGGAGGTAACATGTTAATGAATGTTGGTCCAACGAAAGAAGGAACAATAACTCCTATTTTTCAAGAGAGACTATTAGACATTGGTGCATGGAAGTCAGTAAACAATGAAGGTATACGAGGTTCTAGGCCCTGGATATACCAGAATGATACACTTACTCCTAATGTGTGGTAAGTAAAACTGCTTTGATAAATTTCAGAAAGTATTCCAAGGCTGTGATCGGGTTCCCTGATTTTCCTTAATAATTATTTGGTTTCTTCCGTTGGGCAACTGAATAATATATACAAAACTGAACGTAGTGTACGAAGATATACGAAATTTCATTGAACCATTCATCCCCCGTAGAAAGGTTGGTGATATGGCCTTGGGCAGTTAGTAATGGAGCAAGTTCTTTTTGTATGTCTTCATCTTAGAAATTACAACGATATAGATGTCTTTTTTTCCAAATGGTTCAAATACATTCATGAAATAGTAACACTTATTATATAATTTAAGGTACACCATGCAGCCAGTGAATGTATACGCCTTTGTTTTGGACTGGCCGGTTGGGTCAACTTTAAGCTTAGGGGCACCAGTTACAACCTCAAACACAACTGTAGAACTACTTGGATACCCAGGCACCTTTTCATGGAAACCACGAATGAACAGAGGAATAGATATCACGATTCCCCCTATTCCATTTAATAAAATGCCCTGCAAATTTGCATGGACATTCAAATTTAGCAATTTGGGTTATTAATTACTGTTACATAGTGTCTATTATATATGAAACCGTACAAAATCTATACCTTTTTTGAATTTGACATTGTTTTTTATATAATATTATGTTTATAAGTTCTTGTTACACTTGTGATAAAATATATATTGTATATTTGTTTGTAATATATATAACCATATCCTTTCTAGGGATTTTTCTTCTGAAAGTAGAATATGGTATTTGTCACTTAAATTAGTTGTAATTACTACAAAACCTAAATAATGATGTTGAAATGCAAACGTGTGTAATATTTACATCAACTTGGGAAATTGCAAATTTGATACATTACCGGTTGAGCTCATTAAAATTTGAAGTAATACTCACGTATACTTTTTCCTTTTAAGCATTTACATTTGTAAATATGTGTAGATTTTAATAGTTTAGTCCCGAAAAAGTGACGTTGTGTAATAATTCTGTAAATACGGGAGCATCGTCATATTCTCTTCATACGAAATTACAGGTCATTTAAATTACAGGTTCTTAGTTCTTATTTGAGTCCAGGCTGATATTGCATATTCTCACCACAATCGCACCCATCCGAGATCTTTTGATCATTAAAATATAGCCAAAAGGGGAGATAACTCTGGTTCAGAACATCTGATGCACACCTAAATTAAATATCTCCTTCTTAACATATCGGACATAAATTGTAAACTCCGGAAATACATATTACACAACTGGCATAAATAGCCAAAGGGGCATAACTCCGTTAAAAATTTTTAATTTTCAAAAGGTTGCCCCTACAGGGTCCACAATCTTGATATACTTATTACATGCTTTTCCACTACTTGTGAACAGGGGAAAGCCAATTTGACAAGAAGAAGTTTCAGTACGAATTTCACGACATTCAAACTCAACCACTATATTGAACTATTTATTTTTTAAATTTAAAGAAATTGCGCCTAAAGATTCCGCTAAAAGTTGACCCATGTCACGCTACCATTGAAAGATCATTTTCCCAGCTGTCTGTCCCTAGATCGCCCATCATTCCTAACCCTAGAATCACCAATATATCTTCCACCAGATGTAGACGATCACCCAACCTTTCCCTAAAAGACCCCACAGCCACAGTCAAGGCAACAACCCTGGTTATTGGATCCTCAAACCGGGCTAGGATTGTATCCTTTCTCGGGGACTGGGAGATCCATGGCTATTCATGGGCCAAGATAAACCACATTAAACAGATTCTCCAGAACTACATGGGACCTGCACCAGACGAATCAGTGATACATGTCGGGCTTAACAATAGGGGGGAAAGTGGACCAAGAATACACAAGCAGATGCTAGATATGTGACCAGAGCAGCTTTCCCAACAACCAAGCTTTTCACCACAAAGATCCCCACTTCTTTCCGACTCCGACAAGAAAATCCGATCGCCTACCAAAATCTCACCAGCTACAACCAATGATCTCCACTGCACCTTCACCAAACGCCACCACACTACCAAACTTCAAGGGCAATATTAAACTGAAAGGTAACGACGCCACCCACTGGAGCCCGGACACGTCCAGAGAGATCATCAACTGCTGGATGAGGAATTTAAACTAGGATTAGGGAAAAGGGTATCAGAAGCCGTCTTTAGGACAGACAGTTGTCAATCTGAGCGACATACTTGACAGGTGCCTTATTTTCATCCCAACTCGCAAAATAACATCCATGGACCTCATCAAATTTGAAAGATAAAAGTGTTGCGTTAAGACGAGTAAATGGAAAAGTTGTGTCTGAAATAAATATGTAACGCAATCATGTTAATATAACCTATAGTAGATTTATATAGAAACAGCATCGCTGGGGCTAGGAGTCTAGGACAGGCGATTAGTTAAGGTCGTTGATGGAAAAGCTATATTTTAACTATTAAACCTAACAAAACTAACCATCACATTCAATCACAGAAAAAGTTAAGATAGAAAATACGTCATTGATAATAATTTTGTTTCAACATTTTATGACAAAACAAGCTATTTAATTCAGTCAATCCACATATTTCTAAATCATTATCAACATCATCAGAATTGATAGATGGGTTTGACTTTCTAAAAAGTGTATAATTAACAATACGGGTACCTTTCTTATAAATCCAAATGAGTTTGGGAAAACCGATATTCATAAGCATCAAATAGAGTTGAATCCTGACGCTAGACCAAGTGGACAACAATTTTATAGAACAAATATTAAGTCAAAATCCGAGTTGGATAGGCAGATCGAGCAGATGGAGAAACATGGCATAATTGAGGCATCAGAAAGTGAATTGGCAGGCCCAGTGGTGCTAGTAAAGAAACCGTCCCAAGAATACAGATTTGCTTGTGACTTCCAGAAAGTACACGCCCTAACAAAGCCCGTCATATATCCGTTACCAGATTCAAGGATTGGTAAACTTAAAGCAAAACTATTCACATCACTGGACCCGAAAAGCGGATAATGGCAGATTGAGATGGACGAAGATTCTAAACATATTTCTTCAGTTGCTGTCCATAGTATAACTTATCAATGGAAAAGAATGCCATATGGGTTAATGAACGCGCCATCTACTTTCTAAATGGTTATGTCCAAACTTTCCGGACCACTTGAATCTTGAAGACGTCTTCGCGAGACTTAACGAGTACAATCTGAATCTACAACCTAGCAAGTAAGCGATAATGGATTCTGACAATCTATTAACACAAGTAATCAACATAATAACATTGATTAGTATTATACTTTATTTAGGTAAATATTCTTCAATCCTGATAATTTAAATGCCCACGCCCATTCACGTGGCATCTTATGTATAGTTATACTTGGAATTTGGATGTCAATTCCTTTACCAGAACGAGCTGTCCACATAAAGTTTCTAGTGTAGCCTAGTAGTTGAACAGTTGTACCAGACTGTGTTATTGGAGCAGCCAAGCTTAATGTTGAACCAGTTGGCCAATCGAGCACTAGGGCATATACGTTTGAGTTGTTCTTGGTGTACCTTTTGTATATAATTAATTGTTTTAAAAAACTGTTTCAAAGATATATGATATTAGATATACAGGGCACCACTAAGTGTTCAGGATATATTGACAATGAAAAAAAAAATCTAGAGCCAGATATATGATAGTCACATATCAATTATAATGACCATTACAGATACTCGTTAGGGAGCCACGGTGGCTAAATCGTCAAGACGCTGGTTCGCTAGTCTGGAGGTTGCAATTTCGATCTCTGCATTGGTCAAACAGTTCATTGGGATATTCCGACGTGGTTTCCCCTTTTCAGTGGTGCAGGACAAAGGACCTGACAAGGACAAATGCCCAGTTTTCGCGGATGGGACAAAAACCGGGGCCACGTGAACACATTGCAGGTACCTAAACGACCCCTTGGCAGTTTCAATTCGATATTAGAGTAACTCGTAGCACACAGTATGGCTTAAGCCCGTCTTCATTACCCGATTCGATGCAAACAGTAGGGGGTTAAACCCCATATACATTACATTATAATACAATATTCAAAATTACGTCTAATTAAATTATTTTTAGCAAAACCGATGGCCAATAAGATAACATATACACCATTTTAGAATCACAAATCGTGTAGAACTCACCATACTCTCTTAGTCAACGTATCATTTTGTGATGTCCATGGGCGAGATAATCGAATAGCTTCGCCGTTGACATTCAACCAAGATCCAACATCTCTTAATCTCTCTTCAAATATGGGACTAATAGTTCCTTCTTTTGTAGGTCCAACATTCATCAACATATTTCCTCCACAACTACAAGGTAACGAAGAGGATAGCCAGACAAAACATGGAATTCACGGGAACACAAAACATTTCATCATATTCTCATGGTATGTACTCAATAGCAATACAACTATGTTTTCACACACAAAAAGAAAGGCATATTACCTAACAGTTTCGATGAAGGTGGCTAAAGGTATCTCAGTGGACAAAAAATCTGAAAATGGTGCATTTCTTAGGAATCCCCAGGAATGTTTATCGATAGTCATACAATTCTCCCATTTTCTTGGCTGAAGTGTACCTATAAAATAAGCACCAAAACAACGACTGATTAATTATCCTAGTTGTCTGCGTCTAAAGAAGACGAGCTATGGTGGTACGTTCGTTTTTATTGCACGTGCATGCCAAAGTGTACACTGGACCTCTGATTTTCATCCCGTTTTTTGCCATGAGGGTTTCTCTAAACTTTCCATTGTGGTTTCATATTGTCACATGGACAGAATTGGGGATATGCAAGGGATATCATTAACGTTTAAAGTTAAATGTGATTAAAGTTATAAATCTGAATATAATAATAATAATGGCTATATATCGTACCGCGGTTATATCTATCATGACAGGTTAGGTATCCACCATGTTTACAATGTGCATCATTTCCCCATCTATCATTAACTACAACAGTATCTTTGACAGCACTATAAGAAACAATGGAATACAATAAATATAACTGTGTCAAAATATGTATACAAATTTTACTACAGTTACGTTCTTAACAAATAACTATCGGCGAACATATATGTCCTTAATGTATTCCAAGTGAAGTTCAATTTACCACAACCAAAAATAATAGATTCAACAAGAGAAAATATAGTCAATAATTGATTTCTCCCGATCTAAAAGTACGTGTTTTGATGGAAAGTTCCGGTCCTACCTCTTTCAATATTTGCAGTTTGTTTTGTTTATATTTTGGAAGTAAAATCACAACATCATTATTTTTCAATCAAACTCAGAGAAATACCATTTTGAAAACTAAATTAACTTTGTAGTATATTCTGGCATGCAGAGTCACTCTAGTTATCCAACGTGTCGTAGGTAAATGTTTTATAATTCTAGATGACAGAATATGAATTACCTGTCATTGTATAACCAAGCTAAGAATTATTTGGCTTGCCAATAATCGCTTGATGCTGATAAATCACCATCAGACCAGAAAAAAAACAGGTTTATATACTAACTAGTATAGTTCGGGCATTGTCTTGTCCGATAAAAACATTTTAAAAGACACTATACAGATCGAATTCTTTAATAATAGGTGTACAGTCGGCCTGAGTAACTTTTAAGGAATATGACAATTGTTTTAGTGTAAATGTATATTTCCGATTATAGAATGTAATACAGAAAAACAGATACCCTTGGGTATAGCTTGCAATCACAGGAGGAGGATTAGTCATTTGGAATATTTGCCTTTTATTCATTCGGTTGCACACTTGGTGACAGATGAAAAATGTTCAACTCATTTAATGAAAATCGATGCTTAATAATTTGCACATAACAACAAGTAAATAAAGTTTACTTTAACAAACTTTTGTGTAGTGAAATTATTCTTTTGATCTTGTAAGAACACTGGGTTGAACCATTCAAACAGGGAGTGATAAACACCAAAATGAATAGAGGTGTTGGGTTTAATAGATTCTGCCAATTCACCTACAAAAAATGTGATACTGAAAACAAAGATAGTAAGCTGGCACTGCCAGGCAGGATACGCCCACATTTTCGAGAAAACCGAAAGTGATTTTTCCTATAATCAAAGGCTATAATTCATTAAATTACAATTTGATATGCGCAAATATCGAAACGAATTTTTAGGTTATACACATGCATTTCAAGTTTCATCAAAATCGAATTAAAATTGTGACCTATACTGAGTCCACCACCTTGACATACCATATTTTAACACTATTAGCGTACAAACGGCGGCCATTTTGTCTGGCAATTATGGTCCGATTTCCTTGAAATTCAAACACAACCTTCCGTATGGTGTAATGGTGATAGAGTCAAACGTTTTTTAAATCAGATAATAATCGTGACCTCCAGAGGAACCATAGGCGATTTTTCGGACAATAAGGAGCCATAATTCAGGAAGTTATGATCAGGGTCCGTATTCAAAGGTTTTCTAAAAGTTAAGTAAAAATACTTAATTTTCCCACTTAACCAAGTGTCTAACCTTAAATCGGTATTCAAAGGCTCTATATTACATATGCTTGGCTGTGTGAAAACTTAACTCCACGCTTAAATTATGGAAAACTCACAATCGCCAAAAAGCATGAATTTTCAATTTATGGAATACCCTCCACTGCCAAAAATCACGAATTTATATCATTGCAAGCAAGTTATGCCCCCTTAAGAGCATCGCATATTTTATTAAATTCTTAGTTTACATTACTAGGAAAATGTTTTGTCGAAATATTATATTGTAACGCATAAAAATAGTGTAATTATAATTTTGGATAAATTATTATAGTGTGCATCCTTTGCCGGAATTTCAGTTTTCACAGACTTTTTTTTAAAAATTCCATTTCAATACATTAGAATAAATAGTGGTAGTACAATGATGGATATAATAAACTTTAATTATTTATGACACGAATAGAAAACAACATATTCAGGGGCGGATCTAGGAATTTATGAAAGGGGGGGGCGGCAAAATGAGGGCACCTCGCTGAGTTGAGTGGTGGAAACAATCTTTTGCGAGCGTAGCGAGCCAAAAAAAAATTGGAGGTGGGCGTGGTCTTTTATGAAAATTCAATCCTTATTGGTGTATTTTAAGGGCATTTGCTGTCTTTTATTTGCTTCATTGCAAATCAATTTCTATTTATATATTCAAATTTATATAGGCCTATTCTTAAAACGGTGTTTGTGTTTTATTTGAGTTCAACGAATTATGCCTACAGGTAGATATTGATAATTAAACACGCTGTTTTGTATGACTTGTGTCTCACAAATTATATTATTATTACGCTGGAATGATAATCAGGTCAAAAAGAAGTTGAGAAAACTCTCATTGTCCTCCTAGCCCTACTACCGGGCCGTAGCAAATCCATGATCAACACAGGCAAGAAATAAAATAAGAAACATTGACATTGTGGATAGGCTTGGATTAACCGTAGATTTAAACAGTACCTTCAAAATTGATCGTAAAACCGAACGTACGACACCATTAACGACATCTAAACCTTTAACATTGGAGTGCCGTAAATTTAGATGACGGGGTCTATACTACTATACTACGGCATACACAAATAAATAATGCTGTGGCAGACATGCTTTGTGTAGTCTTTTATCATGGCTTTGTCATTTGCCGTGGTAAATTTCGGGCGCTGAGTGTGTGTGCAGAGAAGGACGAAGTCGAGGGGGTTTAAATACGACTGGGCGGCTTTTTTCGATTTTTTCTTTGTGCTTGGCGGCAGAAAACAGTGCCGCCTGGGGTGGCTACATCCCTGTTCCTCGCATCTGTAGCAATTCCAAGAGCTATTTGGCTGATATTTTCGGACATATTTGGGTCTGAGAAAAGGCACTTTCAGAAGTAAAAAAGGCTCTTTCAGAAGTAAAAAAGGGCACTGTCGAAAATTAGGAGGGGTGCACGCCCCTTGCGCCCCCCCCCCTTAAATCCGCCTCTGATATTAGCCATACACAATGACATTTATCTTCTAAGTTAGACAGGACAAATCATACAGTGTTTTTTTTTAATATAAATCTATTATTTGAGAAATTCATAGACATTGTGTAACTACCTACATTTTAGATTGACGGCACATTGTGTGTACGAAAGATGCATGTTGCATTATATTTTACCTAAATAAATACTGCCGATGATGTCTATATGGGAATGAGCTGTAAAAAAAAAATCATGCCTTGTTTCTTGAGGTAGTATAAAAAAAATTCTAAAATTTTATAAAGCCATGTCATCACAAATGAATTTAACTTTATTATATGACAATCTTATCGTGGACACATGATTAAGCATGTATACGAACATGATATACGATCGGAAAAAATATCCAGTTAAAACTATCTCGCTGGTAATAACCCTTTACTCTATTATGGCACCGCAACATCAAAGCTGCCGACGAAAAAAGAAATTTGAGGCCAGCTACGCTCGGCGACATTGTCTTTGTTTCAATCTGAATCCCTTAACTTTTAAAATCGCCACCACGGGACAACTTCTACAGTGTTAAAAGAAGGCATTATAATCTCACTTAACTTTAAGGTACCTCCCATAGGTCACTTAAAGTTAAGTGGGTATTTCTCACTTAAACTGGCCTTTGAATACCACTTTAAGACAAACACTTAAATGTTAAGGCAGCTTAACTTTAAGGGAAAATTTGATACTTAACAGTGCCTTTGAATACCAATTGCCCTTAACTTACAGGACCTATACTGTGACCTATACTGGGTCCACAACCTTCATAATACCATTTTATAACAGTATTCGCGTACACGCAGCGGCCATTTTGTATGGCAATTTTTTCCGAATTTTTCTGAAATTCGAAGTCAACCTTCCTTAGGGTGTAACGGTGATATAATCAAACGATTTTTTAAATCATAATAATTGTGACCTCCAGAGGGACCACAAGCTAAACAGAGACGAATTTGCGTATAATCAGGGGCCATAATTCAGATAATAATTGTGACCTCCAGAGGGACCACAAGCTAAACGAAGGCGATTTTGCTTATAATCAGGGGCCATAATTCAGAAAGTTACAATCCGATATGCGCAAATAACGAAAGGAACCAAGATCTTTGGGTTTTAACCATGCATTTAAAGTTTCATCAAAATCGAATTAAAATTGTGACCTCTACAGAGTCCACAACCTTGATATACCATTTTTAAACAGTATTCGCGTACGAATGGCCGCCGTTTTGTATGGCAATTTTGGTCCGATTATTCCGAAATTTGAACTCAACATTCCTTAGGGTGTAACGGTGATATAATCGAAGGGTTTTTCAAATCGGATAATAATTGTGACCTCCAGAGGCACCACGAGCTAAAATAGGTGATTTTTCGGACAATCAGGGGCTATAATTCAGGAAATTACGTTCCGATAGGCGAAAATATCGAAAGGAACCAAGATCTTCAGGTTATAAACATGCATGTCAAGTGTCATCAATATCGGTTCAAAATTGTGACCTCTATAGGGTCCACAAGCTAAAAACGTGATTTTTCGTACAATCAGGGGCCATAAACCATGAAGTTTTGATCAGATACATGCCAATATCGAAAACAGCCGAGATCTTTTGGGGATAACACTATATTTCAAGTTTCGTCAAAATCGGAGAAGAATTGTGGCCTGTAGAGAGTCACAAACAATTGTGGACGGATGGACGGACAGGGGCGACGACATAATACGTCCACATGAAAATGTGGGCGTATAAAAACCAACATGATCTTGTCAGGTAATCACATTTACCAAACAGTAGGTGAACGGGGTGCAATCTGAAGAGTACAATGCACTGAATTAGTCGGGTAATTTACAAGATTTAGGTGACAGACGAAATGGCCTCGACAAAAACAAATGGAAGGATTTGACCTTAGACTAGACTTTTTAAAAGTTATAACAACCAAAGCCGCTTGATAGCTTTTACAAGATGTGACTGATCCTGATATTTTGATTTTCAACCCACGTCAAACAAAGGGTGTCGGCGACAACATACCCTCAAGTTAAATATGCCATATAATTATACGGACTTTATCATACTCAAACACAATCAACACGAATTATAAGGATACAATACAAAAGACGTAAGTATGTTCTCCGCACCACATTAACCCAAACACCGAGTGTAAAGAATAAAATAATAAAATATAATTCCTGTGCACGTTAAGGAATAAATACAATTCTGTTAATAATAAAAAAAACACCTTACCTACTATGTCTCGTTTGGGTCCTACAGCCATATAATTCCAATTAAATGAGTGGTTAGAAGCCCAATTAGTAAAGCCTTCATGATGCTTACTCACAAACACAATATATCTTTAAAACAACCCAAATAATTATAATAACTTGCTGGAATATCGATATAATTAATCGTAAAGAAAGCATTATCAATGGTATAAATAGATAAGACCTATCTAAAACGGCGTATTAGCTGCCCCACTACTGTTCCAAACGGGATAATAAAGACGTTTATATGAACAATCAATTGTCCGGACAGAGGCATTTTCGCGTACTCTTCGTTGAATTCCAACCACTAAGGGTGTCGACCAACGAGTACGCCTTTGGTCCTCGGTGTTGCCTCCCGTTCGAACCCCAAGATGGTTTTCCTTGACGTCCCACACCACTGTCAATTGGAAACCAGGTCTTGAAATCTGGAGGAACTTTCTCGACCAACACCAACTTCTGGTTAATGAACACTCGCTATACTCACCAAACCACCATTTGTAGTCTAAGACGATCATTGTCCCTACCTGCAAATTGGTTGCGAAAACACTCACAAATGACCAATTAAATCACAAAAATAAACAAGCTTTACGCATGTATTCGCGTAATATGATGATATTTTACAAACTTACTCGACACCTGACGCTTTGAACATATCTGCCCATTGGTTGGCATCAAAGAACTCAGCCGTAAATTGTGATGCGAAATCGGCATATGTAAAATCTGGCCTGTAATTATTGTTCATAAAATTCACAACCTCTGGAGTTTTATCAGCCACCCAACGTCTCCAAAACCACTCGGAATTGAAACTGGGTACTGCGAATATACCCCAATGAATAAAGATACCGAGTTTGGCTTCGTCGTACCATTCTGATAGAGGACGCGAATCAATAGAGTCCCATGTAGGTTCGTACCGAACACCCCATACTGATACAAATAATGCACAGAAAATCGAAGCATTTTTGGGCTACTGATTTCAAATTCATAGTCTGTTATCATGTTTTACAGATAATTAAACTGAGAACCTTGGCAAGTGTTGTGCAGCTAATCGCACCTGGATGGTAGATATGACGTGTACAGTAAAAGTCTTACCGAAGTACGCTCATTAAATGGTATCTTTACACATACATGTAGGTCTAATAAGGCGGTCGTCTAAATCGTCCATAGGATTATCTTTTTTACTGTACATATATTTTTGGATATGTGTCATGTTTTCATATTCTCTTTGTTTTTGCTTATATTATACTCTAGGAAAATGTATTTAATTGTGTTCAGTTCTTGTATCACATGTTCTATTTTATTGTCGTTACTCTGGGAACATGTTTATTATCGTGTCCTGTTTTCGTATTGTCGTTACTCTGGGAATATGTATATAATCGTGTCCTGTTCTTGTATCACATGTTCTTTTTTTATTGTCGTTACTCTGGGAATATAATACATTGTATCCTCTGTTTGGGGGTTATTTTATTGCCTGAATGACATTGACGCTATGGAGATCGGTGTACAAATTAGATTGTCTAGTTTGCTGCCGTTTTCCAGAATGTGTAAATTTCATTAAAAAGGTCAAAACTCTTCAAAGTTCTCATTGTTTAACATTTTTAGATATTCCTTTGTTGTCAAGCAATTTTACCACACACTCTCCATAATAAAATGAATTTCTTGGATATGTCCCCCTTCTCTTTCTTAGGAATCTCAATAACAACGTTAAGTTGATTTTTTTCAAAATTAATTATGTAATGGGTCTTTTCAGCCCTGTTAAAGATACCGTAGTAACCAATGATAGATGGGGTAATGATTTAACATGCAAACATGGTGGAGACATAACCTGTGCAGATAGATATCAACCTGGTATAACGGTAACCTACATGTGGAATATCACTTCCTATGGTGCCCGTCTCTGTATAGTAGCTTAACCCAGGGTTACCCCTTTTAGGAATCTCTGCCTAGATGGCCTACCTCTGGGTGATCCCACCCTATCTGTCTAGATAGCAAGCCTTAGTGTGATATGTAACGGAATGTCTGATGCACACATATTTCTATTTTCAAAAGGTTGCCTCTACAGGGCCCACAATCTTGATATACTTATTACATACTTTTCCACTACTTGTGAACAAGGGAAAGCCAATTTGACGAGAAGTTTCATTCAAACTCAACCACTATATTGAACTTTTAAAAAATTTTTTTTAATAAATTGCGGACAAAGAGTCCCCTAAAAGTCACGCTACCATTGAAAGATCATTTTCCCAAAAGAAATATACGGTCCTGCTAATTATGTGGATCTCATGAAATTAATGTTAAGAAATCTCACGCGAAATATGTCGTTAAGTATCTCGATTATACTTTCTTCAAGTATTTTTCGAGGTTAAATTTGTATTCATCAATTTATTAAACCTGGCAGAGTAACATTAGTGAACCTGTCGCTATCAATCTGAGAGCCTTAAAGTGTGAACCGAATGTTGTTCTGCAGTACATGTGATCTGATATCGTGGTTGAAAACACTTTACAACATCTACAAATTTTTAAAACATTGCAAGACTTGACACCTGTACGTGTGCTACCCAGGGATTATCATTCATGCTTTCGATTCAAGGATGATACATAACGAATGTATATGATACATAACTTGCAACTGATGTGTTTGTAATGTACTAAACTACCTTTTGTTTCGTGTAACTAACTATTTAATTCATTGATAATTTCTCGGCCACCACCGGAATCTAATCCCGGACTTCATGATTAGTGAACCAGTGTCTTATTCACCGAGCCAATGCAGTATATCCCACAGCTCTTACATAAGAGATAGTAGCATAATCACATAATCACAATTTTATCCCCTGTATATTACTTTGTAAAGATTTGATTAATGCGAAAGGAAAAGATATACTATTAAAAAAAAGTAGGGGATATTTGATTTTTATGTGTTATTAAAGTCCCATAATGAAACTGACGAAGAAACAAATGACAAAATGAAATAAAGTTCACATTCATCGATTTATTCCAAATGATCGTTAGACTAAGTAAAGCACAGACTGACTATTATAAGGGTAAAATGATACCCGGGGTCAAACAGCAAAGTTACCACAGCATCACAACAAAGTCAGTAACGGGTAAATCCTCCTCTGTTTGCCAAACAAGCATTGATCCAACGTGGCATACTCCTAATGAGACGTCTAAGGTCATTTTGGTCCAGATTGTCCCTTTCCTGTTGCAACGCAACAGCAAGTTCTTGGACATTGGCAGGACGTTGTTGACGTTGACGTAACATCTGTCCAAGCATGTCCCAGACATGCCCGATGGGGGAGAGGTCGGGACTCAGTGCTAGCAAAGGTAATGTGGTGATGTTCTGTTGTTGGAGGTAACCTGTAACGATCTTTGCCCTGTGAGATCTTGCGTTGTCATCCTGGAAGATGAAACGGCGGCCACGACGTCGTGCGAACGGCACAACATGGACTGCCCTGATGTGGTCCCGGTAGTACTAGCCTGTAACACGCCCTGCAACATGTAAATCCGTTCTTCCAGCAACAGTGATGCCTCCCCACACCATAACAGAACCACCCCCAATTCGATTATGTCTGATGACGTTAACGTCTTGGAAGCGCTCGTTTCGATGACGCCACACCCTCCTACGTCTATCCAAAAAATCAACAGTGAACCTTGATTTATCTGAAAACATCACATTGCTCCATCGTGATTATCCCAGTGTTGACGATCCCTACACCAACGACGCCTTGCCTGAATGTGACGATCTCTCAGTCTCAAACAAGGGACCACGCGAGGACGTCGGGCGCGAATGTGAACCCTATGCAGTCGATTCCTAATCATCTGGCCACTCACTCTCACACCAGTGTCTGTTTGAAGACGAGCGCTGATCTGATTTGCTGTGATGACAGTATTTCTCAAGGCCAAGGAACGGATAAATCGATCCTGGACTTGAGTTGTCGCCCTTGGTCGACCTGAGCGTGGTCTGTCCTGTACAGATTGTGTATCACGGTATCTGGACCATAGTCTGCTTATGACAGACTAAGAAACATTCATCGTCCGCGCCACAACCGCCTGCGTTGTGCCGATCTGTAGCATGTCAAGGGCACGTAACCTTTCATTTTGGGTAAGCCGACGCATATCAAAATTTGTTTTCTGGTCACTAAAACAATTAATGATGTTTCCACCGTGGAATTCAATGCCACAATGACTGTAACATTCAACGTCAGAGTCAAGCAAATCTTGGGTTGGACCCCCATGATGATCCCAAGCATCATCTGCATTCCACGCGGTAGCTATTGGTGCGTTTTGGCGTCACATGTAACTGGATATGTTTCTTCTGTTAGGACCTATAGTGACTTTTTTCGTAGTCATTTGCATATTTTAGTATTATGCTCCCAAAATCAAATATCCCCTCCTTTTTTGAATAGTAAATTGAAACAGTTTTTTTAAAGGATTAACTAGTTGTTGCTATAGTCATATTGCATATTTCATAAACAAACCCCACATCTCATATTTAGCTAATAAAACCTCGCCACAAGGTCACATATACCCGATTAAGCGAGTCAGGACATCATATCGTCGAATAATGCAGAATTAGCTAATGTAAGATAAACGTAGTCGGTAACAATTCATTCCTCACTGTAAATAGTTTTTTATACGCCCACATTTTTATGTGGACGTATTATGTCGTCGCCCCTGTCCGTCCGGACGTCCGTCCATAATTGTTTGTGGACTCTCTACAGGTCACAATTCTTGTCCGATTTGACGAAACTTGAAATATAGGTTTATACCCAAAAGATCTCGGCTGCTTTCGATATTGGCATGTATCGGATCAAAACGTCGTGGATTATGGCCCCTGATTGTACGAAAAATCACGTTTTTAGCTTGTGGACCGTATAGAGGTCACAATTTTGAACCGATTTTGATGAAACTTTACATGCATGTTTATAATCCAAAGATCTTGGTTCCTTTCGATATTTGCGGCTATCGGAACGTAATTTCCTGAATTATAGCCCCTGATTGTCCAAAAAATCACCTATTTCATCTCGTGGTACCTCTGGAATTAGCTAATGTAAGGTAAACGTAGTCGGTAACAATTCATTCCTCACTGTAAATAGTTTTGTATACGCCCACATTTTCATGTGGACGTATTATGTCGTCGCCCCTGTCCGTCCGGACGTCCGTCCACAATTGTTTGTGGACTCTCTACAGGTCACAATTCTTGTCCGATTTGACGAAACTTGAAATATAGGTTTATACCCAAAAGATCTCGGCTGCTTTCGATATTGGCATTTATCGGATCAAAACGTCGTGGATTATGGCCCCCGATTGTACGAAAAATCACGTTTTTTAGCTTGTGGACCCTATAGAGGTCACAATTTTGAACCGATTTTGATGAAACTTTACATGCATGTTTATAACCCAAAGATCTTGGCTCCTTTCGATATTTGTGGCTATCGGAACGTAATTTCCTGAATTATAGCCCCTGATTGTCCAAAAAATCACCTATTTCATCTCGTGGTACCTCTGGAGGTCAAAATTATTATCCGATTTAAAAAACCGCGAATACTGTTAAAAAATGGTATATCAAGGTTGTGGACTCTGTAGAGGTCACAATTTTAATTCGATTTTGATGAAACTTGAAATGCATGGTTAAAACCCAAAGATCTTGGTTCCTTTCGATATTTGAGCATATCGGATTGTAACTTTCTGAATTATGGCCCCTGATTATACGCAAAATCGCCTTCGTTTAGCTTGTGGTCCCTCTGGAGGTCACAATTATTATCTGATTTAAAAAATCGTTTGATTATATCATCATTACACCCTAAGGAAGATTGAGTTCGAATTTCGGAAAAATTGGACCAAAATTGCCATACAAAATGGCGGCCATTCTTACGCGAATACTGTTAAAAAATGGTATATCAAGGTTGTGGACCCTGTAGAGGTCACAATTTTAATTCGATTTTGATGAAACTTGAAATGCATGGTTAAAACCCAAAGATCTTGATTCCTTTTGATATTTGCGCATATCGGATAGTAACTTCCTGAATTATGGACCCAGTATAGGTCACAATTTTAATTCGATTTTGATGAAACTTGAAATGCATGTTTATAACCTAAAGATCTTGATTCTTTTTGATATTTGCGCATATCAAATTGTAATTTAATGAATTATAGCCTTTGATTGTAGGAAAAATCACTTTCGGTTTTGCTTGTTCTCTAACCATATCTCGAAAATGTTTGCAATAATGGTTTGAAACAATCTATTACCACAAGTAATCAACATAATAACAACGATGAGTATTATACTTTATTTAGTTAAGTATTCTTCAATCCTGATAATTTAAATGCCCACGCCCATTCACATGGCATCTTATTTATAGGTATACTTGGAATTTGGATGTCAATTCCTTTACCAGAACGAGCTGTCCATGTAAAGTTTCCAGAATAGCCTACCAGCTGAACAGTTGTACCAGATTGTGTCATTGGAGCACCCAAGCTTAATGTTGAACCAGTTGGCCAATCGAGTACTAGGGCATATACGTTTGAGTTGTTCATGGTGTACCTTTTGTAAAAAACAAATCATTAATTTTAAAAAGTGGTTTCAAAGTTATGCGATATTTGGTATACAGGGCACCACTAAGTGTTTAGGATATATTGGCAATGAAAATAAAAACTCTAAAGCCAGATATTTGATAGTCCCATATTAATTATAATGACTATCGCAGATACTTGCTAGGGAGCCACCGTGGCTAAGTCGGCAAGACGCTGGTTCGCTAGCCTGGAGGTGGCGATTTCGATCCCTGCATTGGTCGAACAGTTCATTGGGATATTCCGACATGGTTTCCCCTTATCAGTGGTGCCGCCAAATGACCTGGCAAGGACAAAAACCCAGTCGTGCAGATGGGACAATCCCGAGGCCCCGTTAACACATTGACGTGCACCTAAACGATCCCTTTGCAGTTGAAATTCAATATACTGTAAGAGTGAATGAAATGTTGTTTTATGGCACGTGCGCTCCAACCGGGCCATATTGCGCCAAATACTGTAAGAGTAGGTGGTAGCGCACACTGTAGGGCGTAAACCCGTCATCATTATTTAACAATATGTCGTTAAACCCGATATTCATTACATCAGTCTTGACTATAATACAATATGCAAAACTACGTCTACTTCGTTTTATTTTGATTTTAAAAATCATTATGTGATTCAATTAAGGACACAACAAAACCGATTGCCAAACAGATAACATATACACCATTTTAGAATCACAAAGCGTGTAAAACTCACCATACTCTCTTAGTCAACGTATCATTTTGTGATGTCCATGGCCGAGATGATCGGATAGCTTCCCCGTTGACATTCAACCAAGATCCAACATCTCTTAATCTCTCTTCAAATATGGGACTAATAGTTCCTTCTTTTGTAGGTCCAACATTCATCAACATATTTCCTCCACAACTACAAGGTAACAAAAATATAGCCAGGCAAAACATAGATTTCACGAGCACACAAAACATTTGATCATATTTTCTTGGTATGTAATAATTGACAATACAACTATGTTTTCACACATAAATAGATTAGCATATTACCTAACAGTTTCGATGAAGGTGGCTAAAAGTGTCTCAGTGGACAAAAAATCTGAAAATGGTGCGTTTCTTCTGAATCCCCAGGAATGTTTATCGATAGTCATACAATTCTCCCATTTTCTTGGCTGAAGTGTACCTATAAAGAAAGTACCAAACAACGAATGCTAAATTAAATTGCGTCTTGCAATCGGGATTTTCCAGATTAATATGCATAAATAAAGCGCACGCGTCATATTTATTATGCAGCATATACCCGAAAGAAATGTGTGCAATGCGGTTTAACATTCTAGTTGTCTGCGACTAAAGAGGACGGGCTATGGTGGTACGTTCGGTTTTTTTTCACGTTACCGCCAAAGTGTACACTGGACCTCTGATTTTCATCCCGTTTTTTGCCATGAGGGTTTCTCTAAACTTTCCATCGCGGTTTGATTTTGTCATATGGACAGGATTGGAGATATGCAAGGGATATCATTAACGTTTGAATATAATATATCGTTATATATCGTACCGGGGTTATATCTATCATGACACGTTAAGTATCCACCATGTTTACAATGTGCATCGTTACCCCATCTATCATTAACTACAACTGTATCTTTAACAGGGCTGTAAAAATAATGGAATAAAATAATTCTAACAGTGTCAAAATATGTACATGTATGTAAGTTTTACTACAGTTACGTTCTCAACAAATAACCATATGCGAACATATCTGTTCCTAATGTATTCCAAATGAAGTTCATTTTATCATACAACCAAAAAAAATAGATGCTACAAGAGAAAATATAGTCAATTATTTGATTTCGTCTGACCAATAAAGTCTTTTGGTGGAAAGTCCCGGTCCTACCAGTCTCAGAATTTGCAATTTATTTTGTTTATATTTTAGAATGTTGAACTAAAATCACAACATCATTATTTTTCAAGCAAACACAGGAAAATATCCTATTGAAAACTAAAATAACTTTACAGTATCTTCTGAAATGCAGAGTCACTCTAGTTATCCACCGTATCATATGAAAATGTTTTATAATTCTAGATGAAAAAACATTAATTACCTGTCATTGTATAACCAAGCTAAGAATTCTTTGGATTGCCAATAATCGCTTGATGCTGAATCATCACCATCAGACCAAATAACATCAGGTTTATATTTGTTAACTAACTCATATAGTTCGGGCATTGTCTTGTCCTATAAAAACATTAAGACGGCGATAAGGTTTATTGTTTTAACGATCTAATTCTTTAATAAGAGGTGTACAGTCGGCCCGGGTAACTATTAAGGAATATAACATTTGTTTTAGTGCAAACGTATATTTCCGATTATAGAATAAATTCAAATCAAGTACAAACAGTCCAAACCATAAAACAAAATGCGAAGTCCTTAAAAAGGGCAATACTACATACCGGAAAACAACCGTAAAACGTCATTTTATACCGAATACCTGAAAACACCGGAAACACACTAAATACCGGAAAAGAACCAAAAAAGATAACCTGGAGCCTGGTTATCTGCGGGCGTTAAATCTCCACAAAAGCACATAATTTTAAATAAAGCTAGGTGCTAATTTTTCATTACCCTAGGCCAGTGCCAAAACTAAACACACCAAACAAGAGAAAATTATCCCCCGGAGAAGGAATATGCATTAACACTCCCTCGAAGCGTGCAGCTAGATCAACCAGTTCGCCCCGGGTTGTGTCTGGCTCACCTACTTTTACGGAATCTATATCGCCACTAAACGCGCTAGTCAACTGTCTGTCCCCTAGATCGCCCATCAATCCTAACCCTAGAATCGCCACCCGATCTTCCACCAGATGTAGACGCTCACTCAACCTATCCCTAAAGAGACCACACAGCTACAAAGGTAAAGACAAGAAGGATCTATGGTACCTACCGGCAGTCAAGGCAAGGACCCTGGTTATTGGATCCTCTAACCTGTCTAGGATTGTTTCCTTTCTCGGGAATTGGGAGATCCATAGCTATTCTGGAGCCAAGATCAGCCATATCAAACATATTCTACAGAACTACATGGGACCTGCGCCAGAAGAGTTAGTGATTCATGTCGGGCTCAACAACAGGGAGGAAAGTGGACCAAGGATACACGAGCAGATGCTAGATCTACCCAAGGTGACCAGAGCAGCTTTCCCAACAACCAAGCTCTTCACCACACAGATCCCCACTTCTTCCCGACTCCGACAAGAACATCCGATCGCCTACCAAAACCTCACCAGCTACAACCAATTGATCTCCACTACACCTTCACCAAACGCCACCACACTACCAAACTTCAAGGGCAAAATTGAACTGAAAGGTAACGACGCAATCCACTGGAGCCCGGACACGGCCAGAGAAATCATCAACTGCTGGATGAGAAATTTAAACTAGGTTTAGGGAAAAGGAATGAGAAGCCGTCTTTAGGGCAGACAGTTGTCAATCTGAGCGACAGACTTCTCAGCCCCCTAGAAATAAACATTCTTGACATATGCCTTAAATTCATCCCCACCCCTACAATAACACCCATAGACCCCATCACACAGGCAACCGATCGCTTCCAAAGGGCGCTATCGCTAACTTTTTTTTAGGAACAAACCCGGCAGAGGTAAAAAATTATTCACAGAAATATTCCACATGGAACCCACCTAAAAAATCTTTATCGCCAACCATCTTAAAAACTTTCGACGAAATGAGCACAGAAATAACATCCATTCAACCACAATCACAGAAACCAAATATCAATCGAGCAATAAAAACAGCATTAAACACACTCAAAAAAGACAAAAATATAATAATAAAGAAGAGTGACAAAGGCTCTTGTTGTGTCATAGTGGATCGCGCAGTCTATATCTCTGAGGCAGAAAAACAATTAAATAATCCTAAACATTACACTAAATTAGACCAACCCATCTTTAAGGACACTGCAGCCTTAATAAACAACATCTTACATAAATGACAAGACAAGGAATACATAACAGCAAAACAATATGATTATCTATCCGCTAAATCTGACTGTCGGCAACGACATCTCTATACGCTACCAAAAATACATAAAAATCCAGAAACGGAATGGTTTATACCTAATAAATTATCAAAGGAACGTCCAATAATATCGGACTGTGGCAGTGAATCATACAATGTATCACAATATATGTAGACCATTTCGTATTGCCCCTAGCTTGCCAACACCCATCCTACCTTAAAGACACTAACGATTTCATTCACAAAATCAAACAGTTAAGAGTACCTGAGCACACCATTTTAATATTTATTGACGTACAGAGCATGTACACGAACATCGACAATACCACAGGAGTTAAAGCAGTTAGGAAAGCATTTCTTAGGAACCCACAAACTTCCAGACCGGACCAAGAAATCCTCAAATTACTCGACATTTGTCTGAGGAGGAATGATTTCACATTCAACGATCAAGTATACCTCCAGTCTTCCGGAACTGCCATGGGAAAACGATTTGCCCCGAATTATGCAAATCTCTTCATCGCTGAGTGGGAAAGGGAAGTTCTGCCACTATGCCCATTGAAACCAGATTTCTATGGACGATTTCTAGATGACGTTTTCATAGTCTGGACGTAATTTTGGGCATTATTCAACATTTTGAACATCCATCTGTTAAGTTAAACGCAAGTGTAAGTCATGAAAGCATAGATTTCCTTGATACTACCGTCTTTAAAAGTAGCAATACCACAATTTCAGGCCAATTGGAAACTAAAGTATTTTTCAAAGAAACAGACACAACAATTATTGTTCAAAAGCTCCTTTCACCCAAAACATACTTTCTCTGGCATCATAAAATCTCAGATTCTCCGATTTCATAGCATATGTACCCAGAAGAACGACTTTGAGTCCGCGTGTACATTGTTATTTAACAAACTAAGGGAAAAGGGATATTCAAAACGATATCTCCGACGTATAAAAAACAACACTCTAGCTGAACTTGAAGCCAAAGAAACAAATAATATGCAATCAGCAGTCAAAACCAAAACTTGTGGCCACCCAATATGTCAAACATGCAAAATCATAAATGTCTCCGACCACTTCTATAACAAAATATCAGGCACAAAATTCCCAATATTAGACCAATTTCCATGCAGTAGTTCAAACATAATATATCTGATTTCATGCAGACAATGTGACATGCAATATGTAGGAGAGACCCAAGATGCACTTCGGGAAAGAATTGACGGTCACCGGTCAGACATAGTCACTCAAAAAGAAAATCGGTCTCAAATTACTTTAACCAACCAAATCATGACATCTCTGAACTAATTGTCACGCCGATAGAACAGGCTAGGAGCGATTTCGAAACTACAGAAAAAATTAAGACGTTTAGGCTAACACGAGAAAAATTCTGGATTGAAAAATTAAGGCTAGGAGCGATTTCGAAACTACAGAAAAAATTAAGACGTTTAGGCTAACACGAGAAAAATTCTGGATTGGAAAATTAAAAACAACAACCCCCTTAGGTTTGAATATTCATACGGCTAGCGCAATAGCCCCTTTTGTAGTTCCATTTAGTGCAACAGCTGCACGCGCATCCAAAATCATCCGAAAACACTATACTGATCTCCAAGATAATCACCCGAAAATCTTCACACAAAAACTTATAGTTGCATATTCTAAAAATAAAAATCTGAACGACATCCTAGTGCATAGTAAATTAGATTAAATAAGGTCAGTCTCTATCCTAATCCAAAATCCAATTCTCATTATGATACACACTAATGGGGCTCACCCCCTCGGGGGTGAGCCCCAAATTTATTCCTTTCTTTTCAGGAACAAAAACCAGAACACCATAAGCACCGTCCAAGTAAGACCATGATCGCCACCAGCACCACAAACTCTTTAATTACCTATGTATATAAACATAATGTATTGTATGTATTTTCAATTAAACTCGGAAATATCACGAACTAATGTGCTTATGTGGAGATTTAACCCCTCCCCAAATTCTTAAACCCAATCCATCGCTGGTCCTCTGAAAAAAAAACCCGGGAAAAAATAAACCTAATCCTAACCCTAAACCCCCTTGTTACCTATTTAAGATGTTTTCCGGTATTTAGTGTGTTTTCCGGCATTTCTGTTGTTTTCCGGCATTCAGTATAAAATGGTGTTACCGGTTGTTTCCCGATATTTTCCGGTATATAGTATTGCCGCTAAAAAACGGTATAGGCAAAATAGTGTAATCAGCATATGGACTGTGGTAACAGGTTTCCGAAAGAGTAAGCTTATCCTGCCTGGCGCGCCACACACACCATGGCTGCATCCAACTATTAGGCGAAATCTCGGTAAAATAGCTTTTTGGCCAATGAACTATTGGTATGCAAAATACACGTGATGAACACTGTTAACGATGCAGTAACAGAGATTATCAGGGAGGTAGTATACGCGTCGATTAAATATGTATAGAATAAAAATCGAGAGAGAAATGTTATATTTACCAATCAAGTCAATATGACGACCATAACACTTTTTAACGGTTTTAATAAGTTTAATTCGCAAGAATCCATGTAGTTAAAGCGTAAATGACAAATGTCTCGTTCTACTTAAAAAATCAGAATAAAATGAACAAGCTCTCGCGTAACGAATTAGCTTAAATACACACACTCGATCAGCTGGTGATATTGGAATGTTACAACTAATACATGGAAAGTTAACAATCGGAAAGTCAAAGCCAGATTAAAGAATGTAATACAAAATTTTTTCAACATCCACAGATACCCTTAAGGAAAACGTGAGTGTTATTGGTTAGGAAAATAATCATATTGGTAGTTTCGAATGGATGTATTAGATGGCATTATCATAGCAAGATGTATATTAATGGGTATAGGTTTCAATCACAGGAGGATGATTAATCATTTTGAGTATTTGCCTTTTATCTATTCGGTGGCTCACTGGGTACATATAGATGGTGGTAGAGAGAGAAAGAGAAATGGGGTTTAACGTCCACTCGACTCAAACTATGTCATTTTGGGACTAACGTATGGTTTTTATTTTTTTTATTCGAATAATTCGCTTGCGCGTAGGGGTCTTTAGCAGTGGGAGGAAACCGGAGTGCGCGGAGGAAACCCACGAGGTTGAGAAGGCGCCCCTATCTCCATGTCACATACGCTCACACTAGGGCTAGAAACCACAGCCGCAAGCCAGAGGTGACCGGCCAGCTAGTGGTCGAAGCGCGGCACTCTAGACCACTAGGCCATCCAAACCCCCCAGATGGTGTCAGATGAAAAATGTACTACTCATTTAATGTTTAATGAAAATCGATGCTAAAGAATTTGCATATAACAACAAGTAAATAAAGCTTACTTTAACAAAGTTTTGTGTAGTAAAATGACTCTCTTTATCTTGTAAGTACATTGGATTGAACCATTCATACATGGAGTGATAAACACCAAAGTGAAGAGAGGTGTTGGTTTTAATAGATGCTGCCAATTCGCCTACAAAAAATGTGATACTGTGAACAACAACCACCATGATCTTGTCAGGCAACCACATTTACCCATGGGATGCAATCCGAAGAGTGCAATGCACTGAATTAGTCGGGTAGAGCATTTAGTATCTTTTACACGACCATATTGATCCTGATGTTGTGATTATTCAAACCACCCCAAATTAATAAAAACCATGGTTCTCTAGAATGTGGATCAACACGAATTATAAGGATACAATACAAAACACGTCAGTTTGTTCTCCGCATCTTGAGTACCACGTTAGCCTAAACATCGAGACTATATATTATTCCTGTGCACGTTAAGGAAACATGTAATTCTGTAATTAATAAAAAAAAACCTTACCAACAATATCTCGTTTAGGTCCTACAGCCATCGAATTCCAGTTAAATGAGTGGTTAGAAGCCCAGTTTGTAAAACCTTCATGATGCTTACTAGTAAATACGATATATCTATAAAATACATAATTAGTTATAAAATTTAGAACGGAACAAATAAGTTATAGCTGCACCAGTTGCATGGCTGTACGATATTCGTTAAGGCAGGCAATACAATAAAATCACCAGATATTCATTAAGAACCAAAAACATAACACATTTACACATTAAGGAATACAATTAAATAATCAAAATGTATAGCACAAGCAATGAACTTACTCGGCACCTGACGCTTTGAACGTCTCTGCCCATTGATTGGAATCAAAGAACTCAGCTGTAAATTGGGATGCAAAATCAGCATACGTAAAATCTGGCCTATAATTCTTATTCATAAATTCCACAACCTCTGGAGTTTTATCAGCCACCCAACGCCTCCAAAACCACTCGGAATTAAAACTGGGTACGGCGAATACTCCCCAATGAATAAAGATACCGAGTTTGGCTTCGTCGTACCATGCTGGTAGAGGACGCGAATCAATGGAGTCCCATGTAGGATCGTACCGAACACTTAATACTGACACAAAGAATGCACAGAAAATCGAAGCTGTCCGTGTAAGCATTTTTTGGCTACTGAAAAACTTTGGATGATTTTAAATGCATAGTCGGTTATCATTTTATACAGATAATTTAACTGAGAACCTTGACAAGTGTTGTTCAGTTAACCTTACCTGGGTGGTAGATATGACGTGTACAAGTATGTTCATTAGATAGTATTATAAACATATAGGTCATGTGCGATTGTCTAAATCCTTCACTGTATATATATTTTTGGGTAAGTATTTTAGGCAATAATTTAGCAATAATATAATTTTTCGGTTAAATTGTATATCAGAAGTTCAATCACCCTTGCGGTTTGTGAATATAATGTTTATTTCAATTTTACTATCATGTTTTTTTATGTTTTTGCGTATACTTTGGGAAAATGTATTTAATTGTGTTCTGTCATTGTATCATGTGTTATATTTCATTGTCATTACTCTGGGAATTTGTATTTAATTGTGTGCTATTTTCGTATCGCATGTTCTTTTTTTATTGTAGTTGAACAGTACATATGCTGATTACACTATTTTGCCAGATTACACTATTTTGCCTATACCGTTTTTTAGGACTTCGAATCGAGGGCTGAAAGCCAGAACTGCCTATCTCCAAAGATGACGTTTTGAGAAAATGAAGATTTAAAGTTTGACTAAATTTTAAAAATCAGGTAATAGTTGGATTTAGATGATTTTTTGGTAATTATGTGTGTATTAATAGTTGAAAACAAATGCTGAATGATCAATAGGCTTATTGCAGTAGTTTTCAATTTATTTCATAATAATGGATTATAGACACTTCTGGTTGATAAAAATTCCCCCAATATAGGCAGTCAACATTGGAGATATCCTGTTCTGGTACATTAACAAGGCAGTTTCGGCAGTGTTTTATCAGCAAAAACTGGACAAGTGGGATATATACATATCTTGCATTAAGTTGCATATGTATAAACATATCACGTAGCAAAATAAAATGACAGCAAGTACTCTCTATCTGGAGATACGTTTTTTTGCTTCGTAAACAAATTTGTGGTTCTGGACTTAACAATAATATATGACTTCTTTGTTGCGTAATTATTTATACAGATAGGACTTAGATAATTTTTGCTGAGAAACTACACAAAATTTCGAACTGTTTGGTGTAGTTAACTCATTTTTGGCAATTTTGGAGATAGACACTTCTGGCTTTCAGCCCTCGGAATTTTGTCTAATGGTTTGGATTGTTCGTACTTGGTTTTATTTCATTCGGTAGTTTGAATAGTATGTAATAGCTAATTACTGTCAAAAATGCGCCACCACATTTGGAGAATATGATCTTGACGGCACCGAGAACAATCCCAAGTTAAAACAAATTGCTAAACTCTACTTCATTATTAGTGGTGTGCTGTCTATTGAATCCCATTTTGAATCACATATAAATACCAGAAAATGTCACACATATAACCCATCTTTAAATGAAAGAGGGATTCGGATTATTCCACAAACGACGTGAACTAAATATGGAATCTCTAAAGGAAACACATTACGTTTCACCAATGAACACATATTTAACCTACGTAGCACTAACCCATGCATCCGTAACGTCTTAAATGTCTGCCCAATAACTGTTGAATTTGCTTTGTTAGTTTGCATTGCAAATTTTGGATTATGTAGAAATAAAACATCAAAGCTAAATCACGATATACAAGTTTTGAAGTGTGTACTTTAAGTCTGCAATTTTGTATGGGAATCTTATCAGCTCTTTGTGAAGTAGAAGGCCTATAATAATGATATTATTCAAGGTCGCTAGATGGCCCTATTTAGTCATGGGAGAACTTGAACTGCTGTTTGACTTAATTTTTAACTAGTTTAGAGCACGGAACTCACCTTAAGGTGGCTCTTGGCCCGTTTATACTTTATTATGTTTCTATAGAGTCAGTTGTTACTCCATACAATATACTACAATATCATAAACTCATCAGGACAGGAAGTTATTGAAATAAAATTTCAACTATTTCCGAAAGTTAAGCATTTCTAGTGAAATCATTACTAAATGATCCATTTTTCAAATTAATTTTGTAGCTAAAAGTCTTTTGGAGCATTTGTCACAAAGGGAATTTTGATGTTCTTATACTCCAGCCTATTGTGAAGCGCCTTGAGAACATATTTGTGGATATAGCGCATTATAAATACGCACATTATTATTATTATTATTATTATTCACTTAAAGTCACGGTATGTCAAGAAAATCGCCACAATCCATCTACTTCTTTCATTTTACACCCGATTTTTAAAATTAAGTCAAACTTTAAATCTTCATTTTCTCAAAACGTCAATTTTGGATATAGGTATTTTTTGTATGTCTTCATCTTAGAAATTACAACGATATAGATGTCTTGTTTTCCAAATGGTTCAAATAGATTCATGAAATAGTTACAATTATTATATAATTTAAGGTACACCATGCACCCAGTTAATGTATATGCCTTTGTCCTGGATTGACAGGTTGGGTCCTCAAGCACAACTGTAAAACTACTTGGATACTCAGGTGCCTTTTCATAGAAACCACGAATGAACAGAGGAATTGAAATCACGATTCCCCCGATTCTATTTAATAAAATGCTCTGCAAATTTGCATGGACATTCAGATTTATCAATTTGGGTTATTAATTACTGTTACATATATATTGTTGTAAGGCATTTAGTGATAGGACTAACATTGAAAAAACACAAACACAATTTATGGATAACAATCACTAGCAACTTTAATAGTGCAACGTTTCAACAAGTATCCTCTTGTCGTTATCAAGCACAAGGTAAACGATATGATACCAAAGTGTCTATTATGATATGAAATCGTACAAAATCTATACGTCTTATGAATTTGACATTGTTTTGTATATGATATTATGTTTAAGTTTTTGTTACATATGTGATACAATATATAATGTATATTTATTGTAAACAAATCAGTTTAAAAACAAATTAAAAGAGATCATGCCATGCATGCGATATGGCCTGATTCCATATCTTTTGAATTTGAGTATAGTAGTTAACTTCCATTATATTTTTAACCATATCATTTCTGATCTTTTCTTTCTGAAAGTAGAACATGGTATTTGTCTCTCAAATTAGTAAGAATTACTACAGAACCTAAATAATGATGTTCAAATGCTAACGTTTGTAATATATTGATATCAGTTTTGGAAATTGCAAATTGATGCACCGCTGATTTATTTTTCTTGAAGTAATATTCACGTATAAGTTTATTTCATAATCACTTAGATTTATAATATATCGGACAACAATTGTGGACTCTGGGGGTACATAGTTTACTACTTCCATAAATAGCCATGAACATAACATTTAATTTCCATCCAATTCCGACAAAAAGGTTGTCTCTACAGTTTCCACAATCTTGTTACATGCTTTTCACTACTTGTGAAAAGGGAGAGCCAATTTGATGAGATGTTTCAGTCAATAATTACATTTTTACAGTGATATAATGAACTCTTTTTTTTAAATTTAAAGAATCTGCCACTTATAGAGTCCCCTAAAAGTGGACTTATTTTACGCTAAAATACAATCCTGCTAATTATGTGTATATCATGACATATGTTAAGAACTCTCACTCGAAATATGTTGTTAAATATCTCGACTATACCTTCTTCAAAATGTTTCGGGGTTAAAGGGGCTAAATAGCTAACATTTGGGACCTCGAAATTCACAAAAGTGGATCGCAACGCATATAATACTGTAATATGAATGTATATAAACTTACATTCAATGTTTTTACTCCAATTTTAAATCAGTTATGTTCAGCGAAATATACCAGCAAGTGAAGATTTCTAGCGTCTATTTATTCCAGTCTACATAACTCCGTTTGAATTAGTGCAATATGTATAGCCTCGTTTCTCGAGTCTCTCAATACAACTGGGGCTGAAGCGCATTGTGGTACACGATTCGTGTACCAATGAATAATTCGTGTTTTCGATGTCAGAGATTTGGGATGATTTTGAATTACGGACTTAGGTCCTTTAAATTTGTATTCATCTTTTAAACCTGGTAGTAGCATTGAATATCCTGTTGGTACAAATCTAAGAGCCTTAAAGTATCAACCGAATGTTGTTCTGCAGTACAAGTAATTTAGGGATAATCTATGTCTTATAATCAGTCTATACTATACGGGCCTGGAACTAAAGAGTAAGAACAACTGATAATGCTCTAATAAGTTTATCTCATTAAATATAAGCAAACCAATTTACAAACGTAAGAGGTATAAAACATCAAATATAAATGAAAATGAAATAATAACTGAAATAATAATTATACGTTTGAAATATGAAATATAGAAATTATTTACGTTTGAAGTATGAAATAAGAACTATTTACGTTTGAACTATGAAATGAAAATTATTTACGGGAATTATCAAAAGCTAGACTGCAACCTGTAATTAAATACTAAATATAACATACCATATACAGTATAATATACACATACCGAAGGAGTAGGTACAACTGGCAAGGCTCTTATAAGTTTATGGTTAGTAGACACGTTTCTTGGATTTATATATCCCACGTTGCCAAGTTAACATTATCTAAACTTGTTACCAACTCATAATCAACCTTCCCGGGTTGCTACCTAATACATGCATACTCTATACCTCAAAGTGGTTCATCCTATTAATTAAACAATAATAATTAACTCTATTGTTTATATGATTAACACCATATCGGTATAGACTACATGTACTACATGTACGTATATACATAAATATATCGTTTTGGGTGAATAACAGCTAAACATCCTTGTTTAGTCACATTCAACTTGGTTTCGTTTGGTTACAAAGCCCGTCCTCTGTAGGCGATAGGATGTTCAATGCCATTCTCATCAGTTGTAAGCCTTAATGGTTGTTTGAAATTTAGGATACGCCAGGACTGGGGCAGTAGTAAGAATATCTCTTAGTTTCGTAAAAGTTACAGCACAGTCATCTTCCTACTTGAATTCTTCATCCTTGTGGAGTAATCGGCTCAATGGCGTTATGATGTTTAAGTAATCTTTTACGAATATCCTATAATACTTACATAGTTATAGGAATCCTCGTACTTCACGTGGATTTAGGGGCTTTCGGAAGTCCTGGACAGGCCTTACCGTAGATTCATCTACCTTTACACCATCCTTGGTTAGTATGTGTCCCAAATATAAGATTCCTTCTAATGCAAAATGGCACTTAGGTGAGTGACACGATAAGGATGTCATCTATATAGCATAATATTATTTTCTAGTTCAAGCCTCTTGAAACTTTGGATATGACCATTTGGAAAGTAGGGGCGCGTTCATTAACCCAAAAAGCATTCTTTTCCATTGGTAATTTCCACTATGGACAGCAAATGAAAAAAATATGTTTGGAATCTTCGTCCATCTCCTCCTGCCAAAACCCCCTTTTCAGGTCCAGTGATGTGAATATTTTTGCTTTAAGTTTACCAATATTATAAAGAACATCCTGGAATCTTGGCAACGGAAATATCACGGACTTTCTTAGGGCGTTTACTTTCCGAAAATCACAAGCAAATCTGTATTTTCTGGACGATTTCTTTACTAGCACCTAGTCCCGAAATGTGTCGAGTGGACGTTGAACCCCATCTCTCTCTCTTTACTAGCAACACTGGACTTGCCCATTCACTTTCTGATGGTTTAATTATGCCACGTTTCTCAAACTGCTCGATCTGCCTATCCAAATCGGATTTTGCCTTAATATATTTCTATAAAAATTGTTGTCTACTTCGTCTGACGCCAGGAATCAACTCTATTTTATGCTGATGAATATTGGTTTTCCCTAACTCCCAACACATTTGGATTATTGCTAGCCTGGAGGTCGACTGTTCGATCCCTGCATTGGCCGAGAAAGTTCATCTCGATTTTCCGACGTGATTTCCCCTTGTCAGTGATGCAGAAGGAGGGCCTGACAAGGACAGCTGCCTAGTCGTTCAGATAGGATGAAAAACCGAGGTCCCGTGTATACATTGGAGTGCGCGTAAAAGATTCCTTGGCAGTTGGAATACGATATAAGAGTAGGCCGTAGCGCCGCTGCCCGGGCAAAATTTCCCTCATAGCACACTGTATGGCGTATGCCCGTCTTCAATTAGCTCAGGTTAAGTGCATAACAGTAGGACGTTAAACCCCATTTCATTCATTCATTCATTTGGATAAAGAACTTGATGCTGTGTTGCAAAAGGAATGGGGCAAGCTGGACCAAAATGAACCCAAACGTCTCATTAGGGTATCATTTTACCCTTATAATGGTCAGTCTGTGCCTTACTTAGTCTAACGATCATTAGGAATAAATCGATGAATGTGAACTTCATTTCATTTTGTCATTTGTTTCTTCGTCAGTTTCATTGAATAGTATATGAACCGCAGAGAAGTTTCCCGGGGTTAAATAAGTCACATATTTGAATCGCGAAAATTATCTGAAAGTAGTACGTCTCCAATAAACAGGAAAACCAAAACATATTTTCTAGGCTTTAAAACGAGTTCCTTTGCCATATATAAATATTCCTTAAGCACAGAAATGTATTTTATTTTGTAACTATTTTCGTAAAGGTTAGTGTAATGCGAAATAAATAAATATGTTCAAAGTTTATAAAACGATTAACTTGATATTGGTATAATCATACTGCATATGTCAAAACGAATCCTAATATCTCGCATTTAGGTCACAGGCTAATCTATCAATACCTCACAACAAGGTCACAGATCCCAGATTCTGCCTGTCAAAATCTCTTATCTGATTACGAGGTATATGGTTAAAGTTATGTTCCAATGTAAGATAAACGTAGTCGGTAACAACCCATTACTTACTGTAAATTAAAAAAAAAAAAATGTTTTTTGTCTTCTCTTAATTTTTGGGAGATATAAGGTCCGGCGATCAAAGCGACGATATTTATCTTGAAAAATCATCCGCGTGGTTGACACTAACGTTGTTTGGGCTAATCTGTTTGGCTGTAGAATAATTTGGGTATTGGCTAGGATCGAACGTTTCATTGCAAGTAAGAATTCAACCACCAATTGGCTTAATGCTGCTCTATGTTCTTTGTTTCGTGGGTAGGCGATAATGGTTTGAGACAATCTATTACAAGTAATCAACATAATAACAACGATTATACTTTATTTAGTTAATATTCTTCAATCCCGATAATTTAAATGCCCACGCCCATTCACATGGCATCTTATTTATAGGTATACTTGGAATTTGGATGTCAATTCCTTTACCAGAACGAGCTGTCCACGTAAAGTCTCCAGTGTAGCCCAGTAGTTGAACAGTTGTACCAGACTGTGTCATTGGAGCACCCAAGCTTAATGTTGAACCAGTTGGCCAATCGAGTACTAGGGCATATACGTTTGAGTTGTTCATGGTGTACCTTTTGTAAATAACCAATAATTTTAAAAAGCAGTTTCAAAGATATACGATATTTGGTATACAGGGCACCACTAAGTGTTCATGATATATTGACAATGAAAATAAAAACTCTAAAGCCAGATACGTGATAGTCCCATATTAATTATAATGACTATTCCAGATACTTGCTAAGGAGCCACGGTGGCTAAGTTGACAAGACGCTGGTTCGCTAGCCTGGAGGTCGCGATTTCGATCCCTGCATTGGTCGAACAGTTCATTGGGATATTCCGACCACCCCCCATGGCCGTTGCTATCGGAATTTCTCTGTCTGCATCGAAAAAAAAACCGCTGCTTAGCTATGCTCGCATTTTAGTACGACATATCCTCTTAAATTCGGCCGAGTGATAGTTAATGTCGACTGAAAACTCTTAATTTTCCGACACATTCGCCACCTGCATGTCATAGAGGTCTAAATTCACTCTCACAGCTTCTAATTTTCGTGCTCTCCCCTCCTCCTGCTTATGGCAGTCGGCAATGACCTTCGTTCATTGATTTTTAGTTGTCGGAAATTTATCTTCCTCGCCCCCCTATGTCGGCTAAATTTTGGTTTCTGGCTTCGGGCCTGATTCCGACATGGTTTCCCCTTATCAGTGGTGCAGGATAAAAGAACCGACAAGGACAAATGCCAAATCGTGCGGATAGGACAAAACCCGGGGCCCCGTAAACACATTGACGTGCACCTAAACAATCCATTGGCAGTTTGAATTCAGTATAAGAGTAGGTGGTAGCGCATACTGTAGGGCGTAAACCTGTCATCATTATTTAACAATATGACGTTAAACCCCATATTCATTACATTAGTCTTGACTATAATACAATATTCAACATTACGTCTACTTTGGATTATTTTGATATTAAAAAAACATTATGGGATTCAATTAAGGAAACAACAAAGCCGATTGCAAGAAAGATACCATATGCACCATTTTAGAATCACAAATTGTGTAAAACTCACCATACTCTCTTAGTCAACGTATCATTTTGTGATGTCCATGGTCGAGATGATCGGATAGCTTCACCGTTGACATTCAACCAAGATCCAACATCTCTTAATCTCTCTTCAAATATGGGACTAATAGTTCCTTCTTTTGTTGGCCCAACATTCATCAACATATTTCCTCCACAACTACAAGGTAACAAAAATATAGCCAGGCAAAACATGGATTTCACGAGCACACAAAACATTTGATCATAGTTTCATGGCATGTAATAATTGACAATACAACTATGTTTTCACACACAAATAGATAGGCATATTACCTAACAGTTTCGATGAAGGTGTGTAAAAGATTCCCAGTAGACAACAAATCTGAAAATAGTGCGTTTCTTCTGTATCCCCAGGAATGTTTATCGATGGTCATACAATTCTCCCATTTTCTTGGCTGAAGTGTACCTATAAAGAAAGCACCAAACAACAAATGCTTAATTAAATTGCGCCTTGCAAACGGGATTTTGCAGATTTATATGCATAAATAAAGCGCACGCGTCATATTTATTATGCACCATATACTGGAAAGAAATGGATGCAATGCGGTTTATTAACATCCTAGTTGTCAGCGCCTAAAGAAGACGGGCTATGGTGGACCGTTTTTATTTCACGTGGACCTCTGATTTTCATCCCGTTTTTTTGCCATGAGAGTTTCTCTAAACTTTCCATCGTGGTTTCATATTGTCATATGGACAGGATTGGAGATTTGCAAAGGATATCATTAACGTTTAAAGCTATAATCTGAATATAATAATATGGTTATATATCGTACCGGGGTTATATCTGTCATGACACGTTAAGAATCGTGGTTTCATATTGTCATATTGACAGGATTGGAGATTTGCAAGGGATATCATTAACGTTTAAAGCTATAATCTGAATATAATAATATGGTTATATATCGTACCGGGGTTATATCTATCATGACACGTTAAGAATCCACCATGTTTACAACCTGCATCACTACCCCATCTATCATTAACTACAACGGTATCTTTAACAGGACTATAAGAAAAAAAATTAACTCAAATCATTCTAAAAGTGTCAAATATGTATATACGTTTTACTACATTTAGGTTCTAAACAAATAACTATCGGCGAACATATATCTGAAGTTCGTTTTACCATACAACCAAAAACAATAGATGCGACAAGAGAAAATATAGCCAATAATTTGATTTCTTCTGACCAAATAAGTACGTCTTTTAGTGGAAAGTCCCGGTCCTACCAGTCTCAGAATTTGCAATTTGTTTTGTTTATATTTTAGAATATTGAACTAAAATCACAACATCATTATTTTTCAAACAAAAAAGGGGAAGTATCTTCTGAAATGCAGAGTCAGTCTAGTTATCCACCGTGTCCTTTGAAAATGTTTTATAATTCTAGAGTTACTCTAGTTATCCACCGTGTCCTATGAAAATGTTTTATAATTCTAGATGCCAGAATATTATTTACCTGTCATTGTATAACCAAGCTAAGAATTCTTTGGATTGCCAATAATCGCTTGGTGCTTTATCATCACCATCAGACCAAATAACATCAGGTTTATATTTGTTAACTAACTCGTATAGTTCGGGCATTGTCTTGTCCTATAAAAACATTAAGACGGCGATAAGGTTTATTGTTTTAGCAGATCGAATTCTTTAATAAGAGGTGTACAGTCGGCCCGGGTAACTATTAAGGAATATAAGAGTTGTTTTAGTGCAAATGTATATTTTCGATTATAGAATAAAATAAAACCAACTACGAACAATCCAAACAATTAGACAATATAAAACCAAGTACGAACAATCCAAACCATTAGACAAAATTCGAAGTCCTAAAAAAGGGCAATACTATATACCGGAAACAACCAGAAAACACCTTTTTATACTGAATACCGGAAAACACACTAAACCGGAAAAGAACCAAAATAGATAACCTGGAGCCTGGTTATCTGTTTTAGTGCAAATGTATATTTTTTTTATTATAGAATAAAATAAAACCAAGTACGAACAATCCAAACCATTAGACAAAATTCGAAGTCCTAAAAAGGAGCAATACTATATACCGGAAAACACCCGGAAAACACCAATTTATACTGAATACAAGAAAACACCGGAAACTCTAAATACCGGAAAAGAAACAAAATAGATAACATGTAGCCTGGTTATCTGTGTGCAGGGGTTTAGGTTTAAGAATTTGGAGAGGGGTTAAATCTCCACATAAGCACATAAACTTAAATAAAGCTAGGAAATATCAGGAGCTCATTTTTCATCACTCTAGGCCAGTGCTTATGGGGAGATTTAACCCTTCCCCAAATTCTTAAACCTAACGACAACCCGTCGCTGGTCCTCTAAAAACGCCGGAAAACCTAAACCTAAACCCCTGTTACCCATTTAAGATGTTTTCTGGTATTTAGTATATTTACGGCGTTTTTCCGGTGTTTTCCAGAATTCAGTATAAAATGGCGTTTTCCGGTATATAGTATTGCCGCTAAAACGGTATAGGCAAAATAGTGTAATCAGCATATAAACTGTGGTAACTGGTGTCCGGAAGGGTAAGCTTATCCTGTCTGGCGCGCCATAGCTGCATCCAAACTATTAGGCGAAATTTCAGTAAAATAGCTTGATTGGCCAATGAACTATTGGTATGCAAAATGCACGTGATGAACCATGTTAACGATGCAGTAAACAGACATTATCAGGGGGGGGGGGGTAGTATAGGCGTCAATTAAATATGTCTAGAATAAAAATGGAGAGAGACATGTTATATTTACCAATCGAGTCAAAATGACGGCCATAAAACTTTTTAACAGTTTTAATGAGTTTAGTTCGCAAGTAACCCTGTAGTTAAAGCTTAGATGACAAATGTCTCGTTCTACTTAAAAAATCAGAATACAATGAACAAGCTCTTGCATAACAAATTAGCTGAAATACACACACTTCATCAGCTGGTGATATTGGAATGTGAATACTACATGGAAAGTTAACATTCGGAAAGTCAAAGTCAGATTATAGAATGTAATACAGAACAATTTAAACATCCACAGATACCCTTGAGGAAAATAATCATATTGGTAATTTCGCAAGGATGTATTGGATGGCATTATCTTAGCAAGATATATATTAATGGGTATAGCTTGCAATCACAGTAGGATGATTAGTCATTTGGAATATTTGCCTTTTATCTATTTGGTTGCACACTAGGTACTCATAGATAGTGGCAGATGAAAAATGTGCTGCTCATTTAATGAAAATCGATGCTAAAGAATTAATTTTGCATATAACAACAAGTAAATAAAGCTTACTTTAACAAAGTTTTGTGTAGTATAATGACTCTCTTTATCTTGTAAGTACATTGGATTGAACCATTCATACATGGAGTGATAAACACCAAAGTGAAGAGAGGTGTTGGTTTTAATAGATGCTGCCAATTCACCTACAAAAAATGTGATACTGTGAACAAAAACCAATAATATGATCTTGTCAGGCAACCACATTTACCCAACAGTAGCTCAATGGGATGCAATCCGAAGAGTGCCATGCACTTAATTAGTCGGGTAGGGTATTTAGTATCTTTTACACGACCAGATTGATCCTGATGTTGTGCTTATTCAAACCACCCCAAATTTAAAAAAACATGGTTCTCTAGAATGTGGATCAACACGAATTATAAGGATACAATACAAAACACGTCAGTTTGTTCTCCGCAACTTGAGTACCACGTTAGCCTAAACATCGAGACTATATATTATTTCTGTGTACGTTAAGGAAACGTGTTATTCTGTAAATAATAAAAAAAACTTACCGACAATATCTCGTTTAGGTCCTACAGCCATCGAATTCCAGTTGAATGAGTGGTTAGAGGCCCAGTTTGTAAAACCTTCATGATGCTTAGTAGTAAATACGATATATCTATAAAATACCTAATAATTTATAACATTAAGAACGGAACAGATAAGTTATAGCTGCACCAGTTGCGTGGCTGTACGATATTCGTTAAGGCCGGAAATACAATAAAATCACCAGATATTCATTAAGAACCAAAAACATAACACATTTACACATTAAGGAATACAATTAAATAATCAAACTGTATAGCACAAGCCATGAACTTACTCGGCACCTGACGCTTTGAACGTCTCTGCCCATTGATTGGAATCAAAGAACTCAGCTGTAAATTGGGATGCAAAATCAGCATACGTAAAATCTGGCCTATAATTCTTATTCATAAATTCCACAACCTCTGGAGTTTTATCAGCCACCCAACGTCTCCAAAACCACTCGGAATTGAAACTGGGTACGGCGAATACACCCCAATGAATAAAGATACCGAGTTTGGCTTCGTCGTACCATGCTGGTAGTGGACGCGAATCAATGGAGTCCCATGTAGGTTCGTATCGAACACTTAATACTGACACCAGGAATGCACAGAAAATCGAAGCTGTCCGTGTATACATTTTTTGATTTTTGGCTACTGAAAAACTTTGTATGATTTTAAATGCATAGTCTGTTATCATTTTTTTTACAGATAATTTAACTGAGAACCTTGACAAGTGTTGTTCAGCTAACCATGCCTGGGTGGTAGATATGACGTGTACAATAAAAGTCATACCGAAGTACGCTCATTAGATAGTATCATAAACATATAGGTCACGGGCGATAGTCTAAATCCTCCACTGTATATTATATTTTTGGGTAAGTATTTTAGGCAAGAATTTAGCAATAATATAAGTTTTGGGTTAAATTGTATACCAGAAGTTCAGACACCCTGGCGGTTTGTGAATAAAATGGTTATTTCGCTTTTACTATCACGTTTTAATGCTCTCTCTGTTTTTGCGTATACTTTTGGCAAATGTATTTAATAGTGTTCTGTTCTTGTATCATGTGTTCGATTTCATTGTCATTACTGTCATTGTGTGCTACTCTCGTATTGCATGTTCTATTTTATTGTCGTTACCCTTGGAATATAATATCCTGTCTGTGCGTTATGTTGTAGCTCCCCGGCTCGTACCCTAGGCTGCGAAGTCAAAATTTAAACGTTAGTTTGGTAGTTTGAATAGGGTGTAATAGCTAATTACTGTCAGAAGTACGCCACCATCTACTTCATTCATAGTGGTATGCTGTCTATTGAAGGGAGGTACCCGTTATACCGCCGACCCGTTATGCCGCCGTTAGGGTTAGGGTACCCTAACCTGGTACAATAAGGGATAGCGACACGGCGACACAACGATACGCTCCCCTATTGGATCACATATACATACCAGAAAATGTCACACATAAAACACATCTTTAAATGAAAGAGGGGTTCAGATTATTCGATAAAACGACATGAACTAAATATGGGATCTCATAAAGAAACACATTACGT
This sequence comes from Patella pellucida, assembly GCA_917208275.1. Lineage (NCBI taxonomy): Eukaryota > Metazoa > Mollusca > Gastropoda > Patellidae > Patella > Patella pellucida. The sequence continues at coordinate 35,618,661 of OU795042.1, forward strand.
TTAACTAATTTAACCCACGTAGCATTAACCCATGCATCCGTAACGTCTTAATTGTCTGCCCAATAACTGTTGAATTTGCTTTGTTACTTAGCATTGCAAGTTTTGAATTATTTAGAAATAAAACATCAAAGCTAAATCACGATATACAAGTTTTGAAGTATGTACTTTAAGTCTGCAGTTTTGTATGGAAATCTTATCAGCTCTTTGTGAAGTAGACGGCCTATAATATTGATATTATTCAAGGTCGCTAGATGGCCTTATTTAGTCATACGAGAACTTGAACTGCTGTATGACTTAGTTTTTAACTAGTTTAGAGCACGGAACTCACCCTTTAGGTGGCTCTTGGCCCGTTATACTTTATTATGTTTCTATAGAGTTGGCACCTTGTTACTCTATACAGTTTCATATTGGTGAATAACGAACAACGAGCTGGCTCGTTGTTCGTTATTCACCAGATATGGAATTAGTAACATAATAAAGGCACTTTTAGAGAGAATATGCAGGGAGTGGGTTTTAATGAGTTAATAAATCTTCAAAACCTTGGGGAAAAGATTCTAACAGTCTGTTTTTCTACCCGAACAACAAACAGTTTCATATTGGTGAATAAAGAATAAAGAGCTGGTTTGTTGTTCGTTCGTTTTCCCCAAGATTTTGAAGATATATTAACCAATTATTAAAACCCACCCCCGGCGTATTCCCTCTAAAATTGCCTTGATAATGTTACTAATTCCATATCTGGTGAATAACGAACAACGAACCAGTTCGTTGTTTGTTATTCGCCAATAACGAACAACGAATAACAAACAGCGAGCTACCTTCACGTCCCTTCCACTTTAAGCCTAGGAACGCCAGTTACAACCTCAAGCACAACTGTAGAACTTATTGGATACCAAGGCGCCTTTTCATGGAAACCGAGAACGAACAATGGAATTGACATCACGATTCCCCCGATTCCAATTAATAAAATGCCCTGCAAATTTGCATAGACATTCACGTCTTGCAATTTGAGTTATTAATTACTGTTACATAGTTACCAAATTGTCTATTACATAATCTATATGTCTTATGAATTGTTTTGTATATAATATTATGTTTATAAGTTTTTGTTACATATGTGATAAAATTATTGTATATTTCTTGTAAACAAATCAGTTTATTTTATAAAAAAAAATAAATTCAAAGAGATCATGCCATGCATGCGATATGGCCTGATTCCATATCTTTTGAAATTGAGTATAGTAGTTAACTTCCATTATATTTTTTACCATATCATTTCTGGTATTTTCTTTCTGAAAGTAGAACATAGTATGTGTCTCTCAAATTAGTTAGAATTACTACAGAATTTACATTCTAACGTGTGTAATATTGGTATCAGTTTTTGAAATTGCAAATTTGATGCACCGCTGATTTATTACCAGTTGAAGTCATTAAATTTAAAACATTAAGTTTAAAGTAATATTCACGTGTAAGTGTTTTTTCATAAGCACTTCGATTTATAAATATGTGTACATTTTAGGACTTTAATCATGAAATATTCGCTGTGTATAATAATTGTGTAAATACGGGGCCATTGGCATATATATTTCATGTGAAATGACAGTTTGCTTCAATTAGAAGCTCTGCGTTTGTAATTTTGAACCGGTTGATATTGCAGGCTGATCGTAATAATGTAGCCAAAAGGGAAGATAATTATCTGGGTCAGAACATCTGATGTACAGAAAAATCAAATATTTTCGAAATCGTTTAGTGCTTAAAGATATCGGACAACAATTGTGGACTCTGGAGGTACATATTTTACAACTTCAATAAATAGCCGTGAATAGAACTCAGTAATTTTTTCAATCCAATTCCGACAAAAATGTTGCCTCAACAGTGTCCGCAATCTTGGTATACGTATTACATGCTTAACACTTCTTGTGAGAAGGGAGAGCCAATTTGATGAGATGTTTCAGTCAATGATTACATTTTAACAGTATATATTGAACTTTTTTTTTAAATATAAAGAAACTGCCACTTATAGAGTCCCCTAAAAAAGGACTTATTTTACGCTACCATTGAAGATCAATTTCCTAGAAAAAAAATATACGGTCCGGCTAATTATGTGTACATCATGAAATAATATGTTAAGAAATCTCACTCGAAATGTGTCGTTAAGTATCTCGACTATACCTTTTCAAAGATATTTCGGGATTAAATTTGTATTCATCTATTAAACCTGGTAGCAACATTGAGGATCCTGTTGGTACAAATCTAAGAGACTTAAAGTATCAACCGAATGTTGCTCTGCAGTACAAGTAATTTAAGGATGATCTCTAATAGACAGTCTCTATACAATACGGAGCTGCAACTAAAGAGTAGGAACAACTTATAAGGCTCTAATAAGTTTATCTCATGAAATATAAGCAAAACAATTTACTAACGCAAGAAACATAAAACATCAAATATAAATGAAAATGAAATAATAACTGAAATAACAGTTATACGTTTGAAATAAGGAATATAGAAACTATTTACGTTTGAACTATGAAATAAAAAATATTAACGTTTGAACTATGAAATAAAAGAAATATTTACGGAAATTGTAAAAAGCTAGACTGCAACCCGTAATAAAATACTAAATACAAAATATGATATACAGTATAATATACACATACCTGGAGAGTTGGAAAAACTCTAATAAGATTATAGTTAATAGGCACGTTTCTTTGCATATGTGAAGTCTCCAGTGTAGCCCAGTAGCTTGGATTTAAAACTGTTCAAAAAAGTAGGGAATATTTGATTTTGGGGGCATATAATACTAAAATATGCAAATGACTACGAAAAAGTCACCATAGAACCTAACAAAAGAAACATTTCCAGTTACATGTGACGCCCAAACGCACCAATAGCTACCGCATGGAATGCAGGTGATGCTTGGGATCATCATGGGGGTCCACCCCAAGGTTTGCACGACTCTGACTTTGAATGTTACAGTCATTGTGGCATTGATTTCCAGGGTGGAAACATCAGTTTAATTGTTTTAGTGACCAGAAAACAAATTTTGATATGCGTCGGTTTACCCAAAATGAAAGGTTACGTGCCCTTGGCATGCTACAGATTGGCACAACACAGGCGGTTGTGGCGCGGACGATAAATGTTTCTCAGTATGTCATAAGCAGGCTATGGTCCAGATACCGTGATACACAATCTGAACTGGACAGACCACACTCAGATTGACCAAGGGCGACAACTCAAGCCCAAGATCGATTTATCCGTACCTTGGCCTTGAGAAATCGTGTCATCACAGCAAATCAGATCAGTGCTCGTCTGGTGTGAGAGTGAGTGGCCAGACCATTCGGAATCGACTGCATAGGGGTCACCTTCGCGACCGACGTCCTCGCGTGATCCCTTGTTTGAGAGAGCATCACATTCAGGCAAGACGTCGTTGGTGTAGGGATTGTCAACACTGGGATAATCGACGCTGGAGCATTGCGATGTTTTCAGGATAATCTATCAATACTTCACAAGGTCACAGATCACAGATTCTGCCTGTCAAAATCTCTTATCTGATTACGAGGTATATTTTTAAAGTTATATGCCAAAGATAAACGTAGTCGGTAACAACCCATTCCTTACTGTAAATCTTTAAAAAAAATTGTTTTATTGTCTCCTGTTAATTTTTGGGAGATATAAGGTCCGGCGATCAAAGCGACGATATGGTCACTATCGAATTAATTTATCCTGAAAAATCCTCCGCGTGGTTGACACTGACGTTGTTTGGGCTAATCTGTTTGGCTGTACAATAATTTGGGTATTGGCTAGGATCGAACGTTTCATTGCAAGTAGGAATTCAACCACCAGCCGGTTGAATGCTGCTCTATGTACTTTGTTTCGTGAGTAGGCGATAATAGGTCGAGACAATCTATTACCACAAGTAATCAACATAATAACAACGATTATTTTTATTTAGTTAATATTCTTCAATCCTGATAATTTAAATGCCCACGCCCATTCACATGGCATCTTATTTATAGGTATACTTGGAATTTGGATGTCAATTCCTTTACCAGAACGAGCTGTCCACGTGAAGTCTCCAGTGTAGCCCAGTAGCTTGGATTTAAAACTGTTCAAAAAAGTAGGGGATATTTGATTTTGGGGGCATATAATACTAAAATATGCAAATGACTACGAAAACGTCACCATAGAACCTAACAAAAGAAACATTTCCAGTTACATGTGACGCCCAAACGCACCAATAGCTACCGCATGGAATGCAGGTGATGCTTGGGATCATCATGGGGGTCCACCCCAAGGTTTGCACGACTCTGACTTTGAATGTTACAGTCATTGTGGCATTGATTTCCAGGGTGGAAACATCAGTTTAATTGTTTTAGTGACCAGAAAACAAATTTTGATATGCGTCGGTTTACCCAAAATGAAAGGTTACGTGCCCTTGGCATGCTACAGATTGGCACAACACAGGCGGTTGTGGCGCGGACGATAAATGTTTCTCAGTATGTCATAAGCAGGCTATGGTCCAGATACCGTGATACACAATCTGAACTGGACAGACCACACTCAGATTGACCAAGGGCGACAACTCAAGCCCAAGATCGATTTATCCGTACCTTGGCCTTGAGAAATCGTGTCATCACAGCAAATCAGATCAGTGCTCGTCTGGTGTGAGAGTGAGTGGCCAGACCATTCGGAATCGACTGCATAGGGGTCACCTTCGCGACCGACGTCCTCGCGTGATCCCTTGTTTGAGAGAGCATCACATTCAGGCAAGACGTCGTTGGTGTAGGGATTGTCAACACTGGGATAATCGACGCTGGAGCATTGCGATGTTTTCAGATGAGTCAAGGTTCACTGTTAATTTTTTGAACAGACGTAGGAGGATGTGCGTCGTCGAAACGAGCGCTTCCAAGACGTTAACGTCATCAGACATGATCGATTTGGGGGTGGTTCTGTTATGGTTTGGGAAGGCATCACTATTGCTGGAAGAACGGCTTTACATGTTGTTGCAGGGCGTGTTACGGGCCAGTACTACCGGGACAACATCTTGGCAGTCCATGTTGTGCCGTTCGCACTTCGTCATGGCCGCCGTTTCATCTTCCAGGATGACAACGCAAGATGTCACAGGGCTAGGATCGCTACAGGTTACCTCCAACAACAGAAAATCACCGCATTACCTTGGCCAGCACTGAGTCACGACCTCTCCCCCATCGAGCATGTCTGGGGCATGCTTTGACAGAGGTTACGTCAACGTCAACAACGTCCTGCCAATGTCCAAGAACTCGCTGCTGCGTTGCAACAGGAATGGGACAATATGGACCAAAATGACTTTAGACGTCTCATTAGGAGTATGCCACGTCGGATCAATGCTTGTTTGGCAAACAGAGGAGAATATTTACCCGTTACTGACTTTGTTGTGATGCTGTGGTAACTTTGCCGTTTGACCCCGGGTATCATTTTACCCTTATAATGGTCAGTCTGTGCCTTACTTAGTCTAACGATCATTTGGAATAAATCGATGAATGTGAACTTAATTTCATTTAGTCATTTCTTTTTTCGTCAGTTTTATTTGGTGACTTTAATAGCACTTAAAAATCAAATATCCCCTACTTTTTTAATAGTATAATTGCATAGTCCTAGGAATCATCTTACTTCACGTTGATTTTTGGGCTTTGAGAAGTCCTGGACAAGCTTTACCTTATTCATCTACCTTAACACCATCCTTGGTTAGTATGTGTCCCAAATATGAGATTCCTTCTAATGCAAAATGGCACTCGCTAGGTTGTAGCTTCAGATTGTGCTCGTTAAGTCGTCGTCAAGATCCCTCAGGTGGTCCAAGAAGTTAGGTGATATGATAAGGATGTCATCTATATAGCACAATATTTTTTTCCAGTTCAAGCCTCTTAAAACTTTGGACATGGCAAAAAGATGGCGCGTTCATTAGCCCAGATGGCATTCTTTTCAATCAAATGAAGAAATATGTTTGGAATCTTCGTCCATCTCAACCTGCCAGAGTCCGCTTTTTAGGTCCAGTGATGTGAATATTTTTTTGCTTGAAGTTCATAAATATTATCAAGAACATCCTGGAATCTTGGTAACGGAAATATAACGGGTTTTGTTAGGGCGTTTACTTTCCGGAAATCACAAGCACATCTGTATTCTCCGGACGGTTTCTTTACTAGCACCACCGGACTGGCCAATTGACTTCCAGATGGTTCAATTGTGACATGTTTCTCCATCTTCTCGATCTGCCTATCCAACTCAGATTTTGCCCTAACATCTGTTACTCCTATTGTTGATTAAAAATTCTTTACGTTGGGCCTTTCTTTGCTGTTTATCCACGTTTTGGAAAAATTAAACCCATGATGATGATTTAGAAATATGGGGTTTGACTGAATTTATAGCTTGTTTGTCATATAATGTTGAAACAGAATTATTATCAATGACGTATGCTTTACCTACAATTTTTCTGTGATTGAAAGTGATGGTTTGATTTGTTACGTTTAAAAGTTTAAATATAGCTTTTCCATCAACGACCTTAACTAAACTAAACTCCTAGCCCCACCGATGCTGTTTCTATATAAATCTACTATAGGTTCTATTACCATGATTGTCTTTACATTATTTTCATTTTAACACTTATATTATTATTTAAAATTTTGATACCATAACAAGTTTTCCATTTACTCGTTTTAACGCAACACTTTTATCTATCAAATTTACATACATCCTATTAGGAAATATTACTCGTTTTAGTTCATAATCTATTTTAGCCAAAATATTTATCAAGAAATCGTTAGCTAAAATTAATTGGTGGTGTATATATTAAAAAAACGTAAATGAATGAATGAAATGGGGTTTAACGTCCTACGCTTAAGCACCTAACAGTGTGCTATGAGGGAAATTTTGCCCGGGCAGCAACTGAATTCCACCTGCCAAGGGTTCTTTTATGTGCACGCCAATGTGTACACGGGACATCGGTTTTTCGTCCCAACCGAACGACTAGGCAGTTATCCTTGTCAGGCCCTCCTTCTGCATCACTGACAAGGGAAAATCACGCCGGAAAATCGAAATGAACTTTCTCGGCCAATGCAGGGATCGAACACCTGACCTCCAGGCTAGCGAACCAGCGCCTTATCCACTTAGCCACAGCGATCCCCTAAAAACCCCAAAAAAACCCGTAAAACCTATGAATAAATTTAGTATTTTCTAAATAAGGTGGTAGTGATACAGTACCCAAAACTTCTAAAATATTACCACCGACATCTTTAACTTGTGGTATATCCGATTTTGCCAGTTTGTATTTTATTTGTGCATTGTCTAATGTTCTCAAATCCAAGCAACTAATGGAAGCTCCAGAATCGACGAGTGAGCCTGTTCTGATGTCAACAAAATTAAATAAAATGCAAGACTTGACACATGTAGGTGTGCTACCCAGGGATTATTATTTATAATTATGATTAAACAACAAATGCATGATACATTACATGCAACTAATCTGTTTGTAATGTACTAAACTCCCTTTTGTTTTGTTTCACTAATTATTTAATCGATTGATAATTATTCAAATATTATAACTAGACACGTTGCTTTTTAATTCAGCATTTACGGCAGCTTAAATAGAACTACAGAAATTGGTTGATTATGTGTTTCTTTTTGTTAAAAAATATTATTTATATTATTATAAGTAATATTCCTTGCATGGGAGCTCTTTTGTAAATTAAAAAGAAATATGATCAATAACCCGAGCTGTGAGCAAATTTGAAAATCTAGTTATACATATTATTATGAACCGCAGAGATGTTTCCCGGGGTTAATTAAGCCACATATTTGAACCGCGAAAATTATCTGAAAGTAGTACGTCGCCAATGAACAGGAAAACCAAAACATATTTTCTATGTTTTCAAACGAGTTCCTTTGCCATATAAAAGTATTCCTTAAGAACAGAAATGTATTTTATTGTGTAACTATTTTCGTAAAGGCTAGTGTAATGCGAGATAAACAAATTTTCCAAACTTTTTATAAAACGATTGGTATGATTGCATATGCCATAACAATTCCTCATATATCGCATTTAGGTCACAGGATAATCTATCAATACTTCACAAGGTCACAGATCACAGATTCTGCCTGTCAAAATCTCTTATCTGATTACGAGGTATATTTTTAAAGTTATATGCCAAAGATAAACGTAGTCGGTAACAACCCATTCCTTACTGTAAATCTTTAAAAAAAATTGTTTTATTGTCTCCTGTTAATTTTTGGGAGATATAAGGTCCGGCGATCAAAGCGACGATATGGTCACTATCGAATTAATTTATCCTGAAAAATCATCCGCGTGGTTGACACTGACGTTGTTTGGGCTAATCTGTTTGGCTGTACAATAATTTGGGTATTGGCTAGGATCGAACGTTTCATTGCAAGTAGGAATTCAACCACCAGCCGGTTGAATGCTGCTCTATGTACTTTGTTTCGTGAGTAGGCGATAATGGGTCGAGACAATCTATTACCACAAGTAATCAACATAATAACAACGATTATTTTTATTTAGTTAATATTCTTCAATCCTGATAATTTAAATGCCCACGCCCATTCACATGGCATCTTATTTATAGGTATACTTGGAATTTGGATGTCAATTCCTTTACCAGAACGAGCTGTCCACGTGAAGTCTCCAGTGTAGCCCAGTAGCTGAACAGTTGTACCAGACTGTGTCATTGGAGCACCCAAGCTTAATGATGAACCAGTTGGCCAATCGAGTACTAGGGCATATACGTTTGAGTTGTTCATGGTGTACCTTTTGTAAATAATCAATAATTTTAAAAAGCAGTTTCAAAGATATATTGACAGCGAAAATAAAAACTCTAAATCCAGATATTTGATAGTCCCGTATTAATTATAATGACTATCCCAGATAATTGCTAAGGAGCCACGGTGGCTAAGTCTACAAGACGCGGGTTCGCTAGCCTGGAGGTCGCGATCCCTGCATTGGTCGAACAGTTCATTGGGATATTCCGACATGGTTTCCCCTTATCAGTGGTACAGGACAAAAGACCCGACAAGGACAAATGCCCAGTCGTGCGGATAGGACAAAACCCGGGGCCCCCGGAAACACATTGACGTGACCTAAACGAACCCTTGGCAGTTTGAATTCAATATAAGGGTAGGTGGTAGCGAACACTGTAGGGCGTAAACCCGTCATCATTATTTAACAATATGACGTTAAACCCCATATTCATTACATTAGTCTTGACTATAATACAATATTCAAAACTACGTTTACTTTTGAATTATTTTGATATTAAAAAACATTATGGGATTCAATTAAGGAAACAACAAAGCCGATTGCAAGAAAGATACCATATACACCATTTTAGAATCACAAATTGTGTAAAACTCACCATACTCTCTTAGTCAACGTATCATTTTGTGTTGTCCATGGGCGAGATGATCGGATAGCTTCACCGTTGACATTCAACCAAGATCCAACATCTCTTAATCTCTCTTCAAATATGGGACTAATAGTTCCTTCTTTTGTAGGTCCAACATTCATCAACATATTTCCTCCACAACTACAAGGTAACAAAAATATAGCCAGGCAAAACATGGATTTCACGAGCACACAAAACATTTGATCATAGTTTCATGGTATGTAATAATTGACAATACAACTATGTTTTCACACACAAATAGATTAGCATATTACCTAACAGTTTCGATGAAGGTGGCTAAAAGTTTCTCAGTAGACAAAAAATCTGAAAATGGTGCGTTTCTTCTGAATCCCCAGGAATGTTTGTCGATAGTCATACAATTCTCCCATTTTCTTGGCTGAAGTGTACCTATAAAGAAAGCACCAAACAACGAATGCTTAAAGTTGGGTTCCCAGCAAAGTATTTATCGGGTGGTAATTTCCAATAAAAGGATGTCAAATTTGGTATATATGGAAAGTGTAGACACCCAATCTTACTAGAAAAATACTGGATTACGCGAAAAACTCCCATGGGGCAATCACTGGACAATATTGTCAGGGAATCACTACCTAGCAACCCAACAGATTTTGCTGGCTTATTGTCTGCCAGCTTAGGTCGGGGAGCAGTTGTTATTTCTTGCTCAAATGGTTAGGCGGTTTGGGGGACAATGAGTGTTGTCAACGTACAAAAGACTCTGCGATTAAAAGGTCTAAAAAGAAGTAGACAGAAATAACTAAAAATTTACTTAGGCCTCAGTAAGTATGGTAAATGTAAAGTAAATATAAAGGATACATTCTAAAAAATGGACCCTCCCAAAATGCAGTTAAGTTGGCAGACATTGCGTCTAACAACAGCTTACTTATAGCTATGGGTATCCACGACGAAAGCAAAGTTTTGAAAGGGAATTGAAGCAAATTTTTGATAGATTGGTTACTTTGAATTTGTTTTTAGTCCACATATATCGTCAATTCACAAAGTTTGTACCCGGAAAGGCATCTTTAATTAAATTGCGCCTTGCAAACGGGATTTTCCAGATTAATATGCATAAATAAAGCGCACGCGTCATATTTATTATGCACCATATACTGGAAAGAAATGGATTCAATGCGGTTTATTAACATCCTAGTTGTCTGCGCCTAAAGAAGACGGGCTATGGTGGGTCGTTTTTATTTCACGTGCATGCCAAAGTGTACACTGGACCTCTGATTTTCATCCCGTTTTTTGCAATGAGGGTTTCTCTAAACTTTCCATCGTGGTTTCATATTGTCATATAGACAGGATTGGAGATTTGCAAGGGATATCATTAACGTTTAAAGCTATAATCTGAATATAATAATATGGTTATATATCGTACCGGGATTATATCTATCATGACACGTTAAGTATCCACCATGTTTACAACGTGCATCCTTACCCCATCTATCATTAACTACAACGGTATCTTTAACAGGACTATAAGAAAAAATTAACTCAAATCATTCTAAAAGTGTCAAATATGTATATACGTTTTACTCCATTTAGGTTCTAAACAAATAATTATCGGCGAACATATATCTGAAGTTCATTTTACCATACAACCAAAAACAATAGATGCGACAAGAGAAAATATAGTCAATAATTTGATTTCTTCTGACCAAATAAGTACGTCTTTTAGTGGAAAGTCCCGGTCCTACCAGTCTCAGAATTTGCAATTTGTTTTGATATTTTAGAATATTGAACTAAAATCACAACATCATTATTTTTTAAACAAAAAAGGGGAAGTATCCTAGAAAACAGCATCTTCTGAAATGCAGAGTCAGTCTAGTTATCCATCGTGTCCTTTGAAAATGTTTTATAATTCTAGAGTCACTCTAGTTGTCCACCGTGTCCTATGAAAATGTTTTATAATTCTAGATGACAGAATATTCATTACCTGTCATTGTATAACCAAGCTAAGAATTCTTTGGATTGCCAATAATCGCTTGATGCTGAACCATCACCATCAGACCAAATAACATCAGGTTTATATTTGTTAACTAACTCATATAGTTCGGGCATTGTCTTGTCCTACAAAAACATTAAGACGGCGATAAGGTTTATTGTTTTAACAGATCGAATTCTTCAATAGATGGTGGCAGATGACAAATGTACTTCTCATTTAATGTTTAATGAAAATCGATGCTAAATAATTTGCATATAACAACAAGTAAATAAAGCTTACTTTAACAAAGTTTTGTGTAGTAAAATGATTCGCTTTATCTTGTAAGTACATTGGATTGAACCATTCATACATGGAGTGATAAACACCAAAATGAAGAGAGGTGTTGGTTTTAATAGATGCTGCCAATTCACCTACAAAAAATGTGATACTGTCAGGCAACCACATATACCAAACAGTAGCTCAACGGGATGCAATTCGAAGAGTGCAGTGTACAAAATTAGTCGGGTAGGGCGTTTAGTAGCTTTTACACGACCAGATTGATCCCGATGTTGTGATTATTCAAACCATCCCAAATAAAAAAAAACAACAACAAAAAAAAACACGGACCTTTAGAATGTGGATCAACACGAATTATAAGGATACAATACAAAACACGTCAGTTTGTTCTCCGCAACTAGAGTACCACGTAAGCCTAAACATCGAGACTATATATTATTCCTGTGTACGTTAAGGAAACGTGTTATTCTGTAAATAATAAAAAAAACTTACCGACAATATCTCGTTTAGGTCCTACAGCCATCGAATTCCAGTTAAATGAGTGGTTAGAAGCCCAGTTTGTAAAACCCTCATGATGCTTACTCACAAACACGATATATCTTAAAAACAGCCAAGATAATAATAATAACTTCCTGTGATATCGATATAATTAATCGTAAAGAAAAAATATCAATGATAAAAAATACCCCCCCCCCCCCGCCATAGGCATTTTCGCGTACTTTTCGTTGAATTCCAACCATGAAGGGTACGCCTTTGCTCCTCGGTGTTGCCTCCCTTTCAAACCCTCGGGTGGTTTCCTTGACACCACTGTCAATTGGAAACCGGGTCGGGAAATCTGGAGGAACTCTCTCGACCAACACCAGCGATGAATAATAAATCGCTAATTTACTCACCGAACCATGTAATACGAATATTGTCCCAATTGCTTGCGAAAACACATACAACGGGTCAATTACATCACAAAAATAAAATAGTTTTAAAGATCAGATTATGTGCGCATGTATTCGCGTAATATGATAAATTTATAAACTTACTCGGCACCTGACGCTTTGAACGTCTCTGCCCATTGATTGGAATCAAAGAACTCAGCTGTAAATTGTGATGCAAAATCAGCATACGTAAAATCTGGCCTGTAATTCTTATTCATAAAATCCACAACCTCTGGAGTTTTATCAGCCACCCAACGTCTCCAAAACCACTCGGAATTGAAACTGGGTACCGCGAATACACCCCAATGAATAAAGATACCGAGTTTGGCTTCGTCGTACCATGCTGGTAGAGGACGCGAATCAATCGAGTCCCATGTAGGATCGTATCGATCACTTAATACTGACACAAAGAATGCACAGAAAATCGAAGCTGTCCTTGCAAGCATTTTTGGACTATTGAAATACTTTGGATGGTTTTAAATTCATAGTCTGTTATCATTTTTTTTAAAAAGATAATTTATCTGAGAGCCTTGACAAGTGTTGTTCAGCTAACCTCACCTGGGTGGTAGATATGTCGTGTACAATAAAAGTCTTACCAAAGTACGCTCATTAAATATTATCATAAACATATAGGTTAAGGTCGATTGTCTAAATTCTCCATATGTAATCATATTTTCACTTGTTCTTTTTTATAAAATGTAAATACACGTGGTTCAATATAGGCTATAAATATTGTTTAAAATACCGTATGTGTTACATAATGACAGATGTTATAGAATCCTCCTGCCATATTGACGCGTGAAAGATCTTGGTAGCATTCTTTATGTCATTATGTAAATTTAACTTGTTGTTGGAATGTCTTTTCTAACTTTCTTTGTCTGATAAACTGTACTGAATATGATACATGATACATTAGCCAAATATTTAATGAGAGTCCTTTGTCGGGAAGGGTTTATAAACCCAGATAAGAGACCGGCCCGGCAGCGAATTTTTTATTCCCAACCAACATAACAATGGCACCTGCTATTCGGCCTCTGGTTGGCTGAAAGTTTGACGTCATATTCATTTTGACGTCATTAAGATTTTATGTCTTTAGGCCTTAAATAGGAGTTATTTACTTGCCAAATGCCAAGACCATAATCAACTCTCAATAGTAAATGCAGGAGGACTGCACTACACGCAAAACAAACAGGATAAACCTGCGGACAAGACATAAAATAGACATTGCAAAAACTAAACAACTATCAAATCAAGTGAATGGATCCGGGGGCCAGCCGTAAGCGTCCATTGCGCTGTACAGTCCCGGGTCTGTCTTGGTGGAGGCTATGGGCGCCTTGTCAGGAGCCGAAACGGAACGAGAGAGAGTGTCGGAGAGTTGGCAGAATGTTTGTTTTCGAACAAATATTTTGACATTTGTCATTCAAAATTAATATTAACAGGTTAATATCGAAAAGTAAAAATTTTTGTGATTGGTTAACTAGAATTGAGTTAAAAGTATCGTAATTTGGAATGTAACCCGATAACATTCATAAAGTATTAACGCGTTTACTCTAGGTTATTTTTTGTTTGTCACAGCACACATCCCTCCTTATTTCAAAACCGTTACTGTTCCAAGGATTTCTTATACATATACTACACCCATTTCACCCAAAATATTTAATTACAGATACGCATTATCTAACATCAATGCAAAGGAATTATATGATAACCCTCTACCCTGTTCTTGCTCTACGTCGTCCTTCATTTACCAACCAGCTGGACATGTAGTCACTGGTGATTTGAATGTAGTCCAGCATAATAAGTTACGTGAAATTTTATCCAAAGGGCCCAAATACCGGGAACCACAACCCGTTGTTCCACAAAACCACTTTGAAAAGTATTGACATCTATACTAACGGCAGTGAAAGAGGGTATCCAAAAATACTGCGACAAAATATACTCTCGTAGTGGTATTCATCAAATGTGGATCTTAAAAAATTCCAAAGAATTACTTGATGGTTTGCAATCTAGATCACTTGCTTCAGTCTCATCTATACAAACGTTTGACTTTTCTACCTTGTACACTCAAATTCCCCATAGTAAATAAAAAAACTCCGTTGAAAGACATTATTCACAGTGTCTTTTCATCTAAATCTGGACATGCTAGATATAAATATTTAGTTGTTAATTACAATTCCACTTATAGTAAGTGATTCAAAAAACAAATACATAGCCATCAAGATAATTCAGATGTTGGATTTTTTAATTGATAATATCTTTGTTGAATTTGGAGGGGAAATTATCAGCAAGTGGTAGGTATCCCCATGGGTACCAACTGTGCACCTTTGCTTGCTGATTTGTTTCTCTATTCCTACGAAGCCGAGTACATGCAGGCACTCGTAAAATCTAATAAACGTTTAGTTAGACATTTTAATTTCACTTATCGATATATCGATGATGTTCTATCACTGAATAATCCAAAATTCAGTGATTATATAGAATTCATATATCCTGATGAGCTCGAAATTAAAAATACTACTGACAGTGACAATTGCGCTTCCTACTTAGATCTGTGTCTCGATTTTGACAATTGCCATAAACTAAGTGTTAAATTGTACGATTAACGTGATGACTTTGACTTTCCGATTGTTAACTTTCCATTTATTAGTAGTAACATTCCAATATCACCAGCTTATGGAGTGTTTGTGTCTCAGCTAATTCGTTATGCGAGAGCTTGTTCATTCTATTCTGATTTTTTGAGTAGATCGAGGCATTTGTCATCTAAGCTTCAACTACAGGGATACTTGCGAACTAGACTTATTAAAGCCTTTAAAAAGTTGTATGGTCGTCATATTGACTTGATCGGTAAATATAACATGTCTCTTTCAATTGACGGGTATACTATTTCCCTGATAATATATGTGTACTACATCGTTAACACTGTTCATTACGTTTTTCGCCTAATAGATTGGATGCAGCTATGGCGGATGTGGCGCGCCAGGCAGGGTAAGCTTACTCTTCCTAGGACACCTGTTACCACTGTTCGTCGTGTATTTTGTACACGGTGAACAGTCCATTGCTGATTACACTATTTTGCGATATTACACATTTATGCCTATACCGTTTTTAGGTTCGTACTTGGTTTTATTTTATTAGTACCCAACATGTTAATGGAATGCCCCGATATTTACGGGAAGTTTTTTATTTGTTATGCCACAAATATTTAATGGGATGCCCCGAATGTTCGAGAGAGATTTTATGTATATTCCCGAAGAAAAATTGAGCCCGCGTTAAAAGTAGAAGCGAATGTGAAGTTTTGTTCTGTGTCTTGTGCGAGAGATAAACCGTTATTAATTTTGCTAAATGTTTTCAAAAATGTCTTATTCAAGATTTGTGAAATGTGTTCAAATTATTCATTATTGAGATAACACAATATGACACACCAATTTCAATTGTATCCATGTAAATAAAAATGTAAATATCATTAGATCATTATCTAAAGTCTGTCTGTTCCACTTTCTAGTTTATAATATGATAAACAGATGATAAAAGTTGGGCACGGGTGACAGCTTTAATACTCCCATAACATACCGCCCCGGCCCGGTGGTATGGAAAAGATAAGACTACCGGAAAACACTGACTCCTTGCCATTACGGGGAACTTATACGAAGAAGAAGACGACGGAATGCGAGGAAAAAAATGAATTTGTATCTCCCTACAGTTGACTACAACGACTATGTACGCTTTTGTTTTTGTTAATTAACTTTTAATCAGTGTATTGTTATTTTTCGTATTTTTTTTAAATATTTTTATTAGGGTAGTTATTATCAACTCCACTGAAATTTAATTTTGTAACTGTCTTAAAAAAAGTTATTTCATATAATTGATAACTTTTTAAAAAAAAAGGAAGGTATGTAACATGCTGACAGATGTTATAGAATCTTCCTGCCGTCCTGACACGTGAAAGTGATTTTAATATCAACATAACCATCTGTCCGACCCCTAGAGATCTTGGTAGCATTGTTTATGTCATTATGTAACTTTTTATGTCATAATGTGTCTTTTCAAACTAACTTTCTATGGCCGATAAACTGTACTGAATGTTAAACCAGATACCTAATTCCTTTGCCTCGAAGGGTTTATAAACCTAGATAACAAACGAATCGACAGACAGGTCCGGCAAGGACAGAGCGGAAGCCATGAGCGCCTTGTCACGAGCCGTGACGGAACGAGCGAGAACGTCTAAGAGTTGACACAATGTGCCAAGCTAGGACATGGCTCCCTCAATACAATTTAGTTCTGGGTTCTTTAACATTATGATGTGTGTACTTGATATGTAAGAAGCAGAGAATGAAAGTATTATAAGATGTTAAACTAGTCTTCAATCTCGTTCCCAGAGTCAGCCGCGGGGCCGGAGGCCTCTGGGGCCAAAGACCGTCCATTATCTTCAATTTTGTTTACAGGTAAGCCCCGCCCATTCTGACCTCTGATTGGTCAATCTTTTTTGGGTCTTTTTCTCGAAAACAAGATGTCGGATCGTCGTTTTGTTTGTTGTGAAATGATTCTTGAGTCAAAGTTAACTCGCTGACATAACAAAAGTGGATCCTAAATGTAAAAATTTAAGTTTTCGTAAAGATCTATTTTTCTCCGCGTGTGTATATTTTTAAGTGATTCGGTCATCCAGACACTTAAAATAAATACACGTCACGTGACATTCGTGTGATTCGTCCCTTACTGGAAAATGGCTACCAAGTGTCACCAGAGAAATTTCTTTCTCCAAAAATTTTCTGGTTCGAGATTGACTAGTGTTGTCATTTGAACCTGATTAAAGACCAAATACTGTCACGAATGCTTTAAGTAGAAATTTCACGATTTTATGGATGTATTGATTTTTATTTATCACATTATTTCTCAAGTCTTCCTTAGACGACTAGAGCACCCCGGACTGGAACCACTCTCTAATAACGGTTAAATTTCTTCTTCAGTTAATCATGTAGCTGAATTGTTCGGAGTTCACATTTTCTTATCGCGCAATAAACTTAAGAACCACGTTACCGTCTATTTGTAACAGAGTCGATTTACGAAACTTTAATGGTATCTGAAAAATTAAAATAAGATTCAGTGCGTTTCATTCATATGGAATACTTTTCTTACAATTAGTACAAGAATGTGGCACTAAGGATAAAAAAGGGAAAAATGTGTGTCATTATTTTGTATTCATGATCATTGAATTTGATTTCCCTTTAGAGTGAGTGCAGGTACCATATTTTATCAACTCAATATGATGATGATAGTGTATGGCTATAATAGATCAAATGACTTAATATTTTAAACTGGCCTTTTTCATGGACTACTGGCAGTCGTCGTGTAACAGATTTCGGACAGCAGAGAGTCGGGATATGTTAGCTTGTTTGTCAGATGGAGTAACAGATTTCGGACAGCAGAGAGTCGGGATATGTTAATGGCCACATAGCACTTGTATCTTAACATAATGAAAAGCAAATGCGATTGTTCTTTGTCTCACGCACCTTTGTATGACCATGATCGTACCGGTTCATGTGTAGCTTTTGTCCGTTGACGCTGCTTCTTAGGAATATTTGCGAGATTTAGCAATATTAATTACTCTTGACATTTTCTGTAAGTTTCAGACATTCTTCTCTCCAAACCACAGGGTATGTTCAGATTTCTTGGGTATTTTTTGTTTCCCCAATAATATTACTCGGTTTTATAAACTATTCACCGTGTTTGTTCTTAGACATAACGACATCGTGTGTAATTCTACAGGAAATATATCTGCAAAAACATACCATAGTTTTGTCACAGGTGGAAAACTTAAATTTCTGGAGAAGTCGAGCAATTCCTAGTTTGATTTCTAAGACGGCCATTCTCATTCCAATGCAACTTCTAGGCCCCAATCCAAACGGCATATAATGATATGCACCAAGTTTCGCCTTTTCTTCTGGGCTGAACCTGTCGAATAAAAGATTTACATAATTAATAAACGTTGAACATAAAGAGTTGGATCTTAAAATTACGAGCGGTTTTCTCGCATATAAGATTCTACCAGGATATTGCATTAAAAAAGTACAATTACTATACAGTTCGAAATACTAAATGCAGCTCTAAGTACAGAATAAAGCACGAGACTGGGGTTATGTTTGGGAAAGAAAGTCTGAAAAAATAACCCAAGGAAAGGAAAACCCAAGGCCGGCAGACCAAGGTTTTTTCTGTCGAGGTTTTTTTCTGAAATTTTTCTTCTCCAGCATAACCGAAGTCGAGGACTTTATCTTGCTTATAAACCGTTAGTTTACATGTGCGCAAAATCAGAATATCCCAGAATTCCCCCCAAAAAAACTTACTGTTTGATTCATCCTAAATTTTAAACGGATTTTGTCGATTATGAACAAACTACTGAATAACTGTTATTAAAATCTTACCTGTGTGTTTGTAATGAACTCCCATTAAATAAAATCCATCGCACAACTAATTATCACAACTATGAACACAAGATCTCTCGTGAAAAATTGAAATAAAAACTTAGCAAAGACAAACACCAATCCAATATGGAAGCTGGTTACGTCACTTTGTGGTATATTTCATTTCGTATTTAGGGGTGTCAGCATAGAAAATCGAAACGCCTCTGGGTACTTCTACGACAATAAGTACATTTACGACAATTGGCTTTGAGTTTGAGCGTTCGCAAATAACTCCCCGTATTCCTGTATTTTGTTACCGTCTTTTACTTTTACATCTTCTACTCTAGTAAAATCTCTACAAATTTTAAAGCTTTATCTTTCGAAATATTTTGTTTTAATTATTTGATTATAGCGGCTCGGATTGGATATGTTTCTTTGAATACGCAGGCGACAAAAACAACTATGGATAGTTTCCCTGATCACACTTCGGTCGAAACTGTCGAATCGGGAATTAGTGTTCCGCTTCTTACGGGGTCTTACGGGCTTAGTGGCATTATATACCCAGCTAATAGGCACTTTGAGTGCAGCGACAACACGCTTAAAGATATTACGGAACGGTTATTATTCGATCGAAAGAATGCGATCAAATTAAAAATACACTCAGAGACGTCGGAGGTTAGCTTCATGTTCCTTGTTAAATTATTTATAACATAAAGAAAATAGGATATATTTGTAGTTTATATATGACCATATTTTTAAGAATATCCGTGCAATCAATGATATTTCTTTGTGAATAAAATTTTATAGACTGGCGATCAATGGTTTCCATATAAATCTCCTATGTATTTGCCTTCAATTGATATCTTTCGTCGCTCAAACGCACCTGATCAGAATGATCGCAGTATGTTTTGATTAAAGCACGTGGCTGTCAAACTACCTGTCAATGTTAACCAGGTAGATTGGATTCGTCCAACACGTGACGAGACATTGTTGACATTTCTACTCGGTCGAAATTACAAGTAAATACATGTAGTCTAATTTTTCACGAGAGAGCTTGTGTTCATTGTTGTGATAATTAGTTGTGCGATGGATTTTATTTAACGGGATTTCATTACAAACACACAGGTAAGATTTTAATAACAATTATTCAGTAGTTTGTTCATAATCGACAAAATCCGTTTAAAATTTAGGATGAATCAAACAGTAGATCATGTTTTCTTATGGAAAGAAAACTTACACTGGAAGAATTTCCTGTTGACAGGATAAAGCAAAACTTTCAGAAGAATAACCCCAAATTCCCCTGAATATATCCAAAGTCGCCCCGACTTCCAGACCTCAAGTTATTCCGGGCATAGACTATAATACCCCAAAAGTTTATAATTGGCTATATCAGATACAAGGATATGTATTTTTTTAGTATAAGCAATGTACCTTTCTGGTATAAAGTCATCTGGATTATCATATATATCAGGATCTCTGTGTATGGTATAAACAGGAATGACTACTATTGTATCCGCTGGTATTCTGATATCATCTAGTGTCACATCAACCGATGCTGTTCTTTCTAACCTATAATAGTACAAAGTGGCATTTAGTAACTAGATAAAGCAATAATCTATTACAAATTCTGGAAAACATGTGACGTTTCGAAGGGAAATCTCTTAACGTTTGAGAAAATAGTCTTTGAAACGCCTCCCAAATAAATAAGTAGTTATTTTCCACAAGCGTGTGTTATAGTTTATTACATAACTAAATGTTGAGTTGGCTGTTATACTGGATATAGAGAGGTTTGGAATAATAATTGGTATGGTAAAAACCAGAAACGTGAGATTAAGCATATCCCGCTTACGTAGTTTGTTACATCCACTATTACTTAATAGTTCGATGTGTCATTTGCATATTCTCTAAATATCATATTCAGATTAATTATTTATCATTTAATTAAGAAATCAAAATCAAAGAAGGTATCAACCGTCAACGCTATTTGTATGGGCGGTAATTACCGGCTAAGATCATCAGACAAAGCACGAAACACCCTAAGCTTGGGCCTACCTGGTTGCCGGTGGGTATAGACGTAATGTTTCAGATAAACACATATCAAGATAGACGAGTTCCTGTATATTTTCATAATCACAAGGTTTCTGAAATATGAACAAAATCCGCAAATAAACGTTTGAATAATGAGGCTATTCATGATATGGAATGGAATACAAATCTTTCAGGAATTCAAACTTAGCCAATACAAACAGTATGCGCATTAAGCAATCAGGGTCAATTTTACTTAATTAAAGTAGCAATCTAACCACACTCAGTATCGTTTCAAAGCTTGAATTCTTAAATTTCGAAATCAAAATGTATAGTCAACAATCAGGCTAATAAAGGACGACTGGTTATTTAGCGGTTTGCATAACATCATTGACACTTTAACATCTGACAAATTGTATTAATGTGTTTTGTAAAGAGCTAATAAAACGCAGAATATAGTGATTCACATATCATTGAAATTGGTTTGCATTATTTCCACCAAACCCTGAAAAATACAAATTAGTTTATGCCGATGTAAGGCTTAGGGATCAGGTGGTGTTGTTGGGGTTTGTTTATCCCCTCAGCATATGAGCCAGTATCACATGGTATAAACATCGACTGTCATAAATGTATTTGTATATATGTAAAATCAATGAACAGTTGAAATAATCATACATCTCCAAGAACTCTATCAATCTCTTCTGTAGCCTTTTTTTGTATATCGGAATGAAGCGCCAGTTCGTAGGCTAAAAACGTCATCGTTGTTGCCGTTGTTTCATGCCCAGCTAAGAAAAACGTTACAGAATGAGCCAGTATTTCTCCGTTGGTCAGTCCTGTAATATTCACATACTTAAGTTATAGACAGTTACATCGACGGTTCAGGGTTTACTTTGTAGAAGTCCCATTTCCTCACAAAATGCTTATGCTTAACACAGAATTTTAAAACATACTTAATAGGTTAACTACGCGACTGGAAATTACCAGACTAGTTTAATAAATAATTCCGACCGACAACATTTGTACGATATACATGTCTTATAATATGATGCGAAGGGAAACTATGAAACTATTTTTGCTGTTCGGCCAGAAAAAAATCGGTACAAAATTTCAAATCACCACTAGTCATCTTCCCTGTCAGAATAAACAAGACATGCATAAACTCGACCTTTTTTATTGATGGATTTAACCTCCAATGAACTCATTAGACCATCGTCTTCTATTGGGTCACTGTCTTCACTGGCATTTAACATAGCTTGCAGCAAATCAAAACGTGGCTAAAAAAAATAAGAAAAAAAATACTGTAATCCCACATTCCTCATTCATTAATCATATTGATAATGCAATAACATTCATTCGAATATACGTAAAATGAAACTAGAGGACTAAAATGAATATAAACATATCAGAAAGTCTCTGACCTAACTGGCTAAACCGTTAGATGGTTAGGGCTGAACACGGATCGTAAAGTCGGGGCTATATGCACCACGATCACTTCAAGGTAATAACTACCAGCAGAGTCGCGATCCTTATTGAACTGCCTAAAAAAGTTAGAACCATAGACAGTCGGTTTACTTCTATTAAACCGCGAAGGGCTTATATTTTACAAAGGTTCAGTACTGGAAAAAGATGAATATCATCTTGACACATTTGATTTTAAGTACAGTAATCAACACATGTCGATACCTATCGGTTATGTTGCATTTAGTAGCACTCTATAAAAATATTAGTAAACAACATAACTAGCCCAGAACGTCAAGAATAAACATCTGCAGGGATCTTTGTTTATTGTGCTTCCAGCATGAGAAATACAAAGAAAACACAAAGAGCGAAAATAGGACTCACCCTACGACTTTACCATATTGCCTAGTCCAGTTTTGATGTACTGTATGAAACCCCTAGAAATATAACATAAGATTATATTTAAATACAGTTACATTATTCATTCATTATATCATTAATAAATGCGCATTGGGATGAAGATGTGCTGTCACGTACGAGATGAAAGTCGCTGTTAGTCCAGTAAAAAACTAAATGCTGCCGAAAATTTCCATAACCAATGAAAATACACTTTACGATATGGGGGGGGGGTATCGTTTTGACATAACGGCGAACTTCAGGTTACATCAAGAAACATGACGATCTAAATCAATACATATACAGCCATAAAACACAGAGGTTTGTTTTGTATGTGCAGAACTCTTCACAGAAAGGTATGTGATGTTCTAGAAATTGTAAGCACATTCTGCATCATGCCCGACACTAGAATTAACCTTGTATTTATAACTATAATTGGGAACATTGGTTTGGACCAGAATTTCAGAAGCAGATGCCCACTAGCTAGTGAATGAAATTGTGTTTAACGTCCTACTGTTTTGGGAAAAATGTGAAAAATCCCGACTGGCTAATAGATGACCAGTGCAGTTGTTTGTGTAATAAAATTTCGGCATAAATAGTATAATGCATAATCATTAGATTATTCAAATTTTTAAGTACATATACGACGATACTGTACCTGTTTGGTTAATGTAAGGAGATTCCCGAAAAATGGTATAGGTTTTGGTCCAGGTATTTTCAAGGATTTGAATAAGGAATATGGCCATGTTGAAAATCTATTAATATGAAAATTAAGGAAGGTACAATCATTTCAAAACTAAATACATCCATTATATCAAGTGGAGAGGACAGATGTCAAAACGCTACAAGATATTTGTTGTGCTGGGGGTCGTACAAGAGACATTTCACACCACAATCATTTATTGCTAATCTCACCCGGAAAAACATTCCATGTCATATAACAGGGCATTTGGGACAAGAATGGGTTGTATATGACTCAGTATAATATGGTTTAATATACAAACACCTGAAATTATACATAAAGGAATGAAATAGGGTTCAACGTCCTACCTTTTCTGCACCGACTGGGCTAAAGAAATACACAAAGAATGGTTGTAACACCAATCTGTACATTTTTCAAAATATTGGAAAGTAATCATGCAGAAAATCTATGCTGTTCCCAAGCTTACATGTACTGGAGTACTGGGCGTACGTGGCTAAGTGGATAAGGCGCTGGCTCGTTAACCTAGAGGTTGGTTGTTCGATCTCTGCATTGGTTGAGAAAGTTCAGTGATGCAGAACGGAGGGTCTGACAAGGACAGCTGCCTAATCGTTCGGATGGGACGAAAAAACGAGGTCCCGTGTACACATTGGCGTGCACGTAAAAGATCCCTTGGCAGTTGGAATTCAATACAAGAGTAGGCCGTAGCGCCCGGGCAATATTTCCCCCATAGCACACTGTATGGCGTATGCCTGTCTTAAATTAGCCCAGGTTAGATGCAGACGTTAAACCCCATTTTTTTTCATTTCATATATTTATTTTACCGTTATTGATGAAGTCCCAAGGTGTAGGGTGGGGGGAGCTGAATGGTTAGCGTGCGCGCGCTCTTTTCATAAAGCCTGTCATTGTGTCCACTGGCGTGGTTTCGAATCCCTGGTTGTACGTAACAATGAGTAGGATTGCCTCTCCAACCTCGTGGGTTTTCTCTGGGTCCTCCGGTTTCATCCCACTGCTAAAGACCCTACGCGTAAGCGAATTATTGATATGTTAGTCCCGAAATGACCTTGTTTGTGTCGAGTGGACGTTAAACCTCAGTTCCCTCTCTCTAAAGTGTATCAAGCCACAAAAATCAGAAACCGCAAAGAGCGAAAATTACGTCTATAGATGATTTAAATAAAAAAGAACGTTAAATCGAAGTGATGTAACAGGGGAACATTCGAGTAAACTATGCTTTTTTTTAATATGATGTTTACGACTTTGTAGTAATCATAATCTCATAGTAAAGATAGTAATATGCGAAACAGTACACTATATACAATGTATACTAATATATAGAATAATAATTATACAAAGGCTAATATACACGTTCACAATTTATTCATCATACATGAACAGAAAAATGTGTTGAAATGAAGATGATATATATAGTAAAATAATTCATTCAACCGCTTGACCGAGATATAATTTACTATCATTATCGACATGGGTCATTGAACATATTGTATACACATAGCCTACTTACATGTAGACTGAAACTACAGAGGAAATAGTAACTACTACCCATGCCGGCACCTTTAGTCCATTTATAAACTCCATGATCACTGATGATTTAAAACATTGCTGTAGAAAAACTGTATTTATAACGAATAAACTATCTGACGAAAACTTATCCGTTTATTACTACAGGCAGGACAAAGTCGAGTGTAAAATATCAAAGTTGTCACACTGGCTTGATAACAGGACGTGTTTGACCCAGGGCCGTATGCAGGATTTTAAAAGTGGGGGTGCAGCAGAGTGTTGGGGGCAATATAATGCACGAGTTACCGGCAAAGCAGGGAGCCTGTGAGCGCGCTGCGGTGGGCGGGGGGGGGTGGGGGGCGGGCTGTTGGTGTAACGGACCCTTCCCCCGAAAATTCTAAATTAGTCGGCCGCAACACATTTTCAACGCATTTGGAGCCGCAATTAAAGACCCTAGCAAGTGATCCCGTATGTTAAACACACCAAAATAAGAAACTTCTTGTCCTCTAAACTAGTCCGAAACAGGTTGATCAGAACAAGAATCTCTAATAATGTCATTTGGTGGCTGCGCCCCCAAAGACAGATAATGCCCTATCAACTGTAGAAAGGTCGACCAAAACGAACCCTCTAATGTCATGAGGTGGGGCAGGCGCTGACCCAGAAAGAGATGAAAGGAGTGGCATTTCGCCTATGGGGGTCCACTCTCGGTAATTTTTGAAAAATAACGCTTCTGGAAACACGTTATTTTTTCGGCGTGCGGACACCCTTAAAACCGACCGATTGATCAGTGACTGGAAGGTTGTAATTTTCTTTTGAGGTGGCGTCATTTCTCGGGGCGCCTTAATTTTCTGGGGGTGCAATGTACCCCCTGTATCCCCGCTAGATACGGCCCTGGTTTGACCTCCGTCGTCCGAGTGACTGTACTCCATTCATACAATATTTACTGTAAAGTGTGTGCTGTGTACACATATTTTAACATAGCTGCTCTGCGTGTTTGATCAAATAAGTATATAGACAGACAATAGCCAAGCTGCTCAAATGCTTAATGCATGTATGTATTAATGTCGATCTTACTTACGAGATTATTACTTTGAAGCCCCAATACCACTCTTGTTGTAACTGAATAATATGTTCCAATCTTTATTCTGGTCAACAATTTGTACTATTTTACAATATTTCAATTAAAAAATGATACAAATTTCAGCTTAACACACCTAATTTTAAAAGTTGGAAAAATTCAACTACATGTCATAACATGGTTTGAAAAGCCTTACGTAAGCACTTTCAAATGCAACTTGGATTTAAACATATTTTCGAACCCTCTGGACAAGTAAGCTAGGTTGTAATGCATAATTTACACAACAGGTAGGACACTTAAACATCTTGTAGTTAGAATAAGGCTATTTTTTTCTGGACCTGTCAAGCCAGCAAGAGTGTTATTGTCCCTTTAAGATCAACAATATAAAATAATTAGCCCTAAATGACACGAGAAAGCCCTGAAAACAAAGCACAAGATTATTCGTTGAGTGAAAAGTTTTTATGGTTGCACATAAGAATGTCATGTTTCTTAAGATAAAAATAGGCGCTGAGATATTTAATGTCATTTTTTATGACAAACTCGATGTCGCGAACCCTATTTTATAATTGATTTGCCATGTATACCACTCTTGTTAATACACCCTTTAATAGTCACGGGCGAGTCACGGCAACCAGAAAGGTTTGATCTCCTCGTAACAGGACCCTGTGCCAACATAATAGTTAATATAAAACGGATGGACAACTCTTGCAGTATTGACTGAGGCCCTCTTTTTAAAAATTATACTTTGTGCACGTGTAATAAATAGTAAATGCAGGAGGACTGCACCACACGCAAATCAAACAAAACCTGCGGACAATACAGAAACTAGAAATTTCAAACACTAAACAATTATCAAATCAAGTGAATGGATCCGGGGGCCAGCCGTATAATAAATGTAGTGAGCAAACAGGAGCAAGGCCCGACAACGAGAACATTCTGCAGGGTAACTGGGAAATAGTTTCTCACGCAACACCAAGACTATTGCACAATCACAACGAAACATAGATGACGTTAATATACTGTTTTATTGCACAACTGTATTGTCGGATATATAAATCCTAAATTTGAAACCAACCGAAAAGTGAGCGAAAAAAGAGTAAACACGATCATGTTTAATATCGAGAGTTTGCGGATTTGGATATCTGTGCCGCTATGTCTGATCATTCTGGTGGTTTTTGTGTTAGCAGCGGCATACATGTAAGTTATATTTGGAGATAATGCTCACTTTACTCTGCTTGTAAAGGTATAAAAATTAATATAACGCTCGCAACTGACCTAGTTTCGTTCTAACCCAGGTATCATACTTTTAGTATCGCGTTAAGGAAACGGAACGAATACAATTTTGATTCTGTTCATTATTTTAAATGTGACATAGGGCTATAAATTAATCGCATAAAAATTAAAATATGTAAATAAAGATTTTTGTTTTACAACTTTCAATACACAGGACATGTATTAAATTAGATAAAATATACACCGGGAAATTTATAGCAGACGATTTTACTTTACAAAAGTTCTCCAGACGCTCAGAGTGACGATTTAAAGTGATCAAAATTTAGATAAAAATATATATATTTTAGCATTATTAAGTTAATCGTGGGATAGACAACGGTAAGGTATATTTATTATGTACTACAAGTGAAACCCCTTCAATCTCAATAAGGCAAACCATAATAGGATATTGGTCGTTAAATCCTCTTTTCAACAATTTATTTAAATTAGTGTGAGATAGTTTTGTTTCATGTGTGTCTTGCTTCAGAAAGGACCCTTCACCCACTGCAGTTTATCGATGTGTTTGTGTAATAACATCAACAGTAGACGACTCTCTCATATCCATAAAGTGTTCCAACCAGACCCGTAGCCGGCTTATTAAAATGGGGATGGGGCTACATTATCTTTTAGGGGGGCTTAGAATGTGACCAGCCGAGAACACTCCTAAGAAGACATTATCGTTGGCGAAATATTGGGGGGGGGGGGTGCTAATTCGATTTGGGGGCTATGGGCCCGGCTCCAACAATGAAGGCTAACTCTTCTTTTTTCAAAGAATCTATCTGGAAAGTTCGTCTTTTGACAATGTCGTCTTACGGACTGACATCGTCTTCTTTTCCTTTAATGGTTTTCCCATATATGTGGCATTATGTTTGGAATCACCTGGAAGCTTAGTTGATTTGGGGTTGTATATCACAGCAGGTCTTCAATTATACCGATTCGGTACTATCATAGCCTTTGCAGCATCACATATCTGAAAAAGCAATTAATAAATTAATTCAAAACAAGGATATAAGTTGAAAAAAGAAAACAGATAAGCGACAGTTATACGTAGGTAATTAATAATTCACAATATATTTTACAGATATACAACATGGACGCATACAATCTTCGAGAAGATGGGTATCCCAGGTCCTACTCCTGGTCTAATGGGAATGTTATCACTCCATGCTGAAAAGGTAGAGTTTTATCTACAATTGACCACTATGTCCAATAGAGAACTGTTGATCCTGACTGTATTTTAGCTTCTATACCGATTTTATTTCTTAGTATACACCTTACACAATTAAAAACAGTCTCGACGCATGGTACACAATTTTTAAATAGGGCGTAAAAACTAAAAGCAATACTAGTGAATCATTCAATGTAGTTGTTTCGGAAAAGATATGTTTTGATGTGTTTTGGAAGGAGTAGAGGGAAGAATCATTGCGAATAGAAAGATGGAGGGTTCCACAGTCGGAGCGCTTGTTGAACGCCACTGGGAGGAACAGTCGCGGGGGCTCAATGAGAAGGACCTCAGCTGATGAGCGGTCCACCTCTGTGGAACGTCATAGCCTAAAGATTCCTTTGACTGGGGTAGGTAAACCGATCGAGATTGTTGGACCCCTTTCAATAATTTTATGAGATGATTGTGGCACGCTGGTTACTAGTTTTATATATTTTAGGGTATAATTCAACTTGATTTGGAAGTAACAAAGAAATATGGTCCAGTTTCCGGGTATGTTCATTCAATGTGTTTTTGTAAAGTAATGTACATTCGGTATTTGGTTTTTTTATAAAGTAATAAAAGTTGCTTTCTTTTCTTATAGTTTCATACATCATCTAACA
Source organism: Patella pellucida (assembly GCA_917208275.1). Lineage (NCBI taxonomy): Eukaryota > Metazoa > Mollusca > Gastropoda > Patellidae > Patella > Patella pellucida. The sequence goes on from OU795042.1 coordinate 35,647,917, forward strand.
ATATTAACTGATCATTTATATACAAAGTCGTCTTGTGTTTTTGATTAATTAAAACACTACCTGAATTTATTTATTTGGGAAACCTTTTTAAAAATTCCTACTTGAGTTGGCGTTGTATCCACAGTGTTCTGGTATACTTTGCCAAGACATGTGTACGGTCCAGCTTCATTCACCCATATTTCTATTTTTCCGAAAAAACCGTAAAAGCCAGGATTATTTATTCCAGTTTGCATTAAAAATTCATGATATATATACGGCATTTTTATTACAGAATTTTCGTTGGACGAATTCCCGCAATGTTGATATCTGATACGGAGCTGATTAAACAGATATTCGTTCAGGAATTTTCTAATTTTGTTAACAGGAATGTGAGTATAAATGTTTTTTTTATTGTTGGGACAAACCCAGGGCCCGGTTCCTAGAAATTTCTTTAAGTAAGCACAAAGTCATGCTTCACTTTTACTTACGTAAGAATCTTATAAAAATACCGTCCCTAGAAAATTCTCAAGACCATTCTTACGTAAGCACAAGTCAAGTAATGCTTACCATACACAGATACTACGATACTCTTTAACGTCATAAAAACAACTTTGGTGTACGAATTACGTCATAAATTTGACGTCCGCTACATTGTGGTTGATTTAGATGCATTTGACATGTCCTCTTTATGCCCAGGCTACATATGATTATAAAATGTGCTAAAAGATAAAAAAAACACTCTCAGACACAAAGTAACTGAATAATTGTGAGAGCGCCTGATCTTAAAGTAGCCTGTGTGCTTGTAGCTTATATTGTTTAGGCCTACTAATTGGTAAATAAATAAATTGGTTTCAGGGTAGGCCCTAGATGCGAAATTTTCTGTAGCATTCTTAATTTCTTTTTGAGAAGGATTTTCTGTGTCTTGTAATTGTCTCTTTGGTATCAAAAAGTGTCGGAAATGCCGTCGAAAAACTCTACGGCCAGCCATCTTTTTGAAGCAGAAACAGACTTAAGGTTGGTAAGCAAGCCCTATACCTTGCTTGGGACTTGTGCTTAGATTGGCTATGTTTAAGAACGAAGTTGTGCTTAAGTTTTTTATTGGAACGCATTATAACGTGCTTGTGCTTACAATGAAGTCTACTTAAAATCTAAGCACAAGGCCGTTCTTAAGAATTTTCTGGGAACACAAAATAAGGTAAGTTTACTTAAATGCAAAGTCAATTAAAATCTAAGCACAAGAACGTGCTTAAGATTTTCTAGGAATCGGGCCCAGGTGTATAATAGTAAGTACAGCGGGGCTGCACCAACCACTTATAATTTACACAAAAAATGTATGGACAAGATTGCATACTCTCAGAAACCACACACAAACAAACAATTCAAAAAAGAGTGAATATATACTGCGCTATAGAGTTCCGGGCCTGTAGTGACACGGACTTCACTCAAATTTTAAAACAATCAGGAATCCCATGGTCTGCTATATGCTACAAAAAATACGAATGTTGGGTATATTGAAAACATTCAGGGCACATGTTCCACCCGTCAGATGGGACGACAAACGAAGGTCCCGTATTCACATTGGCGTGAAAGTTAAATAACCCTTGGCAGTTAGAATTCGAAGAATATTAGACGGAAACATCACGGTCTGATAAACTATTTCCCGTATGGTTTGTCTGTCTTCATTATCCAAGTTGGTACAGACAAACAAGGCGCTAAACCCAGTTTCATTGTTGATGGCTTTACGAAAGCCTGTATGAAACTGTAATTAACCATTGAATAAGATATTCTGAAGTTAATCACATTAACTGACTTCACAGATATGTAGAGGTTATTCGCAGACGAATTTCCGATGGATTAAACTTGATGCTGGTGTGTTCGTTTTAAAAAATAAGCTTTGCTGCTCATTTGACAAAATCAATAATGTCAAATTCAAATGCTAATTTTTCCAATTTTGTAAGGCTGCTTTGATTCTTGGATTCTCTCTGTGACATGTATACAGTCCTAGTTTCCATAGATTCAAATATTTTGGATGAACTCGTTTATATCAAAACGAGGCTTTAAAATATTCCTAAAATTTTCAGCTTTTTTTTTATCTTCTAGCATTTTGTACCTAATGTCAATATAACGAAGAGGGCCATCGCTAACGTTGAAGATAATGAATGGAGAGCAATGCGCAGTGTGATAAGTCCAACATTTAGTTCGGGTAAAATGAGAGATGTAAGAATATATTTTTATCCATTTTTTAAATGTACATATCTTGCAATTTATTATGCTTCTTGCTTTGTCTTAGTATTGTTAATTTTATGAGTTTGTACATTTTTATATCTGCACCATTGTAAAACAAACCTGAACACGTATATGTGAAAGAGGGGCTATAACAAATGTTTGTAATAATAATATTATTATTATTGATGGAAACTAGGACAACTCTTAGCCCTAAAACCAATCGGAAATGAGAACGACACCCTTGAATACAGAGGTAGCGAAGAATGTTCCCTCTTTCGTGGCCCAACTGTGGTGTGCCTGACAATAATCACGCGTATTTGGAAGATTAGTCGAGCATATAATCTAACAGTTGTTTGAATTAAAATTATTATTGTACTTGAAGTAAACTTTTGAATTAAAAAGTATTTATTCGGAAATCTTATATACAGTCATAGATGAAATAATATCAATAATTGGATACAGTAACAAGCTTTTATATAACACTGCTTCCAAAACAGGGTCACATGAATATAATTTTAATGATCAGCTGGTAATGTAATACAACAAGAATGATTGTCAATGTCAGGGTTTAGTTAACGGTGATATGGGGCAGGGGTGTATGAATAGAAAAAAAGAGAGAAACAGAAAAAAGTAATTTGGAAAAAGACTGGGGGCTCGAGTACCGATTTGGATATGAAGTTTGAAACGCGACGCGATTTGGAACAGTTTATTCTCCATGACAAGATCTCGAAATAAAATTATGTTATATATACTGTCCCTTTAATTTCAGATGTCTTCTGTCATTAAAATCTGTGTTGGCAATATGATTGATAGTTTTGATGAAAAGGTTGACCCCATAAAATCAGTGAAACTGGATGAGTGAGTATTCAATATAATGCCGTTGAACTGATTAAATTCCGCGTTTGTTGAACAGCAGACATTTAAACATATTACCATAAATAAAAGTAACACATTTGGTTGTTGAATAATCTTACATAAGCTTTCGTAGATGGCGCTGTAGATTTGGTGATGGGGAAATAAATCTCGTCACTAATTGTCTATATAACTTTATCCAATTAGCTTCGTCCTTTATCTTCATCCTGGCCGTATATATTATTACAAAGAACCCACCAATTAGAGTAGTGCCACTCGTGAGCATTATATTTTCAATTGATTGCAACTGTATCTGAAATTTTTAGAAAGAAACAGGTTGTTTTCATTGTGCCTTTAATTGATATCCGTATTCTTATTGTCAATGATGTTTTTACTTTACAGAATATGTCAAGCTTATACTATGGATGTTATTGCTGCCACGGCGTTTGGTATCGATGCTGACTGCCAGAAACACCCAGAATTTGATTTCTTCGTGAATGCTAAAAAGACACTAGAGTTTAGTTTTGCAGCGCCTATAATTGGTTTCTGTTGTAAGTATAACATACAAAAATTTATGGTCCAGGAGCTGTGCCCGAAGCGCTATTCATCTGATTGTTCTTCTTCTTGTTCTTGGGACTAAACCTCTTCGAGAAAAGCCCAAAACTCCGCTAATTGAAGTACAATATACGTTCACATATTTACCTAGCGGCTTTGGATAAACTATGGTTCAAAGTGCGAAAGTGAAATACCAAAATTTATATACATGTATCTTCTGATATCAGGTTTCCATTTGTCTAATACCAGTAATTCCAATTTCCCTTCAAAAATCTTGTTCCAAATTCGTGTTTTGATTCTTTCGACGAAATACAACTCTACTATATACGCATTCAATTCTGTGATTAACAAGTAATTGGACGTGTAAATTGTATAATACAATATTATTTGTATCATTTGCTTGATAAAGACGAGAGTATCCTCGTCGAAACGTTGCTTAGTATCAAACTCAGTAATTGTGTATCCATAAAATTGTACCTTGTGTTACTATGTTCAATTACTAAACGCCAATCAAAGATAATATTTTTTTTTTTTCAGTGATGTTTCCTATATTGACTGATATATGTGATTATTTTAATTTGGGTTATATGCCTAGAGACTGTGTAAAATATTTTACCGACACCGTTCATTATGCTATACAGGAGCGAAAAAAAGAAACATCGGTAAGACTAGTTACATACACGAGAGTCTGTCTTATATACGTCTACGTCTAAGACAGTATTAGAGACTTAGGGCAAGCGTAAATTTTTGGTCCGTATATGGCGTATCCGTATCGATTAAGCGTGTGACGTCATTAATGCGTGTGAACTTCCCATACGTGATATGGCACACGGATACGATAGCACGTATCGAACATCGTTGTCTTTTTAACATATTTTTTGCTACTTTTATCAATCTATTTAATATTTTTGGTGAGCTTTTATCGGAGTTTCATATTTTTCCTGTCTGCCTACGTGCTACATGATGGAGTGAAACCAAAAATTACTGTCGAAGTTTAATACGATTGGACACTATTTTTTTTTATTAAAATTTGAATAGTTCAGCGACCCTCGAGCGACTTTACCCCTTTCAGTACTGATGTTGATCTTGGTAGATAACTTTACTGGCATCGTTCTACAATAGAACCGCCCAGAATCTACATAAAAAAATTTGTCTAGAAAAACTTTTTCTCATAAAATTCACAGCTCGGATGGCGACCCCTACCCCCACCTTCAACCACCGGACTATGTATATTCTAGTTTAATTACTAAAAGCTGCAGAAACAATTTATGCACTTTGATAACATTGTTATGCTGATTTTTACTGAGACAGAGGTACATTTCAATATATTTATTATCTTCATGATTTATTTTTATTTGATTTAGAACAAGCGAGATCTTCTCCAGCTGATGATGAACACACATAAAGAAAGCGGTAATGCGTCTGCTAAACAAATGACAGAAGATGAAATACTGGCCAACAGTTTATTCTTTATTATGGCAGGTTTCGACACAACTTCAATAACTCTTGGCTTCGCGTTGCATTGTTTAGCCACCAACCCCGAGACCCAAGACAAAGCTTATGAAGAGATAACTCAGAAAATCGGAAAGGTTCGTAGTGAAAAGAATCTTTTTTTGATTCTCCATTTAGTGCCATTGATACTGTTGGGTCAGGTAGAGGGATACTGGGGGGAGAGTATGCCTACTCTTCTGAATGTAAGGGTGCCCCATCAAGTAGAGCCAATTAGGAATTTCACATACATTTGACATTTAATTAATTTAATATACATGTATTATTTAGCCGTCGCATGCGCCCCGTTGGTGCATTTCGCATTTCGTTTCTAGATTTTCAATGGATTTATAAACTCTTGATATCTGTTATAGGACAGGGATAACTTGTAACATTTTATTGTTGCTAAGAACCAAAAACCAGGATAAATCTAATCCTTTTTTATGTGTAGATAATGTTGAATATTATGTTTAAAGTTCCTGAATAATATATCATGATTGTGGACAATGAAATTGCATTAAAATTAAGTTATTGTGACCATTTCGAAACTTTATAATTCTCAATAGATCAAATGCTGTCTCGAATTCTGTCCTGGTGTTGGCTGAGAAATGTCCTCTGAATTTGCCGGTGTGTTTTTTTTCTATATCAGTGGTAGGACGTAGAGCATGGCAAGGAACAGTGTCTAGTCGTTCCGATGATGCGGAAAACTGGGGTCCTGTTGGAGACGAAATCGGCTAACGAAGACGGGCATACGCCATACAGTGTGCTATGAGAAAAAATTTGCCCAGGCAGAGGCGCTACGACCTACTTTTATATCGAATTCTAACTGCCAGGGATCATTTACGGGTCATCGGTTTTTCATCTCATCCCAGTGACTAGACAGCTGTCTTTGTCAGACCATCACTGAGAAGGGTAAACCACGCCGGAAAATCTGAATGAACTTTCTCGGCCAATGCAGGGATCGAACATGCGAGCCAGCGTCTTACCCACTTAGCTACCATGCACACGTTGGTGTACATGTGAAAGGAACCCTTTATATTTGGAGTTTGCCGTACGTTAGAAAAATGTTACTCATGGCACACAACACCGGCAGTCCGTCTTCAATTCTGTTGAAAAGTAAACATTAAACCCCATGTCTTTTCATTTTTCCGATTCTCCTTGCACATAGTAAATTTTGGTTTTATTTCAGGAAGCGCCCAATTATGATAATTTAAAGAATTTAACTTATATGGATATGATTATATCTGAAACAATGCGAATGTACCCGGCTGCCCCAAGGTAAGATTATAACAAATACCGTTTTAATCAAATATAGTTTATGTACGCAAATCTCAAATATGATGCCGGATTGCCGACTATAACTAGCTAGATTAGTCGAAATTGAAGACCGAATCTAAGAGTAGATTGATTATAAAATAAATATGTAGCCGAATAATTTATTGGATTAGGAATTTGTTTTAAACCCCTATGTATAGGCCTACAACATCTTGTTAGATATTATGACCGTGAGGTCCGTCAGATATTACAAGAGTCTGGAATGGTTCTTCAATTCTTTAAAACTGGAAACTTATCATAATAATTATCTACATACACTTTACAGGACTGCGGATAACCGACAAGTACCTAATGCTACTAAGTCGGATAGACCTACAAGACTCATGTATCAAGTACAGTCACATATATTTATATGGAATTACTTCTAATCACTTGGCTAAATCAAATGTTGACATAAATAAGCATTGATGTAATAATGTACAATAATATAAGAAATAGAACAATGGTAAATAAAACAATTAATAGATTAATCATACGATTGGCATGTTCATCAGGCAGGCCATATTATCAGTTACTTTAATCGTTACTTTCTACCTGTAACAGTTTTATAAACAATAAGGGATTACAATAAATTATCATGTCATTAGAATTACGTAACATTTCACCTTTGGATATAGTCACATTTGAATAAGCAAACACACACAATGTTTTGAAAAAATAGAATAATTATTGTTCTTAGAGTTTGCATGTATACAGAATTCAATTTGATGACTTTCCTTTTTAAAGTTAAAGTATTATCTGAAATATTCTAGATTTAAATTCTAACATAGAACTACTAGAACTAGCACGGTTATATTATATCCTCCTTGCTCGCTATTTTTAATACGTCCTCGTATTACATTGATCAACAAATAAATTTAAAAAAACTGAAACTTGGATCATTGAACACTGAACTAAAATTGTATAGAACTACCACATGTTCTTTTCGGATACATCGTCAAGAAATCGGATAAAATTGTCGTAGAATTCTGGGTCTTCCTTGAATATTTTATCAATCCACTCCCACTGATACGTATATTGGGGACTATAATCGTCCAGAAAAATACGTCTTTCTGACAGATAATATTCTATATTTGTTTTTGGATCACGGTAGCGTGCACACAATTTCCATCTTCTTCCATCTCGGTGACCTTCAAAATCACTAAGTCTGTTCCATGCCATTTGGTCTTTTTCCACTGGTAATAATGGATAGCTTTCGCGAACTACATTTCTAACAACTTCGGGTACGGGTCCAGGAATTTTGTTTTTATGGATTCCTATATACGAAATTTCCGTTTCATCCAAATTGCTTTCATGAACCCATTCCTTTTGTTTCACTTGGTATTCTAGCTGTCCCTTGTTTAATCAGTTCTGCATAACTACCTTGGTACGCTGTGAATCTGGGTTTGAGTTGGAGGGTGCATATTCGTTTTTGGTTACTGAATTTAACAGTTCGACTGTCTGACACCTTTTAGTATAGACCGTTGGAAAGGCTACAATGCTTTTGTCATGTGAGCATTTTGTAACGGTTTGACATTCACTATCTAAGGTTGGTGTGCCCTAGTAACTCTCTTGACAATTTCAATAACTGCAAGAGATACAGTCTCAACATACGGAATTTTACTGTTTACGTTCACTCTGTTTTGACCAGAGACATTTTGCCGGTTATAATATTATGGAAATGGGGTTTAACGTCTTAGGTATAGGCCTACAAAATCTTGTTAGATGTTATGGAAATGGGGTTGAACGTCTTATTGCTCTGCTCCCAACTGGGCTAATGAAGACGGCTGATTTTTGAAAACTGTAAGTAACTTACTAAAGACAAAACCAATAAACCACATAATTTATCTTATACAGGTTAAATAGACGTGCCAACAATGATACTACTATAAATGGTTATAATATCCCTAATGGTATGATAATCATGGTACCGATATATACAATCCACAGAGACCCAACTCATTGGGAAGATCCTGATAAATTTGTCCCTGAAAGGTAATTACACATGTTAAAAAATAATATGTTGTTACGGTGTTGTATTTAGCTTATGGGCACATTCCGGTATCCCCACCCTTTCAAATGTATCAAACATTAACCCAACTAGGATTAAGTAATATCAGCAAAATTGGTTTACTCATAATATTTTGTGTTAGCCCGCGAGATCAGTTCAATGCAATGAGTAGAGGGGGGGGGGGGCTATCATTATTTTGAAAACAGGTAAATTTGGATTTGTGGAAATACTACAAAGTCGATGTTTCTCGTAACCAGTCGCCTTATTTTTACATTTATTTACATTCACAGATTTTCAGCTGAAAATAAAGATAAAATAAACCCATATGCTTATATGCCGTTTGGTCTTGGTCCTCGAAATTGTGTTGGTATGCGTTTGGCTAACCTGGTCACGAAGATGGCGATTGTGGCACTCTTACAGAACTTCCGGTTTATTCAATCACTAGAAACAGAGGTATAACTTTAATTAAAAGCAAGCAATATTATTTAAATTTTACACCCCAACATGGAACTATGTCGTCGCCCGATTTTAATGTAATTTAAAATATATGTTTATGTCCCAAAATTCTCGGATGGGTTCGATTTTGGCACTTCCTCGATTATTGTCCCGGACTGTACGGAGTTCACCACAAAGCGCCTGGACACCTTCTAAACACGATAGAGGTTACAGTTTTTAACGTATTAGTCATACATTTTAAATGATCTTAATCTGGATAGTTAATTATTCTATAATCTGTATTCAGTGAATTAGTCCCGAAATGACCTAGCCTGTGTCGAGTTGACGTTAAACCCCATTTCTCTCTCTCGTATTCAGTGAAAACTAGTTTGTCAGTTTAAAATCATCCCAGTAGTTAGTAGTTTACCATCTGTATCCATCAAAGTATGTCTAATCGCATTTCAGATCAAGGACCAAATAATACTTCCGTGTTAAATTAGTGGGACTTGAATCACAATAACTACCATATTAACATATATAACAAGTCTTCTCTTAGTAAAATTAATAATAGCATACTTCTCTTTTATTTACAGGTAACTCCCAAATTAAGTAAAGGGGGTTTTGTTCGTCCAGTAAATGGTATTTATTTAAGAATAGAAAGGAGAAATGTGTGAATATAAGCAAATTTAGATATATTAAAGATAAACATCTCATTAACATCAGAAGTAATCAATTTGATTTACGTTTTTCTTGTTTTATCTTATGTTTCCTGTTTTAAATTTTACGAAGAACATCACAATTTGTGCAACTATTATCTTCCATATCGAGTATATTACGCAATCAGTATCCACATGCATATTATATCCTCATTGTCAATATTTGTTTTAGACTGTGTTATAATAATACCGTCTCAATGTCGAACATTTTGGACTGTTCGTGTATGCTTGCATTGTATGACTGGAGTGTCTTGTGACATGCATTCATGTGCATGTGCATGTGCATGTTGTTTTAAGCATATATCCATTATTTTATGGATTGATGTTTTAGAAAACTATCCATTATTTGTCTCTCTATAGCTACGTCTACACTAGCAGCATTCACCGTCTACACTAGCCTTTTAAATGCCGTTTTTTTTCCTAAAAGCCGGCCTTTCAAAATCAAAAAGCCGGCTTTTTCAAAAAAAAAACGGCAATTTTATGTGTGTAGACGGTAAAAACGGGTTTTATCGGGTACCCGGATGTCATCCTTCCCGAACTTCCGTACATTTATAACATTGGCATAGCCACGAAGGATGTTAGTCGAAAGTGTCTTCGGCGAATATACGATCGTAATCGTCTTGCACGTCGTTTTCTCGCCCTCTTCCGTAAGTCTGTCAGCTATCTGCTATATTCCATAAGTTGGATATAGAACTGAACCAAAGTAACCAAAGTAATCATTATTTTTATATTATCTCTGAAAAATTGACTGAAGCCGATGGCGTAATAAATAAACCGGAAGTTCCACAAATAACGAAGGTAGGTGTTCATCGTCTTTTACCGTTACAAAACGTCAGCCAGTGTAGACGCTACACTTGAAAAAGCCGCGTTTTGAAAAAGCCGGCTTTTGATAAAGCCGGCTTTTACTAGCCTAGTGTAGACGAAGCTTATGTTTTAAGTTTGATAATAGCCTCAGACTGTCCATTATGTAAATACAGAGAAAACCTTCGGGGCTAACTCCCATCAGTTGTTTTTTTCTATTTACATAATGGACAGTCTTCGGCCATTATTATTATTATTATAATTTCATTTTTAAAGCGGTGCATTATAACAATAGTTATTTCTAAGCGCTGTACAGTAATATTTACACAGTGAAACGAGCATGATTCTATTTACATATGGCAGAAACAATGGTGTTTAAAAATTAAAAAACGGCTGCCACTAAAACCATCATTATTTTAATACAACGTGGGCGTATAAAAATTCATTGAAACTCAATATACTTGTTCGTCTCATGACCTTAAACACTGTGTATAAATTTAAAGTCAATCAGATATTAACTTTAGCCTCTGGAGCGTCCACAATTTGTTTTAAAGTGATCAAGGGCCATAGCTCTGTAAGTAATTATCTGAAACGCTGAAAATCACTAGGCTTCCTCGTCTCATGACTTTAAACACTGTGAATTTATCCATCACATATCATAGATTTTACTAAGGTGGCTTGTTACAATTATTGTTTTTTCATTCAAAACTTTTGTTATCTCCTAGTTGGAGTTAAGGCGCTTGTTAAAATAAATGTAGTGTTATTACTGTTTCTATCGAATAAGTATTATATACATAATATATATTATAAATACAACATTACAAAAAACTGATATATACGGTTCCAACCTATAAAGGAATTTTAACTCCTCTGCTTTATTATTATATGTTAGTTATACCCGAAAGACAAATAAAAAATGGCATATCATGTATTCTGTTGTTGTACTTTTACCGTGAGGGAGGGGGAATGTTTTCGTTTTTCTTTTTTAAATATTTTTGCCAATTTTCGTCACAAATATACCCGCCCGTATATTTTTTTACCTATCCTGTTCACTGTGCAAATTGTAATTAAAGTTTTGACTGATTCAGGTACAAGTAAAAGGTGACAATCCAGAGTAATGTATAAATTTACGAAATATTTTTACTGATAGTAATCATTTGTAGCTGTCCATTCGCCATCAGATCATATCATTTTAACGATAGTACTTATGAACGCTAGCAACGGCCATGTGATCTTGCAGAAACAAATAGGCGTCACAGCGCTAAGGCCATTGGCCCAAATCAATTACGAACAACAGGCGGGTTGAATTTATTTTTTTTATTTCACGCACATGCAAAAATCGCCACCTTAGAATATAAAAAATGTCAATGATTAATGTAAAACACTTAAACTTTCGTCAATCCAGACAATTTAAATGTCCATGCAAATGAACAGGGTAATTTATTTGCTGATATTGGTGGAATTGCGATGTCAAATTCCTCTACCAGATCGTAAAGTTCCCAGTATAGCCCAGTAGTTGAACAATTGTACTAGTTGTACTAGTCTGGGTCATTGGCGCTTCTATAAGCCTAATGTTGAACCGCCGGCCAGTAAAGAAATATAGCATAAGCGTCTGAATTTTTCATGGTGTATCCGGACCTATTTTTTTTTTAATGTGTAGATTCCTATGATGGAGGTTGCCAGGCAACATATTCATACATTTACAACAATGATAATATGGCGACAGTAGATTACGGGCTAAGATACTTTAGAACATGTTTTGAGAAGGAAAGGAAATAACACAGACTGTTCATAATTAACATATTGTATTTCATTTACAAAATACACACACACACGACATTATAACAAAATTACTACAAATTACATTTGACATAACTATGATTTTTAACATGCTGTATACTAATGGTCCATTAATCCTAAAGGGCAGTTAACCTCCAGACCCATATAATATACAAAGACAAATTAGCTTATTGTCAAGGGAGCAGACCAAATTACGTTGTTTCGGAAGAAGTAAGCATATTTTGCCTGATAACGTTTTTTAGAACTTCGAATTTTTTCTAATAGTTTGGATTGTTCGTACTTGGTTTTATTTTATTATTTATACGCTACATACACTCGAGACTGTTCGTCATAATAAAACAATATTCCCCAAGGACAATAATTGATCTTACTGTGTACGCCATGGTAAATAATAAACGGATTTCTTCGATTATGAACAAACTAGATGACCTCGCGCCTGGTACCGTTCGTAGTTTTTCTATTACTGGCACGCGCACGGGCATTATTTCTTTTTCTTTTACATGTACCCAAATCTGGGATTTCGCGCGGAGATAGGTTTGAGGTAACAGTCTGTGAAATAGACCACTTGCCACTGTACCTGTGTATCGCTAATGATAAACCGAATATGTGAAGACACTTGATACATATCACTCAAAAAATTTTCAGTACAAACAGAGATGATTCACGCTCGATTTGTTTCTAAGCAAACCCATGTGATTATTTTCTCGTGGATTTATTGACCTTTGTTGACCTTCTAAGAACTTATCGATACATATATCCTTACACCGAGGGAAATTATCTAGTCTCGGTGAAAAGAATCATGATCATCTGGTAGAAAATTACTTTTGTATTTTTGGAACGGAAAACAGTGTTTTTAAAAACAAACTAACCTGCCGCACATGAGAAAGTCATTATACTAATAATAAAAGTTGAGATCTCTTTTTGCGGCGCAGGCTTACTGAGTAGTAAACCGTCCACAGACAAAAAAATATAGGAAGCCTTAGTGACGAGTGTAGTTTTGAGTCGAGAGTCGAATTTACTCGCTTTCAGTTTACTCTGTTTTTGCGATAACCAACTATGTCAGAAATACCATACTGACATTCGGTAACTGGACTATAGCCTGCTTATGACAGACTGAGAAATAGTCATCGTCCGCGCCACAACCGCCTGTGTTGTGCCGATCTGTAGCATGCCAAGGGCACGTAACCTTTCATTTTGGGTAAGCTGACGCATATCAAAATTTGTTTTCTGGTCACTAAAACAATTAAATTGGGCCCGGTTCCTAGAAAATTCTTTAAGTAAGCACAAAGTCATGCTTCACTTTTACTTACGTAGGAATCTTTAAAAATACCGTCCCTAGAACATTCTCAAGACCATTCTTACGTAAGCACAGGTCAAGTATAAGTCTAAGCACATTGTGACTGGTAATGCTTACCATACACCGAGACTACGATGCTCTTTAACGCCATAAAAACAACTTTGGTATGCGAATTACTCCATAAATTTGTCCTTTGCTTCATTGTGGTTGATTTAGATGCATTTGACATGCCCCCTTTACACATAATTATAAAATGTGCCAAAAGATAAAAAAAACCCGCAGATACATACAAACTAACTGAATAATTGTGAGAGCGCCTGATCTTAAAGTAGCCTGTGTGTCTGTAGCCTATTGTTTACAAATTGGCAAAGAAGTAAATTTGTTTCAGGGTAGGCCCTAGATGCGAAATTTTCTATAGCATTTCTAATTTCTTTTGAAGAAGGATTTTCTGTGTCTTGTAATTGTCTCTTTGGTATCAAAAAGTGTCGGAAATGCCGTCGAATAACTCTACGGTCAGCCATCTTTTTGAAGCAGAAACAGACTTAAGGTTGGTAAGCAAGCCCTATACCTTGCTTGGGACTTGTGCTTAGATTGGCTATGTTTTAAGAGCGAAGTTGTGCTTAAGTTTTTTCTTGGAACGCATAATAACGTTCTTGTGCTTACAATGAAGTCTACTTAACATCTAAGCACGTGACCGTTCTTAAGAATTTTCTGGGAACACAAAATAAGGTAAGTTTACTTAAATGCAAAGTCGACTAAAATCTAAGCACAAGAACGTGCTTAAGAATTTCCAAGGATCGGGCCCTAATATTTCCACCCTGAAGTCATGCAAATCTTGGGTTGGATGCCTATGATGATACCAAGCATCACCTGCATTCCATGCGGTAGCTATTGGTGCGTTTGGGCGTCACATGTAGCTGGAAATGTTTCTTCTGTTAGGTTCTATAGTGACTTTTTTCGTAGTCATTTGCATATTTTATCATTATGCCCCCAAAATCAAATATCCCCTACTTTTTTGAATAGTATATAATGTAATGATATTAAATAGTAATTATTTCCATCAATTGCTATTTCTGTATATGTTTTAATGGATTTTTTGTTTTCGAAGTTAATAGACTAAACACTCATCGTAACCTTATTAACGATCATTCATGTTAATTATTATTTTGGTCACACTATTTCACTTTAAGTTTAAAGTCACCAAATTTGTATGGTTAGGATCAAATAAAGGTAATGGGGTTTAGATTCTCATAAAATGTGATATGGTAAGGTTTTGCCTGAGCAGGGGGACTACAGCTTACTCTAAAAATGACTATCAACTGCAACGGAATCTTTAACGTGTATGCCAAGGTGTACACAGGACCCAAGCCGCTCTTTCCATCCGAAAGACTAGGCATCTGTTTTGCCAGGTCTTTTGTCTTGCGTTACTTACAGGGGGAGACCGTCAATCCATTAAAAATATTTATTATCTCTATCCGTTACATAAATTTTTTCTCTGTTTATTACTTCGATACAGATCTTTTAAATTAGAATTAGGTTTAAAATCACCATACATATAAGAATAACGTTTACATTATAGTTTGTCGTAAATTTAGTCATTGACGTTGACTGCATAGTGTTTGATAATAAATTTTCGAATCTTAACTGACTGACTAGTTTATGTTGTGATATCAAATATTATTTATCTCCATCAAAAGTGAGTTATTTTGACGACTATGGTCGAAGTAGCTTCCGTTCGGGTGTAGTGAACTATATTCTGCCGTATAATCGTGACCATACAAGCGCAACCGAAGGTCGCCCTGCTTGCTGATTAACCCTTGTACGACGTCTACTGGTTAATTTTGGTTATTATAAACTTACCTGTGTGTTTGAATTCAGCTCCTGTTTAATAAAATTCATTGCACATCTAATTATCACAACCATGAAAACACGTGCTCAAAGTTAACTAGTTTGTTCATAATCGAAGAAATCCGTTTATTATTTACACAGTAGTCAGAAGTAAATAACAAGATAGCATTACATTTAACTTATCACACCCATGGAGTCAATTGAATCATTGAGAGTTGTCCAAGGACGTCTTGATCGGGTGGCCTCGCCGTTAACGTTTAACCACAGACCAATATCTCTCAGCCTGTCTTCAAATATTGGACTAATAGTTCCTTCTTGTGTAGGTTCAACATTCATTAATATATTACCACCCCAACTACAATATAACAACTCTCATTTTAAATGAATTACATCTCGCGTATCCGGAAAATCCATATTATTTCCTAATTATACGAGAGCATGTATGTGAAATAAACGGAAATTAGATTTAACGTCCAACTGTTGGCAATAACGGGGAAATTTGGCTCGAACAGTGGAGCTACGACTTACCCCGGTACGCCTGTTTTCTCGTCAATTACGAACGAACAATGTTCCGTGACAAGCCTTGGTCTCTGCACCACAGAGAAACACAGCTGGAAAATCCTATTTACTTACTCAATTAAGTAGGAAGACTATCATGTTGTTAATATTACCGGGATCTTAATTTAACTACATATATATAAATACCTAACAGTTTCGATGAACATGGGACAAATAATCAGACAAGTGTGTGTTCCTTCTGTATCTCCAGGACCTTCTGTCAATAGTCATTGGAATCTCCCATTTTTTGACTGCTCTTTGACTGAAACCAACCGGATTTATAAATTAACTGTGTTCATGAACTGTTATAATATATCCAGGGCATAAACTGACCATGTTAGGTCATTGTAATGACAGGTGTAATGTTTATGGTCTAAAGACACTTCAGTGTCATGTTATATAGATTTTTGTAGAGAATAAAACCAAAAGTTAAAATGTATAAGTACTAGATGTGCCGGTCGTCATAGTAATAGTATGTCATTATATGGCTATATGACGTCATTTTACTTTTAATGGGGACATTTGACATTTTGATATCCTATTACTATTACTATAATATGTTCATTATACATATAAGGTCTTAAACCAACCATTTAGGATTTTCATAAATTGACTGGACTACTAGACTGGATAGTGAGGATCTTACAGATACAGTTCTGTGTAGCGGTTACTGCTATATACCCGTTGGCTGAAGACGGGGGGGGGGGGGATCGCCACCTAAGCTGTGAATTTATGAGACCAAATTTTTTAGATCAGTTTTTCAGTGTAGATTCCGTGACCAGGGCGTTTGGTGGGGCGTTTTCAAGATATAGGGGTCAAATGTCTATGTATGGGTGTGTATGGGTGGGGTGGGGATGTCATTATGTTGACATATTAATAAAACAAATATTTCTAGGATTGCCCATCTATAAATAACTGTTTTGATTTGTGGGGAGGTGGGGTGATAATAGCAGGTGTAGGTGTAGGCTATGAGCACGCTTTGTGGATTTCGCGCTATATAAATGGACATGGGTGTGTGGATGAGGGGTTGGGGGGGTCATGTTGACATAAATGATGATCATGTTGCATACTAATAAAACATAAATTGTTTAGGACTGTCCATCTCTAAATAACTGTTTATGATGCCCCTGGACAACTGTTTGATTTGTGGGGTCGGGTAGCAGGTGTGCATGTGTGGATGGGGGGGGGTAAAATTGGAGGGATATGATTTCACTTTGATTTAAATGATTCAAAATTGACCTAAAAAGTGTTTTCTCTAGCTTTTCGTTCAGTACCAATATCGTCATTCAAGATATTAAATTATAATGGTATAATGTATCGCAGCAAAAGACCACTCAGGCAAGCGTTAATAAGGAAAGTTTTGTTATTTCTCATCACAATTAAAATTCGTCCCCGGAAAATAGGTCACCAGACAATTCGTCCTCAAGGACAATTGATGTGTGGTACTTGGCTCGTGATTTTAGGTTAAAGGTTTAATTTAGTTGATAAAGAGACACAATTGAGGTCATTTTATAAATGGTACAAAAAATAACAATAGTCACTCCAATACAATTTATTTAGTAAATAGTTGCTAATCCGGATAATTTTAATGTCCATGCCCATTTACAAGGCATTTTATTGACTGATATTGGTGGAATCGTGATGTCAATTCCTCTACCAGAACGAGCTTTCCACGTAAAATTTCCGGAATAACCGAGCAATTGTACAGTTGTACCAGTCTGAGTCATAGGAGCTCCTAAGCTTAATGTTGAACCAGTCGGCCAGTCAAGAAGTATAGCATATACGTCAGAATTCTTCATGGTGTACCTACAACAATCCATAGTTTTCAAATATTATTATGTATATAGTAAAAGTGGGGGGATTAACTCATTAAGATCTATAGATATATACGGGAAAGGGTCGACCCGTACTACTTTAGTTTATGTTTCGAATTGGAAAGAAACGATTACCAGTTGTCTGTGCTAGCTCTAAATTCATTATCAACAAATCCAAAGCTCTACCACCTAAATATGATCAGGCTCTCAATTATCGCTGCAAACTTTGAAATCAATCCGTAAAGACACCCGACCCGTAGCAAATGTAACAGGTAGTATTGGCAAAAGTATACGTACAATAACTTACCACATGCGAGGGGTTAAGGTATCATTTTGTGATGTCCATGGGCGAGATGAACGGATAGCTTCACTGTTGACATCCAACCAGGAGCCAAAATCTCTCAACCTCTCTTCAAATATGGGGTGAATAGTTCCTTCTTTTGTTGGTCCAACGTTCATCAACATATTTCCTCCTAAACTATAAAAGAACACGATTTAAGAAAGCGTATATTATATACCCGTATCACGAACGCTTCGACATCATTTTTACTTTATGATCTCTTAACAATAAACTCAAATATATAAATACCTAACAGTTTTGACGAAGGTGGATATAAGCTCCTCAATGGACAAAATATCAGAGAGTTGTAATCTCCGTCTGTATCCCCAAGATCTTCTATCGATTGTCATACAATTCTCCCATTTTCTTGTCGGAAGTTTACCTGAAGAAGAACCGATCTGTTAGTACATGTATATAATTTATAGTGTACAACTATATAGTGTACAACTACATACAAACAATAAATAACCCCACAATTACGATAACTTGGTATACATAAGAAAAAGACGAATACTGATGGCATTTAATATAATCCCAGATAAAACTAGTTACTTATTTGAGGTGGGAATCAAGTTGAAAGCAAGTATATCACCATTTTTGTAATCCTGGTTCAAAGACCAATTGGAAACGCGCATCTTGACTAGTAATTACACAGTTTCCCACATAAACCTACTTTGTACTTAGAAGCAGATTATAGTTGCGTTTTAATTGTATCTAGGCAAAACGTACAAACGTTATCAAAACGTCCCCATTCCTTTGAAATTATAGCTTACTAGGTATATATTTGTCTGAGCAAGTCAAGAATCCACCATGTTTACATGTAGAATCGCTACCCCATCTATCGTTCGTTACAACAGTATCTTTAACAGGGCTGTAGAAAAAAAATAGTGCACAATTTAAAAAATGCGTGAAAATGGTGCTTAAAACACTTTACTTTTCAGCACCGACCGAATAATTGATCATTCATCGTACACAATGCAATGATATTTTAATTTTTTTTCAATATTTCAGCAGTGATATCTTTTATTATTTTTTTTATTCTTCCATTATTCAAAAATTCAGAAACAAAATAAGCCTACCTGTCAGTGTAAAGCCAGGCTAAGAATTCTTTCGATTGCCAATAATCGCTTGTTCCTTCCCAATCACCATCAGACCAAATAACATCAGGTTGATATGTGTTAACTAACTCGTAAAGTTCTGGCATTGTTTTTTGCTACAAAATAATCACATAGGATATTAACGTTGTCAATAATTATCCATAGAGTGTAGAATCCAGACAGAAGTTCGGTTTTCAATTCTGAATTGCTCTAGTTATTCTCTTTTAACATGTTCATATTTTGGTAGAAATAATATGTCTTAGTCATATCCTGACTAGATTTCTTAAATATCAAAATAATTATGGAGGGTTTAAAAGCATAGAATAGAAATTATTTGATCACTCAAAAATGCAATCAAGAGGCTATCGACAGTTAGGGAAATATTTTGCATTTATGCAGCGATATCAATTGGGAAGATTATACATGTATGGTATCTCAAGCGTAGCTTGATCCCATACTTAATGTTATAAGACATATCGTCGCTTTCCAAACTTCGTGGGTTCCCTATGCCCCCCCCCCCCCGCCTCGCTTTAATGCTAAAGAACCATACACACAATCGAATTACTGAAAAAACGATAACAACCGCCATGCAAACCCAGAGTAATCTAGTTAGTGTTTAGTGGTCGTTAAAACAAAGTTATTTCATATAATGGTCACAAAGTAAAAATAACACCTGCACTTGGTATTTGGAAATGTAAGAAAACTAAGTTAAAATGCCATTAACACAAATTATCAATATTTTTCATACTGAAAAGATACTTACATTGACAAAATTTTGTGTGGAGAATTTATTCGCTTTATCTTGTAAGAACACTGGATTGAACCATTCAAGCAGGGAATGATACAAACCAAAATGAATTGACGTGTTGGTTTTAATAGCTGCAGCTAATTCCCCTACGAAACATAAGATATTGTGAAAACATAATCTACATAATGTCATCGCTAAAGCGACTTAATGTTGCGTTTAAAAGTTTATGGCACGGACACAATGATAATTTCCTTTTCAGCGAATAGAATACGATAATAAAATCAAAATTCGTTTGTTTGGGACGATTTATCTCCTTTAAAGAATGGGGTGGATGGCTGAATGGTTAGCATGTGCGTGCTGTATCATAAAGTCTGTCATTGAGTCAACTGGCATGGTCTCGAACCCCATTTGTACGCGACAAGAAGTAGGGTCGCCTCCCACTGCCCTGCGCGCAAACCAATTATTGAAAAATCAAACCATGTTAGTCCCGAAATGACCATTGTGTGTTTGGTGGACGTTAAACCCCATTCTCTCTGTCCCTCTCTCCCTTTAAAGCCTTCACAAATTAGCCAAAATGTTGATGCAGCATGATTAATATGCACGGCTAATTATATGGTTGACGTATGTGTGCCCAAGAAACTTACCAACGAGATCTCGTTTAGGTCCTACAGCCATGGAATTCCAGTTAAATGAGTGGTTAGAAGGCCAATTGGTAAAACCTTCATGATGCTTACTAGTAAATACGATATATCTATAAAATACATAATTAGTTATTTATTATATTAGGAACGGAACAAATACGTTACAGCTGTTAAGGCAAGAAATACAATAAAGTCACCAGATATTTATGAAGAACCAAAAACATAACACATTTACTAATTAAGGAATACAATTAAATAATCAAAATTTATAGCACAAGCCATGAACTTACTCGGCACCTGACGCTTTGAACGTCTCTGCCCATTGGTTGGCATCAAAGAACTCAGCTGTAAATTGTGGTGCAAAATCAGCATACGTAAAATCTGGTCTGTAATTATTTTTCATGAAATCAACAACCTCTGTTCGACCAGTCACCCAACGATTCCAAAACCACTCGGAATTGAAACTGGGTACTGCGAATACACCCCAATGAATAAAGATACCGAGTTTGGCTTCGTCGTACCATGCTGGTAGAGGACGCGAATCAATGGAGTCCCATGTAGGTTCGTATCGAACACCCAATACTGATACAAGGAAAGCACAGAAAATCACAACTGTCCTTGGAGACATTGTTAACCAACTGAAAGATCGACAATCCTTTAGAATATAGTTTACCTATCAGCACTGATGTGTTTTGTTTTCCTTTTAATGTATGCTAATTGAGAAAACTACCATATGCTGGGCTTTTTTATTCCCGATTTGCAAACTTTCGGTTTTTTATTTCTTTTTCCACTAAGACGGCCATATCTATATATTATACTAAGTAGACCGAACAACTATACATTAAACATTGGGTTGAAGGTTGCTCCAGCCAATCGTAATACAAACCATTCCGGTGTTCAAATGCAAGTGCTTAAGTTTTGTTCGCGTCTATATTGAATAGTTGTTGTGCGGGTTTCACGAGGCTTTGGGGACTACAGGATAAGCACTATTATTATAACACCAGTCCTGCTTATAATATTACAGACATGTGGAACATAATTAAAACATTACTGGTCTGTGGACAGTGTTGTGTAAGTATATTGTTGTGTTGTGAAAATAAAAATAAAAATTTATAAAGGGGGGGGGGGCATCAAACGATTTTTACATATATTTGTTGATACTACAACAATGTCCTAAAGAAGAAATGGGGGTGTCCCAAAAATTTATATCCTCCTTAAAAAATAGGAAAATATATTAAAAAGATATTCTAATTTTAACTCCAGCAAACTTAACTCGGCAGAAAACCACTGTGACCATAAAAATTCCTCGAAGCAGTGAAGACATCATCGCGCGTCCAAAATGTGCGCTCTCTGGGGACAGATTTGAGTTATTGAAGGAGAAAGTCAAGGGAGCTAGATTTGGTGACTAGACTGGATCTTGAAGATACAGTCATGTGTAGCGGTCAATGCCATATGATTGGTGTGAACTGCAGCATCTACAAAACACCCGACCTCCAGGCGCTGGTTCGCTAGCCTGGAGGTCGGGTGTTCGATCCCTACATTGGCCTAGAAAGTTCATCTCGATTTGCCGACATGATTTCCCCTTGTCAGTGATGCAGAAGGAGGGCCTGACAAGGACAGCTGCCTAGTCGTTCGGATGGGACGAAAAACCGAGGTCCCGTGTACACATTGGAGTGCACGTAAAAGATCCCTTGGCAGTTGGAATTCGATATAAGAGTAGGCCGTAGCGCCGCTGCCCGGGCAAATTTCCCTCATAGCACACTGTATGGCGTATGTCTGTCTTCAATTAGCTCAGGTTAAGTGCATAACAGGAGGACGTTAAACCCATTTCATTCATTCATTCGTCACTTTTCTCTGATTTGACCACGGGATCTTTGCAATTCATCTGCGTAATAAGCACCATTATTTTATGATAGAACTCTTCTTTAAACGGTCTGTTAGAATTACGACCCAAAAGTTAACTGGCTTTTTGTCTCCAGCAATTATTTACTAAAAATGACTAGTGATTTTTTTCTTCAGTCAGTATGCATTGCATCCAACGGATAGAAACCTTGTTTGTGTTCAAATTGTCAATAATGTTTTGCTAATGGAATGTGTAGTGGTTATATAACTGCACTATTGTGTCTAGGTCGAGAATAGTAAAAACTTTATCTTAGATGGGATTCATGTTTTGTATGCCACACATTCAGATATACTTTTCAAGCAACATGGTCAGATTAGCCGAGTGGTGGCTATACGTTCATGGTGAGCCGCTCATATAATGCTCTAGTCATGCAATAAGTTTCCCAGCAAAAGACAAATATAAAAAAATAAAAACGGATACGGGCTATAATGTATATTGATCAACAAATACTTATTTACTGATCGCTGCTTGGAATCTAGTTTATAATTATTATGCATGCACATATAATTACCCTGCTATTCATTTCCATTGGCCTGCCAACGATATCAAACATGAATTGACGTCTGGTACTTGGGTAGTGATTTTGGGTTAAAGGCAATGTTACCCTAGTAAGCCTTACTTAGTTGAGAAAGAGATACAACTGAGGTCATTTTATAAATTGTACACAAAAAAACAATAGTCACTCCAATACAATTTATTTAGTAAGTAGTTGCTAATCCGGATAATTTTAATGTCCATGCCCATTTACAAGGAATTTTATTGACTGATATGGGTGGAATCGTGATGTCAATTCCTCTACCAGAACGAGCTTTCCACGTAAAGTTTCCAGAATAACCAAGCAATTGTACAGTTGTACCAGTCTGAGTCATGGGAGCTCCTAAACTTAATGTTGAACCAGTCGGCCAGTCAAGAAGTATAGCATATACGTCAGATTTCTTCATGGTGTACCTACAACAATCCATAAATTTCAAATAATATTATGTAGTTAGCAAAAGTGGGTGAAATTACTCATTTAGATCTATAGATATATACGGGGAAGGGTCGGGCCGTACTACTTATGTTTCGAGACGGAAAGAAAATAAAAACAGTTGTCTGTGCTAGCTCTAAATTCATTGTCAACAAATCCAAAACTCGACCCTCTGAATATGATAAAGACTCTCGCTTATCGCTGCAAATATGGAAATAAATCCGTAAAGAAACCTGACCCGTAGCAAATGTAGACAGGTAGTATTGGCACAACTTTACGTACAAACGTGAAGTTCGGCACACCTATGACAATAACTTACCACACGTGAGGGGTTAAGGTATCATTTTGCGAAGTCCAGGGCCGAGATGATCGGATAGCTTCACTGTTGACATTCAACCAGGAGCCAACATCTCTTAACCTCTCTTCAAATATGGGGTGAATAGTTCCTTCTTTTGTTGGTCCAACGTTCATCAACAAATTTCCTCCTAAACTATAAAAGAACACAATTTAAGAAAGCGTATATTATATACACGTCACACGAACGCTTCAACATCATTTTAACTTTATGAACTCTTAACAATAGACTCAAATATATAAATACCTAACAGTTTTGACGAAGGTGGATATAAGATCCTCAATGGACAAAATATCCGAGAGTTGTGCTCTCCGTCTGTATCCCCAAGATCTTCTATCGATTGTCATACAATTCTCCCATTTTCTTGTCGGAAGTTTACCTGAAGAAGAACCGATCTGTTAGTACATGTATATAATCTATAGTGTTCAAACATACAAACAATAAATAACCCCATAATTACGATAACTTGGTATACATAAGGAAAAGACGAATAATGATGGCATTTAATATAAATCCCAGATAAAACTAGTTACTTATTTGAGGTGGGAATCAAGTTAAAAGCAAGTATATCACCATTTTTGTGGTCCTGGTTCAAAGACCAATTGGAAACGCGCATCTTGACTAGTAATCACCCAGTTTCCCGCTTTGTACTTAGAAGCAGATTATAGTAGCGTTTTAATTGTATCGAGGCAAAACGTACAACCGTTATCAAAACGTCCCCATTCCTTTGAAATTATAACTTACTAGGTACATATCTGTCTGAGCAAGTCAAGAATCCACCATGTTTACATGTAGAATCGGTACCCCATCTATCGTTCGTTACAACAGTATCTTTAACAGGGCTGTAGAAAAAAATAGTGCACAATTTAAAAAATGCGTTAAAATGGAGCTTAAAACTCTTTACTTTTCAGCACCGACCGAATAATTGATCATCCATCGTACACAATGCAATGATATTTTAATTATTTTTCAATATTTCGGTAGTGATATCTATTATTTATTTTATTCTTCCATTTTTCAAAATTTCAGAAACAAAATAAGCCTACCTGTCAGTGTAAAGCCAGGCTAAGAATTCTTTCGATTGCCAATAATCGCTTGTTCCTTCCCAATCACCATCAGACCAAATAACATCAGGTTGATATGTGTTAACTAACTCGTAAAGTTCTGGCATTGTTTTTTGCTACAAAATAATCACATAGGATATTAACGTTGTCAATAATTATCCATAGGGTGTAGAATCCAGACAGAAGTTTGGTTTTCAATTCTGAATTGCTCTAGTTATTCTCTTTTAACATGTTCATATTGTGGTAGAAATAATATGTCTTAATCATATCCTGATCCTGACTAGATTTCTTAAATATCAAAATAATTATCGAGGATTTAAAAGCATAGAAAAGAAATTATTTGATCACTCAAAAATGCAATCAAGAGGCTATCGACAGTTAGGGTTTTATTTTGCATTTATGCAGCGATATCAATTGGGAAGATTATACATGTATGGTATCTCAAGCGTAGCTTGATCCCATACTTAATGTTATAAGACATATCGTCGCTTGCCAAACTTCGTGGGTACCATATGCCTCCCCCGCCTCGCTTTAATGCTAAAGAACCATACACACAATCGAATTACTGAAAAAACGATAACAACCGCCATGCAAACCCCGGAGATATCTAGTTAGTGTTCCGTGGTCGTTAAAACAAAGTTATTTCATATAATGGTCATAAAGTAAAAGTAACACTTGCACTTGGTATTTGGAAATGGAAGAAAACTAAGTCAAAATGTCATTAACACAAATTATCAATATTTTTGGCTAAAAATGACACGGAATGGTGACACAGACATTCATACTGAAAAGATACTTACATTGACAAAATTTTGTGTGGAGAATTTATTCTCTTTATCTTGTAAGTACACTGGATTGAACCATTCAAGCAGGGAATGATACAAACCAAAATGAATTGACGTGTTGGTTTTAATAGCTGCAGCTAATTCCCCTACGAAACATAAGATATTGTGAAAACATAATCTACATAATGTCATCGCTAAAGCGACTTAATGTTGCGTTTAAAAGTTTATGGCATGGACACAATGATAATTTCCTTTTCAGCGAATAGAATACGATAATAAAATCAAATTCGTTTGTTTGGGACGATTTATCTCCTTTAAAGAATGGGGGTGGATGGCTGAATGGTTAGCATGTGCGTTCTGTATCATACAGTCTGTCATTGAGTCAACTGGCATGGTCTCGAACCCCCATTTGTACGCGACAAGGAGTAGGGTCGCCTCCCACTGTCCTGCGCGCAAACCAATTATTAAAAAATCAAACCATTTGTTAGTCCCGAAATGACCATTGTGTGTTGGGTGGACGTTAAACCCCATTCTATCTGTCCCCCTCTCCCTTTAAAGCCTGCACAAATTGGCCAAAATGTTGATGCAACATTATTAATATGCACGGCTAATGATATGGTTGACGTATGTGTGCCCAAGAAACTTACCAACGAGATCTCGTTTAGGTCCTACAGCCATTGAATTCCAGTTAAATGAGTGGTTAGAAGGCCAGTTTGTAAAACCTTCATGATGCTTACTAGTAAATACGATATATCTATAAAATACATAATTAGTTATAACATTAGGAACGGAACAAATACGTTACAGCTGTTAAGGCAAGAAATACAATAAAGTCACCAGATATTTATGAAGAACCAAAAACATAACACATTTACTAATTAAGGAATACAATTAAATAATCAAAATTTATAGCACAAGCCGTGAACTTACTCGGCACCTGACGCTTTGAACGTCTCTGCCCATTGGTTGGCATCAAAGAACTCAGCTGTAAATTGTGGTGCAAAATCAGCATACGTAAAATCTGGTCTGTAATTATTTTTCATGAAATCAACAACATCTGTTCGACCACCCATCCAACGATTCCAAAACCACTCGCTCTCGAAACTGGGTACAGCAAATACACCCCAATGAATAAAGATACCGAGTTTGGCTTCGTCGTACCATGCTGGTAGTGGACGCGAATCAATAGAGTCCCATGTAGGTTCGTATCGAACACCCAATACTGATACAAGGAAAGCACAGAAAATCACAACTGTCCTTGGAGACATTGTTAACCAACTGAATGATCGACAATCCTTTAGAATATAGTTTACCTATCAGCACTGATGTGTTTTGTTTTCCTTTTAATGTATGCTAATTGAGAAAACTACCATATGCTGGGCTGTTTTATTCCCGATTTGCAAACTTGCGTTTTTTTTTCTTTTTCCACTAAAGACGGCCATATCTATATACTATACTAAGTAGACCGAACAACTATACATTAAACATTGGGTTGGAGGTTGCTCCAGCCAATCGTAATGCAAACCCTTCCAGTGTTCAAATGCAAGTGCTTAAGTTTTGTTCGCGTCTATATTGTGCGGGTTACACGAGGCTTTGGGGACTACAGAATGTCCAAAATTATAACACCAGTCCTGCTTAAAATATTACAGACATGTGGAACATAGTTAAAACATTACTAAATTTATATCCTCCTTAAAAAATAGGAAAATATATTAAAAAGATATTCTAATTTTAACTCCAGCAAACTTAACTCGGCAGAAAACCACTGTGACCATAAAAACCTCCTCGAAGCAGTGAAGACATCATCGCGCGTCCAAAATGTGCGCTCTCTGGGGACAGATTTGAGTTATTGAAGGAGAAAGTCAAGGGAGCTAGATTTGGTGACTAGACTGGATCTTGAAGATACAGTCATGTGTAGCGGTCAATGCCATATGATTGGTGTGAACTGCAGCATCTACAAAACACCCGACCTCCAGGCGCTGGTTCGCTAGCCTGGAGGTCGGTTGTTCGATCCCTGCATTGGCCGAGAAAGTTCATCTCGATTTTCCGACGTTATTTCTCCTTGTCAGTGATGCAGAAGGAGGGCCCGACAACG
This sequence comes from Patella pellucida, assembly GCA_917208275.1. Lineage (NCBI taxonomy): Eukaryota > Metazoa > Mollusca > Gastropoda > Patellidae > Patella > Patella pellucida. The sequence goes on from OU795042.1 coordinate 35,675,606, forward strand.
ACAGCTGCCTAGTCGTTCGGATGGGACCAAAGACCGAGGTCCCGTGTACACATTGGACGTAAAAGATCCCTTGGCAGTTGGAATTCGATATAAAAGTAGGCCGTAGCGCCGCTGCCCGGGCAAATTTCCCTCATAGCACACTGTATGGCGTATGTCCGTCTTCAATTAGCTCAGGTTAAGTGCATAACAGTAGAACGTTAAACCCATTTCATTCATTTTTTCGTCACTTTTCTCTGATTTGACCACGGGATCTTTGCAATTCATCTGCGTAATAAGCACCATTATTTTATGATAGAACTCTTCTTTAAACGGTCTGTTAGAATTACGACCCAAAAGTTAACTGGGTTTTTGTCTCCAGCAATTATTTACTAAACATGACTGGTGATTTTTTTCTTCAGTCAGTATGCATTGCATCTAACGGATAGAAAACTTGTTTGTGTTCAAATTGTCAATAATGTTTTGCTAATGGAATGTGTAGTGGTTATATAACTGCACTATTGTGTCTAGGTCGAGAACAGTAAAAACTTTATCTTAGATGGGCACGTCACGTGGCTTGTCTCCAGGGCTGATCCTAATGTTTGTGTAATGCCATCTCGAATTTCGCTTGAAGACACTTAATCACGGGTTCTCTAATTTGAGAGCAAATAAGAGGGCCATGTTTGATAGCTACAGTTTTGACATTAAAAGCAGGTGGGATTCGTGTTTTGTATGCCACACATTCAGATATACTTTTCAAGCAACATGGTCAGATAAGCCGAGTGGTGGCTATACGCTCATGGTGAGTCGCTCATATAATGCTCTAGTCATGCAAATAAGTTTCCCAGCAAAGGACAAATATAAACGGATACGGGCTATAATGTATATTGATCAACAAATACTTATTTACTGATCGCTGCTTGGAATATAGTTTATAATTATTATGCATGCACATATAATTTCCCTGCTATTCATTTCCATTGGCCTGCCAACGATATCAAACATGAATTGACGAATGGTACTTGGGTAGTGATTTTGGTTTAAAGGCAATGTTACCCTAGTAAGCCTTACTTAGTTGAGAAAGAGATACAACTGAGGTCATTTTATAAATTGTACAAAAAAAAACAATAGTCACTCCAATACAATTTATTTAGTAAGTAGTTGCTAATCCGGATAATTTTAATGTCCATGCCCATTTACAAGGAATTTTATTGACTGATATGGGTGGAATCGTGATGTCAATTCCTCTACCAGATCGAGCTTTCCACGTAAAGTTTCCAGAATAACCAAGCAATTGTACAGTTGTACCAGTCTGAGTCATAGGAGCTCCTAAGCTTAATGTTGAACCAGTCGGCCAGTCAAGAAGTATAGCATATACGTCAGAATTCTTCATGGTGTACCTACAACAATCCATAAATTTCAAATAATATTATGTAGTTAGCAAAAGTGGGTGAAATTACTCATTTAGATCTATAGATATATACGGGGAAGGGTCGGGCCGTACTACTTATGTTTCGAGACGGAAAGAAAATAAAAACAGTTGGCTGTGCTGGCCCTAAATTCATTGTCAACAAATCCAAAACTCTACCCTCTGAATATGATAAAGACTCTCGCTTATCGCTGTAAATATAGGAATAAATCCGTAAAGAAACCTGACCCGTAGCAAATGTAGACAGGTAGTATTGGCACAACTTTACGTACAAAAGTGAAGTTCGGCACACCCATGACAATAACTTACCACACGTGAGGGGTTAAGGTATCATTTTGCGAAGTCCAGGGCCGAGATGATCGGATAGCTTCACCGTTGACATTCAACCAAGATCCAACATCTCTTAATCTCTCTTCAAATATGGGGTGAATAGTTCCTTCTTTTGTTGGCCCAACATTCATCAACATATTTCCTCCAAAACTATAAAAGAACAAAATTTAAGAAAGTGTATATTATTTAATATTACACCCGTCACACGAACGCTTCAACATCATTTTAACTCTTAACAATAGACTCAAATATATAACTACAGGTACCTAACAGTTTCGATGAAGGTGGATAAAAGCTCCTTAGTGGACAAATAATCAGAGAGTTGTGCGTTCCGTCTGTATCCCCAAGATCTGCTATCGATTGTCATTGCATTTTCCCATTTCCTTGCCTGAAGTTTACCTGAAGAAGAACCGATCTATTAGTAGATGTATAAATAATCTATAGTGTACAACTGCATACAAACAAAATCAATTACGATAACTTGGTATACATAAGAAAAAGGCGAATACTGGTGGCATTAAATAGAAACCCCAGATAAAACTAGTTACTTATTTGAGGTGGGAATCCAGTTAAAAGCAAGTATAGCAACATTTGTGATTCTGGTTCAAACACCAATTGGAAACGCGCATCTTGACTAGTAATCACCCGGTTCCCGCATAAAACTGCTTTGTACTCAGAAGCAGGTTATATATAGTTGCGTTTTAATTGTATCGAGGCAAAACGTACAAACGTTATCAAAACTTTGAAATTCTATCTTACCAGGTTGATATCTGTCTTGGCAGGTTAAGAATCCACCATGTTTACATGTAGAATCGCTACCCCATCTATCGTTAGTTACAACAGTATCTTTAACAGGGCTGTAGAAAAAGTTATAATGAACAATTTAAGAAATGCGTTAAAATGGTGCGTATAACACTTTACTTTACAGCACCGACCGAATAATTGAACATGCTTCGTATACAATACAGTGATATTTTGATTGTTATTCGATATTTCGGCAGTGACATCTATTATTTATTTTATTCTTCCATTATTCAAAATTCCAGAAACAAAATAGGCCTACCTATCAGTGTAAAGCCAGGATAAGAATTCTTTCGATTGCCAATAATCGCTTGTTGCTTCCCAATCACCATCAGACCAAATAACATCAGGTTGATATGTGTTAATTAACTCGTAAAGTTCTGGCATTGTTTTTTCCTACAAAATAATCACATATTATATTAACGATGTCATTAATTATCCTTGGAACACGGACAGGAGATCTTCCTTTGTAGTCCGGACGCCAGGGCTGAGGACCCACTTTGTTTGATATATAATGTTTCTCGATGGATTATTGTTGTGTAGGGTCCCCTTGAATTTTCCAGGGTGGGTGTGGTTATGTCACCCTTGGGGAAAATTAAATATCCAAAACGAAGGCCAACGATTGAGGAAAAATACAAAAAAAAATCATTTTTTACCGTCCTAGTTCGTGTAATATATCGTTTTTTATGTTTTCGGGGTCGCTGAACACTACTTTTTATATTTTTAACATCAGACCAATATAAATTATAAATAAAATGGCCGCCCAAAATGGCGGATGAGGTACATTAATTTCCTATTTTGCCCTACTAACTCGAATTCGGACATGTTTTTAACATAATACCCATCATGAAGGCGTAAAATAGAGAAAAAAATGTTCACGCAGCTGGATTTATGATAAATCCTTGCTTGGGACTTGTGCTTAGATTGGCTATATTTAAGAACGAAGCTGTGCTTAAGTTTTATCTTGGAACGCATAATAACGTTCTCGTGCTAACAATGAAGTCTACTTAAAATCTAAGCAAACGACCGTTCTTACGAATTTTCTTGGAACACAAAATAAGGGAAGTTTACTTAAACGCAAAGTCGACTAAAATCTAAACACAAGAACTTGCTTAAGAATTTTCTAGGAATCGGGCCCTGGTTTAACACATCGACCTGGGGCCTCAACAACCACCATGCAAACCCCAGAGTGATCTAGTTTGTGTTCAGTGGTCGTTAAACCAAAGTTATTTCATATAATGGTAGTAATAGAACACCTGCAATTGGAAATGGGAGAAATCTAAGTCAAAATGCCATTAACACATATTTTTGGCTCAAAATGACACAGAATGGTGAGAAAGAAATTCATACTGAAAAAATACTTACATTGACAAAATTTTGTGTTGAGAAGTTATTCTCTTTATCTTGTAAGTACAATGGATGGAACCATTCAAACAGAGAGTGATACAAACCAAAATGAATTGACGTGTTGGTTTTAATAGCTGCAGCTAATTCCCCTAAAGACACGGAACATAAGCTATTGTGAAAACAAAAACTACATAATACCATCGCTAAAGCGACTTAATGTTGCGTTTAAAAGTTTATGGCATGGAAACAATGATAATTTCCTTTTCAGCGAATAGAATACGATATTATAAAATGAAAATTCGTTTCTTTTGGACGCTCTATAAATCTCATTTAAAGCCTGGGGGTTGGATGGCCGAATGGTTAGCACGTACGTGCTGTGTCATAAAGTCTGTCACTGAGTCAACTGGCATGGTTTAGAATCCCCGGTTGTACGTGACAAGGAGTAGGGTCGCCTGACCAACCTCGTGGGTTTTCTCCGGGTCTTCCCACTGCCCTACGCACAAGCGAATTATTGAAATATTAAACCATGTTATTCCCGAAATAATCTAGTGTGTGTTGAATGGACGTTAAACCCCATTCTCTCTCTCTCTCCCTTTAAAACCTGCACAAATTGGCCAAAATGTTGACGAAGCATAATTCATATGCACGGCTAATTATATGGTTGACGTATGTGTGCCCAAGAAACTTACCAACGATATCTCGTTTAGGTCCAACAGCCATGGAATTCCAGTTAAATGAGTGGTTAGAAGGCCAATTGGTATAACCTTCATGATGCTTACTCACAAACACGACATACCTATAAATTACATAATAAGTTATAACATTAAGAACGGAACTCTACCAATGAGAATAATTAAGTTATAGCTGCATCAGGTACATGGTTGTATTTTGATATTATTTAAGGCAGGAAATTATACAATAAAATCACCACAGATATTTACGACGAACCACAAACATACTTCATATACAAATTAATAATAACGAATTGATTCCATAAACTTACTCGACACCTGACGCCTTGAACATCTCTGTCCATTGATTAGCATTAAAGAACTCAGCTGTAAATTGGGATGCAAAATCAGCATACGTAAAATCTGGCCTGTAATTATTTTTCATGAAATCAACAACCTCTGTTCGACCGCCCTGGCAACGATCCCAAAACTGGGTACTGCGAATACACCCCAATGAAACCGAGTTTGGCTTCGTCGTACCATGCTGATAGACGCGAATCAAGAGAGGGGAAGCGAGAGAGATAGAGTTTAACGTCAATTCGACACAAACTAGGTCATTTCGGGACTATCGAATCAATAGAGTCCCATATTTGATCGTACTGAGCAACCAATACTGACTGATACAAATAAAGCACAGAAAATTACAACTGTCCTTTGAGATATTTTTAACCAACTGAATGATCGACAATCCTTTAGAACATAGTTTACGTATCAGTACTTTGTTGTTTTGTTTCCCTTTTAACGTATGCTAATTAAGAAAACTACCATATTATGCTGGGCTGTTTTATTCCCGATTTGCAATTCCGGCGTTTTATTTTCTTTTTCCACTAAATACGGCCATATCTATATCCTATACTAAGTTGACTGGCCAAATATACATTAAATATCGGGTTGAGGATTGTTCCAGCCAGTCGCAACGCAAACACTTCCAGTGTTCAGATGCCAGTTTTTAAGATTTGTTTGTGTCTATATTGAATAGTCGTTGTGTATGTTACATGAGGCTGGGCACTATAACACGTAGCCTACTTATAATATTACAGATATGAGGAACATAACAAAAACATTATCAATACCACACTACGTATGTGAGGAACATTAGTACAACGGATATATATATATATATTACAGTATGAGGAACAACTACTTAAATTACAGGGAAATAAAAAATACAATGACTACTTATATTACATAATATGTGAAGAACATTAACAATACAATGACTACTTATATTACATAGGAACATTAACAAAGCAGTGACTACTTGTATTACAGATGCGAGAAACATTAACAATGTAATAACTATTTATATTATAGACGTAAGGAACATTAACAATAACGAATACTTATGTTATAGACATGAGGAGCATAAACAACTACATAAAAGTGCAGACATGATGTGCAATGCTAATACAGTAAATGTGATACAGTACTGGGCGACATTTCAGCAATGATTATATGTTCATTATTAGCAATAAACAATGCCATTGATAGTAAATAACAACAATGACACATATGTTTATATACATATAATAAAAAACACTTACTCAGCGCCAGAAGCATTAAACATATCCGCCCATTGATTTGGGTCGAAAAACTCAGCAGTGAATTGTGGAGCAAAATCAGCGTACGTAAAATCGGGTTTGTAATTATTATTCATATAATATACAATCTCTGGAGTTCGGTTAGCCAACCAACGATACCAAAACCATTCTGAGTTGATGCTGGGTACGGAGAAAACACCCCAGTGAATAAAGATACCGAGTTTGGCTTCGTCGTACCATGCTGGTAGAGGACGCGAATCAATAGAGTTCCATGTAGGATCGTACCGAACACCCAATACTGATAAAAATAAGGCACAGCAAATCAGTACTGTCCTTGGATACATTTTGAGGCTAATGAAGTGAAAAAAATCCCATAGCAATTGTGTTTTCTTATCAGTCGGTTATCATGTTTATGGTTCGTTTTTTTTGAGAACAATACCAACTGTTGTATATAAATATTGCTGAATAACGCTAACATTATGCCTCTTAATTGTATAATTCCCGAAAGACCACAAAATACACTTCTAAATAGTTGGTTGGATAATAATTTTGATAGTACTACGAAAAATGTTCCAGTGATCAAACATCAACGCTAACATGTTTAGGCACCCAGGGGTACAACGCAATGCATACTTATATACTAGTAGTACATATTATAATTATACAGCACATATTATTTAATGAATAACAATACAGCACTATTATTCATTTTCTATATACGAAGAATAACAACAATACAACACATATTTTCCATACACATGGAATGACAGCAATACAACAAATATTTATTTTCGATACAAGAGGATGACAGTAATATAGCACATGCGTAGTTGACCTACATAATAATATAACAAATGTATTGTGGCGTTATTGTAGCGAAAAGACTCTAAAAACACTATATATATATATATAGAAAAAATAAATAAAGGTTGAAAATGCCTTTGAAAAGTACTATTGTTTAATTGTCTACATGTTTCGCCTGAGCTTGTCAAGACATACAATAACAATAACAATGACGTGACGTCATGGAAGAATAAACACACAATAATATAATAATATTGAATTAGATATAGTATAATATTGTAATTATTTTGAAATGTTTAATTTGGGTTTAAATTTGTCAATAAAATATTGTTCCTTCAATCTCATTTTCATGGGGTCTGAATGCGGCATCTTAAAAAAAGGGTATATTTTGAATTCGCCTTTACCGCAGATATCAAGGTGCTCACTTAAAGGAATCTTCCTCAAATTTGGTTCCCTGATATGTTGTCTATGAACCGTTACTCTGTTTTGTAACTTGTTAGTGCAACCGATGTAAAGTTCGGCACACCCACTGCATTTTATGACATATAATACATAAGTTACTTTACAGTTCATACTTTCATTGACAAAAAATTCTATTCCACTATCAAAAATAAATGATTTACCTTCAATTAAATATCTACAAGTGCCGCAATTATCCCTTCCACATTTTACAACTTCCTTAATTGGACAGAGGGATTCAAATTTAGCCCTGGTCAATAGTGATTTAAGGTTTTTAGGTTGTCTTTTTGAAGGGATGAATGTTACTGCATTAGTAAGTTTTTTCATTTTTATATCTTGTTTAAGTAGTGGGAAATGTGTTTTAATTACGTTGGAAAAATTAGGATTGTGAGGATTAAAGGTGGTGACAAAAGCAATTATATTGTGATTAGTATCTTTTGTCTTTACCTGCCTTAATTCCGTTATCGGTATTTTACTAGCCCTTTGAATTCCGTCATTAATTAATGTGGAGGGATATTTGCGGGCTAATAGAAATTCTCTTAATTCCCCTAGTCTTTGAAATTTTCTTTCTGTGTTAGACACAATGGTACATATACGTCTGGCCAAATTATATGGTACAGCCGTTTTTATGTGTTTGGGGTGACATGAATTGAATTCGAGATACTGTTTAGTATCAGTATCTTTATAATATATGTCGGATTCAATCATGTTCCCGTTTTTGATTACCATTATGTCTAAAAATGGTATTCTCTCTGTACTAGTTTCCATTGTAAATTGGATATTCGGATGAATATTATTGATTATATCATGAAATAATAAAAGATTGTCAAATGATTGGAGCCAGATGAAGAAACAATCATCTAGGTATCGTTGCCACTGTTTTTCGAAATATGTTCTGGTCTCCAAGTCAAATATTTCTTCTACCTTTGTAGCAATGGTTATTTCTAAATATCCAAGAACTAAAATTGCCAGCGAGGGTGAGAATTTGCTACCCATTGCACAGCCAATGAGTTGTTTATAATAGTTAGAATCAAAATAAAAGCAATTGTTTTCTAATATAAAGTCGATGCTTTCTAATATAAATGACTCTGAAAAACGTTCTTCTCTATCGTTTGGATATTTAGATAACCAATGCTTTACAGCTGTTAGTCCTAAAACATGTGGTATATTCGAATACAGATTTGTTACATCGAAAGTAACTAGGATAGCGTTTTGTGGAACATTTTGGGGTAAGTTGTTCAAAAAATCTATGCTATCTCGAGTATAACTTTTAACATGTTTGAGGTAAGGTTGAAGTATGATATCTATCAAATTGCTTAAACGATGAGTTTCACATGCTGGACCTGCTATAATTGGTCGGAGTTTCAAATCTTGAGGATGATTCACTTCAATATATGTCGAATTTTGGTTTACACATGCTGTATGTATTTCTTTACATTTGTGAATCTTGGGTAAACCATAAATATTGCTAGTTTTCACATCAAACTCTTGTAAGTATTTGATTTCTTTCTGCGTTAAACAGGAACTATGTGTCCATATTAGTCGGCGCAGTGCGGTCATATTTCTGGATACTGGTGGAGAGTTTAATTTTTGATAGTAGTTGGTATCGTTCAATATGTCTAATATCATTCTTTTATAGTTCTCCGATTCCAAAATGACGGTTGCACCACCTTTATCGGCTTGTTTTATCACTATGGATTCATCTCTTGATAGAGTTAGTATTTCACTCCAATGTTTTTTAGCTGTATTTTTACGTATCTTTATGTGATCGTTTGGTATTATAGGAAAATTCGATATTTGTTGACAAAAGTCATCTAATGTTTTATTACGACCTTTTGGTGCTCCCCAATCACTTTTATTTCTTACGATGGATTTATCTTTATTTTCACTACCGTCAAAATACTCCAAATTTCGAAGTTTTCTTATGAATTCGGCTATATCTTCCTTTACTTCACTAATATTATGTTTTTGAGGTGTTGGTGTGAATTTTAATCCTTTTTGTAAGATGAATATTTGATTGAGATTTAGTTTTCGTTTCGATAAGTTGATGATTTTTGGTTCGATTTTTCCCTTCCCCGTCGAAGGAAGGGGCGCTTTCCTAAAAAATGAGCTTTTTTATTATTATCGCCAGTTGTATATTCCTGGCGTTTGTCCGCTCTATTGTTGATGGGTTTTTTCACATTTGTATTTTTCTTTTTACGACTTTTAACTACTTCCCATTGGTTATTTTTAGTGGGGTACTTACCCCTCCCCTCCTTAACTTGTGGTGAAGTATTACTTGGTCGCATCCTTGAAGGTTGCCTGGTTCTTCTGTTTGTTTCAGGAACTGACCTTTGTATTTTGGTGGATGTTTTCTTTTCTTTAATTTTAAATTCCTTGAAGAATGGTCTATTTGTGGTCGATTCGGGCTTAAAGTTTTCCGCATAATTTTTTAACCACGATTCCATTTTTGACCATTTTTTTGATACTTTTTCATCTTGATCGTCACAAAGTTCTTTCCACTTAATAATAAGTGTTTCTCTTACCTGGGACGATGATTTTGATGTAATAAGATCTATCATTTCGAGGTCTATATTTTGTGTTTTCTCCATCTGTGTATCACATCGCATTTTCATCAATTTAATGTCGGCATTAATGTTGGAAAATACTTGTTCCTCGCGACGTGATCTTTGATTTTCGGGTTCTCCTTTAAATAATTTTATTTGGTATTTAGGGAGTATTATTTTATTTTCCTTGGACATCCAATCTTCCAAAACTAGTGCCATGTTTTTATTTCTCAATTGGCTCCAATTCATATTGTGTCTAAGGTATAATTTGTGGGACCATTCGTTTTTGATTGATCTCATAACCCGTTTAGCCTCATTTTCAACGGAAAATTGGGAAGGTTCCACAATGCTTGTTGAATTGATAAGGCAAGCGTTTGTACTCGCAATTTCAGTTATTTTATCACCGAGGTCCTTAAAGCATTTGGTTACTTCATTAATTTCCAAAATTGGTGATTGGTTGCGCTGTTGTTGCGTTAAATCTTTTATGGCTGACGCTATCATATCCGTTTTTTCTATCAGGATCGTCATTTTGCCAAGTAACGCTGACATCGTTTTTAACATTTCTTCGTTAAAATTTTCTTCTGTACTTTTCTTTTTTGGTGGCATTTTCTATCTACTTACGTGTATATATATCAATATATGTATGAAGTTGAAACCGTAGTAGTGCTAATATAGAAAAAATAAATAAAGGTTGAAAATGCCTTTGAAAAGTACTATTGTTTAATTGTCTACATGTTTCGCCTGAGCTTGTCAAGACATACAATAACAATAACAATGACGTGACGTCATGGAAGAATAAACACACAATAATATAATAATATTGAATTAGATATAGTATAATATTGTAATTATTTTGAAATGTTTAATTTGGGTTTAAATATCCCTCCACATTAATTAATGACGGAATTCAAAGGGCTAGTAAAATACCGATAACGGAATTAAGGCAGGTAAAGACAAAAGATA